>JAOPSE010000004.1:153614735-154964938 GCA_029449295.1 Zea luxurians
AACGAGGAAGATGAACATATTTATGCAGTAGACACAAGACAACTGTCGAAATCGGTGATTTATGGGAGTAGAGAAGAGAATTGATAAATGGTTGGTGGTCGTTAGGAAAAAACTAGATGGGGAGATCGTGGAGTTCCTCTACATGTGTGCAGAACGGCAAACGAATGTGCAAGACAGGGTACAAGACAACCCTATTTATATACATAAACTTCATCTATGAAAAAAATTGTCTGACCATAAGATATTTTTGAAAGCCATTGATGGGAATAGGGAATACATTATTTTGAAAGATATGATGTGAACATGGGTTACATTATTTCGAAATATCTCTACTATATTTAAAGCACCAGTTTTAACGGTCGTCTGCGTCATCTTTTTATAAAAAAGTCCCTATATTTCTTCCAAATCAACTCAGCGTAAAATATTAAAAAGCGGTGCATGAGGTGGACACTAGCCCCGACATCGACTCGCGCAGTGGCTATTGCACGTCTACGATGATGTTTCATATCATACGTGCGCCATCGTTTTCGCCATCGTCGGACGTCCCGTTCATCTTCCCGGCCTTCGCCCTGTTCTTCCTCTCCAACCTGCTGCCCCGCCCACGGTCGCAAGCGCGAGCCGACCAACGCTCGTCGACGTGGATACGACGCGAGTCGGTCATGCTCTTGGCCTTTCTCCGTGCGTGCCGTCGAGGAGGACATGGTGGCGTCTGCCATGATTAGGTTATCTTGGAGATGAGGAGTTCAGGCCTGAGATATTGGACAACCAAGGCTTGTAGTGTGGCAGCAGTCGGCATATGCTAGGTTATCTTGGAGATGAGGAGTTCAGGCCTGAGATATTGGACAACCAAGGCTTGTAGTGTGGCAGCAGTCGGCATATGCTACAGAGTTGGTGGTGATGTTATGTCGCTTGGGCGGGTCCAGGGTTGGGAAGACACTCGCATTCTCTGGCCCTTCTCGAATTGACGCCTGGTGTGGGTGCCTCTCGGTTTGGAGCTGCTCCGGCTGAGCTTCTTTCTCCACTTACGTGCTCTCTCTCTCTATATCTAGCGGTATACTACGTATGTCACCTCCAGATGCCAGTTCTTCGTCGTGTCCTTCTTCGGCAATGAACATGTATGTCCACCTCTTCTCTTCTCCTCCTGCTCTACGAAACTTTGGAAGTGGAGGAGGCGAGGGATGATGGTCTTTAATTTGCTGCGTATGGTAACCGTGTGTTCATAAAAAATATTATGCGAAGAGCGGAGACAATCAATAAACAAACTTGAGATCTTTTTGGTGGATAACTTATGTGGGTGTTTTTGTGAGCCGTCGCAACATAACTATAACCGACTAGTATAACATAATCATACAGTACTTTATTCTGAAAGATTAACACGGAGTACTTGGAAGTTTGAACCAGACAATACGACGACCAAAACAACCAATGAAAACTGAAAAGGAGCTGACTAGCTGAGCCATTCATCAGGATTTAGCCCAGCCATTCAGCCAATATCTCAAACAACCGCTGTCAGCTGGGCCCAACGCGTAGAGAAGCCCATCCGATCTGCGGCAGGATCTGCCGACAGAAACCGCCAAGCCCACTAGCCCAGTAGACATTAGACACCCGCAGGAATCACGACTCACGTTTTCGAAGCGATCGGGATGCGAAGCGATCCCGAATCCCGATCGGCACCAGCACCTCACCGTTACGTTTTCGAATACTCTGCACCTATTGGAGAAGCCACCTCCTCCAGCGCCCCACACGCCAGAGGCCCGATCGTCCCACACTCCCACCACGCGACAGGAACACAAAAACCCTAGCACCAGCCCACACGACGCCACCCGGCCCCGGACGGCCGGACCCCCCGTCCCACGTTCCCACCCGGGCTCCGAGCACAAAACCCTAGCCTTCTCGCTATTAAAGTCGGCGTCCAGTCCGTCGGCTGCTGCTACGCCACCGAATCCGCATCTCCTCGCCTGTCGTGCACGGGCAAAGCAGCGATGGCAGCAGCGACGGCAGTTGGCGGACCCGACAGAGTGGAGGCTGCGGCGTCGTCCGCGGGGGCTGTGCTGGCCGTCGCCGTTGCCTCGCAGAGTTTGATAGGCCTGCTCGCTCTTGCGGTAAGTATTATTGCTGTCCAGTTTGACATGTCACCCGATAATCATGTGATTCTGCTTCCTTTACCGTTCAGCCTTTCAACCCATTACCCTGTTATTGCTCTGCTATTAGAGCTGTTTTTTTATGAGACATGCGTATTTTGCGCTTTACTGATTTTTTAGTATTAGAGTCTGCAGATCTAAGGCAATGTTGAAGAATTTTGGCCTTCCTTTTGTATTAGGTAGCGCATAGTTTTTTGAGAATAGATCTAAGCAGATCTGGGCAGTTAATTTTACAAATTTTAACTAGAAACCACAATGTATAATTGTATACTAGATCAGTCAATACTCTGCCCTACCGAAAACTACTGTCACTCACAATATGTTAGTTCACTGTTGTATCGGGTAGTAGTTGATTGTGCCTCGAGGATTTTTTAGGTCTTATGGAAGAATCCATTGATTGGAGCACGTCTAGAGGAATTTGTTGTTTGGGGCAGTGCTGGCACAAATTGAAGACAAATGCACACATGAAACTGATCTGGTCATAAACATTAGTTAGGTTTTAGAGGGCTCTGTTTTCAATCTCAAGTTGCCACAAGATCTTCTAAAACTCATGTTGTTAGAAATATTCAAATATCTTCTAAAACTCATGTAGTTAGAAATTTCTAGGCCAGAAACCCCTGATAATTTTGCTGCCCCCTAGACTTTCTAAATGTTCCACTCTTTCCTTCACTGTATTTTCCTTTTGTAGTTATTGAATTATTATTGTCACCCATTTATCTGATTGGTTTATTTATTTGTTGTGGAGTATGTTGTAAAATATGCTTTGTTTTGTTTATTTCATCTTTTCCTCTAACGTTGGCCTGTGCTCTGTGCTGATGCTTTCTTAGGTTCAAACTGTAAATGGTGTAGCAGAAATATATAATGAAGACCAGCAGGAAATATACAAGTAAATTCCTTTCTCTCTCTTTTTTTAATATTTGCTCGGTGACTTAAGTATGATAAAAACATAACTTGTGATTTTGATTGTTTTAAAGGTTATTATATGGAAGAATCAAATCTGAAGATGTCCCTGAAATTAAGGATGGGTCAGATGATGATGACGACGACGACGATGACGATGAAGACGATGATGATGATGACGATGATGAGGGTGGTGATGACGACGATGATGCTGAGGAGGATTTCTCAGGAGAAGAGGGGGGTGATGACGATGATGAAGATGATGATCCTGAGGCTAATGGTGAAGGGGGGAGTGATGACGACGATGATGATAACGATGGTGACGATGATGGTGATGATGACGACGATGAAGATGATGACGAAGATGAAGATGAAGAGGATGACGACGATGAGGAAGAACAGCCACCTTCCAAGAAGAAGAAGTGATTTGCTCTTTCATGGATTCACCTCAGCTTCTCCATGCTGTTAGTTGTGTTGTTTAGATCATGGAACAGCTTTGGGGAAAATGTTGCTTGTCATGGTATTATAGTGTAGGAAACCTTGACATCTGATGTTAAATCATTATCGTGCTTTCTCCGTTGCATGTAGTTTAATCGTGTGTTTTAGATTTTTACTTTATTGGAGCTGTGATTGTGTCATGCCATTCAATTTTATTCTGCTGAGGCCAGTGTCATGCCATTCAATTTATTTCTTTTACTGAGGCCTGAGCACCTCAGGCATGGATTGTATGTGATGCTATGTCTATTACTGAGAAGGTTAGGTTAGGCCAGAATTGTATTTGATGAGTTGCAGACTCTGGAGCATCTTGTAATGTCCTTTATTTAAAATGCACTTATAGCGGTAGAATGCTAAGGAGTATTTTGGTCCTCTTATAATTCATTTAATGCACTTTGAATACTTTTAGTCTATAGAAACAAAAGGGGAGAGGCGAAACTTTAGTCTCCTAACTAACCAAAGGGCCCTTAAACTATTTAAGCATTAGTGATTGACTACGCAATTAAGCCATCATCAGTAACTAAAAAAAGTCATTTAACTAAAATTGCGATGTCCAAAGTAAAAAAATACAGTTGAAGAAAGTGGCAAGCATGTAACTCTTAACTGAAAAGGCATTTGAGTAAATATCATTTAACTAAAGTTACACCGTTGGAAGTTAAAAACACCTGTAAGAAAGTGGCAAGGATGTGCCAAGCATTTCTTGACACATTGTTGGTTCGTAAGATTAGCAGCCTCATTAGTGCAATTACATATTTTAAGCCACGCTTGTGAAAGTGGCAAGGATGTGCCAAGCATTTCTTGACACATTGTTGGTTCGTAAGATTAGCAGCCTCATTAGTGCAATTACATATTTTAAGCCACGCTTGTATAAGGTTAGACGCTAAAATTATATGCCACAATTTACTAAGTCTAAGAAAATCTTGTCACACTTTTACATGTCATTGAAGAGTGGGGCCTACACTAAGAAAATCTTGTCACACTTTTACATGTCATTGAAGAGTGGGGCCTACACAGGTGAAAAAAATCTTATCACAACTGTGGCTACAAACCAAACATATACCTAACCCGGTTAAACTTGTCTACCCTTAGGCATAGGAAACTGTGGCAAGTGAGGCAGCAAACCAAACGGACTCTAAATCCTTTTTTTATTCAATTTTGACTAGAGAGATATTTAATTCTCTTTGATCCAGACGCAACCGAACAAGACCTTAATGTTTGTTTGTCCTGCACAATCAAACTATCTCGGATAAAATTATATTTAATTACTTACATCCATGTTTTATAGAAAATCTCCTAAGCCAGCATAAGCGTACACGATATCTTATTACTTGCTTATCATGCATAGACGAGCCACAATTAATAAAAGTATGAGTCAAGAATCCTCTGCAACTCTACATTGCTTAATCGCGCCAGTTAGTCAAAACAGTGTCACTTTAGGCATATGTAGACACTTAGAATTATTTGAACAAACAATTGTTTACCGTTCAATTTACAAATAAAACATCATGATCAGTCTAGATGTTATATTACAATGGTGCTACTTACTAAGAGGTGAGTGGATATATAATTTAGACACATTGTGTGGCAGACAAATATTATTGATTATGATGTGAGTACACAGAGCTTGTGAGCACTAAGTATGCTTTTTTCAATGGCTACTGTACAATTGTTCTGTTTGTGGCCTTGGGCTCTTCAGTTTGAATGTGCAAGTGTAAAAAAGCATTGGATTCAGTATGCTCTACTTGCTTTTGCAATACCACGAAAGTTTTAACTTACAAGAATTTTTCTTAGACGCATGCCTGAAAGATAGGTAAAACTGAGTGGAGTGGCAGTGATACGGACAAAGGACCACCACACCCTGCAATCTAATGATCCGGCACCCGAATTACTCCTGTATTGTTTACAGCCGTTGGTATTAGATCGTGTGGAGCACAAAATACTGGCGACGTGGATATACAGAGAGCAAAGATTTGCTCCGTGCTCTATAGAATAGAATAGAAAGTCTGGGTTTAAGCTAATGCTGCAAATCTGAAACGCAAGTCCGGATATAAGCTAATGCAATGCAGGCAATTCTCTGCAAACCTGTATTACCTAATAAACATAAATACTCCATCCATTATAAATTATAAGATGTTTTATCTTTTCTAGATTCGCTGCTTTTGCTATATGTCTAGATATAAGTAATGCCTAGATCCACCGTAAAACTATAAATCTAGAAATACCAAAACATATTATAATTCACAAGCTAACGCATTATTAGCTTGCCTAATAAATCCAGAATCAAGACAATGCAGATAATTCTGTGTTTCTTGGACTCCAAGAAATGACAAAATAGTATTGTACTTCCTCAGTCCCAAAATACTTGTAGTATTTGTCGTTCCTCAGTCACAAAATAGGACTGTCATGTTACATTTTCAAGGACTCGGTGCAAAGTGAAAATCAAAATCGGGCATCTTTTTACCGAATATGAGCATATAACTACTATAGGTCTAATAGGAGCAGAGAATTGTGCAAAAACATTATAGAAGCAATTCAACCCGGTACGAATTAAAACCAAGCCAACAAGCTTAAGCGAACAAGCTTGGATGGGTCGCACTGGAATCCCTTGCACAGATCATGTTTTCGCAACCACCGCTTCCTCTAAAATTGGCAAAGATGGTCTCCAAGTGGTTCTGTCGGGGCCATCCATGAGGGCAATTCCTATGGCAGCCAGTTCTTTCCGGATCTCGTCGGATTTTTCATACTGCTTTGCCTTCCTTGCTGCAGTCCTCTCTTCAATCTTCTGCACCACAAGCTCCTCGGTGATGAAAGCTCGTCTCAGTGCCTTATCCCGCAGCTGTTGCAAAGCCTGAGAGCAGAAGCTCATTAGTAGCATTAATGGAGCAAATAATTAAGTCAAACGTGCTTATAAAAGTGTCAGTTTAACTACATGATATTGTACAAATTGGATCGACTTAGTTACTTCTGAAAAGTAGTCTGCAACCCAAATTACTTCTGAAAAGTCTCTTCGCCACACTCGCATGCTGCTTAAGACTTGTATTGCCGTAGGCAGTTGTTTTTGTTAATGTAAGTTTCATTTCCCTTCTTTCATTCTAATCTAAATAACTTCAGAAACAGCTACCAAAGGGCAACTGAACTGGATGTTAAACTTAGGCTGACTGTGTGTTCAAAGTTGAATACATCTGATAGGTAGGCCTTTGCCGCATTTTTACTGTGACATATTCATCTTTCCTAATACCAGAAGCTTACAGAGTTGAGCCTACAAAATAGCCATCATGAAGTACTACGATACAGAGGTTTGTTCTGCACCAAAACTAGCTGCAGAACAAATACCGGGGCCAGGCCATGCTTGGCTTTAGGGAAAACTGGTGAAAACCCAGAAGGCCTGAGCCTGAACTCTCAGAGCCAAACTTCGAAGCTCAGCCCACCCGTAAATGCCATTTTTTCCAGGCCGGGACAGCCTTTTTCATGCTTCAGCGCCCACATGTCAAAACAGGGACCCAAGCTTGGAGTTCCCATGAATAGGTCTACTGTAAACTTACTGGCAGTATATATTGGAACTGATTTGGCAGTGTTAACAGACATTGCACTTACCTCATGATAACTTGAAGGTAGCAATCCTAGAACAGAGAGAACTACTCTTATTTTCTCTTCTAAGGCAGAAAGAGATTCCAACCTTTTGTCCTGCTTCTTTCCCTACTTGAACGCCAGAGGTAGGTCAAAACAAGTTAGATAGTTTTTGCTGTTTGCATGAAAACAGAGAATGGTACAGTTTCAGTCTGAATGTGAATGAACTGTATCTCCATTTGTTCATCAATAAATTACCTTACGAGTGTGCAACAGATCATTCATAACTTTCAATGGCTCAGAAATAGCAGCCAATGCCACTGAAGTGTGAAGATCATCTGACATTGAGGTCTCAAATTCCTCGTGAAGTTTTTGGATGTAATTTAAGGTATTAGCAGGCAATGAATTTCCAGTGTTTCTTTGTTGCTGCTGACAAATCTCTTCACAATCAAGCAAGGTCTGTGGACACAAAAAAAAAAACCATGTGAACCTTTTTATTAGAAGTTATGGCACAGAAATTATGCCAGCGTTACTAATTCTAAATCGTGGACTAATATGTGAGCACTAGGAATCAGCTAGGAGAAAGCAAGAGGCTAAACAAAGAATTGATCATTTGCATCTCAGCTTTTCTTTTGTCCATGGAAGCTAGGCCAATATTAGCAGTCATTTTGAATAGTCAAAACTTTGCTTCAAAATTAGATATTAGGGTAGCTCTAATCGTGACCGCTACTTTGCTTCCAGATATTTCCAACAAACAACCCGGGCAGGAGGCAACGTTACTACATTTCATGCATGACAATATAAGGTTTTATGGGTTTTCCTTAAACTTTCCGCAGCATTACCGCCTGGGATATGCAGAGGTGTGCTTTAGCTTTCGGATCTCAGCTGACAAAGATAGCTATGTGCTATGGTCTACTTGACACACAGAACACAAGAGTCTTGGACTTTTGGATTATCTATATACAACCCTAAGTCCCTATCTCATTTGCTTGCCAGAAAAAAAGGGGATACATCAGAAAACAGTTGTCAAGCAAGAAGCTTATATAACATAGTTATACCAGACTAAGAACCAGCACAATCATATAGATATAGAGCGTACCTGATATGTGTAGTACAATCTGTCTGATGTGACATTGAGTTGTTCTATTGTGTAGTTAATTGGGGACCTGTAGTGTGTGCCAAGTAAGAACATTCTCAAAGCCAGCGGATGGTACATCTCTATAACCTGAGGAAAATGGTGGTCTTTGAGCAAGCATATGTACAGTCATTACTTGAGGAAGATCGGGACATTGCTTTTACCTTTCGTATGGTGACAAAATTACCAAGCGATTTAGACATTTTTTGACTGTTTACATTGACAAAACCATTGTGTATCCAGTAATTTATGGTACTGTCACAACATGCCGCACGGCTCTGAGCAATCTCATTCTCATGGTGTGGAAAGATGAGATCCTCCCCACCACCATGTATGTCAAAAGAATGACCCAAATAATGTGCACTCATGGCACTGCATTCTATGTGCCATCCTGGCCTTCCTGGGCCCCATGGGCTATCCCACCATGGCTCCCCATCTTTTGCGGCCTGCAGTCAATGTGAAATAACTAATTGCTGTTGAACTAAATCATTTCCACAGAAATAGGATACAAAAGGTATTGCATACTAGCATTTGGGACATCTTGTACGGTTGTACCTTCCATAGAGCAAAATCAGCTGGATTTCTCTTCCTCTCATCAACAGAAACCCTTTCACCAGCTCTATTATCATCTAATTTTCGACCAGATAATTCTCCGTAGTCAGGAAAACTGTCTACAGAGAAATAAACATCCCCACCCACTACATATGCGCAACTATTATCAAGGATCTGCTCAAAGAAAAATTAAATCAAGTTCCAAAGTGCAAAAAGACATTGTACCAAAAGAATCAATATTTGTACAATAGCACTTTTTGAGTTGTTCTACATATGTGAACAGATCAAAATGTTAGTTAGGCACAGTATGAAAACACCAAAGTCTATATATTAATTATTAACATTACATATCTTACATCACGAGAATCAAACATGGCGTTCTTCATGTCCATAACTGCATAAATATGACATGATCACACTGAAAACTTGCATATAAACATGGGACAGCATTGTCAACTTAAGATATTACTACAACCACATAGCAAATTTAAATTGCACTAACAATGCTAATAAACCACCTTGGGATTGGGTGTTATTTTTACATGAAACCTATCATGGATTGACAGGTCAAGGCCACAGAAAACTAGAAAAACAAACACTTAACTATTGCCACCTTAATATCATATGTAATTCGATCTGAACTAAATTATGTGAAAGCAAGGAGCTTCCAACCAATCTGAGATAAAAAAAATTGGCCGAAGAGAGAAAGACCGCTCTCCCGGTATTATATTAATAAGAAACCGAAACATGGTCCCGGCCGAGAAAATCCCCGAACCCTGGCCACTCTGCAACGGCCGAACCGGAGGATGGCGCGCAGGACGTAAACCGGGAGCGGGCGGGGCACAGGGAGGAGATTTTTTTAACCAAGCCCGAAATTCGCCCCCGAGGGAGATCGAACCTGGGACCTGGAGGTGCTACTCGGAAGCCTTAACCATTACGCTAAATGCCCTTTCGCTCCAACCAATCTGAGATTATATATCCAATCAAGAAACTGCATAAGCATGTCACTAAGTACTGCACACAAAATCAAGTATATGTACCTGTTTAATCATATTTATAATCTCATCAATATGATCTGAAACACGGGGCTCCACAGATGGTGGTAAACATTGAAGATTGGCCATGTCTAACAAGAAGTCATCAGAGAACCTTTTACTTAAGTTAAAAGGATCTTCCCCCAGCTGATTTGCTCTTGCGATTATCTACAGAATTCCAGAAGTGCAACTCAGGTTTCCTGTGCAGATTAACAAATTGTGTTTAAATATTTCATTCTAGTTTTCCATGTAAGATAGCTTAATACAATCTCAGCAGAAAATAGTACAAATAAATATATTTACTTAAATTCAGGAAAAAAAAACATGACATCAAATGTTCCATAAGTGTGAACATTCGAACAAGATCTCTGTCTTGTCTAATTTAAATTCAGAACAAAGCAATTTTTGTAGACAGTAAAGCTATGATTTTCAATATCTTGTAAAGAGCAAAGGGCAGACCCAGTGCCGGAGACGCCCCCATGAGTGGGGTCTGGGGAAGGGGTAAACTGAAGCAAGCCTTCCCTCACACATGCAGAGAGGATGCTTCAAACCCGCGACCTGATAACTCAGTGAGACTATGGGTGGTAATGGATCACCATCCAAATGTTTCTTTATAATTTGATTCAGCCCTTAATTAATTTTAGTTCAAAAATGAATAGAAATAGTCCGATCCTTAAATTTTATAGTGTAAAATTTAGAGCCCATTACCATCCCTAAGTGAGACAGCTCTCACCACTACACCAAGTATGGCCTTTATTATCTTGTAAACAGCAAAGATTTAAGAAAATAAAAACTGCAACTTCAGTTTTAAAATTAGTTATCAGAAACAGGTAAGTCAGTTTCACATATATTTGCAAACAAATTTGCCCGAAAGTCACCTTGTCATCAATGTCGGTGAAGTTCCGAACATAGCGAACTTCATAGTCCAAATAGCGCAAGTACCTATCAAGACAGCACAGTAAGCATATGCAATATTTCCTAAGAATGCAATGGAAATAAGTAAGGTGATAGGATAACGGAACAGAGATTTTGAAGTGCTTTAGCCATGTCACTATGGTGTTTATCCTAAACCAAGCCCTTAAAACACAAATAGGCGAATGTCAATAGGACAAATGTTAATGTGGACAACCAGCTTCTTTAGAGCAGAAGTAACAAACAACTCAAAGCATCTCATGGCAAATGTATATCACTTCTAATGGAATTCATTAAGACTGCACTGAACTCTTAATACATTCGCTCAGTAAATATATTATGCGCTTAGGCAGCCCCGCAAGTTTTCAAGAAAAAAAAGGTTTTTAAGACTGCACTGAAGTCTAGAACTACGAATCTACGATAAATTATCTCCAGTGAATCAAGTGTACCGTCAGACTAACAGAGCTCGCAGTTGCAGGAACTATAGTCGCGAACAGTATAGGAGGAGGGAAACCTGTAGACGACGTCAAAGGCTACGTATGCGCGGGCATGGCCGATGTGACTGTCGTCGTAGGGAGTGATGCCGCAGACGTACATGCCGACCTCCCCGTCTGGATTGCGCGGCCGAAACTGTTCCTTCTTCCGCGACTTCGTGTTGTACAGATGCAGCTCACGGGTTCTTTCCGCGGTCGCGCCATTCGACGCGGAGGCTGAGGCAGAGGCGGAGAAGGGCTTGGCTTGCTGCGAGAGTAGGCGATAGGAGCAAGGCGGAGGGACCTGGGATACAGCCCGGTGGAGGGGTATGCGAGCACCGGACCGCGAGGATAGGAGGAGAGGGAGAAGGCCAGCGGCACGCCTAGCCGCCGCCGCCGCCGCGGCCATTTTTCTGGTAATAGCCGGCAAGCGGCAGTACGCGCGAGGAACGAGGCCGAGCCGACGAGGGTTTGTGGATAATAGCTTTCCGATTAGCTCAATTTTGTGGGAAATTTTCCCTCTGTTTCTCATCAACGTCTTTTCTGCCAATACCAAGAGTTTTCATTAAGGCCCTATTTAGATATTAATAATCATAATTTAGGTACAGATCAATTAAATTAATATGATTTTAAATAGAATATAGTTGTATACCAATATTGGTTATCCGAAGGAAGTATTTGTGTGCTACACTTCTACTACATGAGAGCAAAAAAAACATGTTATAGTTTGTATACTAGAAACATTGTATGTAGATATATAAAATTAATTTGCATCCCTTTATCATATGAACTTGAGATGTGATTATATTTCAACTTTGGAAAGTGATAGAATATCAAATAGCAAGCCAAATAGCATACTCCATTAAGTAGATTCTAATTTCTCTAAAGGCAACATATCTGGTGCTCAAAGGTGTACAGTGCTCACGTGCACATTTTAAATCTGGAACATCCATTTCGCAGCTAACAACAGCACCAATTTTATGAAGAACTTCTTCCACCTTTCTCCTCTGGTGGGAGAGGTTATTCGTAAAATTAGCTGGTGTCGTAGAATGCAAGATGGATGCATCAGATTTCAAATGTACACGTGAACACCGTAACCCTCTCAGCACCGGATACGTTTCCTTCTCTAAAATGAAGGGATCCACACTATCCCTAAGTTATTTAGAGAATTATTTAAATGGATATTGTTTTATACTTTTCTGCCTCTCCAATGGCTCCTCCAATGGCTGATTTTGGAAACCTTTTCTCTAATAATCTTTTCTTCAAAGAAGCTTGATTTTTCGTAAGCCAAGTTTAGGCCTTGCTTGGAATTGCTCGAGATTCGGTAAATTCAATGAAGTTGGTTAACCAGGTTATTAGGTGCTCCATAAAATCATAGACCTAAAGTTGTAAACCTTTAAAACATATTTAGATAAATTATTATTTTGTTTATTATCTATATTACAATATTTTTAAAATTGTTTAATTTTAAATTATAAACTTGGAGTTGGGCTAGAACCTGTAACTGTTCTAAACACCCCCTAGAATAAGCGCCCTATAAAAAAACTTTCTTTGTAAGGCTAGTTTAGAAACTCAAATTCTCTTGGAAACTAGATAGGATTGAGAGAGATTAAGTTTCATCATGAGACTATTAGAGGATTTGAAAGGGAAATAGGGTCAAACCTCTTTCCAAATGATTTTGGTGGTTGAATTGCCCAACACAAATAATTGGACTAACTAGTTTGCTCTAGATTATATGTTCTACAGGTGCTAAAGGTTCAACACAAACCAATAAAAAGATCAAAGTTAGGGTTCAAAAGAAAGGAGCAAAGGAAACCGAAGTGTGCCCTGGTCTAGCGCACCGGACTGTCCGGTGTGCCACCGGACAGTGTCCAGTGCACCAGGGACCGTACAGTCTGAACTCCTCAGCTTCGGGTTTCTGGAAAGTCACTCCGCTATAATTCACCGGACTGTCCGGTGTAGCACCGGACTGTCCGATGCGCCAAGCGGAGCAACGACTACTGCGCCAACGGTCGTCTGCAAAAGTTGAACATTGCATGAACAGTGCGCGGACAGTTCGCGCAGAGTCAGAGCAGCGTCAGAAGGCGCACCAGACAGTGAACAATGCCTGTCCGGTGCCCCATGAAGATAGAGCTCCAACGGTCGAAACCGTCAGAACCCTAACAGTTGGGTGACGTGGCTGACCACCACCACTCCAAGCATCCAAGTTTTTCAGACTTCTCATTCAATACAAGAGCTAATGCAATCAATACAAGACACAATTCAAGAGAATCAAAGCCTCTCCAAGTCCCATTTCCACTACAAACAAATAGTGACTAGAGAGAGAGTTTTGCCCTTGTTCTTTGAGCTCTTGTTCTTGGATCACTTTCTTCTTCCTCCATTCTTGTTCTCAACACACTTGTAATCAAAGCAAGAGGCACCAAGTTGTGGTGGTCCTTATAGGGGTCTAAGTGACCCGTTTGATTAAGGAGAAAGCTCACTCGGTCTAGGTGACCGTTTGAGAGAGGGAAAGGGTTGAAAGAGACCCGGTCTTTGTGACCACCTCAACGGGGAGTAGGTTTTCAATAACCGAACCTCGGTAAAACAAATCACCGTGTCATCCGCTTCATTTGCCTTTTGATTTGTTTTTTCACCCTCTTTCGGACTCGGTTTTAATTCTAACGCTAACCCCAGCTTGTAGTTGTGCTTTAAGTTTGTAATTTTCAGATTCCGCCTATTCACCCCCCTATAGGCGACTTTCAATTGGTATCAGAACTTGGTGCTTCATTAGAGTTTAACAACTCGAAGTGATGTCGGGAGATCACACCAAGAGGGAGATTGTGATCGATGAGAAGTCCACAAGCCACGGGAAGGCTCCATCGAGGGAGTCCGGCAACAAGCTAAAGGAGGGATCACCTCCTCACAAGATGCATCAGAGTGGCGACAAGAAAAAGAAGATAAAGAAGGTGGTCTACTACGAGACCGATTCTTCGTCGCCATCCACCTCCGGCTCCGACGCGCCGTCCGTCACTTCTAAGCACCATGAGCGCAAGAAGTATAGTAAGATGCCACTTCGTTATCCCCGTATTTCTAGACGCACTCCTTTACTTTCCGTCCCATTAGGCAAACCACCCGTTTTTATGGTGAAGATTATTGTATGTGGAGTGATAAAATGAGGTATCACCTAACCTCACTCCACGATAGCATATGGGACATTGTTGAGTTTGGAGCGCAGGTACCATCGCCGGGGGATGAAGGCTATGATTCGGACAAGGTCGCCCAAATCAAGCACTTTGATTCCCAAGCAACTACTATACTCCTCGCCTCTCTATGTCGAGAGGAGTATAATAAGGTGCAAGAATTGAAGAGTGCCAAGGAGATTTGGGACGTACTAAAGACCACACACGAAGGGGATGAGGTGACAAAAATCACCAAGCGGGAGACAATCGAGGGGGAGCTCGGTCGGTTCGTCCTCAACCAAGGAGAGGAGCCACAAGCCATGTACAATCGGCTCAAGACCTTGGTGAACCAAGTGCGCAACCTCGGGAACACCAAATAGGATGACCATGAAATGGTAAAGGTTATTCTAAGATCACTCGTTTTTCGTAATCCTATACAAGTTCAATTAATTCGCGGTGATCCTAGATATAAGCTAATGTCTCCCGAGGAGGTTATAGGAAAGTTTGTGAGCTTTGAGTTGATGATCAAAGGCTCCAAACAAATCATCGAGCAAGGCGGCATCTCCACCCGAGGTGCAACCCGTCGCATTCAAAGCGATGGAAGAAAAGAAAGAAGAGTCTACATTAAGTAGGCTTCCCATCGACGCCTCCTAGCTTGACAACGAGGAAATGACACTCATCATCAAGAGCTTTCGCCAAATTCTCAAGCAAAGGAGGGGGAAGGATTACAAATACCGCTCTAAGAAAGTGTGCTACAAATGTGGTAAGCCCGGTCATTTTATTGCAAAATGTCCTATGTCTAGTGACAGTGACAGGGGCGATGACAAGAAGGAAAAGAGGAAGGAAAAAGAAGAGATACTACAAGAAGAAGGGCGGCGATGCCCACGTGTGTCGGGAATGGGACTCCGATGAGAGCTCCACCGACTCCTCCTCCGACGAGGACGCCGCTAACATCACCGTCAACAAGGGCCTCCTCTTCCCCAACATTGGCCACAAATGCTTTATGGCAAAAGACGACAAGAAGAAGAAGGTAAAATCTAGAGCCTCCACTAAATATACAACATCTAGTGATGAGGGTAGCTCTAGTGAAGATGAGGATGATTTGCTTAGTCTTTTTGCCAATCTTAACATGCAACAAAAGAAAAAATTAAATGAACTGATAGGTGCTATTCATGAGAAGGATGAACTCTTGGATAGCCAAGAGGAATTCCTTATTAAGGAAAATAAGAAGCATGTTAAGGTGAAGAATGCTTATGCTCAGGAAGTAGAAAAATGTGAAAAATTAACAAATAAGCTTAGCATATGCCATGACACCATTTCCAACCTTAGGAATGAGAATGCTAGTTTAATTGCTAAGGTGGAAAATTCAAATGTTTGCAATGATTTAATTATCAGTCTTAAGAATGAAAATGCTTGTTTAATTGCAAAGATTGATAAATTGAATGAATCTCTTTCTAGCCTTAGAACTGAGAATGATAAATTAATTGTTAAGGCTAAAGACTTGATTGTTTGCAATGATTCCATTTCCTATCTTAGAGATGGAAATGCCATGATAAAAATCTAAGATAGATGAATTTTCTTGCAAACCCTCTACATCTAGTGTTGATCATGTTTCTATTTGTACTAGATGTAGAGATGTTAATGTTGATGCTATCTATGATCACCTAGCCTTAATTAAACAACAAAATGATCACATAGCTCAACTAACTGCTAAGATTAATGAGCATGAGATAGAAAATAAAAAATTTAAATTTGATAGGAGCATGCTCTATAATGGGAGACGCCCTGCATTAAGGATGGCATTGGCTTCCAATAGGGAGGCAATGTCAAGCTTAATGCCCCTAAGAAATTGTCTAACTTTGTTAAGGGCAAGGCTTCCATGGTTCAGGATAATGAGGGCTATATTTTATATCCTGCTGGTTATCCCAAACACAAAATTAGGAGAATTCATGCTAGGAAGTCTCATTCTGTTTCTCACCATGCTTTTATGTATAAAAATGAGGCATCTAGCTCTAAGCAATCAACCCATGTTAAATTGTCTAAAAAGAATTCTCCTACTGCATCAAATGAGCCTATTATTTCATTTAAGACTTTTGAATGCTTCTTATGTTTTAACTAACAAATCAGGCAAAGTAGTTGCCGAATATGTTGGGGCCAAGCACAAGGGCTCAAAGACTTGTGTTTGGGTACCCAAGGTGCTTGTTTCTAATGTGAAAGGACCCAAGACCATTTGGGTACCTAAGAACAAGGCATAAAATTGTTTTGCAGGTTTATGTATCCG
The DNA here is from genome assembly GCA_029449295.1 of Zea luxurians. Taxonomy (NCBI): domain Eukaryota; kingdom Viridiplantae; phylum Streptophyta; class Magnoliopsida; order Poales; family Poaceae; genus Zea; species Zea luxurians. Next base: position 153,631,384 of record JAOPSE010000004.1, read on the forward strand.
GGGGCTCAAGCTGGATAATTGATAGCGGGTGTACAAACCATATGACTGGGGAGAAAAGGATGTTCTCCTCCTATGAGAAAAACCAAGATCCCCAAAGAGCTATCACATTCGGAGATGGAAATTAAGGTTTGGTCAAAGGACTTGGTAAAATTGCTATATCGCCTGACCATTCTATTTCCAATGTTTTTCTTGTAGATTCATTAAATTACAATTTGCTTTCAGTTTCTCAATTATGCAATATGGGCTATAAATGTCTATTTACAGATGTAGGTGTTACTGTCTTTAGAAGAAGTGATGATTTAGTAGCATTTAAGGGAGTGTTAGAGGGTCAACTATACTTAGTTGATTTTAAAAGAGCTGAACTCGACACTTGCTTAATTGCTAAGACTAATATGGGTTGGTGAAAGGGAAATGTGCTCTTGGGCCATTTCTATAAGATTTTGGTGATTTAGGGCTTCACACAAAAATGCTTTGAGTTATATTTGTGCCAAAGATTCAAGAAGTGCAAATCAAGATTAAAGGTATGTTTCTAGTCTTAGTCCATTGTTTTGAAGACTAATATGCTGTGCCTAAGTGCTAGAAACAGGAGAAATCACCTTGGGGATTAGTTGGCTATGTTTAGCCAAAGGGTTGTTCGGTCTAGGTGCACCGGACAGTGTCCGGTGTGCCAGGACCAGTCCCGGTGAACTGCCTGCTCTCGGGTCTCGACGGTGGCGTATGGCTATAAATCACCGGACTGTCCGGTGGTGCACCGGACTGTCCTGTGAGTCGTCTACGGCGAAGTCGCCGCTCTCGGGAACCAAGTCAACAGCGTACGGTTATAATTCACCGGACTGTTCGGTGAGGCACTGGACTGTCTGGTGAGCCAACGGTCGGCCGCGCAATCCGCGCGTGACGCGTGGCCAAGCCAACGGTCGGATGGGGGCGCCGGACTGTCCGGTGTGCACCGGACAGTGTCCGGTGCGCCAACGGCTCCAAATCTTCAACGGTCGGCTGCGCCAGATAAGGAAAGCAATCCGCACTGGACAGTGTCCGGTGCGCCACCCGACAGAAGGCAAGATTTGCCTTCCTGGATTGCTTCCAACGGCTCCTAGCTGCCTTGGGGCTATAAAAGGGACCCCTAGGCGCATGGAGGAGTACACCAAGCATTCTTTGAGCATTCCTAAGCACCAAGTCTTCATTCCCGCGCATTCGATTCTTTGTGATAGCAACTAGAGCTCCATTTGAGTAGAAAACTCTTCGAGTTGTGTTGAGAGCTCAAGTAGTGACTTGTGTGCGTGTTGTTGCTCTGATTTTGTGTCTTGTGTGTGTTGCTCATCCCATTCTTACTTCCATGCTTATTTGTGATAATCAAGTTGTAAGGGTGAGAGGCTCCAAGTTGTGGAGATTCCTCGCAAGCGGGATATAGTGAAACCAAGAGAAACATCATGGTATTCAAGTGGGTCTTTGGACCGCTTGAAAGGGGTTGAGTGCAACCCTCATCCGTTGGGATGCCACAACGTGGAGTAGGCCAGTGTTGGACTTGGCCGAACCACGGGATAAACCACTGTGCCTCTATGTGTTGATTTATTTGTGGTTATCGTGTTTAGCAAGAACTCCTCTCTAGCCACTTGACTTTATTGTTGTAACACTTAATCAAGTTTGTGGCCTTGAGTTTTAAGTTTTTGCAGGATCACCTATTCACCCCCCCTCTAGGTGCTCTCAATTGGTATCAGAGCTGTCCTCTTCAAGAAAGGGACTAATCGCCCGAAAGGATGGATTCTAAGGGAAAGGGGATGGTGATCAACGACAAGGAGAAGGAGTCCTTCATCAATGAGCCAAAAGATGACAAGTCCACTGACTCGGGCTCAAGTCATAAGAAGAAGAACGGGAAGAAGAAGAGGCGTATCAAGAAGATCGTCTACTACGACGACAGCGACAAGTCTTCTTCTTCCCAAAAGGACGACAACGACAACGACTACGAGAAAAAGAAGACGGTTAACTCGAACTTTTCTTTTGATTACTCTCGTATTCCGCATAATTGAAATGCACATTTGCTTTCCATTCCTCTTAGCAAACCTCCACACTTTTATGGAGAGGACTATGAATTTTGGAGTCACAAAATGCGTAGTCACTTGTTCTCTCTTCATCCAAGTATATGTGAGATAGTAGAGAATGGAATGCATTTTGATAGTTCTGATAATCCCATGTTTATTAATGAACAAATCCACAAAAATGCACAAGCTACCACTATTCTTTTAGCATCCTTGTGCAGGGAAGAGTACCATAAGGTGAGCGGCTTGGATAACGCCAAGCAAATTTGGGACACCCTCAGGATCTCGCATGAGGGAAATGACGTCACCATGCTCACCAAGATGGAGTTGGTGGAGGGCGAACTAGGAAGGTTCGCAATGATCAGGGGGGAGGAGCCAACCCAAACATATAACAGGCTCAAGACCCTGGTCAACAAAATAAAGAGCTATGGAAGCACGAGATGGACGGACCATGATGTCGTCCGCCTAATGCTAAGGTCTTTAAATGAACCTTGATCCACATCTTGTAAATTCTATTCGTGAAAATCCTAGGTACACCAAGATGTCGCCCGAAGAAATACTTGGAAAGTTCGTAAGCGGGCGAATGATGATCAAGGAGGCGAGATACATTGATGAGGCGTTGAATGGCCCAATCCATGAGCCTCAAACTGTTGCTCTCAAAGCAACAAGTAGCAGGGAGGCGCTACCTAGCAAGGTGGCGCAAGTTGAGGCGGCGGGGCTCAACGAGGAAGAAATGGCCCTCATCATCAAGTGCTTCAAGATGGCGCTAAAGGGTCGCAAGGAGCATCCCAAAAAGAACAAGACGAAGGGAAAGCGCTCCTGCTTCAAGTGTGGTAAGACTGGTCACTTTATTGCTAACTGTCCCGATAATGATAGTGACCAGGGACAAGAGAAAAGCGGGAAGAAGGAAAAGAAGAAGGCGTACAAGAAGGCTAAGGGCGAGGCACACCTTGGCAAAGAGTGGGACTCGGATTGTTCTTCGTCCGACTCCGACGACGAGGGGCTCGCCGCCACCGCCTTCGACAAATCATCGCTCTTCCCCAACGAGCACCATACTTGCCTAATGGCAAAGGAAAAGAAGGTAATCACTAGAGAAACTCCTAAGTACTCTACTTCTAGTGATGAGGACTCTAGTGATGATGATGAAGTTGATTACACTAGCTTGTTCAGGGGATTAGATAGAGCTAAGATAGAAAAGATCAATGAGTTGATTGATGCATTGAATGAAAAAGATAGACTTCTAGAGAGGCAAGAGGACATCTTATATGAGGAACATGATAAATTTATCAATGTTCAAAAGTCTCTTGCCTTAGAGATTAAAAGGAATAAATTACTATCTTCTGAATTGTCTATTTGCAATGAATCTATTTCTATCTTGAAGATTTTGAATGATGATTTAAATGCTAAGCTAGAAATTGCAAATAAATCCAGTTTTTGTATTGAACATGTAGTAATTTGCAATAGGTGTAAGGATTTTAATGTTGATGCTTGCAATGAACATTTAATTTCCATTTCTAAATTAAATGATGAAGTAGCTAGTCTTAATGCCCAACTTAAGACTAGAAAAGATGATTTTGATAAACTAAAATTTGCAAGGGATGCCTACACTAGTGGTAGACACCCCTCTATTAAGGATGGGCTTGGCTTTCGAAGGGAAGCTAAGAACTTAACAAGTCATAAGGCTCCCATCTCCGCCAAGGAGAAAGGGAAGGCCCCTATGGCTAATAGTGTTCATAAAAATCATGCTTTCTTGTATCATGATAGGAAATATTGTAGAAATGTTCATTATGATAGGAGTTGTAATGCGTTTGACTCTCATGCCATGATTGCTTCAAGTTCAAGCTTTAATGGTAGATCTAGGAGGAATTTGGTGTCTCATGCTCCTAGGAAAGTGTTTAATGGATCTACCACTATCTTTCATGCTTGCAATGCTAAATTTATTCTTTCATGTAAAAATAAAAAGGTGATTGCTAAAAAGGTGGGAGCCAAATGCAAAGGAGACAAGACTTGCATTTGGGTCCCTAAGGCTATTGTAACTAACCTTGTAGGACCCAACAAGAGTTGGGTACCTAAAACCCAAGCCTAATTTGCCTTGCAGGTTTATGCATCCGGGGGCTCAAGTTGGATTATCGACAGCGGATGCACAAACCACATGACGGGGGAGAAGAAGATGTTCACCTCCTACGTCAAGAACAAAGATTCCCAAGACTCAATCATATTCGGTGATGGGAATCAAGGCAAGGTTAAAGGACTAGGAAAAATAGCTATTTCTTCCGAGCATTCCATTTCTAATGTGTTTTTAGTAGAATCGCTCGGATATAACTTGTTGTCCGTTAGTCAATTATGTAACATGGGTTACAATTGCTTATTTACAAACGTAGATGTGTCTGTCTTTAGAAGAAGTGATGGTTCATTAGCTTTTAAGGGTGTACTAGACGACAAACTCTATTTAGTTGATTTTTTGAAGGAGGAGGCCGGTCTAGATGCATGCTTAATCGCTAAGACTAGCATGGGTTGGCTGTGGCATCGCCGTCTAGCACATGTGGGGATGAAGAACCTTCACAAGCTTCTAAAGGGAGATTATGTGTTAGGTCTAACAAATGTAACTTTCAAAAAAGATAGACCTTGTGCAGCTTGTCAAGCAGGTAAACAAGTGGGAAGTGCTCATCACATCAAGAATGTGATGACTACATCAAGACCTCTGGAGCTATTGCATATGGACCTCTTCGGACCCATCGCCTACCTCAGCATCGGGGGAAGTAAGTATGGTCTTGTTATTGTTGATGATTTTTCCCGCTTCACTTGGGTATTCTTTTTGCAGGATAAATCTGAAACCCAAGGGACCCTCAAGCGCTTCCTAAGGAGAGCTCAAAATGAATTTGAGCTCAAGGTGAAGAAGATAAGGAGCGACAACGGGTCCGAGTTCAAGAACCTGCAGGTGGAGGAGTTTCTTGAGGAGGAAGGAATCAAGCACGAGTTCTCCGCTCCCTACACACCACAACAAAACGGTGTGGTGGGACGCTTATAGACATGATGAGGACGATGCTTGGAGAATTCAAGACGCCCGAGCGGTTTTGGTCGGAAGCTGTGAACACGGCTTGCCACGCCATAAACCAAGTCTACCTTCATCGCCTCCTCAAGAAGACTTCATACGAGCTACTAACCAGTAACAAACCCAATGTTTCGTATTTTCAAGTTTTTGGGAGTAAATGCTACATTCTGGTGAAGAAAGGTAGAAATTCAAAATTTGCTCCCAAAGCTGTAGAAGGGTTTTTGTTAGGTTATGACTCAAATACAAAGGCGTATAGAGTCTTCAACAAATCATCGGGTTTGGTTGAAGTCTCTAGCGATGTTGTTTTTGATGAGACTAATGGCTCTCCAAGAGAGCAAGTTGATCTTGATGATGTAGATGAGGATGATGTTCCAACGGACGCGATTCGTACCATGGCGATTGGAGACGTGCGACCACAGGAACACAAGGATCAAGATCAACCTTCTTCCTCAACAACGGTGCATCCCCCAACTCAAGATGACGAACATGTCCCTCAAGAAGAGGCGTGTGATCAAGGGGGAGCACAAGATGTCCAAGTTGAAGAGGAAGAAGCACCACATGCCCCTCCAACTCAAGTCCGAGCGATGATTCAAAGGAATCATCCCGTCAACCAGATTTTGGGTGATATTAGCAAGGGAGTAACTACTCGCTCTAGATTAGCTAATTTCTGTGAGCATTACTCTTTTGTCTCTTCTATTGAGCCTTTCAGGGTAGAAGAGGCCTTGCTAGATCCGGACTGGATGTTGGCCATGTAGGAAGAGCTCAACAACTTCAAGCGAAATGAAGTTTGGACACTGGTGCCGCGTCCCAAGCAAAATGTTGTGGGAACCAAGTGGGTGTTCCGCAACAAACAGGACGAGCACGGGGTGGTGACAAGGAACAAGGCTCGACTTGTGGCAAAAGGTTATGCCCAAGTCGCAGGTTTGGACTTTGAGGAGACTTTTGCTCCTGTGGCTAGGCTAGAGTCGATTCATATTTTGTTAGCCTATGCCGCTCACCATTCTTTCAGGTTGTTCCAAATGGACGTGAAGAGCACTTTCCTCAACGGGCCAATCAAGGAGGAGGTGTACGTGGAGCAACCCCCTGGCTTTGAGGATGAACGGTACCCCGACCATGTGTGTAAGCTCTCTAAGGCGCTCTATGGACTTAAGCAAGCCCCAAGAGCATGGTATGAATGCCTTAGAGACTTTTTAATTGCTAATGCTTTCAAGGTTGGGAAAGCCGATCCAACTCTTTTCACTAAGACTTGTGACGGTGATCTATTTGTGTGCCAAATTTATGTCGATGACATAATATTTGGTTCTACTAACCAAAAGTCTTGTGAAGAGTTTAGCAGGGTGATGACTCAGAAATTCGAGATGTCGATGATGGGCGAGTTGAACTACTTCCTTGGGTTCCAAGTGAAGCAACTCAAGGACGGCACCTTCATCTCTCAAACGAAGTATACGCAAGACTTGCTCAAGCGGTTTGGGATGAAGGACGCCAAGCCCGCAAAGACTCCAATACGAACCGACGGACATGTCGACCTCAACAAAGGAGGTAAGTCCGTTGATCAAAAGGCATACCGGTCTATGATAGGGTCTTTACTTTATTTATGTGCTAGTAGACCGGATATTATGCTTAGCGTATGCATGTGTGCTAGATTTCAATCTGACCCAAGGGAGTGTCACCTTGTGGCCGTTAAGCGAATTCTTAGATATTTAGTCGCTACGCCTTGCTTCGGGATCTGGTATCCAAAGGGGTCTACCTTTGACTTAATTGGATATTTAGACTCCGATTATGCTGGATGTAAGGTCGATAGGAAGAGTACATTAGGGACGTGCCAATTCCTAGGAAGGTCCCTGGTGTCGTGGAGTTCTAAGAAACAAACTTCCGTTGCCCTATCCACCGCTGAGGCCGAGTACGTTGCCGCAGGACAGTGTTGCGCGCAACTACTTTGGATGAGGCAAACCCTCAGGGACTTTGGCTACAATCTGAGCAAAGTCCCACTCCTATGTGACAATGAGAGTGCTATCCGCATGGCGGACAATCCTGTTGAACACAGCCGCACAAAGCACATAGACATCCGGCATCACTTTTTGAGAGACCACCAGCAAAAGGGAGATATCGAAGTGTTTTATGTTAGCACCGAGAACCAGCTAGCCGATATCTTTACCAAGCCTTTAGATGAAAAGACCTTTTGCAGGCTGTGTAGTGAGCTAAATGTCTTAGATTCGCGAAACCTGGATTGATATAGAGCATACATGTGTTTATGCCTTTGATCATGTTCCTTTATGCATTTTATTGCTTATTCATGGTGCTCAAGTTGTGCAAGGGACCCCCGGACCTCACAAGTCCATGTGTGAATGGTGCACATATTTAGGGGGAGAAATGCTACAACTTAACCCTTTGAGACTAACCGTGTGCTTGAGTTTTCTTAATTTAGTCTCAAAGGAGGATTGAAAGGGAAAAGGTGAACTTAGACCATGCAAGACTTCCACTGCACTCCGAGGGTAACTTACTCCAAGTTCATCTCCGTGTTCTTATTGCCTTTTTACTCTTAATTGAAGATTTTGGTGAGGCAATGAGGATTCAGGGCCAAAAATGATCCTGTTTTGGTGTTTGATGCCAAAGGGGGAGAAATTAAGGCTAAAGCAAGAAATGGATCAGCTACCACTTGAGAATTTTGAAAATAGTAGAGTAGAGCTTTTGTTTTGTCAAAATACTCTTATTGTCTCTTATTGTCAAAAGTTGGTCTCTTGTGGGGAGAATGTTTAATTATGGGAAAAGGGGGAGTTTTTGAATCTTTGACCAATTTCTCTTAGAATACCTCTCTCTATGCCTCAACAAGTGACTTTGACTTAGAGATAGGAAATTGAGTTTGATTTGCAAAAACAAACCAAGTGGTGGCAAAGAATGATCCAAATATGTCAAGTTTGAATCAAATACAAATTTTTGTTCTCATTTGCATTGATGTTGCACTTCTTTAGTTGCTTTTTATTGTATTGGCATAAATCACCAAAAAGGGGGAGATTGAAAGGGAAATGTGCTCTTGGGCCATTTCTATAAGATTTTGGTGATTTAGGGCTTCACACAAAAACGCTTTGAGTTATATTTGTGCCAAAGATTCAAGAAGTGCAAATCAAGATTAAAGGTATGTTTCTAGTCTTAGTCCATTGTTTTGAAGACTAATATGCTGTGCCTAAGTGCTAGAAACAGGAGAAATCACTTTGGAGATTAGTTGGCTATGTTTAGCCAAAGGGCTGTTCGGTCTGGGAGCACCGGAGTGTCCGGTGGTGCACCGGACAGTGTCCGGTGTGCCAGGACCAGTCCCGGTGAACTGCCTGCTCTCGGGTCTCGACGGCGACGTACGACTATAAATCACCGGACTGTCCGGTGGTGCACCGGACTGTCCGGTGAGTCGTCTGCGGCGAAGTCGCCGCTCTCGGGAACCAAGTCAACAGCGTACGGTTATAATTCACCAGACTGTCCGGTGAGCCAACGGTCGGGCGCGCCAACTGTCGGCCGCGCAATCTGCGCGTGACGCATGGCCGAGCCAACGGTCGGATGGGGGCATCGGACTGTCCGGTGTGCACCGAACACTGTCCGGTGCGCCAACGGCTCCAAATCTTCAACGGTCGGCTGCGCCAGATAAGGAAAGCAATCCGCACCGGACAGTGTTCGGTGGTGCACCGGACTGTCTGGTGCGCCACCCGACAGAAGGCAAGATTTGCCTTCCTGGATTGCTTCCAACGGCTCCTAGCTGCCTTGAGGCTATAAAAGGGACCCCTAGGCGCATGGAGGAGTACACCAAGCATTCTTTGAGCATTCCTAAGCACCAAGACTTCATTCCCGCGCATTCGATTCTTTGTGATGGCAACTAGAGCTCCATTTGAGTAGAAAACTCTTCGAGTTGTGTTGAGAGCTCAAGTTGTGACTTGTGTGCGTGTTGTTGCTCTGATTTTGTGTCTTGTGTGTGTTGCTCATCCCATCCTTACTTCCGTGCTTATTTGTGATAATCAAGTTGTAAGGGCGAGAGGCTCCAAGTTGTGGAGATTCCTCGCAAGCGGGATATAGTGAAACCAAGAGAAACACCGTGGTATTCAAGTGGGTCTTTGGACCGCTTGAAAGGGGTTGAGTGCAACCCTCGTCCGTTGGGACGCCACAACGTGGAGTAGGCAAGTGTTGGACTTGGCCGAACCACGGGATAAACCACTGTGCCTCTCTGTGTTGATTTCTTTGTGGTTATCGTGTTTAGCAAGAACTCCTCTCTAGCCACTTGGCTTTATTGTTCTAACACTTAATCAAGTTTGTGGCCTTGAGTTTTAAGTTTTTACAGGATCACCTATTCACCCCCCTCTAGGTGCTCTCAGTTGGCTCTGGCATCGCCGACTAGCCCATGTTGGGATAAAGAATCTACACAAGCTTCTAAAGGGAGAGCATATTTTAGGACTAACAAATGTTCATTTTGAGAAAGACAGAGTTTGTAGCGCATGCCAAGCAGGAAAGCAAGTTGGTGCCCACCATCCACACAAGAACATAATGACAACGGACAGGCCGCTCGAGCTCTCCACATGGATTTATTCGGACCGATAGCTTACATAAGCATCAGCGGGAGTAAGTACTGTCTAGTTATTGTGGATGATTATTCTCGCTTCACTTGGGTATTCTTTTTGCAGGATAAATCACAAACCTAAGAGACCTTAAAAGGATTCTTGAGACAAGCTCAAAATGAGTTCGGCTTAAGGATCAAAAAGATTAGAAGCGACAATGGGACGGAGTTCAAGAACTCACAAATTGAAGGCTTCCTTGAGGAGGAGGGCATCAAGCATGAGTTCTCTTCTCCCTACACACTTCAACAAAATGGTGTAGTGGAGACGAAGAATAGAACTCTATTGGACATGGCTAGAACCATGCTTGATGAGTACAAGACACTGGACCAGTTTTGGGCCGAGGCGATTAACACCGCCTGCTACTCCATCAACCGGCTCTACCTTCACCAAATCCTCAGGAAGTCATCATATGAACTCCTCACCGGTAAAAAGCCCAATGTTTCGTATTTTAGAGTCTTTGGTAGCAAATGATTTATTCTTATTAAAAGAGGTAGAAAATCTAAATTTGCTCCTAAAGCTGTAGAAGGATTTTTACTTGGTTATGACTCAAACACAAGGGCATATAGAGTCTTCAACAAATCCACTGGATTAGTTGAGGTTTCTTGTGACATTGTGTTTGATGAGACTAACGGCTCCCAAGTTGAGCAAGTTGATCTTGATGAACTAGATGATGAAGAGGCTCCGTGCGTCGCGCTAAGGAACATGTCCATTGGGGATGTGTGTCCTAAGGAATCCGAAGAGCCTCCACAAGCACAAGATCAACCATCATCTTCAAATCAAGCATCTCCACCAACTCAAGATGAGGAACAAGCTCAAGACAATGAAATTGAAGATCAAGAGGATGAGCCACCTCAAGAGGAGGATAATGATCAAGGGGGGAGATGACAATGATCAAGACAAGGAAGATGAACAAGATCAAAGATCGCCACACCTAAGAGTCCACCAGGCGATTCAAAGAGATCACCCCTTGAACACCATCCTCGGTGATATTCATAAGGGGTAACCACTCGATCTCGAGTTGCACATTTTTGTGAACATTACTCACTACAGGAAACACCTAAATTTTCGTGGGCCAAAAGCCCACGAAAATAAGCCTAAACCGACGAAAATAGACTATTTTCGTCGGCAGACCGACGAAAATAGCCGCCGAAAATAAGTTCGACGAAAATAGGCACCTATTTCCGTCGGTACCGACGAAAAATACCTATTTTCGTTGGCTCTCCCAAGGCCGACAAAAATAATTGGTCGACTGACTATTTTCGTCGGCCTTGGGAAAGCCGACGAAAATACGTGCCCAGGCTATTTTCGTCGGCCAGGTGAGGCCGACGAAAATATGTTCCCAGGATATTTTCGTCGGTCACCACCGAGGCCGACGAAAATTGATGGTTCCCCCCCAAAACAGATTTTTCTGCACCTATTAATAATTCACAGCAAAATACACAATATCACAATTCACATATATACAGATTCACAATCAAAATACATAATTCACAAAACACATTGACATATACATATCACAAAACACATTCACATATACATAAATAGTCCATAGTCCATAGTCCATAAGTCCATAGTCCATAAGTCCATAGTCCATACATAGTTTCAATACCATAAGTCCATAGTTTCAAACAAACTCACTACTCACTAATCACTCCTGCGGGCTGTGGGAGTTTTGGCCACTCCCTCCTCCACCACCAGGAAGGTGGCCACTCCCTCCAGAACCATGGACAAGGAAGTCATGGACGTTGACAGCACCCTCCTGAGCATGTGACGCTGAACCCTGCAATTCATCAATCATTCAAATAAGGCTGTGTTTTGCTATCCCTATACCTATACTGGCTATGTTTGGTCACTATTTGCATAAAACTAAACATGGAACGTCACCTGTGATCCATGGTGATAAGGAGGCTGTGCATGCATCCACGGGTACTGTTGTGCTGGCCACCCCTGAGGTGGTGGCACCCACCCCGTCGGTGGCGGTGCCATCCACGCTTGAAATGGCTGCGATCCTTGGGGTGGTGGAGGCGTCCAAGTGCCTGGAGGTGCCTGCGTCCACCCAACACCGGTCCACTGTGGCTGCGACGCTGGAGCTTGTCCTGGCCATTGTCCCCATCCTTGTGCCTGCGATCCATTTTTGATAATAAAAAAAGAGTTGCTATGGAATTGAAGTGTTCAGATAGTGTTACCTGGGGAGGGCGAAAAGCGGGCAAGTTCATATCAGGGCCGAGTCGAGTAGTCATTTCCTGCAAATGGATGAAACGTTAGAATCGCAACACTATACTTTGAATTCAATGACACGTGATGAGATAGACGAATTACCTGAAAATAAGAAGTCATATACTGCGTCAGCTGTCCGATCTGCTCCTGCGCTGCTCGAGCCTGCTCCTGTGCGAGTCGAGCCTGCTCCTGTGCTGCCCGAGTCTCCTCCTCCAGCTGAGCCTCTCGAGCAGACTTGGAGCGAGAACTCCCTGCCGAAGACGATGCCTTCCCTTGACCTATGGTCCTGTTGTACTCCACAACGCCGGTGCCAAAGGCAAACCTGCATGATACACATAGTTGAGCCATTAAGTGGACACATTCTTGTTAATGAAATTGTCGAATCAAAGACAACCACCTCACCTGCCATGCTTTCTACCCCCACCACTGTGGTACAACGCCGAGGCATCTAAGTCTGAATGCATCCAGTCGAAATCAGGCCCATGGCGTTGAGTCATTTCCTCCCCATATGCATTCTGCAAAGAAAGTTAGAGTTGGAGTTAGACACAAATCATGCAATTTAATTCGTAAATACAAACTTGTTTACCATTTTCTCCCTTGCCGCCTCGCTGCATAGCTCATCAGGGTTCGCTGGATCAGGGCCACGGTGACCACGGACGTAAACCTCCATAAAACTTGGAGCAACTCCACTTTCAGCTTCCTGCATGAAAAAGAAGAGTTAAACCATAGAATTGTAATAGATGTAACATACAAGTTTGATTTATACACTTACCATGCGGCGTGCGGTACCAAGGTGTCCATCGGCGCCGTACCTATGCCCCGGTCCTTCAGTGCCACGGTTGGCACGGTGCTTGTTGGACTCTGCAATCCACTCAGGCGACGCCCATCTCTTAGCCAACCACCTCCAGGCTTCCATGTCCTTCGCCAGCCAATCCACAACGCTCTCCAAGTACTGCTCCTCTGTGAGGTAGATCTCATTGGCCCCTAATGCTTTGCTCATTTTCTGCCCCTTTATCTTCTTGTAGTAGTAGTTGACGGCCGCGATGCGAGCATTGTACATGGCATCCTTGATGACCTTATCAGCGCACTTCTGAAAGTGTCTCTTCACACGTGCCCACTGAGCCTGATCCGCCTCGATGTCATCCGGCAATTGGAACCTCCCCTACATATCAATGGAGAAGTTAAGTTAAAGTAAGATTAGGAGAAGCAATAATGCAGTGAATTGCTTATATACGAAAGTAAACTCACCCAGAACTCGTCCCACACAGCCACCTGACAAGTCCTTGGTTTTTGTTCTGAACTTCCCCCTCCGCTACTGCTTTCCCCTGGCTGGACATAGTCCTTCAGACCCCAGTCAGCCCACTGCATAGCCGCGAATCTCTCGCCATTGAGCTCCACCATGCCAGGGTAGTAGAAGCGACAGAGGCTACCCAACACCGCGTTCACCTTGGGACGTCTGCCTGTACCGTCCCAAGTCAAGTCTTCCCATGACCTACAAACATTAATAAAACAAGTAAACCAGTGCAATCACGTTCATATTAAAAAATTAACACAACACAAATAAGCCCCACCATTCTCCATGCGGCCGGATGAGCCTCCTCTCAGCAGGCCTCGGACCAAGCGCATTGCTCTTCTTATACCTAAGTATACAAGTAAATTAAATATGATGAAATGATTTAAAACTAATATCAATTAAACTAATATGCATAATAATACCTGAAGGATGTAGAACCATCTGACGCGTCGCCCGCGCTGCCTGCCCCCATAGGGTCAACCTCCTCATCCTGCTCACCCTCCTCATCTTGCTCACCCTCCTCACCCTGCACATGAGCATCCTGCTGAGGAGCCTCCTGCTCACCCTCCTCACCATGCACTTCATCTAGACAGTCGAGAAGTTGCTGCTGCCTCTGTCGGCTCTGTGAGGTGCCCTGAAAAAGCCCACTGCCCGAGCTGTCCTCGCTGGCCGCGCTGCCCCCACTCCTCCTCGATCTCCTATGCTTGAACATGTTCAACTGTAGATAAATTAATGTCAAACCACAGTATATGAAACAAATAATATGAAAATTAATAATGTGAAAATTGGAATACATAGCTTAATTGATTAAATAAAAGAAACATACTAATCAAAAGTCATCCGCATCCGATGATGCTTCTTCGGCTCGTTGTTTATTCATACGCTCTTGATTTCGTTGGATCCTTACTGATCTTCTAACGACGACAGGTCGTTTGCGCTTTGACCTAGGTTCTTCAATTAAGTCGCTTGAATTGTAATAGAGATTTTCAAGGCCTTCTCCATTGGTCACATGGAATCGGTGAGCTATGTCTTGATTCGACACCGCTTCTGGTTGAAAAACAGCGTCATCGTTGTCCCTGCTCGTATTCACGTAGTCAGCACTCTCTGGAGCGACGACTTGTGGGTTGACTTTGATTGCAACCCACCAAGCCCTAAGGCTTGGGTGAGGATATGGCAGGTAGTACACTTGTTTTGCCTGATTTGCAAGGACAACATCGCTCATACTGCTCGGAATCCTAGAGCTATGCTTCACCTCGACATTACCATACTTGTCGACACGAGTCCCACTATGAGCATCAAACCAGTCGCACTCGAAAAACACGACTTTAAGTTCCTTGGGGCCATCGAAAATCAACTCTACAATGTTTTGAAGAACACCGTAATAGTCCACTACTTTGTCATCGTCAACATATGAACTTGCCAACACACCACTATTGGTGGTGGCTGCCAATGGTCGACTCTTCTCCAATTTCGCGGTTCGGAAGCGATATCCATTTACATCATAGCGAGTATAGTTCCGGACGGACACAGAGGTATGTGCCATTTGCTACAAGTCCGGGTGCACAGAGTTTTTGGAAACCTATACAAGGAATTAGTATATGCATTATATCTTCGAAGTCCAAAATTCAAAGATTAAGTATGGACAATGAGAGAACGACAATTACTAACATAATTACGAAACCACTGCACGAAGTTTGGTCCACCTTTCAACCCATCACGTCGAAGATTTTCTAATTGGATGGCCGTAGGTTTACTAGTAGATTTCCAACATTCTTCATCAAACATGCTGGACATATTAGAAACATGGAGATTACACACTATAGAAATTATGAGATGAGAAAATGGAAGTAACTATGAGGAAAACTTACTCGAACGCCTCCTGTGTGCTGTCAATATTGCTATACATATATAGCATTAGCATGTTCAAATCTGATCCTTCAATGTGACGTACACTCCCTTTTCCAACTGCTTTACCCGGATTCGCAAAAATTTGAAGGGTGCTTTGGGGCGATTCATTTTCGACATGAAGTCGCACTGAAGGAGCAAACACATTATTGGCTCGAGCGAAATACCTGGTTGAGAATTGAGATATCTCCTTAAGGGCAAAAGCCTCCGCAATACACCCTTCGACTCTAGCCTTGTTGCGAACAGACGCCCTGAGCTTTTTCAACGCCCTTTCTATAGGATACATCCACCTGAATTGCACTGGTCCACCTACCAAAGCTTCCCAAGGCAAATGCACAATTAGATGTTGCATCACATTGAAGAATCCTGGCGGGAAAACCTTTTCAAATTTACAAATAAGAATTGGAATTTCTTTCTCAAATTTCTGCATCAACCTCTTCGATACCGTCTTTGCGCATACTTCCCTATAGAAGTAACTCAGCTCTGCAAATATGCTCCAAAGCTCATCCTTAAAATAGCCTCGAAACATCACGGGCATCAGCCTCTCCATAATAATATGGTAGTCATGGCTTTTCAAACCGATCAATTTACCGGTCTTCAGATTGACTGCCCGTTTCAGATTTGCCGCATATCGATCTGCAAATTTCAGATTCTTCAACCACTTAAATATTTCTTTCCTTTCATCTGGCTTGAGGCAGTAATCAGCTCGCGGCCTACTCTCATGCCCTTTATCGCTTACTTTCAACTCGAGCATCGGTCTCTTACAAATTTCAGCCATGTCTTTTCTTGCCTTCATATTATCTTTCATTTTATCAGTCACATCGAAACATGTGCTTATGATGCTTTCAGCAACATTACGCTCTTGGTGCATCAAGTCTATGTTGTGCGGCATGATCAAGGCTTTTGCATACGGAAGCTCCCATATTGATGAAATATGGGTCCAGTTGTGGTCCTCCCCGTAGCCTTGAAACCTATCATTTTCTCCTTGCTTCAGACAAGCATGCCATGCCATTATCTGCGGTGCAGTTTGCCTCTTTGGTGGCCCATTTCTGATTTTGGCTCCACTTCTGAATGCAGTAAGCGAATTCCTGAAATCATGCTTGAATGGAGTCCAACGTCGATGAGCATCAAAGAATGACACTTTCCCACCATGCTTCAATCTGAATGCATCCGTATCATTCATACATATGGGACAGCACAACCGACCATGAACACACCATCCAGACCAATCTCCATACGCCAGCAGATCATGCACTGACCACAAATAAGCAGCGCACATGGTAAACTCCTTTTCAGTATGGCTGTCATAAGCCTTCACACCTCTCCACAATTGTTTCAGCTCTTCAATTAAAGGGCGAACAAACATATTCAGCTTTGGCCCTGGATGCTCGGGGCCTGGGATGACTAGTGCAAGGAACATGAACTCTTCTTTATTGACCAACTCAGGAGGAAGATTATATGGCACAATGAAGACAGGCCAACACGAGTAAGGGCTTGCACTGGTATTGAAAGGTGTGAATCCGTCCGTCGATAGACCAAGCCGTACACTCCTAGGGTCGTTTGCAAATTCGGGATCAAACTCGTCAATTGCCTTCCACGCATCACCGTCCGACGGATGGACCATTATGTCTGGATCAGTGACGAGACGTACACCATTCTTTGGCCACGTCATATGCAGAGCTATTTCCTTGTTGAGGAACAACCTTGAAAGCCGAGGAATGATGGGCAACCGACGAAGTTGCTTAGCTGCGACCTTCGTAACTACCAATTCACCCTCATCATTTGTCACCTCGACATATCTAGAAGCTTCGCAATGCTTACAACGGTCCAGCTTGTCATCCTCCTCAAAGAATAACATGCAACTGTTGGGACACACGTCGATCTTCTCATATGTCATCCCAAGACCAGCCAACATCTTCTTTGCGAAGTACATATTCTTTGGCAACTTATGATTCTCCGGGAGAACCTCGCCCATCAGTTGGACGATGTTGTTGTAAGCACTGTTTGAAATGTTGTGCTTCGACTTTATCGCCATTAGTCTTGTGAGAGTCCCAAGAACTGACATCTGAGTGTGCTCGTGCAATCTCTCTTCTCCCGCGGCGAGTAGCCGAAAGAATTCCTGAGCATCGCGTGGAAGCTGCCCCGGCTCCTCAGTGTTCATTTCAACCTCCCTACCAAGATCATGCAACATGTCATCCATCCTATCATGATCGTCATCAAGCTCCACCTCCGCGTCAACGTGTCTAATAGACTCTCCATGCCGGTACCATACAAGGTAGTTCGGCATAAACCCACTTTTGCAAAGGTGTTTCTCCATTTCTTCCTTCTTCTGAGGCCACTTGTTCTCGCAGCGATTGCAAGGACACTTCACTAGACGACCAGTTGCATCTTTGAAAGCGTGCTCAAGAAAAGCCTTTGTTACAACCATCCATTCATTCGAATGTGCCCCATCTTTTCTCCACCCGTCATACATCACCATCCGATCACCGTCCATTTCAAAGGCTAAACAAAAGACAAAGAACATCAACGATCGTCCGTGGCTTAGGTGAACTCCCTATTAGGTAAAGGCCCTAAACCCACCCAAGAGTGTAGACCGATGCTTGTGATTTATGACGTGTAGCCTACGATTGCCACGAAATTTCGGCAGCATAACCCCGCTGCTCTCCAAGCACACGCCCGAACATGGTGTGTTGGAGAACAACTGGGTTACACAACCGAAATTCCGCGTCAATCGTAAGGCACATGTCATAAATCACAAGCATCGACCTACACTCTTAGGCTGTCCAAAATACGTGGACAATTCCGGAACGACGAACCTCACAATCCAATGTGACGTTCGCCGTTCCCGAACGGGTGACGCATACGGTTCGCTACGGTTAACGATTAAAACTAAACTCTAAACATTAAACTAAACTCTAAAATTAAGATAATAGAATGAGACATTGAGGATAATGAGGCACTGATCACTGATGATCACTGATCACCACTGATCTAGCATGCACTCTTCACTATACAAAACCAATTAAGCAACTGTATCACAATGAGATTACTAATGAAGAATGATGCACACTGCAATCAGAAAAACAAAACCAAGAAAAATATAATAATTGTTAGCTAGCTGTAAATCAAGCGATACATTGGATAAGAAAAGCTAGCTGTAAATCACCAGTTCACCACCGCCTTAACAATCTGTATAACGGTTAACGACCGCCACGGCACGCGCACGGCACGCCATGGCCGCCATGTGCATCAAATGAAGAAGGGAGACGTGGAGGCTCACTGCGAGGAACGAGGGCAGCGTCGACGGATGTCGGGCGCGGCGTGGATGGACGGCAGGCTCCCTTCTTCGCGACGACGGCCACAGTCTCCCTTCTTCGCGGGCGGGCGTGTTGCTGGCGGCGCGGTGAAGGCACGTGGGCTGCGTGCGGCGGAGCGCTAACTTCTTCGCCGGCGGGCGGGCGCGGGTGGAGCGCGTCAAGGGCGCGAGGGCCGCAGGCGGCGTGGCTAGCGCGGGGCGAGGGCGGGCGGGCGCGGCGCGGGGCGTGCGGGGCGAGCGCGCGGCGAGCGCGGGGCAAGGGCAGGCGGGCGCGGCGCGGCGAGCTCGGGCGGGCGGGCGGGCGGGCGCGGCGAGCTCGGGCGGGCGGGCGGGCGGGCGCGGCGCGGCGAGCTCGGCGACGGCGGGCGGGCGGCGGCGCTACTAGAGATGGACGAGCGAGAGAGAGCGAGAAGATGCGCGCGGAGGCCGGATGGACGATTAACGTACTCTATTTTCGTCGGCCTCAGTAAGGCCGACGAAAATAGAGGTCGGTTACTGACATATTTTCGTCGGCCTGGCTGAGGCCGACGAAAATAATCCACGTATTTTCGTCGGTCTGGCTAAGGCCGACGAACATATCTCACATTTTCGTCGGTCTTGAGGCCGACGAAAATATCTTTCGTATTCCCGTGGGCCTACCGACGAAAATATTCACTGGCCCACGAAAATAGACAACATATTCGTCGGTCACGCTGGCCCACGAAAATACAATGTTATTTTCGTGGGTCGGCCGACGAAAATAGCACGGCCCACGAAAATTTAGTCGTTTCCTGTAGTGTAGCTCTTTTGTCTCCTTTATTGAGCCTTATAGGATAGAGGATGCATTAAGAGACTCGGATTGGGTGTTGACAATGCAAGAGGAGCTCAACAACTTCACGAGGAATGAGGTATGACACTTAGTTCCACGTCCTAACCAAAATGTTGTAGGTACCAAGTGGGTATTCCGCAACAAGCAAGATGAGCATGGTGTGGTGATAAAAAACAAAGCTCGACTTGTCGCCAAAGGTTATTCACAAGTCGAAGGTTTGGACTTTGGTGAAACTTATGCACCCGTAGCTAGGCTTGAGTCAATTCGCATATTACTTGCCTATGCTACTTAACATGGCTTCAAGCTTTATCAAATGGATGTGAAGAGTGCCTTCCTCAATGGACCAATCAAGGAAGAGGTCTATGTTGAGCAACCTCTAGGCTTTGAAGATAGTGAGTATCCTAACCATGTGTATAAACTCTCAAAGGCGCTCTATGGGCTCAAGCAAGCCCCAAGAGCATGGTATGAATGCCTTCAAGATTTTCTTATCACTAATGGCTTCAAAGTCAGAAAGGCCGATCTTACTCTCTTTACTAAAACTATTGTAAATGATTTGTTCATATGCCAAATTTATGTTGATGATATCATATTTGGGTCTACTAACAAATCTACTTGTGAAGAGTTTAGTAGGATCATGATTCAAAAATTCAAGATGTCTATGATGAGGGAGTTGAAGTATTTCTTAGGATTTCAAGTCAAGCAACTCCAAGAGGGCACCTTCATCAGCCAAACAAAATATACTCAAGATATTCTTACAAAGTTTGGAATGAAGGATGCCAAACCCATCAAGACACCCATGGGAACAAATGGGCATCTCGACCTCGACACGGGAGGTAAATTCGTAGATCAAAAGGTATACTGGTCGATGATAGGATCCTTACTCTATCTATATGCATCTCGACTGGATATTATGCTTTCTGTATGTATGTGTGCAAGGTTCCAAGCCGATCCTAAGGAAGTTCAACTTAGGGCCGTGAAGAGAATCATGAGATATTTAATATACACTCCTAAGTTTAGGCTTTGGTACCCCAGGGGATCAACCTTTGATCTGATAGGATATTCCGATGCCGATTGGGCACAGTGTAAAATTGATAGGAAGAGCACATCAGGGACTTGTCAGCTTCTGGGAAGATCCCTGGTGTCTTGGGCTTCAAAGAAACAAAATTCAGTAGCCCTATCAACCGCCGAAGCCGAGTATATTGCCGCAGGCCATTATTGCGCGCAATTGCTTTGGATGAAGCAAACCCTCCGGGACTATGGCTACAAATATAGCAAAGTCCCTCTCCTATGTGACAATGAGAGTGCAATTCGTATAGCGGATAATCCCGTTGATCACAGCCGCACTAAGCACATAGACATTCGGCATCACTTTCTGAGAGATCACCAACAAAGGGGGATATCGAGATAGCCTACATTAACACCAAAGATCAATTAGCCGATATCTTCACCAAGCCATTAGATGAGAAAACCTTTTGCAAACTTAGGAATGAGCTAAATATACTTGATTCTCAGAATTTTGATTGAAACACTGCACACATTGCTCATTTATATACCTTTGATCTTATCTCTTTCATTTGCTACGACTAATGTGTTTCCAATAGTGTTTATATGCTAAGTCGTAGATTGAAAGGGAAAAGGAGTACTCAACGAAGAGAAGGCTTCCACTCCACTCTATCGTATCATCCTTCGTTGCTACTCCACATCACTCTTCAATTGGTATAATCTTTTCACTCATATTTACTTGTACCAATGGGGAAGAAAGTAAAGAGCTCTCAAACGACTCCGTTTTTGGCGATTAATGCCAAAGGGGGAGAGAATATTAGCCCAAAGAAAAAGGATCGCACCACCACCCAAATTTTAAACTGAAGTTTTCAAATTGGTATCTTAATGTGTTTTCAAATGGGGGGTATCTTCAAAAATTACTAAAACCCTCTTGAACACTAAGATGAGAATTGCATCCAGGGGGAGTTTTGTTTGGTCAAAGGAAAAGCATTTGAAACAGGGGGAGAAATTTCAAATCTCGAAAATGCTTCTTACAATCTGATTTATATACCTTCGACTATTTGCAAAAAGAATTTGAAAAGAATTTTCCAAAGAATTTGCAAAAAAACAAAACATGTGGTGCAAGCGTGGTCCAAAATGTTAAATAAAAGAAAGCAATCCATGCATATCTATTGAAGTTATAAATTGGTTTAATTCCAACCAACCATATGCACTTACATTATGCAAACTAGTTCAATTCTGCACTTATATATTTGCTTTGGTTTGTGTTGGCATCAATCACCAAAAAGGGGGAGATTGAAAGGGAAATAGGGTCAAACCTTTTCCCAAATGATTTTGGTGGTTATATTGCCCAACACAAATAATTGGACTAACTAGTTTGCTCTAGATTATATGTTCTACAGGTGCTAAAGGTTCAGCACAAACCAATAAAAAGATCAAAGTTAGGGTTCAAAAGAAAGGAGCAAAGGAAACCGAAGTGTGCCTCGCACCGGACTATCCGGTGTGCCACCGGACAGTGTCCAGTGCACCAGGGACCATACAGTCTGAACTCCTCAGCTTTGGATTTCTGGAAAGCCACTCCGCTGTAATTCACCGCACTGTCCGGTGCGCCAAGCGGAGCAACGACTACTGCACCAACGGTCGTCTGCAAAAGTTGAACATTGCGTGAACAGTGCGCGAACAGTTCGCGCAGAGTCAGAGCAGCGCCAGAAGGCGCACCAGACAGTGAATAGTGCCTGTCCGGTGCCCCATGAAGACAGAGCTCCAACGGTCGAAACCGTCAGAACCCTAACGGTTGGGAGACAAAGCTGGCGCACCGGACAGTGACAGACAGCCTCCCCAACGGTTGGTTTGGTGGTTGGGGCTATAAATACCCCCCAACCACCACCACTCCAAGCATCCAAGTTTTTCAGACTTCTCATTCAATACAAGAGATAGTGCAACCAATACAAGACACAATTCAAGAGAATCAAAGCCTCTCCAAGTCCCATTTCCACTCCAAACAAATAGTGACTAGAGAGAGAGAGTTTTGCCCGTGTTCTTTGAGCTCTTGTTCTTGGATCGCTTTCTTCTTCCTCCATTCTTGTTCTCAACACACTTGTAATCAAAGCAAGAGACACCAAGTTGTGGTGGTCCTTGTAGGGGTCTAAGTGACCCGTTTGATTAAGGAGAAAGCTCACTCGGTCTAGGTGATCGTTTGAGAGAGGAAAAAGGTTGAAAGAGACCCGGTCTTTGTGACCACCTCAACAGGGAGTAGGTTTTCAATAACCGAACCTAGGTAAAACAAATCACCATGTCATCCACTTCATTTGCCTTTTAATTTGTTTTTTCACCCTATCTTTCGGACTCGATTTTAATTCTAACGCTAACCCCAGCTTGTAGTTGTGCTTTAAGTTTGTAATTTTCAGATTCCGCCTATTCACCCCCCTCTAGGCGACTTTCCAGCATGTACAACTCTGAGCCCTTTGATCAGTTTTTAAGTATAAGCGATAACTAAGAGACAATATGATATAACATTGAGCTCTTAGATCATAAATGCAATTAAAAGAAAATATGTATAAAAAGTCGTAAAGAGATGTCATCTCTTCATAGTTTTCACTTACCCTCGTGCATTCTCAATGGTATTTTCATGCTCATTAAATGGTGTGACATGTCAGCAGTGTCGGGTACCATAATTAGGGGTACCCCTAACACTCCTAATCACGACTGGTAAACACCCTCAGACCAACTGACGGGCGCAGTTCAAGTTAAGGCTTCGTCTACCCAAGGGACGCCACCTCACCCGAGCCCAGCCTCGGGCTGGAGCAGTAGTCCCAGACGAGTTCACGCCTCGCCCGAGGGCCGTCTCAGGCAGCAGGCACCCCCACAGCTCTCCCGAAGCCCGGCTCGGGCAGGCTTCATTATGAAGCAACCTTGGCCAGACCGCCTCACCAACCGACCGCTTCACAGGCGCATTCAATGCAGGGGACGCCTGACGCCGTATCCTCACACACGCGCCTCAATCGGCCAAGCTGAAGTGACCGCAGTCACTTTGCCCCTCTTCTTTACTGTCTGATATGACGGGAAAACAGCGCCACTCGCCCCGCTCCGACTGCCGTGCCAACCATCCAGGCGAAGCTGACAACAAGTCACGATCAACCACCGAGTTCGGTCTCGGGCGCAACAGGAAGCTCCGCCTCGCCCGACCTCAGGCTCCGGCCTCGGGAGGAGGTCTCCGCCTCGCCCGACCCCTGGACTCGGCCTCGACCTCGGCCTCGGGAGGAATCGTGTCCTCGCCCGACCCCGGCCTCGGCCTCAAGAGAAGTCTCTGCCTCGCCCGACCTTAGGCTCGGACCGACCGCGCCAACAGGGGATACATCATTACCCTATCCCTAGCCAGCTTAGGCTACAAGGAACAAGATCGGCGTCCCATCTGGCTTACCCCGGCGACGGGTAATGATGGTGCCCTGCGTGCAACCATGATGCCGGTGGCTCTCAGCCCCTTACAGCAGCAAGGAGACGTCAGCAGGATCCTTGCCGCACTGTCAGCTATGCTCCTACAGGACTCAGGCGCTCCTCCGACGGCCACGCTATCACGTGTACAGGGCTCAAGCTCTCCCCTGACAGCCACATTGGCATGTACACAAGGCTTAGGCATTTCTCTGCCAGACACGTTAGCACATAGCTACACCCCCCATTGTACGCCTGGACCCTCTCCTTGCGTCTATAAAAGGGAGGACCAGGGCCATCCTGGAGGGGGGTTCGCACGGGGGAAGGAGCGAACGAACGGGCTCCCTCTCTCCCTCTCTCTCCCTCTCGCGACGCGCTTGTAACCCCTACTACGAGCGGCACCCCTGGTGCAGGATAATACAAGGCTTGCCCCACATCTTGAGTTCCATTCCGCGCTAACCCATCCAGTCTAGGGACCCCCCGGGTCCGAAACGCCGACAGTTGGCGCGCCAGGTAGGGGCCTGCTGCGTGTTAACGAACGCCTTCCCGTTGAGTTCCAGATGGAGTGTCTTCAGCAACCTCTTCAGCCCGGGATGGTGCTCCGCTGTCACACCCGGGTTTTAGGGGTCCAAAGCCCGCGCGCGAACATAATCACCAGGTGTGCTGGGACCAAGTCTCACACATATGATGAATCATGGCACAGGATGGAATGTCGCAACTTTACTATATAATAGGAGTTCTATACAAAATAAATAATTACATATAAGGAGACAACGGTCCAGCAACCCAAAGTTGACTGGGAGACGACGGCCTAGACCTCTCACGAACTCGTCACAGCATCCTCCATGCGCCTCATCCTGCGGTACCTGTTCTTGACCTGAGGGGGGGTGTGAGACAGCAAGAGTGAGCTCACATACGTTCATCGCTCAACAAGTTGTGGGGAATAATGTGCATGAACTCGCCAAAGGTGGGAGCTCACGTGAAGTGTAAGGCTTACCAAAGAGGATGGTTAGAGCTGAGCATTGCTTTTAAAGTTGGTCAAAATTTTATTAGCAATTACTAAGTATAAGTAAATACCAAACCCAATTAAGAAGTAGAACAAAATAACAACATCACCTGCGATGCAATGCATATGACAAATTGAATTTAGTTTCATAAATTAATCATGTGAGGGTCCGAGCTGCTCATGACCGTGAGCATGGCTAGTATACCAGTTTTACACTCTGCAGAGGTTGCGCATCTTTACCCACAAGTCATGTTACCCATCTGCCAAGGGATCGCGATTTCCCATACACCTCTACCGAGGAGGCGAGGCAGGGTAACACTACGAGGCCTTTACAAAGTTCCACTAGCTTCAGAAAACCCGCTACAGTTTATAGGAAGCTCCAATGCAGGGTTCTTGCCTGACCGCCATCGCAGCAAAATCAACCAAGG
This sequence comes from Zea luxurians, assembly GCA_029449295.1. Lineage (NCBI taxonomy): Eukaryota > Viridiplantae > Streptophyta > Magnoliopsida > Poales > Poaceae > Zea > Zea luxurians. The sequence goes on from JAOPSE010000004.1 coordinate 153,656,466, forward strand.
ACCTCCCTACACTGACCACTCCCCTACTGCCCTTGCCCCTTTCGGGTAAGGTAGTCTTCCACTAGCTTTCCTAATTAATCAGCCAAGGGCGTCCCATTAAACCCGTGTGGTAGCACTGTTTTCCCGGGTGGTCGCTCCATGTTCCAATTAACATAATGATCTTATCATGAACAATAATAATAAACATATAATAAAAGTGTGATCATGAATAATGTACCTTCATACCCAAAACCACATAAAGCACTAGCAAGTACTACCCAAAAAGTTCAGTGGTAAACAAGGTATAAAGATAGACAAACTAGGGTAACCTATTGGGTCCCATCAAAATTAACCTATGCAGATCATTATGATTAATCAGAACATGGCTGGGTAAAAAGAAGTGATCAAGGGCACAACTTGCCTGGGACTTGAGATTCCAGGTACCAACTTGCTCTTTGGTGACTCGTGTCCTCACTGCTAAACGTAGCAATACATACAAACATGTATAGGCAAAATTAACATTACACCAAACATATATGCAAAATACATAATAATGATCTACATATTGAAATAAGATCACAGGAACAGGAATCATTAACTTTGGAGTTATATATTTCAAGTTATGGATTTCTAAAGATTTTATGTGTTTTGTACAAGATTAAATAGGATATAAATTTTATTGTGATATTCATGTCAAAACAGTGGTACAAAAGGATAAACAATAATATTACAAAATTATTGGAATTTGAATGGATTAATTTGGACTACATATGAATTTTCTATGGATTATACAAGTTTTACAATTATTTTTTATACTCAAAATCAATTTCTAAATCTCTTTTTCCTATTTTCTTTAATTCCTGGACTGGGAGCACAATTTTATAAGAATGCAGGGGCTGGATCGCAAGTTTTCCTAGACTCAGGATTAACCTACAGATGGACGGCGGGTTGATTCCACAAAACCCCGAGGGCTCTTTAGCAAAAATACCCGACCGAAGGGGTACGGCACACTCTGTGCCGTGAGATCGTAAATCAAGGGCTCAGATTAGAAGTTCACCCATCTGAACCGGTATGCCATGAGGACCACCGGATTGAAGATCGTCGGTCCAGATTAAAAATTGACTATGATCAAATCCTGTTCGCTTGATCACATATCTACGGCCCAAAACCTATCAAGGCGGGATCCTTTGTGCACCACAGGATCATGATCAAACGACCATTGGTTAACACCTGAACCGTTTTCCAGAGATCAAATCAGAGTCGTCCATCTAACAGCTAACGGCGAACGTCCATCTTCCTCCATCCTATACCCGAAGACGGCGGCGCCGCCCCACACTCAAGGCAGAGGCTCGTCGGCGTAAGCCAGCCGAGTGCCTGGTCGCACGATTCTTCCCCCAGACACGCGCTACACAACCCAAGGGACAATCCGAGGCTGTTCATAGGCTTACCAGGGATAGGACCCGTGGAGGAAGGGTCCTCTACGGCACCCACAGTACGGCGGTGAAGCACTGATTCCGGCCAACAATTAGCTGAGATCCGGCACCCTCTCCGTTTGGCATGGTTCAGAGCGCCCTCCCAGTGGCCCGACGACGCCCAGAGATCATTCACGCGAGCTGGAAATCGGCGTACACCCCGGATTGCCACGACGGCTTGGATGTCCACTATTGCTTGCTCTGTTCGTTCTGCGGATAGCTGGGGACTCGGCTTTTATGGCCCCAGGAGCCCGCGCGGTCGTGTAGCAGGTGGAGGAGGCGGTTGCAACAGCCACCTAGATCACCGGAGGGGGTTGTTAAGCTTCGCGCAGATCTAGCTCGGACTTCTGTTCACAGCCGAACCCACCCAGCGGAGACGAGGCACCTGACGGTGAGGGCCCACGCGTCAGCGTTCAAGTGCACAGCTGAAGTATGGAGAATGACCCATCGGGTCCACTGGTCGGTCAGCGTGAAGCGACGAGGGTGGAGTGGGCCGAGCGTGCGCATGGTAGTGGGCCGAGCAGAGATGAGTAGAGATGGGCCAAGGGAAATTTCGGCCCAGGGTAAGGTTTGCTCTTTTCTGTTTTTCTTTTTATGATTTCTTTTTCAAACTTTCAATTCATATTTTAAATTTCAAACACGATTCAAATTTAGGATTTGAGTTCAAATGCACATATAAAAATTCAGCATGAAATGCAATTATATTTTTATATTAAATACTTTATTTATTCGAGAATGTCTCCAATATGCAACATATACACACATTGTTTGTAGTCAAATTAAAAGTATATTCAAAAGTTCATATTCATCTATTTTGATAGAAAAGATTTTCTAATGCATAATCTTTTATTAATAGATTGTTTAACTAATAGTTTACTACGACAGTCATTCATATTGGACCTTTTATTTAACCACTTGTTTCAAAACATAACTATTTTTACTTTAGAATGTTTTTTTCTAAATTACCCAAAATAATATTTTGGGGTGTTACATCCGCTTCGAGAGTCTCGAGTTCATGTCCCTCGACATCAGCTACGACATGGTAATCCTCCCCCCGCGGCGCGACGACGGTCTTCGACTCGCCCGGCGGCGGCGAGCTCAGCGACAGCATCTCCCCGCAGCAGAAGAGGAGCGCTCCGGTGTCCCCGCCACCCTCCTCGCCGGAGGAGGCGGAGACGGGGCAACCATGGCCACGCGGGAGGTGGCACCTTGTCGGCTGTCGCACCAGAGCGAGTCGACGACGCCGGCACTCCCCCGGGGGACATGTCGGGCATTGTCCTCGCAACTGAGACGACGCCGGGTGTCACTTCCCTGCAACGTGTCAGCCCCAAGCGGACTGATGATGGCAGCACCCTCGCAAAGGATCTGCTGGGCGTTACCCTCGTACCTGAGATGACGGTGTGCTCAGCCCCCGACGCGACTTCACCACCGTCCATCGACCAAGAGGTACCATCCATTTTCCATCCCGTACCCTTTCGATTCAGCTTCGATCCACCTAGCGACCCCGCTACGGTGAGCGCCTTCGTAAATGCGTATCCAAACTGAAAGTCGCCTAGAGGGGGTGAATAGGGCGAATCTGAAATTTAACAACTTAAACACAACTACAAGCCGGGTTAGCGTTAGAAATAGAAACGAGTCCGAGAGAGAGGGCACAAAACAAATCGTGAGCAAATAAGGAGTGAGACACGATGATTTGTTTTACCGAGGTTCGGTTCTCTCAAACCTACTCCCCGTTGAGGAGGCCACAAAGGCCGGGTCTATCTCAACCCTTTCCCTCTCTCAAACGGTCCCTCGGACCGAGTGAGCTTCTCTTCTCAAATCAACCGGGAACAAAACTTCCCCGCAAGGACCACCACACAATTGGTGTATCTTGCCTCGGTTACAATTGAGTTTTGATCGCAAGAACAAATGACAAAGAAAAGAAGCAATCCAAGCGCAAGAGCTCAAAAGAACACGACAAATCTCTCTCACTAGTCACTAAAGCTTTGTGTGGAATTGGAGAGGATTTGATCACTTGAGTGTGTCTAGAATTGAATGCCTAGCTCTTGTAAGTGGTTGGAAGGTGGAAAACTTGGATGACTTGAATGTGGGGTGGTTGGGGTATTTATAGCCCCAACCACCAAACTAGCCGTTTGGTGGAGGCTGTCTGTCGCATGGTGCACCGAACAGTCCGGTGCACACCGGACAGTGTCCGGTGTGCCAGCCACGTCACCAGGCTGTTGGGTTCCGACCGTTGGAGCTCTGACTGCTGGGCCCACCTGGATGTCCGGTGGCGCACCGGACATGTACTGTAGGGTGTCCGGTGCGCCGTCTCACGCGTGCCTAGCCTCTGCGCGCTCTGGCGCGCATTTAATGCCGCTGCAGGTGACCGTTGGCGCCGAAGTAGCCGTTGCTCCACCGTTACACCGGACATGTCCGGTGAATTATAGCGAGCAAATTCCCGAAGCTGGCGAGTTCAGAGTCGCTTCTCCTTGGAGCACCGGACACTGTCCGGTGTACACCGGACAGTCCGGTGAATTATAGTGGAGCGCCTCTGAGTTTTCCCGAAGGTGATGAGTTTGGCTTCAAGTCCCCTGGTGCACCGGACACTGTCCGGTGGCACACCGGACAGTCCGGTGCGCCAGACCAGAGCACACTTCGGTTGTCCCTTGCTCCTTTGTTTGAACCCTTTCGCTTGGTCTTTTTATTGACTTATTGTGAACCTTTGGTACCTGTAGAACTTATCAACTTGGGCAAACTAGTTAGTCCAATTATTTGTGTTGGGCAATTCAACCACCAAAATCAATTTAGGAAATAGGTGTAAGCCTAATTCCCTTTCAATCTCCCCCTTTTTGGTGATTGATGCCAACACAAACCAAAGCAAATATAGAAGTGCAGAATTTGAACTAGTTTGCATATGCAAGTGCAAAGGTTACTTAGAATTGAGCCAATAAATATTACTTACTAGATATGCATGGATTGTTTCTTTATTTTTAACATTTTGGACCACGCTTGCACCACATGTTTTGTTTTTGCAAATTCTTTTTGTAAATCCTTTTCAAAGTCCTTTTGCAAAATAGTCAAAGGTAAATGAATAAGATTTTGCTAAGCATTTTCAAGTTTTGAAATTTTCTCCCCTTGTTTCAAATGCTTTTCCTTTGACTAAACAAAACTCCCCCTCAATAAATTCTCCTCTTAGTGTTCAAGAGGGTTTTAAGATATCAATTTTGAAAATACTACTTTCTCCCCCCTTTAGAACACAAAGAGATACCAATTTGAAATTTACCAATTGAAAATCATTAATTTTAAAATTGGGGTGGTGGTGCGGTCCTTTTGCTTTGGGCTCATACTTTCTCCCCCTTTGGCATGAATCGCCAAAAACGGATACTTTGAGGGAAATATAAGCCCTTGTTAACTAGTTTCTCCCCTTTGGCAAATAAAACATATGAGTGAAGATTATACCAAAGACGGAGAGATGCTTGGAGCGACGGCGAAGGATGAGTGATAGAGTGGAGTGGAAGCCTTGTCTTCGCCGAAGACTCCATTTCCCTTTCAATATACCTATGACTTGGTTTGAAATACACTTGAAAACACATTAGTCATAGCATATATAAAAGAGACATGATCAAAGGTATATTTTTGAGCTATGTATGCAAGACATCAAAAGAAATTTCTAGAATCAAGAATATTTAACTCATGCCTAAGTCGCGTAAAAGTTTGTTCATCTAATGGCTTGGTAAAGATATCGGCTAATTGATCTTTAGTGTTAATATATGCAATCTCGATATCCCCCTTTTGTTGGTGATCCCTAAGAAAATGATACCGAATGGCTATGTGTTTAGTGCAGCTATGCTCAACGGGATTATCCGCCATGCGGATTGCACTCTCATTATCACATAGAAGAGGAACTTTGGTTAATTTGTAACCATAGTCCCGCAGGGTTTGCCTCGCGCAACAATGTCCTACGGCAATGTACTCGGCTTCGGCGGTAGAAAGAGCGACCAAATTTTGCTTCTTTGAAGCCCAAGACACCAAAGATCTTCCCAAGAACTGGCAAGTCCCCGATGTGCTCTTTCTATTAATCTTACACCCCGCCCAATCGGCATCCGAATAACCAATCAAATCAAATGTGGATCCCCGAGGGTACCAAAGCCCAAACTTAGGAGTATAAGCCAAATATCTCAAGATTCGTTTTACGGCCGTAAGGTGAGATTCCTTAGGGTCGGCTTGAAATCTTGCACACATGCATACGGAAAGCATAATGTCCGGTCGAGATGCACATAAATAGAGTAATGAACCAATCATCGACCGGTATACCTTTTGATCCATGGACTTACCTTCCGTGTCGAGGTCGAGATGCCCATTTGTTCCCATGGGAGTCTTGATGGGCTTGGCATCCTTCATCCCAAACTTGTTTAGAATGTCTTGAGTATACTTCGTTTGGCAAATGAAGGTGCCCTCTTGGAGTTGCTTTACTTGAAATCCCAAGAAATACTTCAACTCCCCCATCATTGACATCTCGAATTTTTGTGTCATGATCCTACTAAATTCTTCACATGTAGATTCGTTAGTAGACCCAAATATAATATCATCAACATAAATTTGGCATACAAACAAATCATTGTCAAGAGTTTTAGTAAATAAAGTAGGATCGGCCTTTCCGACTTTGAAGCCATTAGCTATAAGGAAATCTCTTAGGCATTCATACTATGCTCTTGGGGCTTGCTTGAGCCCATAAAGCGCCTTAGAGAGCCTATAGACATGATTAGGGTACTCACTGTCTTCAAAGCCGGGAGGTTGCTCAACATAGACCTCTTCCTTGATTGGTCCATTGAGGAAAGCACTCTTCACGTCCATTTGATAAAGCTTGAAGCCATGGTAAGTAGCATAGGCTAATAATATGCGAATTGACTCAAGCCTAGCTACGGGTGCATAGGTTTCACCGAAATCCAAACCTTCGACTTGTGAATACCCCTTGGCCACGAGTCGAGCTTTGTTCCTTATCACCACACCATGCTCGTCTTGCTTGTTGCGGAAGACCCACTTGGTTCCTACAACATTTTGGTTAGGACGTGGAACTAAATGCCATACCTCGTTCCTAGTGAAGTTGTTGAGCTCCTCTTGCATCGCCATCAACCAATCCGAATCTTGAAGTGCTTCCTCTACCCTGTGTGGCTCAATAGAGGAAACAAAAGAGTAATGCTCACAAAATTGTGCAACACGAGATCGAGTAGTTACCCCCTTATGAATGTCGCCGAGGATGGTGTCGACGGGGTGATCTCGTTGGATTGCTTGGTGGACTCTTGGGTGTGACGGCCTTGGTTCTTCATTCTCCTTGTCTTGATCATTTGCATCTCCCCCTTGATCAATGTCGTCATCTTGAGGTGGCTCATCCTTTTGATTTTCTCCTTCATCAACTTGAGCCTCATCCTCAATTTGAGTTGGTGGAGATGCTTGCGTGGAGGAGGATGATTGATCTTGTGCATTTGGAGGCTCTTCGGATTCCTTAGGACACACATCCCCAATGGACATGTTCCTTAGCGCGATGCACGGAGCCTCTTCCTCACCTATCTCATCAAGATCAACTTGCTCTACTTAAGAGCCGTTAGTTTCATCAAACACAACGTCACAAGAAACTTCAACTAGTCCAGAGGACTTGTTAAAGACTCTATATGCCCTTGTGTTTGAATCATATCATAGTAAAAAGCCTTCTACAGTCTTAGGAGCAAATTTAGATTTTCTACCTCTTTTAGCAAGAATAAAGCATTTGCTACCAAAGACTCTAAAATATGAAATATTGGGCTTTTTACCGGTTAGGAGTTCGTAGGATGTCTTCTTGAGGATTCGGTGTAGATATAACCGGTTGATGGCGTAGCAGGCGGTGTTGACCGCCTCGGCCCAAAACCGATCCGGTGTCTTGTACTCATCAAGCATGGTCCTTGCCATGTCCAATAGAGTTTGATTCTTCCTCTCCACTACACCATTTTGTTGTGGGGTGTAGGGAGAAGAGAACTCATGCTTGATGCCCTCCTCCTCAAGGAAGCCTTCAATTTGTGAATTCTTGAACTCTGTCCCGTTGTCACTTCTAATTTTCTTGATCCTCAAGCCGAACTCATTTTGAGCCCGTCTCAAGAATCCCTTTAAAGTCTTTTGGGTTTGTGATTTTTCCTGCAAAAAGAACACCCAAGTGAAGCAAGAATAATCATCCACAATAACTAGACAGTACTTACTCCCGCCGATGCTTATGTAAGCGATCGAGCCAATTAAATCCATGTGTAGGAGCTCCAGTGGCCTGTCGGTCGTCATGATGTTCTTGTGTGGATGATGAACGCCAACTTGCTTCCCAGCTTGGCATGCGCTACAAATCCTGTCTTTCTCAAAATGAACATTTGTTAATCCTAAAATGTGCTCTCCCTTTAGAATCTTATGAAGATTCTTCATTCCAACATGGGCTAGTCGGCGGTGCCAGAGCCAACCCATGTTAGTCTTAGCAATTAAGCAAGTGTCGAGTTCAGCTCTATCAAAATCTACCAAGTATAGCTGACCCTCTAACACTCCCTTAAATGCTATTGAATCATCACTTCTTCTAAAGATAGTGACACCTACATCAGTAAATAGACAGTTGTAGCCCATTTGACATAATTGGGATACGGAAAGCAAATTGTAATCTAATGAATCAACAAGAAAAACATTGGAAATAAAATGGTCAGGAGATATAGCTATTTTACCCAAACCTTTGACCAAACCTTGGTTTCCATCCCCGAATGTGATAGCTCGTTGGGGATCTTGGTTTTTCTCGTAGGAGGAGAACATCTTCTTCTCCCCCGTCATGTGGTTCGTGCACCCGCTATCGATGATCCAACTTGTGCCCCCGGATGCGTAAACCTACAAAACAAGTTTAGTTCTTGACTTTAGGTACCCAAACGGTTTTAGGTCCTTTGGCATTAGACACAAGAACTTTGGGTACCCAAACACTAGTCTTGGAGCGCTTGTGTTTGCCCCCAACAAACTTGGCAACTACCTTGCCGGATTTGTTAGTTAAAACATAGGATGCATCAAAAGTTTTAAATGAAATGTCATGATCATTTGATGCACTAGGAGTTTTCTTCTTAGGCAACTTAGCACGGGTTGGTTGCCTAGAGCTAGATGTCTCACCCTTATACATAAAAGCATAATTAGGGCCAGAGTGAGACTTCCTAGAATGAATTCTCCTAATTTTGTGCTCGGGATAACCGGCAGGGTACAAAATGTAACCCTCATTATCCTGAGGCATGGGAGCCTTGCCCTTAACAAAGTTAGACAATTTCTTAGGAGGGGCATTAAGTTTGACATTGTCTCCCCTTTGGAAGCCAATGGCATCCTTGATGCCAGGGCGTCTCCCATTATAGAGCATACTTCTAGCAAATTTAAACTTTTCATTTTCTAAGTTATGCTCGGCAATTTTAGCATCTAATATTGCTATATGATCATTTTGTTGTTTAATTAAAGCCATGTGATCATGAATAGCATCAACATCAATATCTCTACATCTAGTGCAAATAGTGACATGCTCAATGGTAGATGTAGAGGGTTTGCAAGAATTAAGTTCAACAATCTTAGCACGTAATATATCATTTTTATCTCTAAGATCGGAAATTGTAATATTGCAAACATCAAAATCTTTAGCCTTAGCAATCAATTTCTCATTCTCATTTCTAAGGCTAGCAAGAGAAACATTCAACTCATCAATCTTAGCAAGTAAATCAACATTATCATCTCTAGGATTGGGAGTTGAAACATCACAAACATGTGAATCAACCTTAGCTAACAAATTAGCATTCTCATTTCTAAGGTTGTCAATGGTCTCATGGCAAGTGCTTAGCTCACCAGACAATTTTTCACATTTTTCAACTTCTAGAGCGTAAGCATTTTTAACCTTAACATGCTTTTTATTTTCCTTGATTAGGAGGTCCTCTTGGGAGTCCAAGAGTTCATCCTTCTCATGGATGGCACTAATTAGTTCATTTAATTTTTCCTTTTGTTGCATGTTTAGGTTGGCAAAAAGGGTACGCAAATTATCTTCCTCATCACTAGCATTATCATCACTAGAGGACTCATATTTAGTGGAGGATTTGGATTTAACCTTCTTCTTTTTGCCGTCCTTGGCCATGAGGCACTTGTGGCCGACGTTGGGGAAGAGAAGTCCCTTGGTGACGGCGATGTTGGCAGCGTCCTCGTCGGAGGAGGAGTCGGTGGAGCTCTCGTCGGAGTCCCATTCCCGGCACACATGGGCATCGCCGCCCTTCCTCTTGTGATATCTTTTCTTCTCCTTTCTTCTCCCCTTCTTGTCATTGTCCCTGTCACTATCACTTGATAATGGACATTTAGCAATAAAGTGACCAGGCTTACCACACTTGTAGCAAACCTTTTTGGAACGGGATTTGTAATCCTTCCCCTTCCGTTGCTTGAGGATTTGGCAAAAGCTTTTGATGATGAGCGCCATTTCCTCGTTGTCGAGCTTGGAGGCGTCGATGGGTGTTCGACTTGGAGTAGATTCCTCCTTTTCTTCCGTCGCCTTCAATGCGACCGGTTGTGCCTCGGGCGTGGAGGAGGTGCCTTGCTCGATGATTTTCTTTGAGCCTTTAATCATTAGCTCAAAGCTCACAAATTCTCCTATTACTTCCTCGGGAGACATTAGCTTATATCTAGGATCACCTCGAATTAATTGAACTTGTGTAGGGTTAAGAAATACGAGGGATCTAAGAATAACCTTGACCATCTCATGGTCATCCCATTTTTCGCTCCCGAGGTTGCGCACTTGGTTCACCAAGGTCTTCAAGCGGTTGTACATAGCTTGTGGATCCTCTCCTTGGTGAAGCATGAAGCGACCGAGCTCCCCCTCGATCATCTCCCGCTTGGTGATCTTTGTCACCTCGTCTCCTTCGTGCGTGGTCTTGAGTACGTCCCAAATTTCCTTCGCACTCTTTAACCCTTGCACCTTATTATACTCCTCTCGACTTAGAGAGGCGAGGAGTATGTAGTGGCTTGGGAGTTAAAGTGGTGAATTTGGGCTACTTCATCCGAGTCGTAGTCCTCATCCCCTACGGATGGTACCTGTACACCAAACTCAACAACATTCCATATGCTTGTGTGGAGTGAGGTTAGATGGTGCCTCATTTTGTCACTCCACATATTATAATCTTCACCGTCAAAAACCGGTGGTTTGCCTAATGGAACGGAGAGTAAAGGAGTACGCTTTGAAATGTGGGGGTAGCGTAGGGGGATCTTACTATACTTCTTGCGCTCTTGGCGCTTAGAAGTTACGGACGGCGCATCGGAGTCGGAGGTCGATGGTGATGAAGAGTCGGTCTCGTGGTAGACCACTTTCCTCATCCTCTTGTGCTTGTCGCCTCTCCGATGCGACTTGTGGGAAGAGGATTTCTTCTCCTTCCTCTTCCCTTTGTTGGAGGAGTTTTTCTTCTCCTTCCTCTTATTGCAGGACTCTTCCGATGAAGTCGACTCGTGGCTTGTAGTGGGCTTGTCGCCGGTCTCTATCTCCTTCTTGGCGTGATCTCCCGACATCACTTCGAGCGGTTAGGATCAAATGAAGCACCGGGCTCTAATACCAATTGAAAGTCGCCTAGAGGGGGGGTGAATAGGGCGAATCTGAAATTTAACAACTTAAACACAACTACAAGCCGGGTTAGCGTTAGAAATAGAAACGAGTCCGAGAGAGAGGGCGCAAAACAAATCGTGAGCAAATGAGTGAGACACGATGATTTGTTTTACCGAGGTTCGGTTCTCTCAAACCTACTCCCCGTTGAGGAGGCCACAAAGGCCGGGTCTATCTCAACCCTTTCCCTCTCTCAAACGGTCCCTCGGACCGAGTGAGCTTCTCTTCTCAAATCAACCGGGAACAAAACTTCCCCGCAAGGACCACCACACAATTGGTGTCTCTTGCCTCGGTTACAATTGAGTTTTGATCGCAAGAACAAATGACAAAGAAAAGAAGCAATCCAAGCGCAAGAGCTCAAAAGAACACGACAAATCTCTCTCACTAGTCACTAAAGCTTTGTGTGGAATTGGAGAGGATTTGATCACTTGAGTGTGTCTAGAATTGAATGCCTAGCTCTTGTAAGTGGTTGGAAGGTGGAAAACTTGGATGACTTGAATGTGGGGTGGTTGGGGTATTTATAGCCCCAACCACCAAACTAGCCGTTTGGTGGAGGCTATCTGTCGCATGGTGCATCGGACAGTCCAGTGCACACCGGACAGTGTCCGGTGCGCCAGCCACGTCACCAGGCCGTTGGGTTCCGACCGTTGGAGCTCTGACAGCTGGGCCCGCCTGGATGTTCGGTGGCGCACCGGACATGTACTGTAGGGTGTCCGGTGCGCCGTCTCGCGCGTGCCTGGCCTCTGCGCGCTCTGGCGCACATTTAATGCCGCTGCAGGTGACCGTTGACGCCGAAGTAGCCATTGCTCCGCCGTTACACCGGACAGTCCGGTGTACACCGGACATGTCCGGTGAATTATAGCGAGCAAATTCCCGAAGCTGGCGAGTTCAGAGTCGCTTCTCCTTGGAGCACCGGACACTGTCCGGTGTACACCGGACAGTCCGGTGAATTATAGTGGAGCGCCTCTGAGTTTTCCCGAAGGTGATGAGTTTGGCTTCAAGTCCCCTGGTGCACCGGACACTGTCCGGTGGCACACCGGACAGTCCGGTGCGCCAGACTAGGGCACACTTCGGTTGTCCCTTGCTCCTTTGTTTGAACCCTTTCTCTTGGTCTTTTTATTGGCTTATTGTGAACCTTTGGTACCTGTAGAACTTATCAACTTGGGCAAACTAGTTAGTCCAATTATTTGTGTTGGGCAATTCAACCACCAAAATCAATTTAGGAAATAGGTGTAAGCCTAATTCCTTTTCACAAACCTTCCTGGGTACCACATGTGGTCGACCTGGGACCGACTGACAGCCGTCTCAACCTTTGAACCGGTGGGTTCCGAGGAAGAGGACGACCCCGACTCCAGTTGGGATTTCTCTGGCCTCAATGACCCCGGCACCATGCGGGACTTCATGTTCGCATGTGACCACTGCCTCTCCGGTTGTTTTGACGAGGGCCACGGCCTTGACAACGAGGGTTACGGCCCAAGTCACGAATGTTTCCACGTCGATCAGGGAGATCACAACGAAGGCAACCACCTCGGTATGCCGGAGGTTGACAATCCCCCTGGGCCCGCATCTCGCGTTGACATCCTGCGGGAGCTAGCTGTGGTCCCAGTCCCTGCGGGGGGTCGGGACATACAACTCGAGCAAATCCGTGAGATGCAGGCCCGGGTCGACGTTGAAGTAGGTCGGCTTGCGCAGCTCCGACAGAACATCGAACAGGAGTGGGCAGGCCGAACACTCGTCGGAGAAGCCTGTCATCGGGCCCAATACATCCGGCGCCGCATCGTCGACAATGCTAGGGCAGCGCTACCCCCGGCCGTCAGCGGGTCTGGCCAGGACCTAGCTGCAGCGGCGATGCTACTTCGAGCCATGCCGGAGCCATCCACAACCGAGGGACGGCGTATCCAGGGCGAACTCAAGGATCTCCTAGGAGGCGCCGCAGTTCGACGAGCCGAGAGCTCCACCTCCTGGAGGCAAGCTGACCCCTCGGTGCATCACGCGGTGTCCTCCCAACGCATGCGGGAAGCCTCGGTCCATCCCAAGAGCACGCGGGACGAGGCGCCTGCTGCCCGGATCGCCTTGGCAACGAGCACCACCATCTCGACTGTCAAACCCGCCTCGACGAGAAGGTGCGCCGAGGCTACCATCCCAGGCGTGGGGACGCTGCGACAGTGAGGACGATCGCAGCCCCTCGCCTGAACCACCCGGTCCGCGAGTCTTCAGCCGGGCCATACGACGAGCGTCGTTCCCTACCCATTTTCGTGCCCCAACTACCATCACCAAGTACTCGGGGGAGACGAGGCTGGAGCTGTGGCTCGCGGACTACCGACTGGCATGCCAGCTGGGAGGGGCGGATGATGACAACCTCATCATCCGTAATCTACCCCTTTTCCTCTTCGACGCCGCCCGAGCCTGGCTGGAGCATCTGCCTCCTGCGCAGAACTCCGACTGGGACGATCTGGTCAAGGCTTTCGCGGGAAACTTCCAAGGCACGTACGTGCGCCCTGGGAACTCGTGGGATCTCCGAAGCTGCCGCCAGCAGCCAGGAGAGTCCCTCCGAGAGTACATTTGGCGGTTTTCGAAGCAGCGCACCGAGCTGCCCAACGTTACCGACTCGGATGTCATCGGGGCTTTCCTTGCCGGCACCACTTGCCGAGACCTGGTGAGCAAACTGGGGCGCAAGACTCCCACCCGTGCGAGCAAATTGATGGACATCGCCACTAAGTTCGCCTCGGGTCAGGAGGCGGTCGAAGCCATCTTCCGAAAGGACAAGCAGCCTCAGGGAGAGCCGAAGAAAGATGCCCCCGAGGCGTCCGCCCAGCGGGGCACGAAGAAGAAGGCCAAGAACAAGTCGCAAGCGAAGCGCGACGCCGCTGATGCGAATCTCGTCGCTGCGGCCGAGCACAGGAACCCTCGGAAACCTTAAGGCGCTCCTTACAAATACACCCATCCTGGTGCCCCTTGCAGCAGGAGAAGCCCTCTTGATCTACGTAGCCGCGACCACTCAGGTGGTCAGCGCCGCGATCGTAGTCGAGAGACGGGAAGAAGGGCATGCACTGCTCGTCCAGATGCCAGTCTACTTCATCAGCAAAGTGCTTTCCGAGACCAAAGTCCACTACCCACAGATCCAGAAGCTGCTCTACGCAGTGATTCTGACACGGCTAAAGTTGCGACACTACTTCGAGTCTCATCCGGTGACTGTGGTGTCATCCTTCCCCCTGGGGGAGATCATCCAGTGACGTGAGGCCTCAGGTAGGATAGCAAAGTGGGCGGTGGAACTCATGGGCGAAACGCTATCATTCGCTCCTCGGAAGGCCATAAAATCCCAGGTCTTGGCAGACTTCCTGGCTGAGTGGACTGACACCCAGTTACCAACAACTCCAATCCAACCCGAGCTCTGGACCATGTACTTCGATGGGTCACTCATGAAAACAGGAGCAGGCGCTGGCTTGCTCTTCGTTTCACCCCTCGGAAAGCATCTTTGCTACGTCACTCGCCTCCATTTTCTGGCGTCAAACAACATGGCCGAGTACGAGGCTCTGGTTAACGGGCTGCGCATCGCCATCGAGCTAGGGGTCCGGCGCCTCGACGCTCGTGGCGACTCGCAGCTTGTCATCGACCAAGTCATGAAGAACTCCCACTGCCACGACCGGAGGATGGAAGCCTACTGCGACGAAGTTTGGCGCCTGGAAGACAAGTTCTACGGGCTGGAGCTCAACCACATCGCCCGATGGTACAACGAGACTACGGATGAGCTGGCGAAGATAGCCTTGGGGCAGGCGACGGTTCCCCTAGACGTCTTCTCCAGAGACCTACATCAACCATTCGTCAAGATCGACGACACGGCCGAGCTCGAGGAGGCCTCGGCCGAACCCGAGGTACCCTCGGCCATCAAGGAAGAGGCCTTGCCCGTCGAGGAGGAACAGAATAGGGTCGCGCCAGATCCGAACTGGCAGACCCCGTACCTAGAATATCTCCTCCGAGGAGAGCTTCCCCTCGACAAGGCCAAAGCTCGGTGGCTGGCTCGACGCGCCAAGTCATTCGTCTTGCTGGGTGATGAAAAGGAGCTCTATCACCGCAGCCCCTCGGGCATCCTCCAACGATGCATATCCATCGCCCAAGGATAAGAGCTGTTGTGAGAAATACACTCGAGGGCTTGCGGCCACCATGCAGCACCTCGAGCCCTCATGGGGAATGCCTTCCGACAAGGTTTCTACTGGCCAACCGCGGTGGCCGACGCCACTAGGATTGTTCGCTCCTGCCGGGGGTGACAATTCTACGCAAAGCAGACGCGCCTGCACGCTCAGGCCCTACAGACGATACCCATCACCTGGTCGTTTGCTGTGTGGGGTCTAGACCTCATCGGTCCCTTGTAGAAGGCACCCGGGGGCTTCTCGCACCTGCTGGTCGCCATCGACAAATTCTCCAAGTGGATCGAGGTCTGACCCTTAACCAGCATCAGGTCCGAGCAGGCGGTGGTGTTCTTCACCAACATCATCCATCGATTCGGGGTTCCAAACTCCATCATCACCGACAATGGCACGCAGTTCACCAGAAAAAAGTTCCTGGACTTCTGCGACGACCACCACATCCGTGTGGACTGGGCCGCCGTAGCTCACCCCATGACAAATGGGTAGGTGGAGCGTGCCAACGGTATGATTTTGCAGGGACTCAAACCGAGGATCTACAACGACCTCAACAAGTTCGGCAAGCGGTGGATGAAAGAGCTACCCTCGGTAGTCTGGAGTCTGAGGACGACGCCGAGCCGAGCCACGAGTTTCTCGCCGTTTTTTCTAGTCTATGGGGTCGAGGCCGTCCTCCCCACGGACTTAGAATACGGCTCCCCGAGGACCAGGGCGTACGACGACCAAAGCAACCAGACCAGCCGAGAGGACTCCTTGGACCAGCTCGAAGAGGCTCGAGACGTTGCCTTACTACATTCGGCACGGTACCCGCGGTCGTTGCGACGCTACCACGCCCGAAGTGTTCGGCCCCGAGGCTTCCAAGTGGGAGACTTGGTGCTTCGTCTGCGACAGGATGCCCGAGGGCGCCACAAGCTCACTCCTCCCTGGGAAGGGCCCTTCATCATCACTAAGATTTTGAAGCCCGGAACATACAAGCTGGCCAATGACCAAGGCGAGGTCTACAGCAACGCTTGGAACATCCAACAGCTACGTCGCTTCTACCCTTAAGATGTTTTAAGTCGTTCATGTACCCCGCTTTCTTTACATACACTTAATCTAACCGTCAAGGAAGGGTCGGACTTGCCTCAGCAAAGCCCGACCCTCCCTTGGGGGCTAGAAGGGGGAACCCCCTCTGCGTCAAAAGTTTCCTCGGAAAAATTTTCTACCAAAACGACCTTTGTGCTTTTGACTTCTGTGTCGATAGCGGGATCCTAAGAACGACGAGAGTACACGTAAGTGGCAAGGCCGACCGAGCCAAGGATCTCCTATGCCTCTGGGATACGGATACCTCACTCATCACCTTCCGCGAGAAGTAACTCACGCTCAGATAAGCGATCCTGCTACCGAACAAGTCCAAACACTCGGGTGGAAAACGACTTTCGTGCCTTCTCAACCGTATCAATAACGGAATCCTACGACCAAATGAGAGTGCACGTAAGCGGCAAGGCTGACCGAGCCGAGGAACTCCTACGCCTCTGGGATACGGATACCTCACTCATCACCTTTCGCGAAAAGTAACTCTCGCTTGGATAAACGATTCTGCTACTGACAGACAAGTCGTGATGCTCGAAACGAGAGGAAAGAAGACGCAGCTTTTTAAACACGACGATAAAGTGTTTAGGCCTCGGCGGCCACAAAAAACATGCGCATACTACAGACAAACAGTTCCTGCAGGTTCAGGCATCGGCAGGGGAAGCAGCAGCACCCTCGGCGTTGTTTCCACCCTCGGCGGAACCTGGCCCGGCCTCGGACGGTGATCCGGGCGAAAGGACCTCCACCCAAGGGAGGACTCCAGCACCGCGCCAGCGGATGTCTTGGCCAAGCTCCAGCTGCTGCTGCCACATCTTCCTCGGCCTGGGAAGCCGCCAGCTCCCGGGCCGACGAAGTCTCTTTTCGAGCCGACTCCGCCTCTGTCCGCGCCAACACCGCTGCCTCCGGCTCCGGCTCATCGCAGAGCAGCCGATGGTTCTAAAAAGCTAAGCAAGAGAGGCCTAGAGCGGCAAGGCCGACCGAGCCGAGGGACTCCTACGCCTCCAGGATACGGATACCTCACTCGCCACCTTCCGCGCAAGGCAACTCACACTCGGTTAAGTGGTTCGGCTAGCCAACGGGCAAGTCCCAGTGCTCGGAATGAGGAAGAAACACAGCTTTATACTCGAATACCCAAATGTTCAGGCCTCGACAGCCACAAAGAACAAACACATATACTTGGGGTAACTACGCTACACAGACTTAGGCGTCGGCAGAACCCTCGGCGGTTCTCCCGACCCACGACAAATGTCTAAGTCCTTGAAGCAGTTACATTTTGCTCCGGCAAAAACCCAGTATATCCCCTTACAAACGAGACTCCAGTTCCGCTCCTGCGGGTGTGAACAACCTCCACACCAGGGGGCCCGTGGGACAACAAACTCCAAGCGGCTCGCCGACGACCTCTACAGCAGCAGAGACAATGACCTCCACCTCGGGCGGCTAAACAGCAGCAGCGATGACCTCAGGACAGACGCTGCTGTGAAAGGGCCTCGCCCACGTCCCCACACGAGGGGCGAGGACAAGCCGTTAAGGCCAAAGAGTCGGAGGGCACCGTCCGTGGGATCGAACCCACCGACACCGCGCCGGCGAACAGCGGCCGCCCCAAAGCGCACCGGCAGGTCCTCACTCCCGTCCTCGCCGAGGCCGTCCCAGAACACGAGTACCGCCCTCGCGGCGTACGACGTGTTGGGCAACCCCCCGGCACGGCTGACGGTGCAAGGAAGACCTGGACGTGGCCGGCCCGCGCGCGCCACGACCGCCGCCCGGATAAAGGACGGAAAGCTGCACCCTGTCCAGGGAGCAGCAGTTCGCCTTCCCCTGCATGGCTGGAGGACGCCTCCGCAGGGCTGGAGGATGCCTTTCTCCCCCAAACGATGGGGGAAGAAAAGGGTCACCGACCCACGCAGAGGCAACCCCCCACTCAGTGCGCTCCTCCGCCTCAGCCCGGATGACGAAGATCCTTGAAGCTGAGGGCGGGGCGGAGGCCGCAGCCCGGCTTGCTTCTCCCCACCAAACTGACCATTGGTGAGGGAATGCAGCTGGGCTGCACGATGAAAATCCTTGAAGCCGAGCGATGGCTGAAGAGCGCCGATCTCCACGAGGCCGCGCTCCTCCAACGATAGCAAGAGCAAGGCGACGCTGGTGCGCCCCATCCAGGGGCTTGAAAGGTGGAAGGGCACGATGCATGAGGGGAGAACGAAGGCATGGCCATTGCCCGTGGGATCGATCCCCTTTTATAGACAGACCTCCTCACTTGCACCCCTTAGCGTCACGGGCAAAGTCTCCACTGACATACTCCAGGGTTCTCCCCCTACGACACGGGGGCTGGGTCCCACACGTCATACGAGCTGATCCGAAGCGCGAAGAAGGCGAACCGCCACACACGAGGCATGCAACCGCCCCGCGGTTACAAGCGCTCTCCCATCTTCGTAGAAACCGGTGGTCGAAAGGGTGGACTGCCACGCGACCGGCATCCAACTGCACCGCAACTGTGCGCCCTTTCGGCTTCGACCACATCCGGTGGACCAGCGCAAAGGAAGCGGGCCCGCATGTCATGTAACCGGCGCGCCGGCTACGACATGCAAAGAGCCGCACCGCCACTTGCGCTGAATGCCGCGCCTCCTCGATTGTGGAACCAGTACCGCGACTCAAGGCAGCCCTGCGCATGACCCAACAGTGCCAATTAAAGTCGACGGCCATGGGTCAGTCAGCCACGGGGTAGGCACGACGGTTGGCATGGCCAAAAGTGGGCCGACAGTAACTGTAGCGGCAGACGAGCGGAAGCAGCGGTCAAATCGCCTGCAGGCTCGCGTCCCCTCCTGAAGCGACGGGAGAGCCCTCTCCCACCGCGTGAAGACGACGCACCCGTGCCCTGTTCCTTGAACGGCTCGCACGCGCAACGGGCGCCACGCGAATCGCCCGGCCCATCGCATTAACTCCCCGGCGGAGCAGGCGACACCTCTGGCAGGCGAGGCGGGCATTGCTTCGCCTCCGCCATGATGACCGCGTCAGAAAAGGTGCGCCACCTTATTTAAATACATATCCTTCCCCTCCTCCTCTCTCTCTCTCTCGCTATAGGGACCGGGAAAGGGGACGTTTCGGAAAGGATCCTTCTCGGCGAAGGAAGCAGGCCCCGAGCCCTCCTACTGATCAGGGGTTCGAAGGCTGGCCCCTCGGAAGGTTTTCGACAGCCGCCCCAGAGCACTCGGGCTTCAAGCCCATTACTGATCAGGGGTTCGAAGCCTAGCCCCTCGTAAGGGTTCAACAGCCGCCCTAGAGCGCTCGGGCTCCGTGCCCATTACTGATCAGGGATTCGTAGGCTGGCCCCTCTGAAGTGTTCGACAGTCGCCCTAGAACACGCAGAGTGAGGGATGACTCTGGGTACGTCCGATACATGGCCGAGGCTCGGGCTACACTCCCGAGGTACCCTAGGACATTTCCGAGACCGGCGGGAATGATTTGTAACGGAATCCCACTGGAGGGAGGCATCGAGCCCTCGGACCCTATCGAAGGGGTCCGGGTCCGGCGAATCACCCGCATGTACTTTTGGAGCACGCCTCTGGGCCACCAGCCGACCCCTAACGAACACGGCACGGGCGTCCACTCGGATCACCTGTTAGCAGCTCACTGGAAACACCATGTTCAGTGCCCTCCGAGGGCAACATGGCGCTTTCCCCCCTCCTCCTTGCGGAAAGGCGACACAGGGGCGTATGATAAAAGTCGGGAAAGTCCTTGATCATCCTCTCGCTCCGTGCAGAGGCTCGGGGGCTGCTCTCGCACCCGGCTATGGCCAAACTGTTGACAACGTCAACAAACCAGCTTGATAACTTGGGACCTGACCATGCACCTGGGCTACGGCTAGGCCACATGAGGGAACGATCAGACCGACCGAGGCACCGTGAAAAGCATTCAGACCTCAGAGGAGTCAAACCACTCCTCCGAGGCCTCGGGGGCTACACCCGGCGGGTGCGCTCGCGCGCACCCACCAGAACAAAGCAAAAACCAAGAAAGGCCGGTCCCCTCACCGAAAATGCGGCAAAGCCTCCAAGCGAGTACCAACACTCCCTTCGAGGCTCGGGGGCTACTGTCGGGTACCATAATTAGGGGTACCCCCAACACTCTTAATCATGGCTGATAAACACCCTCAGACCAACTGACGAGCGCGGTTAAAGTCAAGGCTTCGTCTATCCAAGGGACGCCACCTCACCCGAGCCCAGCCTCGGGCTGGAGCAGTAGTCCCAGACGAGTTCACGCCTCATCCGAGGGCCGCCTCAGGCAGCAGGCACCCCCACAGCTCTCCCGAAGCCTGGCTCGGGCAGGCTTTGTTGTGAAGCAACCTTGGCCAGACCGCCTCACCAACCGACCGCTTCGCAGGCGCATTCAATGCAGGGGAAGCCTGACGCCGTATCCTGACACACGCGCCTCAGTCGGCCAGGCTGAAGTTATCGCAGTCACTTCGCCCCTCTTCTTTACTGTCTGATATGACGGGAAAACAGCGCCACTTGCCCCGCTCCGACTGCCATGCCAACCACCCAGGCGAAGCTGACAACAAGTCACGATCAACCACCGAGTTCAGTCTTGGGCACAACAGGAAGCTCCGCCTCGCCCGACCTCAGGCTCCGGCCTCAGGAGGAGGTCTCCGCCTCGCCCGACCTCAGGCTCCGGCCTCGGGAGGAGGTCTCCGCCTTGCCCGACCCCCGTACTCGGCCTCAACCTCGGTCTCGGGAGGAATCGCGTCCTCGCCCGACCCCGGCCTCGGCCTCAAGAGAAGTCTCCACCTCGCCCAACCTTGGGCTCGGACCGACCGCGCCAACAGGGGATACATCATTACCCTATCCCTAGCCAGCTCAGGCTACAAGGAATAAGACCGGCGTCCCATCTGGCTTACCCCGGCGACGGGTAATGATGGTGCCCCGCGTGCAACCATGACGCCGGTGGCTCTCAGCCCCTTACGGTAGTAAGGAGACGTCAGCAGGATCCTTGCCGCACTGCCAGCTGTGCTCCTATAGGACTTAGGCACTCCTCCGACGGCCACGCTATCACATGTACAGGGCTCAAGCTCTCCCCCGACAGCCACGTTGGCATGTACACAAGGCTTAGGCATTTCTCTGCCGGACATGTTAGCACATAGCTACACCCCCCATTGTACGCCTGGACCCTCTCCTTGCGTCTATAAAAGGGAGGACCAGGGCCATCCTGGAGGGGGGTTCGCGTGGGGGAAGGAGCGAACGAACAGGCTCCCTCTCTCCCTCTCTCTACCTCTCGCGACGCGCTTGTAACCCCTACTACGAGCGGCACCCCTGGTGCAGGATAATACAAGGCTTGCCCCACATCTTGTGTTCCATCTCGCGCCAACCCATCTGGGCAGGGACACGCAGCGATAATCTCACTCGTCGGTCCAGGGACCCCCCGGGTCCGAAACGCCGACAAACAGTTTGGATGATGTGTCAAATAATTAACGAATAGATAAATGAAATGGGTTTTATGAGACCTGGACATATTATCTCTTGCATGTTACCTATAAAATCGCATTGAACGAAACTTTCCATTATGATAGTGTTTCAACCAAGATTTTATTTTTTCTTGATTTTGTGGCATCTTAGAAACATAAATGAACTTACCACTATATATGGCCTAAAGACGGGACCACTTAATTAATAGGGTTTCACATGCATTTGGGCTATTCCTAGTTGAAAGGGAAATATGCCCTTGGGCAATTTCTATAAGTATTTTGGTGATTAAATGTCCAACACATCTTGATTGGCTTCTTGTGTGCTAAATGTGGGAAAAGTGCAAATCAAGGCATGAGGTATGTTTCTAGACTTAGTACATTGTTTTTGAATACTAATGTGGTTATCTAAGTGCTAGAAACAGTGCTGAGAAGAAGAGAATCGAATTGCAAAAGACTTGGCTGTGTGCAGCCAAAGTCCAGCTCGGCCTGGCACACCGGACTGTCCGGTGGCGCACCGGACAGTGTCCAGTGCGCTAGGCTGGTCTCCGGTGAAATGGCTGCTCTCAGGAATCAACGACGGTGTACGGCAAAAAATCACCAGACTGTCCGGTGGTGCACCGGACGGTCCAGTGAGTCATCCGCGACAAACTCGTCGCTCTCGGGAATGAAGAAAGGCGACGTGGCTATAATTCACTGGACTGTCCGGTGGTACACTGGACTGTCCGGTGAGCCAACGGTCGCCATCACCAATGGTCGGTCGCGCAATCTACGGGCGACACGTGGACTGCTCCAACGGTCAGCTAGTGCACCAGACTGTCCGATGTGCACCGGACAGTGTCCGGTGCGCCAATCAGCCCAGAGGAGCAACGGTCAGATATGCCAAATTTGGAAGAAGATCACGCACCGGACAGTCTACAGGACCTGTCTGGTGGCACACCGGACTGTTTGGTGTGCCACTCGACAGAAGGCAAGATTGGCCTTCCAAGTTGGTCTCTAACGGCTCCTAACTGCCTTGGGGCTATAAAAGGGACCCCTAGGCGCATGGAGGAGTACACCAAGCATTCTCTACGTATTCTAAAGCATTCAAACTCCACTCCCGCGCATTCGCTTCATTGTGTTAGTGATTTGAGCTCCATTTGAGTTGCGAACTCCGTGTGTTGTGTTTCGAGCTCAAGTCGTGACTTGTGTGCATGGTTGTGCTGCGGATTTGAGTCTTGTGTATGTTGCTCTTCCCAACCTTACTCTGTGCCTTCTTTGTGATCTCTATTGTAAGGGCGAGAGACTCCAAGTTGTGGAGATTCCTCGCAAACGGGAAAATACACTAAAGGAAAAGACCGTGGTATTCAAGTTGATCATCGGATCACTTGAAAGGGGTTGAGTGCAACCCTCGTCCATTGGGACGCCACAACGTGGAAGTAGGCAAGTGTTACTTGGCCGAACCACGGGATAAAATCGTGTGTCTCTTGTGTTGCTTTCTCTGTGATTGTTTTGTCCACAAGAACTCGCCTCAAAACTACTTAGTCGCACTAACACTTCTATAACTAAGTTTTGTGGCTATTTAGTGTTTGATTTTATAGGATCACCTATTCACCCCCCTCTAGGTGCTCTCAACTGGTATCAGAGCTGTACTCTTCACTTAAGGGACTAACAGCCCAAAGAGATGGATCCTAAGGGAAAGGGGATGGTGATTAACGACAAGTAGAAGGAGTCCCTCCTCAATGAGCCAAGAGACGACAAGCCTACCGACTCAGGCTCAAGTCACAAGAAGAAGGACGGGAAGAAGAAGAGACGCATCAAGAAGATCATCTACTACGACAGCGATGCATCTTCTTCTTCACCAAGGGACGATGACGATGACGACTCTTCAAAAAAGAAAACGGTTAATCAAAACGTTCTTTTAATTACTCTCGCATTCCCTATAATTCAAATGCGCATCTTCTTTCAATTCCCCTTGGAAAACCTCCACACTTTGATGGAGAGGACTATTCGTTTTGGAGCCATAAAATGCATAGTCATTTATTCTCTCTCCATCCTAGCATATGGGAAATTGTAGAAAATGGGATGCATTTTGATAGTTCGGATAACTCTGTGCATATCAATGAACAAATCCATAAGAATGCCCAAGCTACTACTGTGTTGTTAGCATCTCTTTGCAGGGACGAGTATAATAAAGTGAGTGGCTTAGACAATGCCAAACAAATCTGGGATACCCTCAAGATATCACATGAGGGAAATGATGCCTCTATGATCACAAAGATGGAACTAGTGGAAGGCGAGCTGTGGAGGTTCGCGATGATCAGGGGAGAGGAGCCAACTCAGACCTACAACAGGCTCAAGGCCCTGGTCAACAAGATCCGAAGCTATGGAAGCACAAGATGGACGGATCATGATGTCGTCCGACTCATGCTAAGGTCATTTACTGTAATTGACCCCCATCTTGTCAATCTTATTAGTGAAAACCCCAGGTACACCAAGATGATGCCCGAGGAGATACTCGGAAAATTGGTGAGCGAGTGCATGATGGTAAAGGAGGCACGATACGTGAATGACGCCTTGAACGGTCCACTACCTATCTATGAGCCGCAGCCCGTTGCTCTCAAAGCAACGAGCAGCAAGGAGGTGCTACCAAGCAAGGTAGCTCAAGTGGAGGCTGCTAGACTCAATGAAGATGAGATGACACTAATCATCAAGCGCTTCAAGACCGCACTCAAAGGACGCAAGGAATACCCCAACAGGAATAAAACAAAGGGAAAATGCTCCTGCTTCAAATGCGGTAAGACTGGTCATTTTATTGCAAATTGCCCCGATAATGATAGTGACCAGGGACAAGAAAAGAGCGGGAAGAAGGAGAAAAAGAAGAACTACAGGAAGGCAAAGGGCGAGGCGCACCTTGGAAAGGAATGGGACTTGGACTGCTCCTCTTTCGACTCCGACAATGAAGGACTCGCTGCCTCGGCCTTCAACAAATCCTCACTCTTCCCCAACGAACGCCATACATGTCTTATGGCCAAGGAGAAAAAGGTACGTGTTCGGGACACACCCAAGTACACTTCATCTAGTGATGAAGAATCCTCCGATGATGAAGTAGATTACTCTAGTTTATTTAAAGGTTTGGATAGAGCCAAAGTAGAGAAAATTAATGAATTAATTGATGCTCTAAATAAAAAAGATAGACTGCTAGAAAAGCAAGAGGACATTTTGTATGAGGAACATGACAAATTTGTTAGTGTGCAAAAATCTCTTGCTTTAGAAACTAAGAGAAATGAAATGCTATCTTCTGAGTTATCTGCTTGCCATGAATCTATCTCTAGTTTAAAAAGTTTAAATGATGAATTAAATGCTAAGCTAGAGGAAGCAAATGAAACTAGATCATGTGTTGAGCATGTCATTATTTGTAATAGATGTAAGGACTTTGATGTTGATGCCTATGATAAACATCTTAATTCTATTGCTAAATTAAATGATGAGGTGGCAAGTCTTAATGCTCAACTTAAGACTTGCAAAATTGATTTTGATAAATTAAAATTTGCTAGGGATGCCTACACTGTTGGTAGACACCCCTCAATTAAGGATGAACTTGGTTTTTGAAAGGAAACCAAGAACTTAAAAAGGCAAAGGACTCCCGTTCTTAACAAGGAGAAAGGGAAGGCCCCTATGGCTAGTAGTCCTCAAAGGAACCATGCATTTATTTATGATAGGAAAGTTGCTAGTCGTTCTCATTACAATAGAAGTTATGATCATGCTGCTCATAATTCACATGCTATGTTTGCCTCTAGTTCTACTTTTGTTCATGGTAGAAGCAGGCCTAGGAAAAATCATGTTGTGCCTCATGTATCTAGGAGAATGTGCAAAGAACCTTTAACTATTTATCATGCTTGCAATACTTCATTTGTACTTTCATGTAAAAATGCAAAAGTAGTTGCTAGGAAGTTAGGATCCAAATGCAAGGGAGACAAAACTTGTATTTGGGTTCCAAAAACTATTGTGACTAACCTTGTAGGACCCAACAAGAGTTGGGTACCTAAAACCCAAGATTAAATTGCCTTGCAGGTTTATGCATCCGGGGCTCAAGCTGGATCATCGACAGCGGATGCACAAACCATATGACGGGAGAGAAGAAGATGTTCACCTCCTACGTCAAGAACAAGGATTCCCAGTATACGATTATCTTTGGAGATGGGAATCAAGGCAAGGTCAAAGGTTTGGGAAAGATAGCCATCACAAGCGAGCACTCCATATCGAATGTATTTCTAGTAGAGCCGCTTGGGTACAACCTTCTGTCTGTAAGTCAATTGTGTCACATGGGTTATAATTGTATTTTTACAAACGTTGATGTTTCTGTCTTTAGGAGTGATGGTTCATTAGCTTTTAGGGGTGTATTAGACGACAAACTCTACTTAGTTGATTTTTCGAAAGAGGAGACTGATCTAGATGCATGCTTAATAGCTAAGACTAGTATGGCCTGGCTGTGGCATCGCTGTCTAGCACATGTTGGGATGAAGAACCTTCATAAACTTCTAAAGGGAGAACATGTGTTAGGACTAACCAATGTTTGTTTCGAGAAAGACAGACCTTGTGCAGCATGTCAGGCAGGGAAACAAGTTGGAAGCACTCATCACAGCAAGAATGTGATGACAACATCAAGACCATTGGAGCTTCTTCACATGGATCTCTTTGGACCCGTTGCCTACCTTAGCATCAGGGGAAGTAAGTATGGTCTTGTAATTATTGATGATTTTTCCCGCTTCACTTGGGTGTTCTTTTTGCAGGATAAATCAGAAACCCAAGGGACCCTAAAGCGCTTTCTAAGGAGGGCTCAAAACGAATTTGAGCTGAAGGTGAAAAGATAAGGAGCGACAACGGGTCCGAGTTCAAGAATCTGCAAGTTGAGGAGTATCTTGAGGAGGAAGGTGTCAAGCACGAGTTCTCCGCTCCCTACACACCACAGCAAAACGGTGTAGTAGAGAGGAAGAACCAGATGTTAATCGACATGGCAGGAACGATGCTTGGAGAGTTCAAGACGCTCGAGCGGTTTTGGTCGGAAGCTATAAACACAGCCTGTCACGCCATAAACCGGCTCTACCTGCATCGCCTTCTCAAGAAGACCTCCTACGAACTCCATATCGATAACAAACCCAATGTCTCTTACTTTCGTGTATTTGGGAGCAAATGTTACATTCTGGTGAAGAAAGGTAGACATTCTAAATTTGCTCCCAAGGCAGTAGAAGGGTTTTTACTAGGGTATGACTCAAATACAAAGGCGTATAGAGTCTTCAACAAATCATCGGGTTTGGTTGAAGTCTCTAGCGATGTTGTATTTGATGAGACTAATGGCTCTCCAAGAGAGCAAGTTGATCTTGATGACATAGATGAAGATGATGTTCCGACGGTCGCAATGCGCACGATGGCGATTGGTGATGTGCGACCATAGGAACAATAGGAGCAAGATCAGCCATCTTCCTCCACAATGGTGCATCCTCCAACTCAAGATGGTGAACAGGTACCTTAAGAAGAGGGACAGGATCAAGGGGGAGCATAGGAAGAACAAGTGATGGAGGAAGAAGCACCACGGGCTCCTCCAACCCAAGTCCGAGCTACAATCCAAAGAAATCACCCCGTCGATCAGATTCTGGGTGACATCAGTAAGGGAGTAACTACTCGCTCACACTTAGCTAATTTTTGTGAGCATTACTCGTTTGTCTCTTCTATTGAGCCTTTCAGGGTAGAAGAGGCCTTGCAGGATCCGGACTAGGTGTTGGCCATGCAGGAAGAGCTCAACAACTTCAAGAGAAATGAAGTTTGGAGCCTGGTGCCACGTCCAAAGCAAAACGTCGTGGGAACCAAGTGGGTGTTCCGCAACAAGCAAGACGAGCACGGAGTGGTGACACGAAACAAAGCTCGACTTGTGGCAAAAGGGTATGCCTAAGTCGCAGGTTTGGATTTCGAGGAGACTTTTGCTCCTGTGGCTAGGCTAGAGTCTATTCAAATATTATTAGCCTATGCCGCTCACCACTCTTTTAGGTTGTTCCAAATGGATGTGAAGAGCGCTTTCCTCAATGGGCCAATCAAGGAGGAGGTATACGTGGAACAACCCCCTGTCTTTGAGGATGACAGGTATCCCGACCACGTATATAAGCTCTCTAAGGCGCTCTATAGACTTAAGCAAGCCCCAAGAGCATGATATGAATGCCTTATAGATTTCTTAATTGTTAATGCTTTCAAGGTTTGGAAAGCTGATCCCACTCTTTTTACAAAGACTTGTGATGGAGATCTCTTTGTGTGCCAAATTTATGTCGATGACATAATATTTGGTTCTACTAATCAAAAGTCTTGTGAGGAGTTTAGCAGGGTGATGACACAAAAGTTTGAGATGTCGATGATGGGCGAGTTGACCTACTTCCTTGGGTTCCAAGTGAAACAACTCAAGGACGACACCTTCATCTCCCAAACGAAGTACACACAAGATCTTCTCAAGCGGTTTGGGATGAAGGACGCCAAGCCCGCGAAGACACCTATGGGAACCGACGGGCATGTTGACCTCAACAAAGGAGGTAAGTCCATTGATCAAAAGGCATACCGGTCCATGATAGGTTCATTGCTTTATTTATGTGCTAGTAGACCGGACATTATGCTAAGTGTATGCATGTGTGCTAGATATCAATCCGACCCCAAGGAATGTCACCTTGTGGCCGTTAAGCGAATTCTTAGATATTTAGTTTCTACGCCTTGCTTCGGGATCTGGTATCCAAAGGGGTCTACCTTTGACTTGATTGGATACTCAGACTCTGATTATGCCGGGTGTAAGGTTGATAGGAAGAGCACATCGGGGACGTGCCAATTTCTAGGAAGGTTTCTGGTGTCCTGGAGTTCAAAGAAACAGACATTCGTTGCCCTATCCACCGCTAAGGGCGAGTATGTTGCCGCAGGACAGTGTTGCGCGCAACTACTTTGGATGAGGCAAACCCTCTAGGACTTTGGCTACAATCTGAGCAAAGTCCCACTCCTATGTGACAATGAGAGTGCAATCCACATGGCGGATAATCCTGTTGAACACAGCCGCACTAAGCACAAAGACATCCCGCATCACTTCCTGAGAGACCACCAGCAAAAGGGAGATATCAAGGTGTATCATATTAACACCAAGAACCAGCTAGCCGATATCTTCACTAAGCCTTTAGATGAGAAAAGGTTTTGCAGGTTGCGTAGTGAGCTAAATGTCTTAGATTCGCGTAACTTGGATTGATCTATAATATACATGTGTTCTATGCCTTTGATAATGTTTTTTTATGCATTTCAATCAATTATTGTTATTTATGGTGCTCAAGTTGTACAAGTGATCCCCGGACCTCACAAGTCCATATGCGAATGATGCACATATTAAGGGGGAGATGTGCTACAACTTGACCCTTTGAGACTAACCTGTTTGTTTGAGTACATTTGATGTAGTCTCAAAGGTGCATTGAAAGGGAAAAATGAACTTAGACGATGAAAAGAATTCCACTGCACTCCGGTATTAGTGTACTTACTTCCAAGTTCATACTTGCAATCTCATTGCCTTTTTGCTCTTAATTGGCATTTTTGGTGAGGCAATGGGGATAAAGGGCCAAAAATGATCCCGTTTTGGTGCTTAATGCCAAAGGGGGAGAAATTAAGGCCAAAGCAAATGGATCAGCTACCACTTGTGAATTTCAAAAATAATAGAGTTAGAATTTTTGATTTGTCCAAAACACTCTTATTGCAAAATTTGGTCTCTTATGGGGAGAATTTTGATTATGGGAAAAAGGGGGAGTTTTTGGCACTTGATCGACTTTTCTTGGAATATCTCTCGATTTGCCCAATCAAGTGTGTTTGACTTAGAGATAGGAAAAAGAATTTGTTTTGCAAAAAATAAACCAAGTGGTGGCAAAGAACGATCCAAATATGCCAAATCATAAGCTAAAACAAATTGGTCTTCAATTGTTTTGATGTTGCACTTTTTAGTTGCTTTTTGATGTATTGGCATAAATCACCAAAAGGGGGAGATTGAAAGGAAAATATGCCCTTGGGCAATTTCTATAAGTATTTTGGTGATTAAATGTCCAACACATCTTGATTTGCTTCTTGTGTGCTAAATGTGGGAAAAGTGCAAATCAAGGCATGATGTATGTTTCTAGACTTAGTACATTGTTTTTGAATACTAATGTGGTTATCTAAGTGCTACAAATAGTGCTGAGAAGAAGAGAATCGAATTGCAAAAGACTTGGTTGTGTGCAGCCAAAGTCCAGCTCGGCCTGGCACACCGGACAGTGTCCGGTGCGCCAGGCTGGTCTCCAGTGATATGGCTGCTCTCGGGAATCGACGGTGGTGTACGGCAAAAAATCACCGGACTGTTCGGTGAGTCATCCGCGACGAACTCGTCGCTCTCGGGAATGAAGAAAGGTGACATGACTATAATTCACCGGACTGTCCGGTGGTACACCGGACTATCCGGTGAGCCAACAGTCGCCATCGCCAACGGTCGGCCGCGCAATCTGCGGCCGACACATTGACTACTCCAACGGTCAGCTGGTGCACCGGACTGTTCGGTGTGCACCGGACAGTGTCCGGTGCGCCAATTAGCCCAGAGGAGCAACGGCCGGATATGCCAAATTTGGAAGAAGATCGCGCACTGGACAGTCTACAGGACCTGTCTGGTGGCACACCGGACTGTCCGGTGTGCCACTCGACAGAAGGCAAGATTGGCCTTCCAAGTTGGTCTCCAACGGTCCTAGCTGCCTTGGGGCTATAAAAGGGACCCCTAGGCGCATGGAGGAGTACACCAAGCATTCTCTAAGTATTCTAAAGCATCCAGACTACGCTCCCGCGCACTTGCTTCATTGTGTTAGTGATTTGAGATCCATTTGAGTTGCGAACTCCGTGTGTTGTGTTTCGAGCTCAAGTCGTGACTTGTGTGCGTGGTTGTGCTACGGATTTGAGTCTTGTGTGTGTTGCACTTCCCAACCTTACTCTGTGCCTTCTTTGTGATCTCTATTGTAAGGGCGAGAGACTGCAAGTTGTGGAGATTCCTCGTGAAAGGGAAATAGGGTCAAACCTTTTCCTATATGATTTTGGTGGTTGAATTGCCCAACACAAACAATTGGACTAACTAGTTTGCTCTAGATTATATGTTCTACAGGTGCCAAAGGTTCAACACAAACCAATAAAAAGTTAAAGTTAGGGTTCACCGGACTGTCCGGTGCGCCAGGGAGATCAACTCCAAACTCCTCAGCTTCGGGTTTCTGGAGAGCCACTCCGCTATAATTCACTAGACTGTCCGGTGTAGCACCGGACTGTCCGGTGTGCCAAGTGGAGCAACGGCTACTGCGCCAACGGTCGTCTGCAAAAGCAACAGTGAACAGTGCGCGGGCAGCGAGCGCAGAGTCACAGCAGCGCGAGAAGGCGCACCGGACTGTCCGGTGCCCCAAGATGTCAGAGCTCCAACGGTCGAAATCGTTAGAACCCTAACGGTTGGGTGACGTGGCTGGCGCACCGGACAGTGTCCGGTGGCGCACCGGACTGTCCGGTGCGCCCATCGACAGCAGCCCTCCCCAACGACTGTTTTGGTGGTTGGGGCTATAAATACCCCAACCACCATCATTCAAGGCATCTAAGTTTTCAGCCATTGCATTCAATACAAGAGCTCTAGACTTCACTCCAAGACACAAAACAAAATATCAAATCCTCTCCAAGTCCCAATCTCATTCCAAAGACTTAGTGGCTTGTGAGAGAGAGACATTTGTGTTCATTTGAGTTCTTGTCGCTTGGATCGCTTTTCTTCTTCCTCTATTCTTGTTCTTAAGCAACTTGTAATCAAAGCAAGAGACACCATGTTGTGGTGGCCCTTGTAGGGGTCTAAGTGACCCATTTGATTAAGGAGAAAAGCTCACTCGGTCTAGGTGACCGTTTGAGAGAGGGAAAGGGTTGAAAGAGACCCGGTCTTTGTGACCACCTCAACGGGGAGTAGGTTTGCAAGAACCGAACCTCGGTAAAACAAATCATTGTGTCATCCGCCTCATTTGCCTTTGATTTGTTTTTAACCCTCTCTCTCAGACTTGGATTTTATTCTAACGCTAACCCCGGCTTGTAGTTGTGCTTAAAGTTTGTAAATTTCAGATTCCGCCTATTCACCCTCCCTCTAGGCGACTTTCAATTGGTATCAAAGTACGGTACTTCATTAGAGCCTAACCGGTCGAAGTGATGTCGGGAGATCACGCCAAGAAGAAGATCGTGACCGGCGGTGATAAACCTACAAGCCATGGGAAAGCTCCACCAGGGGAGTCCGGCAACAAGATGAAGGGATCCCCTTCACACGTCAAGTCGCATCGGAGTAGCGAAAAGAAAAAGAAAATGAAGAAGGTGGTCTACTACGAGACCGATTCTTCATCGCCTTGTGCATCCGGCTCCGACGCGCCGTCCGTCACTTCTAAGCGCCATGAGCGTAAGAAGTTTAGTAAGATCCCCCTACGCTATCCCCGCATTTCTAAACGCACTCCTTTACTTTCTGTCCCATTAGGCAAACCACCCGTTTTTATGGTGAAGATTATTGTATGTGGAGTGATAAAATGAGACACCATCTAACCTCACTCCACGCTAGCATATGGGACATTGTTGAGTTTGTAGCACAGGTACCATCCATGGGGGATGAAGGCTATGATTCGGACGAAGTCGCCCAAATCCGGCACTTCAACTCCCAAGCCACTACTATACTCCTCGCCTCTCTATGTCGAGAGGAGTATAATAAAGTGCAAGGGTTGAAGAGCGCCAAGGAGATTTGGGACGTGCTCAAGACCGCGCATGAGGGAGATGAGGTGACCAAGATCACCAAGCGGGAGACGATCGAGGGGGAGCTCGGTCGGTTTATCCTCAACCAAGGAGAGGAGCCACAAGCAATGTACAACCGGCTCAAAACCTTGGTGAACCAAGTGCGCAACCTCGGGAGCACCAAGTGGGATGACCATGAAATGGTCAAGGTTATTCTTAGATCACTTGTTTTTCGTTATCCCACTCAAGTTCAATTAATCTGTGGTGATCCTCGATATAAGTTAATGTCTCCCGAGGAAGTTATAGGAAAGTTTGTGAGCTTTGAGTTGATGATCAAAGGCTCCAAACAAATCATCGAGCAAGGCGGCACCTCCACACCCGAGGTGCAACCCGTCGCATTCAAAGCAACGGAGGAAAATAAAGAAGAGTCTACATCAAGTAGGCTTCCCATCGACGCCTCCAAGCTCGACAACGAGGAAATGGCACTCATCATCAAGAGTTTCTGCCAAATCCTCAAGCAAAGGAGGGGGAAGGAGTACAAACCCCGCTCCAAGAAAGTGTGCTACAAATGTGGTAAGCCCGGTCATTTTATCGCTAAATGCCCTATGTCTAGTGATAGTGACAGGGACAACGACAAGAAGGGAAAGAGGAAGGAAAAGAAGAGATACTACAAGAAGAAGGGCGGTGATGCCCATGTGTGTCGGGAATGGGACTCCAATGAGTGCTCCACCGACTCCTCCTCCGATGAGGAAGCCGCCAACATCGCCGTCAACAAGGGCCTCCTCTTCCCCAACGTCGGCCACAAGTGTCTCATGGCAAAGGACGACAAAAAGAAGAAGGTAAAATCTAGAGCTTCCACTAAATATACAACATCTAGTGATGAGGCTAGATCTAGTGAAGATGAGGATGATTTGCTTGCTCTCTTTGCCAACTTAAACATGTAACAAAAAGAAAAATTAAATGAATTGATAGGTGCTATTCATGAGAAGGATGAACTCTTGGATAGCCAAGAGGAATTCCTTATTAAGGAAAATAAGAAGCATGTTCAGGTTAAAAATGCTTATGCTCAGGAGATAGAAAAATGTGAAAATTTGACTAGTGAGCTTAGCACTTGCTGAAAGTCGCCTAGAGGGGGAGTGAATAGGCGGAATCTGAAAATTATAAACTTAAGCACAACTACAAGCCGGGGTTAGCGTTAGAAATATAAATGAGTCTGAAAGAGAGGGCACAAAACAAATCAACCAAGGAAATAGAGCGGATGACACGATGATTTGTTTTACCGAGGTTCGGTTCTTGCAAACCTACTCCCCATTGAGGTGGTCACAAAGACCGGGTCTCTTTCAACCCTTTCCCTCTCTCAAATGGTCACTTAGACCGAGTGAGCTTCTCTTCTCAATCAAATGGGACACTAAGTCCACTACAAGGACCACCACACAATTGGTGTCTCTTATTTTGATTACAAGTGAGTTGAGCACAAGAAAGAAGGAAGAAGAAAAGCAATCCAAGCGCAAGAGCTCAAAAGAACACAAATGTCTCTCTCTAGTCACTAATTTGTTTGGAGTGATTCCGGACTTGGGAGAGGATTTGATCTATTTGGTTGTGTCTTGTATTGAATGCTATAGCTCTTGTATGAGGTTTGAAATCTGAAAACTTGGATGCAATGAATGGTGGGTGGTTGGGGGTATTTGTAGCCCCAACCACCAAAGTAGCCGTTGGTGGAGGCTGCTGTCGCATGGCGCACCGGACAGTCCGGTGCGCCACCGGACACTGTCCGGTGCGCCAGCCACGTCACCCGGCCGTTAGGGTTCGACCATTGGAGCTCTGACTTGTGGGGCCACCGGACAGTCCGGTGGTGCACCGGACAGGTCCTGTAGACTGTCCGGTGCGCCTTCTAGCGCCTGCTCTGATTTCTGCGCGCGCAGGCACGCACTGTAGCGCATTTAATGCCTTCGCAGACGACCATTGGCGCGAAGTAGCCGTTGCTCCGCTGGCACACCGGACAGTCCGGTGCAACACCAGACAGTCCGGTGAATTATAGCGGAGCGGCTCCCAGAATTCCCGAAGGTGGCAAGTTCGGAGTTGGATTCCCTAGTGCATTAGACACTGTCCGGTGGCACACCGGACAGTCCGGTGCGCCAGACCAGGGTACACTTCAGTTGTCTTTTGCTCCCTTTGTTTGAACCCTTTCTTTTGACTTGTATTGGTTTGTTGTGAACCTTTGGCACCTGTAGAACTCATAATCTGGAGCAAACGAGTTAGTCCAATAATTTGTGTTGGGCAATTCAACCACCAAAATTCATATTGGAAAAGGTTTGACCCTATTTCCATTTCAATCTCCCCCTTTTTGGTGATTGATGCCAACACAAACCAAAGCAAATATAAAAGTGCAGAATTGAACTAGTTTGCATAATATAAGTGCAAAGGTTGCTTCGAATTGAAACCAATATACTCATTCAAATAGATGTGCATGGATGGTTTTTCTTCTTATTAAAATTTTGGACCACGTTTGCACCACGAGTTTTGTTTTGCAAATCCTTTGTAAAATTCTTTTCAAAATCATTTTGCAAATAGTCAAAGGTATATGAATAGGATTGAAGAAAGCATTTTCAAGATTTGTAATTTTCTCCCCCCGTCTCAAATGCTTTTCCTTTGACTAAAACAAAAAACTCCCCCTAAATAAAATTTTCCTTGTTCAAGAGGGTTTTGCAAGTTTTGAAGTTACTACTTTCTTCCCCTTTTGAACACAATAAGATATCAATTTGAAAAACTTCATTTTTAAAATTTGGTGGTGGTGCGGTCCTTTTGCTTTGGGCTCATACTTTCTCCCCCTTTGGCATGAATCGCAAAAAACGGATACTTGTGAGTGAGATATAAGCCCTTATTCAAACTTTCTCCCCTTTTGGCAAACAAAAATATGAGTGAAGATTAAACCAAAGTGGAGAATGATGCAGAGTACCGGCAAATACAATTGGAGTTGAGTGGAAGCGCCTTCTTTGCCGAATACTCCATTTCCCTTTCAATATCTATGACTAAGCATAAGAATACACTTGAAAACACATTAGTCATAGACTTAAAGAGATATGATCAAAGGTATATAAAAGAGCTATGTGTGCAAGAATCAATCAAAATTCCTAGAATCAAGAATATTTAGCTCATTCCTAAGTTTGGTAAAGGATTGCTCATCTAAAGGCTTGGTAAAGATATCGGCCAATTGATCTTTGGTGTTTATATAGGCTATCTCGATATCCCCCTTTTGTTGGTGATCTCTCAGAAAGTGATACCGAATGGCTATGTGCTTAGTGTGGCTGTGTTCAACGGGGTTATCCGCCATGCGGATTGCACTCTCATTGTCACATAGGAGAGGGACTTTGCTAAACTTGTAGCCATAGTCCCTAAGGGTTTGCCTCATCCAAAGAAATTGCGCACAACAATGGCCTGCGGCAATGTACTCGGCTTCGGCGGTAGAAAGAGCTACTGAGTTTTGTTTCTTTGAAGCCCACGACACTAGGGATCTCCCTAGAAACTGACAAGTCCCTGATGTGCTCTTCCTATTAATCTTACACCCAGCCCAATCAGCATCGGAATATCCTAATAAATCAAATGAGGATCCCTTGGGGTACCAAGGACCAAACTTAGGTGTTTGAACTAAATATCTCAAGATTCGCTTCACGGCCCTAAGGTGAACTTCCTTAGGGTCGGCTTGGAACCTTGCACACATGCATACGGAAAGCATAATGTCCGGTCGAGATGCACATAAATAGAGTAAAGAACCTATCATCGACCGTTATACCTTTTGATCTACGGATTTACCTCCCGTGTCGAGGTCGAGATGCCCATTGGTTCCCATGGGTGTATTGATGGGCTTGGCATCCTTCATTCCAAATTTGGTAAGAATATCTTGAATATACTTCGTTTGGCTAATGAAGGTGCCCTCTTGGAGTTGCTTGACTTGAAATCCTAAGAAATACTTCAACTCCCCCATCATAGACATCTCAAATTTTTGAATCATTATCCTACTAAATTCTTCACAAATAGATTTGTTAGTAGACCCAAATATGATATCATCAACATAAATTTGGCATACAAACAAATCATTCTCAATGGTTTTAGTGAATAAAGTAGGATCGACCTTTCCGACTTTGAAGCCATTAGTGATAAGAAAATCTCTTAGGCATTCATACCATGCTCTTGGGGCTTGCTTGAGCCCATAAAGCACCTTAGAGAGTTTGTAAACATGGTTAGGATACTCACTATCTTCAAAGCCGAGAGGTTGCTCAACATAGACCTCTTCCTTGATAGGTCCATTGAGGAAGGCACTCTTCACGTCCATTTGATAAAGCTTAAAGTCATGGTGAGTAGCATAGGCAAGTAATATTCGAATTGACTCAAGCCTAGCTATGGGTGCATAGGTTTCACCAAAATCCAAACCTTTGACTTGTGAATACCCTTTGGCCACAAGTCGTGTCTTGTTCCTTGTCACCACACCATGCTCATCTTGTTTGTTGCGGAAGACCCACTTGGTTCCTACAACATTTTGGTTAGGACGTGGAACTAAATGCCATACCTCATTCCTCTTGAAGTTGTTGAGCTCCTCTTGCATTGCCAGCACCCAATCCAAATCTTGAAGTGCTTCCTCTACCCTGTGTGGCTCAATAGAGGAAATAAAAGAGTAATATTCACAAAAATGAGCAACATGAGATCGAGTGGTTACCCCCTTATGAATGTCTCCTAGGATGGTGTTCACGGGGTGATCTTGTTGAATTGCTTGGTGGACTCTTGGGTGTGACGGCCTTGGGTCTTGTTCATCTTGTTTTGATCATGGGCATCTCCCCCTTGATCATTACCGTCTTCTTGAGGTGGCTCATCTTCTTGATCTTCTCCTTCATCATCTTGAGCCTCATACTCATCTTGAGTTGGTGGAGATGCTTGCAAGGAGGAAGATGGTTGATCTTGTGCTTGAATGGGCTCTTCGGATTCCTTAGGACACACATTCCCAATGGACATGTTCCTTAGCGCGACGCACGGAGCCTCTTCATCATCTAATTCATCAAGATCAACTTGCTCCACTTGGGAGCCGTTAGTCTCATCAAACACAATGTCACAAGAAACTTCAACTAGTCCAGTGGACTTGTTAAAGACTCTATATGCCCTTGTGTTTGAATCATACCTAGTAAAAAGCCTTCTACAGCCTTAGGAGCAAATTTGGATTTTCTACCTCTTTTAACAAGAGTAAAGCATTTGCTACCAAAGACTCTAAAATATGAAACATTTGGCTTTTTACCGGTGAGGAGTTCGTATGATGTCTTCTTGAGGATTCGGTGTAGATATAACCGGTTGATGGCGTAGCAAGCGGTGTTGACCGCCTCGACCCAAAACCAATCCGAAGTCTTGTACTCATCAAGCATGGTCCTTGCCATGTCCAATAGAGTTCTATTCTTCCTCTCCACTACACCATTTGTTGTGGCGTGTAGGGAGAAGAGAACTCATGCTTGATGCCCTCCTCCTCAAGAAAACCTTCTATTTGTGAGTTCTTGAACTCCGTCCCATTGTTGCTTCTTATTTTCTTGATCCTTAAGCCGAACTCATTTTGAGCCCGTCTCAAGAATCCTTTTAAATTTCTTGGGTTTGAGATTTATCCTGTAAAAAGAATACTGTTGGGACCATGCTTTGTCGCCGAAGGTCCTGCAGAGCTGCGGCTGAAGCTGCTCGCGCGTGATGACGAAGGTATCATTCGTGAAGCTTCGGGATTATAACATATCCGAAGATGAAGGGCTGAACTGACTTAAAGATAGAATGACCTTTTAGCCTGTAGGGGTCTGAGTCATTGTTGTAAACTTTTATGAAGGGCATAATTGTAATTCCTCACAGGTTGTGTCCTGTGCCTATAAATAGTGAACAATATTCCTTTACTGTTCATGCGTCCCTGTAATCGCAAGAGCATCACTCGGGAATTATTGCTTGTCAAGGCGAAGGTATAAACATACCTTGAACATTGTATTCAAACATTTTAGATTCAGATAATAAATATGTGAATGGTGCCATTTATCTTCAACATATTTATCTTTAATATTCTACATTTCGCATCGTTTTATATTACTTTTGTTACCTTCGTAATGTTACGTTTGTGACCTTCGTCCGTAGTCCATCATCTCCTCGAGGAGATAATGCTTCAACGGACGAAGGGTATTTAATATTTAACATCTTTGTGTTGCCTTGTTCTTGATTCCTAGCATTTGAGAACAAGTCCCCAACATTGGCGCCCACCTCCGGTCAACTCACTTCCACCTTTTTTGAGCTAATGGCTTCGTTCAACGATCAAGCTGGAGCTGCTTCGGCTCCGAAGCTGGTACTCCCCATAACAGGCGGTTCATGCTTAGAGCCAGCTAACAAAAAGCAGAAGAAGGAGGCACAAAGAAGGGTACAGCATGTCGGGGTGCAAGGACCATTCATCAAGTCAAGATGGTCTCACATTCCAATTACCTTCTCTCAAGAAGATCTTCAACTCAAGGACTACCCACACAATGATGCTATGGTTATCTCCTGTGTGATCAAAGGATTTCTGGTCCATAATGTTTTGGTTGATACAGGCAGTGCTGCAGATATCATATTTGCTAAGGCTTTTAGACAAATGCAAGAGCCCGAAGACAAGATCCATGATGCTACACACCCTCTTTGTGGCTTCGGAGGGCGGCAAATTGTAGCACTTGGGAAGATTACCATGCCAGTAACCTTCGGATTTGTCAACAACACAAGGACTGAGCAAATTGTGTTTGACATAGTCGACATGGAGTATCCTTATTGTTAGACTACCCGTCTAGGGTTTGTACTACTCCCTGTGTAATGACTGATATACCCCTGTGTAATGGGCCTTGGCCCAGCTACTCTCTCTATTTAATATCACTCCCAACCCCTGATTAGGGTATGGGTTCCTATTCTAACATGGTATCAGCTAGGTTTAGTCTCTCCCCTCCCTTGTAGCCTGTAGCCGCCGCCGCCTCCAGGGGTTCCTCCCCTTCTCTGGCGCCGTCGGCCCTCTCCGTCGGCCTCCACCCCTTCCCCGGCGCACCTAGCCGCCGCCGTCCCCTGCTGCGCGCCGCCAGGTCTGCAGCCGCCAGGGAGAGCAACGGCCAGCCGCCCGCCGACGACTCGCGCGCCTCCCCAGGTCGCGCCCGCGCCGCCGCCTCTCCCCTCCCCTGCGTGCTCGTCGCGACCCCCGCCACCGGAGCCGCCGGTCGAGCGCAGCGCGCGCTGCTCTACGGACGCCGCGCGCCGTTCGTCGCCGGATCCGCCCCGAACCCTCCGCCCGACTCTGCTGCTGCTCTACGGACGCCGCACGCCGTTCGTCGCCGGATCCGCGTCGACCCCTCCGCGCCGACCCCGACTCTGCTCTGCGCCATGGACGCCGGCCGCCTCACCTACACGGCCGTCGCCGCTACACCGGCCCCTGGCGCGGATCCCGCCGCCACGTTCGCCCCCAGCGCGGACCCGACCGCCGCTGCTGCACCTGGCGCGCGCC
Organism: Zea luxurians; assembly: GCA_029449295.1. NCBI lineage: Eukaryota > Viridiplantae > Streptophyta > Magnoliopsida > Poales > Poaceae > Zea > Zea luxurians. The sequence goes on from JAOPSE010000004.1 coordinate 153,696,502, forward strand.
TGGCCGCAGGGGCCGCGAGCCGGGCCGCCGCCACGCCTGGAGCGGGCCTGGCCGCCGGAGCCGCTCGCCTGGCATTCACCGCCGCCCCCCTGAGCGCGGCCCCCACCCTGCACGCCGGCCTCGCCTCTCCCACGGCCGTCGCACCTCCCCTGCCCAGTCTCACTGCCCCCTGCAGTGAGCGCCCTGGTGGCAGTGCCCCGTTCATCGACGGCCTCGGGCCCCTCCGTGATGCCACTCCCGTGGCCCTGCGCCGTGGCTCTCCGCCGGGGTTTCCCACCATACCGGCACCCGCCGAGCACAACCCCTCACTCGTCGCCGCCCTCGCTACGATCCAGGCCGCTGTGGCTGCCTCGCGGGAGCGTGAGCGCGCCACGTCCCTCGCCCTGGAGCACGAACGTGCCCTGGGCGCCGCTCTGACCACCCAGATGGCCACCGCACAGCGCCTCCTCCTCGGCCGCCCGCCGGTCGCGTGTGAGGACCCCCCGGCGATTCCTGCGGCCACCCCCGCCACTGGCCTCGACGTCGACCACATCGGTGCTCTCCACGCTCAAGCCACCGGACTTCACAACATCCGGGCCCTCGTGTCCGTGGTGTTGGACCCGGCGTCCTCCCACTACCCCCGTTGGCGAGGACAGGTCCTCCTCACACTGCGGCGGTATGCCCTCGCCGATCACGTCCTCGACGACCTCGACGCTCCGCCGACTCCCTCATGGTGCCTCATGGACAGTGTCGTCCTCTCGTGGCTCCACGGCACCATCACCGTTGAGCTACAGGACATCATCCGCGACCAGGCGGACACGGCTCGTCAGGCATGGCTCGCTCTCGAGGACCAGTTCCTCGGGAACCGGGACGCGCGGGCACTCCACCTCGACGCCCAGTTTCACCTGTTCTCTCAGGGGGACCTCTCCGTGGGCGAGTACTGCCGCCAGATGAAGGGCCTGGCTGACTCTCTCCGCGATCTCGGCGAGCCCGTTGCCGACCGTACCCTGGTGCTGAACCTCCTGCGTGGCCTCAGCCCCCGCTACGGCCACCTGAAGGCTCTCATCAAGAGGAGTGTGCCCTTCCCCACCTTCCACGCCGTGCGTAACGAGCTTCTCCTCGAGGAGCTCACCATGGCGAATGAGGCACCCACTCCTGCCTCGGCCCTCTACAGCGCTCCCACCAGTGGTCAGCCGCCTTCAGGGGGCCAGGCCACCCGTCCTCCGTCGACCGGGGCTCCCACCCGCCATACTCCTGCCGTCCCGGCGGCCCCTCGTCCGACTTCCACGACCGACGGGGGTCGTCGCTCCCGCAAGGGCGGCCGTGGCAGCGGCGGCTCCTCTCGTGGTGGTCCCTCCGGCCGGGGTGGCGGCCACGCGTGGCCGTCATTCTACAACCCCTGGACCGGGACCATCGCCATGTGGCCAGGCCAGGCACCGAGTACCCCCCGTCCTCCGTCGCCCGCCCTCCTGACTACACCTCACTACGGCACACCTCCGTACGGTGTTCCCGTCGTGCCCCAGGCGTCGCCCGCGCTCCTGCCCCCGGGGACCCCCACCTCGACGACTTGGTCCCCGCCGGCCGGTGGTTGGGACAGCGCCTCCCTCGCTGCTGCCTTCAGCACCATGGCGATGACCCCACCCCCCTCCGACTGGGTGATCGACTCCGGTGCCTCGTACCACACCACTCCCACGGCAGGCACGCTCTCTCGCTCTCATCCCCCCCTCCCCTCTCACCCATCCTCGATCGTCGTTGGAAACGGTTCCACTCTGCCAGTCACCTCAGTAGGTGCCTCGGTTCTCCCTGGGCCGTTTTACCTCAACGATGTTCTCGTAGCTCCCCACATCACCCACAATCTTCTTTCTGTTCGTCGATTCACCACTGACAACTCCTGTTCCATTGAGTTTGACCCCTCTGGTTTTTCTGTGAACGATCTGGCCACCAGGACCCTTCTCGCCCGCTGTGACAGCTCGGGGCCTCTCTACACGCTCCAGCCCTCCACCGCCGGCGTGTCTCCACCTCCTGCCCTGGTCTCCACCACCTCCTCCACCACATGGCATCGACGTCTCGGCCATCCTGGACCCGACGTTATGACCAAGATTACCAGTAGTCTCGATACTTCCTGTAGTAGGGGACATTTTGAGGGTCTCTGTCATGCTTGTCAGTTAGGCCGACATACTCGTCTCCCATTTACTACTTCTTCTTCTCGGGCTGAGCAGGCTTTTGATCTGGTTCATTGTGACCTTTGGACCTCCCCTGTACTCAGTCTTTCTGGTTATAAATACTATCTGGTGATTTTGGATGATTTTTCCCATTTTCTCTGGACCTTCCCGCTTCGGTTGAAGTCGGACACATTCACCACCCTCACACACTTCCTCACCTGGGTATCCACTCAGTTTCGTCGCCCGGTCCGTGCTCTGCAGTGTGACAATGGCCGCGAGTTCGATAACAACGCCTCTTGCTCCTTCTTCCTCACTCATGGCATCCAGTTGCGTCTCTCGTGCCCCTACACTTCTGCCCAGAACGGCCGTGCCGAACGCATGATCCGGACCATCACTAATATGCTCCGCTGTCTCCTCTTCCAGGCGTCTCTCCCTGTCAGCTACTGGGCAGAGGCCCTGCATACTGCCACCCACCTCCTCAACCGTCTTCCCTCGAAGGCGGTGAGCCACCCTACTCCTCACTTTGCCCTGTACGGCACAGCCCCTTCCTACGACCACCTGCGCGTGTTCGGCTGTGCCTGCTACCCTCACACTTCCGCTACCGCCCCTAATAAGCTTTCTCCTCGCTCCACTCGATGCCTCTTCCTCGGATACTCCCCCGACCACAAGGGGTATCGGTGCCTAGACCTCACCTCCCACCGCATCATCATCTCTCGTCACGTCGTCTTTGACGAAGATGTGTTTCCCCTTGCTGGCTCCACCCCACCCACCGACCTTGACTCCCTCCTCGAGTCCGATCCGATTCCTCCCCCACCTTCGGCTCCCCGTCTTGCGCCGTTACCTGCCCCTCGTGCGGCCCCGTCGACCCCGCCTGCGCCACGCGCGGCCCCGTCGGTCCCGCCTGCGCCACGCGCGGCCCCGCCGACCCCGCCTGCGCCACGCGTGGCCCCGTCGACCCCGCCTGCGCCACGCGCGGCCCCGCCGACCCCGCCTGCGCCACGCGCGGCCCCGTCGACCCCGCCTGCGCCACGCGCGGCCCCGTCGACCCCGCCTGCGCCACGCGCGGCACCGTCGCCTCCGGCTCGACTCGCCAACCCCGCCCTCGTCTACCATCGCCGCGACCACGCCAATACCTCGGCGCCCCCCGACTCGGGGCCGTCGACGAGCGCGGCCCGATTCGCCGACCCCGCCATCGTCTATCACCGCCGTGCGCCGGCCCCACCAGCCGCTCCCGACGTTACGGCGGCCCACTCCGAGCCGTCCGTATACCACCCGGTCGCCATCCATCGCGACCCCGGGCACGTCCACCCGATGGTGACTCGGCGCGCTGCTGGCGTTCTCCGCCCCGTTGACCGGCTCATCCTGGCAGCCGCTACGACCAGCACTCCACCCGACGCTTCCCCGGTACCCTCCTCCGTTCGCACTGCCCTCGCCAACCCACATTGGCGTCGCGCTATGGAGGAGGAGTACGCGGCTCTCTTGGCCAACCACACCTAGGACCTGGTGCCGCGTCCACCAGGCACCAACGTGGTCACCGGCAAGTGGCTATTTCGCCACAAGCTGACCTCGGACGGCTCCCTCGACCGCTACAAGGCCCGTTGGGTCCTTCGGGGCTTCACCCAGCGCCCCGGAGTGGACTACGACGAGACCTTCAGCCCGGTCGTCAAGTTCGCCACTGTTCGCGCCGTCCTCTCCCTCGCCCTCTCCCGCGACTGGGCAATCCACCAGCTCGATGTCAAGAATGCCTTCCTCCATGGCACTCTGACGGAGACTGTCTACTGCAGCCAGCCCACCGGCTTCGTCGACGCTGACCGTCCGGACCTGGTTTGCCGGCTGAACCGATCCCTGTACGGCCTCAAGCAGGCGCCACGGGCTTGGTACAGCCGCTTCGCCTCCTACCTGGCCTCCGTCGGCTTCGTCGAGGCCAAGTCGGACACGTCCCTGTTCATCTACCGGCGCGGCGACGACACCGTCTACCTCCTGCTCTACGTCGACGACATTGTGCTCACGGCATCCACCGCCGACCTCCTTCACCGCACGATCGTCGCCCTTCAGCGGGAGTTCGCGATGAAGGACCTGGGGCCCCTCCACCACTTCCTCGGCATCACCGCCGAACGTCGGCCTCAGGGTCTCTTCCTCCACCAGCGCCAGTACGCCATCGACATCTTGGAGCGGGCTGGCATGTCTGACTGCAAGCCCTGCTCCACGCCTGTCGACACTCAGGCGAAGCTCTCTGAGGACGACGGGCCTCCGGTCGCCGACGCGACGTCCTACCGGAGCCTCACCGGCGCGCTCCAGTACCTCACGTTCTCCAGGCCCGACATCGCTTACGCCGTCCAGCAGGTGTGCCTGCATATGCACACTCCACGGGAGCCCCATCTCACTGCGCTCAAGCGGATTCTACGCTACCTCCGCGGCTCCCTCGACTACGGCCTCCTACTCCGCCCATCCCCGACGTCGGAGCTTGTGGTCTACACCGACGCTGACTGGGCTGGCTGTCCCGACACGCGCCGGTCCACCTCCGGCTACGCCGTCTTCCTGGGAGCCAACCTCGTCTCTTGGGCCGCCAAGAGGCAGCCCGTCGTCTCTCGCTCCAGCGCTGAGGCCGAGTACCGTGCCGTGGCCAACGGCGTGGCCGAGGCCTCCTGGCTGTGCCAGCTCCTTCACGAGCTTCACAGTCCCCTCCAGCGCGCCACCCTCGTCTACTGCGACAACGTCAGCGCGGTCTACCTCTCCACCAACCCCGTGCAGCATCAGCGCACGAAGCATGTGGAGATCGACCTGCACTTCGTCCGCGAGCGTGTCGCTGCCGGCGACGTCCGCGTTCTCAGCGTCCCCACCACGCTTCAGTTCGCCGACATCTTCACCAAGGGGTTGCCGTCGAGTGTCTTTTTCGATTTTCGATCCAGTCTCAACATCTGTACCGGATAGAGTTGTGACTGCGGGGGGGTGTTAGACTACCCGTCTAGGGTTTGTACTACTCCCTGTGTAATGACTGATATACCCCTGTGTAATGGGCCTTGGCCCAGCTACTCTCTCTATTTAATATCACTCCCAACCCCTGATTAGGGTATGGGTTCCTATTCTAACACTTATAATGCTATCATTGGTCGTGGTACTCTCAACGCCTTCGAAGCAATTCTTCATCCAGCTTACCTTTGCATGAAGATACCTTCGGACCAAGGGCCCATTGCTATTCATGGAAGTCAGGAAGCTGCCAGAAGGGCCGAAGGAAATTGGACAGATTCAAAAGCAATCCATAACATAGATGGAGTTGAAGCTTGTGAGTAGTACAAGTTCAGAAGGGAAAAAGCTACTTCGGCTGATCAGCCGAAGCCCATGCTCTTATGTGAGGATGTAGCAGAGCAGAAGGTACTACTGGGATCTCAATTGTCTGAAGAATAGGAGAAAACCTTGATAAGGTTTTTGTTCAACAATAAAGATGTCTTTGCTTGGTCAGCTAATGATCTTTGCGGAGTTAATAGGGATGTTATTGAACACTCCCTTAATGTTGATCCATCATTCAGACCTAGGAAGCAGAGGCTTCGGAAGATGTCTGATGATAAGGCTGAAGGTGCTCGGAATGAAGTAAAAAGACTCCTCAGTGCCAGAGTTATCAGAGAGGTAAAGTACCCAGAATGGCTGGCTAACACTGTCATGGTAAAGAAGGCCAATGGTAAATGGAGGATGTGTATCGACTTTACTGATCTTAATAAGGCTTGCCCGAAAGATGAGTTTCCATTGCCAAGGATAGATTCCTTAGTTGATGCAGCAGCTTCATCAGAGCTCATGAGTTTGTTGGATTGTTATTCAGGCTATCATCAAATCTGGATGAGGAAGGAGGATGAACCGAAGACAAGCTTCATAACCCCTAGTGGAACATATTGTTATCTTCGGATGTCTGAAGGGCTTAAAAATGCTGGAGGAAGCTTCAGCAGAATGACAGCGAAGGTTCTCCATTCTCAAATAGGCAGAAATGTGCTAACTTATGTTGATGATATCATTATGAAAAGCACGAAGCAAGATAACCACATTGCTGATCTGCAAGAGACCTTCGCTAATTTCAGACAAGCTAGTTTAAAGCTGAATCCAGAAAAATGTGTCTTCGGAGTGAAGAAGGGGAAATTTCTTGGTTGTCTAGTTTCAACAAAAGGAATTGAGGCTAATCTAAGCAAAATCGAAGCTATCCTTCGAATGGAACCACCAAGTACAAAGAAGAGGGCTCAAAGATTGACAGGGAGATTGGCATCTCTCAACAATTCATATCTAGATCAGCAGAGAGAAATTTGCCATTTTTCAAAGTGCTGAAGTCAGCCTAAGTTTTTCAATGGGGACCAGTCCAGCAAAAAGCCTTCGAAGAGCTGAAGCAATATTTAATAGATCTAACAACACTAACTCCACCAATGCCAGGGGCTCCTCTGTTATTATATGTGGCAGCTTCGCACTCAGCGGTAAGTGCAGCACTTGTTCAGGAGAAGCTGGAAGGCCAAGTCAAAAGCAAGCCCCAATATACTTTGTATCCCAAGTTCTTAGTTTATCAAAGAAAAATTACACAGAGTTGGAGAAGGTACTGTATGCTGTTCTGATGGCCTCCAGGAAGCTTCGGCATTATTTTCAAGCTTATAATATAATTGTTCCTTATTCACAACCGTTGAAGGATATTATGAGAAACCGAGAAGCTACTGCAAGGATCAGAAAATGGGCTGCAGAGCTCAATGAATTTTGTATTGATTATGTGCATAGATTTTCGATTCAGTCCCAAGCGTTGGCAGACTTCATTGCTGACTGGACGCCAGGGGCTCAGAAGGAAGAAACGAATAAGGATGCCGAATCATGGACAATGTTTTGCGATGGGTCTTGGGGAACCTTCGGAGCAGGAGCAGCTGTTGTGTTGGTTTCACCTTCCAAAGTTAAAACTTGTTATGCGGCAAGACTTGATTTCAGTTGCACAAATAATATTGCTGAGTACGAAGCTCTGCTCTTGGGTCTTCGAAAGTTAAAGGCAATGGGAATCAGAAGGGCCATTCTTAAAACTGATTCCCAAGTTATTTCTGGTCATATTGACAAAAGCTATAAAGCAAGAGATTTGAAACTTGAAAAATATTTAGATACAGTCCGAAGGATTGAGGCTTCCTTTGAAGGATTCTCTGTTAAAAACATTCCTCGTGGAGAAAATGAACATGCTGATCTATTGGCCAAGTCAGCAGCACAGGGGCTGCCTTTACCTTCGGAAGTATTTTTCGAAACAATAAAAGCACCTTCGGTCGAGCTTCTTGAAAGAGCGGTCCTCAACATATCCCCTGTCTATAGTGAAGATTGGAGAACTGAAATCATCTCTTTTCTTCAGGGTAATTTTCTTTCAGATGATGAAGCTTATAACAGGAGGATAGAAGCAAGAGCCCGACCATATGTCATTATAGAAGGGGAATTATACAAGCGTGGGGTCTGTTCCCCGTTGCTCAAGTGTTTATCCAGAGCCGAAGGCATAGAATTGATGAAAGAAATACATGCAGGCCTGTGTGGATCTCATATTGGATCTAGGCCTTTGTTGGGAAAAGTTTTTCGACAAGGATTTTATTGGCCAAAAGCAGCTTCGGATGCAGCCGAACTAGTACAAAAGTGCGAAGGTTGTCAGAAATGTGCAAGAGATCAGAAACAACCTTCGTCTTTAACTCAGTTAATACAACCCACTTGGCCGTTGCAAAGGTGGGGCCTTGATTTGCTAGGACCGCTACCACCAGCATAAGGAAATTTAAGATATGTTGTAGTGGCAGTGGAATATTTTTCTAAATGGATTGAGGCAAAGCCTTTAGCCACAATAACTTCGGTCACTGTCCAAAAGTTTTTCTGGCAAAATATTGTTTGTCGCTTCGGAGTGCCGAAGGCTATTACTATGGACAATGGAACGCAGTTTGACTCCGAAGTTTTTAAAGAGTTTTGTGACCAAATTGGCACAAAGATCCATTTCGCGTCAGTTCGACATCCAGAATCAAATGGATTAGTCGAAAGAGCTAATGGGATCATAATGACAGGAATAATGAAGTCAATCTTCAATCAGCCCAGGGGAAAGTGGCCAGAAGAATTAATCAAAGTGGTGTGGAGCCATAACACAACAGCGTCAAGATCAACAGGCTTTACGCCATTCAAACTATTGTTTGGTGACGAAGCAATAACCCCGGAAGAAGCCAAAGCAGGGTCAATAAGAACAATAGCTTCGGCAAAAGGCGAAGATGAAGCTGACTGCTCTGTGGAAAAGGATGCTATAGAAGGGATCAGGCTTCAGGCTGTGGAAAACATCAACAAATACCAAGCCGAAACAGTAAAATGGCGTGATAGAAAGGTCCGGTTGAAGAACATCAAGCCAGGACATTTGGTGCTTCGAAGAGTGGCTAACCCAGACACAGTAGGCAAACTACAGCTGAAGTGGGAAGGCCCTTTTTTGGTAGTATCTTCGTCAAGACCCGGTTCCTACAGATTGAAGGATATGGATGGCAACGACATCCCTAGATCGTGGAATGCGGATGAGCTTCGATGATATTATGTTTAGCTTGATGTAATTTTTTCTATTCTTTTTTGTGGCACCCTTTTCCTTTCCAAAGGGGGAGAAAAGTTTTTAATGGGGCCACATCATGTAATTTCCCTTATTTCAATTCTATAAGAATGATATCCCCCAAAAATGTAAATGTAAATGCGAAGGAAAAAGAAAAGAATTCAGAGAGAAGCTCAAAAGTCATTCCTAAGGGAATGCAGAGCTTACAGCGAAAAGTCAACGCTGATTCCGCCGAAAGTAGAAGGCGAAGAAGCTCCTAAGGGACGCTTACAGCGAAAAGTCAACGCTGATTCCGCTGAAAGTAAAAGGCGAAGAAGCTCCTAAGGGATGCTTACAGCGAAAAGTCAACGCTGATTCCGCTGAAAGTAAAAGGCGAAGAAGCTCCTAAGGGAGGCTTACAGCGAAAAGTCAACGCTGATACACCGAAAAGTAAACGGTGAAGCCGAAAAGTAAACGGCAAAAAGATTTGAATCATTCCCAAGGGGATGAAAGGCTATAATTATGGTGTTTGAATATATGTTTCGCTATTCATTTGCATGACACATTACATCATGTCATTTGCATTCATAAACATTCATTTAGACATATAGAATCATCATCATGCCACACATAAAAGACAGATGCTTCGGCAATCAGGAAAAGCTTTGTAGAAAGAAGGAAGTTTTCATGCTTCGTCGTGTACGAAAAGAAGGGAAGGTGTTTTTCGCCTTCGGCTCAAAAGGAGAAGTTTCGTCCACAGCAAAGCAGAATGCACACGGACAAAGGAGACAGAATATATTACAAGGTATGTACAAATTTACATAAGTTTTTTTCCATAATATTACAAAGACCCCTCCAGAATTTTTTATAGGAAAGACTATTCTAGCAACTATCAAGCTTCAGCTTCGTCGTCCTGCACATATCAAGGAGCAGAATAAGAAAGGTGCAAATTCCAAGGAGAAGGTAAAAGTAACAAATATAAGTTTCTTACCGGCTTAAGGTGACTTTGAGCTTCGTCACCAGCCATCCTTCGCCTGCCATTTACCCAAATCTGGGTCATAAATCTATTCCCGATACTTCGGGCTAGGCTTGGGATATCGATCAAGTCTGCTGCTGACAAGCTAAAGTTTGGTCTATTTACGATTTTTCCATGAGTGCAGCCGGCCTTCAGAAAAACGGCAGTTGTGCCTCGAGAAGCTACCAGGGCGCAGAAATCAGCATGCCCCACAATAACTTCGTCAAGAGCATCAACCTCGCCTTCAATATGTTCCAAGGTGCTGGGCAGGTTTTCGGCTGAAGGTGAAAACTTTTCAGAGCTGGCTCCGATAGAGTGAAATACCTCCTTCAGCCGCTGCACGCATCGGCTGCCGAAATTTAGACATTTCTCTTGGAGATCTTTCAATGATTCTTGCAAATTTGAATTTTTCTCGAGCGCAGTCTTAAGCCTTACTTCAAGCTTCTCTTTTTCTTGCTCATATTTTTCCGACTTTTTGAGTAGTTCATTCTTTAAACTGTCATTTTCGGCTTGGACCTCGGCCAAGGAGCCTTCCATAGACTGAATAATAAAGTCTTTCTTTTCTAAAGCACCTTCGTGTTCTTTAGCCATAATTTCAAGATCTTGAATGGCGAAGTCCTTCTTCTTCAGAACAGCTTCGTAGTTTTCAACTTTTTCTTCAAAATCTTTGATGATAGCCTTGTTCTTCTCCTCTTCAAGATCTTGCTGCATTTTCAGCACTTTACTTAATAATATACTCTTCCAAAACAACTTTCGTCAGAGAAAGACATAAAAATAACAATAATAAAATAATAATAATATTTTTTACCTTAAAATTCGCGTAAAGCAGGCTGCCAGCGACATGATGTCGCTGGTATCTGCAGAGGTCTGCTTCTATCTTCGGCAAGCCAATGCTTTTTGAGAGGGTCCTAACAATTTTAGCCTCGGTACGGTTCCGAAGGCACCTTAACTTCCCTTCGTTGACCCCACCAAATAGCATAGCTCCTGATTTATATCCGCAAGATATGGCATGTTTTTTCAATTCTTCTTTTCGGTGTCTGTTAGCTCTTGTCCAAGCAAATCTTGAAAGTTAAAATCTTCTTCCTCCGAAATTTCACCAATTTGCTCTTTCCCCTTTTCAGTTGTCGTGTTCACCGCAGCCATAACAGCTTCTTCTTCAGCCATTTTCAGGAGTATATTGTCAATAACCTCAAGTGTGGTTTCCAGGTTCGACTCTTCGGTGGTCCCGGCTTTGGCCCCGGTAGCTTCGGCTTCGGCCTCGGTAACTTCGGCTTCGCCGGCTTCAGCTTCAGTGGTTTTTATTCCGGTAGCTTCGGCTGCAGTGTCTTTGGCTTCGGCAGTCTCTGCAAAGGCAATTTTTGACATCGTCGCCGGTGGCGGCGTCTGATGAATCACATCTGTCACTTGAATGATTCTCCGTTTTTTCGGCTTCGCAGGACTTTCTGCTGCCGAAGGTTTTTTGTCCTTCTGAAAAAACTTTGTCAGTTCCGGTGCCAGCGGACTTAGCTTGACAGGCAAAGATTCAGTCATTACCTTCAAAATTTCTTCTACTTCGGCAGCAGAAGGTGTCACAGACGTTTCCTCATCTCGGATCAATGTCTCTGGTTCTGGAGACGTAGGCTTCGGAGATGCAGCTTTTCTCTTTCTTGGAACAACTGCTTTCGGTTCAAGCTTTTCTTTCTTCTTTTTTGGTTGATCTTCATCGTCTTTAGTTAAAGTGCTAGCCACTCGTTTTCTTTTCTGCCCTTCGACACCCTTGTCTAATCGCTCGTAGTCAGGGTATTCAAAGCCTATAGCATCAAGCACTCTGTTCAGCCTTCGTTTCGGCCGGGTGCCGAAGGCTGCCGTCATCAATTGATCTTCTTTTTTAGAATAATTCCCAAGAATTTCAGTACTCATTACTTCGATTGTTTCGAGCCATTCTTGGCAGGGTTCTTTAAAATATTTCTTGAACTTGTAGTGATAGGGCAGACGGACAAGTTCTCCCTCTTTCTTCTCCTTTTCAAGCTTCGGCATAGCCCATTCCTTCATAGTTGGAAATATTTTGAACGACAGAAATTCCTGCACAAGATCTCTAGTGCCAATGTGCTCAGCAATAGTCCTGAATTCAGCCAACGTGATTTGAGTTGGACCATCTGGTGACATATTGCAGTGGGGCCTGGTCTCTCCGAAGATCAGTTCAAGCGGGCTCTGTACTAGCTTATCCTTGTCATCATCAACTTTGACGTAGAACCATTCCGATTTCCAGCCTGTCGGCCACTTGCTTCGGTAGCTGATCACAGGGAATTTTGTAGTCTTCCGATAGGCAAAATTATAAAAACCAAAATTTTCATGTAACCCATCTTTTCTGGCCTTAGTTTGATAATGCAGCTCGTGTACCCGGCAGAAACCTTCGGCAAATGGCTCCACCCCTTGGCTTCGGAGAGCCCAAATATAAACACTAAGTCTGACAATAGCATTAGGAGTTAGTTGCTGAAAATAGATACCAAACTTCTTCAGCACATCGACAATCATCCTATTCAAAGGAAATCTCAAACCAGTTTTGAGGAAGCTCTTGAAAATCACTATTTCATCTTTCTGTGGCTTCAAGGTAGTTTCTTCTCCACCGAAGCGAACCACCTTCTTCTCATCTTCGCTAAAGTAGCCCGATTTTATCATCTTCGGGAAATCAGCCTTGGAGATGGTTGACTTTCCGAAGTCCAGGTGGCTAGGCTTGCTTGGTATTGCGATATTGTGATCATCTTCAGAATCAGTCTCTTCAATATCTGCTTGTTCTGCCTCGGCAGCAGGGGTGTTCTCCGATGTCACCAACCCACTTCGCCTCATTGCTTTCGAAATAGGGACAGTTTCCGCACCTTCGGCTTCGTCTCCTTCGCGCTCAGCCCTAGCAGTAGAGCGCACCCTGGCCATTTGATTTTGAATATCTTGAAAATTGCTCAGAAATTAATAACCTTTTTCCCGAAGCTCTTTTTCTGACGAAGCAGATGCTAAACTAGAGCTTCGTTCAAATGCGAAAGTCAAGCTTCGGCTGTGGTTAAAAATTTTGGCAGCAAAACAGTGCAATAGCAATGAAGGCTGTGGTAACTTTACACCTACCAGTCTGTTTATATAGTGTTGCAGGAAGGAAGGTGAATCGTCGGGAATTTTTACACCAAGCAAACGGTTGCTCGCACCCGCTGAACAGTGGACCGCAAAAACCAGAATAGTGAACTCGCATGGTGGAATCGCTACGCGCTCGAAAGCTGTATCGTTTCTCGACAACGAGCTCAGGGAAGGTGTTTTTCGGACCTTCGGCTTCCTGAAGCCTGAGAGACTTTTTTCACGGATCAAGCTCGTTACGAAAAACGATCTAGTACCGCGAAGGGGCTACTGTTGGGACCATGCTTCGTCGCCGAAGGTCCTGTAGAGCTGCGGCTGAAGCTGCTCGCGCGTGATGACGAAGGTATCATTCGTGAAGCTTCAGGATTATAACATATCCGAAGATGAAGGGCTGAACCGACTTAAAGATAGAATGACCTTTTAGCCTGTAGGGGTCTGAGTCATTGTTGTAAACTTTTATGAAGGGCATAATTGTAATTCCTCACAGGCTGTGTCTTGTGCCTATAAATAGTGAACAGTATTCCTTTACTGTTCATGCGTCCCTGTAATCGCAAGAGCATCACTCGGGAATTATTGCTTGTCAAGGCGAAGGTATAAACATACCTTGAACATTGTATTCAAACATTTTAGATTTAGATAATAAATATGTGAATGGTGCCATTTATCTTCAACATATTTATCTTTAATATTCTACATTTCGCATCGTTTTATATTACTTTTGTTACCTTCGTAATGTTACGTTTGTGACCTTCGTCCGTAGTCCATCATCTCCTCGAGGAGATAATGCTTCAACGGACGAAGGGTATTTAATATTTAACATCTTTGTGTTGCCTTGTTCTTGATTCCTAGCATTTGAGAACAAGTCCCCAACAAATACCCAAGTGAAGCGAGAATAATCATCCACAATAACAAGACAGTACTTACTCCCGCCGATGCTTATGTAAGCTATCGGGCCGAATAAATCCATGTGGAGTAGTTCCAGTGGCCTGTCAGTCGTCATGATGTTCTTGTGTGGATGATGAACACCAACTTGCTTCCCTGCTTGGCATGCGCTGCAAATCCTGTATTTCTCAAAATGCACATTTGTTAGTCCTAAAATGTGCTCTCCCTTTAGAAGTTTGTGAAGATTCGTCATTCCAACGTGGGCTAGTCGGCGATGCCAAAGCCAACCCATGTTAGTCTTAGCGATTAAGCAAGTATCGAGTTCAGCTCTATTAAAATCAACTAAGTATAGTTGTCCCTCTAATACTCCCTTAAAAGCTACTGAATCATCACTTCTTCTAAAGACAGTAACACCTGTATCCGTAAAAAGATAGTTGTAGCCCATTCTACATAATTGAGAAATGGAAAGCAAGTTGTAATCTAATGAGTCTACAAGAAAAACATTGGAAATGGAATGGTCAGGTGATATAGCAATTTTACCCAATCCTTTGACCAAACCTTGATTTCCATCCCCGAATGTGATAGCTCGTTGGGGATCTTGGTTTTTCTCGTAGGAGGAGAACATTCTTTTCTCCACAGTCATATGGTTTGTGCACCTGTTGTTGATGATCCAACTTGAGCCCCCGGATGCATAAACCTACAAAACACATTTAGTTCTTGATTTTAGGTACCCAAACAGTTTTGGGTCCTTTGACATTAGATACAAGAACTTTGGGTACCCAAACACAAGTCTTTGATCCCTTGTGCTTGGCCCCAACATACTTGGCAACTACCTTGCCGGATTTGTTAGTTAGCACATAAGAAGCATCAAAAGTTCTAAATGAAACATTATGATCATTTGATGCTTTAGGAGTTTTCTTATTAGGCAATTTAGCATGGGTTGATTGCCTAGAACTAGATGCCTCACTCTTATACATAAAAGCATGATTAGGGCCAGAGTGAGACTTCCTAGAATGGATTCTCCTAATTTTGTGTTCGGGATAACCGGCAGGGTATAAAATGTAACCCTCATTATCCTGAACCATGGGAGCTTTGCCCTTAACAAAGTTGGACAATCCTTTAGGAGGAACATTAAGCTTGACATTGTCTCCCTTTTAGAAGCCAATGCCATCCTTAATACCAGGGCGTCTCCCACTATAGAGCATGCTTCTAGCAAATTTAAATTTCTCATTTTCTAAGTCATGCTCATTGATTTTAGCATTAAGTTAAGCTATGTGATCATTTTGTTGTTTAATTAAAGCTAGGTGTTCATGAATAGCATCAACATTAATATCTCTACATCTAGTGCAAATAGTAACATGCTCAACGGAAGATGTAGAGGGTTTGCAATCATTTAACTCAAAAATCTTAGCATGTAAAATGTCATTTTCATCTCTAAGATTGGAAATAGAAATATTGCAAACATCTAAATCCTTAGCCTTAGCAATTATTTTTTCATTCTCATTTCTAAGGCTAGCAAGAGAGGTATTCAATTGATCAATCTTAGCAATTAAATTGGCATTCTCATTTCTAAGGTTGGAAATAATATCATGGCAAGTGCTTAGCTCACTAGTTAACTTTTCACATTTTTCTACTTCTAGAGCATAAACATTTTTCACCTTAACATGTTTTTTGTTTTCTTTAATTAGGAAGTCCTCTTGGCTATCCAAGAGTTCATCCTTATCATGAATAGCGCTAATTAATTCATTTAATTTTTCTTTTTGTTGCATGTTTAAGTTGGCAAAAAGAGTAAACAAGGCATCTTCATTATCACTAGAATTAGCCTCGTCGCTAGATGTTGCATATTTCGTTGAGGATTTTGATTTTACCTTCTTCCTTTTGCCGTCCTTTGCCATGAGGCACTTGTGGCCGACGTTGGGGAAGAGGAGCCCTTTGTTGACGGCGATGTTTGCGGCGTTCTCATCGGAGGAGGAGTCGGTGGAGCTCTCGTCGGAGTCCCACTCCCGACAAACATGGGCATCGCCGCCCTTCTTCTTGTAGTACCTCTTCTTTTCTCTCCTCTTTCCCTTCTTGTCGTCGCCCCTGTCACTATCACTAGATAATGAATATTTAGCAATGAAATGACCGGGCTTACTACACCTATAGCACACCTTCTTGGAACGGGGCTTGTAATCTTTCCCCTTCCTTTGTTTGAGGATTTGACGGAAGCTCTTAATGATGAGCGCCATCTCCTCATTGTCGAGCTTGGAGGCGTCGATGGGAATTCTACTTGGAGTAGAATCTTCTTTCTTCTCCTCCGTTGCTTTGAATGCAACGGGTTGTGCTTTGGGTACGGAGGAGGATGCCCCTTGCTCGATGATCTTTTTGGAGCCTTTGATCATTAGTTCAAAGCTCAAAAATTTACCTATCACTTCCTCGAGAGATATTAGTTTGTATCTAGGATCACCATGAATTAATTGTACTTGAGTAGGATT
Source organism: Zea luxurians (assembly GCA_029449295.1). Lineage (NCBI taxonomy): Eukaryota > Viridiplantae > Streptophyta > Magnoliopsida > Poales > Poaceae > Zea > Zea luxurians. The sequence goes on from JAOPSE010000004.1 coordinate 153,712,642, forward strand.
AAGAAAAACTAGTGATCTTAGAATAACCTTGACCATCTCATGGTCATCCCATTTGGTGCTCCCGAGGTTGCGCACTTGGTTCACCAAGGTCTTGAGCCGGTTGTACATCGCTTGTGGCTCCTCCCCTTGGTGAAGCATGAATCGACCGAGCTCCCCCTTGACCATCTCCCTCTTGGTGATCTTGGTCACCTCATCTCCTTCGTGCGCCGTTTTGAGTACGTCCCAAATCTCTTTGGCACTCTTCAATCCTTGCACCTTGTTATACTCCTCTCGACTTAGAGAGGCGAGGAGTATTGTGGTGGCTTGTGAGTTGAAGTGCCGGATTTGGGCAACTTCGTCTGAATCATAGTCCTCATCCCCTACGGATGATACCTGTACACCAAACTCAACAACGTTCTAAATACTAGTGTGGAGTGAGGTTAGGTGATGTCTCATTTTATCACTCCACATGTTATAATCTTCACCATCAAAAAACCGGTGGTTTGCCTAATGGAACGGAAAGTAATGGAGTACGTTTAGAAATGCGAGGGTAGTATAGGGGAATCTTACTAAACTTCTTGCGCTCATGGCGCTTAGAAGTTATGGACGGCGCGTCAGAGCCCGAGGTGGATGGCGATGAAGAGTAAGTCTCGTAGTAGACCACCTTCCTCATCTTCTTTTTCTTTTTGCCACTCCGATGCGACTTGCGTGAAGGGGATTCCTTATCCTTCCCCTTGTTGCGGGACTCTCCCGATGGAGCTTTCCTGTGGCTTGTAACGGGCTTGTCGCCGGTCACCATCTCCTTCTTGGCGTGTTCTCCCGACATCACTTCGAGCGGTTAGGCTCTAATGAAGCACTGGGCTCTGATACCAATTGAAAGTCACCTAGAGGGGGGGGTGAATAGGTGGAATCTAAAAATTATAAACTTAAGCACAACTACAAGCCGGGGTTAGCGTTAGAAATATAAACGAGTCCGAAAGAGAGGGCGCAAAACAAATCAACCAAGGAAATAGAGCGGATGACACGGTGATTTGTTTTACCGAGGTTCGGTTCTTGCAAACCTACTCCCCGTTGAGGTGGTCACAAAGACCGGGTCTCTTTCAACCCTTTCCCTCTCTCAAACGGTCACTTAGACCGAGTGAGCTTCTCTTCTCAATCAAATGGGACACTAAGTCCACTACAAGAACCACCACACATTTGGTGTCTCGATTACAAGTGAGTTGAGCACAAGAAAGAAGGAAGAAGAAAAGCAATCCAAGCGCAAGAGCTCAAAAGAACACAAATGTCTCTCTCCCTAGTCACTAATTTGTTTGGAGTGATTCCGGACTTGGGAGAGGATTTGATCTCTTTGGTTGTGTCTTGTATTGAATGCTATAGCTCTTATATGAGGTTTGAAATCTGAAAACTTGGATGCAATGAATGGTGGGTGGTTGGGGGTATTTATAGCCCCAACCACCAAAGTAGCCGTTGGTGGAGGCTGCTGTCGCATGGTGCACCGGACACTGTTCGGTGCGCCAGCCACTTCACCCGGCCGTTAGGGTTCGACCGTTGGAGCTCTGACTTGTGAGGCCACCGGACAGTCCGGTGGTGCACCGGACAAGTCCTGTAGACTGTCCGGTGCGCCTTCTGGCGCCTGCTCTGACTTCTGCGCGCGTAGGCGCGCACTGTAGTGCATTTAATGCCTTCGCAGACGACCGTTGGCGCGAAGTAGTCGTTGCTCCGCTGGCACACCGGACAGTCTGGTGCAACACCTGACAGTCCGGTGAATTATAGCGGAGCGGCTCCCAGAATTCCCGAAGGTGGCAAGTTCGGAGTTGGATTCCCTGGTGCACCGGACACTATTCGGTGGCACACCGGATAGTCCGGTGCGCCAGACCAGGGCACACTTCGGTTGTCTTTTGCTCCCTTTGTTTGAACCCTTTCTTTTGACTTGTATTGGTTTGTTGTGAACCTTTGGCACCTGTAGAACTCATAATATGGAGCAAACTAGTTAGTCCAATAATTTGTGTTGGGAAATTCAACCACCAAAATTCATACTGGAAAAGGTTTGACCCTATTTCCCTTTCACTTGCCATGACACTATCTCCAACCTTAGATATGAAAATGCCAAATTAATTGCTAAGGTTAAGAAATCAAGTGTATGTGATGATTTAATTGCCAATCTTAAAAGTGATAATGCTAGTTTAATTGCTAAGATTGACAAGTTGAATGAATCAATTGCTAGCCTTAAGATTGAGAATGATAAATTAATTGCTAAGGCTAAGGATTTAAATATTTGCAATGATTCTATTTCCAATCTTAGAAACGAGAATGCTATTTTACAGGCTAAGATTGATGAATTAAATGTTTGCAAACCCTCTACATCTAGTGTTGATCATGTCTCTATTTGTACTAGATGTAGAGATATTAATGTTGATGCTATTCATGATCACCTGGCTTTAATTAAACAACAAAATGATCACATAGCTCAACTTAGTGCTAAAATTAATGAGCATGAGATGGAAAATGAAAATTTTAAATTTGCTAGAAGCATGCTTTATAGTGGGAGACGCCCTGGCATTAAGGATGGCATTGGCTTCCAACAGGGAGGCAATGTTAAGCTTAATGCCCCTAAGAAATTGTCTAACTTTGTTAAGGGCAAAGCTCCCATGGTTCAGGATAACAAGGGTTACATTTTATATCCTACTAGTTATCCTGAGTATAAAATTAGGAGAAATCATTCTAGGAAGTCTCATTCTGTTTCCCATCATGCTTTTATGTACAAGAATGAGGCATCTAGTTCTAGGCAATCAACCTATGTTAAATTGCCTAAAAAGAAAACTCCTGCTGCATCAAATGAACCCATTGTTTCATTCAAGACTTTTGATGCTTCATATGTTTTAACTAACAAATCAGGCAAAGTAGTTGCCAAATATGTTGGGGCCAAACACAAGGGCTCAAAGACTTGTGTTTGGGTACCCAAGGTGCTTGTTTATAATGTGAAAGGACCCAAGACCGTTTGGGTACCTAAGAACAAGGCCTAAATTGTTTTGCAGGTTTATGCATCTGGGGGCTCAAGTTGGATCATTGATAGCGGGTGCACAAACCACATGACTGGGGAGAAAAAGATGTTCTTCTCCTATGAGAAAAACCAAGATCCCCAAAGAGCTATCACATTCGGGGATGGAAATCAAGGTTTGGTCAAAGAACTTGGTAAAATTGCTATATCACCTAACCATTCTATTTCCAATGTTTTTCTTGTAGATTCTTTAGATTACAATTTGCCTTCTATTTCTCAATTATGCAATATGGGCTACAACTGTCTATTTACTGATGTAGGTGTTACTGTCTTTAGAAGAAGTGATGATTCAATAGCATTTAAGGGAGTGTTAGAGGGTCAGCTATACTTAGTTGATTTCAAAAGAGCTGAACTCGACACTTGCTTAATTGCTAAGACTAATATGGGTTGGCTCTAGCATCGCCGACTGGCCCATGTTGGAATGAAGAATCTCCACAAGCTTCTAAAGGGAGAACATATTTTAGGACTAACGAATGTTCATTTTGAGAAAGACAAGGTTTGTAGCGCATGCCAGGCAGGAAAGCAAGTTGGTGCCCATCATCCACACAACAATATCATGACGATCGACAGGCCGCTTGAGCTACTCCACATGGATTATTCGGTCCGATAGCTTATATAAGCATCGGCTGGAGTAAGTATTGTCTTGTAATTATGGATGATTATTCTCGCTTCACTTGGGTATTTTTTTGCAGGAAAAATCTCAAACCCAAGAGACCTTAAAGGGATTCTTGAAACGAGCTCAAAATGAGTTCGGCTTAAGGATCAAGAAGATTAGAAGCGACAATGGGACGGAGTTCAAGAATTCACAAATTGAAGGCTTCCTTGAGGAGGAGGGCATCAAGCATGAGTTATCTTCTCCCTACACACCACAAGAAAATGGTGTAGTGGAGAGAAAGAATAGAACTCTATTAGACATGGCAAGAACCATGCTTGATGAGTACAAGACACCGGACCAGTTTTGGGCCGAGGCGATTAACACCGCCTGCTACTCCATCAACCGGTTATATCTACACCGAATCCTCAAGAAGACATCCTATGAACTCCTCACCAGTAAAAAGCCCAATGTTTCATATTTTAGAGTCTTTGGTAGCAAATGTTTTATTCTTATCAAAAGAGGTAGAAAATCTAAATTTGCTCCTAAGGTTGTAGAAGGCTTTTTACTAGGATGTGACTCAAACACAAGGGCATATAGAGTCTTCAACAAATCCACTAGATTAGTTGAGGTTTCTTGTGACATTGTGTTTGATGAGACTAATGGCTCCCAAGTGGAGCAAGTTGATCTTGATGAACTAGATGATGAATAGGCTCCGTGCGTCGCACTAAGGAACATGTCCATTGGGGATGTGTGTCCTAAGGAATCTGAAGAGCCTCCACAAGCACAAGATCAACCATCATCTTCCAATCAAGCATCTCCACCAACCCAAGATGAGGAACAGGCTCAAGGTGATGAAGAAGAAGATCAAGAAGATGAGCCACCTCAAGAAAGGGGCAATGATCAAGGGGGAGATGAAGAAAATCAAGACAAGAAAGATGAACAGGAAATACAGGGTCAAAGACCGCCACACCCAAGAGTCCACCAAGCGATTCAAAGAGATCACCCCGTGAACACCATCCTCAGCGATATTCAAAAGGGGGTAACCACTCGATCTCGAGTCGCTCATTTTTGTGAACATTACTCTTTTGTGTCTTCTATTGAGCCATATAGGGTAGAAGATGCATTAAGAGATTCAGATTGAGTGTTGGCAATGCAAGAGGAGCTCAACAACTTCACGAGGAATGAGGTATGGCATTTAGTTCCACGTCCTAACCAAAATGTTGTAGGTACCAAGTGGGTATTCTGCAACAAGCAAGATGAGCATGGTGTGGTGATAAGAAACAAATCACGGCTTGTGGCCAAGGGTTATTCACAAGTCGAAGGTTTGGATTTTGGAGAAACTTATGCACCAGTAACTAGGCTTGAGTCAATTCGCATATTACTTGCATATGCTACTTACCATGGCTTCAAGCTCTATTAAATGGATGTGAAGAGTGCCTTCCTTAATGGACCAATCAAGGAAGAGGTCTATGTTGAGCAACCTCCCAGCTTTGAAGATAGTGAGTACCCTAACTATATTTATAAACTCTCAAAGGCGCTTTATGGGCTAAAGCAAGCCCCAAGAGCATGGTATGGATGCCTTCGAGACTTTCTTATCACTAATGGCTTCAAAGTCGGTAAAGCCGATCCTACTCTCTTCACTAAAACTGTTGCAAATGATTTGTTCGTATGCCAAATTTATGTTGATGATATTATATTTGGGTCTACTAACAAATCTACTTGTGAAGAATTTAGTAGGATAATGGTACAAAAATTCAAGATGTCTATGTTGGGGGAGTTGAGATATTTCCTAGGATTTCAAGTCAAGCAACTCCAAGAAGGCACCTTCATCGGCCAAACAAAATACATTCAAGACATTCTTAACAAGTTTGGAATGAAGGATGCCAAGCCCATCAAGACACCCATGGGAACCAATGGGCATCTCGACCTCGACACGGGAGGTAAATCCGTAGATCAAAAGGTATACCGGTCCATGATAGGATCTCTACTCTATTTATGTGTATCTCGACCGGATATTATGCTTTCCATATGCATGTGTGCAAGGTTCCAAGCTGATCCTAAGGAAGTTCACCTAGGGCCGTGAAAAGAATCTTGAGATATTTAGTTTATACTCCTAAGTTTGGTCTTTGGTACCCTAAGGGATCCTCTTTTGATTTAATAGGATATTCAGATGTTGATTGGGCAGGGTGCAAAATTGATAGGAAGAGCACATCAGGGACTTGTCAGTTTCTGGGGAGATCCCTAGTGTCTTGGGCTTCAAAGAAACAAAATTCAGTAGCTCTTTCTACCGCCGAAGCCGAGTATATTGCCGTAGGCCATTGTTGTGCACAATTACTTTGGATGAGGGAAACCCTTAGGGACTATGGCTACAAATTTAGCAAAGTCCCTCTCCTATGTGATAATGAGAGTGCATTCCGCATGGCGGATAATCCCGTTGAACCCAGCCGCACTAAGCACATAGCCATTCGGTATCACTTTTTGAGAGATCACCAACAAAGGGGGATATCGAGATTGCTTATATAAACACCAAACAACAATTAGCCGATATCTTTACCAAGCCATTAGATGAGAAAACATTTACCAAACTTAGGAATGAGCTAAACATTCTTGATTCTCGAAATTTTGATTGATATATTGCACACATAGCTCATTTATATACCTTTGATCATATCTCTTTGATGCCTATGACTAATGTGTTTTCAAGTACATTCTTATGCTTAGTCATAGAATTGAAAGGGAAATGGAATATTCGGCAAAGACGACGCTTCCACTCAACTCCATCGGTACTATTTACTCTTTGTCGGTGTTCCGCCATCTCTCCACATTGGTATAATCTTTCACTCATATATTGTTTGCCAAAGGGGGAGAGAGTTTAATAGGGCTCACAAAGTCTCTGTTTTTGGCGATTAATGCCAAAGGGGGAGAGAGTATGAGCCCAAAGCAAAAGGACCGTACCACCACCTATTTTTTAATTGTGTTTTGAAAACTTTTATTGGTACATTTCAAATTGGTGTTCCTCTAATGAAAGTATCTCAATCTGGTATATCTCAAAACCCTCTTGACAACTAAGAGGAGAATTTCATTTAGGGGGAGTTTTGTTTGAGTTAAAGGAAAAGCATTTGAAATAGGGGGAGAAAATTTCAAATCTTGAAAATGCTTCTTTCAATCTTATTCATATACCTTTGACTATTTGCAAAAGGTTTTTGAAAAGAATTTTCCAAAGAATTTGCAAAAATAAAACTAGTGGTGCGAGCATGGTCCAAAATGTTAAATAAGAAGAAAGCAATCCATGCATATCTAGTAGAAATAATATATTGGTTTAATTCCAAACAACCTTTGCACTTACCTTATGCAAACTAGTTCAATTCTACACTTATATATTTGCTTTGGTTTGTGTTGGCATCAATCACCAAAAAGGGGGAGATTGAAAGGGAAATAGGGTCAAACCTTTTCCTATATGATTTTGGTGGTTGAATTGCCCAACACAAACAATTGGACTAACTAGTTTGCTCTAGATTATATGTTCTACAGGTGCCAAAGGTTCAACACAAACCAATAAAAAGTTAAAGTTAGGGTTCAAAAAGAAAGGAGCAAAAGAAACCGAAGGCTGCCCTGGTCTGGTGCACCGGACTGTCCGGTGTGCCATCGGACAGTGTTCGGTGCACCAGGGAGATCAACTCCAAACTCCTTAGCTTCAGGTTTCTGGAGAGCCACTCCGCTATAATTCATCGGACTATCCGGTGTAGCACCAGACTGTCTGGTGTGCCAAGTGGAGCAACGGCTACTGCGCCAACGGTCGTCTGCAAAAGCAACAGTGAACAGTGCGCGAGCAGCGCGCGCAGAGTCAGAGCAGCGCCAGAAGGCGCACCGGACTGTCCGGTGCCCCAAGATGTCAGAGCTCCAACGGTCGAAACCGTCAGAACCCTAACGGTTGGGTGACGTGGCCGGCGCACCGGACAGTGTCCGGTGCGCCCATCGACAGCAGCCCTCCCCAACAGCTGTTTTGGTGGTTGGGGCTATAAATACCCCTAACCACCACCATTCAAGGCATCCAAGTTTTCAGCCATTACATTCAATACAAGAGCTCTAGACTTCACTCTAAGACACAAAACAAAAGATCAAATCCTCTTCAAGTCCCAATCTCATTCCAAAGACTTAGTGGCTTGTGAGAGAGAGACATTTGTGTTCATTTGAGTTCTTGACGCTTGGATCGCTTTTCTTCTTCCTCTATTCTTGTTCTTAAGCAACTTGTAATCAAAGCAAGAGACACCAAGTTGTAGTGGTCCTTGTAGGGGTCTAAGTGACCCGTTTGATTAAGGAGAAAAGCTCACTCGGTCTAGATGACCGTTTGAGAGAGGGAAAGGGTTGAAAGAGACCTGGTCTTTGTGACCACCTCAATGGGGAGTAGGTTTGCAAGAACCGAACCTCGGTAAAACAAATCACCGTGTCATCCGCCTCATTTGCCTTTGATTTGTTTTTTACCTTCTCTCTTGGACTCGGATTTTATTCTAACGCTAACCCCGACTTGTAGTTGTGCTTAAATTTTGTAAATTTCAGATTCCGCCTATTCACCCCCCTCTAGGCAACTTTCACCTCGCAAACGGGAAAATACACTAAAGGAAAAGACTGTGGTATTCAAGTTGATCATCGGATCACTTGAAAGGGGTTGAGTGCAACCCTCGTCCATTAGGACACCACAACATGGAAGTAGGCAAGTGTTACTTGGCCGAACCACGGGATAAAATCGTGTGTCTCTTGTGTTGCTTTCTCTGTGATTGTTTTGTCCACAAGAACTCGCCTCAAAACTTTTGTCCACAAGAACTCGCCTCAAAACTACTTAGTCGCACTAACACTTCTATAACTAAGTTTTGTGGCTATTTAGTGTTTGATTTTATAGGATCACCTATTCACCCCCCTCTAGGTGCTCTCACCAGTCCATAGCATCATGCTCCAATATCCAAATATGTCATATAGGATGAAAATTATGGTATTGATATAAGATACATTGTCCATAACATCTAGCACCATACTTATATATTTTGTTTATTATCTACGAGAATAGACGAAAATATTTTTTGTGTCATAACCTAAGATATCATGCCAAAGCAGTATCTTACTTAAGATGCCGCTTTGTTCTCCTCCTATCAAAGTCACATCAACAGAAAATTTATGTGGCATCTCTTTAATGGATATGATACTACCTATTGGGAATAGCCTTAGTTGTTCTACATACACTACTCAAGATATTAGATTTAGGAAAACATATGCCGATAGGATGGTTAAGGAAGTGCCAACTACAGTTACTCCTTTTGTCCTAAAATAAAATTCATTCTAAGGAGTTAGTGGATTCATACAATACTTGGTGTATGTGTTTTTATATATGTTTCTAGGTTCATCATCATTAATTTGAATATAGACATAAAAACTAAGAGTTGCTACTATTTTAAAATGGATGAAGTATAAAGAATATGGATCCCGATACATCGTGACATTTCTCTGCCATTACTCGAGTAACTCATCACTCATACAAACAAGTAACTCATCATTCCTATAAACACATCATGGGTTTACATACATCAAAAGAACTACGATATTCTTCTATCGAGACCATCGTGGCATCGTAGACTAATGTTATATACTAATGTTATCGAAAACTCATTTGTACGAGTCATCGTAATGGCTCTCCCATCGTAGCCATGGATGTAAGTATGTAACTATAAAGTTTTGTACTTTGGTTTTAACGCTTAATATACTTGAGTCCTTGTAAAAAGAAAAATCCAAACAATTCCACGCTCTCGATTGTGGACAAACGTGTCACTGGTGGTGGAATCTACGCACCAGCAACTGATCTTTACTCTTGCATGGTTCGTAGAAAATCGGGTCCTAAAGGACACTTGGGTTTGTACGATACACTCTTCAACTGTTACTGGGCCCGCTCCTCGGTACGCTCTTTAGCTGTTACTAGGCCCGCTGCTCGTGGCATGGCTCTAGCGTTGGAAGTGATCGTCGCACTCGATCTACCTGATTCTGCGTATGTAGTATAAAAGCTAACCAGCTTTCAATGGTTTTATTAGCTTCATAAACTAAAAAATATAGAAAATTCATAAAATCAGTCCTTTCATCTAAGGCTCTAACTTTTTAAAAATAAACTAGAGAGAGTTGTTTGTTTGAGCTTATGGCTTTTCACGTTAAAAAGCTAATCGGAAGCTCAAACAAACAGGACCAAATTAAAGTTCAATAAGGACAGCTCCATCCTCTAAAAAGTAATCTAGATGTATGATTTATTATGATCCAAAACGAAGCAACTTCACTAATGAATCTAGAATTTATTAAGGCGTATCCACCTTCATCTTCATATCACTTCCAACTAATTCATAAGCTAGCTCTTCATCATCTCTTGCTTCTTTCTTCGTCGCGTCCCTTTTCTATCCTCTAATGACCAAATGGCAGACGCGGCGAGGATAGGTGTGTGGTCTTGCTAAGCGCATCCAGGACTGGACGAGGCTTCGCCTTGCACGACCTCGATGGGCGTGCGATCGGCCAGGGGTGGCATGACAACGCCCGACGTGGTGGGCTAGGTCGACGAGGCCATGCAACACTAAGTATGTGAAAATAATCTAAATGGCAAGAGAAGGATAAATAGACTATAGAAAATTACACAACCATCAATTATAAAATAGAGCCAATATAAATGATATGCAGAGGTGATTGCTTGCTCTAGATTTAAATAAGGCTATTTCTCTATGCAAATGAATAGTTCGTAAAGAATATGCGTGCTAAACAAATGTAATGAAATAATTGGTATGCAATAGATAAACTAGCAACGAGTATACGTAGCAATGAGGATAGATTAGAATACAAACCATGGGGGACAAGAGATGACACAATATTAATTCTTTAGATTTGGTTGCTTGCGAGCAACATATGTCCTTGATGTGGCAAGTCCACACCAAGTGATTTACGCATGTAATTAGCATGACAAGCCAAACACATAAAGAGTATTATAATAACCACATGTAATGAGGCGCTCTAACGAGCCACAATATCGCTGGAGTATGGGCATATTTGGTTTGTGGCTAAATATGCCACACTATGCCTAAGGTTAGTCGTTTGAATTGAATAACTAACCTTAGACAGAAAAGTTAGGCAAAGTGTAGCAATTGAGGTAACGAACCAAACATACCTTATGTCTTTGTGAAACCTCCACAAAATGACTAAAAGAACATATTACAATATAACGATCAAAACTAACAACCATCAAAGTCACTCGACGATCCTTCACTGCCTCCAATTCGTCTAGGTGGTGACAACCATCAAGAGTAACAAGAATCTCATAGCTTAACTGGTCATTAGTGTCACCATATGCAATAGCTCTGTACAAATCACTAATGTTAACTCGTAATCCATCTTTGGATGATTCGCTATCACTAGATGCCTCCTTTTTTGTCAACCGCCGAACCATATCACTTAGGTCCCATGCATTTTATATAATGGCCAGAGAGCAACTAGGATCGTTGGATCGGTCCAACGCCCTCTCATATGCCATAGAACAATTGAAGATGTTTAGTTCTCCCTCCCACATAAATAGTGTTCTTTTTTATGTCTTCAAAACAACTAATGGACACACATAAGTAAATATATACTCCAATTTTAAAATGTTCGTAGTTAAAACACTATTTGTTTAATGATGTTATTGTCAATTAAACTATAATTAATGGTCTTCTCTGTGAAGGTATCTGTTGACACATGCCTTATTTTCATTTATATTTATATTAATACCCTATATTGTTTTTTTGGGGAATGAGGTTCATAGGAATTTTGTAGTGTGGGCGATGATTCTTGTCTTATTCTGTGGGATGCTCAAATTGGCACTGGTCCAGCTAATTTGATGCTCTTATTATTTTGTGAATTTCAATGTATCTTATCACAACATATTTATCCCGTAGCAACGCACGGGTATTAACCTAGTGTGTATATATATATATATATATATATATATATATATATATATATATATATTGCCTCATGAACTCCATGTGAGCTTCCTTTTGGTGCACAATTATTTTGTCAAGTCTATAAATAATAATTCTATTGGTTCACATAGATGCAATCAACACTATTGTAATATAATTTCCAAACTACTCATGATGCTATGCTTGCAAACTGCAAGATTTCATTGCTATATATATAGTTTATATATTAAGAGCCCTGGGCTTCCAATAACTAGAGGAAGTCTAGGTCAAACAGTGCAATCAAGTCGAGCCAGATCAGGTTTGGACGTCTATAAAACAATACACGGAGTGTTAGGGTTCAGTTTTTCACGTCCCATCCTGATTTATTAGCAACGACGTATGCGGCGACAGCAGTTGCCCGAGAGTACGCGCGACGGTGGACCTCCAACCGGTGGCTGCGGTGGCCGTGGCTCCCTGACCTCGACGCGCGGTGGTGGCGGTTCCTCGATCCGGAGTAGTGGTGGTGGTTCCTTGATCCGGAGTAGTGGCGACGGTTCCAGGGCGATGGCTCCCCGATCCAGAGGGCGAGGACGGTTCCTCGATCCGAAGTAGTGGTGGCGGTTCCTCGATCCGGAGTATTTTTTGCATGCACATTAAAAAAGCAATTCCTTAATTTATGTTGTTCGTAATTACCATAAAATTCAAATTATTTATGTTCGTAAATGCCAGATTTGCACGTCTGCCATAAAACTGTCCCTAATTCCTGCATGTTCGTAATTATCATAAAAAATCAAATCAAATCACTTATTGTAGGATCTAGGACACCGGCTAGAGGGGGTGAATAGACAGTTTTAACTAAAATAAAAAACACTATGTAAATTTAATCAATATAACAAGAGGAATAAATTCTCTAGTGACAACAAGTAAACAATGTATGAGAATCAACTATGGTGATTGAATACTTGAGGAACAATATGCTAAACACTAATCACTTGCAAGGCAATAAGTAATGCAAGAAAGTAAAGACACCGAATTTTATCCCGTGGTATCGGTGATTTGCCGATCACCCCTAATCCACGTTGAGGTGGACTTCAAGCTCTCACTTGCTCCTCTATCAAGACACGGCTTGATCTTTGAGCCAAGTGGACAAGAAATCATTCAATACCTCGATTCCACTAATGTCACCTTTGCCGCTCCGGCGAGGTAGGCGTGAACCCCACACAATCAACACCGCGGCTTCTCCACAATCTTCTTGGAGAGCTCGACGGAGACAATCACCCGAGCCGTCTAGCAGGCGGCAACCTTCAAGAGTAACAAGCCAATGACGCTTGCTCGGTGTACCACCTAGTGCCTCAAGAATCACCGAATGATGCAAATGCACTAGGAACCCTCAATCTCTCACTAGAATGCAATCTCAAGCAAAGAGTGTGAGAGAGTGAGTTGGAGGATCACAAATGAGCTCAAAGTGTGCAAGGAATGGCCAAGAGAGGTCTCTCACACGAGCTACCCTTCTATTAATAGCCCCCCATCAATTTCCAACCGTTATGTGCAAAAAGCACCAGTTCTGCGCATACGCGGACGGTCCGCGCCCTAGGGGCGGACGGTCCGCCATACATATAACGACTATAATTTCCGTTTGAAAACTGTCAGAGCTGTCAGAAAAGGTGGCCTCGGACAGTCCGCCCCTCAAGGCCGGACCATCCGCGACCTGGCAACTTGAGGCACCCGGACCTCTGACCAAGAATAGTTAACACGGGCGGACCGTCCGCCTATAAGGCCGGACGGTCCGAGACCTGAGACAGTACTGTTCGGACTAGTCCCCCGAATAGTCCGTAGTACAAATCTACAAAATCACACAGTCCCTGTCCAAAACGTGTTTGACACTTGCGGACTGTCCGCCCAACACAGCCGGACGGTTCGCGCTATAATTCAGGGACTGGCCCGAAACCAACCTTCTCTGGTCATGACTGCGGACGGTCCTGCCCTAAGGCCCGGACGGTCCGCAGTGCAAAGGAACAAGAAGGCTCCCGAAGTGATCAGACTTCGGACCCCACTGGTGGATCGCGGACGGTCCGCCCTCAAGGCCCGGACGGTCCGCGCATCCAAGACTTTGCATTTTTCAAACTCGCTTTTGAAAGAATTTTTAACACAAGAAATTTGAAGCGCTGTTAGTCCTCATGCAAATGCAACTATTTGATGCTCTATGAGGCACTAAGTTTTACACAGATCAAAGTCATTGACCCCTCTTAATAGTACGGCTATCTAGCCTACTAATTCGGTCAGGTATCTTCTCTAAACTCCTCAAGACCGGCAAAAACGAAACCTATATTATACCTTTGCCTTCATTTGATCCACAACCAATGCTTATGATTCTCCAATATTTCCTGTTCTATGTGGTCCAACCCTGCATTCTTATTTCTCCAAGAGTCGTTAGTCCACAAGCAGTTGTCATTAATTACCAAAACACCACCAAAGGGGCCTAGATGATTCACAATCTCCCCCTTTTTGGTAATTGATGACAACACTACATAATCTATTAAAGAGAAGTTTAGTTTTTCCAAATCTCCCTCATACCTTAGGTATAAGATAGATTTTGGAGATGAGTTTCATAGGACTTATCTTGATTTGAAGTTCTGTCCGAGAGATAGATAAATTCCAATAAAAATACAGTATGTAAGAAAGGCTCCCCCTAAGTGTGTGCAGGATTATTTGAAGCTGAAGATATAACACACATAATATATCGGAGTTTTGATGGAGACTTTCCTACAATCATGGTTATCGAGGCATACAAGAGATGATATGTAGAGTAAGCGTAGCAATTATAATCACTCCTCGATTAACCATACACAGAGTAATTTGAACTAAACATAGTTCAACCCACAGAATATTACAGATAATTGTCCACAGACATAAGACATAGAGTTAACAGTTCAAGCCAGTTCCAGATGCATAAGACATAAATTAATGCATGCGACATAAAAAGGGAAATATGCATATGCACGGTCTCAATGTCCACATAGACCAACAACTCCCCCTGAATGTGACACCTGACAACTTCTCTTCTTCTCTTCTCATCACTTCTCTCCCCCTTTGGCATCAATTGCCACAAAGTAGAGGCCTCACTGATCACTGGGCGGAGGATGCATGTTGTAGTAGTGAGTGCTGAATGTGTCAAAAAGAGAGGAGAACTGGCCAAAATCTTGCTGGAGTTGTTGCTGCCTCTGACTCATATCATGCATGCTGTCATTTATAGAAAGATTGTCAAATTGGATGGAGAGAGCGCCCATGTTATCTTAAAAACTCTGTTGCATATTATTCAGCCTGGTCATGATAGGATCAGTGACATTAGTGTGAATGTGATCATGAAACTCAGAAAACTCAGAGTTGAGCGCATCCCAGTTACTGTCAAAGCGAGACTGCATGTCATCTAGGCGATGATCCATATGTGTCATCATGCCCTCAAAGCGAGTATCAATATGGGTCTCAAGCCCCTGCTGCATATTGTGAAAATATGGATCAAAGTAGCCTAGACCAGGCTGCCAATACTGCTGAGGCTGAGGAGGAGGTGGAGGAGGAGGCATCTGCTCGGCCTCAACATCAGGAGCTGCTCCTGCATCATAGCCAGGGTCTTCCTCATCATCTGGGAAGGGAGTGAGTGGCCTGGTGAGAAACCCTATTTCATTTTTAAAGGGCCTGAACGGTGTGTGAACAATCTCGCAGGGCCCCTCAAATCTTGTCTTGGCTTTGATGAGAGCCATAATATAAGGAGCATATGCTAAATTCTGATTCTTGTCCATTTTCAAATCATTGAGCTGTCTCATCATGAAAAGAACAATATTCATTACCTCACCATTCATGATGTGGTGGATAATATTCCAGAATTTGTCTCGTATTTTTCTCTTATCCCCACTCTTGGGAAGAATAGTGACTCTGGCAATCTTGTTGATCACAGCAGGATGATGCCTGAGTCCTGCTGTCTTTCCAAACCTCCTGGGTATTCCCAGCCTTGCGGGCTCATAGAATTGCACAAAGTCCTCAAAATTATCCTCAGTGTAGAGATCCAGCCCAGCAGAAATGATGCCATAATCCAGATTGTTGGCAGTAGCAAAGTCAGCAAAAGATGCAGAATATCTCTTGAATCCAGTCATCCAGGTGATGGATTCCTCTTCTATATCAATTTCTGAGGTGGCCAGGAATTGCTTGACAGCCATTTCACTGAAGTCTGTTCTTTGCCCCATAAACTGGTACAGACCACACGTCTCAAATTTTGGAATTAGATCCTTCATGACTGATTGTCCCAGCATGAAAGACCAATCAATCACTTGATGTTTATGAAAGTTTGTATCCACCAAGGTGCCCCAAAACACATCAAACTGTAGTTGAGTGTGGAAAAATTGAACATTGGTGTCAGATGGCAGAGTGTATTGGTTCACAGTCCGCCTTGAGCAGTACTCAGCCATAGAAAACCTCCGCTTTGGAAATGTCCATCCTGTGGTGTCGATTGCATAGTCGGGATGTATATGAGGAAAATCTTCAGTGTCCATAGATTCAGTGCCCACAGCTGAGGATTGGGCCTCTGAATCAGTGGTTGGTGTATAGTCAGCATCATCTCCACGAGGGCGCTTTGATTTGAAGCGACCTGCAAGCTTCTTGCGGAGACCACCCAAACCACTGCAATAAATGTGACAGACATCCATAGATGAATAGTTGATACCAATCACCACAATTAAAAGGAATAGAACTGCATTGCTCTGCCAGGGTCCGGACGGTCCGCGCTAGGGTGCCGGACTATCCGCGCCAGATGTCCGGACGGTCCGCGACCGACCAGGGGCGACTCTCTAGAACCCTAGTCGCCTCAATCGTTGAATCAATGATTTCACAGAGAATATCCATCCAAACGAGTTCAAAATTTTGCACAACATTCAGAGAGAGTAGTATTAAAAATCCCACCAATCAGATTTGTAAAACTATGGCTCAATTCTAGATCAGAGAGAAAATCCAAAGAATCCCAAAAATGAAGAGATTTGATGAAACCCATAAGATTATGAAATACCGTGAGGACGACATGTTGGTTGAGCTTCTCACAAGCTGTCGGACTGTCCGAGCGCAACGTCACTTCTCTGTCCGCGCACAATCGACAAAGGAGACTATTTGGCGAGTGGAGAGCAAGAGAGAAGTGACAAAGAACACAAATGACAAGTCTGCGGCCTCTGCCCGACTTTACTGCCTGTCGCGGACGGTCCGCACAGGGGCGGCGGACGGTCCGCGGCCTGATGAGTTCAGACGGTCTGCATTGCTGATCGGACTGTCCAGTTCCTGATGCTGCGGATGGTCCGCGGTCCATGGGCGGACGGTCCGCGTCCTGATACTCAGTTTTCCAATGTTTGTCCACTTTCTGATTTTGAAATTCAAATCCGAATTGGTGCTCATATATGGACATTTCGACCAATTCAAGGGTTAGTATGCATGCATATACATATTATGTAATTGAGTAATGCAAAAATTTTTATATTAAACTACCTAGATCAATCTAAAATGGAAAATGCATCAAAAATACCAAATACATAGCATAGAGAGCATATTTAGAGCCGAAATTCAACACTACACATGCGTGATCAACTTCAAGCCACATTTGAGAGATCGATCACATTCATTTCACTTCTTAGAGAACAAAATCTTGTTTCATCCAAAGGCTTTGTAAAAATGTCTGCTAATTGATCATCTGTGCCAATGGAATAAATAGAGATATCTCCCTTTCCAACATGATCCCTTAAGAAGTGATGCCGTATATCAATATGCTTAGTTCTTGAGTGTTGGACCGGATTGGTAGCCAATTTTACCGCACTCTCATTATCACACATGAGAGGCACATTCTTGAAAATAATCCCATAATCCAATAGAGTTTGTTTCATCCATAATAGTTGAGCACAACAATTTCCGACCGATATATATTCCGCTTCGGTGGTAGAGAGAGCAACCGAATTTTGTTTTTTAGAAGACCATGAAACAAGAGATCTACCAAGAAATTAACAACCGGAGGTGCTTTTTCTATCAACTTTGCACCCCGCATAGTCCGAATCCGAATATCCAATTAATTCAAATTGAGCACCTTTGGGATACCATAGACCAATATTGGGAGTATACTTCAAATATCTTAGAATTCTTTTAGTGGCCTTCAAGTGAATCTCTCTAGGTGAAGCTTGAAATCGAGCACACATGCATACACTAAACATAACATCGGGCCTAGATGCGGTAATATAAAGCAAACTACCAATTATTGAACGATAAAGTTTTTGATCAACCATAGTACCTCCTTCATCTAAGTCTAGATGACCATTTGTTGCCATAGGAGTCTTGATAGGTTTTGCATTTTCTAAGCCAAACTTCTTGAGCATGTCCTTCAAATATTTTGATTGACTTATAAAAATTTCCTCTTTCAGTTGTTTGATTTGAAGACCAAGAAAGAAGCTCAATTCTCCTATCATAGACATTTCAAATTCTTTGGACATCATTTTTCCAAATTCCTCACAAAATAATTCATTAGTAGATCCAAAAATAATATCATCAACATAAATTTGACAAACAAATAAATCTTTACCAATTATTTTAGTGAATAGAGTAGTGTCAACCTTCCCAATTTTGAAGTCTTTGGAAAGCAAGAAATCCCTAAGCCTTTCATACCAAGCGCGAGGAGCTTGCTTAAGCCCATAAAGAGCTTTAGAAAGCTTGAACACATGGTTAGGTCTTTTGGGGTCCTCAAAACCGGGAGGTTGTTCACATACACTAGTTCACTAATCTTACCATTTAGAAAAGCACTCTTTACATCCATTTGGTAGAGCTTGATATTATGTGCACAAGCATAAGCAAGAAGAATCCGGATTGCTTCTAATCTTGCCACGGGAGCAAATGTCTCCCCATAATCCAATCCCTCAATTTGAGTATATCCTTGTGCAACTAATCTTGCATTGTTTCTTACTACCACACCATCTTCATTGTGCTTGTTGCGAAACACCCATTTTGTACCAATAACATTGTGGTTCTTTAGTCTCTCAACAAGCTCCCAAACTTCATTTCGAGTGAAGTTATTTAATTCTTCATGCATTGCATTCACCCAATCAACATCAAGTAGAGCTTCATCTACACGGTTAGGTTCCATACAAGATACGAAAGAGAAATGTTCACAAAATGAAGCTATGCGAGAGCGAGTTTGAACACCTGTTGGGGGCTTGTTCTCAAATGCTAAGAGTTAAGAACAAGGCAACACAGAAAATGTTAAATATTAAGGTCCTTCGTCCTCCACTTCATTATATCCCTTCGGGACATAAGGAACTTCGGACGAAGGTTACGAAGGACGCACCTTCGTAATCATAATAACGTAGAATGAAGCATTCATATAAATCATGAGGTATAAAATGGACATTCAAATGTTAACATAGAATGATTTCCATTTCTATTAATACGAATGAATATAAATGACAGATGTACCTTCGGTCTTGAGGAAGGCAGGAGTACAAGTGTGATGCGAAGGCAAATGACAGGTTCGCGTGAACAGTGCAGAGGTACTGTTCATCTATTTATAGGCACAGGTCGCAGCCTGTGACAAATTACAATTATGCCCCTTACAAATGTTTACAACATTGACTCAGACCTATATGAATAAAAAGGTCATTCTATCTCTATGTCGGTTTAAAACGCCGAAGCTCCATGAAAAGGAACCTTCGGCTATCTCTTGGAGACGACTTCAGCCGAAGCTGCTTCTTCGTGTGAGACCTTCGGCGCACCGAAGCACGACCCCAATAGTAGCCCCTTTCGCGGTGCTAGATCGTTTTTCGTAACGAGCTTGACCCGTGAAAAAAGAGCCTCTTTAGCTTCGGGAAGCCGAAGGTCCAAAAAACACCTTCCCTGAGCTCGTTGCGGAGAAACGATCCGGCTTCCGAGCACGTACCAGGCCCACCTTGCAGAGTACTGTTTGATCTTTGCGGTCCACTGCACAGCGAGTACAAGTGACCGCCCGTCTGGTGTAAAAATCTTGCCGCTTCGCCTTCTTACCTGCAGCACTATATGAACAAACGGGTAGGTGTGAAGTTACCACAGCATTCATTGCTATTTGCACTGTTTTGCTGCCAAAATTTTCCACCATAGCCGAAGCTTGACTCTCAGAATCGAACGAAGGTCCGTCTCGACGCTTGCTTCGTCAGAAAGGAGAGCTTTGGAGAAAAGAAAAAAGAAAAACGTTTCTGTCTTCCCCAAAATCATAATCACATGGCACGAGTGCGATCTACTGCCAAAGTTGTACGTGAGGGAGACGAAGCCGAAGGTTCGGACACTGTGCCCATCTCCGAAGCGATGCAGCGCTCCGGTCTAGTGACTGCGGAAGAAAGGCCTGCTGCCGAAGGAAACCCGACAACAGCCGAAGAAGAAGAAGAAAACATTGATGGGACTGACTCCGAAGATGACTACCACATTGCCATGCCCAGCAAGCCCAGTCACCTGGATTTTGGGAAATCAACTGTCTCAAAAGCTGATCTTTCGAAGATGGTGAAAGCAGGTTATTTCAATGAAGATCAGAAGAAGCTACTCCGCTTCGGGGGAGAAGAAACCACCCCGAAGCCAGGGAAGGATGAGATTGTTATCTTCAAAAGCTTTTTAAAGGCTGGGCTGAGATTTCCTCTGCACAATATTATTGCAGAGATATTGAGGAGGTTTGGTATCTACTTTCATCAATTGACTCCTAACGCCATTGTTAGGCTCAATGTTTATATCTGGGCCCTTCGAAGCCAGGCCGTGGAACCGTTTGCTGACAGCTTCTGCCGAGTTCACGAATTACACTACCAAACAAAGGCCAGAAAAGATGGGCTACATGATAATTTTGGTTGCTATAATTTTGCCTACCGGAAGACAACAAAATGTCCTGTCATCAGCTACCGAAGCAAATGGCCAGCAGGCTGGAAATCTGAGTGGTTTTATGTGAAAGTTGACGAAGACAGAGAAAAATTGGTACAAAGCCCTTTGGAGTTAATCTTCGGAGAGACGAGGCCACGATGCCGCATCGGCGATCTAAAAGGTCCCACCTGGGCTGCTCTGGGTGAATTTGAAATCATTTCAAAACATATTGGCACCAGGGATCTAGTTCAGGAATTTTTGGCATTCAGAGTTTTCCCTACTCTAAAAGAGTGGGAAATGCCGAAGCTGAAGGGAGAAAAGAAGAAGGGGGAGCTGGTCCGTCTGCCTTATCACTTTAAATTCAAGAAGTACTTTAAGAAACCCTGCAAAGAGTGGTTAGACACAGTTGAGACAATGTGCAATGAAATCTTGGGGAATTACTCCAAAAAAGAGGATCAATTAATGACAGCGGCCTTCGGCGCCCGACCGAAGCGAAGGCTGAACCGAGTATTCGATGCCCTAGGCTTCGAGTACCCAGACTATGAGCAGTTGAACAAGGGTGCCGAGGGCCACAAAAGAAAAAGAGTGGCCGAAAGTCTGACCAAGGATGAAGAGCAACCAGCAGCAGAGAAGAAGATTCCCAAGAAAAGGAAAATATCAACTCCGAAACGGAAAATATCCGAAGAAGAGGGGACCCCCACACCACCTTCTACCAGCGACGTGGAAGAAATTTTAAAGGTAATGACTGAACCCATGCCCGCGAAGCTAAGTCCATTAGGGCTCCATCTGACGAAGCTTTTTCAAAAGGTGGACGAGCCGGATCAGACGAAGATAAGCAAACCCAAGCGGCAAAGAATCATTACGGTAACTGAAGTTATTGATAAGACGCCGCCAAGGGCGTCAGTTCAGAAAACAGCAGCTGCCGAAAGCACCAAAAACGTCGAAGTCGCACCTTCGGAGGTCGCGGCTACCGAAGCCGCTACAGCCGAAGGTGTTAATTTAGAAACAACCATTGAGGATATTAACAAAATTTTGGAAGACATAGATGCAGAAGAAGCTGGTGTTGCTACTGAAAAATCCATGGCCACAGTGCCTGAAAAAGGAAAAGAAATAGCCGAAGATACTTCGGATGACGAAGCCTACTCCTTTCAGAATTTAATTGGACAAAAACTGACGAAGGACGAAATAGAAGAACTTAAAGACTATGCCAAATCTTGCGGCTACAAGTCAGGTGCCCTCCTATTTGGAGGTGTAGACGATGAAAAACTAGGCTGCATTCGAGACCAGACTGGTGCTAAGGTAATCGGTACTCTATCAAAGAGTATCGGTTTTCCGAAGCTAGAGACAGACATCAGCCGCTACCGACGACAACATATCGTCGGCAGCTTATTTTATTCTAACTTCAGGGTAAACAACCTTTTCTCTGGTTTTTATTGCTGTTAACAATGAAAATATTACTAATATAAGTTGTTTCTGTACAGAGCATGCTACTGAGCAAAGCTCTGAAGATGCAACAAGACTTGGAGGACAAAAAGCACGAAGCTATAATTGAAAACTTAGAAAGCAAAATAAAAGAGCAATCTGCCATCATTGAAAAGAAAGACTTCGAGCTCCAATCGACCGAAGGCTTACTGGCTGAGACTGAGGCTAAATTATCAGAGTTGAATTCGAAGCTTATCAATCAATCAAAACAATTCGACCAGGAGAAGCTAGAACTGAATTCGAAGCTTAAAGCCGAAGTCCAGACCAGCTCAGAGTTGAAGAAAACATTAACAAGCCTTCAAGACAAATGCTTGAACTTTGGCAATAATTGCATTGGACGATTAAAGAAGATATTTTACTCTGTTGGAGCCAGCAGCGGGAAATTTAACCCTTCAGCAGAAAATTTACCCCAGGCCTTCGATCATATTGAAGCTGAAATCGAAGAGCTTGACGAAGTTATAGCCGGGCACGGCGACTTCTGTGCCTGGGTAGCTTCTCGGGGTACCGCTGCTGCATTTCTGAAGGCCGGCTGCGAACATGGAAAAATTGTCAACAGGCCCAACTTCACCTTATCTCCATCAATCCTGGATGATATGCCTGACCTCGCCCGAAGTATCTCCAATAGATTTATAAAAATGATATGGACAAAAGGCGGGCGGGAGAAGGCTGGAGACGAAGCCTGAAGTCATCTTGAACCAGTAAAAAATGATATTTCGTACTTACCTTTTCCTTTGGGCTTGATTTTTACTTACGATTCCTTGATTCATGTAGGATGACGAAGGTGAAGATGATGCCTAAGATATGTCGCCGAAGCTGTCGCCGAAGCTGAAGCTTAATGAAGATTAGTAGAAGTGTGCTATAGAAAAACTCAGGATATTTTTGTAACAACTCTTGTAAATAGAATTAAACTGTTCTTCAAGGAACTTTGTACATACCTTGTAATATATTCTTAGCCTTCGATTGAGGCGCTTTGATGTGGACGAAATCAGTATTTTGAGCCGAAGGCGAAAAAACACCTTCCCTTCTTTTCGTACACAACGAAGCATAAAAACAATTCTTCTTTTTGCCGAGCAACGAAACTTTTCTCTTTTGTACACAACATAGCATAACAAATCATAAAAACGCACTTCTCCGAAGCTTTTCTTTTACATAACGAATCATAAAAAACCTCTTCTCCGAAGCTTTTTGCCGAAGCAGCCACTTGGGAACTCAAATGCTATGAATGAATGCTTATGCATGCGAATGTTATGATGTAATGTAATGCGCGAATGAATGTCCGAAGCATATGTCCGAAGCCACATTGTCAGCCATTACTTAGAAACAACCACACATTAGCTCTGCATTCCCTTAGGAACGACTTTGGAGCCTCTTCGCCTTTTACTTAGGCAGTATCAGCGTTGACTTTTCGCTGTAAGCTCTGCATCCCCTTAGGGACGTCTTTGGAGCTTCTTCGCCTTTTACTTAGACGGTATAAGCTCTGCATTCCCTTGGGAACGTCTTTGGAGCTTCTTCGCCTTTTACTTTCGGCGGAATCAGCGTTGACTTTTCGCTGTAAGCTCTGCATCCCCTTAGGGACGTCTTCGGAGCTTTTTTCTCTTTTTCAGTTTCGGCACTCGATGGTGCGCTCTCAGCTTTTACATTTACATTCTTTGGGGGATTTTGCTCTTATAAAACTAAAAAGGAAAATTACATATGATGGCCCCATTAAAAACCTTTCTCCCCCTTTAGAAAGGAAAAGGGTGCCATGAAAAAGAAAAGAAAAGACAAAATTACATCAAGTTATACATAAAACCGCCGAAGCTCATCCGCATTCCAAGATCTTGGAATTTCATTGCCATCCATGTCCTTCAGTCTGTACGAACCAGGCCTTGACGAAGATGCTACTAAGAAAGGCCCTTCCCATTTCAGTTGCAACTTGCCTACTGTATCCGGGTTGGCCACTCTCCGAAGCACCAAATGTCCTGGCTCAATATTTTTTAGCCGGACTTTTCTATCTCGCCATTTGATTGTTTCAGCCTGGTATTTGTTGATATTTTCCACGGCCTGAAGCCTGATCCCTTCTAAGGCATCTTTTTCCACAAGACAAGTATCTTCGGCACCTGATTCTGCCGAAGCTACCACTCTTATTGATCCAGCTTTAGCTTCTTCTGGAGTTATCGCTTCGTCACCGAATAATAACTTGAATGGGGTAAAGCCTGTAGACCTTGATGTTGTTGTATTGTGGCTCCACACCACTTTGGTCAACTGATCTGGCCATTTTCCCCTTGGTTGATTAAAAATTAGCTTCATTATTCCTGTCATTATGATGCCGTTGGCCCTTTCAACAAGCCCATTCGACTCCGGATGCCTGACTGATGCAAAGTGGATCTTCGTGCCAATTTGGTCACAGAAATTTCTGAAATCTTCGGAGTCGAACTGTGTTCCATTATCTACAGTGATGGCCTTCGGCACTCCGAAGCGACAGACAATATTCTGCCAGAAAAATTTTTGGACAGTGGCCGAAGTTATTGTGGCTAATGGCTTCGCCTCAATCCACTTGGAAAAATACTCCACAGCCACTATAACATATTTCAGATTGCCTTGAGCCGGTGGTAATGGACCCAGCAAATCGAGGCCCCACCTTTGCAATGGCCAGATGGGTTGTATCAGCTGTGTCAAAGACGAAGGTTGCTTTTGATCTCTTGCACATTTTTGACAACCTTCGCACTTTTGAACTAACTCCGCTGCATCCGAAGCTGCCTTCGGCCAATAAAATCCTTGGCGGAACACTTTTCCAAGTAACGGCCTGGATCCGATGTGGGATCCGCACAGGCCTGCATGTATCTCCTTCATCAACTCTATACCTTCGACCCTAGACAAGCACTTGAGCAGCGGGGCACAAACTCCATGCTTGTATAATTCCCCTTCTATCATGACATAAGGACGAGCTCTTGCCTCTATCCTTTTATTATAAGCTTCGTCATCTGATAAGAAGTTACCCTGAAGGTAAGAGATTATTTCAGTTCTCCAATCTTCACTGTACACAGGAGAAATGTTAAGGACTGCTCTTTCAAATAGCTCCACTGAAGGTGCCTTTATTGTTTCGAAGAACACATCCGAAGGTAGCGGCAGCCCCTGTGCTGCAGACTTGGCCAACAAATCAGCATGCTCATTTTGTCCTCGAGGGATATTCTTAACATAAAATCCTTCGAAGGAAGCTTCGATCCTTCGGACCGTGTCTAGGTATTTTTCAAGCTTCGGGTCTTTAGCCTTGCAACTTTTGTCAATATGACCCGAAACAACCTGAGAATCAGTTTTAAGGATCGCCCTTCTGATCCCCATTGCCTTTAGTTTCCGAAGACCCAAGAGCAAGGCTTCGTACTCAGCGATATTATTTGTGCAGCTGAAGTCAAGTCTTGCTGCATAGCAAGTTTTAACTTTTGATGGAGAGACCAACACAGCAGCTGCACCTGCTCCGAAGGTTCCCCAAGAGCCATCACAAAACACTGTCCATGCTTCGGCATCTTTATTCGCTTCTTCGTCCTGAGCCCCTGGCGTCCAGTCGACAATGAAATCTGCCAATGCTTGAGACTGAATTGAGGATCTATGCACATAATCAATGTAAAATTCATTGAGTTCCGCAGCCCATTTTCCAATACGCCCAGTAGCTTCTCTATTCCTCATGATATCCTTCAACGGCTGTGAAGAAGGAACAATAATGTTGAATGCCTGAAAGTAATGCCGAAGCTTCCTGGATGCCATTAAAACGGCATACAACACCTTCTCCAGCTCTGTATAATTTTTCTTTGAGACACTGAGGACCTCAGACACAAAATATACTGGGACCTGCTTCTTGACTTGTCCATCAAACTTCTCCTGAACAAGTGCCGCACTTACTGCTGAGTGCGAAGCTGCCACATACAACAACAGAGGAGCCCCTGGCGTTGGTGGAGTTAATGTTGTGAGATCTATTAAATATTGCTTCAGCTCTTCGAAGGCTTTTTGCTGACTTGGGCCCCATTGAAAGACTTCAGCTGACTTCAGCACCTCGAAGAATAGTAAGTTTCTTTCTGCTGATCTGGATATAAATCTGTTGAGGGATGCCAGCCTTCCTGTCAATCTTTGGGCCCCCTTTCTTGTGGTTGGTGGCTCCATTCGAAGTATAGCTTCGATTTTATTTGGATTAGCTTCGATTCCCTTTGTTGAAACCAAGCATCCAAGAAATTTGCCCTTCTTCACTCCGAAGACACATTTTTCTGGATTTAGCTTCAGACCAGCTTGTCTGAAGTTGGCGAAGGTCTCCTGCAGATCAGCAATATGATTTTCTTGCTTCGTGCTCTTTACAATGATGTCATCAACATAGGTCAACACATTTCTGCGTATCTGAGATTGGAGAACCTTCGCAGTCATTCTGCTGAAACTCCCTCCAGCATTCTTGAGCCCCTCAGGCATCCGAAGATAGCAATATGTACCACTTGGGGTTATGAAGCTAGTCTTCGGCTCATCTTCCTTCTTCATCCAGATTTGATGATAGCCTGAGTAGCAGTCCAGGAGACTCATGAGCTCCGAAGAAGCTGCTGCGTCAACTAAAGAATCTATCCTTGGCAGCGGGAATTCATCCTTCGGACAAGCCTTGTTGAGATCTGTGAAATCAATACACATTCTCCACTTGCCATTGGCCTTCTTCACCATAACGGTGTTAGCTAACCATTCTGGATACTTCACTTCTCTGATAACTCCTGCACTGAGGAGTCTTTTTACTTCATTGCGAGCCCCTTCGGCCTTGTCATCAGACATTTTCCGAAGCCTCTGCTTTCGGGGTCTGAAGGATGGGTCAACATTGAGCGAATGTTCAATAACATCCCGATTCACTCCACAAAGATCATTGGCTGACCATGCAAAAACATCTTTGTTGTTGAATAAAAACCTTATCAAGGTTTTCTCCTGGTCTTCAGATAGTTGCGAGCCCAACAGCACCTTCTGCTCTGCTATGTCTTCACACAATAACATGGGCTTCGGCTGGTCTGCTGAAGCTGCCTTCTCCCTCCTGAATTTGTACTGTTCACAAGCTTCAGCTCCATCTATGTTATGGATTGCCTTAGAGTCAGTCCAGCTTCCTTCGGCCCTTCTAGCAGCTTCCTGGCTTCCATGAATAGCAATAGGTCCTTGGTCCGAAGGTATCTTCATGCAGAGATAAGCTGGGTGAAGAATTGCTTCGAAAGCATTAAGAGTTCCGCGACCAATGATAGCATTGTAAGGATATTCCATGTCAACAATATCAAACACAATTTGCTCAGTCCTTGTGTTGTTAACAAACCCGAAGGTTACCGGCATGGTAATCTTCCCAAGTGCCACAATCTGCCGCCCTCCGAAACCACAAAGAGGGTGCGTAGCATCATGAATCTTGTCTTCGGGCTCTTGCATTTGTCTGAAGGCTTTAGCAAATATAATGTCAGCTGCACTGCCTGTGTCAACTAGGACATTGTGGACCAGAAATCCTTTGATCACGCAAGAGATAACCATGGCATCATTGTGGGGATAATCCTTAAGCTGAAGGTCTTCCTGAGAGAAGGTAACTGGAATATGGGACCATTTTGACTTGATGAAGGGTCCCTGCACTCCAACATGCTGCACCCTTCTCTGAGCCTCCTTCTTCTGCTTCTTGTTAGCCGGCTCTGAGCAAGAACCGCCTGTTATCGGGAGCACCAGCTTCGAAGCCGAAGCAGCTCCAGCTTGGTTGTTGAACGAAGCCATCAGCTCAGAAAAGTGGAAGTGAGTTCACCGGAGGTGGGCGCCAATGTTGGGGGCTTGTTCTCAAATGCTAAGAGTTAAGAACAAGGCAACACAGAAAATGTTAAATATTAAGGTCCTTCGTCCTCCACTTCATTATATCCCTTCGGGACATAAGGAACTTCGGACGAAGGTTACGAAGGACGCACCTTCGTAATCATAATAACGTAGAATGAAGCATTCATATAAATCATGAGGTATAAAATGGACATTCAAATGTTAACATAGAATGATTTCCATTTCTATTAATACGAATGAATATAAATGACAGATGTACCTTCGGTCTTGAGGAAGGCAGGAGTACAAGTGTGATGCGAAGGCAAATGACAGGTTCGCGTGAACAGTGCAGAGGTACTGTTCATCTATTTATAGGCACAGGTCGCAGCCTGTGACAAATTACAATTATGCCCCTTACAAATGTTTACAACATTGACTCAGACCTATATGAATAAAAAGGTCATTCTATCTCTATGTCGGTTTAAAACGCCGAAGCTCCATGAAAAGGAACCTTCGGCTATCTCTTGGAGACGACTTCAGCCGAAGCTGCTTCTTCGTGTGAGACCTTCGGCGCACCGAAGCACGACCCCAACAACACCCTTACTAATATCACCCACAATTTGATCAACCGGGTGATCCTTCACAATGGAATGATGAATTCTTGATACCGTTTGATAATTGCTAGTTGAAGCATTAGGAGGAACCAAATGTCTTGAAGTACCTTCATCATGAGTATCCATAGTTTCATCATGTTGTTGGCTTTGGTGGTCTTCCTCATTTAGGGTTGAAGATGAAGGAATGACAACCACACTATTTTCATCATCATCTTCCTTTGGCTTTATTTCACCAATGGCCATTGTTTTCATTGCATTTATCAATTGAGTTCCACCAACATCATCAAGATTATCACTCTCATCTTGAGACCCATTTGTTTCATCGAATTCAACATCATATGCTTCTTCAATAATACCATGAGTTTTGTTGAAGACTCTATAAGCTTTACTATTTAATGAATATCCAAGAAGAAAACCCTCATCACATTTCTTCTCAAATTTAGAAAGCCGGCTTCCCTTTCTTAAAATATAACATTTGCAACCGAATACCCTAAAATATGAGATATTTGGCTTTCTACCAATGAGCAATTCATATGGAGTTTTCTTCAAAAGCTTGTGACAATATAGTCTATTTGATGAATGACAAGCGGTATTTATTGCCTCGACCCAATAAGAATCCGATATATTATATTCCGCTAACATAGACCTAGCCATATCAATGAGAGTTCTATTCTTCCTTTCAACAATACCATTTTGTTCCGGGGTATATTTGGAAGAGAATTCATGTTTAATACCCTTGTCATCACAAAATTCATCAATTCTTGCATTTTTGAATTCCGACCCATTATCACTTCTAACCTTTTTGATGTCGAAATCAAATTGATTTTGAGCCAATATAGCGAAAGACTTGAATGTTTCAAACACATTAGATTTGTCTCGAAGAAAATAAACCCAAGTAAATCTTGAATAATCATCCACAATCACAAGACAATAAGAATTACCACCAATACTCACAAAAGATGTGGGCCCAAATAAATCCATGTGAAGTAATTCCAAAGGTCGATGAGTGGACATTTGACTTTTATTTGGATGAGTGTTTGCCACTTGCTTCCCGGCTTAACAAGAGCTACACAATTTGTTCTTCTCAAACTTCACATCTTTTAAGCCACGAACTAAGTCATGCTTGGTTAACCGATTGAGTTGCTTCATTCCAACATGACCAAGTCTTCTATGCCATAACCAACCTAGTGAAGCTTTTGAGAATAGGCAAGTTGTGAGCTTTGCCTCATTAGATGAGAAATCAACAAGATAAAGATTTTCATGTCTAAAACCTTTAAACTTAAGATTGCTACCATCAACACTAGAAATAATAACATCTTCAACCATGAAATTGCAACAAAATCCTAAATCACATAATTGAGCTACGGAAAGTAAATTAAAATTCAAAGACTCAATCAAGAGCACATTTGATATGGAATAATCATTTGAAATAGCAATTTTACCCAAACCTTTAACCTTTCCTTTGCGATTATCTCCAAATGTGGTACTATCATAATTTGAGCAATCTTCCTCACTCATTTGGGTGAACATTTTCATATCTCCGGTCATGTGTTGAGTGCACCCACTATCTAACACCTAATGATTCCCTCCCGCCTTGTAGTTTACCTACAAAAGGAAATCAATCTCTTTTAGGTACCCAAACTTGCTTGGGTCCTTGGATGTTAGTGACCAAGGTCTTTGGCACCCAAATAGCTTTCTTTTTGTTTCCAACAATTGAAGTACCAACAAATTTAGCATGAACACCTTTTGCATTATGAGAAAGAACATAACAATGCTCAAAACAAGTGGAGGATACATTTTTAAGCTTGGGACAATTTTTCCTAACATGTCCCTTCTTGTGACACTTGTGACACACTTTGTCACATTCTTTTACAAACAATGTCTTTTGCTTTATAAAAGCATTCTTTCCTTTCTTGGGAACATATCCAAGACCTTCACGGTTAAGTGAGCACCGTTGACTTCCCAATATAAAATCCAATTTAGCCTTACCACCATACGCCTTTTCTAGGTCATGGGTTAGAGTATTTACTTTCTCTACTAACACTTCATTCTCAACAATAATTTTTGATTCATCAAGAGCAATATTATCATTGAGAGAAATTTTGCATTTATCACAAATAGAGTTAGTAGGTAGTGGTTCACTTGTAAGACTATCAAGTAAGTCACAAGTGACTCCAACATCCTTAGTGACCACCACAACTTCATGCACAATGGGCGTTTTTTGAGCATCCGCAAGCTTCTCACAATTTTCTTTTAGGTCATTGTGAGAGGTCTTGAGCTCCTCAAAAGACACTTGGAGGTTTTTATACAATTCCTTCAAGGTCTTAAATTTTTCTTTTTCCTTGTGCATGTAGTCATCGGCCTCACCTAACATTCTAACAAGATCATCATATGAATAGCCATCATCATCAACATCATCGATATCAACATCATCATTTATATCATTTAAATCGGTGATGATTTTTACCTTAGCATCACCCTTTGCCATGAGACAATGGGGGGATGAGAAGAGTGAGGGAGCTTCCTTGATGGCAATTCCGGCATTAAGCTTGGATGAGGTGTCATCATCATCATCATCATCATCATCCGAGCTATCATCCGAGTCCCATTCAACTAAGTATGCTTTGCCATCTTTCTTCTTGTTGTAATATTTCTTTTTCTTCTTGTCACTTTCATCTTTGCCCTTCTTCTTCTGGCTTGGACAATTTATGGCAATGTGACCGGGTTCCCCACACTCAAAACACTTTCTATCATTGAAGGCATTTCTTCTTGATGTTTGACCTCTTCTAGGTTGACCTCTCTTCATCTTCATGAATTTAATAAATTTCCTTACAAATAGAGCCATGTCACCATCACTCTCACTTTCATTTTCTTCGTCATTACTATCTTCTTTTTCAATTGCCTTTGAGGCCTTAACTTTGAGAGCAATTGATTCATTTTTCACCTTCTTTCCAAACTTAAAGCATCAGCTTGAGACTTCTTGAATATATCTTGAGTAAGAATTTCTCCCAATACTTCGGTTGGAGAAGTTGCAGATAGATCACTTCTTACTAACATTGTCATAATGGTCTCATATTTCTCCGGAAGTGATCTAAGGAACTTGTGAGTGAAATCCACATCCGGTACATTAAAACCAAGTCCCTTGAGTTCATTCACTATCTCATTTAACCGATTGAACATATCGGATACACTCTCATCTTCTTTCATAATAAATTGCTCAAACTTCCCTTTGCACACATATAGTTTGGCACTCTTCACAATTGTAGTTCCTTCATGAATTTCCATTAGCTTAATCCAAATCTCATGAGCGGTTGTGAGATTCTTGATGCGATTGAACTCATTTATACCAAGAGCATCATAAAAGACATTCATGGCTTGATCATTTGTGAGGATATTCTCATTGTCACTAACGGATGGTTCATCTTCTTTCAACACAACAAATCCATCCCTGACAATTGGCCAAATTTTTCCACCCATTGCTCTAAGATGCATTGACATTCTTATTTTCCAATAGTCATAATTATTCCCATCAAAATGCGGTGGCTTCCCAATGTGCACATTGTTGTTACTAGCCATTTTGTCCCACTCCGGGATGATTAGATCCACAAACAATGGAGTCCTCGGCTCTGATACCACTTGTAGGATCTAGGACACCGGCTAGAGGGGGGGTGAATAGACGGTTTTAACTAAAATAAAAAACACTAGGTAAATTTAATCAATATAACAAGAGAAATAAATTCTCTAGTGACAACAAGTAAACAATGTATGAGAATCAACTACGGTGATTGAATACTTGAGGAACAATATGCTAAACACTAATCACTTGCAAGGCAATAAGTAATGCAAGAAAGTAAAGACACCGAATTTTATCCCGTGGTATCGGTGATTTGCCGATCACCCCTAATCCACGTTGAGGTGGACTTCAAGCTCTCACTTGCTCCTCTATCAAGACACGGCTTGATCTTTGAGCCAAGTGGACAAGAAATCACTCAATACCTCGATTCCACTAATGTCACCTTTGCCGCTCCGGCGAGGTAGGCGCGAACCCCACACAATCAACACCGCGGCTTCTCCACAATCTTCTTGGAGAGCTCGACGGAGACAATCACCCGAGCCGTCTAGGAGGCGGCAACCTCCAAGAGTAACAAGCCAATGACGCTTGCTCGGTGTACCACCTAGTGCCTCAAGAATCACCGAATGATGCAAATGCACTAGGAACCCTCAATCTCTCACTAGAATGCAATCTCAAGCAAAGAGTGTGAGAGAGTGAGTTGGAGGATCACAAATGAGCTCAAAGTGTGCAAGGAATGGCCAAGAGAGGTCTCTCACACGAGCTACCCTTCTATTTATAGCCCCCCATCAATTTCCAACCGTTATGTGCAAAAAGCACCAGTTATGCGTATACGCGGACGGTCCGCGCCCTAGGGCCAGATGGTCCGCCGTACATATAACGGCTATAATTTCCGTTTGAAAACTGTCAAAGCTGTCAGAAAAGGTGGCCTCGGACAGTCCGCCCCTCAAGGCCGGACCGTCCGTGACCTGGCAACTTGAGGCACCCGGACCTCTAACCAAGAACAGTAACACGGGCGGACCGTCCGCCTATAAGGCCGGACGGTCCGAGACCTGAGACAGTACTGTCCGGACTAGTCCCCCGGACAGTCCGTAGTACAAATCTACAAAATCACACAGTCCCTGTCCAAAACGTGTTTGACACTTGCGGACTGTCCGCCCAACACAGCCGGACGGTCCGCGCTGTAATTCAGGGACTGGCCCGAAACCAACCTTCTCTGGTCATGACTGCGGACGGTCCGGCCCTAAGGCCCGGACGGTCCGCAGTGCAAAGGAACAAGAAGGCTCCCGAAGTGATCAGACTTCGGACCCCACTGGTGGATCGCGGACGGTCCGCCCTCAAGGCCCGGACGGTCCGCGCATCCAAGACTTTGCATTTTTCAAACTCGCTTTTGAAAGAATTTTTAACACAAGAAATTTGAAGCGCTGTTAGTCCTCATGCAAATGCAACTATTTGATGCTCTATGAGGCACTAAGTTTTACACAGATCAAAGTCATTGACCCCTCTTAATAGTACGACTATCTAGCCTACTAATCCGGTCAGGTATCTTCTCTAAACTCCTCAAGACCGGCAAAAACGAAACCTATATTATACCTTTGCCTTCATTTGATCCACAACCAGTGCTTATGATTCTCCAATATTTCCCGTTCTATATGGTCCAACCCTGCATTCTTATTTCTCCAAGAGTCGTTAGTCCACAAGCAGTTGTCATTAATTACCAAAACATCACCAAAGGGGCCTAGATGATTCACACTTATGTTTGTAAATGCTAGATTTTTATGTCTGCCATAAAACTGTTCCCAATTTCCGCTGGCGTTCTTAGTTGGACCGATATTAGGTTTTTTATCAATTATGCTACACAGTGTAAGTATTCATGCGACGTTGTATAAGAATTTATGCTCTGTGTGACTCATACAATCCATTTTTTTGCGCGCGTGCACTGGGAAGGAAAATATAATCTAAAATTTACGCGCATACAATGGAAACTCCCATAATTTGTCATAATTTTTGGATCTGTATAAAAATAGAAAGCGCATACATGCGACTTCCATGTTTTTCAGATCTGTTACAAAAATAGTATCGTAATTACAACACATTAGAGCTATCAACCTCTCACATTGGCTCGGTATTTAAGCTTATATTCGAGAGGTTTTATACTTAAAACTTAAGGTTTTTACACTCGAACCTGGAGATGCGTCCACTAGTGAACAACAACATGCTAGATTTTTTACGCAGCGTACCGCATTGTATAAATACTTATATCGTGTAGCATAATTTGTATAAGTATATATCATAAACTGGTCTAATGAGCCTAGTTGCATGGCTATTGGAACGATCCATATATTTGTTGTAACACCCGGTCTTTAAGGGAACAAAGCCGGGTGCATCTCATACATGCGCCAAAGAAGACAACATATATAATAACAGAGTGTATAGAGATAAATGTCATAAACATCAGAGTATTTATTACATAGCGGAAGACTTATTACAAAGTAAAAGAATAAATGTAAAACGAACTAAGGATCGTCGGCGCCAATGTCAACTGAGAAACGCCACCTAGATCAGATCATACTCCTCGCCTTGTGGCTCCTCCTGAACCACCTGCTCTTTTCCGGGGGGGGGTGTGAGACAGCAAGAGTGAGCTCACATACGTTCATAGCTCAACAAGTCGTGGGGAATAATGTGGCATGAACTCACCAAAGGTGGGAGTTCATGAAGTGTAAGGCTGATCAATGAAATAAAGGCTGAAGCTGAGCATTGCTTTTATAAGTTGGTCAAAATTTTATTAGCAGTTACTAAGTGTAAGTAAATACCAAACCATAGTAATAATAAGTAAAAGTAATAATAAAATAATCCCAAATGCAATGAAATGACAGGTTAAGTTTAAGTTCCATAATTTAATCATGTGAGTGTCCGAGCCGCTCATGACCGTGAGCACGGCTAGTATACCAGTTTTACACTCTGCAGAGGTTGCGCATCTTTACCCACAAGTCGTGTTACCCATTTGCCACGGAGTTGATCAGACTCCATACACCTCTACCTAGGAAGCGAGGCAGGGTACCACTACGAGGCCTTTACAAAGTTCCACTAGCTTCAGACTACCCGCTACAGTTTATAGGAAGCTCCAGTGCAGGGTTCTTGTCTGACTGCCATCGCAGCAAAATCAACCCAAGGACCTCCCTACACTGACCACTCCCCTACTGCCCTTGCCCCTTTCGGGTAAGGTAGCCCTCCACTAGCTTTCCTAGTTAATCAGCCAAGGGCGTCCCATTAAACCCTTGTGGTAGCACTGTTTTCCCGGGTGGTTCTCCATGTTCCCATTAACATAATGATCTTAACATGAACATTGAAGAATAAAACAGATAACAATAAATAGTATAACAATGAGTGATGAATATCTCAATACCCAAATCCACATAAAGCAATAGCATGTACTACCCAAAACTTTAGTAGTAAAACCAGTGGTGAAGCAAGGTATAAAGATAATCAAAATCTAGGGTATCCTATTGGGTCCCAGCAAAATTATCCTATGCAGATCATTATGAATAATAAGAACATGAATGGGTAAAAGAAGTGATCAAGGGCACAACTTGCCTTCCACGAGCTCCTGCTCAGCAGTCTCTACCAGCGGAACCTCAGTTTCCACAGTGGCTTGCTCGTCTATTCGCATCAACACAATACATACATAGTATAGCACAAATTAACATCACATCAAACATGCAAAATAAATTATACAGTAATAAACTAGACATTAAAATAAGATCACAGGAACTGGAATCATTAAATTTGGAGTTATAGATCTTAAGTTATGGATTTTCTAATGTTTTATGTGCTTAATACAAGATTAAGTGAAAGAATAATTTTAATGTGTTTGTCATGTCAGAACAGAGGCACTAATGGGTAGACAATATTATTATAAAAATTTAGGAACTGGAATGGACCAATTTGGAGTTCCTATGCATTTTCTATGAACTATACAAGTTCTAACATTTATTTATGCATTAAAAACTAATTTCTGATATTAATTCCTGATTTTCAATACTACTGGATTGGGCCTCAAATACTAGGAAGCGTAGGGGCTCTGGCGCAAGAAACCAGAGACTCAGTAAATAGCGCCCCCAGGACGGCGGGTTGGTTTCCAGAAACCTGAGGGGCCTAAATGCAAAATGCGCGCGGCGAAGGGGTATCGGGTGTTATGAGCCGTCCGATCGAAAATCTATGTCCTAGATTAGATCCATATCGTTATAAACCGGTATCCGATCTGAGCCGCAGCTACCCGGATCAACGGTCACGATTTTAAATAACCCTGATCTAATCCGACGCACACGATCGAAGATCGACGCTTCGAAGTCCACCGGGTGAAGGGAGGTACCTCGATCTAATCCTGACCGCTCGCTCACAATCCAACGGCGCGCCTAAGTTCTTCCTCCCTACGCGCACGCAACAGAGCCGAGGCCATCGATTTGCACGGCGGAGCGCAGGTCGCCGGCGAGATGAACCCGGGCACCCTAGTGCGCTAATCCCCAATCCGAAGCCTCCAACGCGATGCCCAGATGCTAGCACACTAATTAGGGCCACCAACCATTGGTTGAAGGTGACATCGAGACCAGGACACGAAGCATGGCGGCGCGCGGCGGTGAGCTGTTCATCCAACCACATCCTAAAGCGCCCAATCTCTCTACCGACAAGCGCAAAACGAAATACGCAGTAAGGCTAATCTCACGGGCAAAATCTTACCGCGAATTGCAGCCTGAATTCCCCTGCTCACGGTGAAGCGCGGTCCACGGTGGTGATTGAAGTTCCAGTGAGCGATTTACTTCGATTCGGATGCATACGGCATGATTCGAGGGCTCGGGCGGACTTCCCAGGTGCGGGCGACTCCCAAGCGACCACGCGCTGAGGACGGAACACCGGCGCGGGTGGTTTTCACCGGCGGCGCGACCCCGGTCACTTGGTTTGCAGCGCGGTGGCTTCGGCAATATACGGGCACAAACCTCACGGCGCTATGGCTGATAGCATGGTGGGAGGATGTGGCGAGGGCACGTCGGCCAGGGCTTATATATCCCAGGAGTTGGAGTTCGGGGTCACGCGAACCCGACTGAGGCGGAGTAGAATGCGCCGGCCGCTGCTCCAGTTTGTTACGCAGCTGGAGAAGATTCAGCTGACACCTGGGGGCCACCAACCAGAGAGAGCAAGAGAGCAGCAGAGGGAGAGACTGACGAGAGGGCCCCACCCGTAAGTGAGTGCCCGCGGTGGGAGCATGGGCTGCGCGGAAGCCATCTCTTGCTGGGCCAAATTGAGGCTTGCGGCCCAACAGGCTTTTAATTCTTTTTCTTTTATCTTTTTCTTTCTATTTTCTTCATTTCTAAGGTTTAGTTTGAATTCGAATTTAAATTCGAATTTGTGCCAAATTCCTTCTCATATATTTGTGTGAAGTTAACTAACAATTTTAGACATGAAATTTAGACATGATATATTTTATATCTTTTCTCTTCTTCCCATTTTATGAAACCCTAATTTTAATTTAGGGTTTGGTTCAACTTCTAGCATTTATCATCTTATTACCCTTATTATTTTTATTTAATGCACAAACATGTAAGACTCCAACATGATGCATTTTATTTTATTTTAGAAACATTGGTTTTAATTAATCACTCTCAATTATATGGGTGCTCTTTTTATGTTGCAAATAAGACACATAAAATGAGGAATTCAATCTCTATTCTGTGCATACAAATTTGAGTATTACAAATCCTACCCCCCTTAAAAATAATCTCGTCCTCGAGATTTAAGAAGGTCTAGGGAAAAGATGGGGGAAGTCTATACGAAGCTCTTCTTCTCTTTCCCAAGTGGCTTCATCTTCACCATGGTGACTCCATTGTACTTTGCACATCTTTATCACCTTGTTTCTTGTAACTCGAGTCAAAGTGTCCAGAATCTTGATAGGGTACTCAGCATAAGTCAAATCCTCTTGAACACTAAGGTCCTCCATTGGTAGCTGCTCCTCAGGTACCCTGAGGCACTTCTTTAGCTGAGACACATGAAACACATCATGTACATCTGACAGATGATCGGGTAACTCCAGTTGATATGCAACTTCCCCCACTCGCTTTAAGATCAAGAAAGGTCCAATGAAGCGAGGGGACAACTTTCCTTTAACTTTAAATCTCCTCATACCACGAAGTGGTGACACCTTCAAATAGACATGATCACCCTCCTTAAACTCCAGTAGTCTTCTTCTATTATCAGCATAACTCTTTTGCCTTGATTGTGCGATTCTCAAATTTTCTCTTATCATTCGAACTTGTTCTTCTGCCTCTTGAATAAGCTCAGGCCCAAAGAACTGTCTTTCTCCAGTCTGATCCCAATATAGAGGAGTCCTACACTTTCTGCCATATAGAGCCTCAAACGGTGACATCTTCAAACTGGCCTGGTAGCTATTATTATAAGAGAACTCAGCATAGGGTAAGCTCTTCTCCCAACTGCCACCATGCTTGAGAGCACAAGCTCTTAACATATCTTCCAGCACTTGATTAGTCCTCTCTGTCTGTCCATCAGTCTGAGGATGGTAGGCTGAACTAAAATTCAACTTTGTATCCAAGCTCTCATGCAACTTCTTCCAAAACCGAGAAGTAAACTGCGACCCTCGATCAGACACGATCTTCTTAGGTACTCCATGTAGACAAACTATCCGAGTCATATACAATTCTGCTAGCTTGGCTCCCGTGTAATTAGTCCTCACTGGTATGAAATGAGCCACTTTTGTTAATCTGTCCACAATTACCCAGATAGAGTCATACCCAGCAGGGGTGCGGGGTAGTCCAACAATAAAATCCATATCAATTTCTTCCCATTTCCACTCGGGTATCTTCAATGGGTGCAATAGTCCAGCGGGTCTTTGATGTTCAGCCTTAACTCTTTGACACACATCACACTTAGCCACATGAGCAGCAACATCTCTTTTCAGTCCATACCACCAATACTTTTGCTTCAAATCTTGATACATCTTAGTGCTTCCAGGGTGGATGGAGTAATCAGAATCATGAGCTTCTTTCAATATAGCCTCACGGAGGCTATCAATCTCCGGAACACATATCCGGTCTTTGAACCATATAGTACCTTGCTCATCCTCCGTGAATTCCGGAACTCGACCCTCCGTAATCAGATCCTTAATCTCTTGAATCTTAGCATCACCAACCTGACCTTTACGAATCTCTTGCTCCAAGGTAGGTTCCAACTCAATGGTAACTCCTTCAGTGTGAGTAACAATTCCCAGGTTGAGCTTCTCAAAATCTTTTGCTAATTCGTCGGGTAGCTGGACAACAAAAGCGGAGTGAACATGCTCCTTCCGACTCAAGGCATCTACAACCAAATTTGCCTTGCCGGGATGATAGTGAATCTCCAAATCATAATCCTTAATGAGCTCCAACCAACGGCGTTGCCTAAGGTTGAGATCCTTCTGAGTGAATATATACTTCAAACTCTTATGATCCGTATATACTTGGCACTTAGTTCCCATAATGTAGTGTCTCCAAATCTTAAGTGCATGCACAACGGCAGCCAGCTCTAAATCATGAGTGGGGTAGTTCAATTCATGCTTCCGCAACTGACGAGATGCATAAGCAATCACATGGCCTTCTTGCATAAGCACACATCCAAGTCCTTGGCCACATGCATCACAGTAAATGTCAAATCCCTTCTGCAGATCTGGCATAATCAATACTGGAGGTGACATCAATCTCTCCTTCAACTGATCAAAGCTTTCTTGGCATTTCTCATCCCACTTGAATTCTTTTCCTTTCTCCAAAAGCGATGTCATAGGCTTGGCAATCTTAGAGAATCCCTCAATAAATCTTCGATAATACCCTGCGAGTCCCAAGAAACTCCGAATCCCAGTAACTGTAGTGGGCACTCTCCACTCCATAATCTCCTTCACTTTAGCAGGATCCACTGCTATCCCTCCATTAGAAATAATATGACCAAGGAATGGCACCTTGTCAATCCAAAACTCGCACTTGCTAAACTTAGCGTAGAGTTGATTATCTCGTAACTTCTGTAGCACCAACCTTAGATGTTGTTCATGATCACTTTCATTCCTAGAATAGATAAGAATATCGTCGATGAACACCACGACGAATCTGTCCAAATACTCCATAAACACTTTATTCATTAAGTTCATAAAATAAGCTGGTGCATTGGTTAATCCAAACGACATAACAGTAAACTCATATAATCCATATCTAGTCGAGAAAGCCGTCTTGGGAATATCCGATGGTCTAATCCTCATCTGATGGTAACCGGATCGGAGATCAATCTTCGAGAATACTCTAGCACCTCTCATCTGATCAAATAAATCTTCAATACGGGGCAACGGATACTTGTTCTTCACTGTAACATCATTAAGAGATCTATAATCCACACACATTCTTTGTGATCCATCCTTCTTCTGTACAAACAGTACCGGTGCTCCCCACGGTGAGAAACTCGAACGAATGTACCCAGCCTCTTGTAACTCAGTTAACTGCTTCTTTAGTTCCTTCAACTCCTCTACGGACATTCTATATGGCCGTTTAGAAATAGGGGCGGTTCCAGGTAAGAGATCAATAACAAACTCAACTTCTCTATCAGGTGGCATCCCTGGTAACTCCTCTGGAAAGACATCCGGAAAGTCTCTAACCACCCGGATGTTGTCACCAACAAACTCCTCAGGCATAAAGAACATTGCACGCATGGATGAGGAGGTTACTGCAATATTAACTTGAAATCTTTCTCCTTTAGTGGTAGTGAGTTCTACGGTACCTCTACCACATGCTATAACGGCCTTTGCCTTTCTTAGCCACGACATACCAAGGATCAGATCTATACTGCTTGACTCTAATATTATAGCAGTAGCTCCAAAATCTCTACCCATAATGGTTAATGTCAATCTACGTGTCATTTGATTCGCCTCAACAGGCCCTTTAGGTGTAATTACTATCAGGGGTTTTCTCATATTTAGCAGTGGTATTTCATTTGTGTTGGCATATCTAGCAGACATGAATGAATGTGTAGCACCAGAATCAAATAATATGGTTGCAGGAATTGCATTAACATAAAACATACCAATTACGAGGTCACCACCATCAGGAGTATCATCAACGCTGACTTGATTCACCCTGGCTATGGAATATCCCTTGCCAGGGGTCTGTTGCTTGTTCTGGACTGGAGTAGTAGCAATCCTCTGTGGGCAGACATTTGCATAATGACCAGTCTTCCCACACTTGAAACACGTAGTGCCTGGACTCTGTCCTGCAAACTTTGTCGGGGTGCCAGTGGGAGTGGCCTGACGAGTAGGTGTCCTCAGTGGTGATTGCTGAACTGGGCGCGGTCCTCCTGGTCGAGTCGGTGTACCCTATGGTGAACTGTAGCGAGGACGAACACTGCTGCTACCCTGTCCTTGTGAGATAGCCTTCCTCTTCAAATCACCTAGTTGAACACGCTTGTGTTCAATAGCAAGAGCCTTATCCAGTAGCCTCTGAAATGATGGAAAAGTGTGTGCAACCAGTGCATATTGCAAGGGTCCATTCAGTCCTTCAATGAAGTGCTCCTGCTTTCTTTCATCCTCAGCAACTTCCTCCGGAGCATACCTCGACAGCTGAATAAATTTGTCTCTGTACTCGCTGACCGACATATTGCCTTGCTTCAATGACAGAAACTCCTTCTTCTTGATCTTTATCATACCAGCTGGAATATGGTAGTTCCTGAACTGCGTACTGAACTCTGCCCAAGTAATAGTATCAGCAGCATCATGGGCAGCAGTATAAGAATCCCACCAGTCAGCAGCAGGACCCGTCAGACGTCCAGAAGCATATAAAACCTTCTCCCGGTCAGTGCATTGTGCAATGTTGAGCATCTTCTCAATTGCTTTCAGCCAATCATCTGCATCAAGTGGATCTGGCGAACTTGCAAATGTAGGTGGCTTATGACTCATGAACTCTCGGTGCTTATCACGAGGTGGAACTGGTGGTGGTGGTGGAGGCAATGGCACTTGTTGCTGTTGCTGCTGCTGTTGAAGTTGTTGTTGCAGCTGCTGTTGAAGTTGTTGTTGCAGCAGCTGTTGTTGCGCCCTCCTTTCTTGGCGTATCTCATCTCTCTCCTGGCGCAACTCCTGGCGTATATCTTCTCTTTCCTGACGCATCTCTTGGCGTTCTTGCTGCATCTGGGCACGCATATCAGCCATAGTGTCCGCCATTTGCTGCATCACCGCCATCTGAGCAGCAACCAGTGGGTCAACTCCGCCTGGTGGAGGATTAGGAGGATTCATCTCTGCTGGCTGTGGCTGAGGTTGTCTATATATCCTTCGAGTGTGTTGATTAGGAGGCAGATCAATTCCACCACCCCGCCTGGTATTGACCATCTGAGTTAGATACATATGGTAAGAAAATCGTAGCCAAGGCAGTAATTACAATCATGTTTCTTTGGGGGATTTATTAGCTAAGTAGATTAGTGTGTCACCTACTAAAGCTAATACAATACCTTATAGTGGTACATGCTAAGATGTCCATATAATATTTCAATCAATCAAAGAAGCAAATCAGGCATTGATCATCAGAACAATCAACCAACATTTTTAATAGAGAAAATAGTTTTAATTTTGTCTTAGGCTTCCTATCTCTTAAAAATGTCATAGGGGTAGGGATTCCAAGGTGTGAAATCCATCTTGTCTTAGATTAGAAAAGGTAAGAAGGATCAGAGTAGAACAGTAGAAGGTGAGACAGAATCAAGATAAGTATAGAGAGAATCAGAGTAAGGTAAGTAGGTAAGGGTTGTCCATTTCTATCTAGGTTTCGTCCTACAGTTAACATTTCCTATGATACCACTTCTATAACACCCGGGCTTTAAGGGAACAAAGCCGGGTGCATCTCATACATGCGCCAAAGAAGACAACATATATAATAACAGAGTGTATAGAGATAAATGTCATAAACATCAGAGTATTTATTACATAGCGGAAGACTTATTACAAAGTAAAAGAATAAATGTAAAACGAACTAAGGATCGTCGGCGCCAATGTCAACTGAGAAACGCCACCTAGATCAGATCATACTCCTCGCCTTGTGGCTCCTCCTGAACCACCTGCTCTTCTTCTGTGGGGGGGGGGGGTGTGAGACAGCAAGAGTGAGCTCACATACGTTCATAGCTCAACAAGTCGTGGGGAATAATGTGGCATGAACTCACCAAAGGTGGGAGTTCATGAAGTGTAAGGCTGATCAATGAAATAAAGGCTGAAGCTGAGCATTGCTTTTATAAGTTGGTCAAAATTTTATTAGCAGTTACTAAGTGTAAGTAAATACCAAACCATAGTAATAATAAGTAAAAGTAATAATAAAATAATCCCAAATGCAATGAAATGACAGGTTAAGTTTAAGTTCCATAATTTAATCATGTGAGTGTCCGAGCCGCTCATGACCGTGAGCACGGCTAGTATACCAGTTTTACACTCTGCAGAGGTTGCGCATCTTTACCCACAAGTCGTGTTACCCATTTGCCACGGAGTTGATCAGACTCCATACACCTCTACCTAGGAAGCGAGGCAGGGTACCACTACGAGGCCTTTACAAAGTTCCACTAGCTTCAGACTACCCGCTACAGTTTATAGGAAGCTCCAGTGCAGGGTTCTTGTCTGACTGCCATCGCAGCAAAATCAACCCAAGGACCTCCCTACACTGACCACTCCCCTACTGCCCTTGCCCCTTTCGGGTAAGGTAGCCCTCCACTAGCTTTCCTAGTTAATCAGCCAAGGGCGTCCCATTAAACCCTTGTGGTAGCACTGTTTTCCCGGGTGGTTCTCCATGTTCCCATTAACATAATGATCTTAACATGAACATTGAAGAATAAAACAGATAACAATAAATAGTATAACAATGAGTGATGAATATCTCAATACCCAAATCCACATAAAGCAATAGCATGTACTACCCAAAACTTTAGTAGTAAAACCAGTGGTGAAGCAAGGTATAAAGATAATCAAAATCTAGGGTATCCTATTGGGTCCCAGCAAAATTATCCTATGCAGATCATTATGAATAATAAGAACATGAATGGGTAAAAGAAGTGATCAAGGGCACAACTTGCCTTCCACGAGCTCCTGCTCAGCAGTCTCTACCAGCGGAACCTCAGTTTCCACAGTGGCTTGCTCGTCTATTCGCATCAACACAATACATACATAGTATAGCACAAATTAACATCACATCAAACATGCAAAATAAATTATACAGTAATAAACTAGACATTAAAATAAGATCACAGGAACTGGAATCATTAAATTTGGAGTTATAGATCTTAAGTTATGGATTTTCTAATGTTTTATGTGCTTAATACAAGATTAAGTGAAAGAATAATTTTAATGTGTTTGTCATGTCAGAACAGAGGCACTAATGGGTAGACAATATTATTATAAAAATTTAGGAACTGGAATGGACCAATTTGGAGTTCCTATGCATTTTCTATGAACTATACAAGTTCTAACATTTATTTATGCATTAAAAACTAATTTCTGATATTAATTCCTGATTTTCAATACTACTGGATTGGGCCTCAAATACTAGGAAGCGTAGGGGCTCTGGCGCAAGAAACCAGAGACTCAGTAAATAGCGCCCCCAGGACGGCGGGTTGGTTTCCAGAAACCTGAGGGGCCTAAATGCAAAATGCGCGCGGCGAAGGGGTATCGGGTGTTATGAGCCGTCCGATCGAAAATCTATGTCCTAGATTAGATCCATATCGTTATAAACCGGTATCCGATCTGAGCCGCAGCTACCCGGATCAACGGTCACGATTTTAAATAACCCTGATCTAATCCGACGCACACGATCGAAGATCGACGCTTCGAAGTCCACCGGGTG
Source organism: Zea luxurians (assembly GCA_029449295.1). NCBI lineage: Eukaryota > Viridiplantae > Streptophyta > Magnoliopsida > Poales > Poaceae > Zea > Zea luxurians. Next base: position 153,757,423 of record JAOPSE010000004.1, read on the forward strand.
AAGGGAGGTACCTCGATCTAATCCTGACCGCTCTCTCACAATCCAACGGCGCGCCTAAGTTCTTCCTCCCTACGCGCACGCAACAGAGCCGAGGCCATCGATTTGCACGGCGGAGCGCAGGTCGCCGGCGAGATGAACCCGGGCACCCTAGTGCGCTAATCCCCAATCCGAAGCCTCCAACGCGATGCCCAGATGCTAGCACACTAATTAGGGCCACCAACCATTGGTTGAAGGTGACATCGAGACCAGGACACGAAGCATGGCGGCGCGCGGCGGTGAGCTGTTCATCCAACCACATCCTAAAGCGCCCAATCTCTCTACCGACAAGCGCAAAACGAAATACGCAGTAAGGCTAATCTCACGGGCAAAATCTTACCGCGAATTGCAGCCTGAATTCCCCTGCTCACGGTGAAGCGCGGTCCACGGTGGTGATTGAAGTTCCAGTGAGCGATTTACTTCGATTCGGATGCATACGGCATGATTCGAGGGCTCGGGCGGACTTCCCAGGTGCGGGCGACTCCCAAGCGACCACGCGCTGAGGACGGAACACCGGCGCGGGTGGTTTTCACCGGCGGCGCGACCCCGGTCACTTGGTTTGCAGCGCGGTGGCTTCGGCAATATACGGGCACAAACCTCACGGCGCTATGGCTGATAGCATGGTGGGAGGATGTGGCGAGGGCACGTCGGCCAGGGCTTATATATCCCAGGAGTTGGAGTTCGGGGTCACGCGAACCCGACTGAGGCGGAGTAGAATGCGCCGGCCGCTGCTCCAGTTTGTTACGCAGCTGGAGAAGATTCAGCTGACACCTGGGGGCCACCAACCAGAGAGAGCAAGAGAGCAGCAGAGGGAGAGACTGACGAGAGGGCCCCACCCGTAAGTGAGTGCCCGCGGTGGGAGCATGGGCTGCGCGGAAGCCATCTCTTGCTGGGCCAAATTGAGGCTTGCGGCCCAACAGGCTTTTAATTCTTTTTCTTTTATCTTTTTCTTTCTATTTTCTTCATTTCTAAGGTTTAGTTTGAATTCGAATTTAAATTCGAATTTGTGCCAAATTCCTTCTCATATATTTGTGTGAAGTTAACTAACAATTTTAGACATGATATATTTTATATCTTTTATCTTCTTCCCATTTTATGAAACCCTAATTTTAATTTAGGGTTTGGTTCAACTTCTAGCATTTATCATCTTATTACCCTTATTATTTTTATTTAATGCACAAAAACATGTAAGACTCCAACATGATGCATTTTATTTTATTTTAGAATCATTGGTTTTAATTAATCACTCTCAATTATATGGGTGCTCTTTTTATGTTGCAAATAAGACACATAAAATGAGGAATTCAATCTCTATTCTGTGCATACAAATTTGAGTATTACATTTGTGGAGGAAATAAATCATTTAAATAAGTTTTTTGTTTCTATGCATGTCAATCGATTTCCTTTCATCGTAAATCTTGTCATCCTAAATTTGTGCGCATGCAACAGGAAATAGATTTTTACGCAGTGTACCGAATTGTATAAATACCTACACCGTGTAGCATAATTAGTATCCGTATATATCATAAACTAGTTCTAACGAGTTTAGCTGCATTACTGTTGGAGGGATCCTATATTTATGGAGGAAATAAAACATTAAATACGATTTTTTGTTTCCATACATGCCAATTCATTTTTTCACTAGACGTTCTTTCCATCATAAATTTGTGCGCATGCAGCGGGTAACATATTTTTATGCAGTATACCGAATTGCATAATTATCTACACATTATAGAATATTTAATATTGGTATATATCATAAACTCGTCCTAACGAGTCTAGCTGCATGACTGTTACAACGATCCTATATTTATGGAGGAAATAAAATATTTAAAAATAGAAACCACCACACAACTCTTTTTTTTCTAAATTTACGCGCATGCAGGGAACATGTTTGACTCATGCATGCTTTCTTTTTTTTGTGCGCACAGACGTGAGGCGGGTGGCGAATCCGACAGTTTGCTTGAGTCGGCGCGCCCAGAAGCGAGCCCAGACATTTGAGATTGTGTATTCAAAAATTCAAAAGATTAAATAAAATAGTGCTCTAACACTATTTTATGTAATACATTATTGACAAATTACTATAGATCACCAAAAACTTGGGTATTCAATGAATACCCATGAAACCCCCTGGGCCTGCCCCTGGGTGCGCCGGGTTGAACCAGGTTACAGATATGGTCGGCCTGGGTTTCTCTGACCATTAAAAATCTAGAGCTCCTAATATACCTACCTTATATATATAACTGCTTATATAATGTTGCGGTCGCAATGTAATACATTTTCATAGTTCCATATATATTATTATACCTATAAGTTGTCCCTATATATCTATAATATTTTTCTTACTGTGTACATTGATAAGGTCAACTCTATACATCTTTAAGGAAAAAAACCGCACAAGGCGCGGGCAATTTAGGTATAAATATAAGTGAGCTGCTGCAGATATTCTTGCTGCTCCATTTTCACCATCCACCAGCTATGCGACTTTTTTTTACAGCGTCCGGAGGTCTGGCGCAAGGCAGGGCAAAGGAGGGAGCAGCAGTAAAAATCGGGGAACGACATCATCGAAACGAAAGAAGACAGTGGGAATCAATCAGTGCTTAGACCGCTGACACCACTGTCGGCCGGTGCACCGCAGCGCGTCCCGGCGGCGTTTCGCCGGCTTTGCTACCGCATGGTCAAATGGACGAGGTCCACCGAGACAAGAACCACTGCAAACCCATCATCTCGGCGTCTGGCCTGACGCGACAAGACAATCAAAAGCGAGCCCGACCAAAGCGCCATGCGTCCCCACTCCCCCCACCCCACCCCCACACAGGCACACACACGCTGCTGCAGTGTGGCACTGCAGTAAACCCGCCGCTGCGCGAGCGCAGGTTACCCCATTACTCCATGTCCCCACGCCGGCAGCAGCGGGCGTCCCCTACCGCTTGCAAAATCACTTTTCACCTCTCACATTCTCATCCTCTCCTCTCCTCGCTGCGGTTAGCCGGGTTACCAACCACCGACTCAACTGAACCACGCCCCTCGCTGCCGCGGCGCCGCGCTATGGACGGTGCGTCGTGGCCCGCGCGGTGGCCTCCGCCGGTGCCACCGCTGTCCAGCCAGGTACGTCCCACGTGCGCATCTCGGCGGGGGGTTCTGGTTCTATCGTTTAATGCGGGGTGGGGGTAGGAGAGGTTTTCTGGTCGTGCTCGACACCCAAACAGTCCGGGAGGTGCTTTCGTGGCTTGCGAATGGTGTGTGCGCACGATTTTGGAGTTGAAATGCTTCCGTACGGGATTATTTCGGCGTTTCGTTGCTTGAGTGTCCGTACTTTACCGCTAAACATGGCGTTGTTACCGTGCGTGTACATGCAGATGGACGGCGTCACTCTGCGCCACCTGCTCCGCCCCTTCGCCGCGCAGGAGGCCGCGGCGGCCGGCCGAGTGGCAGCAGCGCCAGAGCAGCTGCTCGCAAATCATTCGGCCCCGCAATCCGGGCCGCCTGCGAGAGTGGGGCCGAGCAATGAGTTGCTTACTCAAGTTCCGGTGAACTATTGCACTTTCGATCTTGCGCCGGACCTCACTCGGGCAAATGCGAGCAATGCTGCTGGTACCATTGATTTTACTCGGGCTGGTCCCTCCAGCAGTGCTGCCACTCTGCCCAAGTATCCGAGACATGGATTACCAGCTAGCAGTAGCAATGAGCAGTCCTCTTTTGGAGTGCTTTTCCCGAACAGAAGTGCTAATGGGATGGGTATTTTTACTTGTCAAAGTTCGGCTAACGAAGGTAAGGTTCCAGTGAATTTGGAGGCAATGACTACACGTCCATAATCGTAGCTTTCCTGTGATCTGACCACTCGCGGCAATTTCAACTTGCAGGAATAGCAAATGTTGGTGTGCAGTTTCAGGACTCAAGTGTCCATGGGCTGCAGAAATTGCCATTCAAATCGATGACTCATCAGCATCCTACACTGCCTGGTGACCGAATCCGTGTCACCTGTATGAATGTTGGTGGGTTGAACTTGCAATGTTGTTACAACCTGACTTGACTACCACAGTATCACTGTGGAGGTAGTCTTTGAGATGGCTACAAAGTTACATTGAACATTTTTTGCCACATCTAAAATCTGTACCTGGGATGTCCTCAAGTAAAGACAGTCATTTGAATATGCACGATTAGTTGTGTGCAACCAAAACATCTACATCTCCTCCTTGCAAGAAAAAAACATTTATGCCCAGCTATTGGACGATGTTCCTGCTTTCAGCATTTTAATAGCAATATATGTTTGGTAAAAGCGAGAAATGTTGAGATTACTATTGGTTGATACTTATAACAATATCTTGATGCTATTTCCTAAATCAATTATCCTCATTTGACATACATTGTTGAATAGGCGGAGAGTTTTTTGTGGGCGAAGCTGGGCTTTTTGGAGTTATCTGCTTGTGTCATCGGTTGCGAATGTCTGTAGCTAAATTCTGCGAGGTGCTAAAGGATTGTCCTAACTATTTTCTTGGTTTCACATTTAACACTGCCATATATTTTTTTCTGCTGGTAAAGTTATCCACTTTATGCCTGAAATTTTAAAGTTATGTGCTTGCATATGCTTGTTACAGCATGCTGGAGGAATTCCAGAAAAAGCTGGTGAAATTGTCTGCTTGGAGAATGGCATGAGTATTGCACAATGGTTCAAATTCTGCATAGGGGTGAGTATGACATCATGCCGTGGTCCCATCTGTTGTAGTTTGATTGGTCCAAGTTACATATTAGTAGAAGTAAATGCCTTTTGTCCATGAATTAGTTGCAAAATATAACTCATGTAAAAGACTTACTACAACAATGAACTAGTTGTAAGACTTCATTATACAATATAAAATAGTGAAGAGCTAAAGAGCATAAGCATAGTTGCAGCTCTTGGCGAGGTCGGGTCAAGTTACGGTTCCAGTTTGTAATTTCCTACGGGTTTGTGTAGGATCCTTGGGGAACTTGCTCAGCAAGATCCCTTCTTTTGTAAGGCTTTTCTTCCTCTCTATTATAAAGGATGCGCAGTTCTCCTGCGCGTTCGATAAAAAAATAGTGAATACAACTGTCCTTATTTAGTTGTGCTCTTCCTGCACACCTTTTTCTTTGAGACATTTTTCTCTCTGTATGGACAAAACAAAGCTTAGGGATGCACAGTTCCAGCATGACTGATGTACATGTTGTGGACAACCTTTTTTGTTGCAGTTCAAACATTTATGCAGAGCTTTCATTACATACCCCCTTTGTATGTATCTAGGTCGGAGGATCTATTGCTAACACCAGGTGGGATTGGCCGGAATGGGCACATATGAAAAGTTCTCCAGAAGAACACATATTGAAAAGTCTTGCATCAAGAAACAGTGGAACAGGAAAAATGGGGTTGTTAAGTAGATATGGAAAAATCACTGGACATATGAACAAACCGGCTTATTCCAATGATCTGTCCGTTGAGGGTGGAGGGCACACTAATGTTGAGAAGCTAGTAAACAGGACAGATGAAACATATTACAGAAAGATTGTTGATGTGCATGAAACTTTTACAAAGAACTCTGCTTTACTTCAGAATTCCGCTGTGGTGAATTTAGGGCCCGCTAAAAACCATCCAGTTCATGCATTTGACTTGAACCCACTTACCACTCCTAGTGGAAGCCCACACTTTGAAGCAAGCATGGGAAGACATTACAATGGAAATCATTTGGCCCATAGTCATGGAATCCATTTGGAGAAAAACTTTGATGCGCCATTTTGTAATCCTATGCCACGTTTTACAGGAGTTATGAACCATGATAGTAGGGCGTGCAGACCAAATTTCTCCAATAAAACATTCCAGGACACTTTGAGCAATGCTTCAAACACTGAATTAAAGCTTGGACAATCTTCTTATCATCAATCTATGACTACTCTTTCCCCATTGGGGCAATCAACGATGATTGAATTTCAGAAACCCCAAACACATAGGCCTCCGATAAATCAAAGTGAGATTACCTTTTGTACCTTGTTTCTTTCATTATTTTCTTTGTGCATTGTCATTCAAAGGTACATTTTTGTTTCTGCTTCGCATGCCAAGACTCTTAAGTGTCAAATTGAAAGGCCACAATTAGAAACTGTTAAATATTTTTTATTGATATATGTTAACTTTTTGTATGATTTGGAGCATCATAGTAGAAACGTCTGATTTGATCCATAATTATATGTGCACATCCTTTGAGACTTGAGAGCACTTTCTGCTTGTGGAACACATATGACATGTAACACCATGATCATGTGGCTCAGATCCTTCTCCAAAGCAAGCAACAAAGATCAGCAAAAGTCTATCTGAACATAATGAACCATCCATTAGTACCGGAAATAAGAAGCAACCACTTGAAGTTGTTAATGACATGAAGCGTTCTGAAGGTGATGAGCTTACAGATGATACATCCAAGAATTCATTTATCTCATTATTTCTTTCACACCTTGAGAGGAATAATACACCCGAACCCATTGATGACATTCTCAACAGTAATGAGCACTATCTTCCTAAGGCCCTGGATGTTGCATGTGGTTCTGATCATCCAGAAAGTGCCACTAGACAGATTGAAACAAGGGCGGCTAATGATAAGCACTCAAAGTTGGCCTCAGCCATTGTTCATACGAAAAGGAGATCAGAGGGCATTTCTCTTTCAGTGGCTTCTTCTGGATATAATCCTCAAGATGCATCCCATGCTAATAGTCAGGAACACTTGATTCATGGTGATTCCTTGTCACATTTGCTGCCTAGTCAACCTAACACCGGAATCTCGAAAATTTCTGCAAGGGTTTCATGTCATGCAAATTGCATGAGCTGCATTCACGTGGGTAATAAATCCCATCAAGTTGCACATGGTGAGATTGGGGTTCCCTGTTTCTATGATAAAATGGTAAGTTGACCTTGTTGCACATAGCAGAAGCAACAACAAGCACATCCATCAAAACGGTTGTTTTTTACTTCTTTATTACTTTTCTATAATCCATGTATTTTTTTGCAGGCCAGGGGCCATGGTACTTTTGAGCGAGTTGATGACTGCACACATAGAAGTTTGAGAGCTTTCACAAAAATCAGTTGCGATAATGGGAAATCTTGTTGTTCTTCTCGTGAGCTTCTACCTAGCTTTTGCCAAAATGATCAGCCAACACTGGGAAAATCGATTTGTGGATGCTGTTGCAAAATTCAGGAAGATGCTTCCAAGCTTGGTTTTATACCTGGTCACATGTGCAGAACTCATTTTTCTAGTGATGTTCGTCCAGTTCTAGCCAATAAGCCTACTATTGAAGGTTGCTTTCTTCATCTGCAATGGTTGTTTCTATGATGAACAATTATTTAAATGTTTCTAAGCTTTAATTCATTGTAAACCTTTTTTTTGTTTTAGGGCTAGATGAATTTTGTGCTTGCAGTTGCTCCACTTTTACACAACGATCATCATTATGTTCTCGGGAATACGTCTTGCAGTCTTCCTGTGACTCATGTCCCATTAATGGACTGCACTGCAGAAGGTAAACTGGTTGATTTGATCCTCCTGTTTTCCTTGTTGCTATTCTTGCTGGGTATTGCCATCACACTATGAACCTTTGTTTTCCTTACTGTTTACATTGATCAACGTTTTAACCCCGTGATTGTAACCAAGATGCACTATTATGGTTGTGATCGAATTGCTGCCTTATTCTGGGTATTTGTAGTCGAGTTGATTAAGTGGTCTAAGTAGCACTCCTCAAGTCCTGGGTTCGACTCCATGTGGGAGCGAATTTTAGGTTGGGGTTAAAAAAAGTCACTCGTTGGTTCCCTTGGTCAGCATGGGTGAGCCGACCTATGGTCGGCATGCCCGCGTACAAGGGGCTGGTCGTGTGGGTTGGGCCTCAAAGCACGGGTCAAGCCCGAACCAATAGGGGGCGACATCCCCACGTATGGGGGAGTCAACTTTTGTGGCTTTTCTCGTCCAGGCTCGCAGCAGGCGTGTTACTGGCGTCGGGGTCGAGTGTCACCAACGCCTATCTTCTATCAAGAAAAGCAAGAAGACCATTATGAAGACACTAGGAGTGATCTGTGATGGGGATTCTCTGAGTCAAGAGGCGCTGGATGAATATAGTCGCATTTTCAGCAAATCTCTTTCCCAGGTGCAGATCCAAGCTCTTGCCTCTCTTTTCGGTTGGTCTCTACCAGAAGAGATGTTGGTAGTGGAGATGTCTACTTTTTGAGGAAGGTTCTCTTCCTTGGGTTGTGGGTTTGTTGGTCGTCTTAAGCTAGTGTTTTATGGATCCTTCAAAAATTCTCATTTGGAATGTAAGGGGGCTTAATGCCTCGGCTCATTAGGATGCTGTAAGGACTGAGGTCGTCTCCTCTGGAGTGGATGTGGTTTGTTTACAGGAAACTAAAATGCAGGATATTTCTCGTTTTTTGGTTATTCGGATGCTTGGACCAGATTTTGCCAACTTTGTCTTTCGCCCATCTATTGGTGCTAGTGGTGGCATTTTGGTTGCTTGGAAAGATCATATAAATTGGTCTGGTGTTTCTAGAGTGGATGATCATTCAGTGTCAATTCTTTTTCATCCTGTTGATGATGTTGAGTGGTGGCTGACTTGTGTGTATGGTCCCCAGTTCAACCAGGACAAAATTGCCTTCCTTCAAGAATTGAGAGATATTCGTGCTTCCTATTCTGGCCCTTGGTTGGTCCTTGGGGATTTTAATTTAATTTATAAAGATGAGGATAAAAATAACTCCAATCTGGATAGGCCAATGATGCATAGTTTCCGGAGATGGATTGATGACTTGGCTCTTAAGGAGTTGCCTTCGGTTGGGCGTAAGTACACCTGGTCAAATGGGAAGCATAATCCAACTCTTGTCAAATTGGACCGTGTTTTTTGCTCCTTGGATTGGGATGATCAATTCCCTTGGGCCTTGCTGCAAAGTTCGGCCTCATTCGATTCAGACCATTGCCCGCTTCTTCTGGGGCTTAAGGATATTGTGCAAAGAAAGCCACGGTTTCATTTTGAAGCTTTTTGGACAAGATTGGAAGGGTTTCTGGTAGCTGTTGAGGAAGCCTGGGCTGCTGTCCCTGCTAGTCACTGTCTGTTGCTCACTCTTTCCATGAAGCTCAAGGCCACGACTAAAGCTCTTCAAGGTTGGGGCGAGAAAAAGGTTGGTCTTATTAGATCATAGCTTGGTCTTGCCAGGGAGCTGCTCCACCAGTTCGACATAGCTCAGGACAGTAGAAGTCTTTCTCCTGAAGAATTTTGGTTGCGTAATAGTCTAAAGCAGCACAGTCTTGCTCTTGCGTCTTTATGGCATTCCTTGGTCCGGATGAGATCTCGGATTTGTTGGTTGAAGGATGGGGATGCGAATATTGCTTTATTTCACTCTCATGCGAGGTATCGCAAAGCTAAGAGTTTCATCCCTAGAATTGTCTCAGAGGATGGAAAGGTTTTCACTGCCCAGGAAGAGAAGGCGGACTTGTTCACTGATTTCTATATGAATCTGCTTGGTTCTGCAATTAATAGGGGGGCTGCGGTTGATTTGGAACAGCTTGGAGTTCCCACTTTTGATCTAGAAGCTCTTGACAGCCCTTTCTTGGTGGATGAGGTATGGAATACAATCATTAGTCTTCCTCTTGACAAGGCGCCGGGGCCAGACGGGTTCACAGGTCGTTTTTACAAGGTCTGTTGGTCCATCATCAAGATTGATGTCATGGCTGCAATATCCTGTGTTTGGGCTAGAAAGTTTGCCAACATGAATTGTCTGAACTCCGCTTTTACATCACTCTCATTCCAAAATTGGAAGGGGCCGACAAGGTCAAAGATTTTAGACCTATCAACCTTATTCATAGTTTTGCAAAGCTGGTGTCTAAGCTTATGGCTAATAGATTGGCTTGTCAGTTGCAGCATCTTGTCTCGCCTAATCAATCTACTTTCATCAAGAAAAGGTTTATTCAAGATAATTTTATGCTGGTACAACATACTGCTCATTTTTTGCAGCAGCAAAAACAGCCCCGTATCATGATCAAACTGGACATTTCTAAGGCTTTTGATAGTGTTTCCTGGGCATTTTTAATTGAAGTTCTCATTAGGCTGGGTTTTGGACAGATTTGGTGCAATGTCGTTTGCGGCTTGTTGTCCTCTTCCTCAACTCAGATTTTGCTTAACGGATGCCCGGGAGAAGTCATATATCATCGGCGGGGTTTGCGTCAAGGGGACCCATTGTCTCCTATGCTCTTTGTCTTAGTTATGGATGTCCTTAATATTATGGTGCAGCGTGCCTCTGCGGAAGGGGTTCTCCAGCCCCTTTCTTCGAGATTCCTTCACCACCGGATTTCTTTATACGTGGATGATGTGGTTGTTTTCCTTCGGCCGGATGTGGTTGATATTGAGGCATTTAAGGGGATTCTACATCTTTTTGGTGAAGCCTCTGGTCTGAAGACCAACATTCAGAAGAGTAATGTTTTCCCAATTCATTGTGATGAGGAAGATCTGGCTTCAGTGCAGGCATCTTTACCCTGCCAGCTGTCTAATTTCCCATGCAAATATCTTGGGCTTCCGTTATCCTTAAAACGTCTATCTAGGCCGCAATTGCAATCTATCATTGATCGTATTGCGGTCATGCTTCCAGGATGGAAGGCGGAGCTTATGTCCAAGGCTGGCCGGGCTGTTTATATTCAGTCGGTTATGACTTCCAGATTTGTGTATTTGGCTATGGCCCTGGATCTCCCTGCTTGGGCGATCAAGGCAATTGACAGATTAAGGAGAGCTTTCCTTTGGAAAGGTGGGAAAGAAATCAAGGGAGGGCACTGTTCTTTGGCTTGGAGTAAAGTCACTCGCCCTAAAGAATTGGGTGGTCTTGGTCTTTTTGATTTAAAATTGTTTGGTTGGGCTCTTAGAGTCAGGTGGCTTTGGTTGCAGAAATCAGATCCTGGGAGGCCGTGGGCTGTTTTTCCGCTTCATTTCACAAAGGAAGTGGTTTGCCTATTCAATTTTGCTGTGTATACTGAGATTGGAAATGGTTTAAACACACTCTTTTGGACTGATAAATGGCTGCATGGGCACTGCAATCAAGAGCTTGCCCCTGCAGTGTTTGCCTCTATTCCTAGGAAGGTTACCAAAAGTAGATTGGTTAAGGATGCCTTGACTAATTTGAGTTGGGTTCAAGATGTTCAGGGAGCTCTTTCCTATGCTTTCTGGGTGCAGTTTTTGGATTTGGCTGAGATCCTGGAAGGTACCTTGCTGCAGCCCAATGTGCAAGATCGTCATGTTTGGAGGTTTTCTAGTTCCGGTGATTATTCTTCAAAATCCGCTTACACTGCTATGTTCCATGGCTCGGTGTTTTTCAAGCAGGCTGATCGAATTTGGAAGACATGGGCCCCTAGCAAATGTCGGTTTTTTCTATGGCTTGTGGCTCACAACAAATGTTGGACAACAGATAGATTGGCTAAAAGAGGATTGACTTAGTCGCTTCTTTGCCCGCTCTGTGATCAACATGATGAGACTATCAACCATCTGTTGGTGGGCTGCTCCTTTGCGCGTCATTTCTGGTTTGAGTTGCTCAGGCCTTTTGGTTTGCAGGACTTCCTTCTAGGATAGGATATAGTTGATTTTGATCACTGGTGGTGTTTCAATAGTGCTCGGCTGGGTGGGCTGAGTAAGAAGGGCTTTGACTCCTTGGTCGCTTTAGGCGCTTGGATGTTGTGGAAGCATAGAAATGGTGTTGTCTTCAATGGTTCCAATCCAAACTTGGTGGTGGCCGTTCGGCTGGCCAGGGAGGAAGCTTTCTTGTGGTCTTTGGCTGGGGCTAAGGGTTTTTCTTACCTCCTAGCTCCAAGTCGGGTGGTTTAGTTTTCTGTTTTAGTGTTGGGGTGTCTGTCAGCTGACAAACGCTCTGTCCCTGCCCCTGCTCCAGATGTTGTTTCTGGCTAGGTGGGGTTCGGTGTGTGTGTGTTGTACTGTCTGTTCGGGGTCTTTTCCCCTTTTCTTCTTAATACATTGACGCGCAGCTCTCCTGCGTGTTTGAGAAAAAAAAGAACTCTTCTTAGTGAAATACCATGGGGATGGTCTTTCCGCCACCGGCTGAGTTTTTTCTTCTCATTTTAGAGAATATTTATTCTAGCAGCGTACATACCATAATTTAAATTATTTGTGAAAGTTCTGTAGTTTAGGGGTTTAGAGTTAATTCCTCTATATTCTGATGTAGGGGCATCCTAATAAAAAAACCCTGCTAAATACTTCTCTCCTCTAACGGTTCCCCTTATCCCAAATAACATACAAGGCAGACAATATATCACCCCAAATTCGAGGGAGGGAGGGATTTTTGTTGCATAAACCTTAGTTTTGACTTTAAATGTTATATATGGGAACTCTTGGACATGCTCTAATAGCTCAGGGGGCTTGACACACTTTTTTCCATCCTTTAATTCAAATTATAATATCCTTTCTGAGCTGTGATCCTTCCTGTTTTTTTCCTGAGTGCAAGGATATAGTTACTGTAACATTTGTGCCAGACTAAGATGCCATAACGCTTTGAAGTAAGGATCTATCTGGGTGATGTTTCCTTCCCTTTTTTGCAACTATTGTTATCATTATGTACTCTGTACTTGATCTGATCCCAAAATCCATTTAGGATTTTTGTCAGTCAAACCTTTTAACTTCATCCATCTATATCTAAAACATAATATAAATTGACATAAATCGATGTTATTAGACCCGTCACGAAAAATTAAAGAGGCACGTTTCATTTTGAATTGCTAGTCAATGTGAATTATTGGAGGCCGTTTCATGCCCTAATGGACTTCTATTTTGGACTGGGGAACAGTATAATTCTCTTAGTACTTAAATCTTGATTTTAATGTTATTGCACTTAATTCTCTTACCATAGCCACATTTGTATATATATCAAACTTCATGAATGTGCTTCTGTACCTATCTCCATGCTTGTATTTATGTACGTCTCTTTATTACAGTTGTATGGGACATGCAGCAGATAGCTTAACAAAACACTCTCTGTTTGATCCTCTTAATACAAAAGAACGAGGTTCTTGTTGCAATGGAAGATGCTGCTACTCTGTAGTCCCAAAATGTTTGTCTAGTTGTGACTTTACAAAACACTGTGATGTCATAATTGACCAAATAGGTCATGCTGCACCTAAAGGTAACCATCAGCTGCAAATGCCTACCAGATGCTGCACACTGGGGGAGAATGAGAAGTTAATATGCCAATGCTTAAGCAATAAAATAGCTGTAAGAAACTTGCCTCAAACTTCTCATTGTAAAGATATCTCTGAGAAAGTAATGAACCAGCCTTCTATTGCTATACCGGAGAGACTGGAGAATGTATCAGAACCTTCAGTGGCTGATGACAGTTCATCCAAAGCTGTAGCAGAGAAAAAGGATGCTTATAGAGATTCTGCAGTATCTAAAGGACAGCCAAATTTTGGTTTCTCATCTGGATCGTCCAGCATTATAGTGACAAAGTTCCAGAAATCACCTGAATTTAACAATGTATCCTCTACTGCTAAACATAGCAAACATAAAAATCTGTGTGATGAAGGATCAAGAATTGAGAAAAGTTCAGCATCCAGCTATGTGCCTACCAGTACAGGATGTGAAGAACCCCTAAATAGTTTTGCCAAATCTGAGCTGGGTCCATCAAGAGTGAAGCGCAAATGTAATCAGATTTCTGAGGGAAGGAGACTGGAAGAAACAGATAATGAGGAACATTGTTCTGAACTGCTAAAAAAGACTAGAACACTGAGATGCTCTGTTAAAGGTTCTGAATCAGATGATTGTACTAGGGCTAGTTCCCAGTCGTCCCAGAAGGGGGTCTATCAACCACAAAATGAGGTTAACTCATTTTCTTGCAGGGTGTTGAGAACCAAGCGAAAACATCCTATTATGCATTTAAATAAGCATGTGAAACAGCTTCACAGACAGACCAAGTTTTTTGAAGGTGATGAGCAACCAGATGCCAAGGGCAATTTTCTTGGTGGATTAAATTCCTATGATAGGAAGAGGCAAGTAGAGGATATGAGCACTCTGGATAAAACAAGACATCACCAGGAAGGGAGTCGAGCATTTGTCCGCAAACTTCCTAAATATGTGTCTCTGAATTGCATTGTTAATGAACCAAATACTAACAGTGAAGGTGCTTGCAGTGGGAGTGGTGGGATTGATTCTAGTTTAATTGCTACAGGGATTACAAACGATAACAGGAAATCTCCCAAAATTGTTCCTCTCAATCTGGTTCTTAAAAAGGCTAAGAGATGCAATGCTGTTAAACTCCGTAAGACAGAAAGCACCCACTTGTATGAGGAGAAAAGCTCAGATTGTTCTGTGAACAGCTCAGATTATTCTATAGAAAAGTATTCCGTTGATGATGAAAATTGCAGCCCACAAGCTGAATATGAACTGCAGGATTCCAAAAGGAGTAGGTATTCATCTAATGATCTGAGGTCACATGTGGCTCTCCACAAAAGAACATCTGGTGGTATGGTTCTAGAACATTCTTTTCAACTAGTTTGAGCATATATCTTCCTTTGATTTTCTCTTAGAATACTAGGAATATGAAATGCCATCTCATTTCAGTCATTGGAGAAGATGACTCTCTTGGTCTAACAGATGTGGAAATAAATTGCCTGTCAATATCATCATCAAGTAATGGTATGAGAAAAGTACCATAGTATGGTTGGCCGTATATTAGTGAAACTGATTATGCTCCATAAAATGGAAGATATTGCTCTATATGACCTGTAGTTAGCACTTTTTTAGTATTTTTAGAAACTTTGAAGTCATTTCAGGAAAAAAAGATTGATTGTGGTTCACCATGTAGTAAACAGTTTAATTATTTTTTCAACGACTTATGGAACTGGTAAGAAACCCATTTTTTTTCTAAAACAACATTACACAACCAAGAATTGATTCAATGCCACACAACTACTGCTCTTTTGTTTTCACTGAAAAAACACATACTCCAGATTATGTATTAACTATTCGCATGAGCAACAGATGTATTTTGTACATAAAAACTGTATCAGGATGCACTATTAAACGGCACTTTTATTTTACTAACCTAGTATTCGACCATGTACAGGAACTAAGAATCGAAGAACAAGTGTATCCCTTGCCAGGATTAAGAAATTCGGAAGCAAATCAGTATGCTATTCTGGCAGTGACAAAGACAATGCTGTGCTAGCCCATGAAGTGAATGATAGGAGGTTGAGGTTCCATTATATGTATCTTATGGATTTGTTTTCCAAGAAAGGATATGTTCTTGGGAGCACACCCTATATTTATCTAGTTTCTTTCATTACTAACCGATCTGACAAATTCTGCTTATTATCTTGTACAGATACAGTGGAAGACTCAGCTCAAATTCTCCATGCTGTGTTTGTGGGATCTCAGACCTGGAGCCTTGCAATCGATTAATAGAGTGCAGCAAGTGCTATATCAAAGTATTTCATACTACTCTGTACATGTGCCCTACTATTACCGCATATTTACAGTGGCCTGTATTTTGTGTAGGTGCACCAAGCCTGCTATGGTGTACTAAAAGTTCCTAGGGGTCAATGGTTTTGCAGACCGTGCAAGACTAATACCATGGATACAGTAAGCAGTCATTTTCAGAAAATAATTTATTTAAGCATTTATTATGTCATGACTCATGAGATGAAGGGCATGCCTGGGTGAGAGCTATCTTACCGAGTCACCAGATCGTGGGTTCAAAGCAGCTTCTCCGTATTTGTGGGAAAAAAGGCCTGCCTCTATTGGTCCCTTTCCTAGACGACTAGACCCCACTCATCTCAGAGCCTCTGGCACTGGGTTTATGCTTTTTTATTTAGTACATCACGAGTTAGGTCTGTTCCTTTTTTTATTTAGTATGTCACGAGATAGATTAGTGAACCCACTCATGTGAGAGCCTCCGACACTGGGTTTGTTCTTTTTCTTATTCAGGATGTCACGAGATAGATTAGTGAATGCATCCTTGTGGTGATTTATTTAGCATAATGTGTCATATGTGCAATGGCTTCTCATCTTCTTCATTGTTGGTTATGCAAATATGCCATATGTGCAATGGCTTCTCCAGTTCATCTTCTTCAATCGTTGATTATGCACGTTGATTTCTTTGCTTTGAATATGTACTACCTAAAAATACTATATTATCCATTCTTGATGTCCTTAGGAAATAAAGCTTATATCAGTAAATCTCCAATCTGCTTGATCCGCAGATTAGATTTCAGGAAAAGGAGCTGTCTACATGGATGCAGTGTTTTTTTTTTAAAAAAAACTAAGTGACCACTGCATCCTATTTGCTACTCCATGGATGTTTTTTTTTTCTCGAACATGCAGGAGGGCTGCATATTATTATATTAAAGAAGCACAAAGTTTATTTTATATCAACTTTAGTTCTGTTTAAGTGCATCTGTGCCTTACTGGTCTGAAATGTGGACCCAACCACTTTAACTGAAACTTTGCAAGCATTTGCTAGTGGTAGGCCATTCCCTGTATTGTATTGCCTTAAGGGCCGTTTGGATCCCTTCATTTTAAAGGAATTGGAATTTACTCAATAGAGTAGGTTATTTGGTTTTGAATTTGACATTCCACCACTTTCCAAAGTTCAGATATAAGCCTATCCCAAATTCATAGGATAAGAGGTGGAAAATGATTTTATGTATCACTAGTCTATGTTTCTACTTTACAACTTATAACATGCTTTTCTTTTCGGCTCGCTCTCGTATAGTAGGAATATAGCCCATAAATATCTCCCCCATATGACCAACAATAGTATATAAATATATTCTTTATAAATTCATATTAGCTTAATTGTTCTATGCCTAAATTACGATTATTAGAAAGCATTTTTTCATGTTACAGATTTTTTTTACTCGAACCCTCATGATACAGCCTACCTTTGGTTTTCCTAAGATGCATCACATAGAGAATAATTGTTTCTAGGGAACAAAAAGTTTGTTCATCCTACCAGTCTCTCATTACATCTGTTTCCAGGTCTGTGTGCTGTGTGGTTATGGAGGTGGAGCTATGACAAGGGCACTGAAAACCAAGAATATTTTGAAAAGTTTGCTCCAAGGTTTGATGATTTTAGAAAGGTCAGAATATTATGTTGATTCCTTAGGAAATGCAAGCAGTGAGTGTACAAGTAAGTAGTTACATGGGGAACGTGTCGAACATATCTTATTTTGTGCTTCCAAATCAACAAGCTTTGAACATTTTATCTGCAACAGGCTTGCGAAATCCAGTAGACAGTGCACACGGGGATAACATTATGAATGCGAAGAACATCACCAGCAATTCCTGGACCTCTGTTAAATACAATTCGAGTTTACTTGGACCAAAACCAATGCAGTGGGTTCACATGGTCTGTGGGCTGTGGACACCTGGCACAAAATGCCCAAATGACACCACAATGAGCGCTTTTGATGTTTCAGGTGCTTCACCTGCCAAGAGAAATACTGTGAGTTCCATACATGCATAATCTGACCATGGAATTACCCGTAATGAACTTTTTCTTTACCTTGACTGTTGCAATTCTTTTTTCATCAGGCATGTTCAATATGTGACAGAACTGGGGGCTCATTTGTCAAGTGCCGAGCTGTAAATTGTTTGGTATTCTTTCATGCTTGGTGTGCACATCAGAGGGTATGGTATCTGCACATATACCTTTTTTCTTTTTGCTAAAAGTGTTCCTTACCTTTACTTACTGCACGCTCATATAGGAAATGGTTTGAAACTTTGGTTACAACTTATTACTTTTGTATATTCTATATTATCTAAACTGGAAGGGAGGCCTGGTGCAGTGGTGAGTGCTGCCCCACTGAGTCACTAGGTCATGGGTTCGCATTGCGGGGGAAGGCTTGCCTAGCTTTATCCTGTTTCCTGCCTGAATTCTCTGCATGTTCTTCAAGCAATGCAAGGAATAATGGTGTGTTAAACCCGGAATGACACAGAATGCCTGAATTCTCTGCATGTTCTCCAAGGAATAAGGGGTGTTTTTGTTAGAATACCCGTTTAGAGTTTGGGGTTTTCCCTGTGTAATTACTGTCTCGCCCCTCTGTAATGGGCCTGGCCCAGTTTACTCAAGTCTATTAATACACTACCCAACCCCTGTTAGGGTTAGGGTTTGCATCATTCAACATGGTACCAGAGCCAAGTTAATTTTTTTTCCAGCCACCTTCCTCTCGGACGCCGCCAGCCCCGCCCTCTCCTCTCTCCAGCCGCCGCCGGCCCTTCCCCTTGCCCCGGCCGCCGCCCCCTGCCCCTCTGCTTCGCGCGCCGCCCGGTGGAGCCCCTCCAGTCGCGCCCGCGCCGACGGCTCTGCCTGGGCCGCGCCCCTACGCCGCCGGCGCGCGCGCCCCGTCCCTCTGCGTCAGGTCCGGCCATCCTCCTCCCTCGGTCGCGCCTCTCCCTGCTCGGGCTTGGTCGACGTCGCCCTGCCTCGTCCATCGCGCCCTGGAGCTCGCGTCGGGACTTCGCCTTGCACCGCCACAAGCTTGCTGTCGACCCCGCCGGACCTGCAGCCTCGACGCCGCCGTCCCTGCTCAGCCTCCACGCCGGCGTCCTTCCTCGTCGTGCCTCCACTCTGCCCCGGCATCGCACTCCGTGGTCAGGTCGGCGCTCATCTCCGACCTCGCCCCTCCTGTTCCGGTCGTCGACCTCGCTTCACCTCGCCCTTCTCCCTGCCGCGAGCGCTCCCTGCTGCGGCCTCCTCTTCCCTAGCCGTTGGGCGCCGTCGGCCCCAACCCCCAGCCACACCGCTCGACTCGATCTTCGTGGCTGTGCGCGCCCTTCTGGACGGCCCTCCTCGCTCCTCTCGCCGTTGCGCTTCTCCTACCAGTGTTGTCCCCACCCACACCGGTTCCATGGTGTCACCCCCGCCATACATGAGCTTTACCTCGCCCGCCGCTCCTGTGACTGTGCGTGCCCTCCTCCACAACGGCCAGCTCATCCGGGGCATGTTCGTGTCCTTCGATCCAGTCTGGAACCCTATTCTCCGGGACTGCGTCGAGATCCACCCTCAGGCGGGCCGTCACATGCCTAGACCGCTTGTCTTCCCATGTGCTGCGATCGCCTCCCTAGCGGTTGAGCCTGTGTCATCTCCCTCCCTCCCTAGCGCCTCTATCGGGGCACCTTCTTTAGCCCTCTCCGCTCACACCGTACCTTCACCTCCACCACCTCCCCCTCTCACCACCGATTGAGTGGTTGACTCCGGGGCCTCCTTCCACACTACCCCCACAACTAGTTCGTTATTCCACTCCCATCCACCACACCCCTCACATCCTTCCTCCATCGTCGTTGGCAACGGTTCCACCCTCCCGGTCACCTCAGTAGGTGCATCGGTTCTTCCAGGACCATTCTGCCTTAACGACGTCCTTGTTGCTCCCGGACTGACTCATCCCCTCCTCTCGATTCGTCGCTTCACTAGTGACAACCAGTGCTCTATGGAGTTCGACCCCTGGGGTCTCACCATACGCCACCTTCCCACACATGCTGTGCTCGCTCGCTGTGACAGCTCCGGCCCCCCTCTATTCTCTTCACTTGCCCTCCACTCTCCACACCAGAGTAGCCTCATCTCCTGCCCTTACTACTACCACCACATCACATGCTCTTGCTACTACCACCACCTCCTCCGCCATTTGGCACCGTCGCCTCGGGCACCCTGGACCTGACGTCATGTCCCAGCTTGCCAGCCACTCTGACATATCCTATACTCGGGGCTCTTCTGAGCGCCTCTGTCATGCTTGTCAGCTTGGCCGTCACTCCCGTCTTCCTTTTTCCACTTCCACGTCCAGGGCTGTTCAGGCCTTTGATCTTGTCCACTGTGATCGCTGGACGTCTCCTGTCCTTAGCCTCTCCGGATACAAATACTACCTGGTCATTCTGGACGACTACTCCCATTTCCTTTGGACTTCCCCCTTCGGCTGAAGTCCGACACGTTTACCACCCTCACTCACTTCTTCGCCTGGGTATCCACCCAGTTCCGGCGCCCAGTCCGTGCCCTGCAGTGCGACAATGGCCGCGAGTTCGACAACAACGCCTCCCGTTCTTTCTTCCTCACTCACGGCGTCCAGTTGCGTCTCTCGTGTCCCTACACCTCTGCTCAGAACGACCGGGCCGAGCGCATGATTCGCACCACCACCAATATGATCCGCTGCCTTCTATTTCAGGCGTCTCTCCCTGCCACCTACTGGGCAGAGGCCCTTCATACCGCCACATCTCCTCAACCGTCTTCCCTCGAAGGCGGTGAGCCACCCTACACCTCACTTCGCCCTGTACGGCACAACCCCTTCCTACGACCACCTACGCGTGTTCGGCTGTGCCTGCTACCCTAACACTTCCGCTACCGCCCCTAACAAGCTTTCTCCTCGCTCCACTCGCTGCCTCTTCCTCGGCTACTCCCCTGACCACAAGGGGTATCGGTGTCTGGACCTCACCTCCCACCGCATCATCGTCTCTCGTCACGTCGTCTTCGACGAAGATGTGTTTCCCCTTGCAGGCTCCACCCCACCCACCAATCTCGACTCACTCCTCGAGTCCGATCCGGTTCCCCCCCACCCCCGGCGCCCCGCCTTGCGCCGTTACCTGTACCTCGTGCGGCCACGACGCCACCGCTCGCGCCCATTCCCGCGCCACAGGCGGCCCCGTCGACCCCGCCTGCGCCCCGCGCGGCCACGTCGGCCACGCCTGCGCCACGCGCGGCCCCGTCGATCATGCCTGCGTCACGCGCGGCCCCGACGACCCCGCCTGCGCCACGCGCGGCCGGTCGATCACGCCTGCGCCACGCGCGGCCCCGACGACCCTGCCTGCGCCACGCGCGGTCCCGTCGACCTCGGCTCGCTTCGCCGACCCCGCACTCGTCTACCACCGTCGCGGCCACGCCGATACCTCGGCGCCTGTCGCCTCGGGCTCGTCGACGAGCACGACCCGCTTTGTCGACCCCGCCGTCGTCTATCACCGCCGCGAGCCAGCCATACCCGCCGCTCCCGACGTTGCGGCGGCCCGCTCCGAGCCGTCAGTGTACCACCCGGTCGCCATCTACCGCGACCCCGGGCACGTCCACCCGATGGTGACTCGGCGCGCTGCTGGCGTTCTTCGCCCCGTCAACCGGCTGATCCTAGCAGCTGATACGACCTGCACTCCACCGGACGCATCCCCGGTGCCCTCCTCCGTTCGCATTGCCCTCGCCGACCCACATTGGCGTCGTGCTATGGAGGAGTATGTGGCCCTCTTGGCCAACCACACCTGGGACCTGGTGCCGTGTCCACCAGGCACCAACGTGGTCACCGGCAAGTGGCTATTTCGCCACAAGCTGACCTCGGACGGCTCCCTCGACCGCTACAAGGCCCGTTGGGTCCTTCGGGGCTTCACCCAGCGCCCCGGAGTAGACTACAACGAGACCTTCAGCCCCGTCGTCAAATTCGCCACTGTCCGCGCCGTCCTCTCCCTCGCCCTCTCCCGCGACTGGGCGATCCATCAGCTTGACGTCAAGAATGCCTTCCTCCATGGCACTCTAACGGAGACGGTTTACTGCCGCCAGCCCACCGGCTTTGTCGACGCCGATCGTCCGGATTTGGTCTACCGGCTGAACCGATCCCTGTACGGCCTCAAGCAGGCGCCGCGAGCATGGTACAATTGCTTCGCCTCCTACTTGGCCTCCATCGGCTTCGTCTAGGCCAAGTCAAACATGTCCCTATTCATCTATCGGCGTGGCGACGACACCGTCTACCTCCTGCTCTACGTCGATGACATTGTGCTCACGGCATCCACCGTTGACCTTCTACAGCACACGATCGTCGCCCTTCAGCGGGAGTTCGCGATGAAGGACCTGGGGCCCCTCCACCACTTCCTCGGCATCACCGTCGAGCGTCGGCCTCAGGGTCTCTTCCTCCACCAGCGTTAGTACGCCATCGACATCCTGGCGCGGGCTGGCATGTCTGACTGCAAGCCCTGCTCCACGCCTGTCGACACTCAGGCAAAGCTCTCTGAGGACGACGGGCCTCCGGTCGCCGACGCGACGTCCTACCGAAGCCTGACCGGCGCGCTCCAGTACCTCACCTTCTCCAGGCCCGACATCGCCTACGCCGTCCAGCAGGTGTGCCTACATATGCACACTCCGCGAGAGCCCCACCTCACCGCTCTCAAGCGGATCCTGCACTACCTCCGCGGCTCCCTCGACTACGGCCTCCTACTGCGACCATCCCCGACATCGGAGCTCGTGGTCTACACCGTCGCTGACTGGGCTGGCTGTCCCGACACGCGCCGGTCCACCTCCGGTTACGCCGTGTTCCTGGGCGCCAACCTCGTCTCTAAGGCCGCCAAACGGCAGCCCGTCGTCTCTCGCTCCAGCGCTGAGGCCGAGTACCGCGTCATGGCCAACGGCGTGGCAGAGGTCTCCTGGTTGCGACAGCTCCTCCATGAGCTCCACAGTCCCCTTCAGCGCGCCACCCTCGTCTACTGCGACAACGTCAGCGCGGTCTACCTCTCCACCAATCTCGTGCAGCATCAGCGCACGAAGCACGTGGAGATCGACCTGCACTTCGTCCACGAGTGTGTCGCTGCCGGTGACGTTCGGATTCTCAGCGTCCCCACCACGCTGCAGTTCGCTGACATCTTCAAATGCTGGATACGAATACAATATTCATAATATCTGTCGGATATCGAATATCCAAGATATTTGACGGATATATCCGACCACTATCCGAATAAAGATCCGATGTGCAAATAGCTAGCACATCTCTTTGTATTCAGCCAAAGCCACTTGGTCTCTTTATATAGAGCATCAAAGCATACCACATCCTTTCATTGGCAAGGTGGTATTAAACTTGTGTGCCTAGTGCTGCTGGGTGCCCGCAGCATGCGCTTGGGGCATCCGGCATTGGGCGGCTAGGCAGCGAGTGCTGCCAGCGCTGCTGACGTCAAAGGCCCAAAAGGCCAATAGCCCATGTACGGTTGCATGTGCTGCCATACCATATTCCTTCCAATATTTTTTTTTATCTTTTTTATATTGTGATTATAAAAAAATTATCTTGATGGTTAATGCTAAAATACTAAATGAATTACTCTTCATAAATATAGTTATTTCTTAAGTGCTATCGTCATGGCTATATGTTCCTGATTTAATTATTGGGTTCCGACCGTTATCGATGCATCTCCAATCAATATTTTCTGTTATCCCACATTTCCAATAAGTGTACTAGTTCATACTTATTACAATAAGGCCATGTTCTAAACTTCTAAAGCTAATTGTTAGTCAGCTAATACGTTGTTAGCAGATTTTAGTTGAGTTGGAGCAGCTAACAACTAATAGCTATTTGTGAGGTATACCTACCAATTAGTTGGTTTATTAGCTGACCCGTTCTAAACTTCTCAACTAATTTTAGCTACTAACTATTAGTTTTATAATAGGGCATAAGTATGGTACATGTGAATGATGAATTTTCTTCATATCCGAAGAAAATATTTGTAACCGATGTTATCCGCATCCGACTTGTTCCGTATTCGACACTTGACTATCCATATTCGTAACCGAGACAATCCGTATTTGTATTTGTATCCGAAGCTATCTGCATTCGAATTCGAACCCGAACAAAAAAATGAAAACAAATATAAAATCAGTAATATCCGTCCGTATTTGATCCGGTTACATCCCTCTTTAGGATGGTACAAGCCATGTGCTTTCCAATAGTAACAAAAAAAGTTCCTGTTTCTTTTTCCCAATGTTCTGTTTTTCTTTGTTTAGTTGTAAAACAATAAAAAACTCAGCCTGCGAGGGTAAGACAGCCTCCAGGCATTGTATTAAGAAGACACACAGGTCGAGAAAACCCTCGTACCCCTGCCTCACCCATACACAACGGTAGCGTATCCCATGTGAGAACGACCCATGTGAGAACGACCACGACAGGGGCCGGCCTTAGACATGTGCTTTGGCATGGGACAAATGAGGTTTTTTTAACCCCAGTCTGAAATTCGCTCCCACGAATAGTCAAACTTAGGATGACATGATCTGAGGAGTGCTACTCAGACCACCTAACCAACTCAGCTAGAGGCCCTTTCACAGTTGTAAAAGTTGGTCCTTTTGTAATTTATCACATCTTCAAACTCAGGTTTCAATGGTTGTATCTTATATTATGTTTGTGGAGCTTATATTTTCCATGTCCATATTTGCTTGTGATATCTGTCAACAGGGTTTGCTGCAAAGTGAGCCTGAAGGCGAGCACAATGAAAATATTGGCTTTTATGGGCGATGCGTGTCTCACGCCATTGTTTTTTCTAGTCACGTTAATCCTAAGAAAGAATACTTTAGAAACAACAATCGGACATGTGCACGTACAGAGGTAATGCTTTTTGAACATTTTTATCGTCTGTAAATCAAATATCTGTATGACTGTATAGCTATATGTTATTTGAAACAGGGTTTTAAAGGCCGAAAGGGAGAAGGCTTTTCTGATAGTAGCCATAAAAAATATGAGGAGTACAGTGGTGAGTTCGGTGTTTCCCAAGAACAGATAAATGCTTGGTTACGCATAAATGGTTCAAAGCCCTGCGGACGAGGACAGGTATTTTCTTTCAGTTATATTTCATTGTAGTGATACATCATAAGCTTGCAGCATACTCGGTTCTAAAGTGGAAGATGTTTTGTTTTGGCACGAAGTCAAACTTCTCTTTCACCAAGTTTGTAAAAAAATGCACGTCTCTACACCAAATTGGTTTCATTAAATTCATCATGAAATATGTCTTGATAATGCATTTATTTGGTAGTGGTGGAACTTGACCAAACGAACAGATGGCCGGGGGATGGGACAACTTGGTCTTAAACAAGCGCTGCCCCTGCCTCGTTCGGTCTTAGCTAGAGGATTCCTTTTTGTATTGTACAGTGGTTTAAGGGGTGTTTGGTTTAAAGAATCAATCTATTCTCGATAAGGTGGTGCATCATGAGTCCAGTCCACAAATTTGGTGGAATGAACTCAATCCTCATATTATTACTAATTATTAGCCTATGAGAAATGAAATGGTGATGGATCAACTCATTCCATTTCTCAAACCAAACACACGTAACAGTGACCCCCTGCTATTTTCCCTGATTCACTGAAACATCTTACATTTTGGAATGGAAAGAAAATATTACAGAATCAACTGTTGGGACAAAGCACTAAATGTTCCATGCATGTCATTTTTCCATTTCAGAAGGAGTACATCCATTACAAGCAGTTAAAAGGGTGGAAGCATTTGGTTGTTTACAAATCTGGCATACATGGACTTGGTCTCTACACATCAGTCTTTATTCCACGCGGCTCTATGGTAATTCAACTGATAATGGAATTTAGTAAAAAGTCAAGTTACTGCCACCAAGTTTGGCATATGTTTAGATAACCCTGAAAACTAGCCTTTCATTTGGTTTAGTTCCTTCAACTATTCCGGTTATTCCAATTTACCCCATTTTTTACTTTTGTTTGTCCACATTCAAGTTGATTTTTTAAATTCAAAATTTGTGAGGTGATAGTCGACACCATAATTTATGATATATATATAAATAATATTTTTTATAATTATTTTGGCCAGTTAGGACATGTAATAATAAATTAACTCTAGAATACAAAATTGCATAAAATATAATGATGAAACGATTATAATATATTTTTTAAAAAATAAATCATGACATCTATTTCCACTTCACAAAATCCGAAATTAAAACTCAACTTTTCCTTGGAGAAACAAAAAGGCAAATCTTGTTAAGGGGCAAATTGGCCAGTTGAAATGGTTGGGGAAGTTATCCGTACTTCGGCCAAAATTCAAGGGAATAATTTCAACATTTTCTAGCAAATAAAACCATTCTCAGGTTTTGCATAAAAAAATTTCAGGTTGTAGAATATGTGGGTGAAATTGTTGGGCAACGGGTTGCTGACAGAAGAGAGATCGAATACCAGTCCGGGAAACGGCAACAATATAAGAGTGCATGTTATTTCTTTAAGATTGACAGGGAGCATATTATTGATGCCACCCGCAAAGGTGGGATTGCAAGATTCGTCAATCATTCATGCCAGGTAATAACTTGTGCTTGAAGCCTTGAACATTCTTTAGATACCCCTTGGAACAAGAGAGATGAGACTTCTTTTGAGATTCTAGTGTGCTTATTATTCTAATGTACGGTTTTATATTCATTCAATTCGTTCATTCTTTGTTGAATCAGCCAAACTGCGTTGCGAAAATAATCTCAGTCAGGAATGAGAAGAAGGTAATCATTTTGCCTATATATGTTTGTTTTTCTTATAAAATTAATATTCTGGATCGTAAATTTTAGTTGCAATGCCTTGCGTCAGCCTCGTTAGCCTAAATATCTCCTACCTCTGACTAAAAAATGGTACTCCCTCCGTCCCAAAATAAATAAATTCTTTTCTACACATATGGTCAAACTTAAAATACTTAGGATAACTCTAGAGGTTGTTTTGGTTTGAGTCGGAGGGAGTAATTCGCCTTGGTTTTGTCCTAAGTCAATCTTGTTTAATTTCTACTAGTTTTGTAAAAGAACCTAATAACTAACATCTAGAACATCAAATTTGTTTCATTATATTCTTCACACAGTATATTTCAGTAGAGATTTTATATGAACTTGTAGATTAAGTTAGAGAAGTTTGACAAATCCAAAGTGAGCTACAATTTGGAAGGAGGCCGGAGGGAGTATAATAGTATATGTTAAGCTACAAGATTCCCACAAGTTCCAGCTGTGCACTAAAATTTGACTTTGTTATTTCTATGTTCCTCCAGGTAATGTTCTTTGCAGAACGGCACATAAACCCAGGGGAGGAAATTACGTACGATTACCACTTCAACCGGGAAGATGAAGGCCAGAGGATCCCTTGCTTTTGTAGATCAAGATACTGCAGGCGGTACCTCAATTAGTTTCCGGTGGGCGTAACATGTCTATATATAACTTATATATCTATATGTATATCTTATATATTTACATTTGCAATTCATGCCTGCTGTATATGTAGGAACTTGCATCTAGAACTGCCTGTTTATCTTTTGTGAAGTCAAATGAGTTATCAGTTGTTCATGTGACACTGAAGTTTCTTGTCGGGCAAATGCTCACTGGGGTAGAGAAAAGCTGATGTGCATTCAAGGAATCAATGGGAAGTAGGCTCCAATCATACAAATGACGCCATAAACAGCAACTCCTGGTCCAATGTAACAATTGAACCTAAGTACAACAGTACCATTATACCAGTAACAAAAGCATAAAAAGTGTCACTATCTCGTTTATGAGAAATCATGCGCCTAATCTGAATGATGGATGATCCAGTGATCTACTTTGGAAAGAAGGGCTTGAGGTCAGACTTGTCCACCTGAAGCTTTGTTGAGATGGCCTCGATCTGCTGATTCCTGCAAATCCAAGAGCCATCCATCTTTGGGAAACAGAATATAAAAAAAATTGACCAGTAAGGCCTTGTTCGGTTACATGGGATGAAATCCCACCATGGATTTAATCCGGGTATGGATTGGGTGAATCCATACATCACACCCTATCCCATGGTGGGATTAAATCCATCAACTAATCCATGTGTCTCTCAAAGCTAGTTATTCTTTTGATCCATGGATTCTAATGTAAACTTGTGCAATATCTTCATGGATTTGTTCCATACCTAATGAGCTATGGATAGAATCCATGTCTTCCATAGTTTAAAAAATTCCCAAACCCTTAGGGCTTGTTCGGTTAGCTCTCAATCCATGTGGATTGAGTGGGATTGAGTGGGTTTAAATCCCGAGCAAGTCAAACTTCTTCTTAATTTTTTTCAATCCCATCCAATCCATGCGTAACGGGATTAACCGAACAAGGCCTTAGGTTATATTCCATGATGGGTTTAACCGAATAAAAAAAATTAAGTAGTCTTGGATTATTTTGTGGCATGGATTGTGACATGGATTTAATTCCAATCCATGCTAATCCAGAGTTGGATTGGTGTAAACGAACAAAGCCTAACAGAGCTCTTTCTTTGTGTTTTCCGCCAGAACCTTCAGTAATTCCAGATGAATATCGCAACTTAACCAACTTATACATGATGAGAGGAGTCACTAATTCACACTACCTTATCACGCAGCAGCTCAGAAGCAGTCATCATCCGTGCTGGAGTGCAGCCTCGTCTTGGCCCTCTTGGCATCCGGGCCAGATGCAGCCATGGGGCTCGCCTCCAATTGGCACTCGCTGTACGATGAGCGCGGAGGAGTACGCTGCGGCTGCTCACCGGTGGCTGCCGCCTCGCCATTGTTATTACAGGCGCCAGCTTTCTTCCACTTCTTGATGCCATCGAATCCCCACGAGCTTTTCTTCTTACATTTCACCGTCTCTTTCTCGTCGACCCCTTCCTCCCCCGCAGGCTCCTTGTTCTCGGTGCCATTGCCGTCACTGTGGAGCATCCCCGCCAGATGCCTTCTCTTCCCCTTCTCCGCCTTCCGCAGGGCACCGTTTCCGACGGAGAATACTCGGGCATGAGGACCGACGCGTTGTTGGCGTTGTTATGGTCCACCGGGGCCAGCGGCGGCCTTGATGCGCTGCGGTTCGCGTCCTGATCCTTCCTGGATCTGCTCTTCCACGGCGTGATGAAGGCCTTGTGCTTCGGTTTGTCGGAGGACGCCGCGCCGGCGGGAGGAGGCGGATCACGGAGGTCGATCTCCGACCATTCCTCGGCCGAGGCCTCGGCGTCGGGGCACTCGACGACGACGACGCCGAACGCGGCGAGCCGCCGCACGAGGGGCGCCTTGGACGCGTTGTACTCCGCCGCGGAGACGCACTTGACGTAGAGTAGCTCCTGGAGGAAGAGGAGCTTGTCCCGGAGCACCGCGGGCTGCTCGGGGTGCTGCGGCGGCGGGGGCGCGACGAGCTCCGCGAGCATGGTGCCGCGGAAGGCGGCGACGTCGTGGGCCGGGACGATGCCCTCGCGGTGGAGCGCGGCGAGGTGGAGGATGCGGTGGAAGGACTCGTGCTGCCACTTGAGCTGCTCGGCGTGGCGCCGCGCCGCGGCCTGGTCGGCGGTGAGCCGCCGGCCCACGCGGAAGGAGGGCAGGATGGACTTGCAGAGCGACGCGATGGTGTCCTGCAGGCCCGAGTAGTACGTCGGCGTGTACTTGTGCCCCATAGCCGCAGAAGTTGCTGCCGGCGCCGCGTCTTTGGCGATCTCTCGAGAAGCTGATAAAAGTGGAGCGACTATCTCCCTATTTCAATTTTAGCTTTACAAACAAAATAATCTACAGTGCTTATTCTCTATTTCAAATCTTACGGTAAAAAACAGAACTTTACACAGACCGTGCGATGGTTTTGGCTTGCTAGAGTGTGCGATGGTTCTTGAGAGAGGAGAGGTACTTTGGTGGCTGGTGAAGTTCCCTCTGGTTTTTCCCCCCTTTTGTCCCAACGGATGAGGAGGTGGAACTAGCCGTTGAGGGGAGGGGAGGGTTGAATCTGTACGCGGGCCCACTAGTCAGTGAGATGTAGCTTGGCAGTGGCACGACTGTTGGATTGAGGTGTGTCAATGCCATCATGTGATGCGGGCTTCTGAAATGTGAGCCGTCGCCCCGCTTAATCCAACCGTTACAGCTCCTCCTTTGACATTGAACCCTCAGAGTTCAGAAGAGCAGATTTTTACTCTAAGCACGCACATAGAAACTGGTTGGAAATCCAAAATGAGATTTGGTATATTGCAAAAGAACCAATGGGGTGTATCTTAAAATATACACCGTTGAGAAATCTTATTTCTTATCACAAAGAAATGAAAGTACCAGTAGGATATTCAGATCACCAGTTTCCAAGAGCGCTGTGCGCTGAGCTATCTAAGCTGATTAAAAACAAACAACTTAAGCACACAATTGTCAGCAGAGGGGTAGATGCGGATGATCACAGAGACTGCAGGAGACCGTCACCAGTTGTTGTTGGAGCGTACCCGTTCCCAAACCAGGCAGTAACATCGGCGGTGTCTGCAGGTTGAGAGAGGGTTTAGAGATTTCTGAGGGGGGCGATTAATGATTAGTATGGCTTATTGTGCGGATACAGGTTATCAGGTGCATAGTTGCACCAAATTCCTCACTCCAATGATTAGTAATTGGAGGCTTTCCCAGAGAGGTAATACAGAAGCTTAGCGCTTCAGATTCTAAGCTAATGTTGCTGCAGTTTTTTTACTATTGCTAGCGTTCTACTACTATTTGCCTCCTCAGATAGTCAGATCAGTTAGTTGGCTGCTACACCGCAGCCAGCCAGCCGAACAGGCAAAATTTAACAACAGCGACCTACCGAAAATTACACAGGTAGGTATAAATTATATCAACAAAGGTACCTGCACTTTACTTTTTTTAGCAGTTAACTATTGGCTCTAGTGCATTCAAATAGTGTCTAATGAGAATACCTACAATTCTATGAAATTTGAAATTCCCAACCTAATGGGTGGACTGTTATTATCCCCCCTCCTTCATCGTTTAGCGGTTGTGACCATGTAACATTATACTCTGAGCCTTTTCCAACAATGCGGCCTATAACTTGAACTCATTTCTACTAGGACTCGGATTAAATTTACGTATAATCAAGGACATACCCATATTCATCAACATATTACCTTCTGTGTGCGATCTTATCCTACTTGTTAAGGAATGATTCGACAGTCTTCAACCACCGGAGCAGCTCCATCTTCTCCTTGTTTGCCATGTAGTCGTGCAAGAATCCGGCGAGCTCGGCGTCCACCTCCCTCTCCTTCAAGAACTTCGTCACTGCTTCCCTCTCCTCACCCCCCAGTTTCCTGCGAACCGAATCACACAGCCCTCAGGAAGCGAACGAATAAACTGCGGGACACACAGCTCGCTGCACCACACAGTAATCCATACTCGAAATCGCGCCCACCACGACGACCACCACCACTGCTGCCGCCGCCAGCTGCGAGCGTGAGCACGTGGCGGATGGCGAGGTCGTCGGGCCAGGCGGAGCAGACGAAGCCGAGGACGCGGTCGCCCCGGGCGACCTCGACGATGAGGCTGAGGTGGAGGCGGGGCCCGCGCTCGAGCGACTCGACGCGGCGGAAGAGGGGCGCATCGTCCGGGACAGGCTCCGCAGCGCCGTCGAACATGGTGGCCTCGACCTTCACCTCCTCGCCTCCCCCTCCCGCGCTGGCGCGGAGGCGCACCCACTGCTCCCCCGGGCGGTCCTCCACGGCGAACGACTTGAAGCTACTCGGCGGCTGCACGAAGAGGAGCAAAACCATGAGGGTTTTGCTGAGAACGTGAGGCGTCAATCATCAGCGGGGAAGGCGGAGGGAAGGAATTACCGCCTTACCACGTGGGGAGGGCGGCGCTCCGCGAGGTAGGTGATCTCGGAGCGGAGGTGGCGGAGAAGACGGTAGTCTAGTGGGGAGCGCAGAGGCACGACGACGGAGGATGAGGAGGAAGTGGAAGCGAAGGCGGCGGCAACTCGGGAGGTCGCGTGGGCGCCGGCGGCGGTGAGAGAGAACGCGCGGCGGAGAAAGGCGCACGCCATGTGTTCGACACTTCGACGCTTTGCTTCTGCAGGGTGCGGTCAGATGGTGGCCCCCCGCCGTTTCTTCGTTGGGTTAGCCCAGAATGTGCCCATCCGGTGGGCCCATTGAGTGCTAATAATGCAATCAGGGGCACCCGGAAACGACCCCTCTCCAAAGGGCATTTCCTGTCTTTCTTTACTACACACTACACCGTGGACACTCACAACTTATACACGCACGTGGCACGTATGTATAGTTGTACATATGTTAAGCTCGATTGTGTAGTCGAGCATTTCGGGCACTCCGTTAATCTCAATTAACAGAGGCGTTGTACTCGAGGCGGATGTGATGCTCGCCTGAAAAAAAGAACTGTTTTTTTAACACAGCAGACTTCCATTAATCTGAACACAGTGTTACATCACTGGCTACAAGTTCATCTAACCAAACAAAAGATGCACCATGAAACATTCCAGCTCCCTCGCTAGCTAAACAGTGAGCTACAACATTACACGAACGTGGCATATGACTGATTTTGAGAGCACTAAAACCTGATGAGATTAAGAACTTAACCTTCCTCATCAGAACACCTTCAAAGGCAGCATCCCAATCCTTTGGTAACAACGCAGTCTTCAGAACTTGACAATCAATTTCCAATACAATGTACACCATACCTTTTTCAGTCGCAAATTTTATTGGCCGGAAGCAAGCGGTAGCTTCAGCTTGAAAGGGGTTTGCTCAGGACAGGAGCTGAGATTTCGGTGTCCTAGGACGAACATAAAAATTAACCTCCTATACAAGTATAATATTTTTTATACACATGTATATAATCTTATATTATATCAATAACAATTAATGTGGTATCAAAATATTATACCAAATAAATTTTACAATATCTCAAAAGTTTCTTCTAACAATTTTTAAGGCAAAGTCATCAATGATTGTGTTGATATCAATCTTATCTAATATTTTTTTCTTAATACATAAGGTGGTCAAATGATTCAATCGTTCTTAAGATATTGTAGACCTCAAATAGTTCTTTAATTATTTTAACATCGAAAAACTGCTTTTATTTGATGCCACCATGATAGTTATAGTAAATAAGGTTTGATAAGCTATACTCAAATATTTTCGTAGAAGACATGGGTGGTTCTGGCAAGCTTAACTTTAAAATTCTCAACTTAGAGATTAGATTATTTAACTTAACATTAGCTATCATGTTAGTTATACAATTAACTGTGGGAGATGGGCCCCCTAGAATTTGAGGGCCTAGGGCGGCCGCCCGGGTGGCCCTATGCCAAGAGCCGGCCCTGGGCTTGCTAGGGATTGGATGTTCCGTGTTCCTGCTGCCAAAATAGCTCCAGTATCATCCTAGCAATGAAGCCCCAGACTGCCTATTCATGTGTTAGTGGAGAGAAAGATGTGAGAAAGAAGCAGTTGCGAAAAGAAAAGGTGCTGATGAGAGAGAGAGAGAGAGAGAGAGGAAAACATAATTTTTCCACTGACAAGTGGAACCTATTTGTATTAGAAGTATCTCCTGATAATTCAAAAAGGTAACATTTGGCCATTTCTAATACAGTCTTATTAGGGGGATTGTATTGGGGAACCATTGGAAATGCTCTTAGACTGTCTCCAGCAGAGCGCATTTATGGTCGTGCAAATCATTGTTTTACACTTTAGACTACACTGTTCACAGAGTGAAGTTTAAATTAGAAAGTGAGATAGGAGGTGGGATATGGAGTATCCTAGAGATGACCTTAAATATTAGCTACAACTAGCATTAGCAGATCTCATTTGTATATTAAAGAAATGCTGGAGATTAACCAATGTGTGAGTGTGGTGTTATGCAACATGTCTCTAGGCTCGTAATGCCTAGGTGTTGAGCATTGAGATAGTCAACAATATTGTATAATAGTAAGTCAGTTTGTGTTAA
Source organism: Zea luxurians (assembly GCA_029449295.1). Classification (NCBI taxonomy): domain Eukaryota; kingdom Viridiplantae; phylum Streptophyta; class Magnoliopsida; order Poales; family Poaceae; genus Zea; species Zea luxurians. Next base: position 153,790,882 of record JAOPSE010000004.1, read on the forward strand.
TGGGCTAAGAGTGATGAAGGACAGACATGGAGGCTTGGATTGAGGGATAAAATACCACATAATGGACCATAAGTATTTGACACTTGGGTACATCAACAAGCAAGTGTACATATAGTGCTACATAAATGGTGCCAACTCAAGATAGTGGTTGGCCAAGTCAAGTGGGAGTAAGATAAAGTGGTGATTGGGTGGTCGAGGATAGATGGTGACACGTGTCGAGATCATGGATGAAGCATAGTAGATATGTGACTCTAGTGGGGTTTATGGTTTTGGCCTTAAAACCATGGCGACAGGTTTGCCAAGTTTGGGCCTCAAACCCTAGAGAAGAGTTTGGGATGCACGTGGAGCCATCACAAGCTTGCATCAAGGCAAAGATGTCTTGTGAACGACCCATGGTCATCAGATGCATAGGTTTCAACTTGGACCATTATGCTTATTTGTGTAAGTGGTTCAAATAAACATTAAAGAGAAAGCTTATAATATGTAATATACTTTATAAATAAGAGTGGAGGTTTCCTAAGTGAAAGGGAAATGTGCCCTTGGGCCATTTCTATAATTGTTTTGGTGATTAGGTGTCCAATAAAAATGTTTTGAACTCTTATGTGCTAAACAAGCAAAAGGTGCAAATCAAAGACAAGGTATGTTTCTAGACTTAGTGAATTGTTTTTGAGTACTAACATGGTTACCTAAGTGCTAGAAACAGTGCCGAGGAGAGATGTAACACCCGGTTTTAAAGGACAAAGCCGGGTGCATCTCATACATGCGCCAAAAAAGACAACATATATAATAACAGAGTCTATAGAGATAAATGTCACAAAACATCAGAGTATTTATTACATAGCGGAAGACTTATTACAAAATAAAGATAAATATAAAACGAACTAAGGATCGTCGGCGCCAATGTCGACTGAGAAACGCCACCTAGATCAGATCGAACTCCTCGCCTTGTGGCTCCTTCTGAACCACCTGTTCTTCTCCTGTGGGGGGGGGGGGTATGAGACAGCAAGAGTGAGCTCACATACGTTCATAGCTCAACAAGTCATGGGGAATAATGTGGCATGAACTCACCAAAGGTGGTAGTTCATGAAGTGTAAGGCTGATCAATGAAATAAAGGCTGAGGCTGAGCATTGCTTTTATAAGTTGGTCAAAATTTTATTGGCAATTACTAGGTGTAAGTAAATACCAAACCTTAATAATAATAAAGAACAGTAATAGTAAAATAATCCCAAATGCGATGCAAATGTCAAATTAAGTTTAAGTTCCATATTTAATCATGTGAGGGTCCGAGCCGCTCATGACCGTGAGCACGGCTAGTATACTAGTTTTACACTCTGCAGAGGTTGCGCATCTTTACCCACAAGTCATGTTACCCATCTGCCAAGAGACGACCAATCTCATACACCTCTACCGAGGAGGCGAGGCAGGGTAACACTACGAGGCCTTTACAAAGTTCCACTAGCTTCAGAAATCCCGCTACAGTTTATAGGAAGCTCCAGTGCAGGGTTCTTGCCTGACCGCCATCGCAGCAAAATCAACCAAGGACCTCCCTACACTGACCACTCCCCTACTGCCCTTGCCCCTTTTGGGTAAGGAAGACCTCCACTAGCTTTCCTAGTGAATCAGCCAAGGGCGTCCCATTAAACCCTTGTGGTAGCACTGTTTTCCCGGGTGGTCCCTCCATGTTCCCATTAATTTAATGATCTTAACATGAACAGTAATAATAACAAGATAATAAAAGAGTAATCATGAATGTTGTATCTCCATACCCAATCCACATAAAGCAATAGCAGGTACTACCCAAAAATATTTCAGTGGTGAACAAGGTATAAAGATAACCAAAACTGGGGTAACCTAAAGGATCCCATCAAAATTAACCTATGCAGATCATTAAAATTAATAAGAACATGGCTGGGAAAAGTAAGTGATCAAGGGCACAACTTGCCTGGCACTTGAGATTCCAGTTACCAACTTGCTTTTCAGATGACACGAGTCCTCGCGCTAGTCGTAGCAATACAAGCAAACATGATATAGACAAAATTAACATCACACCAAACATAATAACAAACTGAATAATAATAATCTACGCGTTGCTACGAGACTAACGCAACTTGAACGGATCAAATCGGAGTTAAAACGGGGGAGTTATGAATTTCCTAAGGTTTTATGGATTTGATATAAGATTAGTTAGGAAATAAATTTTAAAGTGGCTTTCATGACAAATCAGTGGCACTAATTAATAAACCATAATATTATAAAATCATAGGAGCTGGAATGAGTTAAAAAGGATTTAATAAGCATTTTCTATGATTTATACAAGTTTCTACCATTATTTTTGTATTGAAAATGAATTTAGAATGAATTTCTGTGATTTTATTTGATGTCTGGACTATGCGCAAAATATTGGGAAGCGCAGGGACTAAAACAGAAATATTCCTAAGACTCAGATCCCAGTCACTAGGACTGCGGGTTGATTCATAAAAAGAACAGGGACTCTTAAGAAAATGTTACATCGCGAAGGGGTATCTTACAATCAGATCCGCACGATCCCAATTCAACGGTCCAGATTTAATTAAGCGCACTCCAAAACGGTACGCAATCGTGACCCTGCGATCACAGATCGACGCTCGGGATTTAAAATAGTCCCAACCAACCGTGCCCGCTCACAATCGATTTACGGTCGAGATCAGGCTGAGTCGAATCGGTACGAGCCTCAAATCCAGACCACTCATCGCGGATCTAACGATCGACACAATCTCTAATCCCACGTCTAATCACCACCGCCCATACCCAGATCCACGGCCACCCCATACCTCCCCAACACCGACACCGACGACCGCGGCGGCACGCGTATGCCCGGCGGCGCCATGGTCGACAACAGGTAATTCGCCCCCCTGGTGATCGAACACGACGGGAATAGGTGCTACATATCACGGACAACAAGACGAACTAGATGAGGGCATCCATACCTCCGATTGTAGCAACGCTGGGGCTGTCAACGGTGGGTAGCGGATTAGCGGCGGCATCAGACTAATGGCGAGAAATTGATGGCGCCTCCAATCGCTTCTTCGCCCGCGAAGACCCTGCGTCCAACCCAAGAACCTCGCCAAGCATCCCGAGGAGACACCGAGGCATCCTGATGACGGGCGGGGATTTACTGGTGAGGGCGCGGCGCGGTAGGGCGTAGAGGCGCAACGAGAGAGGTGGAGGGAGGAGCAGAGTGGCAGAGGCCCGACAGAGAAGTCAAGGGCACAGGGAGAGATCCAGAATCAGGATCGGCGGCCGATCGGAATTCGAGGTTGGGGTGAAGCCGAGTCTGCGCTGATGGCGAGAAACACAGCCGGGAGAATCAAGAACAGAGGCGGATGGGGACCAATGTTTATATAGTCGGAGAAGGGAGATCGGTTGCGCGCATGGCGGAGTTCGTTTCTGGGTCAGCGCTGTTCTTCTGTGTATGGTCCAAGGAGCGGGGTCGTTCCATAGGTGCGCTGGGATTCGGTCAAGGCACGATGCAGCTGGAGATCCGCGGAGGTTGTTGACGCCGCGCGGGTTCCGGGAAGACGAAGACCCAGCGCACGGGCCCACCGGCAGAGGCACTGGTACGCGCGGCCACCAGTCGAGCTGAGCCGCACTAGTGCACGAGCGCGTGGCTGGCGCGCGGGCCCGCCCTGTCGGCGAGAGCAGGCGCGACAGCAAAAAAAGGAGGTGGGCCGCGCGCGATGGGGAATGGGGACAGTGGCCGAATGTAGTTGGGCCGCCCATAGGCGAAATCGGCCCAGGTAAGCACAGTATCCCTTTTCTTTCTTTCTTTTTTTTCTGTTTTGCTTTTCCTTTTTAGTTTGAAATTCAAATTTGAATTCAAACAGTGCTGTGAATCTTGTATTCTAATTAATGTACAGAAATAGACATAGTGGTATAGAAGGGTTTTAATTATTTGTATGTTTATTTACTTTATTTTTGGTGTAGTATCCTTCCTATTTTTCTCCAAATCTCAATTTCCAGATTTAGGTTTAATGCATGTTTCAATCTGCTATATTACTTTATCATTATCTTCAGGAGTGAATGAACAAACAAATAAAATTCAGCATGATACATAATTTAGTGGCATATATTTTTATTAATTATTTGTTTTCAAATGAAGTGTTGACATATGATGATAAATGGAGAAATCATATATAAAGGAAAAAGAAAAGAAGAAAAAAAACTCCCTTTTATATTCTCACTTGCAAATCGGGTATTACAAATCCTACCCCCCTTAACAAGAATCTCGTCCACGAGATTTAGGAAGGACTAGGGAAAAGATGTGGAAAAATCTATGCGAAGCTCTTCTTCTCTCTTAATGGTGACTCCATTGCACTTTGCACATCTTTGTCACCTTATTTCTTGTAACTCGAGCCAATGTGTCAAGAATCTTGATGGGATATTCTGTGTAAGCCAAATCACCCTGAACACTAAGCTCTTCCATTGGTAATTGTTCCTCAGGGACACAAAGACACTTCTTCAGTTGAGATACGTGGAACACATTGTGCAAATCAGATAGATTATCAGGTAGCTCGAGTTGATAGGCCATCTCTCCAACTCGCCTAAAAACTCTGAATGGTCCAATAAAGTGAGGGGACAATTTGCGCTTAACTTTAAATCTCCTCAATCCACGAAGCGGTGACACCTTGAGGTACACATGATCACCTTCCTCAAATTCTAGTGGTCTTCTTCTATTATTAGCGTAGCTCATTTGCCTGGTCTAAGCTACCTTCAAATTCTCTCGAATTATACGGACTTGTTATTCTGCCTCTTGAATAAGTGCAGGTCCAAAGAACTGTCTTCCTCTAGTCTGATCCAATGTAGAGGAATCCTGCATTTCCTGCCATATAGAGTCTCGAACAGTGACATCTTCAGACTGGCCTAGTAACTATTATTATATGAGAACTCAGCACAAGATAGACTCTTGTCCTAACTACTACCACGTTGAAGGGCACAAGCTCTCAACATATCTTCCAATATTTGATTAGTCATTTCAGTCCGTCCATCAGTCTGAGGTAGGCCAAACTAAAATTCAACTTCGCATCCATATTATCATGAAAACTTATCCAAAATCTGGGGGTAAACTGTGATCCTTTATCCAAAATGATCTTCTTCGGTACACCATGTAGGGACACAATCCAAGCCATATATACTCTACCAATTGAGATCCCTTATGAGTAGTCTTGAGCAAGATGAAATGAGCCACTTTGGTCAGTCTATCCACAATCACCCATATAGCATCATATCCTTTCTGGGTGCGAAGCAATCCAGTAATGAAGTCCATATCAATCTCCTCTTACTTCCATTCGGGTATCTTTAGTGGATGCAGTAGTCCAGCTGGCCTCTGGTGTTCCACCTTCACTCTTTGACACACATCGCACATAACCACATGTGCAGCCACATCTCTTTTCAATCCATACCGCCAGTACTTCTGCTTCAAATCCTGATACATCCTGATACTCCCAGGATGGATAGAATAATCCAAGTCATGTGCTTCCTTTAAAATAGTCTCACGAAGGCTATCAATCTCAGGAACACATATCCTGTCCTTGAACCATATGGTGCCTTGCTCATCCTCCGTGAATTCCGGACCTCGTCCTTCAGTAATCAGATCCTTAATCTCTTGTATTTTAGCATAACCAATTTGTCCTTTGCGGATCTCTTTGGTCCAAAGTAGGTTCCTCATCAATAATAACTCCTTCAGTGTGAGCAGCTATCCCCAGGTTAAATCTCCTAAAATCCACAACAATCTCATCGGGTAGCTAGGCAACAACAGCTGAATGAACGTGCTCCTTTCGACTCAAGGCATCTGCAACCAAATTTGCCTTGCCCGGGTGATAGTGAATTTCCCAATCTTAATCCTTAATAAGCTCCAACCAACGGCGTTGCCTAAGGTTGAGATCCTTCTGAGTGAATATGTACTTCGAACTCTTATGATCCGTGTATACTTGGCACTTAGTTCCCATAATGTAGTGTTTCCAAATCTTAAGTGCATGCACAACGGCTGCCAGCTCTAAATTATGAGTGGGGTAGTTCAATTCATGTTTCCGCAACTAACGAGAAGCATAGGCAATCACATGTCCTTCCTGCATGAGCACACATCCCAAGCCTTGGCCGCAGGCATCACAATAAATGTCAAATCTTTTATGTAGATCTAGCATAACCAACACTGGTGGTGACATCAATCTTTTCTTTAATTGGTCAAAGCTATCTTGACATTTCTCAACCCACTTGAACTCTCTTCCCTTCTCCAGAAGCGAGGTCATAGGCTTTGCGATCTTAGAAAATCCTTCAATAAATATCCGATAATATCCTGCAAGTCCCAAGTTACTCTGAATCTCTGTAACTATAGTGGGTATGCTCCACGCCACTATTTGCTTGACTTTAGCAGGGTCCACTGATATTCCTCCATTAGAAATGATATGTCCAAGAAATGGCACCTCGCCAATCCAAAACTCGCATTCGCTAAACTTGGCGTAGAGTTGATTATCTCGTAGCTTCTTGTAGCACCAATCTCAGATGTTTCTCATGATCACTATCACTCTTGAAATAAAAATATCGTCGATGAAAACCACGACGAATCTATCCAGATCATGAACACCTTATTCTTCAGATCCATAAAATAGGTTGGTGCATTAGTTAGTCCAAATGATATGACGGTGAACTCGTATAAACCATATCGGGTCGAGAAATCCGTCTTGAGAATATCCGATGGCCTAATCTTCATTTGGTGATAACCCGATCAGAGATCAACCTTCGAGAATACCCTTGCACCTCTCATCTGATTAAATAAATCTTCAATGTGGGGTAAGGGATACTTGTTCTTCACAGTAACATCATTAAGGGACCAATAATCCACACACATCTCTTGTGATCCATCCTCCTTCTGTACAAACGTACCGGTGCTTCCCAAAGTGAGGAACTTGGACGTAAGTAACCAGCCTCTTGTAATTCCGTTAACTGATTCTTCAGTCCCTTTAACTCTTCTACAGGCATCCGAAAAATCTCTAACCACACAGATGTTGTCACCAACAAACTTCACATTTACTAAAAATGTCGCTAGTCTGGTGGCGGTAGTTACTGCAATTCCAACTTCAAATCTTTCTTCTTTGGAACTGGTGAGTTCTACGGTTCCCTTAGCACAGTGTATAAACTGCCTTTGCCTTTCTTAACCATGACATACCAAGGATCACATCTATAGTGCTCTCTTCTAACACTATAGGGGTAGCCCATTTGGGTTAGAAACACAGGGTACGAAAGAAAGGATTATAGACAAGGCGAGTAATTACGAGAAATGTTACTGCGGGGGATTTATCAGCTAAGCAGATTAATGTTTTACCTACTAAAGCTAACTCAATATCTTATGGTGGTACATGCTAAGATGCCCGTCTATACTATTTCAATCAATCAAAGAAGCAAATCAGGCATTGATCATCAGAACAATCAACCAACATTTTTTTAATAGAGAAAATAATTTTAATTTCATATTAGGTCTCCTATCTCTTAAAAAGTTCATAAATGTAGGATTCCAAGGTGTGAAATCCATCTCGTCTCAGAATAGAGAAGATAAGAGTAATCGGAGTAGAGTAGCAAAAGGTGAGACAGGTTCAAGATAAGGTAATATGGAATGAATCAGAGTAAGATAAGTAGATAAGGGTTTGTCCATTTCTATCTAGGTTTCGTCCTACAGTCAACATTTCCTCTGATACCACTTCTGTAACACCCGGTTTTAAAGGACAAAGCCGGGTGCATCTCATACATGCGCCAAAAAAAGACAACATATATAATAACAGAGTGTATAGAGATAAATGTCACAAAACATCAGAGTATTTATTACATAGCGGAAGACTTATTACAAAATAAAGATAAATATAAAACGAACTAAGGATCGTCGGCGCCAATGTCGACTGAGAAACGCCACCTAGATCAGATCGAACTCCTCGCCTTGTGGCTCCTTCTGAACCACCTGTTCTTCTCCTGTGGGGGGGTGTGAGACAGCAAGAGTGAGCTCACATACGTTCATAGCTCAACAAGTCGTGGGGAATAATGTGGCATGAACTCACCAAAGGTGGGAGTTCATGAAGTGTAAGGCTGATCAATGAAATAAAGGCTGAGGCTGAGCATTGCTTTTATAAGTTGGTCAAAATTTTATTGGCAATTACTAGGTGTAAGTAAATACCAAACCTTAATAATAATAAAGAACAGTAATAGTAAAATAATCCCAAATGCGATGCAAATGTCAAATTAAGTTTAAGTTCCATATTTAATCATGTGAGGGTCCGAGCCGCTCATGACCGTGAGCACGGCTAGTATACTAGTTTTACACTCTGCAGAGGTTGCACATCTTTACCCACAAGTCATGTTACCCATCTGCCAAGAGACGGCCAATCTCATACACCTCTACCGAGGAGGCGAGGCAGGGTAACACTACGAGGCCTTTACAAAGTTCCACTAGCTTCAGAAATCCCGCTACAGTTTATAGGAAGCTCCAGTGCAGGGTTCTTGCCTGACCGCCATCGCAGCAAAATCAACCAAGGACCTCCCTACACTGACCAATCCCCTACTGCCCTTGCCCCTTTCGGGTAAGGAAGACCTCCACTAGCTTTCCTAGTTAATCAGCCAAGGGCGTCCCATTAAACCCTTGTGGTAGCACTGTTTTCCCGGGTGGTCGCTCCATGTTCCCATTAATTTAATGATCTTAACATGAACAGTAATAATAACAAGATAATAAAAGAGTAATCATGAATGTTGTATCTCCATACCCAATCCACATAAAGCAATAGCAGGTACTACCCAAAAATATTTCAGTGGTGAACAAGGTATAAAGATAACCAAAACTGGGGTAACCTAAAGGATCCCATCAAAATTAACCTATGCAGATCATTAAAATTAATAAGAACATGGCTGGGAAAAGTAAGTGATCAAGGGCACAACTTGCCTGACACTTGAGATTCCAGTTACCAACTTGCTTTTCAGATGACACGAGTCCTCGCGCTAGTCGTAGCAATACAAGCAAACATGATATAGACAAAATTAACATCACACCAAACATAATAACAAACTGAATAATAATAATCTACGCGTTGCTACGAGACTAACGCAACTTGAACGGATCAAATTGGAGTTAAAACGGGGGAGTTATGAATTTCCTAAGGTTTTATGGATTTGATATAAGATTAGTTAGGAAATAAATTTTAAAGTGGCTTTCATGACAAATCAGTGGCACTAATTAATAAACCATAATATTATAAAATCATAGGAGCCGGAATGAGTTAAAAAGGATTTAATAAGCATTTTCTATGATTTATACAAGTTTCTACCATTATTTTTGTATTGAAAATGAATTTAGAATGAATTTCTGTGATTTTATTTGCTGTCTTGACTGTGCGCAAAATATTGGGAAGCGCAGGGACTAAAACAGAAATATTCCTAAGACTCAGATCCCAGTCACTAGGACTGCGGGTTGATTCATAAAAAGAACAGGGACTCTTAAGAAAATGTTACATCGCGAAGGGGTATCTTACAATCAGATCCGCACGATCCCAATTCAACGGTCCAGATTTAATTAAGCACACTCCAAAACGGTACGCAATCGTGACCCTGCGATCACAGATCGACGCTCGGGATTTAAAATAGTCCCAACCAACCGTGCCCGCTCACACATCGATCTACGGTCGAGATCAGGCTGAGTCGAATCGGTACGAGCCTCAAATCCAGACCACTCATCGCGGATCTAACGATCGACACGATCTCTAATCCCACGCCTAATCACCACCGCCCATACCCAGATCCACGGCCACCCCATACCTCCCCAACACCGACACCGACGACCGCGGCGGCACACGTATGCCCGGCGGCGCCATGGTCGGCAACAGGTAATTCGCCCCCCCTGGTGATCGAACACGACGGGAATAGGTGCTACATATCGCGGACAACAAGACGAACTAGATGAGGGCATCCATACCTCCGATTGTAGCAACGCTGGGGCTGTCAACGGTGGGTAGCGGATTAGCGGCGGCGTCAGACTAATGGCGAGAAATTGATGGCGCCTCCAATCGCTTCTTCGCCCACGAAGACCCTGCGTCCAACCCAAGAACCTCGCCAAGCATCCCGAGGAGACACCTAGGCATCCTGATGACGGTCGGGGATTTACTGGTGAGGGCGCGGCGTGGTAGGGCGTAGAGGCGCAACGGGAGAGGTGGAGGGAGGAGCAGAGTGGCAGAGGCCCGACAGAGAAGTCAAGGGCACAGGGAGAGATCCAGAATCGGGACCGGCGGCCGATCGGAATTCGAGGTTGGGGTGAAGCCGAGTCTGCGCGGATGGCGAGAAACACGGCCGGGAGAATCAAGAACAGAGGCGGATGGGGACCAATGTTTATACAGTCGGAGAAGGGAGATCGGTTGCGCGCATGGCGGAGTTCGTTTCTGGGTCAGCGCTGTTCTTCTGTGTATGGTCCAAGGAGCGGGGTCGTTCCATAGGTGCGCTGGGATTCGGTCAAGGCACGATGCAGCTGGAGATCCGTGGAGGTTGTTGACGCCGCGCGGGTTCCGGGAAGATGAAGACCCAGCGCACGGGCCCACCGGCAGAGGCACTGGTACGCGCGGCCACCAGTCGAGCTGAGCCGCACTAGTGCACGAGCGCGTGGCTGGCGCGCGGGCCCGCCCTGTCGGCGAGAGCAGGCGCGACAGCAAAAAAAGGAGGTGGGCCGCGCGCGATGGGGAATGGGGACAGTGGCCGAATGTAGTTGGGCCGCCCATAGGCGAAATCGGCCCAGGTAAGCACGGTATCCCTTTTTTTCTTTCTTTTTTTTTCTGTTTTGCTTTTCCTTTTTAGTTTGAAATTCAAATTTGAATTCAAACAGTGCTGTGAATCTTGTATTCTAATTAATGTACAGAAATAGGCATAGTGGTATAGAAGGGTTTTAATTATTTGTATGTTTATTTACTTTATTTTTGGTGTAGTATCCTTCCTATTTTTCTCCAAATCTCAATTTCCAGATTTAGGTTTAATGCATGTTTCAATCTGCTATATTACTTTATCATTATCTTCAGGAGTGAATGAACAAACAAATAAAATTCAGCATGATGCATAATTTAGTGGCATATATTTTTATTAATTATTTGTTTTCAAATGAAGTGTTGACATATGATGATAAATGGAGAAATCACATATAAAGGAAAAAGAAAAGAAGAAAAAAAACTCCCTTTTATATTCTCACTTGCAAATCGGGTATTACAAGAGAAGAAATGAATTGGAAAAGAGTTACTCCAGCTCGGCCTAGCACACCGGATTGTCCGGTGGTGCACCAGACAGTGTCCAGTGCCCTAGGCGAGCCTCCGATGAACTACCTACTCTCGGGAATCGACGGAGTCGTACGGCTATAATTCACCGGACTGTCCGGTGAGTCATCCGCGGCGAACTCGTCGCTCTCGGGAAAAGTAACAAGGCGACGTGGCTATAATTCACCGGACTGTCCGGTGAGCCAACGGCGCCCACGCCAACGGTCGTTCGCGTGATCAACGCATGACACGTGGCTGCTCCAACGGTCGGCTGGGTACACCGGACTGTCCGGTATGCACCGGACAGTGTTCGGTGCGCCAACCGGCTCCGAGGAGGAACGGTCGACTGTGCCCGATTTGGAAGGAAATCCTCCACCGGACATGCTACAGTGGCTGTCCGGTGGCACACCGGACTATCCGGTGCGCCACTCGATCAAAGGCAAGGATAGCCTTCCATGTTGATCTCCAACGGCTCCTAGCTACCTTGGGGCTATAAAAGGGGCCCCTAGGCACATGGAGCAGGCACTCAAGTATTCTCTAAGCATACTAAGACACCCAAACTCCGCTCCCACGCATTTGATTCGTCGTGTTAGTGATTTGAGCTCCATTCGAGTTGTGAACTCCCCGTGTTGTCACTTGAGCTCAATTCTTCATTTGTGTGCGTGTGTGTGCTGCGGATTGAATCTTGTATGTGTTGCTTTTTCCTCCCTTACTTATGTGTTTCTTTTGTGATCATCACTGTAAGGGCGAGAGGCTCCAAATTGTGGAGATTCCTCACAAACGGGAAAATAATCTAAAAGAAAAGACCGTGGTATTCAAGTTGATCATCGGATCACTTGAAAGGGGTTGAGTGCAACCCTTGTCCATTGGGACGCCACAACGTGGAAGTAGGCAAGTGTTACTTGGCCGAACCATGGGATAAAAATCGTGTCTCTTGTGTTGCTTTCTCTGTGATTGTTTTGTTCACAAGAACTCGCCTCAAAGCTAATTAGCGCACTAACACTTTAATAACTAAGTTTTTTGGCTATTTAGTGGTTGATTTTACAGGATCACCTATTCACCCCCCTCTAGGTGCTCTCAATTGGTATCAGATCCATACTCTTCATCTAAGGGACTAACCGCCCGAAGAGATGGATCCTAAGGGAAAGGGGATGGTGGTCAACGACAAGGAAAAGGAGTCCGTCTTCAACGAGCCAAGAGACGACAAGCCTACCAACTCAGGCTCGAGTCACAATAAGAGAGATGAGAAGAAGAAGAGGCACATAAGAAGATCATCTACTACGACAGCGATGCCTCGTCTTCTTCACCGCACGACGACGACGACTCCTCGTCAAAGAAAAAGACGGTTAATCAAAACTATTCATTTGATTATTCCCGTATTCCGTACAATTCAAATGCTCATTTGCTATCAATTCCACTTGGGAAACCTCCACACTTTGATGGAGAAGACTACTCTTTCTGGAGTCATAAAATGCGTAGTCATTTATTTTCCCTCCATCCTAGTATCTAGGAGATTGTTGAAAGCGGAATGCATTTTGATAGTACTGACAATCCCGTTTTCATAAATGAGCAAATTCACAAAAATGCCCAAGCTACTACTGTCTTGCTAGCTTCACTTTGCAGGGATGAATATAATAAGGTGAGTGGCTTGGACAACGCCAAGCAAATCTGGGACACCCTCAAGATATCTCATGAGGGAAACGATGCCACTATGATCACAAAGATGGAACTAGTGGAAGGCAAGCTAGGAAGGTTCGCGATGATCAGGGGAGAGAAGCCAACTCAGACCTACAACAGGCTCAAGACCCTGGTTAACAAGATTCGAAGCTATGGAAGCACAAGATGGACGGATCATGATGTCGTTCGACTCATGCTAAGGTCATTTACTGTAATTGATCCCCATCTTGTGAATCTTATTCGTGAAAACCCTAGGTACACCAAAATGACGCCCGAGGAGATCCTCAGAAAATTTGTAAGCGGGCGCATGATGGTTAAGGAGGCAAGATATGTAGATGACGCCTTGAACGGTCCACTGCCCGTCTACGAGCCGCAGCCCGTTGCTCTCAAGGCAACAAGCAGCAAGGAGGCGCTACCAAGCAAGGTAGCACAAGTGGAGGCTGCCGGGCTCAACGAGGACGAAATGGAGCTTATCATCAAGCGCTTCAAAACCGCGCTTAAAGGACGTAAAGAGTACCCCAACAAGAACAAAACAAGGGGAAAGCGCTCCTGCTTCAAATGCGGTAAGACTGGTCACTTTATTGCTCAATGTCCCGATAATGAAAATGACTAGGCACAAGAAATACATGGGAAGAAGGAGAAGAAGAAGAATTATAGGAAGGCGAAGGGCGAGGCGCATCAAGGAAAGGAATGGGATTCTGACTGCTCTTCATCAGACTCCGATGACGAAGGACTTGCTGCCTCGGCCTTCGACAAGTCCTCACTCTTCCCGAATGAACGCCATACATGCCTTATGGCCAAGGAAAAGAAGGTACACATTCAAGATACCCCCAAGTACACTTCTTCTAGCAATGAGGAATCCTATGACGATGAGATAGATTACTCGGATTTATTTAAGGGGTTAGATCGAGCTAAAGTAGAGAAAATTAACGAATTAATCGATGCTCTCAATGAAAAATATAGACTACTAGAAAAGCAAGAGGGTAATTTATATGAGGGACATGACAAATTTGTTAGTGTGCAAAAATCTCTTGCTTTAGAAATTAAGAGAAATGAAATGCTATCCTCTGAGTTATCTGCTTGCCATGAATCTGTCTCTAGTTTAAGGAGTTTAAATGATGAATTAAATGCTAAGCTAGAGGAAGTCAACAAAACTAGTTCATGTGTAGAGCATGTTGTTATTTGTAATAGATGTAAGGATTTTGATGTTGATACTTGTGGTAAACATCTTGCTTCTATTACTAAATTAAACAATGAGGTGGCAAGTCTTAATGCTCACTTAAGACTTGCAAAGTTGATTTTGATAAATTAAAATTTGCTAGGGATGCCTACACCGTTGGTAGACACCCCTCAATTAAGGATGGACTTGGTTTTCAAAAGAAAACCAAGAACTTAACAAGCCAAAGGACTCCTATTCTCAACAAGGAGAAAGGGAAGGCCCCTATGGCTAGTAGTCCTCAAAGGAATCATGCCTTTATTTATGATAGAAAAATTGCTAGTCATTCTCATAGGAGTTATGATCATGCTGCTTATTATGATTCAAATGCTATGTTTGCTTCTAGCTCCACTCATGATTATGGTAGAAGTAGGACTAGGAGAAATCATGTTGTGTCTCATGCTCCTAGAAAAATGTGCAATAAACCCTCTACTATTTATCTTGCTTGCAATACTTCTTTTGTACTTACATGCAAAAATACAAAAGTAGTGGCTAGAAAATTGGGATCCAAATGCAAGGGAGACAAGACTTGTATTTGGGTTCCAAAAGTTATTTTGACTAACCTTGTAGGACCCAACAAGAGTTGGGTACCTAAAACCCAAGCTTAAATTGCCTTGCAGGTTTATGCATCCGGGGGCTCAAGCTGGATTATCGACATCGGATGCACAAACCACATGACGGGGGAGAAGAATATGTTCACCTCCTACGCCAAGACCAAGGATTCCTAGGATACAATCATATTTGGAGATGAGAAACAAGGCAAGGTCAAAGGTTTGGGAAAGATAGCCATCACAAGCGAGCACTCCATTTCAAATGTATTTTTAGTAGAGTCGCTAGGATATAACCTTCTGTCTGTAAGTCAATTGTGCCACATGGGTTACAATTGTTTGTTTACAAATATTGATGTACCTGTCTTTAGAAGGAGTGATGGTTCATTAGCTTTTAAGGGTGCATTAGATGACAAGCTCTATTTAGTTGATTTTTTGAAAGAGAATGCCGATCTAGATGCATGATTAATGGCTAAGACTAGTATGAGTTGGCTTTGGCATCGCCGTCTAGCACATGTTGGGATGAAGAACCTTCATAAACTTCTAAAGGGAGAACATGTGTTAGGACTAACCAATGTCTGTTTTGAGAAAGACAAACCCTGTGCAGCATGTCAGGCAGGGAAAGAGGTGGGAAGCACTCATCATAGCAAGAACATGATGACAACATTAAGACCACTGGAGCTTCTTCACATGGACCTCTTTGGACCCGTTGCCTACCTCAGCATCGGGGGAAGTAAGTATGGTCTTGTAATTGTTGATGACTTTTCCCACTTCACTTGGGTGTTCTTTTTGCAGGACAAATCAGAAACCCAAGGGACCCTAAAGTGCTTTCTAAGGAGGGCTCAAAACAAATTTGAGCTAAAGATGAAAAAGATAAGGAGCGACAATGGGTCCGAGTTCAAGAATCTGCAAGTTGAGGAGTATCTTGAGGAGGAAGGCATCAAGCACAAGTTCTCCGCTCCCAACACAGCACAACAAAACTGTGTAGTAGAGAGGAAGAACATGACGCTAATCGACATGGCGAGAACGATGCTTGGAGAGTTCAAGACGCCCGAGCGGTTTTGGTCGGAAGCTGTGAACACAGCCTGCCACGCCATAAACCGGCTCTACCTGCATCGCCTCCTAAAGAAGACCTCCTACGAACTCCTTACCAGTAACAAGCCCAATGTCTCTTACTTTCGTGTATTTGGGAGCAAATGCTACATTCTGGTGAAGAAAGGTAGACATTCTAAATTTGCTCCCAAGGCAGTAGAAGGGTTTTTACTAGGGTATGACTCAAATACAAAGGCGTATAGGGTCTTCAACAAATCATCAGGATTGGTTGAAGTCTCTAGCGACGTTGTATTTGATGAGACTAATGGCTCTCCAAGAGAGCAAATTGATCTTGATGACATAGATGAAGATGAAGTTTCGACGGCCGCAATGCGCACAATGGCGATAGGTGATGTGCGACCACAGGAACAACAGGAGCAAGATCAGCCATCTTCCTCCATGATGGTGCATCCCCCAACTCAAGACGATGAACAGGTACCGCAAGAAGAAGGACATGATCAAGGGGGAGCACAAGAAGATCTAGCAATAGAGGAAGAAGCACCACGGGTCCCTCCAACTCAAGTCCGAGCAACGATCCAAAGACATCACCCCGTCGATCAGATTCTGGGTGATATTAGCAAGGGAGTAACTACTCGCTCACGCTTAGCTAATTTTTGTGAGCATTACTCGTTTGTCTCTTCTATTGAGCCTTTCTGGGTAGAAGAGGCCTTGTAGGATCCGGACTGAGTGTTGGCCATGCAGGAAGAACTCAACAACTTCAAGAGAAATGAAGTTTGGAGCCTGGTGCCACGTCCAAAGAAAAACGTTGTGGGAACCAAGTGGGTGTTCCACAACAAGCAAGACGAGCACGGGGTGGTGACAAAAAACAAGGCTCGACTTGTGGCAAAAGGTTATGCCTAAGTCTCGGGTTTGGACTTCGAGGAGACTTTTGCTCCTGTGGCTAGGCTATAGTCTATTCGAATATTAATAGCCTATGCCGCTCACCACTCTTTTAGGCTGTTTCAAATGGACGTAAAGAGCGCTTTCCTCAACGGGCCAATCAAGGAGGAGGTATACATAGAACAACCCCCTAGCTTTAAGGATGTTAGGTATCTCGACCACGTGTATAAGCTCTCTAAGGAGGGGGTTCGTTTTCCTGGACCGAGGAGTCCTCGGATGAAGGCTTGGATTATTTTGCTGCATTAGATGTGGCCGCGACGGAGTCCCCGCCACGGATGGAGGTTGGCGAGGTGGCTGATCTGTCTAATGCAAGGACCGAGTATCAGAGGCGAAGGGTGGTTTTGAAGCGTAGCGTGGGCGAGGTTTCGTGAAGCGGTGGTAGACGCCGTCGTATGGGGTTGGAGCAGGATCGTCTTCGAGTAGACCGGTTTGGTAAACGAGAACTATTGTCCTCGCCGGTTGGGATGAGCATTGGTGAGGGGGATCTGTGGAATTTTTTTGAGGGTGAGGAATTAAGAATAATTTTGTTCAATTATAGGGAGTTGGGCATCATCCTGAAGGTTGAACTGATGTAATATGTGGTGCCCTCGCTGAGTGTGTGAAAATACAACTTGTATGTAACTGCAACTTGTGTTGTAATGTGGCCTGTTGGTCGTTTTCGCGCGCTTGTGCTGATCCGGCTGCACCCTTAGGTGACTTTTGCGCGGAGTGTCTTTTCGGTAAAATATTTCGATGGCTTGCGTATTGTGCTTGTCCGGCTGCACCCTTAGGCGTCTTTTGCACGGAATGTCTTTTTCGGTAAAAGACTTCGATTAACGCACTTGTTGTGCTGTTTCGGCTGCACCCTTAGGCGTCTTTTGTGCGGTGTGTCTTTTTCGATAAAAGACTTCGATTAACGCACTTGTTGTGCTATTCCGGCTGCACCCTTAGGCGTCTTTTGCACGGAGTGTCTTTTTCGATAAAAGACTTCGATTAACGCACTTGTTGTGCTATTCCGGCTGCACCCTTAGGTGACTTTTGCGTGGAGTGTATTTTTTGATAAAAGACTTCGATTAACACACTTGTTGTGCTATTTCGGCTGCACCCTTAGGTGACTTTTGCGTGGAGTGTCTTTTTCGATAAAAGACTTTGATTAACGCACTTGTTGTGCTATTCCGGCTGCACCCTTAGGCGACTTTTGCGTGGAGTGTCTTTTTCGATAAAAGACTTCGATTAATGCACTTGTTGTGCTATTCCGGCTGCACCCTTAGGCGACTTTTGCTCGGATTGTTGCACAAGAGGGTAGTATGCTATTGAGGACTTGCTCTCAAATGCTTTGAATTAATAACAAGGCAACATAAAATGTTAAGTGTTAATGCCCTTCGTCCATTGAATCATTATTTCCTCAAGGGTATAATGATCTTTGAACGAAGGTCATGAACGAAAGTCCATGAAGGTTATACCTTCGTGATTGAGGTTATGAAATAACAGAAGATAAAATATATGAAATATGAAACATGAAAGAATAATATATCAAAACACATAAACTTATTCATATATTTCATCATATAAACCTAAATATTAAAACATAACATTTAATCACATTTATACCTTCGTCTTGGCAGAAGGCAATAATCCGAGTGTCGCGTGCAAGTGATTACAAGATTCCGTGAACAGTACAGGAGTACTGTTCATCTATTTATAGGCACAGGGCGCAGCCTGTGAGAAATTACATTCATGCCCTTTACAAATGCTTACAATCATAATACAAGCTATCACGGGTTGATTGGTCATTTCATCTTTAAGTCGGTTCACTCCTTCGTCTTGAGACATGTCACTATGCCGAAGCTTTATGGATGATAGCTTCGGCACTGCTTTTGAGAGGATCTGCCCAAGGTGTTTCTTCTTACAGGATCTTCGGCGATGAAGCATACCCCCAACAGTAGCCCCTTTGCGGTGCTAGATCATTTTTCGTAACGAGCTTGATCCGTGAAAAAGTCTCCAAGGCTTCGGAGAGCCGAAGATCCGAAAAACACCTTCCCTAAGCTCGTTGCCGAGAAACGATCACAAAATTTCGAGCATGAGATGGTCCCACCATGCAGCGGGTAAACACGTCCTGGCGATTCACCTTCTCGGGTTTTGTGGCCCACCACTCAGTGAGTGCGGGCGACTGTTCGTCTGGTGCGGAAGACTTGACGATTCACCTCCCCACCTGCGGCACTATATAAACAGATGGGTAGGTGTGAAGTTACCACAGCATTCATTGCTATTGCCCTGTTTTGCTGCCAAAAATTTGACCATAGCCGAAGCTTGTTCGTCGCACTCAACTGAAGCATCGCTGTTGACTTTGCTTCGTCACAAGAGGAAGAGCTTTGGGAAAATTAAAAAAGTCAGCAATTTCATCAAAAATTATGAGGAATTCATCATCAAATGGCAAGGGTACGCTCTACATCCAGGGTTATACGTGACGGAGAGGAAGCCGAAGCTGCTGAAACCGCTCCGATTTTCGAAGTGATGAAACGGTCAGGGCTGGCAGTGCCGGAAGAAGCTTCTGAAGGTACCCCTGCTGCCGAAGCTGAGCAGATTGATGTTGAAGAAGGTGAAACTGAAGATGAGTACAACACCATGCCATCTAAACCTAGCCACCTAGAGTTTGGGAAGTCTACTATTACCAAAGGTGATATGCCTAAGTTGATAAAGCTAGGTTATGTCAGTGAAGCCAAGAAGAAGCTAGTTCATTTTGGTGGAGAGGAAATTACTCCGAAGCCAGAAAAGGATGAGGTGGTAGTCTTTAAAAGCTTCTTTAAAGCAGGATTGAGATTTCCTTTGTAGGAGATGATTGCGGATGTGTTGGAGAAGTTTGGGATTTATCTTCATCAGCTAACTCCTAATGCCATCGTTAGGCTTAGCGTTTACATTTGGGCTCTCCGAAGCCTGGGAGCGGAACCGCTTGCCGAAGGTTTCTGCCGGGCACATGAGCTTCATTATCAGACAAAAGCTAGAGAAGATGGGCTGCTTGAGAATTTCGGCTGCTACAATTTTGCTTATCGCAAAGATGCGAAGTCTCCAGTTATTAGCTATCGTACCAAATGGCCCACCAGCTAGAAGACCGAGTGGTTTTATGTTAAGGTTGACGAGAAGAAGGAGAAGCTAGTTCAGAGCCCATTGGAGTTAGTCTTTGGAGAAACTAGGCTCCAGTGCAACATGTTGCCGGAATCACCATGCCAAATTGCCTTGGGTGAATTTCGAGTTGTTTCAGAGCACATTGGCACTAGGGATTTGGTGCAAGAATTCTTAGCTTTCAAAGTATTCCCGACTTTGAAAGAATGGGACATGCTGAAGCTCAAAGGGGAAAAGAAAAAGAAGGAACTTGTACGGTTGCCCTATTATTATAAATTCAAGAAACATTTCAAAGTACCTTGCCAAGAATGGTTAGACACAATTGAAGTTATGTGCAACGAGATCCTTGGGAATTATTCTAGAAAAGAAGATCAACTAATGACTGTAGCCTTAGGCACTCGTCCGAAGCGAAGGTTAACCCGGGTGATGGATGCTCTGAACTTTGAGTATCCTGACTATGAGCGACTGGACAAAGGTGCCGAAGGACAGAAAAGAAGGAGAGTTGCAAGCGTCCTGGACAAAGAGGCTGCCAAATTGGTGAAAAAGGATGAAGAGACTTTGAAGAAGAGAAAATTAAGCCCTGAGCCGAAGATAACTACTTCGAAGAAAAAGAAAGCTTCGACTCTGAAACGAAAAACAGCTGAGACTGAGGATGAAGCTCCTTCAACACCTCCTGCTATCGATGTAGAAGAAATTTGAAAGGTAATGACTGAATCTTTGCCTGTCAAGATAAGTCCACTAGGGCCACATCTGACGAAGCTTTTTTAGAAGGAAAAGGAGCCCTCGGCAGCGAAGAAGCCAGATGAGCCGAAAAAATGAAGAATTATTCATGTAGTTGAAGTTATTGAGCAGACACCGCCGCTAGCATCGGCGTTAAAGATTCTAGCTATTGAGAGCTCTGCTGCTGCCGAAGTCGTACCCGCCGAAGCCAAAAGTGCCGAAGCTGAGACCGCTGAAGATGTGAATCTAGATGCCACACTCTCTAAAATTGATACAATGCTTCTAGATGCGGCCACGGAAGAAGCTGCTGCAGTCGCTGAAGAGATCCCGGGCACAGTGGCTGGAAAAGGAAAGGAGAAAGCCGAGGATATTTCGGAAGAAGAGGACTTCAACTTCCGAGATATACTTGGGCAAGAATTGTCAAAGGCTGAAAAAGAAGAACTGAAAGAGTACGTATATCTTGCGGATATAGATAGGTGCGCTACTCTTTGGGGGAGTTAACGAAGAAAGTTTAGGATGCCTTCGGGACCACACTGGGGCGAAGATTGTCGGCACTATATCAAAGAGTGTTGGCCTCCCGAAGGTTGAAGCAGACCTCAGCAGGTACCGGCGGCAACATATCGCAGGTAGCCTATTTTATGCTAACTTTAAGGTAAAATTCTTAACTTTTCATTGTTTTTAATATGAAGATTGTTTTCTAATGAAGCTTATGTTATCAGAGCTTACTGCTAAGCAAAGTCCTGAGGATGCAACAAGACTTCGAGGACAAAAAGAATGAAGTTATAATTGAGGGTCTGGAGAAGAAGATAAAAGACCATGAGGCTACTCTAGAAAAGAAAGACTTCGTACTTCGAACCATGGAAGGTTCATTGGCAGAAGCCCAGGCCGAAATTGCTAGATTGAATAATGAACTTTCCACGGAAAAGAAAAATTTCAAAGCCAAACTCGAAGCTGAAGCCGAGAAAAATTCAAGTTTGCGGAAATCATTGAAAGAACTTCAAGAAAAATGCGTGGACTTTAGCAACCGGTGCATGCAACGGCTAAAACAAGTTTTCAACTCGGTCGGAGCCGGTGCTAAGAAATTCAGTCCTTCAGTTAAGAACCTGTCGAAAACCTTCGAACATATTGAGGGCGAAGTTGACGCACTTGACGAAGTTATAGGTGGACATGCCGATTTCTGCGCTCTGCTAGCTTCTCGGGGCACCGCTGTTGCCTTCATAAAATCTGGCTGTGAACATGAAAAAATTGTCAATAGACCAAATTTTAGCTTATCTCTGACAGATTTAATTGTTATCCCTAGCCTAGCTCGGAGTATAGGAAACAGATTCATAACTCAAATTTGGGTAAAAGGCGGGCGAAAAATGGCTGGCGACGAAGCTCGAAGCCACCTTAAGCCGGTAAAAAAATTTATGCCTGTTATTTTACCTTCTCCTTGAAGTCTGCACTTCTCTCATACCGTTTTAATATGTACAGGATGATGATGCTGAAGAAAAATGAGCCGAAGCTTGACAGGTGATCCAAAGCTCAGATGATCCGAAGCTTAGATGATCCGAAGCTGAATGATGTCAAAGCTAAAGACGTTGCTAGAAAAATTCTAGGGAAAAATCTTGCAATATCATTGTAAAAAATCTTTGTAATTTAAGAATCAATACTAATTCTATAAATTTATGCATACTTTGTAACATATCTTTACCTTTTTGTGCATGTATTGAACTGCTTTGCTGTGGACGAAACTAGCATTTTTGAGCCGAAGGCGAAAAACACCTTCCTTTCTTTTCGTACACAACGAAGCATGAAACTGCTTCTTTTTCTATTTTCCGAAGCATTATCTTTAGAGCCGAAGCACCCGCCTGTGTTATGATGATGATGATCCTATGTATGTCTAGATGAATGTTTATGAATGCAAATGTATGATGTAATGTGCCGTGCAAATGAATGTCCAAACACACGCATACGAAGCCACAACCATAGCCTTCATTCCCTTGGGAATGATCGAAGTCTCTTTGCCGTTTATTTTTCGGCTTCACCGCTTATTTTTCGGTGTATCAGCGCTGACTTTTCGCTGTAAGTTCTGCATCCCCTTAGGAACGTCTTTTGAACTTCTTCGCCTTCTATTTCGGCGGTATCGTGTTGACTTTTCGCGCTTCGCCTTATATTTCGGCGGTATCAACGTTGACTTTTTGCTGTAAGCTTTGCATTCCCTTGGGAACGACTTTTGAGCAGAAAAATTACGCTGCGCTCCCTTAGGAACCGCTTTTTGTAGCTTCGTCGTGCTCTGCATCCCCTTAGGGACGACTTTCGAGCTTCTCCCTGTTTTTCCTTTTTCCCCACACTCGACGGTGCATGCTTAGTTTTTACAATTACATATTTGGGGGATTTTGCTCTCGTAGAGCTGAATAAGAAAAAGAGAAATTACATGCTATGGCCCCATTAAAAACCTTTCCCCCCCTTTGGAAAGGAAAAGGGTACCATAGAAAAAAGAAAAAAAGATTACATCAAGCTAGACATAATATCGCCGAAGCTCATCCGCATTCCAAGATCTAGGAATGTCATTGCCGTCCATATCCTTCAATCTATAGGAACCGGGTCTTGACAAAGATACTACTAGAAAAGGTCCTTCCCACTTGAGCTGTAACTTGCCTACTGTATCTGGGTTGGCCACTCTCTGAAGTACCAAATGTCCTGGTTTAATGCTCTTTAGCCGAACTTTTCTGTCACGCCATTTTATTGTTTCGGCTTGGTATTTATTGATATTCTCCACGGCCTGAAGCCTGATCCCTTCTATAGCATCTTTTGCCACAAAATAATCAGCTTCGTCTTCTACCGAAGCCACTGTTCTTATTGATCCTGCCTTAGCTTCTTCTAGGGTGATTGCTTCGTCACCAAACAATAGTTTGAATGGTGTAAAACTTGTTGACCTTGATATTGTTGTGTTGTGGCTCCACACCACTTTGATCAATTCATCTGGCCACTTTCCTCTAGGCTGATTGAAGATTAACTTCATTATTCCCGTCATTATAATGCCATTGGCTCTTTCAACAAGTCCATTTGACTCCGGATGTCTGACCGATGCAAAATGAATCTTCGTGCCAATTTGTTCACAGAATCCCTTGAAAGCTTCAGCATTGAACTGTGTTCCATTGTCTACAGTAATAGCCTTCGGTACTCCAAAGCGACAAACAACATTTTACCAAAAGAATTTCTAGACAGTGACCGAAGTTATTGTGGCTAAAGGCTTCGCCTCAATCCACTTGGAAAAATACTCTACCGCCACCTCAACATATTTTAGATTTCCTTATGCTGGTGGAAGTGGGCCTAGCAAATCGAGGCCCCACCTTTGCAACGGCCAAGTGGGCTGTATTAATTGAGTGAGGGATGAAGGTTGCTTCTGGTCTCTTGCACATTTTTGACAGCCTTCACATTTTTGGACTAATTCTGCTGCATCTGAAGCTGCCTTCGGCCAATAAAATCCTTGTCAAAAAACTTTTCCCAATAAGGGCCTAGATCCGATATGAGATCCACACAGACCTATATGTATCTCTTTCATTAATTCCATACCTTCAGTTCTTGATAAACACTTAAGGAGTGGTGAACAAACTCCATGTTTATACAATTCCCCTTCTATTAACACATATGGTCTTGTTCTTGCCTCCATTCTCTTATTATAAGCTTCGTCACTTGAAAGATAATTGCCTTGGAGGAAAGATATTATTTCAGTTCTCCAGTCTTCACTGTGTACTGGAGAAATAGTAAGCACTGCTCTCTCCATGAGATCAAATGAAGGTGCTTTTATTGTTTCAAAAAATACTTTAGAGGGTAGTGGGAGCCCCTGAGCCACTAATTTGGCTAGCAAATCTGCATGCTCATTTTCACCTCTTGGAATATTCTTGATGGAAAAACCTTCGAAGGAAGCTTCTGGCCTTCGAACTGCATCCAGATATTTTTCAAGCTTCGGATCTCGTGCCTTGCTGCTTTTATCCACATGGCCAGCAATAACTTGAGAATCAGTCTTTAGGATGGCCCTTCTTATTCCCATTGCCCTTAGTTTCCGAAGCCCCAATAGAAGTGCTTCGTAGTCAGCAATATTATTTGTGCAACTGAAATCTAGTTTTACTGCATAACATGTTTTGAATTTCGAAGGTGCCACTAGGACCGCAGCTGCTCCTGCACCGAAGGCTCCCCAAGAACCATCGCAAAACACTATCCAAGCTTCGGCATCTTTGCTTGTCCCTTCTTCGTGAGCCCTTGGCGTCCAATCAGCGATAAAATCTGCTAGCGCTTGAGATTGAATTGAAGATCTGTGCACGTAGTCAATAGTGAATTCATTAAGCTCCGCGACCCATTTGCCAATCCTTCCAGTAGCTTCTCTATTCCTCATGATATCCTTCAGGGGTTGTGATGAAGGAACAATTATGTGATATGCTTGAAAATAATGCCGAAGCTTCCTGGATGCCATTAACACAACATACAACACCTTCTCCAATTCTATATAGTTTTTCTTTGATAAACTCAAAACTTCAGAGATAAAGTATATCGGGACTTGCTTTTTAGCTTGTCCTTCGAGCTTCTCTTGTACAAGTGCCGCACTCACTGCAGAGTGCGAAGCTGCCACATACAATAGCAATGGAGCCCCTAGCACGGGTGGAGTTAATGTTGTTAAATCGATCAGATATTGCTTCAGCTCTTCGAAAGCTTTCTGTTGAGTTGGGCCCCATTGAAAAACTTCAGCTGACTTTAGTACTTCAAAGAATGGTAAATTTCTTTCTGCTGATCTAGATATAAATCGGTTCAAAGATGCCAGTCTTCCTGTCAATCGTTGGGCCCCCTTCTTTGTGCTTGGTGGCTCCATTCGAAGGATAGCTTCGATCTTGCTTAGGTTGGCTTCGATCCCCTTCATTGAAACTAAACAGCCAAGGAACTTGCCCTTCTTCACTCCAAAGACACATTTTTCTGGATTTAATTTCAGGCCAGCTTGCCTAAAATTAGCAAA
Organism: Zea luxurians; assembly: GCA_029449295.1. NCBI lineage: Eukaryota > Viridiplantae > Streptophyta > Magnoliopsida > Poales > Poaceae > Zea > Zea luxurians. The sequence continues at coordinate 153,816,422 of JAOPSE010000004.1, forward strand.
TGTTTCCTGCAGATCAGTAATGTGGTTTTCTTGCTTCGTGCTCTTCACTATAATGTCATCAACATATGTTAGCACATTTCTGCCTATCTAAGAGTGAAGGACCTTGGCTGTCATCCTGCTGAAGCTTCCCCCAGCATTCTTGAGCCCCTCAGGCATCCGAAGATAACAATATGTACCACTGGGGGTTATGAAGCTGGTCTTTGGCTCATCTTCCTTATTCATCCAGATTTGGTGGTAGCCTGAATAACAATCTAGCAGACTCATGAGCTCTGACAAAGCTGCTGCATCTACTAGAGAATCTATTCTTGGTAATGGGAACTCATCCTTTGGACAAGCCTTGTTCAGATCAGTAAAATCAATGCACATTCTCCATTTACCATTGGCCTTTTTTACCATAACAGTGTTGGCTAGCCATTCTGGGTATTTCACTTCTCTGATGACACCAGCACTGAGAAGTCTTTTTACTTCATTCCGAGCACCTTCGGCATTATCGTCAGACATTTTCTGAAGCTTTTGTTTCCTAGGTCGGAAGGATGGATCGACATTGAGTGAATGTTCAATGACGTCCCTATTGACACCACAGAGATCATTGGCTGACCATGCAAAAACATCTTTGTTATTGAATAAAAACCTTATCAAGGTTTTCTCCTGCTCTTCAGATAATTGGGATCCCAGCAATACCTTCTGCTTTGCTATATCTTCACATAGAAGCATGGGCTTCGGCTGATCAGCCGAAGCAGCTTTCTCTCTTCTATACTTATACTGTTCACAAGCTTCGGCTCCATCTATATTATGGATTGCTTTTGAGTCTAACCAATTTCCTTCAGCCTTTCTGGCAGCCTCCTGACTTCCATGAATAGCAATGGGCCCTTGATCCGAAGGTATGTTCATGCATAAATATGCTGGATGAAGAATTGCTTCGAATGCATTGAGTGTTCCACGACCAATGGTTGCATTGTAAGGATATTCCATGTCAACAAAATCAAACACAACCTGTTCAGTTCTTATATTGTGGACAAATCCGAAGGTCACTGGCATTGTGATCTTGCCAAGTGCTACAATCTGCCTTCCTCCGAAACCACAGAGAGGGTGTGTGGCATCATGGATCGTATCCTCTGGCTCTTGCATCTGTCTGAAGGCTTAGCAAATATGATATCCGCTGCACTGCCTATATCGACCAGAACATTATGGACTAGAAATCCCTTGATAACACAAGGTATGACCATAGCATCATTGTGAGGGTAATCCTTGAGCTGAAGGTCCTCTTGGGAGAAGGTAATTGGGATGTGAGACCATTTTGACTTGATGAAGGGTCCTTGCACCCCAACATGTTGTACCCTTCTCTGGGCCTCCTTCTTCTGCTTCTTGTTGGCCAACTCTGAGCATGAACCGCCTGTTATCAGGAGCACCAGCTTCGTAGCCAAAGCAGCTTCAGCTTGGTTGTTGAACGAAGCCATCAGCTCAAAAAGTGGACGTGAGTTCACCGGAGGTGGGCGCCAATGTTGGGGACTTGCTCTCAAATGCTTTGAATTAAGAACAAGGCAACATAAAATGTTAAGTGTTAATGCCCTTCATCCATTGAATCATTATTTCCTCAAGGGTATAATGATCTTTGAACGAAGGTCATGAACGAAAGTCCACGAAGGTACCTTCGTGATTGAGGTTATGAAATAACAGAAGATAAAATATATGAAATATGAAACATGAAAGAATAATATATCAAAACACATAAACGTATTCATATATTTCATCATATAAACCTAAATATTAAAACATAACATTTAATCACATTTATACCTTCGTCTTGGCAGAAGGCAATAATCCGATTGTCGCGTGCAAGTGATTACAAGATTCCATGAACAGTACGGGAGTACTGTTCATCTATTTATAGGCATAGGGCACAGCCTATGAGAAAGTACATTCATGCCCTTTATGAATGCTTACAATCATAATACAAGCTATCGTGGGTCGATTGGTCATTTTATCTTTAAGTTGGTTCACTCCTTCGTCTTGAGACATGCCACTATGCCAAAGCTTTATGGATGATAGCTTCGGCACTGCTTTTGAGAGGATCTGCCGAAGGTGTTTCTTCTTATAGGATCTTCGATGACGAAGCATACCCCCAATAGTAGCCCCTTCGCGGTGCTAGATCGTTTTTCGTAACGAGCTTGATCCGTGAAAAAGTCTCCTAGGCTTCGGAGAGCCGAAGATCCGAAAAACACCTTCCCTGAGCTCGTTGCCGTTGTCCGACAATATCCAGCCCCCAGCGTTGAAGTGGCCATGTGTGGGCAATCAGCTTGGTGAACTGCGAGGGGTTGCTCGAGCGGGGAGAAAACTTCTCGCATGCTTCACAAGAGCTCATGACTCGATTCGCGGTATAGATTATCGCGGGCCAGTAAAATCCTTGACGGATCACCTTGGCAGCGAGGGCCCTGGGTCCTGAGTGAGAGCCGTAAGTTCCGCTGTGGACTTCGCGAAGGATTTGAATGCCTTCGGTTTTGGTCACACACTTTAGCATGGGTCTACTGATCCCTTTTTTGTACAGCTGGCCCCTGACAAGTGCGAAGTCTCGGCTTCGGTGCTTGAGGCGTTTGGCCTCATTGATGTCACTTGGGTGGTAACGTCCTTGTAGATACAAAGTTATAGGGGCCCGCCAGTCTTCAGTCATGATGAGGTTGACGATGCGATGCCTTCGGCGTCATTAGTTATTTGTAAGCCCTCTGGGTTGCGGACAACTGGTGTTCCGATGACGTGGTAGAACACGTCGGAGGGCAAGGTCTCGCCTTTGCCCGCTGCCTTAGCCAACGTGTCAGCCTCTTCATTCCTGGCACGGTCCACATGCTATAGGGTGAAGCCCTTGAACGGTTTCTCGAGACTGCGAATAGCCGTGAGATATTGCATGAGCACGGGGTCTTTTGCTGAATATTCTTTTTCGACTTGGCCGACAACTACCTTGGAATCTGTCTTGACTATGCATGTGGTGACGCCGAGTGCTTGCAGTTTGCAAAGGCCCAGGATGTCGGCTTCATATTCTACTATATTGTTGGTGCATCTGTCAGAGTCCAAGGCGAAGCTAAGGCATGCCGCGTATCTATACTTGACACCTGTGGGTGACGTGATAATTGTCGCTGCGCCTGCCCCTGCATGGCACCATGCGCCGTCGCAGTTGATGGTCCACACCTTCTCTGGAGACCCTTCTTGCTGCCATGCTGGCCCTGTCCAGTCAATGATGAAGTCTGCTAGGACCTGCGACTTGATTGCTGTCCTGAGTTTGAAGGTGATGTGGTACCCAGAGAGTTCGGCTGCCCATTTGGCGATTCGGACGAACTCCTTTGGGTTTCTAAACAGTTCTCCTAGGCCCCTATCCGAGGTGACCCACACCTTGAATGCCTCGAGATTTTTTCTAGTTCAGTCATGTTGCACTTGGAGGTCGTGAGGACTTCGGAGACGTAGTAGACTGGGCATTGCCGGGTTGTGCCCTCTCTGTCTTGCTCTTGGTCTAGCGCTGCGCTGACTGCACATGGCGAAGCTGCAATGTAGAGCAGCAGAGGCAGCGAGGGGTCGGGACTGGTAAGAATTGCCAAATCTAACAGGTGTTGCCTGAGTGACTCGAAGGCTACCGCCTGCTCTGGTCCCCATGCGAAGTCTTTTGCGCTGCGTAGTGTCTTGAGAAAGGGTAGACTCCGCTCTATGGACTTCGAAATGAATCTGTTCAAGGCGGCCAATCTGTCTGTCAGTCGCTGGACGTCCCTAGTTGACTGCGGGGGTGTCATGTTGATGATTGCTTGAATCTTGGTTGGGTTGGCCTCGATCCCGTGGTGCGACACCAGGTAGCCAAGTATCTTCCCCTGGCGAACTCCGAAAACGCACTTCTTGGGGTTGAGGCGAAGTCATGCGTCCCGCATGTTAGCGAACGTCTCCGCGAGGTCAGCCAGGTGATCTTCTTTATTTTTGCTCACGACAACAATGTCGTCCATGTATGTGAAAATATTGCGGCCCACTTGGCTTTCTAGCACCATCTTGGTGAGGCGAGAGAAGGTTGACCCGACGTTCTTGAGTCCCTCTGGCATGCTGATGAAGCAGTACGTGCCAAAGGGTGTGATGAAGCTGGTGCTGGCCTTATCTTCCTCTTTCATGTATATCTGGTGGTAGCCAAAGAAGCAGTCGAGAAGGGACATGACTTCGCAACCGGCTGCGCTATTGACTATTTTGTCGATCCGTGGCAGCGGGAAATTGTCCTTGGGGCAGGCCTTATTGAGGCTGGTGAAGTCGATGCACATGTGCCATTTGCCACTTTTCTTTTGTACCATGACTACATTAGCGAGCCACGTAGGGTAAGCGATTGGTTTGGTGAAGTTAGCTTCCAGCAGGCAGTGCACTTCAGCTTTGGTGGCTTTTGTCTTTTCATCAAACATTTTGCGTAGTCGTTGCTTTTTTGGGCGCACCGAAGGATCGATGCCCAGACCATGCTCAATGACGGTGCGGCTGACTCTGACCAGGTCGAGGGCGGACCAAGCGAAGACGTCCTTATTTCGGTAGAGGCAGGAGATGAGTTTCTCCTTGTCTCACGAGGTCAGGTCTTCACTTATGACGACCGTTTGCTTTGGCGTTGCCGAATCGAGTGGAACTGTCTTCGTTTCGTCATTGCTCTGTAGTTGTGCCTTTGTTTTTTTGACGACGACTAGGCGGGTCACTTCGGAGCCTTCGCGTTGTGTTGTAAGACAGTGTATGTTCCATTGGCCTGGAACGAAGTCTCTCTCAATGTTGCGCAGTTTGCTGGTTACCATAGACTGTGATCACGCCTTGCGGTCCCAGATATTTCATGCAAAGGTACAGTCCATGGATGGCCGCTTCAAATTTATTGATGGAGCCCCGACCCATTATGGCGTTGTAGGCATAAACCATATCAACGATGTCGAAGGTGACCTGCTCACTCCATGCATTGGGTGCTACGCTGAATGACAGGGGTAATTCTATCTTGCCCACGGGGAAAGTGCCCTTGCCGCCGAAGCCGTATAGGGGGTTGTCCGAAGGCTTGAGTAAGTTGTGGCTGATACCCATGCAGTCGAAGGTGTGCAGGAAGATGATGTTAGCTTGGCTACCATTATCAACTAGGACTTTATGCAAGTCCCAGCCTGCTACGCTGCAGTTGATTACCATGGCGTCGACGTGAGGTGCGCTGCGCAGATCAACATCTCTGGCATCGAAGGTTAGTGGCACATGTGACCACCTCGTTTGTACCACTAGGCCGGTGAGGGCGATATGGTTGACACTCCGGTAATGATCCCTCTTTTGCCGCTTCGTCTCGAAGTCGACACTGGACCCCCCGGTGATCATGTGGATGACACCGCGATACGGCTGATCGGCAAAGTCTTCCTGTTTTGGTGCTGGGGGGTGATTTTGGTGGTATGGGTTCGGGTGATGCAGAGGCGGAGGTGGGGGGGTGGAAGAACGTGTACTTCCTGATGGTGCTGATATGCGTGGTTGGGTGGGTGCTAGATGTGGCCGTTGTTGTATGGTTGTTGATGGTGGTGGTGATACGTGCGCGCGACAACTCTCTGGTTATCGGCTGGTTGTGCCCGAGACATCCTGTCCTTGGTGGTCTTTGTTTCCGGGCAATCCCTTGTTGGGTGTGCGCAGTCTTCGCCGTGAAACAAACAGTAAAATCTGCGTGGTTGTTGCGCCCGTCCCTAGCCCCAGCCTTGCGTGCCATTACCGCGGCCCTGAGGGGGATAGTCCTGACGGCGAACGGCTTCACTGGCCGGGTGCTGGTTGGCGATGTTGTGCACCTGCTGCTAGTTGCGGTTGTCCCGTCCGGAGTCTGACTGCGAAGGCCTGGTCCAGGTTCGACTGGACCGTGGAGGGTCCTTGGGCTTTCTCTAGGACTCGACCTTTCACTGATGTAGCTCTTCGGATCTAGCGTACTTCTCGAATAGCTGATATAGCTCTTGGAGGTTTTTGGGTGGGTCCCTGATGCAGTGACTGTATAGGACGCCAGCCCGAAGGCCGTTGATGGTGTAATGTATCGTGATGTGGTCGTCGACCGATGGCAGTTGTGACTTGAGAGTCAGGAACTTGCGGTAGTACTCCCATAGGGTTTCTTTCTCTTGCTGCTTGCAGAGTGATAGTTCGGCCAAGGCATCGGTATCAGGTCGGTACCCTTGGAAATTGAGCAGAAACTTGTCTCGGAGTCCTTTCCAGGAGTCGATGGACAACAGCGGCAACCTAGTGTACCAGGTCAAGGCCGGACCCTCGAGGCGATGATAAAAGATTTGGCCATTGTGGCGTCATCCCCTCCGGCCGATGCGACAGTGACTTGGTAGCTCATAATGTATTGTGCTGGGTCGATGCTGCTGTTGTACTTGGGGTAGGTCCCTGCCCTGAAGTTGACGGGCCATGGTGACACTTGGAGTTGCGGAGCTAGGGGGCTTCGTTCATCATGGTAGTTGATGCCTTGGAAGGCTGTGGCATGCGAGATGAAGGGTCCGCGCTGGGGTGCAAATAAGTCTCCGGTTGGAACGCGCTGTTGGAGGGGTGGCTCACTCTGTAGATCATGCTAGCCTTCGCTTTGCATGAGCATGATCTCTTGCTCGAGCTCCCGAGCTCTTTGCTCCTCGTCTCGTATCATCTGGAGCACTCTGGCTTGCACGGTGACACGTTGGCGCTTGGCCTCGAGGATGTCCTTCTGTTTTTGGAGGTTACGGTTCTTGATGCGCAGGGCCCGTAGCTGTAGCTGTGCTTCGGCTGAGATGCCGATGACTTCACCATCCTCTGTTGCGTCTTCGCCCTCTGGTGGAGCGAAGCCTGGGGGTGGCGCTTGTGGTAGTCCCCCGGAGCTGCAGGTGCGCACGGTGCCTTCGGGAGTGGGGTGTTCTTGGCGCTGTCTCTTGCTGAGAGCTTCGTCTTTAGAGACTTCTTGGGGGGTGTTGTCTGCGAGGGACTTGCCTTTTCTCTTAGCCTGGAGCACCGCCTTCGCTGCTTTGTCGATGGATGGGGCCGCCTTCGAACTAGCTCGCTTGGGTGCCATCATGGGTGATTTGTTCGTAGCACGAACGGTGGGCGCCAAATGTTGGTACTCGCCTTCCTCAGCGAATAGATCCAATGGGTGTGAGGAAAGGAAGCGTGCAAGGTTCAACGGGGAGTGGTAATAGCTCTGTTAATCTGCCCTCTACAGGGTACTGTATGGGGGTATTTATAGGCACCCGAGTGCCTACCGTCCTCGAGCAAGGATGTTTATGCCCTCGGATGCCCAGAGCATCCTCAGAATATTCCCCCCAAAGGGAGGTTACAGACCGTCATTACAGAAAAGGCTATTATAGATGAGGCCCGTAACATGCTCATCCCTGTGGGGCCCGTTACAGTGGGCCGAATCCCACTTGGGCTTTCGGGCACGATGAGGATGTGAGGCCAGCAGTCGTCGAGCGAAGTCTTGCCTTCGTCTTGCAATGGAGAGGAGCGAAGCCGCGGAGTCCAGTCGTGAAGTCCTCATCGAATCGGCGTCCTTTGCGTTGTTGGTGAAGCGAGGCGACGAAGGCATGGAGCGAAGGGTAGCGTCTTCGCCTTTGCCCCAACAAACATAGCCTGCCACGCCATAAACCGGCTCTACCTGCATCGCCTCCTAAAGAAGACCTCCTACGAACTCCTTACTAGTAACAAACCCAATGTCTCTTACTTTCGTGTATTTGGGAGCAAATGCTACATTCTGGTGAAGAAAGGTACACATTCTAAATTTGCTCCCAAGGCAGTAGAAGGGCTTTTACTAGGGTATGACTCAAATACAAAGGCATATAGGGTCTTCAACAAATCATCAGGATTGGTTGAAGTCTCTAGCAACGTTGTATTTGATGAGACTAATGGCTCTCCAAGAGAGCAAATTGATCTTGATGACATAGATGAAGATGAAGTTCCAACGGCCGCAATGCGCACGATGGCAATAGGTGATGTGCGACCACAGGAACAACAGGAGCAAGATCAGCCATCTTCCTCCACGATGGTGCATCCCCCAACTCAAGACGATGAACAGGTACCGCAAGAAGAAGGGCATGATCAAGGGGGAGGACAAGAAGATCAAGCAATAGAGGAAGAAGCACCACGGGTCCCTCCAACTCAAGTCCGAGGAATGATCCAAAGACATCACCCCGTCGATCAGATTCTGGGTGATATCAGCAAGAGAGTAACTACTCACTCATGCTTAGCTAATTTTTGTGAGCATTACTCATTTGTCTCTTCTATTGAGCCTTTCAGGGTAGAAGAGGCCTTGCAGGATCCAGACTGGGTGTTGGCCATGCAGGAAGAACTCAACAACTTCAAGAAAAATGAAGTTTGGAGCCTGGTGCCACGTCCAAAGCAAAACGTTGTGGGAACCAAGTGGGTGTTCCACAACAAGCAAGACGAGCATGGGATGGTGACAAGAAACAAGGCTCGACTTGTGGCAAAAGGTTATGCCCAAGTCGCAGGTTTGGACTTCGAGGAGACTTTTGCTCCTGTGGCTAGGCTATAGTCTATTCGAATATTATTAGCCTATGCCGCTCACCACTATTTTAGGCTGTTTCAAATGGATGTAAAGAGCGCTTTCCTCAACGGGCCAATCAAGGAGGAGGTATACGTAGAACAACCCCCTGGCTTTGAGGATGACAGGTATCCCGACCACATGTATAAGCTCTCTAAGGCGCTCTATGGACTTAATCAAGCCCCAAGAGCATGGTATGAATGCCTTAGAGATTTCTTAATTGCTAATGCTTTCAAGGTTGGGAAAGCTGATCCCACTCTTTTTACAAAGACTTGTGATGGTGATCTCTTCGTGTGCTAAATTTATGTCGACGACATAATATTTGGTTCTACTAATCAAAAGTCTTGTGAGGAGTTTAGCAGGGTGATGACACAAAAGTTCAAAAAACTATGATGATGGGCGAGTTGACCTACTTCCTTGGGTTCCAAGTGAAACAACTCAAGGACGACATCTTCATCTCCCAAACGAAGTATACTCAAGATCTTCTCAAGAGGTTTAGGATGAAGGACGCCAAGCCCGCAAAGACATCGATGGGAACTGATGGGCATGTTGACCTCACCAAAGGAGGTAAGTCCGTTGATCAAAAGGCATACCGGTCCATGATAGGCTCATTGCTTTATTTATGTGCTAGTAGACCAGACATTATGCTTAGTGTATGCATGTGTACTCGATATCAATCCGACCCCAAGGAATGTCACCTTGTGGCCGTTAAGCGAATTCTTAGGTATTTAGTTTCTACACCTTGCTTTGGGATCTGGTATCCAAAGGGGTCTACCTTTGACTTAATTGGATACTCAGACTCCGATTATGCTGGGTGCAAGGTTGATAGGAAGAGCACATCGGGGATGTGCCAATTTCTAGGAAGGTCCCTGGTGTCCTAGAGTTCAAAGAAACAAACTTCCGTTGCCCTATCCACCACTGAGGCCGAGTATGTTGCCGCAGGACAGTGTTGCGTGCAACTACTTTGGATGAGGCAAACCCTCCGGGACTTTGGCTACAATCTGAGCAAAGTCCCACTCCTATGTGTCAATGAGAGTGCAATCCGCTTGGCGGATAATCCTGTTGAACACAGCCGCACTAAGCACATAGACATCCGGCATCACTTCCTAAGAGACCACCAGCAAAAGGGAGATATCTAGGTGTACCATATTAGCACCGAGAACCAGCTAGCCGATATCTTCACTAAGCCTTTAGATGAGAAAAGGTTTTGCAGGTTGCGTAGTGAGCTAAATGTCTTAGATTCGCGTAACTTGGATTGATCTATAACATACATGTGTTCTATGCCTTTTATCATGTCACTTTATGCATTTAAATCCATTATTGTTTATTTGTGGTGCTCAAGTTGTACACGTCATCCCCGGACCTCACAAGTCCATATGCAAATTGTGCACATATTAAGGAGGAGATGTGCTACAACTTGACCCTTTGAGACTTAACTATTTGGTTGAGTACCCTTGATGCAGTCTCAAAGGTGCATTGAAAAGGAAAAATGGACTTGGACGATGCAAAGACTTCCACTGCACTCCGATATTAGTGTATTTAATTCCAAGTTCATTCTTATGCTCTATTTGCCTTTTGCTCTTAATTGACATTTTTGGTGAGACAATGGGGTTAAAGGGCCAAAAATGATCCCGTTTTGATGTTTAATGCCAAAGGGGGAAAAATTAAGGCCAAAGCAAGCAAATGGATCAGCTACCACTTGTGAATTTCAAAAATAGTAGAGCTAGAATTTGCATTTTGCCAAAAAAGCTCTTATTGCAAAATTCGGTCTCTTATGGGGGAGAATTTTGATTATGGGAAAAAGCGGGAGTTTTTGGCACTTGATCAATTTCACTCTTGGAATATCTCTCTTTGTGCCCAAACAAGCGTGGTTTGACTTAAATATAGGAAAATGAATTTGATTTACAAAAACAAACCAAGTGGTGGCAAAGAGTGATCCAAATATGTCAAATCATAAGCAAAAACTAATTTGGTCTTCAATTGCATTGATGTTGCACTCTTTTTGTTGCTTTTTGATGTGTTGGCATAAATCACCAAAAAGGGGAGATTGAATGGGAAATGTGCCCTTGGGCCATTTCTATAATTGTTTTGGTGATTAAGTGTCCAACAAAAATGTTTTGAACTCTTATGTGCTAAACAAGCAAAAGGTGCAAATCAAAGATAAGGTATGTTTCTAGACTTAGTGAATTGTTTTTGAGTACTAACATGGTTATTTAAGTGCTAGAAACAATGTCGAGGAGAGAAGAAATAATTGGAAAAGAGTTACTCCAGCTCGGCCTGGCACACCGGACTATCCGGTGCCCCAGGCGAGCCTCCAGTGAACTACCTACTCTCGGGAATCGACGGAGTCGTACGACTATAATTCACCAGACTGTTCGGTGAGTCATCCGCGGTGAACTCGTCGCTCTCGAGAAAAGTAACAAGGCAACGTGACTATAATTCACCGGGCTGTCCGGTGGTGCACCGGACTATCCGGTGAGCCAACGGCGCCCGCGCCAACAGTCGTTCGTGCGATCAACGCGTGACACATGGCTACTCCAACGGTCGGCTGGGTACATCGAACTGTCCGGTGTGCACCGGATAGTGTTCGGTGCGCCAACCGGCTCCGAGGAGCAACGGTCGACTATGCCCGATTTGGAAGAAAATCATGCACCGGACATGCTACAGTGGCTGTCGGTGGCGCACCGGACTGTCCGGTGCGCCACTCGACAGAAGGCAAGGATAGCCTTCCATGTTGATCTCTAGCCGCCTTGGGGCTATAAAAGGGGCCCCTAGGCGCATGGAGCAGGCACTCAAGTATTCTCTAAGCATACTAAGACACCTAGACTCTGCTCCCACGCATTTGATTCGTCGTGTTAGTGATTTGAGCTCCATTCGAGTTGTGAACTCCTCATGTTGTCACTTGAGCTCAATTCTTCACTTGTGTGCGTGTGTGTGCTGCCGATTGAATCTTGTGTGTGTTGCTTTTCCCTCCCTTACTTCTGTGTTTCTCTTGTGATCATCACTGTAAGGGCGAGAGGCTCCAAATTGTGGAGATTCCTCGCAAACGGGAAAATACTCTAAAAGAAAAGACCATGGTATTCAAGTTGATCATCAGATCACTTGAAAGGGGTTGAGTGCAACCCTCGTCCATTGGGACACCACAATGTGGAAGTACACAACTGTTACTTGGCCGAACCACGGGATAAAAATCGTGTGTCTCTTGTGTTGCTTTCTCTGTGATTGTTTTGTTCACAAGAACTCATCTCAAAGCTACTTAGTCACACTAACACTTTAATAACTAAGTTTTGTGGCTATTTAGTAGTTGATTTTACAGGATCACCTACTCACCCCCCTCTAGGTGCTCTCAATTGGTATCAGAGCCATACTCTTCATCTAAGGGACTAACCGCCAGAAGAGATGGATCCTAAGGGAAAGGGGATGGTGGTCAACGACAAGGAAAAGGAGTCTGTCTTCAACGAGCCAAGAGACGACAAGCCTACCGACTCAGGCTTGAGTCACAAGAAGAGAGACGGGAAGAAGAAGAGGCGCATCAAGAAGATCATCTACTATGACAACGATGCCTCGTCTTCTTCACCACACGACGATGACGACGACTCCTCATCAAAGAAAAAGACGGTTAATCAAAACTATTCATTTGATTATTCCCGTATTCCGTACAATTCAAATGCTCATTTGCTATCAATTCCACTTGGGAAACCTCCACACTTTGATGGAGAAGACTACTCTTTCTGGAGTCATAAAATGCGTAGTCATTTATTTTCCCTCCATCCTAGTATCTGGGAGATTGTTGAAAGCGGAATGCATTTTGATAGTACTGACAATCCTGTTTTCATAAATGAGCAAATTCACAAAAATGCCCAAGCTACTACTGTCTTGCTAGCTTCACTTTGTAGGGATGAATATAATAAGGTGAGTGGCTTGGACAACGCCAAGCAAATCTAGGACACCCTCAAAATATCTCATGAGGGAAACAACGCCACTATGATCACAAAGATGGAACTAGTGGAAGGCGAGCTGGGAAGGTTCGTGATGATCAGGGGAGAGGAGCCAACTCAGACCTACAACAGGCTCAAGACCCTGGTTAACAAGGTTCGAAGCTATGGAAGCACAAGATGGATGGATCATGATGTCGTCCGACTCATGCTAAGGTCATTTACTATAATTGATCCCCATCTTGTGAATCTTATTCGTGAAAACCCTAGGTACACCAAAATGACGCCCAAGGAGATCCTCAGAAAATTCGTAAGCGGGCGCATGATGGTTGAGACAAGATATGTAGATGACGACTTGAACGGTCCACTGCCCGTCTACGAGCCGCAGCCCATTGCTCTCAAGGCAACAAGCAGCAAGGAGGCGCTACCAAGCAAGGTAGCACAAGTGGAGGCTGCTGGGCTCAACGAGGACGAAATGGCGCTTATCATCAAGCGCTTCAAAACCGCGCTTAAAGGACGTAAGGAGTACCCCAACAAGAACAAAACAAGGGGAAAGCGCTCCTGCTTCAAATGCGGTAATACTGGTCACTTTATTGCTCAATGTCCTGATAATGAAAATGACTAGGCACAAGAAAGACATGGGAAGAAGGAGAAGAAGAAGAATTACAGGAAGGCGAAGGGCGAGGCGCATCTAGGAAAGGAATGGGATTCTGACTGCTCTTCATCAGACTCCGACGACGAAGAACTTGCTGCCTCGGCCTTCGACAAGTCCTCACTCTTCTCCAACGAACACCATACATGCCTTATGGCCAAGGAAAAGAAGGTACACATTTGAGATACCCCCAAGTACACTTCTTCTAGCAATGAGGAATCCTCTGACGATGAGATAGATTACTTGGATTTATTTAAGGGGTTAGATCGAGCTAAAGTAGAGAAAATTAACAAATTAATCAATGCTCTCAATGAAAAAGATAGACTATTAGAAAAGCAAGAGGATAATTTATATGAGGAACATGACAAATTTGTTAGTGTGCAAAAATCTCTTGCTTTAGAAATTAAGAGAAATGAAATGCTATCCTCTGAGTTATCTGCTTGCCATGAATCTGTCTCTAGTTTAAGGAGTTTAAATGATGAATTAAATGCTAAGCTAGAGGAAGTCAACAAAACTAGTTCATGTGTAGAGCATGTTGTTATTTGTAATAGATGTAAGGATTTTGATGTTGATACTTGTGATGAACATCTTGCTTCTATTACTAAATTGAACAATGAGGTGGCAAGTCTTAATGCTCAACTTAAGACTTGCAAAGTTGATTTTGATAAATTGAAATTTGCTAGGGATGCCTACACCGTTGGTAGACACCCCTCAATTAAGGATGGACTTGGTTTTCAAAAGAAAACCAAGAACTTAACAAGCCAAAGGACTCCTATTCTCAACAAGGAGAAAGGAAAGGCCCCTATGGCTAGTAGTCCTCAAAGGAATCATGCCTTTATTTATGATAGGAAAATTGCTAGTCATTCTCATAGGAGTTATGATCATGCTGCTTATTATGATTCAAATGCTATGTTTGCTTCTAGCTACACTCATGATTAAGGTAGAAGTAGGCCTAGGAGAAATCATGTTGTGTCTCATGCTCCTAGAAAAATGTGCAATAAACCCTCTACTATTTATCATGCTTGCAATACTTCTTTTGTACTTACATGCAAAAATACAAAAGTAGTGGATAGAAAATTGGGATCCAAATGCAAGGGAGACAAGACTTGTATTTGGGTTCCAAAGTTATTTTGGCTAACCTTGTAGGACCCAACAAGAGTTGGGTACCTAAAACCCAAGCTTAAATTGCCTTGCAGGTTTATGCATCCGGGGGCTCAAGCTGGATTATCGACAGCGGATGCACAAACCACATGACGGGGGAGAAGAATATGTTCACCTCCTACGCCAAGAACAAGGATTCCCAGGATACAATCATATTTGGAGATGGGAATCAAGGCAAGGTCAAAGGTTTGGGAAAGATAGCCATCACAAGCGAGCACTCCATTTCAAATGTATTTTTAGTAGAGTCGCTAGGATACAACCTTCTGTCTGTAAGTCAATTGTGCCACATGGGTTACAATTGTTTGTTTATAAATGTTGATGTATCTGTCTTTAGAAGGAGTGATGGTTCATTAGCTTTTAAGGGTGCATTAGATGACAAGCTCTATTTAGTTGATTTTTCGAAAGAGAATGCCGATCTAGATGCATGCATAATGGCTAAGACTAGTATGGGTTAGCTTTGGCATCACCGTCTAGCACATGTTGGGATGAAGAACCTTCATAAACTTCTAAAGGGAGAACATGTGTTAGGACTTACCAATGTCTGTTTTGAGAAAGACAGACCCTATGCATAATGTCAGGCAGGGAAACAGGTGGGAAGCACTCATCACAGCAAGAACGAGATGACAACATCAAGATCACTGGAGCTTCTTCACATGGACCTCTTTGGACCCGTTGCCTAGCTCAACATCGGGGGAAGTAAGTATGGTCTTGTAATTGTTGATGACTTTTCCCTGCTTCACTTGGGTGTTCTTTTTGCAGGACAAATCAGATACCCAAGGGACCCTAAAGTGCTTTCTAAGGAGGGCTTAAAACGAATTTGAGCTAAAGATGAAAAAGATAAGGAGCGACAATGGGTCCGAGTTCAAGAATCTGCAAGTTGAGGAGTATCTTGAGGAGGAAGGCATCAAGCACGAGTTCTCCGCTCCCTACACACCACAACAAAATGGTGTAGTAGAGAGGAAGAACATGACGCTAATCGACATGGCGAGAACGATGCTTGGAGAGTTCAAGACGCCCGAGCGGTTTTGGTCAGAAGCTGTGAACACAGCCTACCACGCCATAAACCGGCTCTACCTGCATCGCCTCCTAAAGAAGACCTCCTACGAACCCCTTACCGGTAACAAACCCAATGTCTCTTACTTTCGTGTATTTGGGAGCAAATGCTACATTTTGGTGAAGAAAGGTAGACATTCTAAATTTGCTCCCAAGGCAGTAGAAGAGTTTTTACTAGGGTATGACTCAAATACAAAGGCGTATAGGGTCTTCAACAAATCATCAGGATTGGTTGAAGTCTCTAGCGACGTTGTATTTGATGAGACTAATGACTCTCCAAGAGAGCAAATTGGTCTTGATGACATAGATGAAGATGAAGTTCTGACGGCCGCAATGCACACGATGGCGATAGGTGATGTGCGACCACAGGAACAACAGGAGCAAGATCAGCCACCTTCCTCCACGATGGTGCATCCCCCAACTCAAGACGATGAACAGGTACCGCAAGAAGAAGGGCATGATCAAAGGGGAGTGAAAGGGAAATGTGCCCTTGGGCAATTTCTATAATGTTTTGGTGATTAAGTGTCCAACACGTCTAACTAAGTGCCCATGTGCTAAACAAAGTGAGAAGTGCAAATCAAGGCAAAAGGTATGTTTCTAGACTTAGTACATTGTTTTGAGTACTAACATATTTTGTCTAAGTGCTAGAAACAGAGAAGAAAGAATTGGAAAAAGACTTGGTTCTGTGCAGCCAACTCCAGCTCGGCTTGGCACATCGGACTATCCGGTGGTGCACCGGACAGTGTCCAGTGCGCCAGGTTGGTCTGCGTGGAAAGGATGCTCTCGGGACTCGACGATGGCGTACGGCTATAATTCACCGGACTGTCCGGTGGTGCACCGGACTGTCCGGTGAGTCATCCACGGCGAACTCGTCGCCCTCAGGAAAAGCAAAGGGGCGATGTGGCTATAATTCTCCGGACTGTCCGGTGGTGCATCGGACTGTCCGGTGAGCCAACGGTTGCCAGCACCAACAGTCAGACGCGTAATCTTCACGCGACGCGTGGCCCACAACAACGGTCGGTTGAGCACACCAGACTGTCCGGTGTGCACCAGACAGTGTCTGGTGTGCCAACCGATCCCGAGGACCAACGGTCGGATGCGCCAGAAAAGGAAGGAGATCACGCACCGGACAACTACAGTGATTGTCCGGTGGTGCACCGGACTGTCCGGTGCACCACCCGACAAAAGACAAGTTTGGCCTTCCAAGTTGGCCTCCAACGGCTCCTATGTAACACCCGGCTTTAAGGAACAAAGCCAGGTGCATCTCATACATGCGCCAAGAAGACAACATATATAATAACAGAGTGTATAGAGATAAATGTCATAAAACATCAGAGTACTTATTACATAGCGGAAGTCTTATTACAAAATAGAATAATAAAGATAAAACGAACTAAGGATCGTCGGCGCCAATGTCGACTGAGAAATGCCACCTAGATCAGATCGAACTCCTCAGTGTTAGGCGGCTCCTCTTCAACCACCTGCTCTTCTCCTGAGGGGGGGGGGGTGTGAGACAGCAAGAGTGAGCTCACATACGTTCTGTTGGGGACTTGTTCTCAAATGCTAAGAGTTAAGAACAAGGCAACATAAAAAGTGTTAAGTGTTAAAGTCCTTCGTCCTTCAAAACATTATTCCCCCTCGAGAAATAATGAGTTTCGGACGAAGGTCACAAGATACATACCTTCGTAAATATAACAAGTAATTACGAAGGATTCATATACAGCATGAAATATAATATAAACATCATCATAGAATCATTTCTATTTTATTAACATGGAAAAATAGAAATGATTTTAAATTACAATTGTACCTTCGGTCCTGAGAGAAGGTAAAAAGTACAAGCGTGACGCAAAAGCAAATGCCAAGTCAGCGTGAACAGTACGGGAGTACTGTTCATCTATTTATAGGCGTGAGACACAGCCCATACAAAATTACATTCATGTCCATTACATTTGCTGATGACTTATGGAAATCTGTCGAGGCCTAAGTAGTCTTTTCATCTTTAAGTCGGTTCCCCTCTCTGCTATCGCGACGAAGCTTCCCTGCGCACAGCTTCGGCTGTGCACCATCCTTCGCGGAACTTGGTAATCAGCCCGTCCTCCATTTTAATCCCCCTTTGTCTGGTTCAGGCTTCGTCCTGACCGTACTTCATGTTCATAGTTCTGAGTCCGAAGATACCTGTTTACATAATGCACTTGGAAAACATTGTCAAATCATGTTTTTGAGGACCTTCGGAGGACGAAGGCCCCCAACAGTAGCCCCTCGCAATATTAATTTGTTAATGATAAATTCAGATTGCGATATGGACGAAGGCCTTGAGCCGAAGGTCCGAAAAAACACCTTCTCTTTGCTAGAATAGCAACATTCACTGACAAGCGGGGTCTTTCAATTTTCAACGTCCTGGGGGTATAAATAAGATCATACCGCAAACTTATTTAGTACGCACCCTTGCCATTTGCTTCGGCCCACTAAACTTTTAGCTCTTGTGCACTAAGATTTGCTGATCTTTTTGATTTTGAAGCTTCGGTCTTGAAAATAGTTTTTTAGCGTTTCCGAAGATGTCTGAAGGTAAGAAGATCCCTGCTGAGACGAAGCTGAGTCTCGACGAAGAGAAGAACTTGGGGTTCCTTATAGCGATGGCGGAGACCAATACGGAGAAAATCACCAAGGAAATTCTTGAAGGTTTGTCCGAAGATACTGGTGACAGCGACAGTTTTGATGTAGAAAGTGGTGGGGAAGAGTCCGAAGATCGACCATGGCGGCCAAGTCACACGGTTTTCGGGAAAACTACTATTAAGCAGAGTCATATTGATAATATGAGGGGGCGGTATTTTCGAGATATATCTATTGTGAGGGCTGATGCTGGAGAAAAGACTTCTCCCACCCCCGGAGAAGATGAAGTCGTAATCTTCCGAAGTTTTCTCAAGGCTGGGCTTCGATTCCCCCTAAGCAACTTTGTTGTTGAAGTCCTGAAGACATTTCAAGTCTACCTTCATCAAATTACTCCCGAAGCTATCATAAGAATGGGGTTGTTTGTCTGGGCTGCGAGAAGCCAAGGTTTAGAACCAAATGCTAAAAGCTTTTGCAACATTCATGAGTTGTTATATGAGACGAAGCCCTGGGGGAAAGAACAATATCACAACAACTTTGGGTGTTACAGCTTCGGTGCCCGCTCCGGGTCAAGCCGCCCTGTGCCAACCTTTCGGAAGAGGTGGCCCGGAGCCTGGATGACAGAGTGGTTCTATGTAAAGAATGACTTAACAGCGCAAGAAAATGTCAAGAATATCATTATGCACCCCATCTGGCAACGCTTCGGACTTCGAAGGCCGAAGGTTGAAATGGATGAAGCAGCCGAGGAATGCCAAAGAGCCTTCGGCGTAATCTGCTCTTTCATTGGGACAAGGGACTTGGTCCAAGAGCATATTGCCTTCAGGGTGTGGCCACTTGCAGGAAAGTGGGAAATGCCGAAGGAGACCATCAAAGAGTCCGACGAAGGCGGACTGGTCAGACTGAAATACACGTTCAAATATGCGGATAAGTTTGTTGAACCTGATGATGACTGGTTGAAAAGCATTGAAACATTAAGTGACGAACTGCTTGGGGCATATTCAAAGGCCGAGAATACTGCGTTATCAGCAGCCTTCGGAGGCCGAAAGAAGAAAAGGCTCAACCGGGTATTTGACGCAGTCGGGTTTGTCTACCCTGACTATCACTATCCGGTATTGGGTCGCAAAAGAAAAAATATTTCTCCTGCGACAGAAGCTACCACGAGTGCTACTAGTGAGCCGGCGCCGCAAAGGAAAAAGTTGAAGGTGCTCACCCACCGAGCGCGTTTTATTGAGCCGGCCACAGTGCCAAAATTTATTGGTGAAGTCTCTTTGGCCTCTGAAGCTACAGAACCAGCTCCAGTGCCGAAGATAGAAAAGAAAACTGAAGCGCCTTCAGCAGGAAAAGTAGAAAAACCGAAGATTGAAGGGCCAAAAGCATCGGAAATCTTAAGTCCTTCAGCAAATGTCGAAACAATAAAAAACCAAAAGGGCGCATTGGTGACCCCAAAAAGAAAAAGAATGGTGAACGTACTAGATGTCTTGGAGACAATTAAGTCTTCAAGCACAACTCCAAAAAAGACTGTTGAACTTGCAGAAGCGTCTACTGAAGCTTCGAAACAACAAGCTGAAACTGAAGCTGGGCCTTCAGAGCCCACCAAGGAACAATCTTTGGAGACCGAGAAAATATCAGAACCAGCTTTGGTTGAAGAAGTTGACACTGCCGCCCCCGAAGCTCCTTCCAGCACATGCGATTACATCGTGCGACATGCTTCGGGGAAGAAATTATCTGAAGAAGAGACTTATGAAGCGAATCACTATGCTAGAGAGTTAAAGTATCCGAAGGGGGCAGTAGTGTTCAATGGGACAAATGAAGATGACTTCCTATACTACCTCCCTGATAACAAAGAATTATCTGTCTGCCGGGAGATGTCTAGAAGTATGGGTTTCCCGAAGCTCGAAGCTGGATTATGTGCTATGACGAAGGAAGATCTCGCAGACAGTCTTGCGTACAATAGCTTAAAGGTATGGGAATTAGACGCTTGAAAAATTTTTATTACGTAATTCATTCTTTTATTCTTATATGGATTGTTTTTCGTATAGGGTTTAATCCTAAGCAACGCATTAAGAGCCCAAAAGAGTGCCGAAGATGAAAGCTACGAAATTGCGTTCAACAATTTACGTTCAGAAGTTATTAAGCTGAGAAACGAAGCTCTAGAAAAAGATAAAATTCTGCTTACATTAGTAGACAAGATAAAAAGGACGAAGCTGCTGCAAAGGTTCAAGCCGAAGCTCACAGACGCGAGATTAAAGATCTTCAGAAGCAACTGGCCCAGGGCGAAAGAAGAACGCATACTGGAAGAAACAAGACGGGAATGTAGCGACCAATGGGCTGATCATTTGGAAGCAACCGCGGAAGAGCTTCGGTCTTCTAAGAAAAAATGTTACGAAAAATCCATGGAATGCGTAAAGAAAATTAAAACCAGCTTCGCCAGCGTGGGCGCATTTTCCAGTGAAGAGAACTTCTCAAGAGGCAATCCCGAAGGTCCACTGGAATGGATCAGTCACGAAGCAGAGGCCTTCGAGGAAATCCTGAGTAGCCGCGGCGACATCTGCGCCTTTTCGGGCGCCAGGGGAGTTGCTACTATCTTGGAGAAGAAAGGTTGCGAGCATGTAAAATCTTTAGCTCAGTCCGAAGCTGCCTTATCCTCCGAAGACATCAAAGACCCCTCGGCCGAAGCAAGCATGGTTGGTGGCAAATTCTTTACTGATGTCTGGGACAACGGCGGCCGAGAAATGGCGCAAGAAATCATCCAAAGGAGTGAAAAAGGCATCCATGATGCCAGGAAAGTGACAGAAACTGCCGAAAAAAGTACAGAGCCCGAAGGGCAAATAGGTATTAATTAGTCGTTCTTATTGTGTTGTAATTTTTATTTCAAACTTTGTTCGCGGTTTGTAATAGTAATGCAGAAACATTCTTTTCCCTCAGAACCTGCTGGATCGTCTGGTGACCCTCACACAAAAGGGGATGACGAAATTAAACAAATGGCCGAAGCTATCATGGATAAAGTTGTTGAACAACTTCTGAATGAGGCTGCCGAAGTAGTATTAAGAGAAGACTAGGTGTTATTAGAAAAACATTTGAAGTGTGATCTATGTAACATTTTGTACATTTGAATGTAATATACAAGTCTCTTTTCATTATTCAACTCTTTACGATGCATGAAATTCTACATACATACCATTTTTGAGCCTTCGGCGAAAAAACACCTTCCCTTCTTTTCATGCTTCGTGAAGAAGACATTCACCGTTAAAATTATTCTGATGAATCACATCCGCGCTTCGTGAAAACATTCTCCGAAGCTGTACAATTTCGATATTACTCTGATGAAGCTCATCCATGCTTCGTAAAAACATTCTCCGAAGCTGTACTCCGGAGATTATCATTGTATTCCCTCGTGACTTTGCACAATTTGCACTTTCTCAAAGCATCCTTTCGAAGGTTGATACTGTGTCCCCTTCTTTTGCCATATGCAACATGATGTATGATGCTTATGCTATGCAAAATGATGTGATGATGTTATGTTATGCAAATGACGTTTGTTCCGAAGATACACACAAAATATCTTTGTAAGCTCTGCATTCCCTTAGGAACGTCTTTGGAGCTTCTTCGCCTTTTACTTAGGCGGTATCAGCGTTGACTTTTCGCTGTAAGCTCTGCATTCCCTTAGGAACGTCTTTGGAGCAAAAAACTTACACTGCGCTCCCTTTGGAACGGCTTTTTGTAACTTCGGCAACTTACTCTGCGTTCCTTAGAACGACTTTTTGTTGCTTCGAAGGATTTTTAATAATTCGAAGGTCCTCCTTGTTACCGCAAATTTTTAAGCTTCAGCAACTTAAGCCTGTGGAGAAGATAGGTTTTCCTGATAACCAACCACGAAACTATTACATGAAAACTGAAATGTTCTTTATTACACAGAAAATAGAACTAAACAGAAAAGACTGCTATCAAAGGAGGATATTTGTCAATAAATGTGCTTCGACTCTGGCACAGTACTATTGACTGTGCGAGCTTCAGATTGCTCTCTGAGATCCCTTTGGTGCGAAATATATTGGCTCCCTTCTGGCTGTTGGCCTTGTTGCAGCGGAGGTGGGGGCGGGGGCTGTTGCCATGAAGCTTGAGGTTGACTCGCCGAAGCTACGGAAACTGCAGGGTGGTTGCCCACGTATTCCGGGATGTAAGGCTGATGGTACGAAGCAGTATGCATGACCTGCTTCGGCTGGCCCTGTTGCGCTGCAGCTTCTGCTAGCTCCTTTTGTTTCTGGATGGTAACATGGCACATCCTGGTGGTATGGCCCTTGTTTTCACCACAGAATAAGCAAAATATCCTCCTTGGTTGATCTCCAAATCTTCCGCCGAAGCCCCTGGCGCCTCTGCCTCTTGGAGCTGGTGGCCGGAAGAAAGTTTGCTGTTGCCCCGAAGCCTGTGAGGAGCTCTGCGGTCTGTTCTGCTGACTCCCCTTATCATCATTTTGAGTGGAGTTGTGAATGGACCTGACATGCCTCGGATAGAATCTTCCTCCGAAGCCCCTGGTCATTTCAGAAAATCTGAAGGCCTCCTCCCTTCTTTGGCGAAAGTCATTATCGGCACGAATGTACTCGTCCATCTTTTGGAGCAGCTTCTCCAGAGTCTGAGGAGGCTTCCTAGCAAAGTATTGAGCTGCAGGTCCAGGACGAAGCCCCTTGATCATGGCTTCAATGACAATTTCATTGGGCACCGTTGGAGCCTGCGCCCTCAAACGCAAGAACCTTCTGACATACGCCTGAAGGTATTCTTCATGATCCTGAGTGCACTGGAACAAGGCTTGAGCAGTGACCGGCTTAGTCTGAAACCCTTGAAAGCTGGTTAACAGCATATCCTTCAGTTTCTGCCATGAAGTGATCGTTCCTGGTCGAAGGGAGGAATACCAGGTCTGAGCAACACTCCTGACGGCCATAACGAAAGACTTTGCCATGACTGCAGCATTGCCACCATACGAAGACACTGTTGCTTCGTAGCTCATCAGGAACTGCTTCGGGTCTGAGTGGCCGTCGAACATGGGAAGCTGGGGTGGCTTATAGGACGGAGGCCAGGGTGTAGCCTGCAGCTCAGCGGACAGAGGAGAGGCATCATCGAAAACAAAATTTCCATGATGGAAATTGTCATACCAGTCATCTTCGTTGAAGAAGCCCTCCTGATGAAGGTCTTTTTGTTGAGGCCTTCGGTTCTGCTCGTCGTGGGTAAGATGACGAACTTCTTCAGAAGCTTCGTCTATCTGCCTTTGCAGCTCAGCTAGCCTGGCCATCTTTTCCTTTTTCCTCTGCACCTGTTGATGAAGCATCTCCATATCCCTGATCTCTTGGTCTAGTTCATCCTCCTGAAGCGTCGGGCTGACGGCCTTCCTCTTTTGGCTTCGGGCCTCCCGAAGAGAGACGGTCTCCTGGTTGGGGTCCAGCGGTTGCAGTGCTGCAGCCCCAGTCGCTGAAGCTTTCTTCGGCGCCATAGCGAGGGTCTATAGCTTCCGAAGGTGTTCAAAAAACTCGAAGTGGAAGTGAGTTCACCGGAGGTGGGCGCCAATGTTGGGGACTTGTTCTCAAATGCTAAGAGTTAAGAACAAGGCAACATAAAAAGTGTTAAGTGTTAAAGTCCTTCGTCCTTCAAAACATTATTCCCCCTCGAGAAATAATGAGTTTCGGACGAAGGTCACAAGATACATACCTTCGTAAATATAACAAGTAATTACGAAGGATTCATATACAACATGAAATATAATATAAACATCATCATAGAATCATTTCTATTTTATTAACATGGAAAAATAGAAATGATTTTAAATTACAATTGTACCTTCGGTCCTGAGAGAAGGTAAAAAGTACAAGCGTGACGCAAAAGCAAATGCCAAGTCAGCGTGAACAGTACGGGAGTACTGTTCATCTATTTATAGGCGTGAGACACAGCCCATACAAAATTACATTCATGTCCATTACATTTGCTGATGACTTATGGAAATCTGTCGAGGCCTAAGTAGTCTTTTCATCTTTAAGTCGGTTCCCCTCTCTGCTATCGCGACGAAGCTTCCCTGCGCACAGCTTCGGCTGTGCACCATCCTTCGCGGAACTTGGTAATCAGCCCGTCCTCCATTTTAATCCCCCTTCGTCTAGTTCAGGCTTCGTCCTGACCGTACTTCATGTTCATAGTTCTGAGTCCGAAGATACCTGTTTACATAATCCACTTGGAAAACATTGTCAAATCATGTTTTTGAGGACCTTCGGAGGACGAAGGCCCCCAACACGTTCATAGCTCAACAAGTCGTGGGGAATAATGTGGCATAAACTCACCAAAGGTGGGAGTTCATGTAGTGTAAGGCTGATCAATGAGTTAAAGGCTGAGGCTGAGCATTGCTTTTATAAGTTGGTCAAAATTTTATTAGCAATTACTAAGTGTAAGTAAATACCAAACCTTAATAATAATAAAGAACAGTAATAGTAAAATAATCCCAAATGCGATGCAAATGTCAAATTGAATTTAAGTTCCATAATTAATCATGTGAGGGTCCGAGCCGCTCTTAACCGTGAGCACGGCTAGTATACTAGTTTTACACTCTGCAGAGGTTGCGCATCTTTACCCACAAGCCGTGTATCCCATGTCGCCAGGGTTTGCAAGGCCCTTAGACACTACCGAGGTGAATGGCTAGGGATCCACTACGAGGCCTTTACAAAGTTCCACTAGCTTCCGAAAACCCGCTACAGTTTATAGGAAGTTCCAATGTAGGGTTCCTGGCTGACCGCCATCGCAGCAAAATCAACCAGGGACCTCCCTACACTGACCACTCCCCTACTGCCCTTGCCCCTTTCGGGTAAGGTAGTCTTCCACTAGCTTTCCTAATTAGTCAGCCAAGGGCGTCCCATTAAACCCTTGTGGTAGCACTGTTTTCCCGGGTGGTCGCTCCATGTTCCCATTAATTTAATGATCTTAACATGAACAGCAATAATAACAAGATAATAACAGAATAATCATGAAAGTGTATCTCCATACCCAATCCACATAAAGCAATAGCAAGTACTACCCAAAAATATTTCAGGGGTGAACAAGGTATAGAGGTAATCAAAACTGGGGTAACATAAAGGCTCCCATCAAAATTAACCTATGCAGATCATTAAAATTAATAAGAACATGGCTGGGAAAAGTAAGTGATCAAGGGCACAACTTGCCTGTAATGAGCTCCTGCTCAGCTACTTCTACTTGTTGAACCTCCGTTTCCACAGTGGCTTGCTCGTCTACTCGCATCAACACAATACATACATAGTATAGCCAAAATCAACATCACACCAAACAGATGAATGAAATATACAGTAAAAATCTACACATTAAAATGAAACCATAGGAACTGGAATCACTAAATTTGGAGTTATATATTTCAAGTTATGAATTTCTGTAGCTTTTATGTATTTAATACAAGATTAAGTATTAGATGAATTTAAATGAGCCTTTCATGCCAAAACAGAGGCACTACTGCGTAGACAATACTATAACAAAAATTTAGGAACTGGAATGGACCAATTTGGAGCTCATATGAATTTTCTATGAATTATCAAAGTTCTAGCAATTATTTTCATATTAAAAATCTATTTTCTATTTTATTTATTCAATTTAAACGATCACTGGACTGGGCCTCGATTTTCAGAAAGCTCAAGGGTTCTGGCGCAAGTTTACCAAGACACAATGAATAGTACTCTGAGGACTGCGGGTTGATTCTATAATATTCCAGGGGCTCTTACGCAAGACTAACAGCCGAAAGGGTATCGGCTAATATCGGCCGTCCGATTAGAAATCCAAGGCCCAGATCAGACCCAGCCATAAGTGAACCGGTACGCTTTGCCCACGGTTGGATCATTATCCAACGGCCCACGGAGCACCACGCCATCACTAAATCCGATTCGTACGCCCGAGATCCAACGATGCAGATCAAAGCTACGCCTATCATTACGTGGGCTAAATCCGGACCGTTCAGATCTGATCCAAGGGCCAGGATCGGATCACGATATTATAAACCCGCGAGCGCTCAGAGCCGTCCGATCTGGATTGATGGCCCTAGATCCAATCCGTCGAAGGGGTATCCCTCAATCTAATCTGCACCGTTCAACGAGGATCGGACGTTCAGGGTGTTTTCTCCCCAATCCCCAGTTAGCGACGGCGGCGCCGCCCCGCACGCTCGGCGGAGCACGCCGGCGAGGTTTGCAATCGGCCGTTTCCGAGCGCTAAATACGAATTGGACCGAGCTACACGTAGAGACAGGAAAGACGAACTGAAGGGTGGACTTAGTACCTTGGTTTGGAACGGTGGCGGCACTGACCAGGCGATCGCGCGGCCCGCGGCGGTTCCCTGGCGACGACGAGCGATTCCCGCCCCCGAGAAGTCCCTCAGCGTCGGCCGAAGCTTCGTATGGCTGCCCCACAACGTCGCCGAGCCAACCCGGTCCCGATCGAAGGACCAAATCGCCGGTTGGACGGAATCCCCGCACGGCGGCGCGGACGGCACACGGCTCCCTGTTCTCTCTCTCTCGGTGGTGAGTTCCACAATGGGGCACTGGTACGCAAGGTCAAGGGGGGTGCCCACTCATTTATCCGTGGGATTGGCGCATGCGTAGGTCAGCTGGAGGTGGTTGAACGGAGTCCGTCATTGCCGGCGAAGGAAGCGGTCCGCACGGTCATGGCGAGGTGGAGGGAGAGAGACTGAGTGGTGGCCCAGTTGGGCCAGTGAAACAAATGCGCGGACGGAAGAGGGCCTGCGCCCGGGACCCACACGGTAGTGAAACGGTGAGAGGGGCACGGGCAGAGACTGCCCGATGGGCCCAGTCATCAGCGCGCGATCGAGGTTGGGCTGCGCAGTGGTTCCCCTCTGGTGGGCCGAATTGCGCGAACCAGGCCCAACTGCAGGGTTTTTTTCTTTTTCTTTTATGTTTTCTTTTTTCCTTTCTTCCTTTTAAATTTTAGATTTCAAATTTGAATCTATTTTTGTGTGAAGATCAAACTCAGGTTAATTTTATAAATCTTCATAACCATATGGACCAACTTTTATTTATTTATGAATTTATTTTATCCTCTTTGTTTAGTATTTTCCCAATCTCCTCCAATTGTAGAATTCCCTTTAGAATTCAATTTCCAATTTGGGTGTCCACATATTCTTTTATATTATAAGTTTCCATTTTGGGATTTTAATATATTTCTTGTCATTTTATTTTATTGTTATTTTTATTTAATGCACAAACATAAAAACTCCAACAAATGCACTTTTTCTTTATTTTAGAATAATTGTTTTATTTAGTCACTCTCAATTACATAGGTGCTCTTTTTATGATGCAAATGAGACACACAAAATGAGGAGCTCTCTCTATTACTCTTGGTATACAACTTTGAGTATTACAAATCCTACCCCCCTTAAAAAATAATCTCGTCCTCGAGATTTAAGAAGATCTAGGAAAAAGGTGGGGAAAATCTATACGAAGCTCTTCTTCTCTTTCCCAAGTTGCTTCATCTTCACCGTGGTGGCTCCATTGAACTTTGCACATCTTTATAACCTTATTCCTCGTGACTCGAGTCAAAGTATCCAAAATCTTGATGGGGTACTCAGCATAAGTCAAATCTTCTTGAACACTAAGGTCTTCCATTGGTAACTGTTCTTCAGGTACCCTGAGACATTTCTTCAGCTGAGATACATGGAATACATCATGAACATCCGTGAGATGATCCGGTAACTCCAATTGATATGCAACCTCTCCCACTCGCTTTAAGATTAAAAAGGGTCCGATAAAGCGAGGGGACAACTTTCCTTTGACTTTGAATCTTCTCATACCCCGGAGTGGTGACACCTTCAAATAGACATAATCTCCCTCCTTAAACTCAAGTAGTCTTCTCCAGGTATCAGCATAACTTTTCTACCTGGACTGTGCAGTTCTCAAATTCTCCCTGATCTGTTGGACTTGTTCCTCTGCTTCTTGTATAATCTCAGGCCCAAACAACTGCCTTTCACCAGTTTGATTCCAATACAAGGGAGTCCTGCACTTTCTGCCATACAAAGCCTCAAACGGTGACATCTTCAAGCTGGCCTGATAGCTATTATTATATGAGAACTCCGCATACGGTAGACTCTTATCCCAACTTCCACCATGCTTAAGAGCACAAGCTCTTAACATATCTTCCAGTACTTGGTTAGTCCTCTCAGTCTGCCCATCAGTCTGGGGATGGTAAGCCGAACTAAAATTCAATCTCGTATCCAATGACTCGTGCAACTTCTTCCAATACCGAGAAGTAAACTGTGATCCTCGATCTGACACAATCTTCTTTGGCACACCATGCAGGCATACAATCCGTGCCATGTACAACTCTGCCAACTTGGCTCCTGAATAAGTGGTCTTCACTGGAATAAAGTGGGCTACCTTGGTTAGCCTGTCCACAATCACCCATATAGAATCATATCCAGCAGACGTGCGGGGTAATCCAACAATGAAGTCCATGCCAATCTCTTCCCATTTCCACTCAGGTATCTTCAGTGGATGCAGTAGTCCGGCTGGCCTCTGGTGTTCAGCCTTAACTCTTTGACACACATCGCACATAGCCACATGTGCAGCCACATCTCTCTTTAGTCCATACCACCAATATTTTTGCTTCAAATCTTGATACATCTTAGTGCTTCCAGGGTGGATAGAATAATCAGAATCATGGGCTTCTTTCAATATAGTCTCACGGAGGCTATCAATCTCTGGAACACATATCCGATCTTTGAACCATATAGTGCCTTGCTCATCCTCCGTGAATTCCGGCACTCGACCTTCCGTAATCAGATCTTTGATCTCCTGGATTTTAGCATCACCAACCTGACCTTTACGAATTTCTTGCTCCAAGGTAGGTTCCAATTCAATAGTCACTCCTTCCGTATGTGTAACAATTCCCAGGTTGAGCCTCTCAAAGTCTTTTGCTAATTCATCAGGTAGCTGGACAACGAAAGCGGAGTGAACATGCTCCTTCGGACTCAAGGCATCTGCAACCAAATTCGCCTTGCCTGGGTGATAGTGAATCTCCAAGTCATAATCCTTAATGAGCTCCAACCAACGGCGTTGCCTTAGATTGAGATCCTTCTGAGTGAATATATACTTCAAACTCTTATGATCCGTGTATACTTGGCACTTAGTTCCCATAATATAGTGTCTCCAAATCTTAAGTGCATGCACAACGGCTGCCAGCTCTAAGTCATGGGTGGGGTAGTTCAATTCATGCTTCCTCAACTGATGAGATGCATAGGCAATCACATGACCATCTTGCATAAGCACACATCCAAGTCCCTGGCCACATGCATCACAGTAAATATCAAATCCCTTCTGCAGATCTGGCATAATCAATACTGGAGGTGACATCAATCTCTCCTTCAATTGATCAAAGCTCTCTTGGCATTTCTCATCCCACTTGAATTCTCTTCCTTTCTCCAAAAGCGAGGTCATAGGCTTGGCAATCTTAGAGAACCCCTCAATAAATCTCCGATAATATCCTGCGAGTCCTAAGAAACTCCGAATCTCAGTAACTGTAGTGGGCACTCTCCACTCCATTATCTCCTTTACTTTAGCAGGATCCACAGCTATTCCTCCATTAGAAATAATATGACCAAGGAATGGCACCTTGTCAATCCAAAACTCGCACTTGCTGAACTTAGCATAGAGTTGATTATCTCGTAACTTCTGTAGCACCAACCTTAGATGTAGTTCATGATCACTTTCATTCTTAGAATAGATAAGAATATCGTCGATGAATACCACGACGAATCTGTCCAAATACTCCATAAACACCTT
Organism: Zea luxurians; assembly: GCA_029449295.1. Taxonomy (NCBI): domain Eukaryota; kingdom Viridiplantae; phylum Streptophyta; class Magnoliopsida; order Poales; family Poaceae; genus Zea; species Zea luxurians. Next base: position 153,846,157 of record JAOPSE010000004.1, read on the forward strand.
ATTCATCAAATTCATGAAGTAAGCTGGTGCATTGGTTAGTCCAAATGACATAACAGTAAACTCATATAATCCATATCGAGTCGAGAAAGCCGTCTTGGGAATATCCGATGGTCTAATCCTCATCTGATGGTAACCGGATCGGAGATCAATCTTCGAAAATACTCTTGCTCCCCTCATTTGATCAAATAAATCCTCAATACGGGGCAACGGATACTTGTTCTTCACCGTAACATCATTAAGAGATCTATAATCCACACACATCCGTTGCGATCCATCCTTCTTCTGCACAAATAACACCGGCGCTCCCCAAGGTGAGGAACTTGGACGAATGTAACCAGCCTCTTGTAACTCCGTCAACTGCTTCTTAAGTTCCTTCAACTCTTCTACGGACATTCTATATGGCCGTTTAGAAATAGGGGCGGTTCCAGGTAAGAGATCAATAACAAACTCAACTTCTCTATCAGGTGGCATCCCTGGTAACTCCTCTGGAAAGACATCCGGAAAATCCCTAACCACCCGGATGTTGTCGCCAACAAACTCCTCAGGCATAAAGAACATTGCACGCATGGATGAGGAGGTTACTGCAATATTAACTTGAAATCTTTCTCCTTTAGTGGTAGTGAGTTCTATGGTACCTCTACCACATGCTATAACGGCCTTTGCCTTTCTTAGCCATGACATACCAAGGATCAGATCTATACTGCTTGACTCTAATATTATAGCAGTAGCTCCAAATTCTCTACCCATAATGGTTAATGTCAATCTACGTGTCATTTGATTCGCCTCAACAGGCCCTTTAGGTGTAATTACTATCAGGGGTTTTCTCATATTTAGCAGTGGTATTTCATTTGTGTTGGCATATCTAGCAGACATGAATGAATGTGTAGCACCAGAATCAAATAATATTGTTGCAGGAATTGTATTAACATAAAACATACCAATTACGAGGTCCCCACCATCAGGAGTATCATCAACGCTGACTTGATTCACCCTGGCTATAGAATATCCCTTGCCAGGGGTCTGTTGCTTGTTCTGAACTGGAGTAGTAGCAATCCTCTGTGGGCAGACATTTGCATAATGACCAATCTTCCCACACTTGAAACATTGAGTGCCCGGACTCTGTCCTGCAAACTTTGTCGGGGTGCCAGTAGGAGTAGCCTGTCGAGGAGGTGGAGTCCTCAGTGGTGATTACTGAACTAGGCGTGGTCCTCCCGGTCGAGTCGGTGTACCCTGTGGTGAACTGTAGCGAGGACGAACACTGCTGCTACCCTGTCCCTGTGAGATAGCCTTCCTCTTCAAATCGCCCAGTTGAACACGCTTGTGTTCAATAGCCAGGGCCTTATCCAACAGTCTCTGAAATGATGGAAATGTGTGTGCCACTAGAGCATACTACAGTGGTCCATTAAGTCCTTCAATGAAATGCTCCTGCTTCCTCTCATCTTCAGCAACTTCTTCAGGGGCATATCTGGATAACTGAATAAACTTGTCGCGGTACTCGCTGACTGACATACTTCCTTGCTTCAGCGACAGAAACTCCTTCTTCTTGATCTTTATCATACCAGCTGGAATATGGTAGTTCCTGAATTGTGTACTGAACTCTGCCCAAGTAATAGTATCAGCAGCATCGTGGGCAGCAGTATAAGAATCCCACCAGTCAGCACCAGGACCAATCAGACGTCCAGAAGCATATAAAACCTTCTCCCGGTCCGTGCACTGTGCAATAATCAGCATCTTCTCAACGGACTTCAGCCAATCATCCGCGTCCAGTGGATCAGGTGAGCTAGCGAATGTAGGTGGCTTATGACTCATGAACTCTCGGTGCTTATCATGAGGTGGAACTGGTGGTGGTGGTGGAGGCAGTGGTACTTGTTGCTGTTGTTGCTGTTGTTGAAGTTGTTGTTGCAGCTGCTGTTGTTGCGCCCTCCTTTCTTGGCGTATCTCATCTCTCTCCTGGCGCAACTCCTGGCGTATATCTTCTCTTTCCTGACGCATCTCTTGGCGTTCTTGCTGCATCTGGGCACGCATATCAGCCATAGTGTCCGCCATTTGCTGCATCACCGCCATCCGAGCAGCAACCAGTGGGTCAACTCCGCCTGGTGGAGGATTAGGAGGATTCATCTTTGCAGGCTATGGCTGAGGTTGTCTATAAATTCTTCGAGTGTGTCGGTTAGGAGGCAAATCAATTCCACCACCCCTCCTGGTATTGACCATCTGAGTTAGATACATATGGTAAGAAAGAGCAGTAGACAAGGCAGTAATTACAATCATGTTACTTTGGGGGATTTATTAGCTAAGCAGATTAATATTTCACCTACTATAGCTAATTCAATACCTTATGTTGGTACATGCTAAGATGTCCATCTATAATAATTCAATCAATCAAAGAAGCAAATCAGACATTTAGCATCAGCACAATCAACCAACATTTTTTTAAGAAAATAGTTTTAACTTTTGTTTTGGGTTCCCTAACTCTTAAGAATGTCATAGGGGTAGGGATTCCAAGGTTTGAAATCCATCTTGTCTCAGAGTAGAAAAGGTAAGAATGATCAGAGTAGAACAGTAGAAGGTGAGACAGGATCAAGATAAGGTAAGTATGGAATGAATCAGAGTAAGATAAGTAGATAAGGGTTTTGTCCATTTCTATCTAGGTTTCGTCCTACAGTCAACATTTCCTCTGATACCACTTCTGTAACACCCGGCTTTAAGGAACAAAGCCAGGTGCATCTCATACATGCGCCAAGAAGACAACATATATAATAACAGAGTGTATAGAGATAAATGTCATAAAACATCAGAGTACTTATTACATAGCGGAAGTCTTATTACAAAATAGAATAATAAAGATAAAACGAACTAAGGATCGTCGGTGCCAATGTCGACTGAGAAACGCCACCTAGATCAGATCGAACTCCTCAGTGTTAGGCGGCTCCTCTTCGACCACCTGCTCTTCTCCTGTGGGGGGGGGTGTGAGACAGCAAGAGTGAGCTCACATACGTTCATAGCTCAACAAGTCGTGGGGAATAATGTGGCATAAACTCACCAAAGGTGGGAGTTCATGTAGTGTAAGGCTGATCAATGAGTTAAAGGCTGAGGCTGAGCATTGCTTTTATAAGTTGGTCAAAATTTTATTAGCAATTACTAAGTGTAAGTAAATACCAAACCTTAATAATAATAAAGAACAGTAATAGTAAAATAATCCCAAATGCGATGCAAATGTCAAATTGAATTTAAGTTCCATAATTAATCATGTGAGGGTCCGAGCCGCTCTTAACCGTGAGCACGGCTAGTATACTAGTTTTACACTCTGCAGAGGTTGCGCATCTTTACCCACAAGCCGTGTATCCCATGTCGCCAGGGTTTGCAAGGCCCTTAGACACTACCGAGGTGAATGGCTAGGGATCCACTACGAGGCCTTTACAAAGTTCCACTAGCTTCCGAAAACCCGCTACAGTTTATAGGAAGTTCCAATGTAGGGTTCCTGGCTGACCGCCATCGCAGCAAAATCAACCAGGGACCTCCCTACACTGACCACTCCCCTACTGCCCTTGCCCCTTTCGGGTAAGGTAGTCTTCCACTAGCTTTCCTAATTAGTCAGCCAAGGGCGTCCCATTAAACCCTTGTGGTAGCACTGTTTTCCCGGGTGGTCGCTCCATGTTCCCATTAATTTAATGATCTTAACATGAACAGCAATAATAACAAGATAATAACAGAATAATCATGAAAGTGTATCTCCATACCCAATCCACATAAAGCAATAGCAAGTACTACCCAAAAATATTTCAGGGGTGAACAAGGTATAGAGGTAATCAAAACTGGGGTAACATAAAGGCTCCCATCAAAATTAACCTATGCAGATCATTAAAATTAATAAGAACATGGCTGGGAAAAGTAAGTGATCAAGGGCACAACTTGCCTGTAATGAGCTCCTGCTCAGCTACTTCTACTTGTTGAACCTCCGTTTCCACAGTGGCTTGCTCGTCTACTCGCATCAACACAATACATACATAGTATAGCCAAAATCAACATCACACCAAACAGATGAATGAAATATACAGTAAAAATCTACACATTAAAATGAAACCATAGGAACTGGAATCACTAAATTTGGAGTTATATATTTCAAGTTATGAATTTCTGTAGCTTTTATGTATTTAATACAAGATTAAGTATTAGATGAATTTAAATGAGCCTTTCATGCCAAAACAGAGGCACTACTGCATAGACAATACTATAACAAAAATTTAGGAACTGGAATGGACCAATTTGGAGCTCATATGAATTTTCTATGAATTATCAAAGTTCTAGCAATTATTTTCATATTAAAAATCTATTTTCTATTTTATTTATTCAATTTAAACGATCACTGGACTGGGCCTCGATTTTCAGAAAGCTCAAGGGTTCTGGCGCAAGTTTACCGAGACACAATGAATAGTACTCTGAGGACTGCGGGTTGATTCTATAATATTCCAGGGGCTCTTACGCAAGACTAACAGCCGAAAGGGTATCGGCTAATATCGGCCGTCCGATTAGAAATCCAAGGCCCAGATCAGACCCAGCCATAAGTGAACCGGTACGCTTTGCCCACGGTTGGATCATTATCCAACGGCCCACGGAGCACCACGCCATCACTAAATCCGATTCGTACGCCCGAGATCCAACGATGCAGATCAAAGCTACGCCTATCATTACGTGGGCTAAATCCGGACCGTTCAGATCTGATCCAAGGGCCAGGATCGGATCACGATATTATAAACCCGCGAGCGCTCAGAGCCGTCCGATCTGGATTGATGGCCCAGATCCAATCCGTCGAAGGGGTATCCCTCAATCTAATCTGCACCGTTCAACGAGGATCGGACGTTCAGGGTGTTTTCTCCCCAATCCCCAGTTAGCGATGGCGGCGCCACCCCGCACGCTCGGCGGAGCACGCCGGCGAGGTTTGCAATCGGCCGTTTCCGAGCGCTAAATACGAATTGGACCGAGCTACACGTAGAGACAGGAAAGACGAACTGAAGGGTGGACTTAATACCTTGGTTTGGAACGGTGGCGGCACTGACCAGGCGATCGCGCGGCCCGCGGCGGTTCCCTGGCGACGACGAGCGATTCCCGCCCCTGAGAAGTCCCTCAGCGTCGGCCGAAGCTTCGTATGGCTGCCCCACAACGTCGCCGAGCCAACCCGGTCCCGATCGAAGGACCAAATCGCCGGTTGGACGGAATCCCCGCACGGCGGCGCGGACGGCACACGGCTCCCTGTTCTCTCTCTCTCGGTGGTGAGTTCCACAATGGGGCACTGGTACGCAAGGTCAAGGGGGGGTGCCCACTCATTTATCCGTGGGATTGGCGCATGCGTAGGTCAGCTGGAGGTGGTTGAACGGAGTCCGTCATTGCCGGCGAAGGAAGCGGTCCGCACGGTCATGGCGAGGTGGAGGGAGAGAGACTGAGTGGTGGCCCAGTTGGGCCAGTGAAACAAATGCGCGGACAGAAGAGGGCCTGCGCCCGGGACCCACACGGTAGTGAAACGGTGAGAGGGGCACGGGCAGAGACTGCCCGATGGGCCTAGTCATCAGCGCGCGATCGAGGTTGGGCTGCGCAGTGGTTCCCCTCTGGTGGGCCGAATTGCGCGAACCAGGCCCAACTGCAGGGTTTTTTCTTTTTCTTTTATGTTTTCTTTTTCCTTTCTTCCTTTTAAATTTTAGATTTCAAATTTGAATCTATTTTTGTGTGAAGATCAAACTCAGGTTAATTTTATAAATCTTCATAACCATATGGACCAACTTTTATTTATTTATGAATTTATTTTATCCTCTTTGTTTAGTATTTTCCCAATCTCCTCCAATTGTAGAATTCCCTTTAGAATTCAATTTCCAATTTGGGTGTCCACATATTCTTTTATATTATAAGTTTCCATTTTGGGATTTTAATATATTTCTTGTCATTTTATTTTATTGTTATTTTTATTTAATGCACAAACATAAAAACTCCAACAAATGCACTTTTTCTTTATTTTAGAATAATTGTTTTATTTAGTCACTCTCAATTACATAGGTGCTCTTTTTATGATGCAAATGAGACACACAAAATGAGGAGCTCTCTCTATTACTCTTGGTATACAACTTTGAGTATTACATCCTAGCTGCCTTGGGGCTATAAAAGGGACCCCTTGGAGCATGGAGGAGTCACCGAAGCATTCACTAAGTATTCTAAGGCATCCAGACTCCGCTCTCGCACATTTGCTTCGTTGTGTTAGAGATTTGAGCTCTATTCGAGTCGAGGACTCCCTGTGTTGTCATTTGAGCTCTAGTCTTCACTAGTGTGCATGGGTGTGCTGCGCATTTGGATCTTGTGTGTGTTGCTCTTCCCAACCTTACTCTGTGCATTCTTTGTGATATCTATTGTAAGGGCGAGAGACTCCAAGTCGTGGAGATTCCTTGCAAACGGGATAAGACTCTAAAGGAAGAAAGCCGTGGTATTCAAGTTGATCATTGGATCGCTTGAAAGGGGTTGAGTGCAACCCTTGTCCATTGGGACGACACAACGTGGAAGTAGGCAAGTGTTACTTGGCCGGAGGACGGGATAAAATCGCATGTCTCTTGTGATTGCTCTCTCTGTGATTATTTGTGTTTGCAAGTGCTCGCCTCATTGACTTGATTAACTTGTGCTAATATCTATTTAATCAAGCTTGTTAGTATTTAGTGTTGAATTTTACAGGATCACATATTCACCCCCCTCTAGGTGCTCTCAATTGGTATCAGAGCCGTACTCTTCATCTAAGGGACTAACCGCCCGAAGAGATGAATCCTAAGGGAAAGGGGATGGTGGTCAATGACAAAGAAAAGGAGTCCTTCCTCAACGAGCCTAGAGACGACAAGCCAACTGACTCTAGCTCGAGTCACAAGAAGAAGGACGGGAAGAAGAAGAGGCGCATCAAGAAGATCGTCTACTACGACAGCGATGCATCTTCTTCTTCACCAAGAGATGACGACGATGATGATTCTTCGTCAAAGAAAAAGACGGTTAATCAAAACTATTCCTTTGATTATTCTCGCATGCCGTACAATTCGAGGTGTACCATATTAGCACCGAGAACCAACTAGCCGATATCTTCACTAAGTCTTTAGATGAGAAAAGGTTTTGTAGGTTGCGTAGTGAGCTAAATGTCTTAGATTCACGTAACTTGGATTGATAGATAGCATACATGTGTTCTATGCCTTTGATCATGTTACTTTATGCATTTAAATCCATTATTGTTTATGTGTGGTGCTCAAGTTGTACACATGATCCCCGGACCTCACAAGTCCATTTGCAAGTGATGCACATATTAAGGGGGAGATGTGCTACAACTTGACCCTTTGAGACTAACCTATGTGTTTGAGTACTCTTGATGTAGTCTCAAAGGTGCATTGAAAGGGAAAATGGACTTGGACATTGCAAAGACTTCCACTACACTCCGATATTGGTGTATTTACTTCCAAGTTCATACTTATGCTCTTATTGCCTTTTTGCTCTTAATTGACATTTTTGGTGAGGCAATGGGGTTAAAGGGCCATGCATGATCCCGTTTTGGTGCTTAATGCCAAAGGGGGAGAAATTAAGGCCAAAGCAAATGGATCAGTCAACCACTTGTGAATTTTAAAAATAATAGAGTTAGAACTCTTGATTTGTCCAAAATACTCTTATTGCAAAATTTAGTCTCTTGTGGGGAGAATTTTTTATTATGGGAAAAAGGGGGAGTTTTGGTACTTGATCAATTTTTCCATTGAAATATCTCTCTTTGTGCCTAAACAAATGTGTTTGACTTAGAGATAGGAAAATGAATTTGATTTGCAAAAACAAACCAAGTGGCAGCAGAGAATGATCCAAATATGTCAAATCTTGTGCAAAAATGATTTGGTCCTCATTTGCATTGATGTTGCACTTATTTTGATTGCTTTTTGATGTGTTGGTATAAATCACCAAAAAGGGGGAGATTGAAAGGGAAATGTGCCCTTGGGCAATTTCTATAATGTTTTGGTGATTAAATGCGCAACATGTCTAACTATGTGCCCATGTGCTAAACAAAGTGAGAAGTGCAAATCAAGGCAAAAGGTACGTTTCTAGACTTAGTTCATTATTTTGAGTACTAACATATTTTGTCTAAGTGCTAGAAACAGGGAAGAAAGAATTGGAAAAAGACTTGGTTCTGTGCAGCCAACTCCAGCTCGGCTTGGCACACCGGACTGTCCGGTGGTGCACTGGACAGTGTCCGTTGCGCCAGGTTGGTCCGCGTGAAAAGGCTGCTCTCGGGACTCGACTGCGGCGTACGGCTATAATTCACTAGACCGTCCGATGGTGCACCGGACTGTCCGGTGAGTCATCCGCGGCGAACTCGTCGCCCTCGGGAAAAGCAAAGGGGCGACGTGGCTATAATTCACCGGACTGTCCGGTGAGGCAACGGTCGCCAGCACCAACGGTCGGCCGCGCAATCTTCGCGCGATGCGTGTCCCGCAGCAACGGTCGGTTGGGCACACCGGACTGTCCGGTGTGCACCGGACAGTGTCCGGTGCGCCAACCGATCCCAAGGACCAACGGTCGGATGCGCTATAAAAGGAAGGAGATCGCGCACCGGACAGCTATAGTGACTGCCCGGTGGTGCACCGGTCTGTCCGGTGCACCACCCGACAAAAGGCAAGTTTGGCCTTCCAAGTTGGCCTCCGACGGCTCCTAGCTGCCTTGGGGCTATAAAAGGGACCCCTAGGCGCATGGAGGAGTCACCCAAGCATTCACTAAGTATTCTAAGGCATCTAGACTCTGCTCCCGCGCATTTGCTTCGGTGTGTTAGAGATTTGAGCTCTATTCGAGTCGAGGACTCCCTGTGTTGTCATTTGAGCTCTAGTCTTCACTTGTGTGCATGGGTGTGCTGCGCATTTGGATCTTGTGTGTGTTGCTCTTCCCAACCTTACTCTGTGCATTCTTTGTGATATCTATTGTAAGGGCGAGAGACTCCAAGTTGTGGAGATTCCTTGCAAACGGGATAAGACTCTAAAGGAAGAAAGCCGTGGTATTCAAGTTGATCATTGGATCGCTTGAAAGGGGTTGAGTGCAACCCTTGTCCATTGGGACACCACAACGTGGAAGTAGGCAAGTGTTACTTGGCCGGAGGACGGGATAAAATCCCATGTCTCTTGTGATTGCTCTCTCTGTGATTATTTGTGTTTGCAAGAGCTCGCCTCATTGACTTGATTAACTTGTGCTAATATCTATTTAATCAAGCTTGTTAGTATTTAGTGTTGAATTTTATAGGATCACATATTCATCCCCCTCTAGGTGCTCTCAATTGGTATCAGATCCGTACTCTTCATCTAAGGGACTAACCGCCCGAAGAGATGAATCCTAAGGGAAAGGGGATGGTGGTCAATGACAAAGAAAAGGAGTCCTTCCTCAACGAGCCTAGAGACGACAAGCCAACTGACTCTAGCTCGAGTCACAAGAAGAAGGACGGGAAGAAGAAGAGGCGCATCAAGAAGATTGTCTACTACGACAGCGATGCATCTTCTTCTTCACCAAGAGATGACGACAATGATGATTCTTCGTCAAAGAAAAAGACGGTTAATCAAAACTATTCCTTTGATTATTCTCGCATGCCGTACAATTCGAATGCACATTTACTTTCTATTCCTCTAGGAAAACCTCCACACTTTGATGGAGAGGACTACTCATTTTGGAGTCATAAAGTGCATAGTCATCTATTTTCTCTCCATCCTAGCATTTGGGAAATAGTTGAAAATGGAATGCATTTCGATAGTACGGATAACGCTGTGTTTATTAATGAGCAAATTCATAAAAATGCCCAACCACTACTGTTTTGCTAGCATCTCTGTGCAGGGATGAATACAACAAGGTTAGCAGCTTGGACAATTCAAAGCAGATCTGGGACACCCTCAAGATATCTCATGAGGGAAATGACGCCACCATGATCACCAAAATGGAGTTGGTGGAAGGCGAGCTGGGGAGATTTGTGATGATCAGGGGAGAGGAGCCAACTCAAACCTACAACAGGCTCAAGACCCTGGTCAAAAAAATTAGAAGCTATGAAAGCACAATATGGACGGACCACGACGTCGTCTGACTCATGCTCAGGTCCTTTACCGTTATTGACCCCCATCTTGTGAATCTTATCCATGAAAATCCCATGTACACAAAGATGACGCCCAAGGAGATACTCGGAAAATTTGTGAGCGGGCACATGATGGTAAAGGAGGCACGATATGTGGATGATGCCTTGAACAGTCCACTACCCGTCTACGAGCCGCAGCCCGTTGCGCTCAAGGCAACAAGCAGCAAGGAGGCGCTACCAAGCAAAGTAGCGCAAGTAGAGGCTACCGGGCTCAACGAGAGTGAAATGGCGCTTATCATCAAGCGCTTCAAGACCGCACTCAAAGGACACAAAGAATATCCCTCCAAGAGTAAAACAAGGGGGAAGCGCTCCTGCTTTAAATGCGGTAAGACTTGTCACTTTATTGCAAATTGTCCTGATAATGATAGTGACCAGGGACAAGAAAAGAGCGAGAAGAAGGAGAAAAAGAAGAGCTACAGGAAGGCAAAGGGCAAGGCGCACCATGAAAAGGAATGGGACTCGGACTGCTCTTCTTTCGACTCCAACGACGAAGGACTCGCTGCCTCGGCTTTCAACAAGTCTTCTCTCTTCCCCAACGAACGCCATACATGTCTTATGGCCAAGGAAAAGAAGGTACATATTCGAGATACCCCTAAGTACACTACTTCTAGCGATGATGATTCTTCCGATGATGAAGTAGATTACTCTAGCTTATTTAAAGGTTTAGATAGAGCTAAAATAGAGAAAATTAATGAATTAATTGATGCTCTAAATGAAAAAGATAGATTGCTAGAAAAGCAAGAAGATATTTTGTATGAAGAGCATGACAAATTTATTAGTGTTAAAAAATCTCTTGCTTTAGAAACTAAGAGGAATGAAATGCTATCTTCTGAGTTACCTACTTGCCATGAAACTATATCTAGTTTAAAGAGTTTAAATGATGAATTAACTGCTAAGCTAGAGGAAGTTAGTAAAATAAATTCATGTGTAGAGCATGTTAGTGTTTGTAATAAATGTAAGGAACTTGATGTTGATACTTGTAATGAACATCTTATTGCTATTACGAAATTAAATGATGAGGTAGCGAGTCTTAATGCTCAACTTAAGACTTGCAAAAGTGATTTTGATAAAATAAAGTTTGCTAGGGATGCCTACACTATTGGTAGACACCCCTCAATTAAGGATGGGCTTGGTTTTCGAAAGGAAGCCAAGAACTTAACAAGCCAAAAGGGTCCCATTCTCACCAAGGAGAAAGGGAAGGTCCCTATGGCTAGTAGTACTCAAAGGAATCATGCTTTCATGTATAATAGGAAAATTGCTAGCCATTCCAATTATAATAGGAGTTATGATCATGATGCTTTTAATTCACATGCTATGTTTGCCTCTAGTTCTACTTTTGTTCACAGTAGAAGTAGGCCTAGGAGAAATCATGTTGTGCATCATATGCCTAGGAAAGTGTGTAATGAATCTACTACCATTTTTCATGCTTGCAACATTGTTTTTATTCTTTCATGTAAGAATGCAAAGGTAGTTGCTAGGAAGTTGGGATCTAAATGCAAGGGAGACAAAACTTGCATTTGGGTTCCAAAAGTTATTGTGACTAACCTTGTAGGACCCAACAAGATTTAGGTACCTAAAACCCAAGCTTAAATTCCTTGCAGGTTTATGCATCCGGGGGCTCAAGCTGGATTATCGACAGCGGATGCACAAACCACATGACGGGGGAGAAGAAGATGTTCACCTCCTACGTCAAGAACAAGGATTCCCAGGATACGATTATCTTTGGAGATGGGAATCAAGGCAAGGTCAAGGGTTTGGGAAAGATAGCCATCACCAACGAGCACTCCATATCGAATGTATTTCTAGTAGAGTCGCTTGGTTACAACCTCCTATCTATAAGTCAATTGTGTCACATGGGTTACAATTGTCTTTTTACAAATATTGATGTTTCTATCTTTAGAAGGAGTGATGGTTCATTAGCTTTTAAGGGTGTATTAGACGACAAACTCTACTTAGTTGATTTTTCAAAAGAGGAGGCTGATCTAGATGCATGCTTAATAGCTAAGACTAGTATGGGTTGGCTGTGGCATCGCCGTCTAGCACATGTTGGGATGAAGAACCTTCATAAACTTCTAAAGGGAGAACATGTGTTAGGACTAACCAATGTTTGTTTCGAGAAAGATAGACCTTGTGCAGCTTGTCAGGCAGGGAAACAGGTGGGAAGCACTCATCACAGCAAGAATGTGATGACAACATCAAGACCACTGGAGCTTCTTCACATGGACCTCTTCGGACCCGTTGCCTACCTTAGCATCGGGGGAAGTAAGTATGGCCTCGTAATTATTGATGATTTTTCCTGCTTCACTTGGGTGTTCTTTTTGCAGGATAAGTCAGAAACCCAAGGGACCCTAAAGAGCTTTCTAAGGAGGGCTCAAAACGAATTTGAGCTCAAGGTGAAAAAGATAAGAAGCGACAACTGGTTTGAGTTCAAGAATCTGCAAGTGGAGGAGTATCTTGAGGAAGAAGGCGTCAAGCACGAGTTCTCCGCTCCCTACACACTACAGCAAAACAATGTGGTAGAGAGGAAGAACAGGACGCTTATCGACATGGCAAGAATGATGCTTGGAGAATTCAAGACGCCCGAGCGGTTTTGGTCGGAAGCTATGAACACAGCTTGCCACGCCATAAACCAGCTCTACCTTCATCGCCTTCTCAAGAAGACCTCGTATGAACTACTTACCGGTAACAAACCCAATTTTTCTTACTTTCGTGTATTTGGGAGCAAATGTTACATTCTGGTGAAGAAAGGTAGAAATTCTAAATTTGCTCCCAAAGTAGTAGAAGGGTTTTTACTAGGATATGACTCAAATACAAAGGCATATAGAGTCTTCAACGAATCATTGGGTTTGGTTGAAGTCTTTAGCGACGTTGTAATTGATGAGACTAATGGCTCTCCAAAAGAGCAAGTTGATCTTGATGACATAGATGAAGATGATGTTCCGACGGCCGCAATGCGCACGATGGCGATAGGTGATGTACGACCATAGGAACAACAGGAGCAAGATCAACCATCTTCCTCTACAATGGTGTATCCCCCAACTCAAGATGATGGACAGGTTCCACAAGAAGAGGCGCGTGATCAAGGGGGAGCACAAGAAGAACAAGTTATGGAGGAAGAAGCACCATGGGTCCCTCCAACTCAAGTCCGAGCAACGATCCAACGACATCACCCTATTGACCAGATTCTGGGTGACATAAGCAAGGGAGTAACTACTCGCTCAAGATTAGCTAACTTTTGTGAGCATTACTCGTTTGTCTCTTCTACTGAGCCTTTCAGGGTAGAAGAGGCCTTGCAGGATCCGGATTGGGTGTTGGCCATGTAGGAAGAGCTCAACAACTTCAAGAGAAATGAAGTTTGGAGCCTGGTGCCACGTCCAAAGCAAAATGTTGTGGGAACCAAGTGGGTGTTCCGCAACAAGCAAGACGAGCACGTGGTGGTGACACGAAACAAGGCTCGACTTGTGGCAAAAGGTTATGCCCAAGTCACAGGTTTGGATTTCGAGGAGACTTTTGCTCCCGTGGATAGGCTAGAGTCCATTCGAATTTTATTAGCCTATGCCGCTCACCACTCTTTCAGGTTGTTTCAAATGGATGTGAAGAGCGCTTTCCTCAACGGGCCAATCAAGGAGGAGGTATATGTGGAACAACCCCCTGGCTTTGAGGATGAAAGGTACCCCGACCATGTATTTAAACTCTCTAAGGCGCTCTATGGACTTAAGCAAGCCCCAAGAGCATGGTATGAATGCCTTAGAGATTTCTTAATTACTAATGCTTTCAAGGTTGGGAAAGCCGATCACACTCTTTTCACTAAGACTTGTGATGGTGATCTTTTTGTGTGCCAAATTTATGTCGATGACATAATATTTGGTTCTACTAATCAAAAGTCTTGTGAGGAGTTTAGCAGGGTGATGACACAAAAGTTTGAGATGTCGATGATGGGCGAGTTGACCTACTTCCTTGGGTTCCAAGTGAAGCAACTCAAGGATGGCACCTTCCTCTCCCAAACGAAGTACACTCAAGATCTTCTCAAGAGGTTTGGGATAAAGGACGCCAAGCCCACGAAGACACCGATGGGAACCGACGGACAGGTCGACCTCAACAAAGGAGGTAAGTCCGTTGATCAAAAGGCATACCGGTCTATGATAGGGTCAATACTTTATTTATGTGCTAGTAGATCGGACATTATGCTAAGTGTATGCATGTGTGCTAGATATCAATCCAACCCAGGGAATGTCACCTTGTGGCCGTTAAGCGAATTCTTAGATATTTATGTTGGGGCCATGCTTCGTTGCGCCGAAGGTCTTACGGGAAGAAGCAGCTTCGGCTGAAGTTGTCCCCAGAAGATGGCCGAAGGTTCCTTTTCGTGAAGCTTCGGCATTACAAACCGACATAGAGATAGAATGACCTTTTAATCCATAAAGGTCTGAGTCAATGATTGTAAACTTTTATGAGGGGCATAATTGTAATTCGTCACAGGCTTTGTCCTGTGTCTATATATAGATGAACAGTACCCCGTACTGTTCACGCTGACTTGTATTCACTCGCGCGTCACGCTTGGTTTTTTGCCTTCTGTCGAGCTGAAGGTAAAAATGTAACTCAATATTATTCAAGTACATTCATGATCATATGATTAAATGATATTAATGATGACACGAGATTATTCATGTTATTTCTCATGTTTCATATGTTTCTCTTTCCACTGAGATATATTGTAATGCCGAAGGTACGTCCTTCATGACTTTCGTCTGAAGATCATTATATCCCAAGGGAGATAATGCTTTGAAGGACGAAGGGCATTAATCATTAACCTTTTTTGTGTTGCCTTGTTCTTAATTCATAGCACTTGAGAACAAGTCTCACTTCCACTTTTCTGAGCTGATGGCTTCGTTCAACAATCAAGCTGAAGCTGCTTCGGCTTCGAAGCTGGTGCTCCCGATAACAGGCGGTTCTTGCTCAGAGCCGGCTAACAAGAAGCAAAAGAAGGAGGCTCAGAGAAGGGTGCAGCATGTTGGAGTACAGGGACCCTTCATCAAGTCAAAATGGTCCCACATTCCAATCACTTTCTCTCAGGAAGACCTTCAGCTTAAGGATTATCCTCACAATGATGCCATGGTTATCTCTTGCGTGATCAAAGGATTTCTGGTCCACAATGTCTTAGTTGATACAGGCAGTGCAGCTGATATTATATTTGCTAAGGCCTTCAGACAAATGCAAGAGCCCGAAGACAAGGTCCATGATGCTACACACCCTCTTTGTGGCTTCGGAGGACGGCAGATTGCAGCACTTGGGAAGATTACCATGCCAGTAACCTTCGGATTTGTTAATAACACAAGGACTGAGCAAATTGTGTTTGATATTGTTGACATGGAGTATCCTTACAATGCTATCATTGGTCGCGGTACTCTCAATGCCTTCGAAGCAATTCTTCACCCAGCTTACCTCTGCATGAAGATACCTTCGGACCAAGGGCCTATTGCTATTCATGGAAGCCAGGAAGCTGCTAGAAGGGCCGAAGGAAGCTGGACTGACTCCAAAGCAATCCATAGCATAGATGGAGCTGAAGCTTGTGAACAGTACAAATTCAGAAGGGAGAAAGCAGCTTCAGCAGATCAGCCGAAGCCCATGCTATTGTGTGAGGATATAGCAGAGCAGAAAGTGCTGTTGGGCTCGCAATTATCTGAAGACCAGGAGAAAACCTTGATAAGGTTTTTGTTCAACAACAAAGATGTTTTTGCATGGTCAGCTAATGATCTCTGTGGAGTAAATCGGGATGTTATTGAACATTCGCTCAATGTTGACCCATCCTTCAGACCCCGAAAGCAGAGGCTTCGGAAAATGTCTGATGACAAGGCCGAAGGGGCTCGCAATGAAGTAAAAAGACTCCTCAGTGCAGGAGTTATCAGAGAAGTAAAGTATCCAGAGTGGCTAGCTAACACTGTTATGGTGAAGAAGGCCAATGGCAAGTGGAGAATGTGTATCGATTTCACAGATCTCAACAAGGCTTGTCCGAAGGACGAATTCCCGCTGCCAAGGATAGACTCTTTAGTCGATGCAGCAGCTTCTTCAGAGCTCATGAGTCTCCTAGACTGCTACTCAGGCTATCATCAAATCTGGATGAAGAAGGAAGATGAGCCGAAGACTAGCTTCATAACCCCAAGTGGCACATATTGCTATCTTCGGATGCATGAGGGGCTCAAAAATGCTGGAGGGAGTTTCAGCAGAATGACTGCGAAGGTTCTCCAGTCTCAGATAGGCAGAAATGTGTTGACCTATGTTGATGACATTATTGTAAAAAGCACGAAGCAGGAAAATCATATTGCTGATTTGCAGGAGACCTTCGCCAGTTTCAGACAAGCTGGTTTGAAGCTGAATCCAGAAAAATGTGTCTTCGGAGTGAAGAAGGGGAAATTTCTCGGATGCTTGGTTTCAACAAAGGGAATTAAAGCTAATCCAAATAAAATCGAAGCTATACTTCGAATGGAGCCACCAACTACAAGAAAGGGGGCCCAAAGATTGACAGGAAGGCTGGCATCTCTCAACAGATTCATATCCAGATCAGCAGAAAGAAATTTACCATTCTTCGAGGTGTTGAAGTCAGCTGAAGTCTTTCAATGGGGCCCAAGTCAACAAAAAGCCTTCGAAGAGCTGAAGCAATACTTGATAGATCTAACAACATTAACTCCACCAACGCCAGGGGCTCCTTTGTTGTTATATGTGGCAGCTTCGCACTCGGCAGTAAGTGCAGCACTTGTCCAGGAGAAGCTTGATGGACAAATCAAGAAGCAGGTTCCAGTATATTTTGTATCTGAAGTCCTTAGTGTATCAAAGAAAAATTATACGGAGCTGGAGAAGGTATTATATGCCGTTTTAATGGCATCCAGGAAGCTTCGGCATTATTTTCAGGCATACAATATTATTGTTCCTTCTTCGCAGCCGTTGAAGGATATCATGAGAAATAGAGAAGCTACTGGATGGATTGGAAAATGGGCTGCAGAACTCAATGAATTTTACATTGATTATGTGCATAGATCCTCGATCCAGTCTCAAGCATTGGCAGATTTCATTGCCGACTGGACGCCAGGGGCTCAGGATGAAGAAGCAAATAAAGATGCCGAAGTGTGGACAGTGTTTTGTGATGGCTCTTGGGGAACCTTCGGAGCAGGTGCAGCTGCTGTGTTGGTCTCACCATCCAAGGTTAAAACTTGTTATGCAGCAAGACTTGACTTCAGCTGTACAAACAATATTACTGAGTACGAAGCCCTGCTCCTGGGCCTTCGGAAATTAAAGGCAATGGGAATCAGAAGGGCGATTCTTAAAACTGATTCCCAGGTTGTTTCGGGTCATATTGACAAAAGTTGCAAGGCTAAAGATCCGAAGCTTGAAAAATATCTAGACACGGTCTGAAGGATCGAAGCCTCCTTCGAAGGATTTTCTGTCAAGAATATCCCTCGAGGACAAAATGAGCATGCTGATTTGCTAGCCAAGTCTGCGGCACAGGGGCTGCCGTTACCTTCGGATGTGTTCTTCGAAACAATAAAGGCACCTTCAGTGGAGCTTCTTGAAAGAGCAGTCCTCAACATATCTCCTGTTTTCAGCGAAGATTGGAGAACTGAAATCATTTCTTACCTTCAGGGTAAGTTCTTTTCAGATGACGAAGCTTATAATAAAAGGATAGAGGCAAGAGCTCGTCCGTATGTCATGATAGAAGGGGAGTTATACAAACATGGAGTTTGCGCTCCGCTGCTCAAGTGCTTATCTAGAACCGAAGGTATAGAGTTGATGAAAGAAATACATGCAGGCCTGTGTGGATCCCACATCGGATCTAGGCCATTACTTGGAAAAGTTTTCCGCCAAGGATTTTATTGGCCGAAGGCAGCTTCGGATGCAGCGGAGTTAGTTCAAAAGTGCGAAGGTTGTCAGAAATGTGCAAGAGATCAAAAGCAACCTTCGTCTTTGACACAGCTGATACAACCCATCTGGCCATTGCAAAGGTGGGGCCTTGACTTGTTAGGTCCATTACCACCGGCTCAAGGGAATCTAAAATATGTTATAGTGGCTGTGGAGTATTTTTCTAAATGGATTGAGGCGAAGCCATTAGCCACAATAACTTCGGCCACTGTCCAAAAGTTTTTCTGGCAGAATATTGTCTGTCGCTTCGGAGTACCGAAGGCCATCACTGTAGATAATGGAACGCAGTTCGACTCCAAAGCTTTCAGAAATTTCTGTGATCAAATTGGAACGAAGATCCATTTTGCATCAGTCAGGCATCCGGAGTCGAATGGGCTCGTTGAAAGGGCCAACGGCATTATAATGACAGGAATAATGAAGTTAATCTTCAATCAACCCAGGGGAAAGTGGCCAGATCAGTTAACCAAAGTGGTGTGGAGCCACAATACAACAACATCAAGGTCTACAGGCTTTACTCCATTCAAGTTATTGTTCGGTGACGAAGCAATAACTCCGGAAGAAGCTAAAGCTGGATCAATAAGAGTAGTAGCTTCGGCAGAACCAGGTCCTGAAGATGCCTGTCTTGTGGAAAAAGATGCTTTAGAAGGGATCAGGCTTCAAGCTGTGGAGAATATCAATAAATACCAGGCTGAAACAGTCAAATGGCGAGATAGAAAGGTTCGACTAAAAAATATTGAGCCGGGACACTTGGTGCTTCGGAGAGTGGCCAACCCAGACACAGTAGGCAAGTTACAGTTGAAATGGGAAGGACCTTTCTTAGTAGTATCTTCGTCAAGGCCTGGTTCGTACAGATTAAAGGACATGGACGGCAACGAAATTCCAAGATCTTGGAATGCGGATGAGCTTCGGCGATATTATGTATAACTTGATGTAACTTTTTATGTTTTTCTTTTCTTTTTCATGGCACCCTTTTCCTTTCTAAAGGGGGAGAAAGGTTTTTAATGGGGCCATCATATGTAATTTCCTTTTTAGTTTTATAAGAGCAAAATCCCCCAAAGAATGTAAATGTAAAAGCTGAGAACGCACCATCGAGTGCCGAAACTGAAAAGGCGAAGAAGCTCAAAAGACGTTCCTAAGGGAATGCAGAGCTTACAGCGAAAAGTCAACGCTGATTCCGCCGAAAGTAAAAGGCGAAGAAGCTCAAAAGACGTTCCTAAGGGAATGCAGAGCTTACAGCGAAAAGTCAACGCTGATTCCGCCGAAAGTAAAAGGCGAAGAAGCTCAAAAGACGTTCCTAAGGGAATGCAGAGCTAATGTGTGGTTGTTTCTAAGGAAATAATGGTTGAGGGTATGGCTTCGGACATGTGTTTGGACATTCATTCGCACATCACATGGCATCATAGCATTCGCATTCATAAACATTCATTCATGGCATACGTGGTTGTTTCGGCAAAAAAGAAGAAGCGGTCTTTTATGCTTCGTTGTGTATAAAAAAGAGAGGTTTCGGCAAAAAAGAAGAAGCGATCTTTTATGCTTCGTTGTGTACGAAAAGAAGGGAAGGTGTTTTTTTTTCGCTTTCAGCTCAAAATATTACTTTCGTCCACATCAAAGCACCTCAATGGAAGGGTAAGGATATATTACAAGGTATGAACAAAGTTCATTAAGAACAGTTTAGCTGTATTTACAAAAGTTGTTACAAAAGTCTCTTGAGTTTTTCTAGTCTACTCCTACTAATCTTCGTCAGGCTTCCGCTTCGGCGGCATATTCTTTAAGTATCACCTTCAGCTTCGTCATCCTACATGAATCAAGGTATTGCGAGTAAAAATCAAGTGTGAAGGAGAAGGTAAGCGCAAGGTATGATTTCTTACCGGTTCAAGATGACTTCGAGCTTCGTCCCCAGCCTTCTCTCGCCCGCCTTTTGTCCATATCATTTTTATAAATCTGTTTGATATGCTTCGGGCGAGGTCAGGAATATCGTCTAAAATTGATGGAGACAGAGTGAAATTCGGCCTGTTGACGATTTTTCCATGATCACAGCCGGCCTTCAGGAACGCTGCAGCTGTGCCCCGAGAAGCTACCCAGGCACAGAAGTCACCGTGCCCGGCTATAACTTCGTCCAGCTCATCAATTTCAGCTTCAATATGTTCGAAGGCTCTTGCCAAATTTTCAGCTGCAGGGTTGAACTTTCCACTGCTGGCTCCAACTGAGTGAAAGATCTTCTTTAATTGTTGGATACAGTTGTTACTAAATTTCAAGCACTTGTCTTGAAGGCTTGTTAATGATTTCTTCAAGTCTGAGTTGGTTTGGACTTCGGCTTCAAGTTTCGAATTAAGCTCTAGCTTCTCTTGTTCAAATTGTTTTGATTGGCAGAGAAACTTCGAATTCAATTCTGCTACTTTAGCTTCAGTCTCTGCCAGCAAGCCTTCGGTTGATTGGAGTTCGAAGTCTTTCTTTTCAATAATAGTTGATTGTTCTTTTATCTTGCTCTCTAAATTTTCAATTATAGCTTCATGTTTTTTATCCTCTAAATCTTGCTGCATCTTCAAAGCTTTGCTTAGTAACATGCTCTGCAAATAAACAACCTTCGTTAGGAATATTTCCATTATTAAAAAACAATAGAAGTCAGAGAGAAAGTTGTTTACCTTGAAATTGGAATAAAATAAGCTGCCGACGATATGTTGTCGTCGGTAGCGGCTGATATCTGTTTCTAGCTTCGAAAAACCGATACTCTTTGATAGAGTACCGATGACCTTAGCTCCAGTTTGGTCTCAGATGCAGCCTAATTTTTCATCGTCGACACCTCCGAAAAGAAGAGCTCCTGGCCTATATCCGCAAGATTTGGCATAGTCTTTAAGCTCTTCTATTTCGGCCTTCGACAGTTTTTGCCCAACTAAATTTTGAAATATGTAGGCTTCGTCTTCCGAAGTATCTTCGGCTATTTCTTTTCCCTTTCCAGGCACTGTGGCCGTGGTTTCTTCAGCAGCAGTGGCAGCTTCTTCTGCGGCCATGTCTAGTAAAATTTTGTCGATGTCTTCAATGG
This sequence comes from Zea luxurians, assembly GCA_029449295.1. NCBI lineage: Eukaryota > Viridiplantae > Streptophyta > Magnoliopsida > Poales > Poaceae > Zea > Zea luxurians. Next base: position 153,867,255 of record JAOPSE010000004.1, read on the forward strand.
TAGTTTCTAAGTTCAAATCTTCGGCTGAAGCGGCTTCGGTAGCCGCGACCTCCGAAGGTGCGACTTCGGCATTTGTTGTGCCCTCAACAGCTGGTGTTTTCCGAATTGACGCCCTCGGTGGCGTCTTGTCGATAACTTCGGTCACTGCAATAATCCTTTGCCTCTTTGTTTTGGTTATCTTCGTTTTTTCCGGCTCCTCCACCTTTCGAAAAAGCTTCGTCAGTTGGGGCCCTAATGGACTTAGCTTCGCGGGCAGAGGTTCAGTCATTACCTTTAAGATTTCCTCCACGTCGCTAGTAGAAGGTGGCGCAGGAGTCCCCTCTTCATCGGATAATTTTCGCTTTGGAGTTGATATTTTTCTCTTCTTTGGAATTTTCTTCTCTTTTGCTGGTCCTTCTTCATCTTTGTTCAAACTTTCGGCCACTCTTTTTCTTTTTTGGCCCTCAGCACCCTTGTTCAACCGTTCATAGTCAGGGTACCCGAAACCCAGGGCATCAAACACTCGGTTCAGCCTTCGCTTCGGACGGGTGCCGAAGGCCGCCGTCATCAGTTGATCTTCTTTTTTGGAATAATTCCCAAGAATTTCATTGCACATTACCTCAACTGTGTCCAGCCACTCTTTGCAAGGTTTTTTAAAGTATTTCTTGAATTTGAAATGGTAAGGAAGCCGGACAAGTTCCCCCTTCTTCTTCTCCCCCTCTAGCTTTGGCATTTCCCATTCTTTTAGAGTAGGGAAAACCCTGAACGCCAAGAATTCTTGAACTAGATCCCTGGTACCGATATGATCTGAAATAATTTCAAACTCACCCAGTGCAGCCCAGGTGGGACCTTCTAATGTCATGTGGCATCGCGGCCTTGTCTCTCCGAAGATTAATTCAAGTGGGCTTTGTACCAACTTCTCTTCATCTTCGTCAACCTTCACATAAAACCACTCAGATTTCCAGCCTGCTGGCCATTTGCTCCGGTAGCTGATAACAGGAAACTTTGTTGTCTTCCGGTAGGCAAAATTGTAGCAACCAAAGTTATCATGTAATCCATCTTTTCTGGCCTTCGTTTGGTAATGTAACTCATGAACTCGACAAAAACTGTCGGCAAACGGTTCCACAGCCTGGCTTCGGAGGGCCCAGATGTAAACATTAAGCCTAACGATAGCGTTAGGAGTCAATTGATGAAAGTAAATACCAAACTTCTTCAATACATCTGCAATAATTCCGTGAAGGGGGAATCTCAGCCCAGCCTTTAAAAAACTCTTGAAAATAACTATCTCGTCCTTCTCTGGCTTCGGGGTAGTCTCTTCTCCCCCGAAGCGAAGTAGTTTCTTCTGATTTTCACTGAAATAACCAGATTTTACCATCTTCGAGAGATCAGCCTTCAAAATGGTCGACTTTCCGAAGTCTAAGTGGCTGGGCTTGCTGGGCATGGCAATGCGATAGTCATCTTCGGGATCAGTTTCTTCAATGTTCTCTTCTTCTCCTTCGGCAGTTGTCGGGTCTGCTTTGGCGGCGGGGGTTTCTTCTGCGGTTACTAGTCCGGATCGTTGCATTGCTTCGGAGATGGGAACAGTCTCCGAACCTTCAGCTTCGTTCCCTTCACGCTCAACCCTGGCAGTGGATCGCACTCTGGCCATTTGATTCTAAGTTTGGGGAAATTGAATACTTTTTTCTTTTTCTTTTTCTCCCGAAGCCTTTCTCTCTGACGAAGCAGACTTCGAGATAGACCTTCGTTCGATTCTGAGAATCAAGCTTCGGCTACAGTTAAAAATTTTGGCAGCAAAACAGTGCAAATAGCAATGAATGCTGTGGTAACTTCACACCTACCTGTCTGTTTATATAGTGCTGCAGGTAAGAAGGCGAAGCGCCAGGATTTTTACACCAGGCGGGCAGTCACTTGCACTCGCTGCGCGGTGGACCGCAAAGATCAAACAGTAACTCTGCAAGGTGGGCCTGGCACGCGCTCGGAAACTGGATCGTTTCTCGGCAACGAGCTCAGGGAAGGTGTTTTTGGACCTTCGGCTTCCCGAAGCTTGAGAGGCTTTTTTCACGGATCAAGCTCATTACAAAAAACCATCTAGCACCGCGAAAGGGGCTACTGTTGGGGCCATGCTTCGTTGCGCCGAAGGTCTTACGGGAAGAAGCAGCTTCGGCTGAAGTTGTCCCCAGAAGATGGCCGAAGGTTCCTTTTCGTGAAGCTTCGGCATTACAAACCGACATAGAGATAGAATGACCTTTTAATCCATAAAGGTCTGAGTCAATGATTGTAAACTTTTATGAGGGGCATAATTGTAATTCGTCACAGGCTGTGTCCTGTGTCTATATATAGATGAACAGTACCCCGTACTGTTCACGCTGACTTGTATTCACTCGCGCGTCACGCTTGGTTTTTTGCCTTCTGTCGAGCTGAAGGTAAAAATGTAACTCAATATTATTCAAGTACATTCATGATCATATGATTAAATGATATTAATGATGACATGAGATTATTCATGTTATTTCTCATGTTTCATATGTTTCTCTTTCCACTGAGATATATTGTAATGCCGAAGGTACGTCCTTCATGACTTTCATCTGAAGATCATTATATCCCAAGGGAGATAATGCTTTGAAGGACGAAGGGCATTAATCATTAACCTTTTTTGTGTTGCCTTGTTCTTAATTCATAGCACTTGAGAACAAGTCCCCAACAATTTAGTTGCTACGCCTTGCTTTGGGATCTAGTATCCAAAGGGTTCTACCTTTGACTTAATTGGATACGCAGACTCCGATTATGAAGGGTGCAAGGTAGATAGGAAGAGTACATCAGGGACGTGCCAATTCCTAGGAAGGTCCCTAGTGTCCTAGAGTTCTAAGAAACAAACATCCGTTGCCCTATCCACCGCTGAGGCCGAGTATGTTGCCGCAGGACAGTGTTGCGCGCAACTACTTTGGATGAGGCAAACCCTCCAGAACTTTGGCTACAATCTGAGCAAAGTCCCACTCCTATGTGACAATGAGAGTGCAATCCACATGGCAGATAATCCTGTTGAACACAGCCGCACTAAGCACATAGACATCCGGCATCACTTTCTGAGAGACCACCAGCAAAAGGGAGATATCGAGGTGTACCATATTAGCACCGAGAACCAGCTAGCCGATATCTTCACTAAGTCTTTAGATGAGAAAAGGTTTTGTAGGTTGCGTAGTGAGCTAAATGTCTTAGATTCATGTAACTTGGATTGATAGATAACATACATGTGTTCTATGCCTTTGATCATGTTACTTTATGCATTTAAATCCATTATTGTTTATGTGTGGTGCTCAAGTTGTACACATGATCCCCAGACCTCACAAGTCCATTTGCAAGTGCTGCACATATTAAGGGGGAGATGTGCTACAACTTGACCCTTTGAGACTAACCTATGTGTTTGAGTACTCTTGATATAGTCTCAAAGGTGCATTGAAAGGGAAAATAGACTTGGACATTGCAAAGACTTCCACTACACTCCGGTATTGGTGTATTTACTTCCAAGTTCATACTTATGCTCTTATTGCCTTTTTGCTCTTAATTGACATTTTTGGTGAGGCAATGGGGTTAAAGGGCCATGCATGATCCCGTTTTGGTGCTTAATGCCAAAGGGGGAGAAATTAAGGCCAAAGCAAATGGATCAGTCAACCACTTGTGAATTTTAAAAATAATAGAGTTAGAACTCTTGATTTGTCCAAAATACTCTTATTGCAAAATTTAGTCTCTTGTGGGGAGAATTTTTTATTATGGGAAAAAGGGGGAGTTTTGGTACTTGATCAATTTTTCCATTGAAATATCTCTCTTTGTGCCTAAACAAATGTGTTTGACTTAGAGATAGGAAAATGAATTTGATTTGCAAAAACAAACCAAGTGGTAGCAGAGAATGATCCAAATATGTCAAATCTTGTGCAAAAATGATTTGGTCCTCATTTGCATTGATGTTGCACTTATTTTGATTGCTTTTTGATGTGTTGGTATAAATCACCAAAAAGGGGGAGATTGAAAGGGAAATGTGCCCTTGGGCAATTTCTATAATGTTTTGGTGATTAAGTGCCCAACATGTCTAACTATGTGCCCATGTGCTAAACAAAGTGAGAAGTGCAAATCAAGGCAAAAGGTATGTTTCTAGACTTAGTACATTGTTTTGAGTACTCACATATTTTGTCTAAGTGCTAGAAACAGGGAAGAAAGAATTGGAAAAAGACTTGGTTCTGTGCAGCCAACTCCAGCTCGGCTTGGCACACCGGACTGTCCGGTGGCGCACCGGACAGTGTCCGGTGCGCCAGGTTGGTCCGCGTGAAAAGGCTGCTCTCGGGACTCGACGGCGGCGTACGACTATAATTCACTAGACCGTCCGGTGGTGCACCGGACTGTCCGGTGAGTCATCCGCGGCGAACTCGTCGCCCTCGAGAAAAGCAAAGGGGCGACGTGGCTATAATTCACCGGACTGTCCGGTGAGGCAACGGTCGCCAGCACCAACGGTCGGCCGCGCTATCTTTGCGCGATGCGTGGCCCGCAGCAACGGTCGGTTGGGCACACCGGACTGTCCGGTGTGCACCGGACAGTGTCCGGTGCGCCAACCGATCCCGAGGACCAACGGTCGGATGCGCTATAAAAGGAAGGAGATCGCGCACCGGACAGCTACAGTGACTGCCCAGTGATGCACCGGTCTGTCCGGTGCACCACCTGACAAAAGGCAAGTTTGGCCTTCCAAGTTGGCCTCCGACGGCTCCTAGCTGCCTTGGGGCTATAAAAGGGACCCCTAGGCACATGGAGGAGTCACCCAAGCATTCACTAAGTATTCTAAGGCATCTAGACTCTGCTCCCGCGTATTTGCTTTGTTGTGTTAGAGATTTGAGCTCTATTCGAGTCGAGGACTCCCTGTGTTGTCATTTGAGCTCTAGTCTTCACTTGTGTGCGTGGGTGTGATGCGTATTTGGATCTTGTGTGTGTTGCTCTTCCCAACCTTACTCTGTGCATTCTTTGTGATATCTATTGTAAGGGCGAGAGACTCCAAGTTGTGGAGATTCCTTGCAAACGGGATAAGACTCTAAAGGAAGAAAGTCGTGGTATTCAAGTTGATCATTGGATCGCTTGAAATGGGTTGAGTGCAACCCTCGTCCATTGGGACGCCACAACGTGGAAGTAGGCAAGTGTTACTTGGCCGAACCATGGGATAAAATCGCGTGTCTCTTGTGATTGTTCTCTCTGTGATTATTTGTGTTTGCAAGAGCTCGCCTCATTGACTTGATTAACTTGCGCTAATATCTATTTAATCAAGCTTGTTGGTATTTAGTGTTGAATTTTACAGGATCACCTATTCACCCCCCTACTCTAGGTGCTCTCAGGGAGCATAAGAAGATCAAGCAATAGAGGAAGAAGCACCACGGGTCCCTCCAACTCAAGTCCGAGCAACGATCCAAAGACATCACCCCGTTGATCAGATTCTGGGTGATATCAGCAAGGGAGTAACTACTCGCTCACGCTTAGCTAATTTTTGTGAGAATTACTTGTTTGTCTCTTCTATTGAGCCTTTCAGGGTAGAAGAGACCTTGCAGGATCCGGACTGGGTGTTAGCCATGCAGGAAGAACTCAACAACTTCAAGATAAATGAAGTTTGGAGCCTGGTGCCACGTCCAAAGCAAAACGTTGTGGGAACCAAGTGGGTGCTCCACAACAAGCAAGATGAGCACGGGGTGGTGACAAGAAACAAGGCTTGACTTGTGGCAAAAGGTTATGCCCAAGTCGTAGGTTTGGACTTCGAGGAGACTTTTGCTCTTGTGGCTAGGCTATAGTCTATTCGAATATTATTAGCCTATGCCGCTCACCACTCTTTTAGGCTGTTTCAAATGGACGTAAAGAGCACTTTCCTCAACGGGCCAATCAAGGAGGAGGTATACGTAGAACAACCCCCTGGCTTTGAGGATGACAGGTATCTGGACCACGTGTATAAGCTCTCTAAGGTGCTCTATGGACTTAAGAAAGCCCCAAGAGCATGGTATGAATGCCTTAGAGATTTCTTAATTGCTAATGCTTTCAAGATTGGGAAAGCTGATCCCACTCTTTTTACAAAGACTTGTGATGGTGATCTCTTCATGTGCCAAATTTATGTCGACGACATAATATTTGGTTCTACTAATCAAAAGTCTTGTGAGGAGTTTAGTAGGGTGATGACACAAAAGTTCGAAAAAACTGTGATGATGGGCGAGTTGACCTACTTCTTTGGGTTCCAAGTGAAACAATTCAAGGATGACACCTTCATCTCCCAAATGAAGTATACTCAAGATCTTCTCAAGAGGTTTAGGATGAAGGACGCCAAGCCCGCAACAACACCGATGGGAACTGATGGGCATGTTGACCTCAACAAAGGAGGTAAGTCCGTTGATCAAAAGACATACCGGTCCATGATAGGCTCATTACTTTATTTATATGCTAGTAGACCGGACATTATGCTTAGGGTATGCATGTGTACTAGATATCAATCCAACCCCAAGGAATGTCACCTTGTGGTCGTTAAGCGAATTCTTAGGTATTTAGTTTCTACGCCTTGCTTTGGGATCTAGTATCCAAAGGGGTCTACCTTTGACTTAATTGGATACTCAGACTCCAATTATGCTGGGTGCAAGGTTGATAGGAAGAGCACATCGGGGATGTGCCAATTTTTGGAAGGTCCCTAGTGTCCTAGAGTTCAAAGAAACAAACATCTGTTGCCCTATCCACCGCTGAGGCCGAGTATGTTGCCGCAGGACAGTGTTGCGTGCAACTACTTTGGATGAGGCAAACCCTCCAGGACTTCGGCTACAATCTGAGCAAAGTCCCACTCCTATGTGACAATGAGAGTGCAATCCGCTTGGCGGATAATCCTGTTGAACACAGCCGCACTAAGCACATAGACATCTGGCATCACTTCCTGAGAGACCACCAGCAAAAGGGAGATATCGAGGTGTACCATATTAGCACCGAGAACCAGCTAGCCGATATCTTCACTAAGCCTTTAGATGAGAAAAGGTTTTGCAGGTTGCGTAGTGAGCTAAATGTCTTAGATTCGTGTAACTTGGATTGATCTATAGCATACATGTGTTCTATGCCTTTGATCATGTCAATTTATGCATTTAAATCTATTATTGTTTATTTGTGGTGCTCAAGTTGTACATGTCATCCCCGGACCTCACAAGTCCATATGCAAATGGTGCACATATTAAGGGGGAGATGTGCTATAACTTGGCCCTTTGAGACTTAACTGTTTGGTTGAGTACCCTTGATGCAGTCTCAAAGGTGCATTGAAAAGGAAAATGGACTTAGACGATGCAAAGACTTCCACTACACTCCGATATTAGTGTATTTAATTCCAAGTTCATTCTTATGCTCTATTTGCCTTTGCTCTTAATTACATTTTTGGTGAGGCAATGGGGTTAAAGGGCCAAAAATGGTCCCGTTTTGGTGCTTAATGCCAATTGGGGAGAAATTAAGGCCAAAGCAAGCAAATGGATCAACTACCACTTGTGAATTTCAAAAATAATAGAGCTAGAATTTGCATTTTGCCAAAAAAGCTCTTATTGTAAAATTCGGTCTCTTATGGGGGAGAATTTTGATTATGGGAAAAAGCGGGAGTTTTTGGCACTTGATAACTCTTGGAATATCTCTCTTTGTCTCCAAATAAGCGTGGTTTGACTTAGAGATAGGAAAATGAATTTGATTTACAAAAACAAACCAAGTGGTGGCAAAGAGTGATCCAAATATGTCAAATCATAAGCAAAAACTAATTTGGTCTTCAATTGCATTGATGTTGCACTCTTTTTGTTGCTTTTTGATGTGTTGGCATAAATCACCAAAAAGGGGGGATTGAAAGGGAAATGTGCCCTTGGGCCATTTCTATAATTGTTTTGGTGATTAAATGTCCAACAAAAATGTTTTGAACTCTTATGTGCTAAACAAGCAAAAGGTGTAAATGTGGGGGATAGATATCCCCCGGGTCCACCAAAAGAGTAAAGGACCTCACGAAAGGCCCAAGGGCCCAATAAATCGTAAGGTTATTCTTTTGTGGGCCTGGGGAAAGACGACCAGCAACGCAGAGCGACATAGGGCCGGATTGGTGCAAACCCGGACGGCCCATAGCGCCGAGCCATTGGCCGCAACAGAGATCCGACTTTCCCGCGTCGGGGCCTCCATGCAGCGAAGCCACGTGAGGATAAGTCGGCGAGAGTTACGTAGGGGATAATCTCGAGAGGTTCACTATCTTTTAGCTACTCGTTGTTATCTCATCATGTGTACTGCCCCACGGTCGAGTATATAAGGCCTAGGGGGCACCCCTTCAGAACGATCGACCCATTACTTAGCCTCCCACATCAACTCTCTGTATTCTCGATCCAGAGAGCTCTCTTGTAATCACATCCACCAAGCATACTCATCAGGACGTAGGGTGTTACGCATCTCTAAGCGGCCCGAACCTGTAAACCTTGTCCACTGTCCCTCGTGCGATCGGCACGAACCATTTTGCTACAGTTGTCGACACCGTCCTACTCCTAAAAACACCTTGAGGGGCAACCCCGGGTGTGCGGTCGGACCCTAAACACCGACAGCTGGCGCGCCAAGTAGGGGGTGTGTTGACAATCCAAGCTAGCTCAATGGCCATCTCCTTCTACAACAAGATCACCCTGCGCCCCGGATCTATGTTCTGCTTCGGAACAATCTCGTTCGTAGCGGACGAAGAAGGAATTCTGCACCGTATTGCGGATCCGCCAAAAAAGGAGTCTTCCTCAACAAACTCCGAAAATACCGGAGAAGCGCAACCTCCAGCTCTCCGGAAGAAGATCACCACGCCGGCAGCGTCGTTCTACCCCGACGTCCTCTTCATCGGAAGGGCAGAATCGCCGGCCATCTCCGACGACGAGCCGACTGTACCCGGGGAAGAACCGCCTCAGCGAGAGTCCCGTCGACAGAGGAACCGGCGCAGGAATGTTCGACGACATCACGCGGCCGGAGAGCGGAATCCGGAACAACCTGTCTCGCGAGACGAGGTCTCGGAGGTAGGAGAAACCCCGGAGGAACGCGTCTTCAGAGAGCGAAGGAACTCCCGACGACGTGATCGCCGACGAGCTCAGGAGCAGGCTGAGCAGGATACAAGGCAACGTCGCGAGAATCCACTCTTCGGGCGTAATCTGAACCCCGACTTCGCTCGAGCCATGAACACGCCGAGCGAGGTCGGAGGGGTGCTGGCTCGGATAGCGGAAGGACTTCCTCGGACTCCTGACGCCGACGGTTACCGACGACTGTTCACCCAGGCGGCCAACCATCTTCTACCGCTTGCTCACCCGCCGAACGATCTACGACACGCCATCAACAGTCGCCGAGACGCGCGGAGCTCCATCAACGCTTCGCGGGAACGGCGGCATGAGAACGAAATTCGTCGTCGGGAGGAGTACGACAGGGATCATGGTGCCCCGACTCAGAGCCAAGCTACCAGGACTGAGTCGGCGACGGCTTCAACTGGCGGAACCTCCCGGGGACGGCCGAGGAACCACAACCACAACTCCCCTCCCCGGGACAGGCATCGACCCCGACGACAGGAGGACACGTGCGGAGTGTCCGCCCTTACTCCGCGCCTTAGGGCCATCCAATGGCCTCCCAACTTCAAGGTATCCAATGTTGACAAGTATGAACCTAAGCAGGATCCGTGGGGTTGGCTAGCCGTCTACACCACCGCTGCTCGAGCTGCCGGAGCATCCGAGGACGTGATGACCGCGTATTTGCCCATTGTCCTTGGACAAGACGCGCTGCAATGGCTACGACATCTACCCCGACACTGCATCGACGTCTGGGGAGACTTCAGTCGGCGTTTCACCGCCAACTTCCAGTCCCTCTCCGACAAGCCGGCGCAGCCGTGGGACCTCAAATCTATCAAGCGCCGGGGGGACGAGACTCTCCGATCATACCTCAAGAGGTTTCAAACCATGAGGAATCGCATCCCCGATGTCACGGAGGCGGCCGTGATCGAGGACTTCTACCGAGGATCCAATGACTCGGCTTTTGTCCGAGCCATACTACAAAGGGCGCCGACAACCTCGGAGGAGCTGTTCCGGGAGGCCGACCTCTACATCACCGCCGACGAGCGAGCCCAGGACCTCATCGGAGGAGCGAAGCCCGCGCCGGCAGCACCGCGGCGCGACGCGACCCAGCAACCTGACAAGCGATGGGAGAAGCGGCCACGCGAAGAAGTACACGCCGCCGGACCACCCGCCGCCCGCGCTCGAGGAGGACCTCGTGGGGGCGAACGCACACTGGACGACATCCTCGACGCCCAGTGCCCGTACCACAAGGACATGCGACACACTCTTCGTAACTGCCGGGACTTCAAGCACTCCGTCGGACACGGTCGACCCTTCCAACCTCTACCTCCTCCTCCGCCGAGGGGAGGACCAGATGAACCACGACGACCCCATCGGCAGGAGGAGGGAGGAGGAGGAGGAGCTTTCCCGCGCGTTGACAGGGAGGTCAGCGTCATCTTCGGCGGACACGGATCACAGGAGAGCAGAAGACAGCAGAAGCTCAATGATCGCCAGATACTGGTAGCGACCATCGGCCCTCCCGCCCCATACCGATGGTCGGAGCACCCGATCACCTTCACTCGGGCGGATCAATGGCTTAACTTTGATCATCCGGGCAAGTACCCGCTTCTCGTCGATCCGGTGATCCGAGAAAGCCGGGTGAAAAAGGTGTTAGTGGACGGGGGGAGCAGCATCAACATCACCTTCCCCCGGACACTCCAAAGCTTGGGAGTTCATCTCAAAGAGCTCCACGAGTCGGACACTCCTTTCTTCGGCATCGTGCCGACGGAAGGGGAATACCCGCTGGGCCACATCTACATGCCGGTCACCTTTGGAACTCCGGAGAACTACAGAACCGAGTTCCTGAGGTTTGAAGTGGCGAACTTCGACTGCGGGTACAACGCCATCATCGGGAGGCCAGGATTGGCCAAATTCATGGCCATTCCGCATTACACATACATGATACTGAAAATGCCGGGGCCACAAGGGATCATAACTGTGCGCGCCGACCTCCAAGGCGCCGCAGAATGTTTCCGAGTGGCTATTCAAGCAGCCCTCACCGCCAAGCCGTCGACAGCTCCCTCCGCAATGGCGAACTCTAAGCCTGAGGAGGACCTCGCAATACCGGCGAATGAAGCTCAGACCGCGACCTCTATGCGGCCGACTGAAGAAACTAAAAGAATCAACCTGGGGTTCGCTGATGAGCGCAAGACGGCCATCATCAGCTCCAGCTTGGACAACAAATAGGAAAGCGCGCTCGTCCAGTTTCTGCAAGATAACCGAGACGTATTCGCATGGCAACCTGCGGATATGCCGGGAGTCCCGAGAGAACTGGCCGAGCACAAGCTAAAGGTCTTTCCCCAGGCGAGGCCGATTCGACAGAAATTACGTCGTTTCACGCCTGATAAGAGGGAAGCCATTCGCGCCGAGTTAGCTCGCTTGGTCGCGGCCGGATTCATTAGAGAAGTATTACATCCTGAGTGGTTAGCCAATCCTGTTCTTGTACTCAAAAAGAATAAAGTGGACTGGCGCATGTGTGTTGATTATACTGATCTCAACAAACACTGTCCGAAGGATCCCTTCGGGCTCCCGAGGATAGATCAGGTGGTGGACTCCACCGCTGGATGTTCTATGTTGTCTTTCTTGGATTGTTATTCTGGGTACCATCAGATCAGCCTGGCAAAGGAAGATGAAGAAAAAACGGCATTCATTACTCCGTTTGGCGCTTTCTGAACGCTGGAGCGACTTACCAGAGAGCTATTCAAACATGCTTAGCCGATCACTGGGGCAAGCGTGTGGAGGCTTATGTGGATGACGTGGTGATCAAAACACAGGACTCAAAGGACTTCATCGAAGATTTGCAACTGGTTTTCAACAGCCTGAGGCGGTATAGGTGGAAGCTTAATCCCGAGAAATGCGTTTTTGGGGTACCAGCCGGAAAGTTGCTCGGATTTATCGTCAGCCACCGAGGAATTGAAGCTAATCCAGATAAGATTGAAGCTATCATGAAGATGGAAGCACCTCGATCGCAGAAGAAGGTTCAGCGACTTACTGGATGCATGGCAGCTTTAAGCAGATTTATATCCAGGCTGGGAGAAAAAGGTCTGCCGTTTTATAAGTTACTCAGGAAGGTGGATAAATTTCAGTGGACTTCAGAAGCACAAGAATCTCTAGATGCTCTGAAAAAATTCTTGACAACACCGCCAGTACTGAAACCACCTCGGCGAGCTACATCAACTCAACCAGCTGAAGATTTGCTACTGTACATCTCTTGCACGACTCACGTGGTAAGCACCGCGTTAGTAGTCGAGCGAGCAGAAGAAGGGCACGCCTATCCAGTACAACATCCTGTGTATTTCATCAGTGAAGTTCTTGGCCCCTCAAAGAAAAAGTATTCTCAAATCCAGAAGCTATTGTATGCAGTACTTCTAACTGCCCGCAAGCTGCGTCACTACTTTGACGATCACAAAGTCATAGTGGTCACAAGTTTTCCAATAGGGGATATTCTTCACAACAAGGAGGCCATCGGTCGAATAGCCAAGTGGGCCTGTGAGCTGGGATCTCACGACATCGAGTTTCGGCCTCGCACTGCCATCAAAACCCAAGCACTAGTCGATTTCGTATCAGAGTGGACTGAACAACAAGTACCAGACAACCCGGAGACTGCAGAGGTATGGCGAATGTATTTTGATGGCTCACTCAAGCTGCAAGGAGCAGGAGCGGGGATTCTTTTCACTGCACCAGGAGGCGAACACCTCAAGTACGCCCTCCAGCTGCTATTTCCGGCCTCCAACAATGCAGCCGAGTATGAAGCTTTGATCCATGGATTGAACATTGCCATATCACTGGGCGTCAAAAGATTAATGGTGTACGGGGACTCTCTGGTAGTTATCAGCCAGATAAATAAGGAGTGGGATTGCTCAAATGATTCGATGGGAAGATACTGCACCGCCGTCCGAAAGCTGGAGGATAAATTCGAGGGTTTAGAATTTCATCATGTGGAAAGAGATCGGAATACGGCAGCTGACGTACTATCCAAGCTGGGGTCCAGTCGAACTCAGGTCCCACCTGGGGTTTTCGTGCAAGAAATCCTGCAGCCGAGTATCTCAACGGATCAAGTAGAAGAGTGCAACATCATAAATCAACCCGAGTCAGATCTTGATGACTGGAGAAGGCCAATCATTAAGTACATAAAGAATGAAGAAGAACCAGACGATAAGAACTCGGCGGAGCGCATTGCAAGACAGTCGGCTCATTATACACTCATTGGGGAGACATTATACAGAAGGGGTGCATCAGGCGTCTTCATGAAGTGCATTCTCCCATCCACTGGAAAGCAACTACTAGAAGAGGTCCACGCTGGACAATGTGGGATACATGCAGCCTCCAGAACACTAGTTGGGAAGATCTTCAGGTCAGGATTCTATTGGCCAACAGCAAAGAATGATGCAGCCGAATTAGTTCAGAGGTGCGAAGCCTGCCAATACTTGTCGAAGCAACAACACTTGCCAGCACAGCAGCTGCAGACCATACCAGTAACTTGGCCTTTTGCATGCTGGGGGCTGGATATGATTGGACCTTTCAAGAAAGCTCAAGGGGGATATACTCATGTGTTGGTAGCAATTGACAAATTCACTAAATGGATAGAATTCAAGCCCATTGCCTCCTTAACCTCTGCCAAGGCTGTGGAATTCATACAAGATATAATATTCAGATTCGGGATACCAAACAGCATCATAACTGATCTAGGATCCAACTTCACAAGTTCAGAGTTCTTTGACTTCTGCGAGCAAAAAAGTATTCAGATCAAGTATGCATCTGTAGCCCATCCGAGAGCCAACGGGCAAGTTGAGCGAGCTAACGGGATGATATTGGATGCACTCAGGAAAAAGATTTTTGATAAGAATGAAAAATTCGCAGGGAAGTGGATAAGGGAATTACCCTATGTTGTTTGGAGCCTAAGAACCCAACCTAGCCGAGCCTTGCATGGAAACACTCCTTTCTTCATGGTCTATGGGTCGGAAGCAGTGCTGCCTGCTGATCTCAAGTTTGGAGCGCCAAGGCTGATTTTTGAAAGCATAGCGGAAGCTGAGACCACCAGACTAGAGGACATAGATATACTCGAAGAAGAACGGCTAAATGCAGTAATCCAGTCAGCAAGATACCAGCAGACTCTAAGGCGCTATCACGACAAAGCTGTGCGGCAACGATCCTTTTCAGTGGGGGAGCTCGTCCTTCGCCGAATTCTAACGGGAGAAGGACGACACAAGTTATCACCCTTATGGGAAGGGCCTTTCATAGTGGCAGAAGTCACTCGGCCTGGATCATATCGCCTCACTCAGATGGACGGCACGGAAGTCGGGAACTCTTGGAACATAGAACACCTGAGAAAGTTTTATCCTTAGCCGTACCTCAAAACTGCTGGGATAACAATGATGTACTCTGTAAAGTGGAAATATGTCATCAATAAAGAAAAGGTTTCAAGGATACTCAATTTATTTACGATTGACTCGCATTCTTACTTAACTCAGGGTGACCACTATGCCCTGCTAACGGAGCAATCGACCTAAGTTGGCAACGACTTAAGGCGGTGCAACATGCTCACGCTTACTTAACTCGGGGTGACCACTATGCCCTGCTAACGGAGCAATCGACTTAAGTCGGCAACGACTTAAGGCGGTGCAACATGCTCACGCTTACTTAACTCGGGGTGACCACTATGCCCTGCTAACGGAGCAATCGACTTAAGTCGGCAACGACTTAAGGCGGTGCAACATGCTCACGCTTACTTAACTCGGGGTGACCACTATGCCCTGCTCACGGAGCAATCGACTTAAGTCGGCAACGACTTAAGGCGGTGCAACATGCTCACGCTTACTTAACTCGGGGTGACCACTATGCCCTGCTAACGGAGCAATCGACTTAAGTCGGCAACGACTTAAGGCGGTGCAACGTGCTCATGCTTTACTTAACTCAGGGCGACCACTATGCCCAGCTAACGAAGCAATCAACTCCAATTGGCGCTTGCTTAAGGCCAATACAACATGCCCTCGCCTATTTAATTCAGGAGATGATCTCCATATCCCACACGCAAAATTCATAGTCATCATGCATCATTACTACCAAACTCATTGAACTAAAAAATCCTGATACAATGATAGAATAACTATGTCACTCAAATAAACTGGTGCTCTCTAACAAATATTCAATCATGCAAGCTGCGCGCTTGGAGCATGCGAAATGTTTTCTCTATTTTGCAATGTCTTTCCCAGGAGCAGTTGACGAAGAAGGACGACTCGAGGAGTCAGGGGCGGCGTTCACGTCGGCCCTTATATCTTCAGGAACGACTACGCCAGGCCTCCTCATCAGAATTCGTCCCGCTCGAATGGCCTTGTCCATGGCCCTATCGCGTTGGGCTCTCAGAGTATTGGAAGTTTCTTCAGCAGCCTTGACAGCCGACTGGGCAGCCTCTAGCTCCTGGGTAACAGATTTTTTGGAAGCACGCAGATTCTTGATGACAACGTCTTTAGCTGATATCAACTCCCGAAGGCGAATCACATCATCCAAAGACTCCTGCAACTTATAGCGAAGATTGTTCAACTCCTCCATGGAAAAGCGATGACTTCTCTCCAAGATGGTCAGCGAGTTGCTAGAATCTCGATACAACCTATCAAGATTGTCTCGAGAAGCGGCAAGGATGCGTTTTTCCTCCTGCAAGCGCAAATCAGTTCTTTCAGAAAACCAGGCAAACAATAGGAGCACGGCAAGAAAAAAGTGCAGTTTCATATATCACCTTTTCAGAGTCAAGCTGGGCATGCAGAGAAGAACTCAACGCATTGGCATCATCCAAGGCAGCAGAAACCTGACTCAGTTCAATCTGACTTTGAGAATACTTTTCCTCAAGATCAGTACATCGCTGAGTCAATTCAGCTCGATCCTGAGAATGTTTCTCCTCAAGAAGTGCAGTCTGCCGAGTCATTCCTAGTAAGAGGTAATCAAACAAAACAAGGTCAGAAGGTCAAGCAGTCCACAACAAACGCGAAGAAAAGAAAAAGGGCACTAACCAGCGTTAATCGCCTCCAACTCGGATACACGACGACGAAGTAACACTGGATTCCAACATGGAAAAGATGAAGCCACTTCTGGAATAGGAGCACCATGCAATTTCAGCTGGGTGGTCACCCCATCCACAAAAGTCTGATGAGAAGAGCAGATGAGCATAATGGCAAGAGTTCAGGCAATGTAAAAATCAAGCTAAGAAACAGCACAGTACCTGGAGGGTGGAGAAGAACGAAGGGATCCCCAAGTCAGGAGAAATCAGATGATAACCAGGCGCAAGGTCATCACCCGAAGCAGCATGCAATGGAACAGTGGGAATCAGTTCATCTCCTTCAGCATAACCGGATACTCGATCAACGGGGACGCTGCCCTCTAAAGCGACGCCCCGGTCTGAAGTTTGGGCCACCACCATGCAGCCAGAGTGTGGAGGTGACCCAGCGTGAACGTTCATGGAAGTGCCGGAGGGAGATCCTGTCTGGGCATCCCCGGGGACCGGGCCATAGTCGGCACTGCCCACTTGAGCCGGGTTATCCCCGGCAACACCCTCGGGGGCTGGGCAGTAGCTTGCACTCTTCGCCCGGGCTAAGTCGTCCCCCACGACACCCTCGGGGGCTGGACATGTGTCGACACCATCCTTGGGGTCCAAATTTTCAGCAGTAACCGTCTCCAAGGTTAGCGGGCCCTCGGTTATTTCCATGGGATCAGGACAATCCAAGTTAACATCCCGTCCCTCAAGATCGTGCTCTAAGGTTGATGAGGCACGGGATGACCTCAACCCAGCGTCCGGCACAGCACCACAGGTTTCCGTCGCGGCATCGTCCACTGGCCCTGATAACAAGTCCTCTGGGACCATATCCTCGAGAGTTTGATCAAAGTCGGCCAGGGATATGTTTTGCAGACCGACAAGAGCAGATAAGGCCGGGGAGGGAACCCCACTACTTTCCCCACTGGCGAGGAATTGCCGACTGTTCTTTCGAATCAAAGGAACCTCATCCTCTTCCTCTTCGTCATCTTCATCAGCAACACCGGCACCACACCCATTGGGATCAGCATCAGATGGACCACACCCATTGGGATCAGCATCAGATGGACCACACCCATTGGGATCAGCATCAGCAAATTCAGATGCAGGAACCTCCTCATCAGCAGGAGCCGAGGGACCAGCACCCTGATTCAAACTAGATACTCGCCGAATACGTCTCTTCTTCTTTTTCTGCTCATCAACAGAAAGATCAGTCTGATTGGTTCGGCGGGGACGCTTCGAGCGAGCACGGACAGGTCTCTGGACATCCAAGACTATACCGACCTCTGGGAGAGGTGCCACTGACAATGTCTCAGTAGGAATAGCGTCAGAAGAATCCTCGGCCAACATGTCAAGCACGGCATTTATTTCAGCATCAGTAGGATCCGAAGGCACCTCGAAATGGGTTTGTCTTTCATCATCAGGGATTTTCCCAAGTGAAGCAACCAAAGCACTAACCTCCTCATCAGAGGGCCGCGTTCTAAGGCCCAAATTGCCATCAGTTGAAGGCGGGTTTGACACGAAGCGAGTGAAGGCCTTGGCAGGAGGCAGATTCCAGGCTGAATACGCCACCGGAGCACCAACATTGGATACTTTGCCTCTGAGAATCATCTCCAGCCGGCTCACCAAATCTGCAGAAGGGATCCTTCCATTGGTAACTCGAGTTGGGTCGGCTAGCCCTTGATACAGATAAGCCGGGTGGGCCCTGTCTTTCAGTGGCTGAATGTTTTTGAAGACAAAGTCAGCGACTATAGCTTCAGCGGTTAAACCCCTCTCTTTCAATAGCCCAACTTCAGCTAACAGCACACTAGCTTCAGCCACCTCCTCGTCTGTGGGAGACTCGGTCCAGCTCGGGGTGCGAACATCTGGCTGTCTTCCTGACCGGGGGGGGGAGAGAATTTCCATAGTTATCAACTATAAACCATTCCAGGCGCCATCCCTTAATGCTGTCTTTAAGGGGGATCTCAAGATACTCAGTTTTCCGTCCCCGGCGCATCTCCAAGCTGGCACCTCCAACCAACTGATGCTGTCCCCCGGCCATCCCAGGGCGACAGTGATACAGGTGTTTCCACAATCCAAAATGCGGCAGCACACCAAGAAAGGCCTCACATAAGTGGACGAAGATAGAAATTTGCAGAATTGAATTAGGGTTCAGATGGGTTAAGTTGATGTGGTAGAAATCAAGAAGACCACGGAAAAAGGGAGAAATAGGAAGGCCAAGGCCACGGAGAAGAAAGGGAGCGTAAACCACAGACTCATGGGTATCCTCCGTCGGGACCGTAGTTCCATGGCAAACCCGCCAAGAACAGAGTTCCCGCGGAGGAAGAACCCCGATGGACACGAGGTGGAGGAGTTCAGTTTCAGAGATGTTGGACATGTGGTTACCTGCGAAAGGCAACTGGCTGTTGGGATCAATTGGGGGAATCACCACAGCGGAAGAACTCGCGATTTTCCTCTTGGGAGCCATCTCGATTTCACCAGCGAGCAAATTGGAGGCAAGCGCAGAGGAGATTTGGAAGCAGGAATGCAAAAACTAGGGCGCGGAAAGCAAAGGCGGCTAAAAGTGCGACTCTTATGGGATATTCTCGGACCAGACACCGTTTCAAAAAGTGCCCAGTCATCACTCGGCGGTTATTTCCGAAATCCCAGCATGCCACGTGGTCATTCGGCAGTTATTTCCCAGAAAACTGGTGGGCCCTCTCCTTACTCAGGTGCTAACCCTCGAAATAACTCGGCGTTGCCACTAAAATGCCGACGTCACTATCCAGTCACTCGGCGTTGCCTCTAAAACGCTGATCTTGAGTTCAATCGTTCGGCATTACTTCTAAAATGCCGACGTTGACCTTCAATCACTCGGCGTTGCCTCTAAAACGCTGACCTCGAGTTCAATAACTCGGCGCTGTCTCTAAAACGCCGACGTCACTATCCAGTCACTCGGCGTTGCCTCTAAAACGCTGATCTTGAGTTCAATCGTTCGGCATTACTTCTAAAATGCCGACGTTGACCTTCAATCATTCGGCGCTGCCTCTAAAACGCTGACTTCGAGTTCAATAACTCGGCGCTGCCTCTAAAACGCCGACGTCACTATTCAATCACCCGGCGTTGCCTCTAAAACGCTGATCTCGAGTTTAGTCACTCGGCATTACTTCTAAAATGCCGACGTTGACCTTCACTCACTCGGTGTTGCCTCTAAAACGCTGATCTCGAGTTCAATAACTTAGTGTTGCTTCTAAAACACTGACCTCGGGTTCAACTGTTCGGTATTACTCCTAAAAACGCCAATGTTGACCCTCAATCACCCGGCGTTGCCTCTAAAACGCTGACCTTGAGTTAAATTGTTCGGCATTGCCTCTAAAATGCCGAAGTCACTACTTAGTCACTCGGCGTTGCCTCTAAAACGATGATCTGGAGCTCAACCACTCGGCATTACTTCTAAAATGTCGACGGCGACTTCCGATCACTCGGCATTACTTCTAAAAACATTGATACAGACTGCAATATTGTTTGAAAGCATCAGTATAACGATCAAGCCGTTCATCTACGGCCTCAAAAAACTCAGATTCATAGTCAGACGAAACAAGTCATCAAAAAGAAACCAAACTTGTTTTTCATTCAAGGGAAGTGATAACATTTACAAATCAACCCATTATGAGTTGATACTTCCCTATTTCTACTACTAAACTACACTTTACTGCTACTACTACTACTACTCTACAATATACTACTTTACATTACTAATAATACTACATTATCTAACTATACTACCTCTAATCTATACTAATATTTAAAAGGACCAGTGGCATCTAGCCACTGGCCCTGCCCCTGCCGCCGCCACCGCTCTTGGTGCCGCCCCCGCCGCCGCCGCTCTTGGTGCCGCCCCTGTCGCCGCCGCCCCTGGTGCAGCCGCCGTCGTCGTCGTCGTCGTTGTCGTCGTCGTCATCGTCGTCGTCGTCGTCGTCGTCGTCATTGTCGTCGTCGTCGTCGTCGTCCCCGCCCTCGCCGCCGTCGTCCGAGTCCTCCTCCTCCGAGGAGTACTCGGACTCATCCGAGCCCTCGAGCCCGGAGCGCTCGACGGCCCGGATGTACGACCAGACCTCCGCCGCGAGCCCCTGGGAGTCGTCTGAGTCGTCAGACGACTCACGCAGGGGGATGGGAGCCGGAGACCCCTCGGATTCAGAGGAGAACTCCTCCTCTGAATACTCCGAGTCACCGAAATCTTCAGACGGAGGGGTTGGTTCGCGCTTGCGTTTCTTGCCCATGGTGGAAATGCAGATAGAAGAAAGAAAGCAGGCAACGGAGAACAGCGAGAGATGTGAAAAAATCAGGCAGGCAAGGGCACTATTTATAGGAAAAGAAGGCAACCGCTCACCTCCAACAGTGGTCACTGAACAGTCGCAAAGCATTCAATATACACCTCCACCCGTCCAAAGACACGTCAGGCGGCGGACGCCGTTTCATGCAGCACTACACCCATTGGGACTCCAGTCAACAGCGCAAAGGATATGATTACACTCGCCGTCCCATCACATTACAACTCAGAAGCAACCGGTTAAAACACTCAGCGTACCAAGACGTTCCTTGCTCACACCCATTGGGGGGGGACGCCCAGGAATTGTCAGTATATTTTTCAAAATGGTCACATCTGTGCAGAGCATGCAGTGAATGCCTCAAGACAAAAATGAGATATCAACAAGAGTTAAAGGGAAGCCAAATATAGTCAGTAGAGTGCAAAATATGGTCGACAGACATGACTTGAAGACTAGACAGAGAACGTCCATCGAACGTCCAATCAGTCGCAGAGCAAATACACTATGCTACTCAGCAAGATATGGAAGGGTTGCAAATTCAGTTGCAAAAGACAAAACACATGCTGACCTCCGAAGCATAATATTGATGACATAGCACGGATGACATCATGCCAACCTTTTTATAAGCAGAAAGAGTATTCTTCAGCAACAGGACGCAAAAAGAAGACCTTCAAGCGAATTATCCAAAAAATCCACTTGAAGGTCGGGGGCTACACCCATTGGGTGCACCTCCGGTGCACCCCATGGATTGTCACTATAAGCCAGGATAGCGCCAATTTCTAAGGGCATGAAACAAGATTAAGAAGCCAATCCTCAACTGGAATAAGGAAACACAAATGGGAGTAATTTCTAATGAAGACCTTCGAGTAGATTATTTTCTAAAATCTACTCGAAGCTCGGGGGCTACACCCATTGGGTGCACCTCCGGTGCACCCAATAAGGTTCAGAGTCCAACAAACAGGAATGCCGATCTCTAAGGCACAGGCACGAAGCTAGGTTCTGGTCGACAAGTGATCAAAGCAGGAGAAAACAGCAAGGAGTCATCTTTCTTCAAATCATCTACAAGCTGGACCTGGGATCTTCGGGTTGATTATCTCTAAATTAACCCAAAGATCGGGGGCTTGTGGGGGATAGATATCCCCCGGGTCCACCAAAAGAGTAAAGGACCTCACGAAAGGCCCAAGGGCCCAATAAATCGTAAGGTTATTCTTTTGTGGGCCTGGGGAAAGACGACCAGCAACGCAGAGCGACATAGGGCCGGATTGGTGCAAACCCGGACGGCCCATAGCGCCGAGCCATTGGCCGCAACAGAGATCCGACTTTCCCGCGTCGGGGCCTCCATGCAGCGAAGCCACGTGAGGATAAGTCGGCGAGAGTTACGTAGGGGATAATCTCGAGAGGTTCACTATCTTTTAGCTACTCGTTGTTATCTCATCATGTGTACTGCCCCACGGTCGAGTATATAAGGCCTAGGGGGCACCCCTTCAGAACGATCGACCCATTACTTAGCCTCCCACATCAACTCTCTGTATTCTCGATCCAGAGAGCTCTCTTGTAATCACATCCACCAAGCATACTCATCAGGACGTAGGGTGTTACGCATCTCTAAGCGGCCCGAACCTGTAAACCTTGTCCACTGTCCCTCGTGCGATCGGCACGAACCATTTTGCTACAGTTGTCGACACCGTCCTACTCCTAAAAACACCTTGAGGGGCAACCCCGGGTGTGCGGTCGGACCCTAAACACCGACAGTAAATCAAAGACAAGGTATGTTTATAGACTTAGTGAATTGTTTTTTAGTACTAACATGGTTATCTAAGTGCTAGAAACAGTGCTGAGGAGAGATTAAATGAATTGGAAAAGAGTTGGCTCTCCAGCTCAACCTGGCACACCGGACTGTCCGGTGGTGCACCGGACAGTGTCTGGGGGCCCATGCGAGCTTCCGGTGAACTACCTACTCTTGGGAATCGACAGAGTCATACAACTATAATTCACCGGACTATCCAGTGGTACACCGGACTGTCTAGTGAGTCATCCGTGGCGAACTCGTCGCTCTCGGGAAAAGTAACAAGGCGACATGGCTATAATTCACCGAACTATCCGGTGGTGCACCGGACTGTCTGGTGAGCCAACGGCTCCCGCGCCAACGGTCGTTCGCGCGATCAACGCGTGACACGTGGCTGCTCCAACGGTCGGCTGGGTACACCGAACTGTCTAGTGTGCACCGGACAGTGTCCGGTGCGCCAATCGGCTCCGACGAGCAACGGTCGACTGTGCCCGATTTGGAAGGAAATCATCCACCAGACATGCTACAGTGGCTGTCCGGTGGCACACCGGACTGTCCGGTGGCGCACCGGACTGTCCGGTGCGCCACTCGACAGAAGGCAAGGATAGCCTTCCATGTTGATCTCCAACGGCTCCTAGCTGCCTTGGGGCTATAAAAGGGGCCCCTAGGTGCATGGAGCAGGCACTCAAGTATTCTCTAAGCATACTAAGACACCCAGACTCCGCTCCCACGCATTTGATTCGTCGTGTTAGTGATTTGAGCTCCATTCAAGTTGTGAACTCCCTGTGTTGTCACTTGAGCTCAATTCTTCACTTGTGTGCGTGTGTGTGCTGTGGATTGAATCTTGTGTGTGTTGCTTTTCCCTCCCTTACTTCTGTGTTTCTTTTGTGATCATCACTGTAAGGGCGAGAGGCTCCAAATTGTGGAGATTCCTCGCAAACTGGAAAATACTCTAGAAGAAAAGACCGTGGTATTCAAGTTGATCATCAGATCACTTGAAAGGGGTTGAGTGCAACCCTCGTCCATTGGGACACCACAACATGGAAGTAGGCAAGTGTTACTTGGTCGAACCACGGGATAAAAATTGCGTGTCTCTTGTGTTGCTTTCTCTGTGATTGTTTTGTTCACAAGAACTCGCCTCAAAGCTACTTAGTCGCACTAACACTTTAATAACTAAGTTTTGTGGCTATTTAGTGGTTGATTTTATAGGATCACCTATTCACCCTCCCTTTAGGTGCTCTCACTAAGCCAAATATCTCTTCTAGTGTTTGCCTTCTCGTATCTAGATTTTCATTCCCTAAGTCTCACCAGAGTTTGTGCTTCCACGAGGAGATCCATAACCGAGAGGGTGAGTCCCTCTATGTGTGTTGCAATATGAGGGAATGCCGGACTTTGTGAAAGAATCAAATCGTGTTTTGTTCACCGATATACAAAATCTATTCTCCAAAATCTAAGCTCTCGATTTTTCCTTTCTCATTTCCTTCCTCATTTCTTAAGCTCTTGAAGCTTTTGCTTGATTTTTTTATTCTAAGTTTTTGGTGTTGTTTTTGTTGGATCAATACATGCAAGACCTTTGATAAATGTTTCTACAAAGTGTTTTTGGTGGATTCATCATGAGCACCTAGATCTAAGATTTTGAACAAAGTCGAGAAGACCTTAATTTTCTAGATGGATTTTCTATCTCTATTGATTTGGCTAGTTGGTTCTAGGTGTTGATGCTCTAAGGATATCCTCTCAACACCTTAATAAACCTCCCTAGAAAATTTGGGGGAGTTTAGAACTCGTTTGGATGAATATGCATTTAGAGAAGATTAGTGCGTTTGGAATTGAGGAACCATCTAGGTCAATTTTACAAGTGGCCAGGCTAACCCAAATCTCGATAAGCGAGTCCACTTAGAAGTTAGGCTATCTTTGCTATAGAGGAAGTTGTAAAACTAGCTAGGCCACTTTGGTAGTTCTCGGGTCCTTGTCACTTCACATTTTCTCATTTTGGTGCTCTATTTGTTAGTTTGCTTCCATGTATTTTCTATATGTTCTCTGACCTATCTTGGGTGTATCTAAACACCATTTGTCTTGTGTGCACCTCTAAAAGGGAAATGTGCCCTTGTGCCATTTCTAGTTTTTTGGTGATTAAATGCTCGACACATTACTAAGAAATAGCACTCCTCTTGTGAGCATGAGCTCATGCGTTTAGAAAGAAAAATGAAGCAAATGTATGTTTCTAGCACTTAGTCATTTGTTTTAGGTGCTAACAATGTTCATCTAAGTGCTAGGGAACTTCTCAAGTCAAGCCAAAGTATAGCGAAGAAGTTTGGCTAAGTATAACCAAACTTAGGCCAGTCTCGGCCTCATCGGGCATTCACCCGAACTGTATACGGGTGAATCACGAATGCGCTCGGGCGAGTCGGAGATGCGCTCGGGCAAGTCAGGACTACGATCGGGGATCCAGCGATGCACTCGAGCGAATCGTGTCTGGTTGGGCGAGTCTTGACTGCCTCAGGTGAGTCATGACGGCCTCAAGTGGGACCTGGCTGCCTCAGACGAGTCATGGCTTCAGGCGAGCTATGGCCTCAGGTGAGCCACTGCCTCAGGCACATTGTGGCCTCGAATACGTTGCTGCCTCGGGCATGTTGTGGCCTCAGTCGCATCGCTGCCTCGTGCACGCTGTGGCCTCAGGCGAGTCATGTCCGGTGTGCCATGCAACCGAAGGCGCGCAACGGTCGACTCGATCAATGAAGGAAACAAATCACTGATTGTTCAATCTAGTGCAAGAAGACAGTGAAGGTTGATTGCTTCCCAAATGAAGATCTAACAGCTCCTAGGCTCCTTGGAGCTATAAAAGGATCCCCTGGGCACCATGAAGCAATACCCATGCAACACACCGAGACAAACACAAGAGCTTACAACATACTTCGAGCCTTAGTTCGTTTGAGAGAGGTTTGAGCGTGTTTTGGTTTGAAACTCTATTGGTTTTCATTTGTGTGCTATTTTCTTCACTTGTGTGCATGGTCATGCTACATTTGTGCTCTTGTGTATATTGCTTCTCCATCTCTTACTTTTGTTCGTAATTGTGATCATATTGTGTAAGGTGTGAGAGACTCCAACTTGTGGAGATTCCTCACAAACGGGAACATACTATAAGAAAGAAAATCGTGGTACTCAAGTTTGATCTCTGGATCACTTGAGAGGGGTTGAGTGCAACCCTCGTCCATTAGGACGCCACAACATGGAGGTAGGCCCCGGCTGAAGCACAGGATAAATCGCTGTGTCTCATTGTCCACTTACTTGCATTGCGAATTTGTTCTTTCGAGCTCTCCACTTCACTTTGATTATTGCTCTAGTTTTAATACACATATTTTGAGAGCAATTAAGTGAAGAGATCCTCTTTTATTCTTAATCGAAACTAGGTTTTAGATTTCACAAACCCCATTTATATACCAAGTTTATTGTTTTTAGTTAAAGTTTTCGTAGGATCACCTATTCACCCCCTCTCTAGGTGCTCTCAATTGGTATCAGAGTCATTCTCTTCATCAAGGGACTAACCGCCCGAAGAGATGGATCCTAAGGGCAAGGGGATTATGATTGATGACAAGGAGAAGGAGACAGTCAACAACAATGAGCCAAAGAGAGATAAGCCCATCGACTTAGGATCAAACAAAAAGAAGGACGGGAAGAAAAGAGGCGCATCAAGAAGATAGTCTACTATGACAGGATGCCTCATCTTCACCGAAGGACGACGACTCTTCTTCAAAGAAAAAGACGGTGAACCAAAATTACTCTTTTTATTATTCCCGCATTTCGTACAACTCCAATGCTCATTTATTATCTATTCCTCTTGGCAAGCTCCCTCACTTTGATAGGGAAGATTATTCTTTTTGGAGTCATAAAATGAGTAGTCATCTATTTTCTCTTCATCCTAGCATTTGGGAAGTAGTAGAAAATTGAATGCATTTTGATAGTAATGATAATGCTTATTCATTCATGAACAAATTCATAAGAATTCCCAAGGTACTACTGTTCTTTTAGCATCTCTTTGCAGTGATGAATATGACAAAGTTAGTGGCTTGGACAATGCCAAGGAAATATGGGACACCCTCAAAATCGCTCATGAGGGAAATGACGCCACAATGATCACCAAGATGGAATTGGTGGAAGGCGAGCTGGGGAGGTTCGCCATGAAGAGAGGTGAAGAGCCAACAGATACGTACAACAGGCTTAAGACCCTAGTGAACAAGATCCGAAGCTATGGAAGTACAAGATGGACAGATCATGACGTCGTGTGCCTTATGTCAAGGTCATTTACTGTTATTGACCCTCATCTTGTTAATCTTATTCGTGAGATCCTCTGGTATACCAAAATGTCGCTCGAAGAAATTCTTAGTAAGTTTGTAAGCGGGCGCATGATGGTAAAAGAAGCAAGGTACGTCGTTGACAACGCCAAAAGACCTCTTCCTCAATACGAGCCACAACCCGTTGCACCCAAAGCAATGACCAACAAGAAGATGCTCCCAAACAAGGTGGCACAAGTTGAGGCTGCCGACCTTAATGAGGAAGAAGTGGCGCTTGTAATCAAGTGCTTGAAGACCTTTTGAAGGGGCACAAGGACTACCCCAACATGAACAAATCAAAGGAAAAGTGTTCATGCTTCAAGTGCAGTAAGTTTGGTCATTTTATTGCTCAATGTCCCAATAATGAGAATGACTAGGATCAAGACAAGAAAGGGAAGAAGGAGAAAAAGAAGTCCTATAGAAAGAAGGGCGAGGAACAAATCGATAAGGAATGTGACTCAGACTGCTCTTTATACGACTCCGACGACGAAGGACTTGCTGCTTGTGCCTTCAACAAATCCTCCCTCTTCCCAAACGAGCATCATACTTGCCTCATGGCAAAAGAGAAAATGGTATGCCCCGCTCGTCAGACCTGTCCCCTACCCTGCAACCGCCGCATCCGCGCCCATGGCATGTGTGCGTAGTCAAACCGTGCCCAAGCCCCCACGACCCACCCACCGTCGCCCGAGCGCTAGGTGAAGACCCCGTGCCCCCAGCTCACCCCTGGCCCTCATTCGCTCTCTCCCTGCCCTCACACTCACCCAGCTCGCAGTGCCGCCACCACCGTTGCCCCACCATTCCACCGTTGTCACTGGGCTTCTGCCATCGTCTTAGCCACGGTGAGCTTCACGCGGAGCCTTGTGCACCGGGAACCCATGGTGGTTTCCCCTTTCATCGAATCCTCTGCCCAGTCCGCACTCAATCTCTCTCCTGCATAGGTTGGAGTTTGCTGCCATTGTGGTTCCCCGTCATCCGACCAACCAGAGCCCCCTCGGGCCGTGTGGAGCTGCCCCAAGCATCATCTAGGGCAAGCAACCTTTCCTCGCCCCTCTTCTGCACCAATTCTGCCTCACCGTGGGTAATTTCGGCTTGCCGGAGTTGCCTCCCGTAGGGCCGCTGTATCTTCACAGCTTCTGGTCACTGTAGCCCCTCCCCGAGCCCAAACCTCGGCATAGAGCACCCCTACCCTCTTCCTGAAGCCCATGCCGACCTTAGCGCGCCAGATTATCCCCCACCGCGATGGGTATTGCTCGCCAGAGTGGCCTCTAGTCAGCTCGAGATTCCCCTCCACCGTCTGCCCATCTTAGTCCTGTTCCTGCAACCCTGACCTCGCCATAGTGCTCACCGAGTCCTCCCCAACCTCCATGGCTACCAGAGCACCCCAGTGGCCCTAGAAACCTCGGTTTGCCTCGCCTCCAGTGACTGCACCGCCACGACCGTGACCAAAGCCGCCCCCGGCCGGCCAGAGCTGATAAATCCCCTCCCCCCAATGCCCGATCCTGGCCATTCATCCTTGATCTTTTGGCCTAGATGCTCGGGTAACGGTTCGCTCTGTTTGTTGGACTAGGACCATTGATCCGAGATCTGGTGGCTAGGATGCCTCGCGCCCCCGCGCGTCAGCGTCTCGCCCCGCCCGAGCCCCACCTGTCAGGCGTCTGTGCCGAGCCCTCGCCCGAGCCACCGACCTCGTTTGCGCCTCGCTCGAGCCCACTGACCC
Organism: Zea luxurians; assembly: GCA_029449295.1. Lineage (NCBI taxonomy): Eukaryota > Viridiplantae > Streptophyta > Magnoliopsida > Poales > Poaceae > Zea > Zea luxurians. The sequence goes on from JAOPSE010000004.1 coordinate 153,895,518, forward strand.
GCTAGCCCCGCGCGTCGGTGCCTCAACCTACCCCAAGCCCTGCCTATCAGGTGCTCGTGTCCGCGCGCCCGTGAGCCCACCCTTTGGATCTGATCTTGTCCGTTGCTCGAAGATCAAACGGCTGGAAGAACCCCGTACCCCTTCGCGTGGTAGTTTTGTTGAAAGGACCCTCGACTTTCTGAAAATCAACCCACCGTCCCTAGGTTTCACATGCAGGCCCTTGCGCTTTTGCAGAAAGGCCCCTGACCTTTTAGTTTATCATAGAATTAGACCTAGTTTTGTATTTTGAATTCCAAAACTTGTTTATTTCATATCTTTTTCATATGAACTCCAAATTGAGTGATTCAAATTGCAAAATGTTCATAAGATTATTATCCATCTGTTGAAAATATAATCATTCACTATTTATGTGTATTAATTTTAAGTCTAGACTATAGGTCAGTTTAAGTGATGGCTTATTCGTTAATAGGAAAATAAAAGGAAAAGCCTAATGGTAATTAGATGATTAACTTTGTGAGTTAATACCATATGAACGCATCCCTGGTATAATTTTAGTAATTCATTAAGATAAATAAATTTAAGTTATGTGATCCCCGAGATAGACAGTACTTAGAAAATCACGAACCTCTAGGTGTATTAGTCCACCCTAGAACCTAAGTTTACCTCTTGTGTTATACTGTTCTTTTGAGCTTGTGTTCACTTGTTTGTACATGTTTTGTGTATTGTTCATTTGTCTTTATCCAAATATATTGAATGCATGATCGCTTTGTTTAGACACCGAGCAGTCCGTCGTTCCTGAGTGTGTTGCTGAAGATCTTCCTGAGCAACAACCTGGTGAAGACAAGTGTCCTCTGATCCATTATGTCCTACTTACTTTATAATTCACCATCCTACATTACCTTATTGAAACCTTAGGATTGACTAGTCTATATTTACCTTGTCCTTGTTTATTTTTTTGGGTTGTTATGGTTAGCTTCATGTTATCGCTCTACTTTAATCAATGAACATGATGTGAATATTTACGATACGATAATGTTATCTTGATGATGATCTTGTGATACTTTAGGGAACTCAGGTTGTTTCCTGAGTACCTCTCTGTAACGACCTGTTTGTTGAGTGACCACTCGGGATAACAATACAACCATGAGGGTGGAATGGGACACCCTTAGCTGATTAATTAAAGGAACTTGAGGTGTAGTCGGCTTTGTTGTAGGGTTGTCAATGGGGTCTAGGCACAGCACTAGCTCTGCTGAGGCTGGTTGCCGAGGTTCTTTCGATTTGGTTTTGTTAGTCACCCTTCTAGTGGGGAGAAGTACTGTGTTTATCAAACTAGAGAAACCTAACGAGCGGCTATGACCTCTGGGGAATCTTTATAAAGGCTACGTAGTGAAACCTTGCTTACTCACCTTGGTAGTTTTTGAGGGTTTGATCAACCCGAGGCAAAAAGGGATCACGACTCATGGGTAAAGTGTGCAATCTCTGCAGAGTGTTAGAAACTGGTATATCAGTCGTGCTCACAGTTAAGAGCAGCCTTGTGATCCTCTTTGATTAGAATAACTCTGGATACTTTTATAATGATGGTTACTAATGATGATTATAATTGTGGTCTCTGGTATTCCCTCTTGGATGGAGTACTTTTGGGTAATAACTGGGTTTACTACTAAAACTTGGCTTACTACTAGTAATAAATATTGAACCAACTAAAAGCAACTGCTTTAACCTTAACTCCACATATAGCTAGTCCACTTTAGCCAAATGGGACATTTGCTGAGTACGTTGATGTGTACTCACCCTTGCTTTAAAACCCACCCACCCTAGGTTGTCCCCATTGCAATCAGTGCTCATGAGGAGATGTAGACAACATGGAGGACTTTGAGGAGTTCCAGGACTACGATGAGTTATAGTTGTGTTAGTGGCAAACCCCCAGTCAGCTGCCTATGAAGGCCATATCTGCTACGTTTCGTTTTCCACACTTTGATCACATTAATGACTATGTTATGTTAATGACTCTATGGATGTCTTAGACATCTTGATGTAATAAAGTACCTTTTCCGCTATTTATTTTGAGCAATGTGTGATGATGTACAACTATGTAATCGCTGTGTACGTGAGTTTCTGATCCTAGCACGTACATGGTTCGCATTCGGTTTGCCTTCTAAAACCGGGTGTGACACATTTCTAATGTATTTTTAGTAGAATCATGTGGATATAATTTACTTTCTGTCAGACAGTTATATCACATGGGATATAATTATTTATTTACAAATGTTGATGTAACTATCGTTAGAAGAAGTGATGGTTCATTAGCATTTAAAGGTGTATCTGATGGTAAGATTTATTTAGTTGATTTTACTAAAGAAATTGCCGATCTAGATGCATGTTTACCTGGCTCTGGCATCACCATCTAGCACATGTTGGGATGAAGAATCTTCATAAGCTTCTAAAGGGAGAACATGTGTTAGGACTAACCAATATTAGTTTTGAGAAAGACATACATTATACAGCATGTCAAGTAGGGAAACAAGTGGGAACAAGTTATCCAAGCAAGAACATAATGACGACGTCAAGACTGTTGGAGCTTCTCCATATGGATATCTTTGGGCCTGTTATTTATCTTAGCATCAGGGGAAGTACGTATGGTCTTGTTATTGTTGATGGCTATTCCCGCTTCACTTGGGTATTCTTTTTGCATGATAAATATGAAACCCAAGAAACCTTCAAACGCTTCCAAAGATGGGCTCAAAATGAGTTTGAGCTCAAAGTGAAGAAGATAAGAAGCAACAATGGATCTGAGTTTAAAAATCTTCAAGTGGAGGAATATCTTGAGGAGTAAGGCATCAAGCATGAGTTCTCCGCTCCCTACACTCCACATCAAAATGGTGTAGTTGAGAGGAAGAACAGGACACTCATTGATATGGCAAGGACGATGCTGGAAGAATACAAGACGCCAGAACGATTTTGGTCGGAAGCCGTAAATATGGCTTGACATGCCATAAACCGGCTCTATCTTCATCGTCTCCTCAAGAAGACGACATATGAGCTCCTAACTGGTAACAACCCAGTGTTTATTATTTTAGTGTATTTGAGAGCAAATGCTACATCTTAGTCAAGAAAGATAGCTTAGTCAAGAAAGGTAGACATTCAAAGTTTGCTCCCAAAGCCATTGAAGGGTTTTTACTTGGTTATGATTCAAATACAAAGGCATATATGGTCTTCAACAAATCTTCAGGTTTAGTTGAGGTCACTAGTGATGTTGTATTTGATGAGACTAATGTCTCTCCAAGAGAGCATGCTGATCTTGATGAAAATGAGGTTCCAACGGCTGCAATGAGAACTATGGCGATAGGCAATGTGCGATCACAGGAACACCAAGTACAAGATCAATCGTCTTCCTCAATGATGGTGCAATCCCCAACTCAAGATGAGGAACAAACACCTCAAGATGACGACCGCCCGAGGGTGTCTCAGGAAAACAACGGGCGCCCGAGGGTGTCTTGGTTGCCCAAAGGCATGGATCAAGGGGGACCACGAGAACAAGAATAAAAGGAGGAAGAAGTACCACATGCACCTCCAACCCAAGTCAGCACGAACATTCAAAGGGATCATCCGATGGATCAAATCCTTGGTGACATTAGCAAGGGAGTTACTATGTGTTCACGTATTGCTAATTTTTGTGAGCACTACTCTTTTGTTTTTTCTATTGAGCCTTTCAGGGTAGAAGAAGCCTTGCAGGATCCAGACTGGGTGTTGGCCATGTAGGAGGAGCTAAACAACTTCAAGAGAAATGAAGTATGGAGTTTGGTACCACGTCCAAAGCAAAATGTTGTGTGAACCAAGTGGGTATTTTGCAACAAATAAGACGAGTATGGGGTAGTGACAAGAAATAAGGCGAGACTTGTGGCAAAAGGTTATGCCCAAGTCGTAGGTTTGGATTTTTAAGAGACTTTTGCTCCTATAGCTAGGCTTGAGTCTATTCGAATACTATTAGCCTATGCTTCTCACCATTCTTTTAAGCTCTATCAAATGGACGTGAAGAGGGCTTTCCTCAATGGGCCAATCAAGGAGGAGGTGTACGTGGAGCAACCCCCTGGCTTTGAGGATGACATGTACCCTAACCAAGTGTATAAGCTCTCTAAGGCACTCTATAGACTTAAGCAACCTCCAATAGCATGGTATGGATGCCATAGAGATTTCCTTATTTCTAATGCTTTCAAGGTCAGGAAAGCTGATCCTACTCTATTCACTAAGACTTGCAATGGTGATTTGCTTATATGCCAAATTTATGTCGATGACATAATATTTGGTTCTACTAATCAAAATTCATGTGAGGAGTTTAGCAGGGTGATGCCACAGAAATTCGAGATGGCCATGATGGGAGAGTTGACTTACTTTCTCGAATTTCAAGTGAAGCAACTCAAGGAAGGGACATTCCTTTCTCAAATGAAGTACATACAAGATATACCAAAGAAGTTTGGGATGAAGGACGCAAAGCCTACTAAGACGCCAATGGGAGCTGACGGACATTTGGACCTCAACGTAGGAGATAAGTCCGTAGATCAAAAGTTATACCGGTCTGGTAGGATCCTTGCTTTATCTTTGTGTAAGTAGACCGAATATAATGCTTTCTGTTTGTATATGTGCTAGATTTTAATCCGACTCCAAGGAATGTCACCTTATGATTTTGAAGCGTATTCTTCGATATTTAGTTCATATGCCTTACATCAGGCTCTGATATCCTAAGGGGTCTACCTTTGATTTGTTTGGATACTTAGACTCTGACTATGCCGGGTGCAAGGTTGATAGGAAGAGAACATCAGGGACTTGTTAGTTTCTAGGAAGGTCCCTAGTGTCTTAGAGTTCAAAGAAACAAACATCTGTTTCCCTATCCACTGTTGAGGGTGAGTATGTTGCCGCAGGTCAGTGTTGCACGCAATTACTTTGGATGAGGCGAACCCTCTAGGACTTTGGCTATAATCTGAGCAAAGTCCTACTCCTATGTGATAACGAGAGTGCAATCCGCTTGGCGGATAATCCCGTTGAACATAGGCGCACTAAGCACATAGACATCAGGCATCACTTCCTAAGAGATCACTAGCAAAGAGGAGATATCGTTGTTTGCCATATTAGCACCGATCACCAGTTAGATGATATATTTACCAAGCCTTTAGATGAGAAAAGGTTTTGTAAGCTGTGTAGTGAGCTAAATGTCTTAGATTCATGAAACTTGGATTGATCTATGGCATATATGTCTTTTTATGTTTTTGATCATATCACTTTAAGCTTAATTATGTATTTTGGTGTTCAAGTTGTAAAACATCATCCCCAGACCTCACAAGTCTATGTGCAAATAATGCATATGGTTAGGGCAAGGATATGTTGCAACTTTGAGACTAATGTGTTTTCTTAAGTGATTTTGCTATAGTCTCAAAGGTAAATTGAAAGGGAAATGGTGGACTTGAATAACGAAAAAGGTTTCCACTGCATAATTGTATCATTGTACCATGTTCAATTTGTCCTTGGTGTTCATTGCCTTCTTGCTCTTAATTCACAATAAGGTTTTAAGGCCACTAGTTTATCCATTTTGGTGCTTAATGCCAAAGGGGGAGAAATTAAGGTCAAAGCAATTGGATCAACCACCACATGTGAATTTCAAATTATTGTGTTTAGTACTTGTCTCTTGATCGAAACCCTCTTAATGCAAAACTACTCTCTTATGAGGGAGAAATCTTTATTATGGGGAAAAGGGGAGCTTTTTGCCTTTTGATCAAAACTAGTCTTGAAAAACTTTTGATCTACTAAAGTGTTTTTGACATAGAAGTAAGAAAATGAATTTGTCTTCAGAAAATAAACCAAGTGGTGGCAAGATGATCCAAATATACCAAATCCTATACCAATTCTATTGATGGTTGATTTGACTTCAATTTGCAAAAGTTGGCTCATATTTGGTTATGTTAGTACTTTCTAAGTTGCTTTTGGTGTGTTGGCATGAATCACCAAAAAAGAGGAGATTGAAAGGAAAATTGCCCTTGTACCATTTCTAGTTGTTTTGGTGATTAAATGCTCAACACATTACTAAGAAATAACACTCCTCTTGTGAGCATGAGCTCATGCGTTTAGAAAGAAACTTGAAGCAAAGGTATGCTTCTAGCACTTAGTCATTTGTTTTAGGTGCTAGCAATGTTTATCTAAGTGATTGGGAACTTCTCAAGTCAAACCAAAGTATAGTGAAGAAGTTTAGCTAAGTATAAGCAAACTTGGGTCAGTCTCGACCTCATCGGACAGTCACCCAAACTGCGCTCGGGCAAATCAAGAATGCATTCGGGTGAGTCAGAGATGCGCTCGGGTGAGTCAGAGATGCACTCAGGCGAATCGTGAATGCGCTCGGGCGAGGACTGTACTCGGGCGAATCGTGAATGCGTTCAGGCAAGTCAAGACTGCACTCAGGTGAATCGTGTCTGACTTGGGTGAGTCATGACTGCCTCGGGTGAGTCATGACTGCCTCAGGCGGGACCTGAATGCCTTAGACGAGTCATGGCATCGGGCAAGCTATGGCCTCGAGTGAGCTACTGCCTAGGGCTCGTTGCTGCCTCGGGCACGTTATGGCCTCGGACGAGTTGATGCCTCGGACACTTTGTGGCCTCAGATGCATTGCTGCCTTGGGCACGTTGTGGCCTGGGATGCGTTGCTACCTCGAGCATGCTGTGGTCTCGAGCGAGTCGTGTCCTGTGTGCCATGCGACCGAAGGCGCACAACAGTCGGCTCGGCCATGAAGGAAATAGATCGCTGATTATTCAATCTGGAGCAAGTAGACATGGAAAGTTGATTGCTTATCAAATGTAGATCCAACGGCTCACAACAGAAATCACAAAAATTCCTATCGACCATAATATTTCTCGTCGGCTTTTGGGCTAGCCGACGAGAATTAGATAACTCCCGTCGGTTTGTCTCTAGACGATGAGGTTTATAATAACTCCTGTCGGCCTCTAGATTTACCAACGGAAATTAACTAACTCCCATGGGCTTGGTTGCTGATCGATGGGAGTTAAGTGAACTTTAGGGCTGGCCTAAAGGCCACAACCTCTCTCTCCATACTCATTATTCTCTGTTCTCTCTCTCCTATTTTCTCCTGTGCCCACTCTGCCCACCCTGCCATAGTCGTCGTGCCCCAACCGGAGAGCCGTCGCAGCCTTGCCTCTCCCCTAGAGCGTCGCACCACCATCGGAATCCACGAGGACCATGTTGAGCTCATCGACACGCTCGTGAAGCACTTCCAGGGCATTGCCTTCTTCCTCACTCCCACGACTCCTGGAGGCGAAGGCGCCATACGTCGGCTAGACTCGACTGAGATTGCGGGCTGGTTCTGCGTCGTCCTCGTGTGGCTCCCGGGCCACCAGGCCGTAGTAGATCTAGAACATTGCGGCGGCATGAAACTTGTATGTGTGATTTCTTTGCACTTTGATTTGATATATCTTGCACCTAAGATTTCGTGTCCTATTAAGGAAATCATGCTCGTTTAAGAACTGCGATTGTATGCATGAGAATATGGTCAACTGCGCATAAGAAATTTGTGTTCCTATGAAAATAAACTTTGCATCATAGTTTTGGTTTCAGAATGAGTGAGCAATCTGTGCAATGCTAGGCACTTGCATTCTTCAAAAAAAATTGAGTTTCCTGCCTGAACCTCCACCACTTTGCATCATAGTTGTGTTGTGTAATTCTCATTTGTGTTTCTTTTTTCTTAGTAATCTAAGCAAAAGATTACTTCTCTTTTGGTTACTATATATGTATATGGTTGTTTGTTTACTTACATGTGATCTCAAGATAGTAATATGTACAATGCCCGATAGGGCGTTGCCTTTTCTAGTTCTTTTTTATGGCCGATGAGGCTTGATACAAGTATTCTGTTGCAGGCTTTATTTGGGTTGAAGAGGATGGATCACTTCTACTTGGCTTTTGGTGTTTTGTTTAGGATGGTGAGGAGATTGGATCTGGACTGTTGTTAGTGTGATGACATCTTTCCAACGTCTGAACCTATGTGTCTTGGGCAGTGATGATTCTTTATGTAGGCTACATTTGTGGCACACTGGTTATCATAGCTATCGTTCATGAGTTGGATGACAACTTTGGTTATTTTTAAACCAATTTCTTTGTTTCTTTTTGAATTTCGATAATGCTATTTTTTGTTAATAAGAAACTTTTGTGTTGTGTAGAAGCAACTGGAAAAGTGTCGTGTTCTCTTGATGATGAATTTGAAATGTATATGATTGATGTATGTGAATTCTTATATGTAATACATGAGAATTATGAAATATATTATGTATGATTTATTCTATTAAAATGTGACAAAATATAGAGTAAACATGTTCTCTTGATGAATTTGAAGTGATGTGTGATTGATGTATGTAAATTCTGATATGTAATACTTGAGAATTATGAAATATATTAACTATAATTTGTTGTGTTAAAATGGGACAAAAAATTGAGGAAAATATTTATTGCCAATAGAATAGAATAACTCCCATGGCCTGCTAGAGCCCGACAGGAGTTATGAAAAGAATGCAATAATTCCCATCGGCCAGGGTCCAATCGACTAGAATTATCTAATTAATTCCCATGGATTAATTAATCACCATCGACTACAATAAGCCAACGAGAATTAACTAAACCCCGTCTAGGTATTCTCATCGGCCAAGAACCAACGAGAATTAGCCTTATACCGATGGGAATTGCATTTATTCCCGTCGGTTCTTGACCGACGAGAATTGCCAGAATTCCAGTTGTGGCTACTAGGCTCCTTAGGGCTATAAAAGGATACCTTGGGTGCCATTGAGTAGTACCCATGCAACACAGCGAGATAAACACAGGAGCATACAACATACTCTGAGACTCCGATCATGCCTTGGTTCGTTTGAGAGAGATTTGAGCACGCTTTGATTTGAAACTATGTTGGTTTTCATTCGTGCACTCTTTTCTTCACTTGTGTGCGTGGTCTTACTGCATTTGTGCTCTTGTGTATATTGCATCGCCCTCTCTTACTCTTGTTCGTAATTGTGATCATATTGTATAAGGTATGAGATACTCCAACTTGTGGAGATTCCTCACAAGCAAGAACATACTCAAGTTTGATCTCTAGATCACTTGAAAGGGCTTGAATGCAACCCTCGTCCATTGGGACACCACAACGTGGAGGTCGGCCTCGGCCGAACCGCGGGATAAATCGTCGTGTCTCATTGTCCACTTACTTGCATTATGATTTTGTTCTTCCGAGCTCTCCACTTCACTTTGATTATTGCTATAGTTTCAATACACATAATGTGAGAGCAATTAAGTGAAGAGACCCACTTTCTATTCTTAATTGAAACTAGGTTTTAGATTTCACTAACCCCATTTATAGACCAAATTTGTTGTTTTTAGTTAAAATTTTCGCAGGATCACCTATTCACCCTCTAGGTGCTTTCAACCCCCCATGGAGTTTCCAAAGATTTTAGGTTTTGAGAGTATTTGAGGATTGAATCAGGAAACAAGCCAAGATCTTCTAGAGGGCAAAAATATTAGCTCCCATCCACCTTCCCTCTCTAATCGCCTGCTCGGTCCCTTCACACCTATTTTCTTCTATTGTGTATGCAAATAAATAGATCTTTCCTTAGCATGTTTATTACTATGTTAAAAATTTGTTTTTTTGTTATTGTTACCCATGAGTCCTACATCGGATCTATCATATTGCTATTTTATGTGTCTTAGATTGCTAGTTATTTTGCAAATAGGCAAATTTGTTGGTTTCTTCTTATTTTCTATATTGTATTAGATTCTGAGTGTGTTAGTTAGCTTCAACTATAGCCTCTTCCAGTTGCTTGCATTGCAACTTTTCTTGAATATGGATACATGCTTGCATAGATCTAGTGTTGGCTATCAACTAAACTTATGTTTTTAATATGGACTGATATATGTTTTTGACCATATATTTTTTTTCTAATGAGAAGGTATTTACTGAGAGTGATGACAAGGAGCAAACCGAGGAATCTAAAGATGATGATTATCATGAGTTTGAATAGAATGGTTACGAGGTACGACCAAGAGGCGGATGATGGCTTGGGTGATGTTTGATCAAGGATCCTACCAGAAAAGGACAACATGAATGACATCTTCGAGCAAAACTACAAGTACATGAAACACCAGGGAGGTAGAAGGCTCGATAAGCTATATAACCAGATCGTTGAAGACTTGGAGATAGGGAAGAAGCACTACAAAGGAAAGAAGAGTCCCCAAAAGAAATGAAACGATAATTGCCTGCACAATGCAAATGGAGGCAGTGGTTGCAACTCGCATGATATTGAAATGATCGTGTGTCTGAAACTTGGTAGTTAGAAGAATGCATGGTTAGCACATAGAACTCATAGATGGCAACTAATATCATGCCATCTATCTAACTATATTTATCTGAAACTTATAGATAGCAGTTATCATGTCTATTAACTGACTGTCTATGTATATGAGATACCTCTGAAAATATATTTCTAGAGGTGAAAGTCATCTATATCACTACCAGAATTTGGCTCTTTGCCGAGTGTTTTTTGTCGGGCACTCGGCAAAGTCCTACTCTCGGTAACAACCACGTTTACCGAGAGCAGGACTTTCGGCACAGGGAGACACTTTGCCGAGTGCCAAACACTCGGCGAAGAGCGACGCTCGGTAAAGAGCCGTCAGCAGCCGTCTATAGCTAACATCCATTATCTTTGCCGAGTGTCCCGCGTCTGACACTCGGTAAAGTATATTTTTATTTTTTTCCTTTTCCCAACAAACTTTTTGTGGTATGTTCCTACACTATGTAGACTTACATATTCCATTTGCACAATTATAAAAGTGTTTGCTATAACTATTAGATTTTGTTCGTTTAATTGAATTTCCTCGGATAATTTATATTTGAACTGCAAATCACTCGATAAATGTAAAAATGTGAATGCAAAAATGGTATCCATGTTATTTAACACAAGTTACGGTCGATTTAAGTAGCAGACCGGAATTTTTGAGCACCATGCTAACTAAACATGACCGTGAACTTGCCATAGCGTTGTTTAAAAATTGTATAAAAACACAAAAAGCTAGAAAATCATGAAACTTCTTCACATGTCATGATATCATATGTAGAGACTGTGATAAAAATTTGAGAATGTGTCGAAAAAAGTTGTGACACACTATGTGTAGAATCCTAGCCGGTCTACATTGAAACTCTATGATTTCATGTGTAGGCCACTTAGGTTTCTACACTTAGTGCATCACAACATTCTCAAAACATTCTCAAATTTTTATCATAGCCTCTACATATGATATCATGACATGTGGACAAGTTTCACGATTTTCTGACTTTGTTTGTGTTTTATGCAATTTTTAAACAACTTGATGGCAACTTCACGGTCATGTTTAGTGAACATGGTGTTCGAAAATTCTGGTCTGCTCCTGAAATTGGTTGTAACTTGTGTTACCGAACATGGATATCATTTTTGCATTCACGGTTTTCCATTTTTCAAGTGACTTGCAGTTCAAATCTTAATTACCCGATTAAATTCAATTAAAAGAACAAAATCTAATAGTTATAGCAAACACTTTATAATTGTGCCAAAACTAAACATGTAGGTCTACATAGCGTAGGAAAACACCACAAAAAGTTTGGTGAAAAAATAAAAAAATGCAAACATTCTTTGCCGAGTGTCTCGGTAAGACACTCGGCACAGAGTTCTTTGCCGAGTGTCTGATCGAGCACACTCGGTAAAGTATTTATATAAAAAATAAAACAATCTTTGCCGAGTTCTAGCCAGGGGGCACTTGGCAAAGTGTATTTTTAAATTTTAAAATAATCTTTGTCGAGTGCCAAATCGCGGGCACTCGGCAAAGTCTGTTTACATAGCCGTGAGCACTGACTTTCTTCTCTTCACTTTAATTCACTTCTAACACGTGCTGCCGCCCATCCCCACCGTCGTTGCTCTGGCCATCTTCGCCACCACCGCCGGCCGGCCAATTCGCCGCCAACCCCGCCCTCGACCACCGCCAACCCCACCGCTCGTCCATCTCCACCGCCACCATCGCCTCGGCCATCTCCCCACCCCGGCCCTCCCCGCATTGGCCATCGCCGCCAGGCCGTCCCGACCGCCGCCTGACCATCTCCAATGCTGCCCGGCCGTCTCTGGCCATCCTCCCCGGTCGTCTCTGGCCATCCTCCCCGGCTAAGGTATACATTTCTAGTATATGCATATGGTTGGTCTATACGAAACTACATGCGATTGAAAATGTAGTTTTTATGTAGTATATGTGCTATCGAAACATTTAGTTATATGAAATGATTAGGTTTGATATTAAGTCATAGCACTCGGCACTCGACAATGATTCGATTATAATATAAATGTAGTTTGCATGTGGCTATGTACTTATGTAGTCTTGTTGTGCTATCTCTCATGGATTGAATATATATAGATGTGATTGTCGGCCATCGTGTCGTTGAAATATGCGTGGATATCAACCATCGTGCTGCTACTTTTATTTGTAGGTTTTGGACACGTCCCAGTGCAGGGGAGGTGCTACCGATTTTTTTTGTTGATAGGCTTCTATTGATTTTTTAGAGGATGGAGGACCGTGAGTGGATGTACACGGGCCGTGTAGGAAGGAATGATGTCACCCCTGAATGGATTAGAGAGACCAAATGATTTCATGGAACAGGCATATAGCAAAGCTGCTAAAGGAGCGAGTCTAGTCCCATGCCTGTGCAGCAAATGTGCCAACCGAAAAAGAAAATCAAAGAAGGCTATGATAGAACATATTTGGAAGAATGGATTTACACCGGACTATACTTGGTGGATCTTCCATGGTGAAACGCATTGTACGAGAGAGGAGGTGTTGAGACAACGCGTCAAGCATTATGATGCTGATGCGAGGGTAGCGGATATGTTGAATGACTATATGATGCTGATGCGGGGCTTGTAGATCTTCCATGTTGTACGAATCGAAGAAATATATGAACTCAATTTTCATGGTTCGAAACCTCCTACTCTAGTGATATTCAAATGTCATTGGTTTGACCCTCAAGTGACGAGACAGACACATTCTAATCTTGGGATAGTCGAAATTCGATAAGATTCCACCTTTCCAGGAGACGATGTCTATATCATGGCCCAACAGGCCACACAAGTGTATTATCTCCCATATGTGTGCCAAATGAAAGAACATCTTAAGGGTTGGGATGTTGTGTATAAGGTATCGTTGCACGGTAGATTACCTGTTCCTAATGATGAAAGATTATAACTTAGACTCGGACACATATGATGGAGAGTTCTTCCAAGAAGATGGGTTAGAAGGGTGATTTGAGATAGACTTAACCGAAGCTATCGAAATGGAAGTAGATATTGAAATGGTTATTGATGAGGAGGATGATGAGGTGCAAAATGAGAATGACTTAGTAATACTTGAAGGCAATGACATTAATGACAAACTTGCACTCAGATGGTGTTGACTATGAAATGGTTGATAGTGATGATGAGAGTTATGATCCGGCTAACCCCGACACATATGAAGATTATTTTTAATCGATGTAATGCTATATTTTTTATTTCACACATGTTTCTAAATAAATCTTTTTATATGTGCTTATTTGTTTACTCTTAATTGAAGATTGTTGTCACACCCGGATTTAAAGGATAAAGCCGGGTGCGTCTCATATGTGCGCCAAGGAAGAACATCACATATAATGCAAGAATATATAGAGATAAATGTCATAAATACCATAAATGTCATTATTACATAGCGGAAGTCTTACAAAAAAGATAATAATAAAATGAACTAAATATTTATTTCCCTGGCGCCACAAGCTGGCTGGAAGACGCCACCTAGATTAACTCGTATGCTTCATTGTAGGGAGGCTCCTCTTCAACCACCTGCTCTCCACCTGTGGGGGTTTATATATCGCAAGAGTGAACTCATAAAAGATCATAGCTCAACAAGTTGTGGGGAATAATGTGCATGAACTCACCAAAGGTGGGAGTTCATGTGAAGTGTAAGGCTGATCAACAAATAAGGGGTTAAAGCTGAGCATTGCTTTTATAAGTTGGTAAATTTTATTGGCAGTTATTAGGTGTAAGTAAATACCAAACCATAGTAATAGTAAATCAAAATAATAATAAATCCCAATGCGATGCAAATGAAAAATTGAATTTAATTCCATAAATTAATCATGTGAGGGTCTGAGCTGCTCCTGACCATGAGCGCGGCTGATATACCAGTTTTACACTCTACAGAGGTTGTGCATCTTTACCCACAAGTCATGTTACCCATCTGCCAAGGGATTGCGACTTCCCATACACCTCTACCAAGGAAGTGAGGCAGGGTAACACTATGAGGCTTTTACAAAGTTCCACTAGCTTCAGAAAACCCTCTACAGTTTCTAAGAAGCTCCAATGCAGGGACCCCTCGCCTGACCGCCATCGCAGCAAAATCAACCTAAGGGCCTCCCTACACTGACCACGCCCCTACTGTCCTTGCCCCTTTCGGGTAAGGTAGTCCTCCACTAGCTTTCCTAGTTAGTCAGCCAAGGGCGTCCCAAACCACCCTTGTGGTAGCACTGTTTTCCCGGGTGGTCGCTCCATGTTCCAATTAACATTATGATCTTATCATGAATAGTAAATAACAAACTGATAATAAAAGTATGATCATGAATAATGTGTATCTCAATACCCAAATCCACATAAAGTAATAGCAGATACTACCAAAAAATTCAGTGGTAAACAAGGTACAAAGATAGCCAAACTAGGGTAACCTATTGGGTCCCATCAAAATTAACCTATGTGGATCATAATGATTAAAAGAAACATTATTGTTGGGGGCCTTCGTCCTCTGAAGGTCCTCAAAAAACATGATTTAACAATGTTTCCTAAGTGTAACAGATGAACAGGTACCTTCGGACACAAATCAAAATCGTACACGACGTGATAAGCCTAGTCAAGATGAAGGATGATGCTGCTCCGAAGCTACAGGCGAAGGAGCTTCGGCTCACCAGCGGAAAAAGGAACCAACTTAAAGGGGAAAAGGCCACCCAGTCCTCGTTGAGTTGTCCATAAGTCAGTAGTAAATATGAAGGGCATAAATGTAATTTAACACAGGCTACACCCTGTGCCTATAAATAGATGAACAGTACTCCCGTACTGTTCACGCTGACATGTATTCACTGTTGCGTCACGCTTGGACTTCCCACCTTCCGTCAAGCCGAAGGTATAAATGTAATTCAATATTATTTCTGTTTATCCATGATAATAAAAGGAAAGATATTAATAGTATTAGATGATTACATGATTATTTATGTTGCCTTTTATATTTCACATGCTTCTTCTTTCATTAATCTATATTGTGATGATGAAGGTTCATCCTTCACGACCTTCGTCCGAAGATCATTATATCCTAAGGGAAATAATGCTTCGAAGGACGAAGGGCCTTAACCTTTAACATTTTGTGTTGCCTTGTTCTTAATTCATAGCATTTGAGAACAAGACCCCAACATTGGCGCCCACCTCCAGTGTACTCACTTCCACAACCTTTGGCAAACCAGCCTTCGTTATGCCACCGAAGAAGACAACAGCTCCAAGGGCTGCTGCACTGCAGCCACTGGACACAAACCAGGAGACTCTCTCTCTCCGAGAGGCTCGAAGCCAGAAGAGAAAGGCCACTAGTCCAACATTCCAGGAGGAAGAGTTGGACCAGGAGATCAGGGATATGGAAATCATTCATCAACAAGTACAAAGGAAAAAAGAGAAGATGGCTCGACTGGCTGATCTTCAAAGGAAGATCGATGAAGCTACTGAGGAAGACCGTCATCTTACTTAAGACGACCAAGACCGAAGGCCTCAATATAGGGAGCTTTGTCAAGAGGGCTTATTCAACGAAGATGGATGGTATGATGATTTTAATCATGATACCTTTACTTTTGATGATGCTTCTCCCTTGGCAGCAGAATTGCAGGCTATTCCATGGCCACAATCCTACAAGCCACCCTAGCTACCCATGTACGATGGGCACTCGGACCCAAAGCAATTTTTGATGAGCTATGAGACAACAATATCTTCATACGAAGGCAACACGACTGTCATGGCAAAGTCCTTCGTCATGGCAGTCCGGAATGTAGCCCAAACATGGTATTCTTCTCTTCGGCCAGGAACAATCACGTCGTGGCAGAAGCTCAAGGATATGCTGATTACCAGCTTCCAAGGCTTTCGAATGAAGGCAACCACAGCTCAGACCTTGTTCCAGTGCACACAAGACCATGAGGAATACCTTCAGGCTTATGTCCCAAGGTTCTTGCAACTGAGGGCACAGGCGCCCATAGTGCCCAATTAAATCGTCATTGAGGCCATGATCAAAGGTCTTCGGCCAGGACCTGTGGCTCAATACTTCGCCAGGAAGCCTCCACAAACTTTGGAGAAGCTGCTTCAGAAGATGGATGAATATATCTGGGCGGACAACAACTTCCACCAAAGAAGGGAGGAAGCTTACAGATTCTCTGAGATGACTAGGGGCTTCGGAGGAAGAATCCATCCCAGACATGTCAGATTGATACACAGCTCCAGTCAGGGTGACGACAAAGCAAGCCAACTTCAGAGGCCACAACATATCTCACAGTCTTCGGGGCAGCAGCAAAGTTCTTTTAGGCCACCAGATCCAAGGGGCGGAGGCGCTAGGGGCTTCGGAGGAAGATATGGGGATCATCCCAGGAAAATCTATTGCCTATTCTATGGCGAGGACAAGGGCCATACTACAAGAATGTGCCAAATTACTATTCAGAAGCAAAAGGAGATCGCAGAAGCCAAAGCTCGATAGAATCAGCCAAAGAAGGTCTTGCACACCGCTTCATACCATTCTCCCTACATACCAGAGTATGTGGGCAATCATCCTTCAGCCTCTGTTGCTTCAGCTAGCCATTCTCAGGCTTCTTGGCCTAAGCTTCCACCGCCACCACCATTGCAACCTACACATTCCCGAAGCCTGCAGCCAGAAGGGCACCAACACTCACAACAGCAACGCGAATTTAGGGAGGAATCCGAAGCTCGTATAGTTAATAGCACTGTGCTAGAGTCAAAGCACATTTATTGAGCAATATCCTCCCTCTGAAATACTTTTATGTTTTATGTCATTTTGTTTTTCAGTGACGAATAAACAATGTAAATCTAGTTTTTAATCCTTGTCATACTTTTTGCTTTTATCAATATGGAATATATCTTCTTTGCAGACTTATGAAAACTGAAAATTGCCGAAGCTATAAAAAGTCGTTCCTATGGGAACGCAGCATAAGTTCTGCCGGAGCTATAAAAAGCCGTTCCTAAGGGAACGCAGTGTAAGTTCTGCCGAAGCTACAAAAAGTCATTCCTAAGGGAGCGCAGTGTAAGTTTCCTGCTCAAAAGTCGTTCCAAAGGGAATACAGAGCCAAATACCGCTGAAATATAAGGCGAAGAAGTTCAAAAGACGTTCCTAAGGGGATGCAGAACTTACATTGAAAAGTCAACAGTGATACCACCGAAATAGAAGGCGAAGAAGTTCAAAAGACGTTCCTAAGGGGATGCAGAACTTACACCAAAAAATAAGCGGTGAAGCCGAAAAATAAACAGCAAAGAGATTCCAGATGTCCCTAAGGGGATGCAGAGCTTGTGTGTTTCACTATGGGTGTGTGGGTGTGTGTCTGCGGCATTAGCATCATTTTTGCATCAATTCATCACATCAATCCGCATAGCATCACATCATACATCATATCACATCAGTAACATGAGAATCAAAAACAGAGTTAATCTTCGGAAAATGCTTCGTAGAAATGAAAATGTGCTAAGGCACAAAACAAGCTGTGAGAAATACAGGCTTCTTCATCAGCTCTGTCACAAAAGAAGGGATCTTTTTCCGAAGTGTGGATATTTTTCTTTCAAGCATGGGTATTTTTACGAAGTATGGATCTTTTTCTTTCCGAAGCATGAAAAGAAGAGAAGGTGTTTTTTCGCCGAAGGCTCAAAAACAGTATGTATGTAAAGTTTCATGCATCGTAAAGAAATGAATTACAATAATTTACATATTCGACTTAAAGCCATACACAACAAATATTAGTCTTGTTACAATAAAGGTACATTGACCACCTCAAAATGTTTTTACAAAAAAAGTGTCATTCCTCTTTAAGAACTTTCTCAGCAACTTCATGCAGCAATTTGTCAACAACTTCATCAACAATGGATTCAGCTATGTTTATGATGTCCAACGCTTTCTTTGTTTCCGGATCCGATAGGGGATTGAACGGTTCCGGTGGCGGAGATAATTCAGCTGAAGCAGAAAAAGTCAATCAGTTTGAAGCCATAAAAACAATAACGAAGCTAATAGCCAATAAACAATACCTATATGTCTTTCACGTTCCGCAGTTTCTTCAGCCTGTCTCGCTTCTATCCGGGCGTCGTGGGTGTCTTTTTCACTTTTCTTTATAATCTTATGGGCCATCTCTCGGCTACCATTTACCCAAACATCATTATAGAATTTTCCGTCTGTCAAGGTTGCTTCAGCTGAAGGATCCTTCGTGTCATCAAAGGAGAGGGCAGCTTTGGCTTCGGCCATGGCCTTGACGTGATTGCATCCTGCTTTCTCCAAGATAGCTGAAATCCCCCATGCACCAGAAAACACGCAGACATCCCCGTGATCGCTTAAAATCTCTTCGAAAGATTCAGCCTCTCCACTTATCCATTCAATAACACCTTCGAGGTCGCCTCGTATAAAGTTTTCTTCAGTCGAATAGGCACCCACGTTGGCGAAGCTACCCTTTATCTTTTTTCACGCATTCCAAAGATTTTTCAAAACATCTTTGCTTGGATGAGCAAAGTTCTTCAACAGTTTTTCTAAATGATTTTTCCAATATTCGCTGTTATATCGGTCAGCTTCTGCGAGTGCGCATTTTTCTTTAGCTTCTGTCAGCTGTTTTCGAAGGTCTTCAATTTCAGCTTTCTGGATTTCAGCCTGAGCTTTGTAAGTGGCTTCATCTTCTTTCACTTTGTCAACCAGAGAAATTAAGATTTTGTCTTTTTCAAGACCTTCGTTTCTTAATTCAATCACCTCTGTACGAAGGTTGTTCAGGGCCATTGTATAGCCTTCATCTTCAATATTTTCTGTGCCCTAAGGGCATTGCTAAGAATCAAGCCCTGCAAGAGGAGGAAAGAATTGAGTATGATGAATGAAATACCTCATTTTCAAAATCAAAGTTAATTTGTATACCTTTATACTATTGTATGCTAGGCTGTCAGCAAGTTCATCCTTTGATAAGAGTGAAAGGCCGTCTTCCAGCCTCGGGAATCCCATGCTTGTACCTATCTCCCGGCAAACGGATATTTCTTTGTTGTCCGGGAGACAGTATAAGAAATCATCTTCATTACTCCCGTGAAAAACCAAGGCTCCTTTTGGGTATTTAAAACTTCGAGCATAGTGCTTGGCTTCTAGAATCTCCTCTTCAGACAGCTTCTTCCCTGAAGCATGTCGAATAATGTAGTCAATATTTTCAGTCAAAGCTTCGGCCCTGATTTTTCAGGAGCAATTTGTTCTGCCGATTTTTCTTCAGACACGATAGGCTCCGTTTCAATTGGCACTAAAGACCCAGCTTCGGCTTCAGCTTGAGGCTCAGTAGCTTTGGTTTTAGCTTGAACAATTTTCTTCCCAGGAGAAGGGCTCAGCACTTTCGTAGTCTCCAGTACAGCATCTAGCACTTTGGCCATCCTTCTCCTCTTGGGGGTCGCCGCAGAAGATTTTTGCGCCTTCGACGGACTTGCCCCAGTCGGAGGGCTAAGGATTCTTGGCATTTCTACTTCAACTTTCGGCTCTTCAGCTTTTTCAACCTTATTTTTTATTGTTTCAAATGTATGCGTCTTCGACATTACAGTCGGAGCAGTTTGTGTTGCTTCAACTGCTGAAGAAGACCCTACACCAAAGTCAGGGACCATGGCCGGTTCAATATAACGCGGTCGGTGGGTCAGAACCTTCACCTTTTTGCTCTTCGGTGCAGGATCAATTTGGATGTCCGAAACAACAACCTTCCTCTTTTTCTCTTGTCCCTGCGATGGATAGCGGTAGTCAGGGTACACAAAGCCAATAGCATCAAAGACTCTGTTCAGTCTTTTCTTCCCCCGACCTCAAAAGGCTGTGGACAGAGCATTATCTTCGGCTTTGCTATATGATCCAAGTAGCTCGTCGCTGATAGCCTCGATACTTTTTAGCCAATCATCATTTGGCTCATCAAACCGGTCTCTGAACCTGAAAGTATATTTTAATCGAACTAACCCACCTTCAGTTGATTCAGCAATAGTTTCCTTCGGCATATCCCAGTTCTCCACAAGCGGCCATACCCTGAAGGCTATATATTCTTGCATTAAATCCCTTGTGCCAACAAAAGAGCAAACAGTGCTAAAGGCCCTTTGACATGCTTCGGCGGTATCATCAATTTTGACCTTCGGCCTCCGAAGGCCAAAGCGAGACCAGATAGGGCGTTGAATGATCTCCTTAAAATTTTCCCTTTCAATTAAGTCATTCTTAACATAAAACCATTCTTCCATCCAGGCTCTAGGCCATCTCTTTCGGAATGTGGGAACTGGATGACTGGCATTGGATCGAGCGGCGAATCCGTAACATCCAAAGTTGTTATGATACTGCTCTTTCCCGGTGGCTTTCGTCTCGTACACAAGTTCATGGATGTCGGGTACCATAATTAGGGGTACCCCCAACACTCCTAATCACAGCTGGTAAACACCCTCAGAGCAACTGACGGGCGCGGTTCAAGTCAAGGCTTCGTCTACCCAAGGGACGCAACCTCGCCCGAGCCCAGCCTCAGGCATGAGTAGTAGTCCCAGACGAGTTCACGCCTCGCCTGAGGGCCTCCCCAGGCAGCGGGCACCCCCTTGGCTCTCCCGAAGCCTGGCTCGGGCAGGCTTCGTTGTGAAGCAACCTTGACTAAACCGCCTCACCAACCGACCACATCGCAGGTGCATTCAATGCGAGGATCGCCTGACGCCGCACCCTGACACACGCGCCTCAGTCGGCCAGGCCAAAGTGACCGCAGTCACTTCACCCCCCTTTACTGTCCGATCTAACAGGAAAACAGCGCCGCTCGCCCCGCTCCGACTACTGTGCCAACCACCTAGGCGAAGCTGACAACAAGTCACGATCAACCACCGAGTTCGGCCTCGGGCGCAACAGGAAGCTCCGCCTTGCCCGACCTCAGGCTCCGGCCTCAGGAGGAGGTCTCCGCCTCGCCCGACCTCAGGCCCCAGCCTCAGGAGGAGGTCTCCGCCTCACCCGACCTCCAGACTCGGCCTCGACCTCAGTCTCGGGAGGAATCGCGTCCTCGCTCGACCCCGGCCACGGCCTCAGGAGAAGTCCATGCCTCGCCTGACCTTGGGCTCGGACCGACCGCGCCACAGGGGATACATCATTACCCTATCCCTAGCCAGCTCAGGCTACAAGGAACAAGACCGGCGTCCCATCTGGCTTACCCAAGTGACGGGTAATGATGGTGCCCCGCGTGCAACCATGACGCCGGTGGCTCTCAGCCCCTTACGGCAGCAAGGAGACGTCAGCAGGATCCTTGCCGCACTGCTAGCTGTGCCCCTACAGGGCTCAAGCGCTTCTCCGACGGCCATGCTATCACATATACAGGGCTCAAGCTCTCCCCCAACAGCCACGATGGCATGTACATAGGGCTTAGGCATCTCTCTGCCAGACACGTTAGCACATTGCTACACCCCCATTGTACATCTGGACCCTCTCCTTGCATCTATAAAAGGGAGGTCCAGGGCCTTCCCGTGGAGGGAGGAGGGCTCTCGCGCAGAGGGGACGGCGGGCTGACGAACCGGCTCTCTTCTTCCCTCTCATGACGCTTGTAACCCCTACTACGAGCGGCACCCCCGGCGCGAGATAATACAAGTCTCCCGTTTGTGTTCCTTCTCGCGCCAACCCATCTGGGCTGGGACACGCAGCGATGACAAATTCACTAGTCGGTTCGGAGGACCCCCCGGGTCTGAAACGCCGACAGTTGGCGCGCCAGGTAGGGGCCTGCTACGTGTTAACAATCACCTTCCCGTTGAGTTCCAGATGGGGAGTCTTCAGCAACCTCTTTAGCCCGGGACGATGCTTCGCTTTGGGAGTCTCGAATTCATGTCCCTCAACGGCAGCTACGACATGGTACTCCTTCCCGCACAGCACTACAACAGCGACAGTCGTCAGCTCGCCCGGCAGCGGCAAACTCGACGACGTCTTCCCCCCGTGGAGGAAGAGGAACATCTGCGTTTGCCTCGCCACCCTCCTCGCCGCAGGAGGAGGAGGCGGGGCGACCGTGGCCAGGCAGGAGGCAGCACCTCGTCGGTTGTCGCACCGGAGCGAGTCGACGACACCGGCGCCCCAGCAAGGGACATGCCGGGCGTTGTCCTCGTGCCCGAGACAATGACGGGTGTCGCTTCCCCGCCATATGCCGATGACAAGCGAACTAACGACGCCAGCACCCTCGTGAAGGACCTGCTGGGCGTCACCCTCGTACCTAAGATGACGGTGCGCTCCGACGCGACGTCACCACCGCCCATCGACCAAGAGGTACCGTCCGTCTTCCACTCTGTGCCCTTTCGGTTCAGCTTCGATCCGCCTAGCGACCCCGCTTCGGTGAGCGCTTTATCTAGGGCGTATCCTGATCTCCTGGGATATCATATGTGGTCATCCTGGGACTGACTGAGGACCGTCTCAACCTACGGGCCCTCGGGTTCCGAGGAAGAGGATGGTCCCGACTCCGGTTGGGATTTCTCCGGACTACATGATTCTGGTGCTATGCGAGACTTCATGACCGCATGTGACTACTGCCTCTCTGGTTGCTCGGATGATGGCCATAGCCTTGTTGACAAGGGTTATGGCCCGAGTCACGAATGTTTCCACGTCGATCTGGGGGATCTCGACGAAGGCAACCACCCTGGTATGCCAGAGAATGACCCTGGGCCTGCGTCTCGCGTTGACATCCCGCGAGAGCTAGCTGTGGTCCTAGTCCCTGCGGGGGTCAGGACACACAGCTCGAGCAAATCTGCGAGATGCAGGCCAAGCTCGACGAGGAAGCAGGGCGACTTGTGCAGCTCCGGCAAAACATCGAGCAGGAGCGGGCAGGTCAGGCACTCGCCGGAGGAATGTGTCATCGGCCCCAGGAAGTCCAGCGCCGTGTCGTTGATAATGCCAGGGCAGCACTGCCCCCGGCCGTCAGCGAGACCAGCCAGAACCTGGCTGCAGCAGCGATGCTGCTCCGGACGATGCCGGAGCCATCCACCACTGAGGGGCAGCGTATCCAGGGCAAGCTCAAGAATCTCCTGGAGCATGCCGTGGTTCGACAAGCCGAAAGCTCTGCCTCCCGAAGGCGAGGGTGCCCCTCGGAGCATCACGCAACACCCTCCCGACACATGCGAGAGGCCTCGGTTCACACCGAGTGTACATGGGATGGGACGCCTGCCGCCCCAGACCGCCTCGGCAACGCGCAACACTGCCACGACCGTCGAGCCTGCCTCGACGAGAAGGTGCGCCGAGGCTACCATCCCAGGCGTGGAGGACGCTACGATAGTGGGGAGGATCGGAGCCCTTCGCCCGAGCCACCCGGTCCGCAAGCCTTCAGCCGAGCCATACGATGAGCGTTGTTCCCGAACCGGTTCCGAGCCCCAACTACTATCACCATGTACTCGGGGGAGACGAGGCCAGAGCTGTGGCTTGCGGACTACCGGCTGGCCTGCCAGCTGGGAGGGACGGACGACGACAACCTCATCATCCGCAACCTTCCCCTGTTCCTCTCTGACGCCGCCCGGGCCAGGCTGCAGCATCTGCCTCCTGCGCAGATCTCCAACTGGGACGACATGGTCGAGGCTTTCACTGGGAACTTCCAAGGCACGTACGTGTGCCCTGGAAACTCCTAGGATCTCCGAAGCTGCCGCTAGCAGCCAGGGGAGTCCCTACGAGAGTACATCCGATGGTTTTCGAAGCAGTGCACCGAGCTGCCCAACATCACAGACTCGGAAGTCATCGGTGTGTTCCTCGCCGGCACCACTTGTCGCGACCTAGTGAGCAAACTGGGGCGCAAGACTCCTACCAAGGCGAGCGAGTTGATGGACATCGCCACCAAGTTCGCCTCTAGTCAGGAGGCGGTTGAAGCCATCTTTCGGAAAGACAAGCAGCCTCAGGAGAGGCAGTAGGAAGACGTCCCCGAGGCGTCTGCCTAGCGGGGCGCGAAGAAGAAGGCCAAGAAGAAGTCGCAAGCAAAGCGCGACGCCACTGACACAGATCTTGTCGCTGCCGCCAAGTAGAGGAACCCTCGAAAGCCTCCCGGAGGGGCTAACCTGTTCGACAAGATGCTCAAGGAGCCGTGTGTTGGGGCCGTGCTTCGGTGCGCCGAAGGTCTTACACGAAGAAGCAGCTTCGGCTGAAGTCGTCTCCAAGAGATGGCCGAAGGTTCCTTTTCATGGAGCTTCGGCGTTACAAACCGACATAGAGATAGAATGACCTTTTTATCCATAGAGGTCTGAGTCAATGTTGTAAACTTGTGTAAGGGGCATAATTGTAATTTGTCACAGGCTGTGACCTGTGTCTATAAATAGATGAACAGTACCTCTGTACTGTTCACGCGAACCTGTCATTTGCTTTCGCATCACACTTGTACTCTCGCTTTCCTTGGGACCGAAGGTACATTTGTAATTCGAAATCATTTATATTCATTCATGTTAGTAAAAATGGAAATGATTCTATGATAGCATTTAAATGTTTATTTTATACCTCATGATCTATATGAATACTTCGTCCATCATTATTATGTTTACGAAGGTACGCCCTTCGTAACCTTCGTCCGAAACTCTTTATATCCCGAAAGGATATAATGTGATGGAGGACGAAGGACTTTAACACTTAACATTTTCTGTGTTGCCTTGTTCTTAAATCTTAGCCTTTGAGAACAAGCCCCCAACACCGTGCCCCTATCATCAGGGTCCCGTCAAGCACACCCTTGAGGAATGTGTCATGCTTCGGCGCTACTTCCATAAGGCCAGACCCCCCACGAGAGATGGCAAGGGCCTAGACAACGATAAGAAGGAGGGCAACCAGGAGGAGGAGTTCCCCGAGGTCCACGGCTGTTTCATGATCTATGGTGGGCAAGTGGCGAACGCCTCAGCTTGGCACCGCATGCAAGAGCGCAGAGAGGTCTGCTCGGTCAAGGTGGCGGCGCCAGTCTACCTAGACTGGTCCGACAAGCCCATCACCTTTGACCAAGGCGACCACCCCGACTGCGTGCCGAGCCAAAAAGGTACCCGCTCATTGTCGACCCTGTCATCGGCAACGTCCGGCTCACCAAGGTCCTCATGGACGGAGGCAGCAACCTCAACATCATCTACGCCGAGACCCTTGAGCTCTTGGGGATCGGTTTCTCCACGATCCGGGCCGGTGCAGCGCCCTTCCACGGGATCGTCCCCGGAAAGCGCATCCTACCCCTCGGGCAAATCGATTTGCCCGTCTGCTTCGAGACTCCCTCCAACTTCCGAAAGGAAACCCTCATGTTCGAGGTGGTCGGGTTCTGAGGAACCTACCACGCGGTGTTGGGAAGGCCGTGCTACGCCAACTTCATGGCCGTCCCCAACTACACTTATCTCAAGCTCAAGATGTCGGGCCCCAACGGGGTCATCACCGTCGGATCCACGTACCGCCACGCGTACGAATGCGACGTGGAATGCGTGGAGTACGCTGAGGCCCTCGCCGAGTCCGAGGCCCTCATCACTGACCTAGAGCGCCTCTCTAAGGAGGCACCCGATGCGAAGCGACACACCAGCAACTTCGAGCCAGCTGAGGCGGTCAAATCCGTCCCTCTCGACCCCAGCAACGACAATGGCAAGCAAGTCTGGATCGGCTCCGGGCTCGACCCCAAATAGGAAGCAGTGCTCGTCGACTTTCTCCGCGCAAACGCCGAAGTTTTCGCGTGGAGTCCCTCGGACATGCCCGGCATACCGAGGGATGTCGCCGAGCACTCACTGGACATCCGAGCTGGGGCTCGACCCGTGAAGCAGCATCTGTGCCGTTTCGACGAAGAAAAGCGCACAGCCATCGGCGAGGAGGTTCACAAGCTGATGGCCGCAGGGTTCATCAAAGAGGTATTCCATCCTGAATGGTTAGCTAACCCTGTGCTTGTGAGAAAGAAAGGTGGGAAATGGAGGATGTGCGTTGACTACATCGGGCTGAACAAAGCATGTCCAAAGGTTCCCTACCCTCTGCCTCGCATCGGCCAAATTGTGGACTCCACCGCTGGGTGCGAAACCCTGTCATTCCTCGACGCCTATTCAGGTTATCACCAAATCAAGATGAAAGAATCCGATCAGCTCGCGACTTCTTTCATCACACCTTTTGGCATGTATTGTTATACTACTATGCCATTTGGCTTGAGGAATGCAGGGGCCACATACCAAAGATGCATGAACCACGTGTTCAGAGAGCACATCGGCCGAACGGTCGAGGCTTACATCGATGACATCGTTGTCAAGACAAGGAAGGCCTCCGACCTCCTCTCTGACCTTGAGACAACGTTCAAGTGTCTGAGAGCAAAAGGCATGAAACTCAATCCCGAGAAGTGTGTCTTTGGAATCCCCCGAGGCATGCTCCTAGGGTTCATCATCTCTGAGCGAGGCATCGAAGCCAACCCGAAGAAGATCACGACTATCACCAACATGGGACCGATCAAAGATTTGAAAGGAGTGCAGAGGGTCATGGGATGCCTTGCGGCCCTGAGCCGCTTCATCTCACGCCTTGGCGAGAAAGGCTTGCCTCTGTACCGCCTCTTAAGGAAGGCCGAGCGCTTCACTTGGACCCCCGAGGCCGAGGAAGCCCTCAGAAACCTTAAGGCGCTCCTTACAAATGCACCCATCCTGGTGCCCCCCCCGCTGCAGGAGAAGCCCTCTTGATCTACGTAGCCTCGACCACCCAGGTGGTCAGCGTCGCGATCATAGTCGAGAGACGAGAAGAAGGGCATGCATTGCTCGTCCAGAGGCCGGTCTACTTCATCAGTGAAGTGCTATCCGAGACCAAGATTCGCTACCCACAGATCCAGAAGCTACTATACGCAGTGATACTGACACGGCGAAAGTTGCGACACTACTTCGAGTCTCATCCGATGACTGTGGTGTCATCCTTCCCCTGGGGGAGATCATCCAGTGCCGTGAGGCCTCGGGTAGGATAGCAAAGTGGGCAGTGGAGCTCATGGGCGAAATGCTATCATTCGCCCCTCGGAAGGCCATAAAATCCCAAGTCTTGGCCGACTTCCTGGCGGAATGGACTGACACCCAGTTGCCAACAGCTCCGATCCAGGCCGAGCTCTGGACCATGTGTCGATGGGTCACTCATGAAAACAGGAGCAGGCACTGGCTTGCTCTTCATTTCACCCCTCGGAAAGCATCTCCGCTATGTGATCCGCCTTCATTTTCCGGCGTCAAACAACGTGGCCGAGTATGAGGCTCTGGTTAACGGGCTGCGCATCGCCGTCGAGCTAGGGGTCTGGCGCCTCGACGCTCGTGGCGACTTGCAGCTTGTCATCGACCAAGTCATGAAGAACTCCCACTGCTGCGACCAGAGGATGGAGGACTACTGCGACGAAGTCCGGTGCCTGGAAGACAAGTTCTACGGGCTAGAGCTCAACCACATCGCCCGACGGTACAACGAGACTACGGATGAGCTGGCGAAGATAGCCTCGGGGCGGACGACGGTTCCCCCGGATGTCTTCTCCAGAGACCTACATCAACCATCCGTCAAGATCAATGACACGCCCGAGCCCGAGGAAGCCTCGGCCCAGCCCGAGGTACCCTCAGCCGAGCCCGAGGAGGCCTCGGCCGAGCCCGAGGTACCCTCGGCCATCGAGGAGGAGGCCTTGCCCGTCGAGGGGGAACAAAATGGGGTCACGCTAGATCCGAACTGGCAGACCCCGTACCTGGAATATCTCCTCCGAGGAGAGCTTCCCCTCGACAAGGCCAAAGCTCGGTGACTGGCTCGGCGCGCCAAGTCGTTCGTCTTGATGGGTGATGAAAAGGAGCTCTATCACCGCAGCCCCTCGGGCATCCTGCAACGGTGCATATCCATCACCCAAGGGCAAGAGCTATTGCAAGAAATACACTCAGGGGCTTGCGGTCACCACGCAGCACCTCGAGCCCTCGTGGGAAACGCCTTTCGACAAGGTTTCTACTGGCCAACCGCGGTGGCCGACGCCACTAGGATTGTACGCTCCTGCCAAGGATGCCAATTCTACGCGAGGCAAACGCACCTGCCCGCTCAGGCCCTGCAGACAATACTCATCACCTGGCCGTTTGCAGTATGGGGTCTGGACCTCGTCGGTCCCTTGCAGAAGGCACCCAGGGGCTTCTCGCACCTGCTGGTCGCCATCGACAAATTCTCCAAGTGGATCGAGGTCCGACCCTTGACCAGCATCAGGTCCGAGCAGGCGGTGGCATTCTTCACCAACATCATCCATCGCTTTGGGGTCCCGAACTCCATCATCACCGACAAAGGCACACAGTTCACCAGAAAAAAGTTCCTGGACTTCTGCGACGACCACCACATCCGTGTGGACTGAGCCGCCATGGCTCACCCCATGACGAATGGGCAGGTGGAGCGTGCCAACGGTATGATTTTGCAGGGACTCAAATCGAGGATCTACAACAACCTCAACAAGTTCGGCAAGCAGTGGATGAAAGAGCTACCCTCGGTGGTTTGGAGTCTAAGGACGACGCCGAGCCGGGCCACGGGGTTCTCGCCGTTTTTTCTAGTCTATGGGGCCGAGGCCATCCTCCCCACGGACTTAGAATACGGTTCCCCGAGGACCAGGGCATACGACGACTGAAGCAACCAGACCAGCCGAGAGGACTCGCAAGAACAGCTCGAGGAGGCTCGGGACGTTGCCTTACTACATTCGGCACGGTACCAGCAGTCGCTGCGACGCTACCATGCCCGAAGCGTTCGGCCCCAAGGCTTCCAAGTGGGAGACTTGGTGCTTCGTCTGTGACAGGACGCCTGAGGGCGCCACAAGCTCACTCCTCCCTGGGAAGGGCCCTTAATCATCGCCAAGATTTTGAAGCCCGGAACATACAAGCTGGCCAATGACCAAGGCGAGGTCTACAGCAACGCTTGGAACATCCAACAACTACGTCGCTTCTACCCTTAAGATGTTTTAAGTCATTCATGTACCTCGTTTTGTTTACATACATAAAGTCTAACCGTCAAGGAAGGGTCGGCCTCGCCTCAGCAAAGCCCGACCCTCCCTCAGGGGCTAGAAGGGGGGAACCCCCTCTGCGTCAAAATTTTCCTCAGAAAATTTTTCTACCAAAACGACCTTCGTGCTTTCGACTTCCATATCGATAGCGGGATCCTGAAAACGACGAGAGTACACGTAAGCGGCAAGGCCGACCGAGCCGAGGAACACCTACGCCTCCGGGATACGGATACCTCACTCATCACCTTCCGTGAGAAGTAACTCATGCTCGGATAAGCGATCCTGCTACCGAACAAGTCCAAACACTCGGGTAGAAAACGACTTTCGTGCCTTCTCGACTGTACGATAACAGAATCCTATGACCAAATGAGAGTGCACGTAAGCGGAAAGGTCGACCGAGCCGAGAAACTCCTACGCCTCCGGGATACGGATACCTCACTCATCACCTTCCACGAAAAGTAACTCTTGCTTGGATAAACAATTCTGCTACTGACAAACAAGTCGTGATGGTCGAAACAAGAGGAAAGAAAACGCAGCTTTTTAACACGACGATAAAGTGTTTAGGCCTCGGCGGCCGTGAAAAACAGGCGCATGCTACAGACAAATTGTTCCTGTAGGTTCAGGCATCGACAGGGGGAGCAGCAGCACCCTCCGTGTTGTTTCCACCCTCGGCGGAACCTGGCCCGACCTCGGACGGCAACCCGGGCAAAAGGACCTCCACCCAAGGGAGGACGCCAGCACCGCGCCCGCGGATGACCTGGTCGAGCTCCAGCAGCCGCTGCTACATCTTCTCGGTCTGGGAAGCCGCCAGCTCCTGGGCCGACGAAGCCTCTTCTCGAGCCGACTCCGCCCCTGTCCACGCCAACACCGCTGCCTCCGGCTCCAGCTCATCGCAGAGCGGCCGAGGGTCCTGAAACTGAGCAAGAGAGGCCTAGAGCGGCAAGGCCGACCGAGCCGAGGGACTCCTACGCCTCCGGGATACGGATACCTCACTCGTCACCTTCCACGAAAGGCAACTCACGCTCAGTTAAGTGGTTCGGCTAGCCAACAGGCAAGTCCCAGTGCTCGAAATAAGGAAGTAACGCAGCTTTATACTCGAATACCCAAATGTTCAGGCCTCGACAGCCGCAAAGAACAAACACATATACTCGGGGTAACTATGCTACACAGGCTTAGACATCGGCAGAACCCTCGGTGGTTCTCCTGACCTACGACAAATGTCTAAGTACTTGAAGCAGATACATTTTGCTCAGGCAAAAAACCCAGTATATTCTCCTATAGATGGGACTCCGGTTCCATTCCTGCGGGTATGAACAATCTCCACACCAGAGGGCCCGTGGGATGACGAACTCTAAGCGGCTCGCCGGCGACCTCTGCAGCAGCAGAGACAACGACCTTCACCTCGAGCGGCTAAACAGCAGCAGCGATGACCTCAGGACAGGCGCTGCTGTGAAAAGGCCCTCGCCCGCGTCCCCACGCGAGGGGCGAGGACAAGCCATTAAAGCCGAAGAGTCGGAGGCCACCGTCCGTGGGATCGAACCCATCGACACTGCGCCGGCGAACAGCGGCCGCCCCAAAGCACACCGGCAGGTCCTCTTTCCCATCCTCGCCGAGGCCGTCCCAGAACACGAGTACCGCCCTCGTGGCGTATGGCGTGCTGGGCGACCCCCCGTCGTAGCTGACGGTGCGAGGAGGACCTGGACGTGGCCGGCCCGCGCGCGGCACGACCACCGCCCAGATGAAGGACGGAAAGCTGCACCCTGGCTGGGGAGCAGTAGTTCGCCTTCCCCCGCATGGCTGGAGGATGCCTTTCTCCCCCAAACGCTGGGGAAGAAAAGGGTCACCGACCCATGCGGAGGCAACCCCCCACTCGGTGAGCTCCTCCGCCTCAGCCCGAATGACAAAGATCCTTGAAGCTGAGGGCGGGGCGGAGGCCGCAGCCCAGCTTGCTTCTCCCCACCAAACTGACCATTGGTGAGGGAATGCAGCCGGGCTGCACGACAAAAATCCTTGAAGCCGAGCGATGGCTGAAGAGCGCCAATCTCCACAAGGTCGCGCTCCTCTAACGACAGCAAGAGCAAGGCGACGCCGGTACGCCCCATCCGGGGGCTCGAAAGGTGGAAGGGCGCGATGCAAGAGAGGAGAACGAAGACATGGCTACTGCCCGGGGGATCGCCCCCCCTTTTTAAAGGCAGCTCTCTTCACTCGCATCCCCAGGCGTCACGGGCAAAGTCTTCATCGACGTGCTCCAGGGTTCCTCCCCTACGACACGGGGGCTGGGCCCCACACGTCATTGAGAGCACCTAGAGGGGGGGTGAATAGGTGATCCTGTAGAACTTGAAACTTAAGCCACAAAAACTTGGTTAAGCGTTAGCACAATAATCACCAAGTGGCTAGAGAGGAGTCTCAACAAAACACAATAACCACAAGAGATCAATCACAGAGATGGCACGATGGTTATCCCGTGGTTCGGCCAAGACCAACGCTTGCCTACTCCACGTTGTGGCGTCCCAACAGACGAGGGTTGCAATCAACCCCTCTCAAGCGGTCCAAAGACCCACTTGAATACCATGGTATTTTGCTTGCTTTTCTTAATCCCTTTTGCGAGGAATCTCCACAACTTGGAGCCTCTCGCCCTTACACTTGAAGTTCACAAAGAAGTACGGAGCAAGGGAGGGATTAGCAACTCACACAAGACACAAAGATCACAGCAAATACGCACACACACAAGACCCAGACTTAAGCTCAAGAGACTAGCACACTAGAACGGAGCTCAAATCACTAGAATGTCGAATAAGTGCGCAAGAATGAAGTGTGAGTGATCAAGATTGCTCAAGGAATGCTTGGTGTACTCCTCCATGCGCCTAGGGGTCCCTTTTATAGCCCCAAGGCAGCTAGGAGCCGTTGAGAGCAATTCTGGAAGGCAGATCTTGCCTTCTGTCGACTGGCGCACCGGATAGTCCGGTGCACCACCGGACACTGTCCGGTGCAGATATCCTTCCTTATTTGGCGAAGCCGACCGTTGGAGTCTGAGAGCCGTTGGCGCACCGGACACTGTCCGGTGCACACCGGACAGTCCGGTGCACCAATGTGACCGTTGGCTCGGCCACGCGTCACGCGCGGAATCCTCAGCCGACCGTTGCCCCGGCTGACTGTTGACTCACCGGACAGTCCGGTGCACCACCGGACAGACCGGTGAATTTTAGCTGTACGCCGTTAATCATCTCCCGAGAGCGACGAGTTCGCCTATGAACGGCTCACCGGACAGTCCGGTGCGCCACCGGACAGTCCGGTGAATTATAGCCGTACGCCGTCGTCGAAGTCCCGAGAGCAGCCTGTTCGCCAGAGCTAGCCTGGCGCACCGGACACTGTCCGGTGCACCACCGGACACTGTCCGGTGCACCCAGACTGAGCAGACTTTGGCTGAACAAAGCCATCTCTTTTCCAACTCAATTTTTCCTGTTTCCAGCACTTAGATGCAATACATTAGTCCATAAAACAATGTACTAAGTCTAGAAACATACCTTTTGACTTGATTTGCACTTTGTTCACCATATTGCATAGATCAACACAAAAGCACTTGCGTTGGCACTCAATCACCAAAATACTTAGAAATGGCCCAAGGGCACATTTCCCTTTCAGTCATGCGAGCTGATCCAAGGTGCGAAGAAGGCGAACCGTCGCGCGCGAGGCGTGCAACCATCCTGCGGTTACAAGCGCTCCCCCATCTTCACCGTAACCGGTGGTCGAAAGGGCGGACCGCCACTCGACAGGCATCCAACCGCACCACGATTGTGCACCCTTTCGGCTTCGCCGCATCTGACATGGAGGCCCGGGCCCACATGTCATGTAACCGGCGCGCCGGTTACGACGTACAAGAAACTGCACCGCCACTCGCGCCAATGCTGCTCCTCCTCGACTGCGGAACCGGTGCCGCGACTCGAGGCAGCCCTGCGCATGACCCAACAGTGCCAATTCAGGGCAACGATCACAGGTCAGTCAGCTGCAGGGATAGGCGTGGCGGTCGGCATGGCCCAAAAGTGGGCCGGCAGTAATGGCAGCAGCAGACGAGCGGAAGCAGCGGTCAAATCAACTGCAGGTTCGCATCCCCTCCTGAAGCGACAGGAGAGCCCTCTCCCATGGCGTGAAGACGACGCACTCGTGTCCTGTTCCTCGAACGGCTCGCACGTGCAACGGGCGCCACGCGAATTGCCCGTCCCATCGCATTAACTCCCTAGCAGAGCAAGCGACATCTCTAGCAGGCGAGGCGGCCGTCGTTTCACCTCCGCCATGGTGACCGCGTCAAAAAAGGTGCACCACCTTATTTAAATACATATCCTTCCCATCCTCCTCCTCTCTCTCTCTCACTACAGGGACCGGGAAAGGGGATGTTTTAGAAAGGATCCTTCTCGGCGAAGGAAGCGGGCCCCGAGCCCTCCTACTGATCAGGGGTTCGAAGGCTGGCCCCTCGGAAGGGTTTCGACAGCCGCCCCAGAGCACTTGGGCTTCAAGCCCATTACTGATCAGGGGTTCGAAGGCTGGCCCCTCGGAAGGGTTCGACAGCCGCCCCAGAGCGCTCGGGCTCCGTGCCCATTACTGATCAGGGGTTCGAAGGCCGGCCCCTCGGAAGGGTTCGACAGTCACCCTAGAGCACGCAGAGTGAGGGATGACTCTGGGTACGTCTGATACATGACCGAGGCTCGGGCTACGCTCCCGAGGTACCCTAGGACATTTCCGAGACCGGCGGGAACGATTTGTAACGGAATCCCACCAAAGGGAGGCATTGAGCCCTCGGACCCTGTCGAAGGGGTCCGGGTCCGGTGAATCACCCGCAGGTACTTTTGGAGTGCGCCTCTGGGCCACCAGCCGACCCCTAACGAATGGGGCACGAGCGTCCACTCGGATTACCCATTAGCAGCTCACTGGAAACACCATGTTCGGTGCCCTCCGAGGGCAACATGGCGCTTTCCCCCCTCCTCCTTGCGGAAAGGCGACGAAGGGGCGTATGATAAAAGTCGGGAAAGTCCTTGATCGTCCTCTCGCTCCGTGCAGAGGCTCGGGGGCTGCTCTCGCACTCGCTACGGCCAAACTGTTGATAGCGTCAACAAACCTGCTTGAAAACTCGGGACCTGACCACGCACCCGGGCTATGGCCAGGCCGCATGAGGGAACGACCAGACCGGCCGAGGCACCACGAAAAGCATTAAGACCTTAGAGGAGTCAAACCACTCCTCCGAGGCCTCGAGGGCTACACCCAGCGGGTGCGCTCGCGCGCACCCACCAGAACAAAGTAAAACCGAGAAAGGCTGGTCCCCTCACCAAAAATGCGGCAAAAGCCTCCAAGCGAGTACCAACACTCCCTTCGAGGCTCGGGGGCTACTGTCGGGTACCATAATTAGGGGTACCCCCAACACTCCTAATCACGGCTGGTAAACACCCTCAGACCAACTGACGGGCGCGGTTCAAGTCAAGGCTTCGTCTACCCAAGGGACGCAACCTCGCCCGAGCCCAGCCTCGGGCAGGAGCAGTAGTCCCAGACGAGTTCACGCCTCACCTGAGGGCCTCCCTAGGCAGCAGGCACCCCGTCGGCTCTCCCGAAGCCTGGCTCGGGAAGGCTTCATTGTGAAGCAAACTTGACCAAACCGCCTCACCAACTGACCACATCGCAGGCGCATTAATGCGAGGATCGCCTGACGCCGCACCCTGACACACGCGCCTTAGTCGGCCAGGCCGAAGTGACCGCAGTCACTTCGCCCCCCTTTATTGTCTGATCTGACAGAAAAACAACGCCGCTCGCCCCGCTCCGACTACTGTGCCAACCGCCCAGGCGAAGCTGACAACAAGTCACGATCAACCACCGAGTTCGGCCTCGGGCGCAACAGGAAGCTCCGCCTCGCCTGACCTTAGGCTCCGGCCTTGGGAGGAGGTCTCCGCCTCGCCCGACCTCAGGCCCCAGCCTCGGGAGGAGGTCTCCGCCTCGCCCGACCTCCGGACTCGGCCTCGACCTCGGTCTCGGGAGGATCGCGTCCTCGCCCAACCCCGGCCACGGCCTCAGGAGAAGTCCACTGTAACACCCTGAATTTGGGGGTATAAAATTTCTTTGCTCATATTCACAAATTCAGGTGTTACTTCCTTTTCTCATCCTTCCTCATTCTTTTCTCCCTCATTTCTATAGGAGCTAAGTGCTTATTTTACTTGTAATTATAGTTTATTATGTTAAACCCTAAGGGAGTATGAATTGTTGCATCATGTTGAACCCTAGATTTCACTTTTGCTTGGTGCATAATTCTTGGAAGGTTTGATTTGAATTTGGGGCTTATTTGAATTTGAATCAAATAGAATAAAAAAAAGAAAAGGAGAAATCAATTCAAAATAAAAAGAAAATGGAAAACAGCCCAACCCAGCCGCCCCCTCGGCCTTTCGGCCCAGTAGGCCCACTCCGCGCGCGCTCACCCGCCCCCTCCTCTCTCTGCGCTGCGGGCCCGGCCTGTCGGCGCGGCCGCCCTCCGCGCACCCGCCTCCCTCTCTCACTGCTCGTCCGGCCCCACCTGTCGGCGCTGCCGCTTCCTCGCGCGCGCCCGCTCCCTCGCTCTCTCTCTGCCCGTGGGCCCAACCCGTCAGCCCCGCTTCCCTCGCGCTCGCGCCCGCTTTCTCCTCTCTCTCTGCGCCGCGGGTCCGAGCTGTCAGCCCCGTCTCCCTCGCGTAACCGCCGCCGAGCCGCGCGCGTCCGCCTTCCTCGCGCCCACGTCGCGCGTGGGGAGCTCGCCCCACCTCGCCCCTGGCCACTAGAGCCCGAACCCCACTCGCCCTCACCCCCTCCCTCATTTGCGCACCCACCGGTCCTCTCTCTCGCCCTCTCCCTCGCTGCACGCACGCCCAGAGCGCCGCCGCCGTAAACCCTGCCGTCCCGAGCTCGGTTTCTCGTCGCCGTTGGAGCTCCGCCGCGCCCTTAGCCCCGGTGAGCTCCGCCTCGACGCCCGCAACTCGGAACGCGCCCCAATTCCCTCTCCCCCTCCCTATTTCTCTCTGCCCGCGCTCACCCGTCGTCCGCCGTGCAGCTGCCGCCGTCGACCCGGGTCCCCGTCGCGTCTCTGTCGCCGCCGAGGAGTCCCCGGAGCTCGCCTTGAGGTAACGGACCTCTCCCGCCCCTATTGCCCCTTGCTTTGCTCTCTGTTGCGCTTGATTGCTCGCCGGAGTAGAGAAACCCCGCCGCCGAGCCGCCCTGCCGTGAATCGCCCCCCCTCCGGTGCCTCTGCCCCGACCCAGACCCCACCAATGGAGTCCCCGTGCCCTTCCCGACCTCCCTGACTGCTCGGATTGCCCCAAAGCCCCGCCAGTCGCCCGCGCCCCTCGTCTCCGGCGAGCCCTCCGCCGCGGGGACGAGCGCCGCCGCCCCAGCTAGCCGTAGAAGGAGCCCGAGCCAGCCTCCCCATCCCCGCCGTCCATCTCAGATCGGATGGCCCTAATCTAAATAACCCGAGCCCAATCCCGGCCGTCCGTCGGAGATCCAACGGCCCAGGCCCGTTTCCCTCTCACCCCGTCTCTCTGCCCGCTAGGCCCCGCTTGTCAGTCCGCCCGCGCGCGCTGTCCGCCCGGCCCCGCCTGTCAGCCGCCCAGACCGCCGCGCGCCCGCGCGCCCGCCCGCAGGATCTAATCCTGATCGTCCGTTTGAGATCCAACGGCTGTAAGCGCCCGATACCCCTTCGCCCGCGCATTTTCTTAAAGAACCCCTCGGTTTTCGGGATTTTGCGCCCGCCGTCCCTGGTTTCTCGCAGTTAAGTCCTCAGCCCTTTTACTTAATTCAAAATAGGTCCCTAGGGCATATTTTTAACCCCTAAACTTGTAAAATTCATAACTTTGCCATATGAACTCCAAATTGGGTGCTTCAAATTGCAAAATGTTCATAAAATTATTATCTATCTGATTATGCACTGTTTCCCTGCTGTTTCCATGTTCCAATTAATGGTTAATCTTTAGGATAGGATTAAGGTTATTGGAACTCTATTTTGGGATGAATGAAAGGTAGTAGACTTTAATAAAAGTTGGAACACTTAAGTTTATGGACTCAAACCCTTAAGTTTAGGAACTTAAACCAGATAATTATTTAATTCCACCCCTGACTTAAACCTGAGTAGTGGATAATGACTCATTTTGTATAGTCCTCTACCCCAGACCTAGGGAACACCAAAGTGCCTATCCCTTTTCTGTTATGAGCTTGTGACCACTCTCTGCTGCATATGTTTGGTTTATTGTTTTTGTTTGTTATTTTCCCAAGTGCATAGTGTGAATGATTGCTTTACGTAGACAACGAGCAGTCTGTGTTGCCCGAGGAAGTTGCAGAGGAAGTCCCTGAGCAACAGTTTGGTGAAGGCAAGTGTCCTCAGTCCCATTATGTCCCATTTACTTTATAATACACTGTCCCGCATTACTTACTTGAAATCTAAGGATTGACTAGCTTTACACTTTACTTTATCCTTGATGACCTTATGGGCTATTATGGTTAGCATTTTGCTACTGCTTTAACTTAATCAATGAACATGATGTGAATATTTATGATACTGTTATCCTGATGATGTTGATGATCTTGTGATACTCTAGGGGGCTCAGGCTGTTTCCTGAGTACCTCTCCGTAAGGACCTGTTCGTTGAGAGACCACCCGGGATAACAGTGCAACCATGAGGGTGAAATGGGACGCCCTTAGCTAATTAATTAGAGGAACTAGAGGTGTAGTTGCTTCGCCGTCGTGCCGTCAATGGGGTCCAGGCACAGTGCTTGCTCTGCCGAGGCTGAGTGCCGAGGTTCTTTCGTTTTGCTTTGTTAGCCACTCTCCTGCGGGGAGGGGTACTGTGTTTATCAAACTGGAGAAACCTAACGGGCAGCTATGATCTCTAGGAAATCTTTGTAAAGGCTTTGTAGTGAATCCCTGGCCATTCACCTTGGGAGTGAATAAGGGTCTTGCAAGCCCGGGCTAGAGAGGGAATCATGACTCATGGGTAAAGTGTGCGACCTCTGCAGAGGGTAGTGAAACTGATATATCAGCCGTGCTCACGGTTAAGAGCAGCCTTGGGATCCTCTTTGATTAGAGATACAAATGGTTCGAGATACAAGGATTATGTTATGATTTTGGTTCGAATATGATGATGTTGTTCCTCGATGAGGAAAGGGTTCATGGGCTGGTTAATGATAAAATCTGGCTTCTACTAATGATAAATACCTGACCAACTAAAAGCAACTGCTTGAGCCTAACCCCACATAAAGCTAGTCCACTTCAGCCAAACGGGACATTTGCTGAGTACGTTGATGTGTACTCATCCTTGCTTTACCACCAAACACCAGGTTGTCCGCATTGTAACCACTGCTCAGGAGAAGGCGAAGTCGTGGAAGGAGACTTCCAGGAGTTTCAAGACTACGACGAATTCTAGGTGTGGGTTGGCGGCAACCCCCAGTCAGCTGCCTGTGAAGGCCTTATCTTTACTGCGTTTCGCTAGCACTTTGATTTAACTGTTAAGTTGATGACTATGTGGATGTCTATGACTCTGTGATGTAATAAGTTTTTACTCTTTTATGTTATTATTCGAGCATTGTGCGATGGTGTTCATTTATGTAATCGCTGTGTACGTGAGTTCTGATCCTGGCACGTACATAGTTCGCATTCGGTTTGCCTTCTGAAACCGGGTGTGACATAAGTGGTATCAAAGCCGTGCTGACTGTAGGACCGCTGACCTAGAGTAGCACTGGTCGTATTAAGGACTATTGACCTTCCCTCTCACCTTGACCTCTGATGTTACTTCAAAAGTCGGTCACCTCGACCAACCCTATGTTTTACTACATATATATGTACTATATTATGCCTTGTTAAAATTTTTATCTTATTCCGTCTATGGTTTACTCACTTGTCATATTAGTTCTGCTCTTACTCTTATGCTTACGGTGTCTTTTGTAGATGGCTCGTCTTAGACACACTGCACGTAAGTCGGTGATTCCTTTCCTGCCGTCTCGACTTGCGGAGCGTCCTCTGCACCGCACCGTGTCCGGTCAGTCGAGTCACCTGGAGAGGCTGCACCACCGCCTGCGTGAGGAGCAGGAACGCCGACGCCAGCACGGAGAGCAGCAGGGCTCTTCCTCCTCATCCCAGCATGAGGTGGAGTCCGTGAGGCCCCGTTCCTCTGTTGCCCAGCTGGAGGCGCCCCTTGCACCACCGCGGGACGCTCCGGCTGTTGGAGGAGGACCTGGAGGAGATCCCGACGACGACGACTCAGACCACAGCACGGAGTCTTCTGAGCCGCAGGAGGCGGAAGGATGGGTCGCCCGACCCATCACCCGTGACGCCGCTCGCGGTTGTCACTTCCACGACGCACTCGACACCTTGCTGCGCCAGGCTTTCGACCGGCACACCTGGTCGATCGAGTACCGTTGTGTAGTCTACCAGCACAGTCGCGGGAGGTACCCGGACCGCTGGGAGGCTACCTGCCTAGTTCGCCGTCCGGAGGATGACCTCCGGGGTGCGGAGGCCGTTTCGGAGCACTATTCCATCTCCGAGAGGGACACCGCAGAGGCGGCTATGCAGGATGCAGCACGACGTGCACTCTCCCAGTACTGTTCTTTGTTCGGTGGCGTGGCCGACGGTCTTAACCTTCGGTACTACCCCCGCCGCCCTACTGGCAGTACCGAGAGTGTGGTTGTCTCCCCTGTTGGTGAGGCTAACCCTAGGTTGAGCAGCACAGTTAACCTAGTCGCAGTGCTTAACACTGAGCTGGACCACTCTCTGGACGAGCTGAGCAGGGCTCGAACGGAGATTGCGGAGTTGCGTGCTGAGCTGGCAGAGCGCCATCACCAGGAGGGTGGTTCTCCCGCTCCTGTCGGGACTCAGCACCCATACCGCTCGCCGCCGCGTGGTCACCACACTTATGGTTCCCCTGTCTGTAAGACCAGGATAGATCTGGATCCTTAGATCGTTAGCGTCGGAGTTTGTAATAATTCTTAAGTCAGATGTCTCAGTCTTAGGTAGTCAGTTTAGTTTGCTTATCAGTTGCTTCCATTTAGTTTAGTTTGCTTATCAGTCGCTTGCATGCTTGTTATGATGAACTTGTACTGGATTTGGATCTTTGTAATGACTGTAGCCAACATGTGGGTTTCCCCTGCAGTTTGGCTTAGCTAGTAATGTTAAAGAAGTCAGTTGTTTAGTTGGGAAGCCATTTACTTCTACTTTCCTTCTTATCTGAGAAGCTGTGTTGAATCAGTATGAGGATCAGTGAAGCTCTTTGTTCACTCAGTGTCATGAAGAATTCTGTATTCTCTTTTCTTATGCTGGAGGATTGTAAGATCAATGCTGATGTATGAATGTCTTCCGCAGATGTCTGACAACAGGCGCCGATGCAACAGGCGTGCTCAGCTGGAGCCGCATGACCAGCAGGAGGAAAATCAGAGGCAGCCTCCCCCGCCACCCCCGATGACAGTGGAGCAGATGTTCTTGATGCAGACTCAGGCAGTGCAGGCCATTGGGCAGACTTTGGCAGCCATGCAGCAGGCTCAACAGCAACCCCAACCCCAGTTGCAAGTGCAGATGCCCCAGATGCCACGAGATAAGCGTGGTGAGTTCATGAGAGGGCACCCTCCTACCTTCGCCCATTCTGCCGACCCCATGGATGCAGAAGACTGGCTGCGCGCAGTGGAGAGAGAACTGCGCACCGCTCAATGTGACGACAGGGAGAAGGTTCTGTATGGCCCCCGTCAGCTAAGGGGAGCAGCCCAGTCCTGGTGGGAGTCCTACCTCGCCACCCATGCTGACCCCGAGGCCATCACCTGGGAGGAATTCAGTGAGAGTTTCCGCAGATACCATGTGCCAGAGGGACTGATGATCGTGAAGAAGGAGGAGTTTCTGGCTCTGAAGCAGGGACCCCTGTCTGTTAGTGAATACAGAGACAAGTTTCTGCAGCTATCTCGTTATGCACCTGAGGATGTCAACACTGATGCTAAAAGGCAGTACAGGTTCATGAGGGGTTTGGTGGATCCCCTGCATTACCAGCTGATGAATCACACCTTCCCCACCTTCCAGCACCTGATCGATAGGGCAATTATGACTGAGAAGAAGCGTAAGGATATGGAAGATCGGAAGCGCAAGATGAGTGGACCCCAGACCGGAGGCATCAGCCGTCCACGTTTCTCAGGCAGTTCATCTCAGCAAGGCAGGCCTGGTCACCCACAAGGATATCAGAATCAGAACCAGCGTCCGCATCAGCAGCAGTTTCAGAGGCAGTATCAGCAGCAGCAGCAGCAGTATCGTCAGAACAGCCAGCAGGGAGGTAATCAGTATCAGAAGCAGAACAACCAGGTACCTCGCCTTCCTGCCTCCGCAGCAAACCAGAGCAACCAGGCAGCCCCAGCACAAGGAGGAGGCAGAGGATGTTTCCACTGTGGAGAACAAGGCCACTGGGCGATGCAATGCCCAAAGAAGGCGGCGCAGCAGCAGACCAACCCCAATGCTCCAACAAGGCAAGGTGTACTGCAGCCGGTAGCAGGCAATCGTAACCAAGCGTACAACCGTGGAAAGGTGAACCACTTGGAGGCCGAAGCGATCCAGGATGCACCAGATGTGGCAGTAGGTATGTTTTCAGTCGAATCTCATCCCACGAAAGTGCTATTTGATACTGGTGCAACTCATTCATTTGTCACTGCAACCTGGGTAGAATTGCATAACATCTCAGTAGAGGCAATGATGCCGCCCATGAGGATTAATTCGGTTGGTGGTAAGGTGCAAGCAGATAGAATGTGCTCAAATATAAGGGTGGAAATAAGGGGGATAGGGTTCCCCAGTGACCTAATAGTAATAGACACCCCTGGGATAGATGTTATTCTAGGGATGAATTGGTTAATGAAGTATGAAGCGAATATTAGCTGTGACAAGAGGACCGTAACATTAAAGTCCCCGTCAGGAGAGGAGGTAGTGGCCGAGCTAAGGATGCCTAAATCAGCGGAGGGTGTCTGTCACCAGATCTCAGTTGATAGTAAGGAACCCAACCCGCTCGAGACTATCAAGGTGGTGTCGGACTTTCCGGACGTATTTCCCGAGGAGCTAACGGGCATGCCACCCGAGAGAAAGGTTGAGTTTGCCATAGAGCTTATCCCTGGTACCGCCCCCATTTCCAAAAGGGCCTACCGAGTGTCTGGACCAGAATTGGTGGAACTCAAGAAGCAGATAGATGAGATGTTAGAGAAGGGTTACATCAGACCAAGTACCTCGCCTTGGGCCGCTCCGGTGTTGTTCGTAGAGAAGAAAGATGGTACCAAAAGGATGTGCATAGACTACAGAGCCTTGAATGAAGTCACTGTCAAGAACAAGTACCCCCTGCCAAGGATAGAAGATTTGTTCGACCAGCTCAGAGGTGCCAGCGTGTTCTCGAAGATAGATCTGAGGTCAGGCTACCATCAACTCAGAATCCGACCCTCGGACATACCGAAGACAGCATTCATCACCAAGTACGGGTTATATGAATTCACAGTTATGTCCTTCGGTTTGACCAATGCGCCAGCTTTCTTTATGTACCTGATGAACAGTGTGTTCATGGATTATCTGGACAAGTTTGTGGTAGTGTTTATCGATGACATTCTCATATATTCCAAAAGTGAGGAAGAGCATGTGGAGCATTTGAAGATGGTATTGCAAAGGCTACGAGAGCAACAACTGTATGCCAAGCTAAGCAAATGCGAGTTCTGGATTCATGAAGTCTTGTTTCTGGGTCACATCATAAATCAAGATGGGTTGGCAGTGGATCCAAAGAAAGTGGCAGATATCCTGAACTGGAAAGCACCAAAGGATGTTCGTGGGATCAAGAGTTTCATTGGAATGGCTGGGTATTACCGGCGTTTCATCGAAGGCTTCTCAAAGATTGCAAGACCAATGACAGCGTTACTAGCGAAGAAAGTTGAGTTCAAGTGGACCCAAAAGTGTCAGGAAGCATTTGAAGAACTGAAGAATAGATTGACTACAGCTCCGGTGTTAGTCCTGCCTGATGTTCACAAGCCATTCTCAGTGTATTGCGATGCTTCTTACACCGGATTGGGATGTGTGCTAATGCAAGAAGGAAGAGTTGTAGCATATTCATCTCGGCAGCTGAAGATCCATGAGAAAAATTATCCCACACATGACCTGGAGTTGGCAGCAGTAGTTCATGCTTTGAAGACCTGGAGACATTACCTGTATGGGCAGAAGTGTGACATTTATACAGATCATAAAAGTCTGAAGTACATATTTACCCAGTCAGAGTTAAACATGAGGCAGCGAAGATGGTTGGAATTGATCAAAGACTATGAGTTGGAGATACATTACCATCCAGGCAAGGCCAACGTGGTTGCAGATGCTTTGAGCAGGAAGAGTCAAGTCAATATGTTGGCCATGTACCCAATGCCATATGAGTTAGCCAAGGAGTTCGACAGACTGAGCCTCGGTTTCCTGAACAGTACGCAAGGAGTAACAGTGGAATTAGAGCCCACCCTAGAGCGGGAGATCAAAGAAGGGCAGAAGGATGATGAAAGCATCAACAAGATCCGGCAGCTAATCTTAGAAGGAAGAGGCAAAGACTTTCGAGAGGATGAAGA
Source organism: Zea luxurians (assembly GCA_029449295.1). NCBI lineage: Eukaryota > Viridiplantae > Streptophyta > Magnoliopsida > Poales > Poaceae > Zea > Zea luxurians. The sequence continues at coordinate 153,939,390 of JAOPSE010000004.1, forward strand.
GGGGGTAATATGGTTCAAGGATCGATTGTGTGTCCCCGACCTCAAACCTATTCGGGAGCTGATCCTAAAGGAAGCTCATGAGACAGCCTACTCCATACACCCTGGGAGTGAGAAGATGTATCAGGATTTAAAAAGGAGGTTTTGGTGGTATGGCATGAAAAGAGAGATCGCAGAATACGTCGCCATCTGTGATAGCTGTCAAAGAACCAAAGCAGAGCATCAAAGGCCCGCCGGATTGTTGCAGCCATTGCGGATTCCTCAGTGGAAGTGGGATGAGATCGGGATGGATTTTATAGTTGGCCTACCTCGTACCCGGGCCGGTTATGATTCCATCTGGGTGGTTGTGGACCGCTTAACAAAGGTGGCCCATTTCATACCTGTGAAGACCACATATACCGGAGCAACGTTAGCTGAGTTATACATGTCACGGATAGTTTGCCTCCATGGTGTGCCGAAGAAGATAGTGTCAGATCGAGGAACGCAGTTCACCTCTCATTTTTGGCAGCAGCTACAAGAAGCTTTGGGCACTCATTTGAACTTCAGCTCAGCTTATCATCCGCAGACAGACGGTCAGACTGAAAGAACTAACCAGATCCTAGAAGATATGCTGAGAGCCTGTGCGTTGCAAGACAAGTCAGGATGGGACAAAAGGTTACCTTATGCAGAATTCTCCTACAACAATAGTTACCAAGCCAGCTTGAAGATGTCGCCGTTTCAGGCACTCTATGGACGGAGTTGTAGGACTCCACTGCATTGGGACCAGCCTGGTGAGAGACAGGTGTTTGGCCCCGACATCTTGCGTGAAGCCGAGGAGAATATCAAAATGGTTCGGGAGAATCTGAAGATAGCACAATCAAGGCAGCGAAGCTATGCGGACCGAAGGAGAAGAGAACTGAGTTTCGAAGTGGGAGATTATGTCTATCTGAAGGTGTCACCTATCAGGGGAGTCAGAAGGTTCGGAGTTAAAGGCAAGTTAGCACCCCGGTACGTTGGACCATATCAGATTCAAGCAAAGCGTGGAGAAGTGGCTTATCAACTCGACCTACCAGAAAGTTTGTCGGCAGTGCACAATGTGTTCCACGTGTCGCAACTGAAGAAGTGTCTACGAGTACCAGAAGAGCAGTTGCCAGTGGAGGGTTTGGAAGTCCAGGAGGATCTGACATACATAGAGAAGCCAACGCAGATTCTGGAGTTTGCAGACAGAGTCACCCGGAGGAATACCATCAGAATGTGCAAAGTCAGATGGGGTCACCATTCGGAGGAAGAAGCAACCTGGGAACGAGAAGATGATCTGAAAGCCAAATACCCTGAGCTCTTTGCTGACCAACCCTGAATCTCGAGGGCGAGATTCTTTTAAGGGGGATAGGTTTGTAACACCCTGAATTTGGGGGTATAAAATTTCTTTGCTCATATTCACAAATTCAGGTGTTACTTCCTTTTCTCATCCTTCCTCATTCTTTTCTCCCTCATTTCTATAGGAGCTAAGTGCTTATTTTACTTGTAATTATAGTTTATTATGTTAAACCCTAAGGGAGTATGAATTGTTGCATCATGTTGAACCCTAGATTTCACTTTTGCTTGGTGCATAATTCTTGGAAGGTTTGATTTGAATTTGGGGCTTATTTGAATTTGAATCAAATAGAATAAAAAAAAGAAAAGGAGAAATCAATTCAAAATAAAAAGAAAATGGAAAACAGCCCAACCCAGCCGCCCCCTCGGCCTTTCGGCCCAGTAGGCCCACTCCGCGCGCGCTCACCCGCCCCCTCCTCTCTCTGCGCTGCGGGCCCGGCCTGTCGGCGCGGCCGCCCTCCGCGCACCCGCCTCCCTCTCTCACTGCTCGTCCGGCCCCACCTGTCGGCGCTGCCGCTTCCTCGCGCGCGCCCGCTCCCTCGCTCTCTCTCTGCCCGTGGGCCCAACCCGTCAGCCCCGCTTCCCTCGCGCTCGCGCCCGCTTTCTCCTCTCTCTCTGCGCCGCGGGTCCGAGCTGTCAGCCCCGTCTCCCTCGCGTAACCGCCGCCGAGCCGCGCGCGTCCGCCTTCCTCGCGCCCACGTCGCGCGTGGGGAGCTCGCCCCACCTCGCCCCTGGCCACTAGAGCCCGAACCCCACTCGCCCTCACCCCCTCCCTCATTTGCGCACCCACCGGTCCTCTCTCTCGCCCTCTCCCTCGCTGCGCGCACGCCCAGAGCGCCGCCGCCGTAAACCCTGCCGTCCCGAGCTCGGTTTCTCGTCGCCGTTGGAGCTCCGCCGCGCCCTTAGCCCCGGTGAGCTCCGCCTCGACGCCCGCAACTCGGAACGCGCCCCAATTCCCTCTCCCCCTCCCTATTTCTCTCTGCCCGCGCTCACCCGTCGTCCGCCGTGCAGCTGCCGCCGTCGACCCGGGTCCCCGTCGCGTCTCTGTCGCCGCCGAGGAGTCCCCGGAGCTCGCCTTGAGGTAACGGACCTCTCCCGCCCCTATTGCCCCTTGCTTTGCTCTCTGTTGCGCTTGATTGCTCGCCGGAGTAGAGAAACCCCGCCGCCGAGCCGCCCTGCCGTGAATCGCCCCCCCTCCGGTGCCTCTGCCCCGACCCAGACCCCACCAATGGAGTCCCCGTGCCCTTCCCGACCTCCCTGACTGCTCGGATTGCCCCAAAGCCCCGCCAGTCGCCCGCGCCCCTCGTCTCCGGCGAGCCCTCCGCCGCGGGGACGAGCGCCGCCGCCCCAGCTAGCCGTAGAAGGAGCCCGAGCCAGCCTCCCCATCCCCGCCGTCCATCTCAGATCGGATGGCCCTAATCTAAATAACCCGAGCCCAATCCCGGCCGTCCGTCGGAGATCCAACGGCCCAGGCCCGTTTCCCTCTCACCCCGTCTCTCTGCCCGCTAGGCCCCGCTTGTCAGTCCGCCCGCGCGCGCTGTCCGCCCGGCCCCGCCTGTCAGCCGCCCAGACCGCCGCGCGCCCGCGCGCCCGCCCGCAGGATCTAATCCTGATCGTCCGTTTGAGATCCAACGGCTGTAAGCGCCCGATACCCCTTCGCCCGCGCATTTTCTTAAAGAACCCCTCGGTTTTCGGGATTTTGCGCCCGCCGTCCCTGGTTTCTCGCAGTTAAGTCCTCAGCCCTTTTACTTAATTCAAAATAGGTCCCTAGGGCATATTTTTAACCCCTAAACTTGTAAAATTCATAACTTTGCCATATGAACTCCAAATTGGGTGCTTCAAATTGCAAAATGTTCATAAAATTATTATCTATCTGATTATGCACTGTTTCCCTGCTGTTTCCATGTTCCAATTAATGGTTAATCTTTAGGATAGGATTAAGGTTATTGGAACTCTATTTTGGGATGAATGAAAGGTAGTAGACTTTAATAAAAGTTGGAACACTTAAGTTTATGGACTCAAACCCTTAAGTTTAGGAACTTAAACCAGATAATTATTTAATTCCACCCCTGACTTAAACCTGAGTAGTGGATAATGACTCATTTTGTATAGTCCTCTACCCCAGACCTAGGGAACACCAAAGTGCCTATCCCTTTTCTGTTATGAGCTTGTGACCACTCTCTGCTGCATATGTTTGGTTTATTGTTTTTGTTTGTTATTTTCCCAAGTGCATAGTGTGAATGATTGCTTTACGTAGACAACGAGCAGTCTGTGTTGCCCGAGGAAGTTGCAGAGGAAGTCCCTGAGCAACAGTTTGGTGAAGGCAAGTGTCCTCAGTCCCATTATGTCCCATTTACTTTATAATACACTGTCCCGCATTACTTACTTGAAATCTAAGGATTGACTAGCTTTACACTTTACTTTATCCTTGATGACCTTATGGGCTATTATGGTTAGCATTTTGCTACTGCTTTAACTTAATCAATGAACATGATGTGAATATTTATGATACTGTTATCCTGATGATGTTGATGATCTTGTGATACTCTAGGGGGCTCAGGCTGTTTCCTGAGTACCTCTCCGTAAGGACCTGTTCGTTGAGAGACCACCCGGGATAACAGTGCAACCATGAGGGTGAAATGGGACGCCCTTAGCTAATTAATTAGAGGAACTAGAGGTGTAGTTGCTTCGCCGTCGTGCCGTCAATGGGGTCCAGGCACAGTGCTTGCTCTGCCGAGGCTGAGTGCCGAGGTTCTTTCGTTTTGCTTTGTTAGCCACTCTCCTGCGGGGAGGGGTACTGTGTTTATCAAACTGGAGAAACCTAACGGGCAGCTATGATCTCTAGGAAATCTTTGTAAAGGCTTTGTAGTGAATCCCTGGCCATTCACCTTGGGAGTGAATAAGGGTCTTGCAAGCCCGGGCTAGAGAGGGAATCATGACTCATGGGTAAAGTGTGCGACCTCTGCAGAGGGTAGTGAAACTGATATATCAGCCGTGCTCACGGTTAAGAGCAGCCTTGGGATCCTCTTTGATTAGAGATACAAATGGTTCGAGATACAAGGATTATGTTATGATTTTGGTTCGAATATGATGATGTTGTTCCTCGATGAGGAAAGGGTTCATGGGCTGGTTAATGATAAAATCTGGCTTCTACTAATGATAAATACCTGACCAACTAAAAGCAACTGCTTGAGCCTAACCCCACATAAAGCTAGTCCACTTCAGCCAAACGGGACATTTGCTGAGTACGTTGATGTGTACTCATCCTTGCTTTACCACCAAACACCAGGTTGTCCGCATTGTAACCACTGCTCAGGAGAAGGCGAAGTCGTGGAAGGAGACTTCCAGGAGTTTCAAGACTACGACGAATTCTAGGTGTGGGTTGGCGGCAACCCCCAGTCAGCTGCCTGTGAAGGCCTTATCTTTACTGCGTTTCGCTAGCACTTTGATTTAACTGTTAAGTTGATGACTATGTGGATGTCTATGACTCTGTGATGTAATAAGTTTTTACTCTTTTATGTTATTATTCGAGCATTGTGCGATGGTGTTCATTTATGTAATCGCTGTGTACGTGAGTTCTGATCCTGGCACGTACATAGTTCGCATTCGGTTTGCCTTCTGAAACCGGGTGTGACATCCACGCCTCGCCCGACCTTGGGCTCGGACCGACCGCGCCATAGGAGATACATCATTACCCTATCCCTAGCTAGCTCAGGCTACAAGGAACAAGACCGGCGTCCCATCTGCTTACCCCGGCGACGGGTAATGATGGTGCCCCGCGTGCAACCATGACGCCGGTGGCTCTTAGCCCCTTAAAGCAGCAAGGAGACGTCAGCAGGATCCTTGCCGCACTGCTAGTTGTGCCCCTACAGGGCTCAGGCGCTTCTCCGACGGCCACGCTATCACGTATACAGGGCTCAAGCTCTCCCCTGACAGCCACGATGGCATGTACATAGGGCTTAGGCATCTCTCTGCCAGACACGTTAGCACATTGCTACACTCCCCATTGTACATCTGGACCCTCTCCTTGCATCTATAAAAGGGAGGTCCAGGGCCTTCCCGTGGAGGGAGGAGGGCTCTCGCGCAGAGGGGACGACGGGCTGACGAACCGGCTCTCTTCTTCCCTCTCGCGATGCTTGTAACCCCTACTACGAGCGGCACCCCCAGCGCGAGATAATACAAGTCCCCCGTTTGTGTTCCTTCTCGCGCCAACCCATCTGGGCTGGGACACGCAGCGACGACAAATTCACTAGTCGGTTCAGAGGACCCCCCCCCTCGGGTCCGAAACGCCGACAATGCATGCTGCAGAAACTTTTAGCACTGGGTTCCAACCCTTGGCTCCTCATAGCCCAGACAAACAAACCCATCCTGATTATGGCTTCAGGCATAAGTTGATGAAGAAAAATTTGAAATGTCTTCAGCACTTCAACCAAGAACCTGCTTAATGGAAACCGAAGCCCTGCTTTCAAAAAGCTTCGGTACACAACCACTTCATTAGCTTCAGGAGCAGGAGCAGTGTTGTCCCCTCCAACCTTCACAATAGTCATATCACGGAAGTATCTTCCTCTCATAGCATCAACATGACTCTGTTTAATAGATGATTTCCTAAAAATGGTATGGCTGGGCCGCCAGGGCCTATCTTCAGAATCCTCGTCTCCGCTTTCCGCATCTAACTATCACTGTCACCAGTGTCTTCGGATAAACCTTCCAGTGTCTCTTTAACAATCTTCTCTTGTTTGTCTTTGCCATTGATTCAATAAAACCAGCAATATAAGGATCCATATTCTTCTTCTCTTCAAATAGCTTCGTCTCTTTAGTTACCTTCGTCTCCGCAACAACCTTCTTCTCCTTGGTCATTTTTTCTTCAGACATGGTGAAAATGTGACTTTGAACCGAAACTCAAAAAACTTGAAAATTTGGCGAGAGTTACTAAGCAAAAGCTAAAAGTGAGAGAAATAATGCAGACAGCAGAAACAGTGTATCAAATGATGCCGGTATGAGTTCATATTTATACGCCTAGCACGCTGCAACTTGGAGGGCCCCACCTGTCATCGATTGATGCTATTCTAGCAAAGGGAAGGTGTTTTTTCGGACCTTCGGCTTAAGGCCTTCGTCCATGTCGTAGTCTGAATTCGTTAATAAATTAGGGGCTACTGTTGGGGGCCTTCGTCCTCCGAAGGTCCTCAAAAAACATGATTTAACAATGTTTCCTAAGTGTAACAGATGAACAGGTACCTTCAGACACAGATCAAAATCATACACAATGTGATAAGCATGGTCAAGACGAAGGATGATGCTGCTCCGAAGCTACGGGCAAAGGAGCTTCGGCTCTACGGTGGAAAAAGGAACCGACTTAAAGGGGAAAAGGCCACCCAGTCCTCGTTGAGTTATCCATAAGTCAGTAGTAAATATGAAGGGCATAAATGTAATTTAACACAGGCTGCGCCCTGTGCCTATAAATAGATGAATAGTACTCCCATACTGTTCACGCTGACATGTATTCACTGTTGCGTCACGCTTGGACTTCCCACCTTCCGTCAAGCCGAAGGTATAAATGTAATTCAATATTATTTCTATTTATCCATGATAATAAAAGGAAAGATATTAATAGTATTAGATGATTACATGATTATTTATGTTGCTTTTTATATTTCACATGCTTCTTCTTTCATTAATCTATATTGTGATGATGAAAGTTCATCCTTCACGACCTTTGTCCGAAGATCATTATATCCTAAGGGAAATAATGCTTCGAAGGACGAAGGGGCTTAACCTTTAACATTTTGTGTTGCCTTGTTCTTAATTCATAGCATTTGAGAACAAGACCCCAACAATTATTAAGTAAATAGAAGTGATCAAGGGCATAACTTGCCTTCAACGAGCTCCTGCTCAGCAGTCTCCACCTGCTAAACCCCCGGATCCTCAGTAGCTAGATCGTCTACTCGCAACAATACAAACAAACATGGCATAGAAAAAATTAACATCATACCAAACAACAGAACAGAATGCAGGATAATATTCTACGCATCGTAACAAGGTCGTAGGAATAAGAATCACTAAATTCGAAGTTGCGGTTATCTACCTATGAATTTCTGAAGTTATTTAGTAACTAGAATAGAATAATTCAAGTGAATAATTTTAATTCAAGTTTTATGACTAAATAGAGCTACTAGTTGATAGACAATATTATTACAAAATTAATGCCACTGGAATGGATCAATTTGGAGCTAAAATGAATTAAATATGAATTTCACAAGTTTCTAGAATTATTTGTGTATTGAAAATCAATTTATAAATTTATTTATCTGATTTCCCTGAGCTCTGGACTGGGCGCATAATATAGATAAATTTGGGGGCTAACTTATAAAAAGTGCTAGGACTCAGGGTTAACACAGCGATGGACGGCGGGTTCTATTATCATGTTTGTCGAGGACTCATATGTAAAACGTGCACAGCAAAAGGGTATCATCAGATCTCGACCGTCCGATCTAAACCAAAGGCCACAATTAGATCCACTCCATTCTGCAATTGGGCTCTCACACCGTGCACCAGATCCAAGATTGACGACCAATGGCAGCCCACGACATTGATTCCTCCCGACAGCATGTTCACGGATCCATGGATCCGATTTAAAATGGCGAAAGGGTAACCTGAGATCCAATCTTAATCACATTCTCACGGATCAACGGTCAACAGCCCCCATACCATCACGCGCCAGCGCCAACCGGACCACGGCGCCACCCGAGCAGACAGCGGCGGACCCACTGGAGTATGGCTATCTGGCACCCCGAGGGCCTAATTTCTACCCAACTGGTGCTACACGACGAGAAGAACGTGGTGATCCGTATGGGCAGAGGCTCACCGGAGTATGGCGCTGTAACACCATAAATTTTAAAATTTTGGGTTTAGCAAAATTGTTTCAAAAAGAACCAAACTAAAGTATCTTCTAATAAAAGATTATATATTAAAAATGCCCCTTCCAATTGTTTAAAGGTTGGTGGATCAAAAAATAGAGTTAAAGACTAGGAGACTAGAATGAAACTTGAAATTTAAAACAATACTAGTCGGTTGTTCGTGCATTACGACGACTCACAACAATACCCACATAAATTATCCACCAAAAAGATCTCAAGATTTTTTATTTGACTAGCCGAGTCGACATCGTGGTAAAGGAAAGGCCATGTAGACAGGCGATGTCGAGCCATCGAATGGGTACCATAGGCAGCAAATCAGGGACCCCCGTCCCTCGCGTCCCCCACTTCCAAGGTTTCATAGAGCAGGAAGGAAAGTGAAAGAGAAATGTGCCCTTGGGCCATTTCTATAAATGTTTTGGTGATTAGATGTCCAACACATAGTGTTTTAAGGTGATAAGTGCCAAATGATAAAGAGATGCAAATCAAGAATCAAGGTATGACTCTAGCCTTAGTGAATTGTTTTTGGTACTAACATATTCCTCTAAGTACTAGGAACCTTGATAAAAGAACTGAGAATGGATTGAAGATGGTTGGCCAAAACCAGCCAGGATGTTGCAGCCTGCGGTGCACCGGACTGTTCGGTGCACAGGCTGGTCCAGCAGCGAACTTGCTACTCTCGGGAATTGGCGAGGGCGCCATGGCTAAAATTCACCAGACTGTCCGGTGGTGCACCGGACTATCCTATGAGCCATTAGCGCCCCGCACCAACGGTCGGTTGCACGATCGCAGGCGACACGTGGCCAAGCCAACGGTCACCAGGCAGCACCGGACTGTCCGGTGTGCACTGGACAGTGTCCGATGTGCCAAGGGGACCGAAGGTTTAACGGTCGGCTTTGCCAGAAAAGGAAGGAGATCGGCACTGTTCATGTCTGGTGGTGCACCAGACTGTCCGGTGCGCCAGCCGGTAGAAGGCAAGAATTGCCTTCCAAATGGAATTCCAAAGGCTCCTAGCTGCCTTGGGGCTATAAAAGGGACCCCTGAGCGCATGGAGTAGTACACCAAGCCTCTACTGAACATCCTAAGACGTCTAGACTGCACAACCACGCAATCGGATCATCGTGTTTGAGATTTGAGCACTTCTTAAGTTGTAAACTCCCTGCGTCGTGTTTGTGATTGCTACGATTCTTGCGTGTGTTTCTTTTCCTCCCTTACTCTTGTGCTTTTGTTGTGATCAACTTTGTAAGGGTGAGAGGCTCCAACTTGTGAAGATTCCTCACAAACGGGAAAACAACTATAAGGAAGAAAATTGTGGTATTCACATGGATCATTGGATCACTTGAAAGGGGTTGAGTGCAACCCTCGTCCATTGGGATGCCACAACGTGTAAGTAGGCAAGTGGTATACTTGGCCGAACCACGGGAAAAAATCACTGTGTCTCTTGTGTCGCTTTTCTTTGTGATTGGCTTCTTCTCTAGAGTTCTTGCTTAATCACTTGTGCTATTGTTCCAAAGTTCAATACTCCTCTAAAGGAACAATCAAGTGAAGAGTTCTCACTTTAACAACTTGGTTTCAATCTATCTAACATTTCATAACCAAGTTGGATATTTAGTGTTGAATTTTTACAAGATCACCTATTCACCCTCCTCTAGGTGCTCTCAAGAAGGGAAGAGGCAGTCATACCTGTTCATTGCCGGAGAAGGACACGACAAATACATGGACATCTAGAGGCGACATAGTTAGTATACCGCTAGATACATATAGGGAGATAGCACACAAGCGATAAAAAAGCCCAGCCAGAGCAGCTCCAAACCGAGAGGCATCCTCACCAGGCGTCGGTCCGAAAAGGGCGAGAGAATTCGAGTGCCTTCCAGCCCTGGACCCGCCAAGGCGACACAACACCACCACCAACTCCGTAGCATATGCCGACTGCTGCCGCACTACGGGCCTTGTTTGTCCAATATCTTAGATCTGGACTCGTCATCGCCAAGATAACCTAAGCATGGCAGGCGCCATCATGTCCTCCTCGGCGGCACGCACGAAGAAAAGCCAGGAGCAAGACTGACTCGCCCGTACCCACATCGACAAGCGTCGGTCAGCTCGCGGCTACGACCGTGGGCAGGGGCAGCAGGTTGGGGAGGAAGAACAGAGCGAAGGCCGGGAAGACGAACGGGACGTCCGACGCCGGAAAAAAACGATGGTGCGTGCATGCTGTGAAACACCCTCGTGGACGTGCAATAGCCACTGCGCGGGTCAGTGTCGGGGTTGGTGTCCAACGAATACGATAAGGAGGCACATGCTCCCATGCCCTCTGCCGAGAATGGGTGGCATGGAGGCGGATGCATGAGGGGAGAGAGAAAATAAGCAGGATGACGAATGAGGTGGTGACAACTGAGGCGAGAACCATCATTATCGTGCGAACGTATAGATGTCCAAATGGGTCGTGTCTGACAGGCTGGTCCGGGACACGGCTCATTTAATAGTGCCTGGGCCAGCCCGACACGATCGTCGTGTCGTGCTTGGGCCGTAGTGCTGATCCGGCCTGACACGATTATATTTTTTTATTTTCCAAAACTCGTATATACATATATACAATTTATATCTAATATTAAAAATAATTAATCATAATGTTTTTCCATTAGAGCTTGGGTTCGAACCCCACCTCCTGCACTACTTTTTTTAAATATTTTTCGCTAATTTAACCATCTGACTGACCCTTTCTTCCATTAGAGCTTGGGTTCGAACCTCAGCTCCTGCACCATTTTTTTAATATTTTACGCTAATTTAACTATCTGACTAGCTAACTGGCTGGACGTGGAGGTTGTGTGCAATGAGGGATACAACGAGTTAATTTGAGATAGATGTAAGGGGTTATTTATAAAAATATAACACAGAACGACCGTTGAAACTGATATTTTAAGTATAGTACAGAAATAATTGGCATATTTTCACTTGATTGTTCTCCTCATAAATTACATAAGTAGAAGTACTCTTTAAAAAATTGAGTAAAAAATACCTCTTGCCAGAGAATATACACTACTTTATCCTAACGTGAATATTAGTTTTTGGAATATACTTTGAGTTTGGCTACACGTACATGGCATGAATAAATGAACAGAGTGATTAATATATATGTATATAAGTATTTGCATTCATGTTGAGTTTTTCCTAGTTGTGCATTTTTAATAAGTTTTGAACTTCGAAACATACTTGAATTTGAATTCAGATTGAAACTAGAGAACAAAATAGAAAACAATAAAAAAAAGAGAACAACAAATCCATTTCCAGCTTGGCCAATTGGGCCTGGGAGCAGCCCAAACGCCACTCCACCGAAGCCACATCTCCTCCGTTTGTTTTTTTTTCCTAGTCGTGCTTGTGTCACCACGAACCAGGTATTGTTGACATCAGCCATGCACACACACGCGGCATAGAAATGGAAGTATGGAACCCGTGTTGATCTAGCACTGGCCAGTAGGTCCCCTGACGCCGTTGTTCCTCCACCGAACCGAATCTGGTTGCGCAATCGTAGGGCACCGAACCTTTCGTCGAGGACGTTACAACAACCAAGCCATCTAGATAACGCTAATCCTCTCCTCCAGAGTATAAAACCAAAGCAACGTGACCCTTGTCCATCATCAGAGGAAGCACAAAGTGCCACCATCGCCATGAGATGAGAGCCAAGCAGAGTAGTAGAGAGAGAAGAATAGGGGTTAGCCGCGTAGTGTGAACCATGGCCGTGCATGCAGAAGATGTCCATGGCCTTTTCGGGAGCAAACAGAGACGAGAGGGGCGAGGATTCCTTGCCGGGGTGAGGATTCCTTGCCGGTCACTGACCTCCGCCGTCAGCCAAGCTCGTAGTCATAAGTCGCTATGACCAGCTCATTGAAATTCGAGTTCCCTCCCCAACTCTAACGACAACTTCGGCGAGTAATTTTCCACCATCATATCACCTATTTTTATGCAGTCTTACTAATTTATTAAAAAATGTGATATCTTATAGGTCAAATAATTTGTTTTAATCTGTTCAGGTTGTGTTAGGTTCATATTAATTTCTACGTACATAGTAATAACATTATTTTAATTATACCACATGGTTTAATTAATTAATTGTTTAATTAATGTTAATTAGCTAGTCAATCTAGTTAATCTAATTTATAGTTGTAACCTACGCTTATTGTAAATAATTGTTAAATTGATTAATATCAACTCAGATATTTTAACTTAACACATGCTTAGTTTAAATGCAACATCTAGTAGATTTATTGCACCTAAAAAATATTGTTTTACCCATAACTTTTTCGTTTTAACTCCAATTTTAATGGTTCTTGAATCTACGATCTCGTAGCGATGCGTAGAATATTATTATGCAGTTTGTAATTATGTTTGGTGTGATGTTAATTTTGCCTATATCATGTTTGTTTGTATTGCTACGACTAGCAGTGAGATCACGAGAATCTGAAGATCATCCTGGTACCTGGGAATCTCGAGTCTCAGGCAAGTTGTGCCCTTGATCACTTCTTTTTACCCAGTCATGTTCTTATTAATTATAATGATCTGCATAGGTTAATTTTGATGGGACCCAATAAGTTACCCTAGTTTGACTATCTTTATACCTTGATTCCACTGAACTTTTTGGGTAGTACTCGCTATTGCTTTATGTGGTTTTGGGTATGAAGATACATTATTCATGATTACACTTTTATTATCAGTTTATTATTATTGTTCATGTTAAGATCATTATGTTAATTGGAACATGGAGCGACCACCCGGGAAAACAGTGCTACCACAAGGGAGGAATGGGACCCCTTGGCTAACTAACTATAAAAGCTAGTGGAGGACTACCTTACCCGAAAAGGGCAATAGCAGTAGAGGAGTGGTCAGTGTAGGGAGGTCCTTGGGTTGATTTTGCTGCGATGGCGGTCAGGCGAGGGATCCCTGCACTGGAGCTTCCTATAAACTGTAGCGGGTTTTCTGAAGCTAGTGGAACTTTATAAAGGCCTCGTAGTGGAACCCTGCCTCGCTTCCTTGGTTGAGGTGTATGGGGTCCGATCAACCCCGTGGCAAATGGGTAACACGACTTGTGGGTAAAGATGCGCAACCTCTACAGAGTGTAAAACTGGTATATCAGCCGTGCTCACGGTCATGAGCAGCTCGGACCCTCACATGATTAATTTATGGAACTAACATCAATTTGTCATATGCATTGCGTCGCATGTGTTGTTATCAAATTTTGAACTATTACTTATTTGGGTTGGTATATACTTACACTTAGTGTCGGGGACCATAATTAGGGGTACCCTCAAGACGCCTAATTCTCAGCTGGTAACCCCCATCAGCATAAAGCTGCAAAGGCCTGATGGGTTTGATTAAGTCAGGGATCAGTCCATACGAGTGACTCGATCACGCCACGCCCGAGCCTAGCCTCGGGCGAGGGCAGCCGACCCTAAGATGACTCCGTCTCGCCTGAGGTCTCCTCTTTCACGGCAGACGCATCACCGGCTCGCCCGAGGCCCCGCCTTCGATAAGAAGAAACCCTGACTAAATCACTGCGCCAACCGACCGAGTCACCGGGGCGTTTAACGCGAAAGGTAAGACCGACGGGCGACCAAACTCCGCTCCGCCCGACCCAGGGCTCGGACTCGGGCTAAGGCCCCGGAAGACGGCGAACTCCGCTCCGCCCGACCCAGGGCTCGGACTCGGGCTAAGGCCCCGGAAGACGGCGAACTCCACTCCGCCCGACCCAGGGCTCGGACTCGGGCTAAGGCCCCGGAAGACGGCGAACTCCGCTCCGCCCGACCCAGGGCTCGGACTCGGGCTAAGGCCCCGGAAGACGACGAACTCCGCCTCGCCCGACCCAGGGCTCGGACTCCGCCTCGGCCTCTGCCGAACGACCTCCGCCTCGCCCGACCCAGGGCTCGGACTCTGCCTCTGTCTTGCAGGACGGACTCGACCTCGGCTTCGGAGGAACCTCCACGACGCCCGACCTAGGACACGAGACCGCCACGTCAACAGGAAGCGTCATCATCACCCTGCCCTGAGCCGACTTGGGTCGCAGAGAACAAGACCGGCGTCCCATCTGGCCAGCTCCGCCAGATAGGCAATGATGGCGCCTCACTAGACCATGACGACGGCGGCTCCCAGCTCCCTTACGAAAGCAGGAGGACGTCAGCAAGGGCCTAGCCACTCCGACAGCTGTCCCTCCGTCCGGCTCCGTCACTCCTCCAACTGCCACGACGCCACACCAACAGGGTGCCAAGATCTCTCCGGCTGCCACCTTGGCATGTACTTAGGGCGCTAGCTCTCCCTCGCTAGACACGTAGCACCTTGCTACACCCCCATCTTGTACACTTGGATCCTCTCCTTACGACTATAAAAGGAAGGACCAGGGCCTTCTTAGAGAAGGTTGGCCTCGCGGGGACGAAGGGCAGGGGCAGGCGCTCTCTCGGGGCCGCTCGCTTCCCCTCACCTCGCGCGGACGCTTGTAACCCCCTACTGCAAGCGCACCCGACCTGGGCGCGGGACGAACACGAAGGCCGCGGGAATTCTCCGACTCCCTCACGACCCGGCTCCGGCCACCGACCGCTCTCTCTGTTCCCCCCTTCGCGCTCGCCCACGCGCTCGACCCATCTGGGCTGGGGCACGTGGCACACTTACTCGTCGGCTCGGGGACCCCCCGGTCTCGGAACGCCGACAGTTGGCGCGCCAGGTAGGGGCACGCTGCGTGTTGACGAGCAGTTTCCCGTCAAGCTCCAGATGGGCAGTCTCCAACGACCTCTTCAACCCGGGACGGTGCTCCGTTTCGGGAGTCTCGAGTTCATGTCCTTCGACGGCAGCTACGACATGATACTCCTTCCACCGCCGCGCGACAGCGACAATGGTGGCGGACAACCCGCCCGCCAGCGACGGAATCGACGACGCCTTTCCCGCGTGGGGGAAGGACGACTTTCGAGCTCACCCCATCCTCTCCCTCGCCATCGGAGGAGGAGGAGGAGGGGCAACCAGGGCCGAGCGGGAGGCCGCGCTCCGACGGCTGTCGAGCAAATCGACATCCCCGGCGCCTCAACGGAGGACACGCCAAGCGTCGCCCTTGCGTTCGAGGCGAAGGCGAGTGCCAACCCCCCGCAACACGTCGACCCCGAGCAGATGGACGACGCCAGCACGCTCACGGAGGGCCTGCAGGACGTCGCCCTCGTACCCAAGACGACGGCGCGGTCAGCCCCCGACGTGACTTCGTCGCTCCTCGTCGACAAAAAGGTACCAACTGCTCCCCATCTTTCGTCATTTCGACTCGACCTCAGCCCGCCTGGCGACCTCGCTTTGGCGGGCACTCACGTTGAGGCGAGTGCAACCTCTCTGGGGTTTCGTGTGCGGTCGCCTTGGGACCGATTGACGGGTGTCTCGACCTACGGACCCTCTGGGTCCGAGGAAGATGACGACCCCAGCATCTGCTGGGATTTCTCCGGATCTGGCAACCCTAGTGCCATGCGGGACTTCATGACCGCATGTGACTACTGCCTCTCCGACTGTTCCGACAGCAGCCGCAGCCTTGGCGACAAGGACTGCGGCCCGAGCCGCGAATGTTTCCACATCGAGCTAGGGGATCCCTCCGGAGGCGGCTGTCTCGGCATGCCGGAGGATGGTGATCCCCCTAGGCCAGCGCCTCGCGCCGACATCCCGCGGGAGCTAGCTGTGGTCCCCGTTCCGGCGGGGGGTCACGACCCACAGCTCGAGCAAGTCCGCGGGGCGCAGGCCGGGCTCGATGAGGGAGCAGGAGCGCTCGAGGCAATCCGCCAGAACATCGGACAGGTATGGGCGAGCCAGCCTCTAGCCGGAGGAATACGTCACCTGCCCCAAGGTCTCCAGCACCGCATCGCCAACGATGCCAGGGACCGACCGCCACCCGCGTCCGGCGGAACCGGTCAGGACCTGGTCGCCGCAGCGATGCTCCTCCGCGCGATGCCGGAGTCATCAACCACCGAGGGTCGGCGAATCCAGGGAGAACTCAAGCATCTCCTGGAAGGCGCTACGGCCCGGCGGGCCGAGAGCTCTGCCTCCCGCAGGCAGGGATACCCCTCGGAACCTCGTGCCGCGACTTCCCGACTCACGCGGGAAGCCTCGGTCTTCACCGGGCGCACGCGCAACACCGCGCCTGCGGCCCCGGGCCACCTCGGCGACGAGCACCCTCATCGCGACCGTTGGGCACGCCTCGACGAAAGGGTGCGCCGAGGCTATCACCCCAGGCGTGGGGGACGCTACGACAGCGGGGAGGATCGGAGTCCCTCGCCCGAACCACCCGGTCCGCAGGTCTTTAGCCGAGCCATTCGGCGGGCGCCATTTCCGCCCCGATTCCGACCCCCGACTACTATCACGAAGTACTCGGGGGAAACGAGACCGGAATTATGGCTTGCGGACTACCGCCTGGCCTGTCAACTGGGCGGGACGGACGATGACAACCTCATCATCCGAAACCTCCCCCTGTTTCTCTCCGACACCGCTCGAGCCTGGTTGGAGCACCTGCCTCCGGGGCAGATTTCCAACTGGGAAGATCTGGTCCAGGCTTTCGCCGGCAACTTCCAGGGCACATACGTGCGCCCCGGGAATTCCTGGGACCTCCGAAGCTGTCGGCAACTGCCGGGAGAGTCTCTCCGAGACTATATCCGGCGGTTCTCGAAGCAGCGCACCGAGCTGCCCAACGTCACCGACTCCGATGTCATCGGCGCGTTCCTCGCCGGCACCACCTGCCGTGACCTGGTGAGCAAGTTGGGTCGCAAGACCCCCACCAGGGCGAGCGAGCTGATGGACATCGCCACCAAGTTCGCCTCCGGCCAGGAGGCGGTAGAGGCCATCTTCCGAAAGGACAAGCAGCCCCAGGGCCGCCCGTCGGAAGATGCCCCCGAGGCGTCTACTCCGCGCGGCGCCAAGAAGAAAGGCAGGAGGAAGTCGCAAGCGAAACGCGACGTTCCCGATGCAGACCTTGTCGCCGCCGCCGAGCACAAGAACCCTCGAAAGCCCCCCGGAGGTGCTAACCTCTTCGACAAGGCACTCAAGGAGACGTGCCCCTACCATCAGGGGCCCGTCAAGCACACCCTCGAGGAGTGCGTCATGCTTCGGCGCCACTTCCATCGGGCCGGGCCACCCGCAGAGGGTGGCAAGGCCCGCGACGACGACAAAAGGGAGGATCGCCAAGCAGGAGAGTTCCCGGAGGTCCGCGACTGCTTCATGATCTACGGAGGGCATGCGGCAAACGCCTCGCCTCGGCATCGTAAGCAAGAGCGTCGGGAGGTCTGCTCGGTGAAGGTAGCGGCGCCAGTCTACCTAGACTGGTCCGACAAGCCCATCACCTTCGACCGGGACGACCACCCCGACCACGTGCCGAGCCCAGGGAAGTACCCGCTCATCGTCGATCCCGTCATCGGCGACGTCAGGCTCACCAAGGTCTTGATGGATGGAGGCAGCTGCCTCAACATCATCTACGCTGAGACCCTCAGGCTCCTGCGCGTCGATCTGTCATCCGTCCGAGCAGGCGCTGCGCCCTTCCATGGGATCATCCCCGGGAAGCGTGTCTAGCCCCTCGGACAGCTCGACCTCCCTGTCTGCTTCGGAACACCCTCCAACTTCCGAAGGGAGACTTTGACGTTCGAGGTGGTCGGGTTCCGAGGAACCTACCACGCAGTGTTGGGAAGGCCATGCTACGCGAAGTTCATGGCCATCCCCAACTACACCTACCTGAAGCTCAAGATGCCGGGCCCCAACGGGGTCATCACCGTCGGCCCCACGTACAAACACGCATTCGAATGCGATGTGGAGTGCGTGGAGTACGCCGAGGCCCTCGCCGAGTCCGAGGCCCTCATTGCCGACCTGGAAAGCCTCTCCCGAGAGGTGCCGGACGTGAAGCGACATGCCGGCAACTTCGAGCCAGCGGAGACGGTTAAGGCCGTCCCTCTTGACCCCAGTGGCGACACCTCCAAGCAGATTCGGATCGGATCCGGGCTCGACCCCAAATCGGAAGCAGTGCTCGTTGACTTTCTCCGCGCAAACGCCGACGTCTTTGCGTGGAGTCCCTCGGACATGCCCGGCATACCGAGGGATGTCGCCGAGCACTCGCTGGATATTCGGGCCGGGGCCCGACCGGTCAGACAGCCTCTGCGCCGATTCGACGAGGAAAGGCGCAGGGTGATAGGCGAGGAGATCCACAAGCTGATGGCAGCAGGGTTCATTAAAGAGGTATTCCATCCCGAATGGCTTGCCAACCCTGTGCTTGTGAGGAAAAAAGGGGGGAAGTGGCGGATGTGTGTAGACTACACTGGTCTCAACAAAGCATGTCCGAAGGTCCCCTACCCTCTACCTCGCATCGATCAGATCGTGGACTCCACTGCAGGGTGCGAAACCCTGTCTTTCCTCGATGCCTACTCAGGGTATCATCAAATCAAGATGAAAGAGTCCGACCAGCTCGCGACTTCTTTCATCACGCCCTTCGGCATGTACTGTTATGTCACAATGCCGTTCGGTTTGAGGAACGCGGGTGCAACGTACCAGTGGTGCATGAACCATGTGTTCGGCGAACACATCGGTCGCACGGTCGAGGCCTACGTCGACGACATCGTAGTCAAGACGAGGAAAGCCTCCGACCTTCTCTCCGACCTCGAACTGACATTTCGGTGTCTCAAGGCGAAGGGCGTCAAGCTCAATCCCGAGAAGTGCGTCTTCGGGGTGCCCCGGGGCATGCTTTTGGGATTCATCGTCTCCGAGCGTGGCATCGAAGCCAACCCGGAGAAGATCGCGGCCATCACAAGCATGGGGCCCATCAAGGACTTAAAAGGCGTACAGAGGGTCATGGGATGCCTCGCGGCCTTGAGCCGTTTCATCTCGCGCCTCGGCGAAAGAGGCCTGCCCCTGTACCGCCTCTTCAGGAAGGCCGAGTGCTTCACTTGGACTCCCGAAGCCGAGGAAGCCCTCGGGAACCTGAAGGCGCTCCTCACCCAGGCGCCCGTCTTGGTACCCCCAGCTGATGGAGAAACCCTCTTGGTCTACGTCGCCGCAACCACTCAGGTGGTCAGCGCCGCGATCGTGGTCGAAAGGCAGGAAGAGGGGCATGCTTTGCCCATTCAGAGGCCAGTTTACTTCGTCAGCGAAGTGCTGTCCGAGACCAAGATCCGCTACCCACAAGTCCAGAAGCTGCTATACGCAGTGATCCTGACGAGGCGAAAGCTGCGACATTACTTCGAGTCCCATCCGGTGACTGTGGTGTCATCCTTCCCCCTGGGGGAGATCATCCAGTGCCGAGAAGCCTCGGGGCGGATCGCGAAGTGGGCGGTGGAAATCATGGGCGAGGCAATCTCGTTCGCCCCTCGGAAGGCCATCAAGTCCCAGGTACTGGCGGATTTCGTAGCCGAATGGGTCGATACCCAGTTGCCAACGGCTCCGATCCAACGAGAGCTCTGGACCATGTTTTTCGACGGGTCGCTGATGAAGACGGGAGCTGGCGCGGGCCTGCTTTTCGTCTCGCCCCTCGGGAAACACCTGCGCTACGTGCTCCGCCTCCATTTCCCGGCGTCCAACAATGTGGCTGAGTACGAGGCTCTGATCAACGGATTGCGAATCGCCATCGAGCTAGGGGTCCGACGCCTCGATGCACGCGGCGACTCGCAGCTCGTCATCGACCAAGTCATGAAGAACTCCCTCTGCCGCGACCCGAAGATGGAGGCCTACTGTGAGGAGGTTCGACGCCTGGAAGACAAGTTCTACGGGCTCGAGCTTAACCACATCGCCCGGCGCTACAACGAGACTGCGGACGAGCTGGCGAAGATAGCCTCGGGGCGAACGACGGTTCCCCCGGACGTCTTCTCCCGGGATCTGCATCAACCCTCCGTCAAGATAGGCGACGCGCCCGAGCCCGAGGCACCCTCGGCCTCGTCCGAGGTGACCTCGGCCCAGCCCGAGCCATCCTCGGCTCAACCCGAGGAACCCTCGGAGCCCGAGGGCAAAGCACTGCGCATCGAGGAGGAGCAGAACGGGGTCGTGCCAGATCAAGATTGGCAGACCCCATACCTGCAATATCTCCACCGAGGAGAACTGCCCCTCGACCGAGCCGAGGCTCGGCGGGTAGCGCGATGCGCCAAATCGTTCGTCTTGCTGGGCGATGAGAAGGAGCTCTACCACCGAAGCCCCTCGGGCATCCTCCAGCGATGTATCTCCATCGCCGAAGGTCAGGAACTCCTGCGGGAAATACACTCGGGGGCTTGCGGTCATCATGCAGCACCTCGAACCCTCGTCGGGAACGCTTTCCGCCAAGGCTTCTACTGGCCAACGGCGGTGGCTGACGCCACTAGAATTGTCCGCGCCTGCGAAGGGTGCCAATTCTATGCGAAGCAGACCCACCTGCCCGCTCAGGCTCTGCAGACGATACCCATCACCTGGCCCTTCGCTGTGTGGGGTCTGGACCTCGTCGGCCCTCTGCAGAAGGCGCCCGGGGGCTACACGCACCTGCTGGTCGCCATCGACAAATTCTCCAAGTGGATCGAGGTCCGACCCCTGAACAGCATCAGGTCCGAGCAGGCGGTGGCATTCTTCACCAACATCATCCATCGCTTCGGGGTCCCGAACTCCATCATCACCGACAACGGCACCCAGTTCACCGGCAAAAAATTCTTGGATTTTTGCGAGGATCGCAACATCCGGGTGGACTGGGCCGCCGTAGCTCATCCCATGTCGAATGGGCAAGTAGAGCGTGCCAATGGCATGATCCTACAAGGGCTCAAGCCTCGGATCTACAACAACCTCAACAAGTTCGGCAAGCGGTGGGTGAAGAAACTCCCCTCGGTGGTCTGGAGCCTGAGGACGACGCCAAGCCGAGCCACGGGTTTCACGCCGTTCTTCCTGGTCTACGGGGCCGAGGCCGTCCTGCCCACAGACCTGGAATACGGCTCCCCGAGGACGAGGGCCTACAACGAAGAAAGCAACCAAGCTAGCCGAGAAGACTCGCTGGACCAGCTGGACGAGGCTCGGGATAGGGCCTTACTACACTCGGCACGGTATCAGCAGTCCCTGTGACGCTACCACGCCCGAGGGGTCCGACCCCGAGACCTCCAGGTGGGCGACCTGGTGCTTCGGCTGCGGCAAGACGCCCGAGGGAGGCACAAGCTCACGCCCCCCTGGGAGGGGCCGTTCATCATCGCCAAAGTTCTGAAGCCCGGAACGTACAAGCTGGCCAACAGTCAAGGCGAGGTCTACGGCAACGCTTGGAACATCCAACAGCTACGTCGTTTCTACCCTTGAGATATTTCCAAGTTGTTCATATACCTCGCACCCACACAAAGTTTAGTCAACAAGGAAGGGTCAGCCTCGCCTCGGCAAAGCCCGACCCTCCCTCGGGGGCTAAAAGGGGGGAAACCCCCTCTGCGTCAAAATTTTCCTCGAACAAAAAATCTCTTTCACCAGAACATCTTTCGTGCTTTTTGACTACTTCGAAAAGTGGGTCCTGGAAACGACGGGGTACATGTAAGCAGTCAAGGCTGACCGAGCCGAGGGACTCCTACGCCTCCGGGATACGGATACCTCACTCATCACCTTCTGCGATAAGTAACTCGCGCTCGGATAAGGCGAATCCACGGATCGAACGAGTCTTTACGTACGGAAGCTCTTCTGTCGAAGCGATTCTTCGAGCCTTCTCGACTGAGTCAGTGACAGGGCCTCATGGACGGGTAAAGGTACGCGTAAGCGGCAAGGCCGACCGAGCCGAGGGACTCCCACGCCTCCGGGATACGGATACCTCACTCATCGCCTTCCGCGAGAAGCAACTCTTGCTCGCACTAACATCCCTGCTACCGACAAAAAGTCCAGATACTCGAAACAAGAGGAAAAGAGACGCAGCTTTATAACGCAGCAAGGGTGTGTGTTCTGGCCTCGACGGCCGCACAAGGCCCACGCTACAAGACGATTTGACCCTGCAGGCTCGGATCTTGACGCTGGAAGAGGGCGATGACACCCTCGGCATCGACAGCACCTTCGGCAAGGCCCGACCTAGCCTCGGACGGCGACGCGGTCCGAGGGCCTCTGCTCCGAAGGACGACGTCATCACCACGCTCGAGCAATCTCTGCCAGGGACTTCTCCGAGAACCCGGCCCGAGCGGACGGCTCGGCCGGCCACCTCCGGGGCCTCGGCCGACCGCCTTCCGAGGGCGCCTGCTCGGTCCGAAGCCTCGGCCGATCAGCTCCGACGTCGATCCTGCCAACGGACAACCCGGCTAGGCTTCGGCCAACCAGGTTTCATTTCCGAGCCAACTCCGCCTCTGCTCATGCTGATATCGCTACCCCCGGCCTCGGCTCGTCGAAGAGCGGCCGAGGGGTTTCTTTAACTAAGCTAGAGGAGCCTCGGACAACAGGTCCGACCGAGCCGAGGGATTCCTACGCCTCCGGGATACGGATACCTCACTCGTCACCTTGGCACGGGGCAACTCACGCTTGGTGAAGCGGTTCAGACAATCAGCAGACGAGTCTTAGTGCTCGGAAATGAGGAAAAAACACGGCCCCGCGCCGTGGTTACATACATGTTCAGGCCCCGAAAGCCGAAATGAACAAAAAACCCGGCACTCGAAGTGCCCTTACAAACGGAACTCCGGTTCCTCCCTCTGCAGCGGCGCAGGCCTCAGGAGAAGGCACAACTGCTGTCTTGCCCTCGCCCATAACGCCACCCGAGGGGCGAGGACAAGTACAAAGAGCCGAAGGCCCGAAGCGCCGATGGTGGCGGTGATCCCGTCGCTGACGGGGACTTCTCGAGCCGCCTCCACCTCGGCACTGACGCTAGGAGCCACCAGCCTACCGGCAGATCCCCACTCAAATCCTCCCCGATGAGTGGGGCACCGGCCTCCGCGCAGAGGCGCCGCCCTGGTGCAAAGGCAGGGCCACCCCAGAACACGAGCGCCGCCCTAGCGGCGTGCGGCGTCTAAGGTGGACCTCCCGTGTACACGGCGCGGCAGCCGCCCCCCCCCCCCCGACAAAAGGGGCCGCCGGAGCCGAGCCAGCGGACCCGACACTCTAGAAGCGACGGCGTTCGCCGCCGATCCATCCCCCGTTGTCGGAGTCCGCGCCGCCCGCAGGGCCAGTGAGCGCCTTCTCCCTCGAACATCGTGGGAGAGGATGACCCACGAACCCGCGCGGGAGGTGGAGCGCCGGCTCAGTCCGGCACCCACCCCAGCGAGGATGATGAACATCCTTGAAGCTGAGGGTGGGACCCAGACCGCAGTCCGGTTTGCTCCTCCCCACCCAGGAGCTGGAGGTCACCGTCTCGGGTGACCCCCAGCGGAGGGGAGCAAACGGGCTGCATGATGAAAATCCTTGAAGCCGAACGATGGCTGAAAGGTACCAACTCCCACGGAGTTGCGTTCCTCTAGCGATGGAGCGAAAAGACGGTGGTTCCCCCCATCCGGGGGCTCGGAAGATGGAGAGACACAATGCATAGGGGAGGAAGGAGACATGGTCACCTTACGAAAGGGGTCGCCCTCCTTTTAAAGGCACCTCCCCCTGCTTGCGCCCTCAACCGTCACGAGCTGAGTCTTCTCCAACACGCCTCCAAAGTCCTCCCCTGCGGCGCGGGGGCTGGGGCCCGCCTGTCATGCAGACCGGCTCTAAGCAGAAGAAGCCGAACCGACGCGCACGACGCACGCAACCGCCCAGCGGTTACAAGTAACCCTCCACTTTTGCCCGGACCAGCGGGCGAAAGGGGCAGGCGGCCATGCAGGCGGCATGCAACCGCGCCAAGTGGACGCGCCTCTCCGACTCCTGACAGGCCAGCGCGGCGGCTCAAGCCCACGCGTCGTGCAACCGGCGCGCTGTCACACCCGGTTTTGGAAGGCAAACCGAATGCGAACTATGTACGTGCCAGGATCAGAACTCACGTACACAGCGATTACATAAATGAACATCATCGCACAATGCTCGAATAATAACATAAAAGAGTATTAACTGATTACATCACAGAGTCATAGACATCCACATAGTCATCAACTTAACAGTTAGATCAAAGTGCTAAGCGAAACGCAGTAAAGATAAGGCCTTCACAGGCAGCTGACTGGGGGTTGCCGCCAACCCACACCTAGAATTCGTCGTAGTCTTGAAACTCCTGGAAGTCTCCTTCCACGACTTCGCCTTCTCCTGAGCAGTGGTTACAATGCGGACAACCTGGTGTTTTGTGGTAAAGCAAGGATGAGTACACATCAACGTACTCAGCAAATGTCCCGTTTGGCTGAAGTGGACTAGCTTTATATGGGGTTAGGCTCAAGCAGTTGCTTTTAGTTGGTCAGGTATTTATCATTAGTAGAAGCCAGATTTTATCATTAACCAGCCCATGAACCATTTCCTCATCGAGGAACAACATCATCATATTCGAACCAAAACCATAACATAATCCTTGTATCTCGAACCATCTGTATCTCTAATCAAAGAGGATCCCAAGGCTGCTCTTAACCGTGAGCACGGCTGATATATCAGTTTCACTACCCTCTGCAGAGGTCGCACACTTTACCCATGAGTCATGATTCCCTCTCTAGCCCGGGCTTGCAAGACCCTTATTCACTCCCAAGGTGAATGGCCAGGGATTCACTACAAAGCCTTTACAAAGATTTCCTAGAGATCATAGCTGCCCGTTAGGTTTCTCCAGTTTGATAAACACAGTACCCCTCCCCGCAGGAGAGTGGCTAACAAAGCAAAACGAAAGAACCTCGGCACTCAGCCTCGGCAGAGCAAGCACTGTGCCTGGACCCCATTGACGGCACGACGGCGAAGCAACTACACCTCTAGTTCCTCTAATTAATTAGCTAAGGGCGTCCCATTTCACCCTCATGGTTGCACTGTTATCCCGGGTGGTCTCTCAACGAACAGGTCCTTACGGAGAGGTACTCAGGAAACAGCCTGAGCCCCCTAGAGTATCACAAGATCATCAACATCATCAGGATAACAGTATCATAAATATTCACATCATGTTCATTGATTAAGTTAAAGCAGTAGCAAAATGCTAACCATAATAGCCCATAAGGTCATCAAGGATAAAGTAAAGTGTAAAGCTAGTCAATCCTTAGATTTCAAGTAAGTAATGCGGGACAGTGTATTATAAAGTAAATGGGACATAATGGGACTGAGGACACTTGCCTTCACCAAACTGTTGCTCAGGGACTTCCTCTGCAACTTCCTCGGGCAACACAGACTGCTCGTTGTCTACGTAAAGTAATCATTCACACTATGCACTTGGGAAAATAACAAACAAAAACAATATACCAAACATATGCAGCAGAGAGTGGTCACAAGTTCATAACAGAAAAGGGATAGGCACTCTGGTGTTCCCTAGGTCTGGGGTAGGGGACTATACCAAAATGAGTCATTATTCACTACTCAGGTTTAAGTCAGTGGTGGGATTAAATAATTATCTGATTTAAGTTCCTAAACTTAAGGGTTTGAGTCCATAAACTTAAGTGCTCCAACTTTTATTAAAGTCTACTACCTTTTATTTATCTCAAATAGGGTTCCAATAACCTTAATCCTATCCTAATGATTAACCATTAATTGGAACATGGAAACAGCAGGGAAACAGTGCATAATCAGATAGATAATAATTTTATGAACATTTTGCAATTTGAAGCACCCAATTTGGAGTTCATATGGCAAAGTTATGAATTTTACAAGTTTAGGGGTTAAAATTATACCCTAGGGACCTATTTTGAATTAAATAAAAGGGCTGAGGACTTAACTGCGAGAAACCAGGGACGGCGGGCGCAAAATCCAGAAAACCGAGGGGTTCTTTAAGAAAATGCGCGGGCGAAGGGGTATCGGGCGCTTACAGCCGTTGGATCTCAAACGGACGATCAGGATTAGATCCTGCGGGCGGGCGCGCGGGCGCGCGGCGGTCTGGGCGGCTGACAGGCGGGGTCCAGCGGGCAGAGCAAGCGCGGGCGCGGGCGAGACGGCTGACAGGCGGGGCCGGGCGGACAGCGCGCGCGGGCGGACTGACAAGCGGGGCCTAGCGGGCAGAGAGACGGGGTGAGGGGGAAACGGGCCTGGGCCGTTGGATCTCCGACGGACGGCCGGGATTGGGCTCGGGTTATTTAGATTAGGGCCATCCGATCTGAGATGGACGGCGGGGATGGGGAGGCTGGCTCGGGCTCCTTCTACGGCTAGCTGGGGCGGCGGCGCTCGTCCCCGCGGCGGAGGGCTCGCCGGAGACGAGGGGCGCGGGCGACTGGCGGGGCTTTGGGGCAATCCGAGCGGTCAGGGAGGTCGGGAAGGGCACGGGGACTCCATTGGTGGGGTCTGGGTCGGGGCAGAGGCACCGGAGGGGGGCGATTCACGGCAGGGCGGCTCGGCGGCGGGGTTTCTCTACTCCGGCGAGCAATCAAGCGCAACAGAGAGCAAAGCAAGGGGCAATAGGGGCGGGAGAGGTCCGTTACCTCAAGGCGAGCTCCGGGGACTCCTCGGCGGCGACAGAGACGCGACGGGGACCCGGGTCGACGGCGGCAGCTGCACGGCGGACGACGGGTGAGCGCGGGCAGAGAGAAATAGGGAGGGGGAGAGGGAATTGGGGCGCGTTCCGAGTTGCGGGCGTCGAGGCGGAGCTCACCGGGGCTAAGGGCGCGGCGGAGCTCCAACGGCGACGAGAAACCGAGCTCGGGACGGCAGGGTTTACGGCGGCGGCGCTCTGGGCGTGCGCGCAGCGAGGGAGAGGGCGAGAGAGAGGACCGGTGGGTGCGCAAATGAGGGAGGGGGTGAGGGCGAGTGGGGTTCGGGCTCTAGTGGCCAGGGGCGAGGTGGGGCGAGCTCCCCACGCGCGACGTGGGCGCGAGGAAGGCGGACGCGCGCGGCTCGGCGGCGGTTACGCGAGGGAGACGGGGCTGACAGCTCGGACCCGCGGCGCAGAGAGAGAGGAGAAAGCGGGCGCGAGCGCGAGGGAAGCGGGGCTGACGGGTTGGGCCCACGGGCAGAGAGAGAGCGAGGGAGCGGGCGCGCGCGAGGAAGCGGCAGCGCCGACAGGTGGGGCCGGACGAGCAGTGAGAGAGGGAGGCGGGTGCGCGGAGGGCGGCCGCGCCGACAGGTCGGGCCCGCAGCGCAGAGAGAGGAGGGGGCGGGTGAGCGCGCGCGGAGTGGGCCTACTGGGCCGAAAGGCCGAGGGGGCGGCTGGGTTGGGCTGTTTTCCATTTTCTTTTTATTTTGAATTGATTTCTCCTTTTCTTTTTTTATTCTATTTGATTCAAATTCAAATAAGCCCCAAATTCAAATCAAACCTTCCAAGAATTATGCACCAAGCAAAAGTGAAATCTAGGGTTCAACATGATGCAACAATTCATACTCCCTTAGGGTTTAACATAATAAACTATAATTACAAGTAAAATAAGCACTTAGCTCCTATAGAAATGAGGGAGAAAAGAATGAGGAAGGATGAGAAAAGGAAGTAACACCTGAATTTGTGAATATGAGCAAAGAAATTTTATACCCCCAAATTCAGGGTGTTACAAACCTATCCCCCTTAAAAGAATCTCGCCCTCGAGATTCAGGGTTGGTCAGCAAAGAGCTCAGGGTATTTGGCTTTCAGATCATCTTCTCGTTCCCAGGTTGCTTCTTCCTCCGAATGGTGACCCCATCTGACTTTGCACATTCTGATGGTATTCCTCCGGGTGACTCTGTCTGCAAACTCCAGAATCTGCGTTGGCTTCTCTATGTATGTCAGATCCTCCTGGACTTCCAAACCCTCCACTGGCAACTGCTCTTCTGGTACTCGTAGACACTTCTTCAGTTGCGACACGTGGAACACATTGTGCACTGCCGACAAACTTTCTGGTAGGTCGAGTTGATAAGCCACTTCTCCACGCTTTGCTTGAATCTGATATGGTCCAACGTACCGGGGTGCTAACTTGCCTTTGACTCCGAACCTTCTGACTCCTCGGATAGGTGACACCTTCAGATAGACGAAATCCCCCACTTCGAAACTCAGTTCTCTTCTCCTTCGGTCCGCATAGCTTCGCTGCCTTGATTGTGCTATCTTCAGATTCTCTCGAACCATTTTGATATTCTCTTCGGCTTCAAGCAAAATGTCGGGGCCAAACACCTGCCTCTCTCCAGGCTGGTCCCAATGCAGCGGAGTCCTACAACTCCGTCCATAGAGTGCCTGAAACGGCGACATCTTCAAGCTGGCTTGGTAGCTATTGTTGTAGGAGAATTCTGCATAAGGTAACCTTTTATCCCATCCTGACTTGTCTTGCAACGCACAGGCTCTCAGCATATCCTCTAGGATCTGATTAGTTCTTTCAGTCTGACCGTCTGTCTGCGGATGATAAGCTGAGCTGAAGTTCAAATGAGTGCCCAAAGCTTCTTGTAGCTGCTGCCAAAAATGAGAGGTGAACTGCGTTCCTCGATCTGACACTATCTTCTTCGGCACACCATGGAGGCAAACTATCCGTGACATGTATAACTCAGCTAACGTTGCTCCGGTATATGTGGTCTTCACAGGTATGAAATGGGCCACCTTTGTTAAGCGGTCCACAACCACCCAGATGGAATCATAACCGGCCCGGGTACGAGGTAGGCCAACTATAAAATCCATCCCGATCTCATCCCACTTCCACTGAGGAATCCGCAATGGCTGCAACAATCCGGCGGGCCTTTGATGCTCTGCTTTGGTTCTTTGACAGCTATCACAGATGGCGACGTATTCTGCGATCTCTCTTTTCATGCCATACCACCAAAACCTCCTCTTTAAATCCTGATACATCTTTTCACTTCCCGGGTGTATGGAGTAGGCTGTCTCATGAGCTTCCTTTAGGATCAGCCCCCGAATAGGTTTGAGGTCGGGGACACACAATCGATCCTTGAACCATATTACCCCCTCTTCATCCTCTCGAAAGTCTTTGCCTCTTCCTTCTAAGATTAGCTGCCGGATCTTGTTGATGCTTTCATCATCCTTCTGCCTTTCTTTGATCTCCCGCTCTAGGGTGGGCTCTAATTCCACTGTTACTCCTTGCGTACTGTTCAGGAAACCGAGGCTCAGTCTGTCGAACTCCTTGGCTAACTCATATGGCATTGGGTACATGGCCAACATATTGACTTGACTCTTCCTGCTCAAAGCATCTGCAACCACGTTGGCCTTGCCTGGATGGTAATGTATCTCCAACTCATAGTCTTTGATCAATTCCAACCATCTTCGCTGCCTCATGTTTAACTCTGACTGGGTAAATATGTACTTCAGACTTTTATGATCTGTATAAATGTCACACTTCTGCCCATACAGGTAATGTCTCCAGGTCTTCAAAGCATGAACTACTGCTGCCAACTCCAGGTCATGTGTGGGATAATTTTTCTCATGGATCTTCAGCTGCCGAGATGAATATGCTACAACTCTTCCTTCTTGCATTAGCACACATCCCAATCCAGTGTAAGAAGCATCGCAATACACTGAGAATGGCTTGTGAACATCAGGCAGAACTAACACAGGCGCTGTAGTCAATCTATTTTTCAGTTCTTCAAATGCTTCCTGACACTTTTGGGTCCACTTGAACTCAACTTTCTTCGCTAGTAACGCTGTCATTGGTCTTGCAATCTTTGAGAAGCCTTCGATGAAACGCCGGTAATACCCAGCCATTCCAATGAAACTCTTGATCCCACGAACATCCTTTGGTGCTTTCCAGTTCAGGATATCTGCCACTTTCTTTGGATCCACTGCCAACCCATCTTGATTTATGATGTGACCCAGAAACAAGACTTCATGAATCCAGAACTCGCATTTGCTTAGCTTGGCATACAGTTGTTGCTCTCGTAGCCTTTGCAATACCATCTTCAAATGCTCCACATGCTCTTCCTCACTTTTGGAATATATGAGAATGTCATCGATGAATACTACCACAAACTTGTCCAGATAGTCCATGAACACACTGTTCATCAGGTACATAAAGAAAGCTGGCGCATTTGTCAAACCAAAGGACATAACTGTGAATTCATATAACCCATACTTGGTGATGAATGCTGTCTTCGGTATGTCCGAGGGTCGGATTCTGAGTTGATGGTAGCCTGACCTCAGATCTATCTTCGAGAATACGCTGGCACCTCTGAGCTGGTCGAACAAATCTTCTATCCTTGGCAGGGGGTACTTGTTCTTGACAGTGACTTCATTCAAGGCTCTGTAGTCTATGCACATCCTTTTGGTACCATCTTTCTTCTCTACGAACAACACCGGAGCGGCCCAAGGCGAGGTACTTGGTCTGATGTAACCCTTCTCTAACATCTCATCTATCTGCTTCTTGAGTTCCACCAATTCTGGTCCAGACACTCGGTAGGCCCTTTTGGAAATGGGGGCGGTACCAGGGATAAGCTCTATGGCAAACTCAACCTTTCTCTCGGGTGGCATGCCCGTTAGCTCCTCGGGAAATACGTCCGGAAAGTCCGACACCACCTTGATAGTCTCGAGCGGGTTGGGTTCCTTACTATCAACTGAGATCTGGTGACAGACACCCTCCGCTGATTTAGGCATCCTTAGCTCGGCCACTACCTCCTCTCCTGACGGGGACTTTAATGTTACGGTCCTCTTGTCACAGCTAATATTCGCTTCATACTTCATTAACCAATTCATCCCTAGAATAACATCTATCCCAGGGGTGTCTATTACTATTAAGTCACTGGGGAACCCTATCCCCCTTATTTCCACCCTTATATTTGAGCATATTTTATCTGTTTGCACCTTGCCACCAACTGAATTAATCCTCATGGGCGGCATCATTGCCTCTACTGGGATGTTATGCAATTCTACCCAGGTTGCAGTGACAAATGAATGAGTTGCACCAGTATCAAATAGCACTTTCGTGGGATGAGATTCGACTGAAAACATACCTACTGCCACATCTGGTGCATCCTGGATCGCTTCGGCCTCCAAGTGGTTCACCTTTCCACGGTTGTACGCTTGGTTACGATTGCCTGCTACCGGCTGCAGTACACCTTGCCTTGTTGGAGCATTGGGGTTGGTCTGCTGCTGCGCCGCCTTCTTTGGGCATTGCATCGCCCAGTGGCCTTGTTCTCCACAGTGGAAACATCCTCTGCCTCCTCCTTGTGCTGGGGCTGCCTGGTTGCTCTGGTTTGCTGCTGAGGCAGGAAGGCGAGGTGCCTGGTTGTTCTGCTTCTGATACTGATTACCTCCCTGCTGGCTGTTCTGACGATACTGCTGCTGCTGCTGATACTGCCTCTGAAACTGCTGCTGATGCGGACGCTGGTTCTGATTCTGATATCCTTGTGGGTGACCAGGCCTGCCTTGCTGAGATGAACCGCCTGAGAAACGTGGACGGCTGATGCCTCCGGTCTGGGGTCCACTCATCTTGCGCTTCCGATCTTCCATATCCTTACGCTTCTTCTCAGTCATAATTGCCCTATCGATCAGGTGCTGGAAGGTGGGGAAGGTGTGATTCATCAGCTGGTAATGCAGGGGATCCACCAAACCCCTCATGAACCTGTACTGCCTTTTAGCATCAGTGTTGACATCCTCAGGTGCATAACGAGATAGCTGCAGAAACTTGTCTCTGTATTCACTAACAGACAGGGGTCCCTGCTTCAGAGCCAGAAACTCCTCCTTCTTCACGATCATCAGTCCCTCTGGCACATGGTATCTGCGGAAACTCTCACTGAATTCCTCCCAGGTGATGGCCTCGGGGTCAGCATGGGTGGCGAGGTAGGACTCCCACCAGGACTGGGCTGCTCCCCTTAGCTGACGGGGGCCATACAGAACCTTCTCCCTGTCGTCACATTGAGCGGTGCGCAGTTCTCTCTCCACTGCGCGCAACCAGTCTTCTGCATCCATGGGGTCAGCAGAATGGGCGAAGGTAGGAGGGTGCCCTCTCATGAACTCACCACGCTTATCTCGTGGCATCTGGGGCATCTGCACTTGCAACTGGGGTTGGGGTTGCTGTTGAGCCTGCTGCATGGCTGCCAAAGTCTGCCCAATGGCCTGTACTGCCTGAGTCTGCATCAAGAACATCTGCTCCACTGTCATCGGGGGTGGCGGGGGAGGCTGCCTCTGATTTTCCTCCTGCTGGTCATGCGGCTCCAGCTGAGCACGCCTGTTGCATCGGCGCCTGTTGTCCGACATCTGCGGAAGACATTCATACATCAGCATTGATCTTACAATCCTCCAGCATAAGAAAAGAGAATTCAGAATTCTTCATGACACTGAGTGAACAAAGAGCTTCACTGATCCTCATACTGATTCAACACAGCTTCTCAGATAAGAAGGAAAGTAGAAGTAAATGGCTTCCCAACTAAACAACTGACTTCTTTAACATTACTAGCTAAGCCAAACTGCAGGGGAAACCCACATGTTGGCTACAGTCATTACAAAGATCCAAATCCAGTACAAGTTCATCATAACAAGCATGCAAGCGACTGATAAGCAAACTAAACTAAATGGAAGCAACTGATAAGCAAACTAAACTGACTACCTAAGACTGAGACATCTGACTTAAGAATTATTACAAACTCCGACGCTAACGATCTAAGGATCCAGATCTATCCTGGTCTTACAGACAGGGGAACCATAAGTGTGGTGACCACGCGGCGGCGAGCGGTATGGGTGCTGAGTCCCGACAGGAGCGGGAGAACCACCCTCCTGGTGATGGCGCTCTGCCAACTCAGCACGCAACTCCGCAATCTCCGTTCGAGCCCTGCTCAGCTCGTCCAGAGAGTGGTCCAGCTCAGTGTTAAGCACTGCGACTAGGTTAACTGTGCTGCTCAACCTAGGGTTAGCCTCACCAACAGGGGAGACAACCACACTCTCGGTACTGCCAGTAGGGCGGCGGGGGTAGTACCGAAGGTTAAGACCGTCGGCCACGCCACCGAACAAAGAACAGTACTGGGAGAGTGCACGTCGTGCTGCATCCTGCATAGCCGCCTCTGCGGTGTCCCTCTCGGAGATGGAATAGTGCTCCGAAACGGCCTCCGCACCCCGGAGGTCATCCTCCGGACGGCGAACTAGGCAGGTAGCCTCCCAGCGGTCCGGGTACCTCCCGCGACTGTGCTGGTAGACTACACAACGGTACTCGATCGACCAGGTGTGCCGGTCAAAAGCCTGGCGCAGCAAGGTGTCGAGTGCGTCGTGGAAGTGACAACCGCGAGCGGCGTCACGGGTGATGGGTCGGGCGACCCATCCTTCCGCCTCCTGCGGCTCAGAAGACTCCGAGCTGTGGTCTGAGTCGTCGTCGTCGGGATCTCCTCCAGGTCCTCCTCCAACAGCCGGAGCGTCCCGCGGTGGTGCAAGGGGCGCCTCCAGCTGGGCAACAGAGGAACGGGGCCTCACGGACTCCACCTCATGCTGGAATGAGGAGGAAGAGCCCTGCTGCTCTCCGTGCTGGCGTCGGCGTTCCTGCTCCTCACGCAGGCGGTGGTGCAGCCTCTCCAGGTGACTCGACTGACCGGACACGGTGCGGTGCAGAGGACGCTCCGCAAGTCGAGACGGCAGGAAAGGAATCACCGACTTACGTGCAGTGTGTCTAAGACGAGCCATCTACAAAAGACACCGTAAGCATAAGAGTAAGAGCAGAACTAATATGACAAGTGAGTAAACCATAGACAGAATAAGATAAAAATTTTAACAAGGCATAATATAGTACATATATATGTAGTAAAACATAGGGTTGGTCGAGGTGACCGACTTTTGAAGTAACATCAGAGGTCAAGGTGAGAGGGAAGGTCAATAGTCCTTAATACGACCAGTGCTACTCTAGGTCAGCGGTCCTACAGTCAGCACGGCTTTGATACCACTTATGTCACACCCGGTTTTGGAAGGCAAACCGAATGCGAACTATGTACGTGCCAGGATCAGAACTCACGTACACAGCGATTACATAAATGAACATCATCGCACAATGCTCGAATAATAACATAAAAGAGTATTAACTGATTACATCACAGAGTCATAGACATCCACATAGTCATCGACTTAACAGTTAGATCAAAGTGCTAAGCGAAACGCAGTAAAGATAAGGCCTTCACAGGCAGCTGACTGGGGGTTGCCGCCAACCCACACCTAGAATTCGTCGTAGTCTTGAAACTCCTGGAAGTCTCCTTCCACGACTTCGCCTTCTCCTGAGCAGTGGTTACAATGCGGACAACCTGGTGTTTTGTGGTAAAGCAAGGATGAGTACACATCAACGTACTCAGCAAATGTCCCGTTTGGCTGAAGTGGACTAGCTTTATATGGGGTTAGGCTCAAGCAGTTGCTTTTAGTTGGTCAGGTATTTATCATTAGTAGAAGCCAGATTTTATCATTAACCAGCCCATGAACCATTTCCTCATCGAGGAACAACATCATCATATTCGAACCAAAACCATAACATAATCCTTGTATCTCGAACCATCTGTATCTCTAATCAAAGAGGATCCCAAGGCTGCTCTTAACCGTGAGCACGGCTGATATATCAGTTTCACTACCCTCTGCAGAGGTCGCACACTTTACCCATGAGTCATGATTCCCTCTCTAGCCCGGGCTTGCAAGACCCTTATTCACTCCCAAGGTGAATGGCCAGGGATTCACTACAAAGCCTTTACAAAGATTTCCTAGAGATCATAGCTGCCCGTTAGGTTTCTCCAGTTTGATAAACACAGTACCCCTCCCCGCAGGAGAGTGGCTAACAAAGCAAAACGAAAGAACCTCGGCACTCAGCCTCGGCAGAGCAAGCACTGTGCCTGGACCCCATTGACGGCACGACGGCGAAGCAACTACACCTCTAGTTCCTCTAATTAATTAGCTAAGGGCGTCCCATTTCACCCTCATGGTTGCACTGTTATCCCGGGTGGTCTCTCAACGAACAGGTCCTTACGGAGAGGTACTCAGGAAACAGCCTGAGCCCCCTAGAGTATCACAAGATCATCAACATCATCAGGATAACAGTATCATAAATATTCACATCATGTTCATTGATTAAGTTAAAGCAGTAGCAAAATGCTAACCATAATAGCCCATAAGGTCATCAAGGATAAAGTAAAGTGTAAAGCTAGTCAATCCTTAGATTTCAAGTAAGTAATGCGGGACAGTGTATTATAAAGTAAATGGGACATAATGGGACTGAGGACACTTGCCTTCACCAAACTGTTGCTCAGGGACTTCCTCTGCAACTTCCTCGGGCAACACAGACTGCTCGTTGTCTACGTAAAGTAATCATTCACACTATGCACTTGGGAAAATAACAAACAAAAACAATATACCAAACATATGCAGCAGAGAGTGGTCACAAGTTCATAACAGAAAAGGGATAGGCACTCTGGTGTTCCCTAGGTCTGGGGTAGGGGACTATACCAAAATGAGTCATTATTCACTACTCAGGTTTAAGTCAGTGGTGGGATTAAATAATTATCTGATTTAAGTTCCTAAACTTAAGGGTTTGAGTCCATAAACTTAAGTGCTCCAACTTTTATTAAAGTCTACTACCTTTTATTTATCTCAAATAGGGTTCCAATAACCTTAATCCTATCCTAATGATTAACCATTAATTGGAACATGGAAACAGCAGGGAAACAGTGCATAATCAGATAGATAATAATTTTATGAACATTTTGCAATTTGAAGCACCCAATTTGGAGTTCATATGGCAAAGTTATGAATTTTACAAGTTTAGGGGTTAAAATTATACCCTAGGGACCTATTTTGAATTAAATAAAAGGGCTGAGGACTTAACTGCGAGAAACCAGGGACGGCGGGCGCAAAATCCAGAAAACCGAGGGGTTCTTTAAGAAAATGCGCGGGCGAAGGGGTATCGGGCGCTTACAGCCGTTGGATCTCAAACGGACGATCAGGATTAGATCCTGCGGGCGGGCGCGCGGGCGCGCGGCGGTCTGGGCGGCTGACAGGCGGGGTCCAGCGGGCAGAGCAAGCGCGGGCGCGGGCGAGACGGCTGACAGGCGGGGCCGGGCGGACAGCGCGCGCGGGCGGACTGACAAGCGGGGCCTAGCGGGCAGAGAGACGGGGTGAGGGGGAAACGGGCCTGGGCCGTTGGATCTCCGACGGACGGCCGGGATTGGGCTCGGGTTATTTAGATTAGGGCCATCCGATCTGAGATGGACGGCGGGGATGGGGAGGCTGGCTCGGGCTCCTTCTACGGCTAGCTGGGGCGGCGGCGCTCGTCCCCGCGGCGGAGGGCTCGCCGGAGACGAGGGGCGCGGGCGACTGGCGGGGCTTTGGGGCAATCCGAGCGGTCAGGGAGGTCGGGAAGGGCACGGGGACTCCATTGGTGGGGTCTGGGTCGGGGCAGAGGCACCGGAGGGGGGCGATTCACGGCAGGGCGGCTCGGCGGCGGGGTTTCTCTACTCCGGCGAGCAATCAAGCGCAACAGAGAGCAAAGCAAGGGGCAATAGGGGCGGGAGAGGTCCGTTACCTCAAGGCGAGCTCCGGGGACTCCTCGGCGGCGACAGAGACGCGACGGGGACCCGGGTCGACGGCGGCAGCTGCACGGCGGACGACGGGTGAGCGCGGGCAGAGAGAAATAGGGAGGGGGAGAGGGAATTGGGGCGCGTTCCGAGTTGCGGGCGTCGAGGCGGAGCTCACCGGGGCTAAGGGCGCGGCGGAGCTCCAACGGCGACGAGAAACCGAGCTCGGGACGGCAGGGTTTACGGCGGCGGCGCTCTGGGCGTGCGCGCAGCGAGGGAGAGGGCGAGAGAGAGGACCGGTGGGTGCGCAAATGAGGGAGGGGGTGAGGGCGAGTGGGGTTCGGGCTCTAGTGGCCAGGGGCGAGGTGGGGCGAGCTCCCCACGCGCGACGTGGGCGCGAGGAAGGCGGACGCGCGCGGCTCGGCGGCGGTTACGCGAGGGAGACGGGGCTGACAGCTCGGACCCGCGGCGCAGAGAGAGAGGAGAAAGCGGGCGCGAGCGCGAGGGAAGCGGGGCTGACGGGTTGGGCCCACGGGCAGAGAGAGAGCGAGGGAGCGGGCGCGCGCGAGGAAGCGGCAGCGCCGACAGGTGGGGCCGGACGAGCAGTGAGAGAGGGAGGCGGGTGCGCGGAGGGCGGCCGCGCCGACAGGCCGGGCCCGCAGCGCAGAGAGAGGAGGGGGCGGGTGAGCGCGCGCGGAGTGGGCCTACTGGGCCGAAAGGCCGAGGGGGCGGCTGGGTTGGGCTGTTTTCCATTTTCTTTTTATTTTGAATTGATTTCTCCTTTTCTTTTTTTATTCTATTTGATTCAAATTCAAATAAGCCCCAAATTCAAATCAAACCTTCCAAGAATTATGCACCAAGCAAAAGTGAAATCTAGGGTTCAACATGATGCAACAATTCATACTCCCTTAGGGTTTAACATAATAAACTATAATTACAAGTAAAATAAGCACTTAGCTCCTATAGAAATGAGGGAGAAAAGAATGAGGAAGGATGAGAAAAGGAAGTAACACCTGAATTTGTGAATATGAGCAAAGAAATTTTATACCCCCAAATTCAGGGTGTTACACGCGCCGGGTGCTGCATGCGAGCCACTGTGCCACTCGCCCCACCACCGCACCTCCTCGATTGCGGAACCGATACCGCGATTCGAGGCGACCCAGCCCGCGACCCAGCAGCGCCAGCCTGGCGCAGCGGTCAAAAGCGGTCAGAAATGGGCCGGCAGTAATGACGGTGGCAGGCGCGCGAGAGCAGCGGTCACGCCATCTGCCAAGCTCATGTCCCATCCGGAGGCAGCAAGAGAACCCCCTCTCACGGTGTGAAGACGACGTGCCCGTGGCCCGTACCTCGAACGGCTCGCGCACGCGCAACGGCAACCTCGCCAACTACTCACCCCGGCGCATTAACTCCGCGGCTCGACGGGCAGCGCTACGGGCGGGAGCGGCTGGTGACGTTTCGCCTTCGCCAAAACAACCACGCCGGAAAAAGGTACGCCACGACGTTCAATTTCGAATCCTTTTTCCCTTTTCCTTCTTTCTCTATCTCTTGCAACAGGGACCGAGAAGGGGGATAACCCCAAAGGGATCCTTCCCCGTGAAGGAACTAGGCTCCGAGCCTCCCTACTGATCAGGGGTTCGAAGGCTGCCCCCCCGAAGGGTTCAACAGCCGCCTCAGATCGCGTGGGCCCGACACCCACTACTGGTCAGGGGTTCGAAGGTCGGCCCCCGAAAGGTCCCACGACCGCCTCAGGCTACTCGGGCTCCGTGCCCCCTACTGATCAGGGGTTCGAAGGCTGGCCTGTCGAAGGGTTCACAGTCGCCTCAGACGCCGAGCGAGGGATGACCAGGGGTACGTTCGATACATATCAAGGCTCGGGCTGCGCTCCCGAGGTACCCTAGGACATTTCCGAGACCAGCGGGAACGACTCTGTAACGGAATCCCATCGGAGGGAGGCAACGAGCCCTCGGACCCCGTCGCTAGGGGACCGGGTCCGGCAGATCACCCGCAGGTACTTTTGGGCGTGCCTCCGGGCCCCTAGCCGACCCCTAACGAACGGGGCACGGACGTCCACTCGGATTACCCGATTGCAGCTCACCGGAGACACCATGTTCGGTGCCCATCGAGGGTAACATGGCGCACTCCCCCCCTCCTCCTTGCGGAAAGGCGACGTAGGGGCGTATATAAAAAAGCCGAGTCTGTCCCTGATCGTCCTCTCGCTCCGTGCAGAGGCTCGGGGGCTGCTCTAGGCAAAACCGGCTCCGGCCAAACCGTTGATAGCTGTAATACCCAACTTTATAAACTATATTAAGGAGAGAATTTTCTTACGTATTTTTGCCTCTGTTCAACTAAATATGAGAACACCACATCGAAAAGCAAGCAAACAATTAATAATACTGAGAATAACCATGCATCATGTTGGCTTTGTTGTATGTGCATCTAGTAAAAATAATAGCCACAATAAGAAAATAAATTAATGTTACAAATTGAAGATTTAATATCTATTTGGAATATTTAAGAGTGGGAAAGCAACAAAGAAAATAAGAGAAGAGAGGAAGAAATACTATAAGGTATAAAGTAAATTCTTAAATAAATAAAACATAACATAACGGCCTGATCAAAGATTACATTCAAATATGAGTACATGTTCACTACAATGAGCAAAATTCAAATTTGCATTTTGAATAAATAGAAAAGAAAAGAAAGAGGGAATACAAAAGGATAAAAAAAAAGAATAGATATTGTACATGGATGGGCCAACGAACTTGATTTCGGCCCAAACCAGTGCTGAGCGCACGCCTGTCTCCCTGCCGAGTCACTGCCTGTGGACCCCTCCTTGCCGTCGGTCTCTTTCTTCCCCGTGGATCTCGCTTGCGCTGTCCTGAGCTCCACCATGGCCACGCGCTCCAGCCTGCCGCACGGATCCAACGCCCGTGCCACGAATCTCGCCAGCGCGCTATTAGCGGATCCTCAACCACCTCTCGCCGCCCTCGCTGGGAGGATAAGAACCCACCGGGTCAGCACGTTCTTCTTCCCTCGCGCGCACTGCTTCTGCACGGGCCACACAGCTTTTCCGCAGTAGAGTTCGCCGGTCGATTCGCTCGGCCCTTGGGAGTATAAAAAATGAGGACGTTCTCACCAGCCGTACCTCACCTCCATAATCTGAGCCAATGTCCCTACATCACCAACCAGTGGAACGCGCGTCTCGCGGCAGACCGCGGCCGCATCGCGATTGTCTTCGTCCCCGCCAGGGATACCGCTGCCGATGTTGGCTTTACGTCGCGCGACGGCGCTCGGCGCCAGCCACACCCTTCTCGACCTCCAAGACTAAAACGCCGGTGCTGCTCACGGTCTCTCAGAACGCCTGTGCCTCACCATTGTTGCGTGGAGTGAGAAAAATGGGGGGAATCGGCGAACTGGGGGAAAACTCTGGACGGCGGGGTCTCTGGTGGCGCTGGATGATCTCTCGTGCATGAGGATGGTGTGGGTGGTCTCTTTGGTCAAGTTTGGTCGGCCGAGGAGTGATGATTTCTCGCCGAAGTTGCTCTGCCACCGCGATGCCGCACCGCGCCATGGCCGGGTGCCTCCACGCCGTAATCACCGGTAAGGGTCCTACCAGTGTGTTAGCCTTGTTTCCCTTCTCTCGTAGCGAAGCTCGGTTCTGCGGTTGAACGCTTGTGTGCGGGTCTGCCTGCTCGCCGGCGTTGTGCCTCGGCGATGCTCTGTGCGCCGCCGCTAATGGGGGGTGACCGGCTGTGTGTGTGGTAGGATGGAAGACTCCCGTGAACCGTTGATCTCGAAAATATGCGGTTAGGATTACATGTAGCGTGTGGGGTTTTGAGCCGTGGATTCACGGATCAAGGGCCAGATCATCGATGCGTACCTTTTAACGTGGGCGATCGTGACCGTTCGATTGTTTATGTGCGGTACAGATTAGAACCCAGAGTAACCCTTCAACCCTTTTATTCTGTGCCGTCAGGATCAAATCTGATGGCTGAGACGCTGCGATACCCCTTCGCCGTAGTCTTTTACATAAGAGACCCTCCACTTTTGAGAAAACAACCCGCAGTCCACAACAGAGGAGTTCTGTGTCTGCGTAAAACTTATGGTTTAGCCCCTGTAGTTTGCAGAATTTAGTGCGCAGTCCAGAAGTCAGTAAAAAGGGATAAATGATTAAGGAAAATGGTTTTTAGTATGAAATTAATTGCAGAAACTTGTAAAATTCCTAGAAAATTCATTTGAAGTCCAAATTGATCCATTCTGGTTTCTATAATTTTGTAAGATTATTGTGTATCACCTAGTGCCTCTGTTTTGACATAAAACTCACATTAAAATTTATATCCTAAGTAATATTGTGTCAAATACATAAAACCTTAGGAAATTCGTATCTCCTCCATTTTAACTCCGATTGGATCCGTTCAAGTTGCGTTAGTCTCGTAGCAACGCGTAGATCATTATTATGCAGTATATTCTTATGTTTGGTGTGATGTTAATTTTATCTATACTATGTTTGTTTGTATTGCTACGACTAGCGCGCGGACACGAGTCACCTGAAGTTCATCCTGGTAATTGGAACCTCAAGTGCCAGGCAAGTTGTGCCCTTGATTCACTTTTGTTACCTAATAATGTTCTTTATAGTCATTTACCATGCATAGGTTTAATTTTGATGGGACCCAATAGGTTTCCCTAGATTGTTTATCCTGTTTACCTTGTTTACCCCTGAATCACATGGGTAGTTATGCTATTGCTCTACGTGGTTTTTGGGTTAATATTTCATTATATCCATGTTCCAGTTATTTTGTTATTCTATTTATGTTCATGTCAAGATCATTATGTTATTGTTAATTGGAACATGGAGCTTAACTTGAGAACCACGTGCCACCACAAGGGAGGAATGGGACCCCTTGGCTGACTAATTAGGAAAGCTAGTGGAAGACTACCTTACCCGAAAGGGGCAAGGGCAGTAGGGGAGAGGTCAGTGCGGGGAGGTCCCTGGTTGATTTTGCTGCGATGGCTATCAGCCAGGAACCCTGTACTGGATCTTCCCATAAACTGTAGCGGGTTTTCGGAAGCTAGTGGAACTTTGTAAAGGCCTCGTAGTGGATCCCTAGCCATTCACCTTGGTAGTGTCTAAGGGCCTAGCTAACCCTGGCGACATGGGAAACACGACTTGTGGGTAAAGGGTACAACCTCTGCAGAGTGTAAAACTGGTATACTAGCCGAGCTCACGGTCATGAGCGGCTCAGGACTCTCCGATGATTAAATTATGGAACCTAAACTCAATTTGTCATTTGCATTTGCATGGGTTTATTATTAAGTTTGTTCTATTATGTTATTATGGTTTGGTATTCACTTACACTTAGTAATTGCTAATAAAATTTTGACCAACTTATAAAAGCAATGCTCAGCTTCAGCCTCTATTTCATTTATCAGCCTTACACTTCATGAACTCCCACCTTTGGTGAGTTCATGTCACATTATTCCCCACAACTTGTTGAGCGATGAACATGTGTGAGCTCACCCTTGCTGTCTCACACCCCCCCACAGGAGAAGAACAGGTGGTTTCAAGTGGAGTTAAGTACCGAGGCATCCGACTTGATCTAGGTGGCGTTTCTCAGTTGACATTGGCGCCGACGATCCTTAGTTCGTGTTATATTTATCTTTTATTTTTGTAAGTCTTCCGCTATGTAATAAATACTCTGATTATTGTGACATTTATCTCTATGCACTCTGTTATTATATATGTTGTCTTCTTGGCGCATGTATGAGATGCACCTGGCTTTGTTCCTTAAAGCCGGGTGTTACAATAGCGTCAACATACCAGCCCGAGAACTTGGGCCCCGACAGTGCACCTGGGTTACGCCCTGCTCGCATGAGGGAACCGCCAGACCAGCCGAGGCATTACGCAAGGCATTAAGACCTCGAAGGAGTGAAACCACTCCTCCGAGGCCTCGGGGGCTACACCCAGCGGGTGCGCTCGCGCGCACCCACCGGAACAAAGTACCTCCGAGAAAGGCTGGTCCCCTTGCAAAAAAGTGCGACGCAAGCCTCCAAGCGAGTGTTAACACTCTCTTCGAGGCTCGGGGGCTACTGTCGGGGACCATAATTAG
Source organism: Zea luxurians (assembly GCA_029449295.1). Classification (NCBI taxonomy): domain Eukaryota; kingdom Viridiplantae; phylum Streptophyta; class Magnoliopsida; order Poales; family Poaceae; genus Zea; species Zea luxurians. Next base: position 153,982,129 of record JAOPSE010000004.1, read on the forward strand.
GGGTACCCTCAAGACGCCTAATTCTCAGCTGGTAACCCCCATCAGCATAAAGCTGCAAAGGCCTGATGGGTTTGATTAAGTCAGGGATCAGTCCATACGAGTGACTCGATCACGCCACGCCCGAGCCTAGCCTCGGGCGAGGGCAGCCGACCCTAAGATGACTCCGTCTCGCCTGAGGTCTCCTCTTTCACGGCAGACGCATCACCGGCTCGCCCAAGGCCCCGCCTTCGATAAGAAGAAACCCTGACTAAATCACCGCGCCAACCGACCGAGTCACCGGGGCGTTTAACGCGAAAGGTAAGACCGACGGGCGACCAAACTCCGCTCCGCCCGACCCAGGGCTCGGACTCGGGCTAAGGCCCCGGAAGACGGCGAACTCCGCTCCGCCCGACCCAGGGCTCGGACTCGGGCTAAGGCCCCGGAAGACGGCGAACTCCGCTCCGCCCGACCCAGGGCTCGGACTCGGGCTAAGGCCTCGGAAGACGGCGAACTCCGCTCCGCCCGACCCAGGGCTCGGACTCGGGCTAAGGCCCCGGAAGACGGCGAACTCCGCTCCGCCCGACCCAGGGCTCGGACTCGGGCTAAGGCCCCGGAAGACGACGAACTCCGCCTCGCCCGACCCAGGGCTCGGACTCCGCCTCGGCCTCTGCCGAACGACCTCCGCCTCGCCCGACCCAGGGCTCGGACTCTGCCTCTGTCTTGCAGGACGGACTCGACCTCGGCTTCGGAGGAACCTCCACGACGCCCGACCTAGGACACGAGACCGCCACGTCAACAGGAAGCGTCATCATCACCCTGCCCTGAGCTGACTTGGGTCACAGAGAACAAGACCGGCGTCCCATCTGGCCAGCTCCGCCAGATAGGCAATGATGGCGCCTCACTAGACCATGACGACGGCGGCTCCCAGCTCCCTTACGAAAGCAGGAGGACGTCAGCAAGGGCCTAGCCACTCCGACAGCTGTCCCTCCGTCCGGCTCCGTCACTCCTCCAACTGCCACGACGCCACACCAACAGGGTGCCAAGATCTCTCTGGCTGCCACCTTGGCATGTACTTAGGGCGCTAGCTCTCCCTCGCTAGACACGTAGCACCTTGCTACACCCCCATCTTGTACACCTGGATCCTCTCCTTACGACTATAAAAGGAAGGACCAGGGCCTTCTTAGAGAAGGTTGGCCTCGCGGGGACGAAGGGCAGGGGCAGGCGCTCTCTCGGGGCCGCTCGCTTCCCCTCACCTCGCGCGGACGCTTGTAACCCCCTACTGCAAGCGCACCCGACCTGGGCGCGGGACGAACACGAAGGCCGCGGGAATTCTCCGACTCCCTCACGACCCGGCTCCGGCCACCGACCGCTCTCTCTGTTCCCCCCTTCGCGCTCGCCCACGCGCTCGACCCATCTGGGCTGGGGCACGCGGCACACTTACTCGTCGGCTCGGGGACCCCCCGGTCTCGGAACGCCGACACTTAGCAACTGCTAATAAAATTTTGACCAACTTTAAAAGCAATGCTCAGCTTTAGCCATCTGTCGGTGTTTCGAAACTCGGGGGGTCCCTGGACCGACGAGTGAATTGTCGCCGCGTGCCCCAGCCCAGATGGGTCGACGCAAGGCGGAACGCGAAGGGGGGAAAGGAAGCAGCCGGAGGGAGGCAGACGTGAGAGAGTGGATCCCGCGGCCTTCGTGTTAGCCCCGCGCCTGAGTCGGGTGCGCTTGCAGTAGGGGGATACAAGCGTCCACGCGGGAGTGGGAGCGAGCGGCCTTGAGCGAGCGCCGTCCCGTCCTTCTCCGCGTGGGCCAACCCTCTGTAAGAGGGCCCTGGTCCTTCCTGTTATAGGCGTAAGGAGAGGATCCAGGTGTACAATGGGGGGTGTAGCAGAGTGCTACGTGTCTAGCGGAGGAGAGCTAGCGCCCTAAGTACATGCCGTCGTGGCAGCCGGAGAGGTCTTGGCACCTAGTTCGCGTGGTGTCGTGTCCGTCGGAGGAGCGCTGGAGCCTGGCGGAAGGACAGCTGTCGGGGCTGTTGAGTCCTTGCTGACGTCCTCTTGCTTCCGTAAGGGGGCCGAGAGCCGCCGTCGTCACAGAGCGTGCGGGGCGCCATCATTGCCTATCTGGCGGAGCGAGCCAGATGGGACGTCGGTCTTGTTCCCCGTAGCCTGAGTCAGCTCGGGGTAGGGAAATGATGGCGCCTCCTGTCGACGTGGTCGGTCCGTGCCCTAGGTTGGGCGATGTGGAGGCTCCTCCGAGGTCGGGGTCGAGTCTGTCTTCCGTGGTCGTGGTCGAGTCCGAGCCCTTGGGTCAGGCGAGGCGGAGACCGTCGGCTGAGGCCAGGGCTGAGTCCGAGCCCTGGGGTCGGGCGAAGCGGAGTCCGTCGTCTCCTGGGGCTGAGCCCAAGTCCGAGCCCTGGGGTCGGGCGAGGCGAAGTTTGTCGTCTTCCGGGGACTGAGCCCGAGTCCGAGCCCTGGGTCGGGCGGAGCGGAGTTCGCCGTCTTCCGGGGCTGAGCCCGAGTCCGAGCCCTGGGTCGGGCGGAGCGGAGTTCGCCGTCTTCCGGGGCTGAGCCCGAGTCCGAGCCCTGGGTCGGGCGGAGCGGAGTTCGCCGTCTTCCAGGGCTGAGCCCGAGTCCGAGCCCTGGGTCGGGCGGAGTGGAGTTCGCCGTCTTCCGGGGCTGAGCCCGAGTCCGAGCCCTGGGTCGGGCGGAGTGGAGTTCGCCGTCTTCCGGGGCTGAGCCCGAGTCCGAGCCCTGGGGTCGGGCGAGGCAGAGTTTCCTATGATGCCCGAGGCCGGCCTTGGCCGCTGTCAGCCTCACTCTGTCGGGTGGCTCAGCAGTCGGAGTGGCGCAGGTGGCGCTGTCCTCTTGTCAGACCGGTCAGTAGAGCGGCGAAGTGACTGCGGTCACTTCGGCTCTGTCGACTGGAGGGCGTGCGTCAGGATAAAGGTGTCAAGCCACCTTTGCATTAAATGCCCCTGCGATTTGGTCGGTCGGCGTGGCGATGTGGCCAAGGTTGCTTCTCGGTGAAGACTGGGCCTCGGGCGAGCCGATAGTGTGCCCGTTGCTGGAAGGGGGTCCTCGGGCGAGACGTAGGTTCTCTGGGGTCGGCTTCCCTTGCCCGAGGCTAGGCTCGGGCGAGGCATAATCATGTCCCTTGAATGGACCGATCCTTGACTTAATCGCACCCATCAGGCCTTTGCAGCTTTGTGCTGATGGGGGTTACCAGCTGAGATTTAGGGGTCTTGAGGTACCCCTAATTATGGTCCCCGACAGTAGCCCCCGAGCCTCCAAGGGAGTACTAATACTCGCTTGGAGGCTTTTGCCACACTTTTTTGCAAGGGGACCAGCCTTTTCCGGTTGCATTCTGTTCCGGTGGGTGCGCGCGAGCGCACCCGCCGGGTGTAGCCCCCGAGGCCTCAGAGGAATAGTTTTACTCCTTCGAGGTCTTAGTGCGCTTCGCAACACTTCGGCTGGTCTAGTTGTTCCCTCATGCGAGCTGGCCGTAGCCCGAGTGCACGGTCGGGGCCCAAGTTCTCGGGCTGGTATGTTGACGCTGTCAACGGTTTGGCCAGAGCCGGGTTTGCGAGAGCAGCCCCTGAGCCTCTGCACAGGGCGAGAGGACGATCAGGGACAGACTCGACTTTTTTACATACGCCCCTGCGTCGCCTTTCCGCAAGGAGGAGGGGGGAAAGCGCCATGTTGCCCTCGGGTGGCGCCGAACATGGTGTCTCCGTGAGCTGCTGGCGGGCAATCCGAGCGGACGTCCGTGCCCTGTTTGTTAGGGGTCGGCTAGAGGCCCAGAGGCGCGCCCAAAAGTACCTGCGGGTGATCTGCCGGACCCGGTCCCCTGCCGACGGGGTCCGAGGGCTCGATGCCTCCCTCTGATGGGATTCCGTTACAAGATCGCTCCCGCAGGTCTCGGAAATGTCCTAGGGTACCTCGGGAGCGTAGCTCGAGCCTTGGTTATGTATCGAACGTACCCATGGTCATCCCTCGCTCTGTGTCTGAGGCGACTGTGAACCCTGCGAGGGCCAGCCTACGAACCCCTGATCAGTTGTGGGCGCGGAGCCCGAGTGGCCTGAGGCGGCTATTGAACCCTTCGAGGGGTCGGCCATCGAACCTCTGACCAGTAGTGGGTGTGGAGCCCACGTGCTCTGAGGCGGTTGTTGAACCCCTCCGAGGGGCCAGCCTTCGAACCTCTGATCAGTAGGGAGGCTCGGAGTCTGTTTCCTTCACGGAGAAGGGTCCTTTTCGGGGTATCCCCCTTTCCCGGTCCCTGTTGTAAGAGAGAGAAAGAGGAAAAGGAAAAGGATGCGAAATTGAATGACGTGGCGTACCTTTTTCGACGCGGTCATTATGGCGAAGTCGAAGCGTTCGCTTGCTTCTCCCGCCTGAGGCGCCGCCCGTCCCGCCGTGGAGTTAATGCGACGAGGCGAGTGGTTCGCAGGGCGGCTGTTGCGCGTGCGCGAGCCGTTCGAGGAACGGGTCACGGGCGCGCCGTCTTCACATCGTGGGAGAGGGCTCCCCCGCTGCCCCTGGATGGGACGTGAGCTTGGCTGTCGACGTGACCGCTGCTTCTGCCCGCCCGTCACCGCCATTACTGCCGGCCCAATTTTGACCGCATTTGACCGTCGCGCTTGGCTCGCACTGCAGGGTTGCCTCGAGTCGCGGTATTGACTCCGCAGTCGAGGAGGCGTGGTAGTGGCGTGAGTGGCAGTGCAGTTGCTCACACGTAGCAACCGGCGCACCGGTTGCATGACGCGTGGGCTTGGACCTCCATGTTGGGCGCGTTGGAAGTCAGAGAGGTGCGCCCACTTGGCGCGGTTGCATGCCGCCTGCATGGCTGCCCGCCCTTTCGCCCGCTGGTCTGGGCAAAAGTGGAGGAGTGCTTGTAACCGCCGGGCGGTTGCATGCACCGCGCGCGGCGGTTTGGCTTCTTCTGCTCTAGACCGGCTTGCATGACGTGTGGGACCCAACCCCCGCGCCATGGGGGGGGGGAGAATCTTGGAGCGTGTTGGAGAAGACTCGACCCGCAACAGTCGAGGGCGCAAGTGGGGAGAGTCGCCTTTAAAAAGGGGGGCGACCCCCTTGGAGGGCCACCATGTCTTCGCGCTCCCCTCATGCATCGTGTCTTTCCACCTCCCGAGCCCCCGGGTGGGGGACGCCCACAGTCCTTCCGTCTTGTCGTCGGAGGAACGTAACTTCGTGGAAGTTGGTACCTTTCAGCCATCGTTCGGCTTCAAGGATTTTCATCATGCAGCCCGGCTGCATCCCCTCACCGGTGGTCACCCAAGACGGTGACCTCCAGCTTGATGGCGGGGAGAAGCGAGCCGGGCTGCGATCTTGGTCCCGCCCTCAGCTTCAAGGATGTTCATCATCCTCGCTGGGGCAGAGGCCAGGCTGAGCCGGAGCTCTACCTCCCGCGTGGGCCGGCTGGTCACCTCCTCTTCCAGCTTTTGGTGGTGGAAACCATCCCCCAGCCTTGCGGAGGAGGCGTCCTCCAGCCATGCCGGGGAAGGCGAACTGTTGCTGTCCAGCTAGGATGCAACATTCTGTCCTCCTCCTGGCTTTTGCGGCGAGGACGGGAGTGAGGACCTGCCGGCGCGCCTTGCCGACCGTCGGCGTTGGTGGAGAGGCAGACGCCACCGTCCGTGCTGACGTGGTGGCAGCCGGAGGAAGCTCCCCCCCCATTGGGGCCGTCAGCGCCGCCCACGGGCCGGCCCCCGGCTCTTTGGCTTTGATGTCTGTTTCGCGTCCCTTGAGTAGGGACGCGAACGAAAGCCTTCCGGTGGCCGCGCCCGTACTGGGATCATGGCTGCTGCTGTGGGGTCGGAACCGGAGTTCCGTTTGTAATGACACCTTGAGTGTCGGTGTCTTGTTCAATGTGGCTGTCGAGGCCTGAACGTGTACATATTTTCGGCACGGAGCCGTGTTTTTTCCTCATTTTGAGCACTAAGACTCGCCTTGTCGATTATCTGAACCGCTTCACCGAGCGTGAGTTGCCTCGTGCAAAGGTGACGAGTGAGGTATCCGTATCCCGGAGGAGTAGGAGTCCCTCGGCTCGGTCGGCCTTGCTGTCCGAGGCCCCTCTTGCTTAGTTGAAGGAACCCCTCGGCCGCCCTTCGATGAGCCGAAGCCGGAGGTAGCGATGTCAGCACGGACGAAGGCAGAGTTGGCTTCGAAGAGGAGGTGTAGTTGGCTAGAGCCTGGCCGGGTCGTCCACTGGCGGAGCCGACACTGGAGTTGAGTTGCCGAGGCCACAAGCCGAGCTGATGTCTTTGGGGGTCAGCTGGCCGAGGCCTCGGGGTGACCGGCCGAGCCGCCTGCTCGGGCCGGATTCTCGAAGAAGACCCTGGCGGCGATGGCTCGGGTGTGGTGCTGATGTCGTCCTTCAGAGTGGGGGCCCTCCGACCGCGTCGCCGTCCGAGGCTAGGTCAGACTCCGCCGAAGGTGTAATTGGCGCCGAGGGTGCTGCTGCCCCCTTCGGCTGTCGACGTCCGAGCCTGCAGGATCAGGTTGTCTTGTAGTGTGTGTATGTTTTCTGCAGCCGCCGAGGCCTAAACACACTGTCGTCGTGTTGTAAAGCTGCGTTCCTTTTCCTCTTGTTTCAAGTATCTGGACTCATTTGTCGGTAACAGAATTGTTTGTGCGGGCGAGAGTTGTTTTTCACGGAAGGCGATGAGTGAGGTATCCGTATCCCGGAGGCATAGGAATCCCTCGGCTCGATCGGGCTTGCCACTTATGCGCGCTCTTACTCGTCCATAGGGTTCTGTTACCGACGCAGTCGAGAAGGCTCGAAAAATCATTTCGGCAGAGGAGCTCTCGAGCATGAAGACTTGTTCGGTCCGTGGAGTCACTTATCCGAGCGCGAGTTACTTATCGCAGAAGGTGATGAGTGAGGTATCCGTATCCCGGAGGCGTCGGAGTCCCTCGACTCGGTCAGCCTTGGCTGCTTACGTGTACTCCGTCGTTTTCAGGATCCACTTTTGAAGTAGTCGAAGAGCACGAAAGGCATTCTGGCAGAAAAGATTTTTTTTCTTTTTTCGAGGAAAATTTTGACGCAGAAGGGGTTGCCCCCTTCTAGCCCCCGAGGGAGGGTCGGGCTTTGCCGAGGCAAGGCTGACCCTTCCTTGACGACCAGACTTGGTGTGTGAACGAGGTATACGAGCAACTTGAAAGCATCTTAAGGGTAGAAGCGACGTAGCTGTTGGATGTTCCAAGCGTTGCTGTAGACCTCGCCTTGATTGTTGGTCAGCTTGTACGTTTCGGGCTTCAGGACCTTGGCGATGACGAACGGCCCTTCCCAGGGAGGCGTGAGTTTGTGCCGCCCTCAGGCGTCTTGTCGCAGCCGAAGCACCAGGTCGCCCACCTGGAGGTCTCGGGACCTAACCCCTCGGGCGTGGTAGCGTCGTAGGGACTACTGGTACCGCGCCGAGTGTAGTAAGGCCACGTCCCGAGCCTCCTCCAGCTGGTCCAGTGAGTCTTCTCGGTTGGCTCGGTTGCTTTGGTTGGTGTAGGCCCTCGCCCTCGGGGAACCGTATTCTAGGTCTATGGGCAAGATGGCCTCGGCCCCATAGACTAGAAAGAACGGTGTGAAGCCTGTGGCTCGGCTCGGCGTTGTCCTCAGACTCCAGACCACCGAGGGAAGTTCCTTCATCCACAGCTTGCCGAACTTGTTGATGTCGTTGTAGATCCGAGGCTTGAGTCCTTGCAGGATCATGCCATTGGCCCGCTCCACTTGCCCATTCGTCATGGGGTGAGCCACGACAGCCCAGTCCACCCGGATGTGGTGATCCTCGCAGAAGTCCAGGAACTTTTCTGCCGGTGAACTGGGTACCGTTGTCGGTGATGATGGAGTTCGGGACCCCAAAGCGATGGATGATGTTGGTGAAGAATGCCACCGCCTGTTCGGACCTGATGCTGTTTAGGGGTCGAACCTCGATCCACTTGGAGAATTTGTCGATGGCGACCAACAGGTGCGTGTAGCCCCCGGGTGCCTTCTGCAAGGGGCCAACGAGGTCCAGACCCCACACAGCAAATGGCCAGGTGATGGGTATGGTCTGCAGAGCCTGAGAGGGCAGGTGGGTCTGCCTCGCGTAGAACTGACACCCTTCGCAGGTGCGGACAATTCTAGTAGCGTCGGCCACCACCGCCGGCCAGTAGAATCCTTGTCGGAAGGCGTTTCCAATGAGGGTTCGAGGTGCTGCGTGATGGCCGCAAGCCCCCGAGTGTATCTCTTGCAAGAGCTGCTGGCCTTCGGCGATGGAAATGCATCGCTGGAGGATGCCTGAGGGGCTGCGGTGGTAGAGCTCCTTCCCATCCCCCAGCAAGACGAAATACTTGGCGCGCCGCGCCAACCGCCGAGCTTCGGCTTGGTCGAGGGGCAGCTCCCCTCGGTGGAGATATTGCAGGTACGGGGTCTGCCAGCTTTGGTTAGGCGTGACCTCGCTCGGTTCCCCCTCGACGCGCAGTGCCTCACCCTCGGGGGCTGAGGGTACCTCGGGCTGAGCCGAGGGTACCTTGGACCGTGCCGAGGGTACCTCGGACTGAGCCGAGGGTGCCTTGGACTGAGCCGAGGGTGCCTCGGGCAGAGCCGAAGGTGCCTCGGGCTCGGGCGTGTCCTCGGTCTTGACGGAGGGTTGATGCAGGTCTCGGGAGAATATGTCCGGGGGAACTGTTGTTCGTCTCGAGGCTATTTTAGCCAGCTCGTCCGTAGTCTCGTTGTAGCGTCGGGCGATGTGGTTGAGCTCGAGCCCGTAGAACTTGTCTTCTAAGCGCCGAACCTCATCGCAGTAGGCTTCCATCTTCGGGTCGCGGCAGTGGGAGTTCTTCATGACTTGGTCGATGACGAGCTGCGAGTCACCGCGAGCGTCGAGGCGTTGGACCCCTAGCTCGATGGCGATTCGCAACCCATTTACCAGAGCCTCGTACTCTGCCACATTGTTGGACGCCGGGAAGTGGAGGCGCAGCACGTAGCGTAGGTGCTTCCCGAGGGGCGAGACGAAGAGGAGGCCTGCGCCGGCCCCCGTCTTCATCAGCGACCCATCGAAAAACATGGACCAGAGCTCCGGTTGGATCGAAGCCGTCGGGAGCTGGGTGTCGGCCCATTCAGCCACGAAGTCCGCTAGGACCTGGGACTTGATGGCCTTCCAAGGGGCGAATGAGATCGTCTCGCCCATGATCTCCACCGCCCACTTCGCAATTCTACCCGAGGCCTCTCGGGACTGGATGATCTCTCCCAGGGGGAAGGATGACACCACAGTCACCGGATGAGACTCGAAGTAGTGTCGCAACTTCCGCCGTGTCAGGATCACCGCGTACAGCAGCTTCTGGATTTGTGGGTAGCGGATCTTGGTCTCGGACAGTACCTCACTGATGAAGTAGACTGGCCTCTGGACGGGCAATGCATGCCCTTCTTCTTGTCTCTCAATCCACGATCGTGGCGCTAACCACCTCAGTGGTTGCGGCGACGTAGATCAAGAGGGCTTCTCCGGCAGCGGGGGGTACCATGATGGGCGCATTCATGAGGAGCGCCTTCAGGTTCCCGAGGGCTTCCTCGGCCTCGGGAGTCCAAGCGAAGCACTCAGCTTTCCTTAAGAGGCGGTACAGAGGCAGACCTCTTTCGCCGAGGCGGGAGATGAAGCGGCTCAGAGCCACGAGACATCCCATGACCCTCTGTACGCCTTTCAAGTCCTTGATTGGCCCCATGCTAGTGATGGCTGCGATCTTCTCCGGGTTGGCTTCGATGCCCCGCTCGGAGACGATGAACCCCAAGAGCATGCCTCGGGGGACCCCGAAGACACACTTTTTGGGATTAAGCTTCACGCCTTTCGCCTTGAGACATCGGAACGTTGCTTCAAGGTTGGAAAGGAGGTCGGAGGCCTTCCTTGTCTTGACTACGATGTCATCGACGTAGGCCTCGACCGTTCGGCCGATGTGTTCACCAAACACATGGTTCATGCATCGCTGGTACGTTGCCCCCGCATTCCTTAAACCAAACGGCATTGTAACATAGCAGTACATGCCGAAGGGTGTGATGAATGAAGTCGCGAGCTGGTCGGACTCCTTCATCCTGATCTGGTGATACCCTAAGTAGGCATCGAGGAAAGACAGGGTTTCACACCCAGCAGTGGAATCCACGATCTGATCGATGCGAGGCAGAGGGTAGGGAACCTTCGGACATGCTTTGTTTAGACCAGTGTAGTCTACACACATCCGCCATTTCCCCCCTTTCTTTCTCACAAGCACAGGGTTGGCAAGCCATTCGGGATGGAATACCTCTTTGATGAACCCGGCCGCCAGTAGCTTGTGGATCTCCTCGCCTATGGCTCTGCGCTTTTCTTCGTCGAATCGGCGCAGAGGTTGCTTCATGGGTCGGGCCCTAGCTCGAATATCCAGAGAGTGCTCGGCGACTTCCCTCGGTATGCCAGGCATGTCCGAGGGACTCCAAGCGAAAACGTCGGCGTTTGCGCGGAGAAAGTCGACGAGCACTACTTCCTATTTGGGGTCGAGCTCGGAACCGATCCGGATCTGCTTGGAGGCGTTGTTGCAGGGGTCGAGAGGGACGGACTTGACCGCCTCTACTGGTTCGAAGTTGCTGGCGTGGCGCTTCACGTCGGGCGCCTCCCTAGAGAGGCTCTCCAGGTCAGCGATGAGGGCCTCGGATTCGGTGAGGGCCTCGGCGTACTCCACGCACTCCACATCGCATTCGTATGCGTGTCGGTACGTGGGCCCGATGGTGATGACCCCGTTGGGGCCCGGCATCTTGAGCTTGAGGTAGGTGTAGTTGGGGACGGCCATGAACTTGGCGTAGCATGGCCTCCCCAGCACTGCGTGGTAGGTTCCTCGAAACCCGACCACCTCGAACGTGAGGGTCTCCTTTCGAAAGTTGGAGGGCGTCCCGAAGCAGACGGGTAGGTCGAGTTGTCCGAGGGGTTGAACGCGCTTCCCGGGGACGATCCCGTGGAAAGGTGCAGCGCCCATCTGGACCAAGGACAGATCGATCCGCAGAAGCCCAAGGGTCTCGGCATAGATGATGTTGAGGCTGCTGCCTCCATCCATGAGGACCTTGGTGAGCCTGACGTTGCCGATGATGGGGTCGACAACGAGTGGGTATCTCCCCGGGCTCGGCACGTAGTCTGGATGGTCGACCTGGTCGAAGGTGATGGGCTTGTCGGACCAGTCTAGGTAGACTGGCGCCGCCACCTTTACCGAGTAGACCTCCCGACGCTCTTGCTTGTGGTGCCGAGCCGAGGCATTCACCACTTGCCCGCCGTAGATCATGAAGCAGTCGTGGATCTCGGGGAACCCTCCTGCCTTGTGATCTTCCTCCTTTGCATCGTCGAGGACCTTGCCACCCTCCTGTGGGTGGCCCGGCCTTGTGGAAGTGTTGTCGAAGCATGGCACACTCCTCAAGGGTGTGCTTGACAGGCCCCTGATGATAGGGGCACGGCTCCTTGAGCATCTTGCCGAAGAGGTTGGCACCTCCGGGAGGTTTCCGAGGGTTCTTATGCTCGGCGGCAGCGACAAGGTCCACGTCGGCGGCGTTGCATTTCGCTTGCGACTTCTTCTTGCCCTTCTTCTTGGCGCCGCGCTGAGTTGACGCCTCGGGAGCATCTTCCGGTGGGCGGCCCTAGGGCTGCTTGTCCTTCCGGAAAATGGCCTCAACCGCCTCCTGGCCAGAGGCGAACTTGGTGGCGATGTCCATCAGCTCGCTCGCCCTGGTGGGGGTCTTGCGACCCAGCTTGCTCACTAGGTCGCGGCAGGTGGTGCCGGCGAGGAACGCGCCGATGACATCCGAATCGGTGACGTTGGACAGCTCTGTGCGCTGCTTCGAGAATCGCCGGATGTAGTCCCGGAGAGACTCTCCCGGCTGCTGGCGGCAGCTTTGGAGATCCCAGGAGTTCCCAGGGCGCACGTACGTGCCCTGGAAATTGCCGGTGAAGGCTTGGACCAGGTCGTCCCAGTTGGCAATCTGCCCCGTGGGCAGGTGCTCCAGCCAGGCTCGAGCGATGTCGGAGAGGAACAGGGGGAGATTGCGGATGATGAGGTTGTCGTCGTCCGTTCCACCCAGTTGGCAGGCCAGCCGATAGTCCGCGAGCCACAGTTCCGGTCTCGTCTCCCCCGAGTACTTTGTGATAGTAGTCGGGGTTCGGAACCGGGTCGGGAACGGTGCCCGTCGTATGGCGCGGCTGAAAGCCTGCGGACCGGGTGGTTCGGGCGAAGGACTCTGATCCTCCCCGCTGTCGTAGCGTTCCCCACGCCTGGGGTGGTAGCCTCGGCGCGCCCTGTCGTCGAGGTGGGCCCGACGGCTGTGATGATGACGCTCGTTGTCGAGGCGACCCGGGACTGCAGGCGCTGTGTTGCGCGTGCGCCCAGAGTGGACCGAGGCTTCCCGCATGAATCGGGAAGTCGCGACGCGATGTTTCGAGGGGAACCCCTACCTTTGGGAGACAGAGCTTTCGACCCGTCGGACCGTGGCATCCTCCAGGAGATTCTTGAGCTCTCCCTGGATACGTCGCCCTTCGGTGGTTGATGGCTCCGGCATCGCGCGGAGGAGCATTGCCGCTGCAGCCAGGTTCTGGCCGACTCCGCTGGAATTCGGCGGCGGCCTCACCCTGACGTCGTCGGTGATGCGGTGCTGGATGTCCTGGGGGAGATGACGCGCTTCTCCGGCCGGGGGTTGGACCGCCCATTCCTGCCCGATGTCCCGGCGGATCAGCACAAGCGTTCCTGCTCCCTCGTCGAGCCTGGCCTGCCTCTCGCGGATATGCTCGAGCTGTGGGTCAGGACCCCCCGCCGGGACGGGGACCACAGCTAGCTCCCGAAGGATGTCAACGCGAAGCACGAGCCTAGGGGGATCACTGTTTTCCGGCATACCAAGATGGTTGCCTTCGCCGGGACCCCCTAGATCGACGTGGAAACATTCACGACTTGGGCCGCGGTCCTCATTGTCGAGGCCGCGGCTGCCATCGGAATAGTCGGAAAGGCAGTAGTCACATGCGGTCATGAAGTCCCGCACGGCACTGGGGTTACCAAGTCCGGAGAAATCCCAACAGAGGTTGGGCTCGCCATCTTCCTCGGACCTCGAGGGCTCGTAGGTCGAGTCGGCCGTCAGTCGGTCCCAGGGTGACCGCACACGATACCCCAGAGGGTTTGGACTCGCCTCTAAGAGAGTGCTCACCAAAGCGGAGTCGCTTGGTGGGTCGAGGCCGAATCCAAAAGACACGAGACGGGAATCGGTCGGTACCTTTCGGTCGACGGTCGGTGACGAGGTCACGTCTAGGACTGACTGCACCGTCGTCTCAGGTACGAGGGTGACGCCCAGCAAGTCCTTCGCGAGCGTGCTGGCGTCGTGCGTTTGCTTGAGATTGGCGTGTTGCGGGGAGGAGGCGCTCGCCTTCATCTCAGACGCGAGGTCGAAGACCGACGCGCCCTCCGTTGGGGCGTCGGCGCCGTCGTCTCGCTCGACAGCCAACGAGGTGTCGCTTCCCGCTTGGCCTTGGTTGCCCCGCCTCCTCCTCGGCCGGCGGGGGAGGGGACGGGACAAGCCCGAATGTCGTCCTTCCACCACAGTGGGGAAGGCGTCATCGATTTCCCTGCCGGCGAGTGGGTTGTCGACCGCCATTGTCGCTGTCGCACAGGCGGGGGAAGGAGTATCATGTCGTAGCTGCCGTCGAGGGACATGAACTCAAGATTCCCGAAACGGAGCACCGTCCCGGGCTGGAAAGGTTGCTGGGGACTGCCCATCTAGAGCTTGACGGGAAGCTGTTCGTCAACACGCAGCAGGCCCCTACCTGGCGCGCCAACTGTCGGTGTTTCGAAACCCTGGGGGTCCCTGGACCGACGAGTGAATTGTCGCCGTGTGCCCCAGCCCAGATGGGTCGACGCAAGGTGGAACGCGAAGGGGGGAAAGGAAGCAGCCGGAGGGAGGCAGACGTGAGAGAGTGGATCCCGCGGCCTTCGTGTTAGCCCCGCGCCTGAGTCGGGTGCGCTTTCAGTAGGGGGATACAAGCGTCCACGCGGGAGTGGGAGCGAGCGGCCTTGAGCGAGCGTCGTCCCGTCCTTCCATGGTCGTGGTCGAGTCTGTCTTCCGTGGTTGTGGTCGAGTCCGAGCCCCTAGGTCGGGCGAGGCGGAGACCGTCGGCTGAGGCCAGGGCTGAGTCCGAGCCCTGGGGTCGGGCGAAGCGGAGTCCGTCGTCTCCTGGGGCTGAGCCCAAGTCCGAGCCCTGGGGTCGGGCGAGGCGAAGTTTGTCGTCTTCCGGGGCTGAGCCCGAGTCCGAGCCCTGGGTCGGGCGGAGCGGAGTTCGCCGTCTTCTGGGGCTGAGCCCGAGTCCGAGCCCTAGGTCGGGCGGAGCGGAGTTCGCCGTCTTCCGGGGCTGAGCCCGAGTCCGAGCCCTGGGTCGGGCGGAGTGGAGTTCGCCGTCTTCCGGGGCTGAGCTCGAGTCCGAGCCCTGGGTCGGGCGGAGCGGAGTTCGCCGTCTTCTGGGGCTGAGCCCGAGTCCGAGCCCTGGGTCAGGCGGAGCGGAGTTCACCGTCTTCCGGGGCTGAGCCCGAGTCCGAGCCCTGGGTCGGGCGGAGTGGAGTTCACCGTCTTCCGGGGCTGAGCCTGAGTCCGAGCCCTGGGGTCGGGCGAGGCGGAGTTTCCTATGATGCCCGAGGCCGGCCTTGGCCGCTGTCAGCCTCACTTTGTTGGGTGGCTCAGCAGTCGGAGTGGCGCAGGCGGCGCTGTCCTCTTGTCAGACCGGTCAGTAGAGCGGCGAAGTGACTGCGGTCACTTCGGCTCTGTCGACTGGAGGGCGTGCGTCAGGATAAAGGTGTCAGTCCACCTTTGCATTAAATGCCCCTGCGATTTGGTCGGTCGGCGTGGCGATGTGGCCAAGGTTGCTTCTCGGTGAAGACTGGGCCTCGGGCGAGCCGATAGTGTGCCCGTTGCTGGAAGGGGGTCCTCGGGCGAGACGTAGGTTCTCCGGGGTCGGCTTCCCTTGCCCGAGGCTAGGCTCGGGCAAGGCACGATCATGTCCCTTGAATGGACCGATCCTTGACTTAATCGCACCCATCAGGCCTTTGCAGCTTTGTGCTGATGGGGGTTACCAGCTGAGATTTAGGGGTCTTGAGGGTACCCCTAATTATGGTCCCCGACACCATCCTCTTTGGTAAGCCTTACACTTCACATGAGCTCCCACCTTTGATGAGTTCATGCACATTATTCCCCACAACTTGTTGAGCGATGAACGTATGTGAGCTCACTCTTGCTGTCTCACACCCCCACAGGTCAAGAACAGGTACCGCAGGATGAGGCACAAGGAGGATGTTGTGACGAGTTTGTGAGAGGTCTAGGTCGTCGTCTCCCAGTAAACATTGGGTTGCTAGATCGTTGTCTCCATATGATGTATTTATTTATTTATTTATTTTGTACAGAACTCCTATTATATAGTAAAGATGTGACATTCGTTTCTGTACCACTATTCATCATATGTGTGAGACTTGGTCCCAGCACACCGGTGATTATTTCGCGCCCGGGTTTTGGACCCCTAAAACCCGAGTGTGACAGGCGCGGCGAGTGCAACAGTCCACAATAGAGGCGGGGACGAGGAGGTCTTCCGTCACCGGTGAGAGATTCCGCCGTCCCTGGTCGGCCACTGAGCCCCAAGTATCCGGAAACCAGTCCCCACGTACACCCCTAGTAACCAAGCGGACAAGTCCCGGTGGCGTCAACGAGCTAGGGTGGCGGCGGGTTTTCTCCAGTTTCCCCCTCTCAGTCCGGCGGCTATGGTGCGGACACACTCATTGTTGTGATGGTCGTACTTGGCTGCGGAGGAAAGGGAATAGGGAAGGGCTCGGTCCCACCCTTTTATGGTCACCCGAGGTCGGACCGAAGGTGGCAACCACCGAGCCTGAGAAGCGTGGCAAAAGTAGGACTCATCCGAGATTACCGACGAAGGAAGAGGAACCGACTGACTACGTGGACCCACCGACAGTGAGTGTGAGGTTGTACCGACTGAGTGGTGGTCCCAGGTCATCAGTGGCACGCGCGCATGGTAAGGTGGGCCGCGCGGTTTAACGAAGTTGGGCCGAAGCATAGGAAGTGGCCCAGGCGCAGTTGGTTTGTTTTCTTTTTTCTTTTATTCTCTTTTCTTTCAAAATTCAAACTTCAATTCCTATTTAAATTCAAATTTCGTGGTAAAATTGTCTCCACTTTAAAGGTTCAACTTAAACATAGCCTGGGATGAATTTATTTATTTTTAAATTTATTTTGTATTGACTAGTGTTTCTCTTTTTCCTTCTTTTCCATTTTCTAATCCAAATTCTAATTTTAGGTTTTAATTTAAATCCTCAACTCATTATTATATTTTTATTGGTATTATTGTTATTATTGTTAAATGCACAAACAAACAAAACCCCAACATGATGCATATGGTGTTTTATTTGATATTTGTTCACTTAAATATGGTTATTCCCATGATCTTTTATGTAGATGACAAATCATATACTGGCATCAACTCCCTTTCTATTATTTTTAAATTGGGTATTACAAATCCTACCCCCCTTAAAAGAATCTCATCCTCGAGATTAAGAAGGACTAGGGAAGAGGTGGGGAAAATCTATGTGTAGCTCTTCTTCCCTTTCTCAAGTAGCTTCATCTTCTCCATAGTGACTCCATTGCACTTTGCACCTTTTAATCACTTTACTCCTTGTGACACAAGTTAATGTATTAAGAATCTTGATAGGATACTCCGTATAAGTCAGATCATCTTGCACATTAAGATCCTCCATAGGTAGCTGCTCCTCAAGTACCCTGAGGCACTTCTTCAATTGGGACACATGGAAGACATCACGTACATCCACAAGATGATCGGGTAATTTCAGTTGATAGGCAACTTCTCCCACTCGCTTCAGGATCAAGAAGGGTCCAATAAAGCGAGGGGACAACTTAACTTTAACTTTAAACCTTCACATACCCTAGATCGGTGACACCTTCAAATACACATGATCACCCTCCTTAAACTCTAGCAGTCTTCTCCGGGTATCTGCATAACTCTTCTGCCTTGATTGTGCAGTCCTCAAATTCTCCCTTATCAACCGGACTTGTTCTACTGCTGTAACACCCCTGGTGTTACTGTTACTAAAACTTGAGCATAACATCATAAGCATTAGCATCTCATATGTTTGTTACACCTAGAGTGCATTCACTAGGCAAAAATTTCAAACAAGTTGTATTGTTATGGCATTTTGTGAATCAAACCCTAGAGTAGGGTATTCAACCCTGGATTGGGTATAATAGAACAAATAAGGCTTAAACAAAAGAAAAACTTCAAAACTTGTTAGAAATAATCATAAAGTGTCACCATGGATGAACTCAAGTGGGATGCAAACCCTAAGAGTGCAAGAAACCCTAATTGGAACCCTAGAAAGCCCTAAACCTAAACCCTAGGGGCTAAGTGCAAACTTAGTGCTCTTTTGGACTAATGTGCAAAAACCATGTTAATAAAGTGTCTTAAGTCATATGGTTCACAAATAAGTAGGTTTGCAAGTTAAACCTTGAGTTTTGGGTTAATTTGCAAAATAGCCACACTAATACTTATATGGCTAAGTCTGAAATCAGTAACATTAGCCCAACTTTGAAGCCTCATGTCTTCCAGGTTATGAGTATTTTGCCCTAGGTCACCACATTAACTTGGTATATCTATGAAAGGAGAATAACTTTTATATAGAAATCATGCCTTGGTACCATGTAGAAATCTGAGCTAAATGAGCCTGAAGATGACCTGTTAGACTATCTTAAGTTTGAAATTCAGGTTGGTAGTGGAATTTCATGCACTTAGGGCTTGAATTTAAGCATGATCCAGTGAGAATCTTACTAGGAACGCTATGACAAAGATGAAGATGGTTTAAAGGTCTACAACTTTGATACAGAGCCTTGGATATGTTGTCATAGAAAATTAGGAGAAAATTTGCTCTAAATCTCGTCTGCCAGGCGCCCTGTCAATGGTTTCAATGGTACAGTAAACCGCAGCAGATCTCCGATGCAGTGCATCTCACCGCCGACGAGCCACACCCGGATTCGCGCTCATACCGCCGTGATTCGTGCTCGGACCGATTGGATGGCGTTCAGGGTCAAGTAAATATCACCGTCGTGGATAAGCTCCGGCCAGTAAACTATTCCGGCCATCGTATCGAGCTCGCCACGGTGGAATCAGATGAGCTCGCCGGTGACCGCCGTCTCACGACCCTGCGCCACGTATCTGGACACATCTGTCGCATCGCCGTGACTCGCTATAACTGTCTGATCATCGCTGGTGAGAGCTGCCACGGTTGATGCCACGAATTCTTTGCGCCAGTGAACTCCCACTCCTCCGGCCGCCACGCGTCGTCACCTGAATTCACGGCCACCAGCTCTTGCTTGCTATAAATTGAGCGCACCGTCGGGTCCGTAGGATGATCATACACCAAACCACCAAGTATTGCCTCCAGTCATAGAACCGAGAGCTCCAATTTCATACTTCCCCCAATGTGCTAAAAACACCGCAAGAACACCCTCACCGCGGTCAGCTTATTCTAGGTCAGTCCCAGCGCCTTGATCGTTTGTTCTAGCGTTCGTAGGTCCTCCTCAAGCTCCTCGACCCCTCTGATTGAACTAGACCGCCATGAATCACTAGGAACACGTTGTTCTTTGGGTTGTCCGCGCTGTCACCGTGACCAGAGACATTTGGGTAGCCGTTCATGAAATTGAATGAGGGGAAACACTCCTCAGGGCTAGAATTAGGTTTAAACCAAAGATTAGCACCGGTCTTAGCGTGATCCGGCCAGTATTGGCTCGCTGGAGCTCAGCTCCCCGCTGGTCACCGTCGTGGGCCGAGTCTGGTGAAGAAAAGAAAACGCAGGGATGTCTTTGTTAAGTGTCAGTGAGACTGGAACAGTGCAAGGGATTCTTTAAAGAATTTTAGAATGACAGGGTCCTTTCTGCAAATCTGCACGTGCGGACGCGCGCGCACGCATTTCCACCCGGGGTTGGGCCGCCTGGGCTGGTTTCGGCCCAAGATTGTTCCCTCCTTTTCTTTTTCTTTTCTACCAGAACTAAAACAATTCTAGAAAATTGTAAAAAATGGTAAAAATGCCAAACAAATTTTGCTAGGTTTCTACTTTTCTATAGAATTTAATAAAAATAGTTTCTGAATTTTTAGTCCAAATAGGTAATTATAGAGTATTTAAAATAGCCTAAGACCTTGCTTCTAGATTTTTAGAAAATAGGTAATGATTCCCAAAAATCCCCAAACGTTTTGGGTAACCCTTATATATTATTTAGAAGCTTTGGGTAAAGTTTGGTATGATTTGGACCTTGTTTGATACTTAGAACCCAAAACCCTACCCCTGCCCTGTGAACTTCACTGTTGACTCTGGAAACCTTAAGTTCTCGGAGATCCGTGAAGGAAAATTGTATTCAAGACTTTAAATAATAAACCTTTATTATCTTTGCACTCTCATGAGCATTACATGGGCATTCATTATTATGTATGGTTATATTTAGAAAACGAGGAAGAAGTTGAAGTAGAAGAAGAGAAGACTTCACCACCACCACCTGAGGAACATCAGGCATGCAACTACTTTTATTTTGACATCTGTGGAACTGAGCCTGATTCACCTGTGAAACAAGGCAAGCCCCGGTGCATTTGCCACCTCCTTGTTACTTTTTAAACTCTTCCTCACTTACTTGATGCATTAGGTGCTAGGAGTTGTGTGCTAAACTATTGCTGCATCTCCTTCCTTGGATTACTTCCTAATCCCTGTTTTACAAAAGCTTTCTTATGCTTAGTTTTGATTTAGATAAACAAAATGTTTTGTTTTCTCAAAGATGATGTTGCAAAGTGGGTGGGCTATTTTCGAAAATAAAACTTGATGGTGGATCCATCATGGCCATGATGGATTCAACATCGGAAAAGATGTACCTCTGCCAGGTACCAAACTCTGGGGTTTGAAATGATTAAGCTGAGACCGGGCGGGTGACTTGCACGAGAAGAGAGTCTCGGTGTAGTGTCGCCGTCTGAGTCGATTAAGGACCGTGTCGATGTAGGCTTGCTGACCGAGGACCCTTTAACTGGTCACATGCCTCGTCATGGGTAAGCTTTGCCTTGGGCAGACTAATACCAGAATAAGATACCACGCAATGGGAGTGGAGAGATGGCGAGAGTAGCGTGTACCCTCCGTGGCAAGAGGCTGGACGGTGGTGTATCTGTGCTCTCGGTTGGCGTGAACCTGATCTGGTCTTAAGAACCCTAGTGGCGAGTTGACATATGCAAGGGTTAAGTGCTACATATGTCATGTGATTGGAGATCCTCAGCTAAGTATAATCGATTCGGATCGCCGTACCTTCGCGGTTATGAAGACTTGGTCACTGCCCTATACGTAGAACTCCAGTAAAGATGAAGGGTTGTTAAGAAATTGGCTAGTGCAGGTCAAGTGTTTGAACTAGGGTAGCAAGAACTCTAGATACAGGTAATCTTACTTAACCTGACAAGTAAAATTGGATTTTTAAGGATCCACTTTTAGTAAGCATTTCTGCAAACAGAGTCTTTGATTATTGTAAGCCTTACCTTGACTCCCTTAAAGCCACATTCCCCTTGAGAGTCTTTAGTCGGGTAAGACTTGCTGAGTAATTCCATACTCAGGGTTTTATTCCCTGTTGTTTTTAGGTGAAGAAGCGACAAACTTTTGTTGCTTCTGTTCTAAGGTGGTACCAAAGGAAGAGCACCAGGAGTGAAGCTGCGGGAGGAAATGATCCTCCATAAAACTTTTTGTTTGATACTTATCGGGAGGGGTTTTTGCCTCCCATGGTTTGTAATAATAATACTCTGCACTCGTATATTATATTCTGGTCTGTAAATATTTAACTCTATCTTACTTTTAAATAAAGGTAAGTTTATGTAACTGCCTCCGCATTTTCGTATCTCCGATACTTGTAATGTCTGCGTAACGGGTGAAACGCTCTTGGGAAAGGTAAGAAAAGCATATACCGAACTTGTCAAGTGATTCAGGGGCACCTGCAGGGTTGTCTGAGGTCCGCTGGACAAGGACAACTGTAGGTGGGCCTAATGACTTGGGAGGTTCCGTCACAGCTGCCTCTTGTATAATCTCTGGCCCAAAGAACTGCCTTTCACTTGTTTGATCCCAATATAAAGGAGTCCTGAATTTTCTGCCATGTAGAGCCTCAAACGGGGACATCTTCAAACTGGCTTGGTAGCTATTATTGTAAGAGAACTACGCATAGGGTAAACTCTTATGCCAACTACCACCATGTTTAAGAGCACAAGCTCTTAACATATCCTCCAATACTTGATTGGTTCTCTCGGTCTGCCCATCAGTTTGAGGATGGTAGGCCGAGCTAAAATTCAATCTTGTATCCAAGCACTCATGCAGCTTTTGCTAGAATCGAGAAGTAAACTGAGATCCTCGGTCTGACATGATCTTGTTAGGTACACCATGTAGACAAACTATCCGTGCCATGTACAACTCCGCTAGTCTGGCTCCTGAATATGTGGTCTTCACTGGGATAAAGTGGGCTACTTTAGTCAGCCTGTCCACAATCACCCATATAGAGACATACCCAGTGATGTGCGGGGTAGACCTACAATGAAGTCCATGCCAATCTCTTCCCACTTCCACTTAGGTATCTTAAACAGGTGCAGCAAACTAGTAGGTCTCAGATGTTCAGCTTTTACCCTCTAGCAAACATCACATAGTGCTACATGCGAAGCAACATCCTTCTTTAGTCCATACCACCAATACTTCTGCTTCAGGTCCTGGTACATCTTGGTACTACTCTGATGGATGGAGTAAGCTAAGTCATGTGCCTCTTTCAATATGGTTTCACGAAGACTGTCGATCTCAGGAACACAAATCCGGTTCCTGAACCATACAATGCCCTGCTCATCTTCTGTGAAGTCTGGGTCTCTTCCTTCTGTTATCAGCTCTTTAATCTCTTGAATTTTGGCATCACCGACTTGACCTTTTCGTATTTCTTGTTCTAAGGTAGGCTCCACCTCTATGGTAACTCCTTCTGTGTGAGCAATTATTCCTAGGTTAAGCTTCTCAAAGTCTTCTGCTAATTCATCATGTAACTAGGTGACAATAACTGCATGGACATGCTCCTTCCGACTCAAGGCATCCACAACCAGATTCGCCTTGCCCGGATGATAATGAATCTCCAAGTCGTAATCTTTGATGAGCTCCAACCATCGGCGTTGCCTAAGGTTGAGATCCTTCTGAGTGAAGATATACTTTAAGCGCTTGTGATCGGTGTAGACTTGGCACTTGGTTCTCATAATATAATGCCTCCAAATCTTAAGAGCATGCATTACTGACTGCCAGTTCTAAGTCATGAGTAGGGTAGTTCAACTCGTGTTTCCACAACTAGCGAGACGCGTAGGCAATTACATGTCCTTCTTGCATAAGCACACATCCCAAGCCTTGGCGGCACGCATCACTATATATATCAAATCCCTTTTGCAGATCCGGCATAATCAGCACTAGGGGTGACATCAATCTTAACTTCAGTTGATTGAAACTATCTTAGCACTCCCAAGTCCATTTAAACTCCTTTCCATTCTCTAGCAGCGAAGTCATAGGCTTATCAATCTTGGAGAACCCTTCAATAAATCGTCAGTAGTAGCCAGCAAGTCCCAAGAAACTCCAGATCTCAGTAACTGTGCTAGGTATGCTCCACGCCACTATCTCCCTGACTTTAGCAGGATCCATCGATATTCCACCGTTAGAGATGATGTGTCCAAGAAAATGCACTTTGTCAATCCATAACTCACATTTGCTATACTTGGCATAGAGCTGATTATCCCGTAGCTTCTGTAGCACCATCCGTAGATATTCCTCATGATCACTATCATTCTTGGAATAAATCAGAATATCGTCGATGAATACCACGACGAATCTATCAAGATACTCCATGAACACATTGTTCATCAGATTCATGAAGTAGGTCGGTGCATTAGTTAGGCCAAACGACATGACTGTGAATTCATATAGCCCATATCGGGTAGAGAAAGTCGTCTTTGGAATATCAGATGGCCTAATCTTCATTTGGTGATAACCTGACCTAAGGTCAGTCTTAGAGAACACCCTAGCACCTCTCATCTGGTCAAATAAATTTTCAATACGAGGTAAAGGGTACTTATTCTTAATGGTGACATCATTAAGTGATCTATAGTCCACAGACATCCTTTGTGAACCATCCTTCTTCTGTACAAACATTACCAATGCTCCCCAGGGTGAGGAACTCGGACGAATGTACCCTGCCTCTTGCAACTCGGTTAATTGTTTCTTAAGTTCTTTTAACTCTTCCACTGACATCCTATATGGCCTTTTTGAAATGGGAGCGGTTCCGGGTAAGAGGTCAATGACAAACTCAACTTCCCTATCTGGTGGCATTCCGGGTAACTCCTCAGGAAAGACATCTGGAAAGTCTCTAACCACACGGATGTTCCTACCCACAAATTTTCCATCTACTAGATATATGGTGGGTCTCGTAGAGGAGGTTATGTTAATCTCAACTTCAAATCTTTCTCCTTTGGAACTAGTGAGTTCTACGGTTCCCTTATCACAGTGTATAACTGTCTTTGCTTTCCTTAACCAGGACATCCTGATTATTAGATCTATACTGCTTTCTTCTAATACTATGGGTGTAGACCAGAATTCCCTTCCCATAATTGTCAGTGTTAATCTGTGTGTCATATAGTTTGCTTCAACAGGTCCTTTAGGTGTAATTACTACCATTGGTGTTTTGATATTTTGAAGTGGCAATTCATTGGTGGTGGCAAATCAAGCGGAAGTAAACGAATGTGTAGCTCCAGAATCAAATAATAAGGCTGCTGGAATTGCATTAATGTAAAACATACCGATGGTGATGTCCGCTCCATCAGTAGTGGCCTCGGCACTGACTTGGTTAACTCTAGCAATGCTGAATCCCTTGCCAGGAGTCTATTGCTTGTTTTGAGCTGGTGTACTGGAATTCCCCATCGGACAAGCATTTGCATAGTGCCCATTCTGACTGCACTTGAAGCATGTAGGGTCTGTCTTCTATCCTGTAGGTCTCGTCGGGGTGCCAGTGGGGGCAACCTGACGAGTGTGGGGTGTCTGTGGAGTCCCCTACGGAGCATACTGAGCTAGGCGTGGTCCTCCTCCTGGATGAGCTGGTGTACCCTGGGGCGGAGCATAGCATGGACGAATACTACTGCTACCCTGCTCCTGGGTAATGGCCTTCCACTTCATTTCTCCCAGTTGAACATGCTTGTGTTCAATAGCTAGAGCTTTGTCAAGAAGCCTCTGAAATGATGGGAAGGTATGAGCAACCAGTGCATACTGTAGTGGCCCATTGAGTCCTTCTATGAAGTGCTCTTGCTTTCTCTTATCACCAGCCACTTCATCAGGAGCATATCTCGATAGCTGAATGAATCTGTCACGGTACTCGCTGAATGACATGTTGCCTTGCTTCAATGATAGAAATTCCTTCTTTTTAATCTTCATCAGTCCAGCAGAATGCGGTAGTTTCTAAACTGTGTGGTGAATTCCGCCCAAGTGATAGTATCAGCAGCGTCATGGGCAGCAGTATATGAATCCCACCAGTCAGCAGCAGGAACAGTCAGACGACCAGAAGCATAGAGAACCTTCTCCTGGTTAGAGCATTGAGCAATGTTTAGCATCTTCTTCACTGACTTTAACCAATCATCGGCATGCAGAGGATCTGGTGAGCTGGCGAAGGTGGGCGGCTTATGGCTCATAAATTCCTGGTGCTTGTCCCGAGGTGGAAGGGGTGGTGGTGGAGGAGGCAATGGTGCTTGCTGCTGTCGCACCATTCTCTCTTGTCGCATTTCCTCCCTCGTTTCTTGCCTTTTCTGGTGCATCTCTTGGTGTTCCTGCCACATTTGCGCCTGCATATCCGCCATAGTGTTGCCCATTTGCTGCAGCATCTGCATCTGGGTTGTAACCACTGAATCAGTTCCGGCTGGTGGAGGATTTGGAGGATTCATCTCTGCTTGTTGTTGTTGTTGTCTAAGCACCCTCCGATTGTGTGGATCGGTAGGTAGATCAATTCCGCCTCCCTTCCTGGTATTGACCATCTGGGTTAGAAATACATGGTAAGATAGAATTGTAGAATAGATGAGTAATCGTGAGGCAGAATCTTTCGGGGGTTTTATTAGCTAAGTAGATTAATGTGTTACCTACTCATACTAATATTTACCTTATGGTGGTACATGCTAGAATGCCCTACTATACTATTTCAATCAATCAAAAAAGCAAATCAAGCATTTACCATCAGAACAAACATCCAATAATGTCGGGTACCATAATTAGGGGTACCCCCAACGCTCCTAATCATGGCTGGTAAACACCCTCAGACCAACTGACGGGTGCGGTTCAAGTCAAGGCTTCGTCTACCCACGGGACGCGATCTCGCCCGAGCCCAGCCTCGGGCCAGAGCAGTAGTCCCAGACGAGTTCACGCCTCGCCTGAGGGCCTCCTCAGGCAGCGGGCGCCCCCTCGGCTCTCCCGAAGCCTGGCTCGGGCAGGCTTTGTTGTGAAGCAACCTTGGCCAGACCGCCTCACCAACCGACCGCTTCGCAGGCGCATTCAATGCAGGGGATGCATGACGTCGTATCCTGACACACGCGCCTTAGTCGGCCAGGCCGAAGTGACCGCAGTCACTTCGCCCCTCTTCTTTACTGTACTGATGTGACAGGAAAACAGCGCCGCTCGCCCTGCTCTGACTGCCGTGTCAACCACCGAGGCAAAGACTGACAACAAGTCACGATCAACCATCGAGTTCGGCCTCGGGCGCAACAGGAAGCTCCACCTAGCCCGACCTCAAGCTCCGGCCTCGGGAGGAGGTTTCCGACTCGACCTCGACCTCAGGCTCTGGCCTCGGGAGGAGGTCTCCGCCTCGCCTGACCCCCAGACTCGGCCTCGACCTCGGTCTCGAGAGGAATCGCGTCCTCGCCCGACCCTGGCCTCGGCCTCGACAGAAGTCTCCGCCTCGCCCGACCTTGGGCTCGGACCAACCGCGCCAACAGGGGATACATCATTACCCTATTCCTAGCCTGCTCAGGCTGGGAGGAACAAGACCGGCGTCCCATCTGGCTTACCCCAGCGACGGGTAATGAAGGTGCCCCGCGTGCACCATGACGCCGGTGGCTCTCAGCCCCTTACGGCAGCAAGGAGACGTTAGCAGGACCCTTGCCGCACTGCCAGCTATACTCCTACAGGACTCAGGCACTCCTCCGACGGCCACGCTATCACGTGTACAGGGCTCAAACTCTCCCCCGATGGCCACGTTGGCATGTACACAAGGCTTAGGCGCTCCTCCGCCGGACACGTTAGCGCATAGCTACGCCCCCCGTTGTACGTCTGGACCCTCTCCTTGCGTCTATAAAAGGGAGGTCCAGGGCCACCCTGAGGGGGGTTCGCGCGAGGGAAGGAGCGGACGAACTCTCTCACTCTCTCTCCCTCTCTCCCTCTCGCGACGTGCTTGTAACCCCTACTACGAGCGGCACCCCTGGTGCAGGATAATACAAGGCTTGCCCCACATCTTGTGTTCCATCCCGTGCCAACCCATCTGGGCAGGGGCACGCAGCGATTTCACTCGTCGGTCCAAAGGACTCCCCCGGGTCCGAGACGCCGACAGTTGGCGCGCCAGGTAGGGGCCTGCTGCGTGTTAACGAACACCTTCCCGTTGAGTTCCAGATGGGGAGTCTTCAGCAACCTCTTTAGCCCGGGACAGTGCTCCGCTTCGGGAGTCTCGAGTTCATATCCCTCAACGGCAGCTACGACATGGTACTCCTCCCCCCGCGGCGTGACGACAATGACGGTCTCCGACTCGCCCGGCGGTGGCGAGCTCTACGACAGCATCTCCCCGCGACAGAAGAGGAGCGCTCCGGTCGTCCCCACCACCCTCCTCGCCGGAGGAGGTGGAGACGAGGCAACCATAGCCACGCAGGAGGCAGCACCTTGTTGGCTGTCGCACCAGAGCGAGTCGACGATGCCGGCACTCCCCCAGGGGACATGTCGGGCATTGTCCTCGCACCTGAGACGACGGCGGGTATCACTTCCCCGCGACGTGTCAGCCCCAAGCGGACTGATGACGCCAGCACCCTCGCAAAGGACCTGCTGGGCGTTACTCTCGTACCTGAGATGACGGTGTACTCTGCCCCCGACGCGATTTCACCACCGTCCATCGACAAAGAGGTACCGTCTGTTTTCCATCCTGTACCTTTTCGGTTCAGCTTCGATCCACCTAGCGACCCCACTGCGGTGAGCGCCTTTGTAAAGGCGTATCCAAACCTCCCGGGGTACCACATGTGGTCGACCTGGGACCGACTGACAGCCGTCTCAACCTTCGGACCGGCGGGTTCTGAGGAGGAGGACGACCCCGACTCTGGTTGGGATTTCTCTAGCCTTAATGACCCCGGTGCCATGCGGGACTTCATGTCCGCATGTGACCACTGCCTCTTCGGTTGTTTTGACGATGGCCATGACCTTGGCGACGAGGGTTACGGCCCAAGTCGCGAATGTTTCCACGTCGATCTGGGAGATCACAACGAAGGCAACCACCTCGGTATGCCAGAGGTTGACGATCCTCCTGGGCCCGCATCTCACGTTGACATCCTGCGGGAGCTAGCTGTGGTCCCAGTCCCTGCGAGGGGTCAGGACATACAGCTCGAGCAAATCCACGAGATGCAGGCCCGGGTCGACGGGGAAGCAGGCTGGCTTGTGCAGCTCCGACAGAACATCGAACAGGAGTGGGCAGGCCGAACACTCGTCGGAGAAGCCTGTCATAGGGCCCAAGACATCCGGCGCCGCATCGTCGACAATGCCAGGGCAGCGCTGCCCCCGGCCGTCAGCGGGTCCGGCCAGGACCTAGCTGCAGCGGCGATGCTACTTCGAGCCATGCCGGAGCCATCCACCACCGAGGGACGGCGTATCCAGGGCGAACTCAAGGATCTCCTGGAAGGCGCCGTGGTTCGACGAGCCGAGAGCTCTGCCTCCCGCAGGCGAGCTGACCCCTCGGAGCATCACGCGGTGTCCTCCCGATGCATTCGGGATGCCTCGGTCCATCCCGAGCGCGCGCGGGACGAGGCGCTTGCCGCCCGGGAACGCCTCGGCAACGAGCACCACCATCCCAACCATCGAGCCCGCCTCGACGAGAAGGTGCGCCGAGGCTACCATCCCAGGCATGGGGGACGCTGCAACAGCGAGGAGGATCGCAGTCCTTCGCCCGAACCACCCGGTCCGCGGGTCTTCAGCCGGGCCATACGACGAGCGTCGTTCCCTGCCCGTTTCCGAGCCCCGACTACCATCACCAAGTACTCGGGGGAGACGAGGCCAGAGCTGTGGCTCGCGGACTACCGACTGGCATGCCAGTTGGGAGGGGTGGATGATGACAACCTCATCATCCGTAATCTACCCCTTTTCCTCTCCGACGCCGCCCGAGCCTGGCTGGAGCATCTGCCTCCTGCGCAGATCTCCAACTGGGACGATCTGGTCAAAGCTTTCGCGGGAAACTTCCAAGGCACGTACGTGCGCCCTGGGAACTCGTGGGACCTCCGAAGCTGCCGCCAGGAGCCAGGGAGTCCCTCCGAGAGTACATCCAGCGGTTTTCGAAGCAGCGCACCGAGCTGCCCAACGTTACCGACTCGGATGTCATCGGGGCTTTCCTCACCGGCACCACTTGCCGAGACCTGGTGAGCAAACTAGGGCGCAAGACTCCCACCCGTGCAAACGAACTGATGGACGTCGCCACCAAGTTTGCCTCGGGTCAAGAGGCAGTTGAAGCCATCTTTCGAAAGGACAAGCAGCCGCAGGGAGAGCCGAAGACAGACACCCTCGAGGCATCCGCCCAGCGGGGCACAAAGAAGAAGGCCAAAAACAAGTCGCAAGCGAAGCGCGACGCCGCTGACACGAATCTCGTCGCTGCAGCCGAGCACAGGAACCCTCGAAAACCTCTTGGAGGGGCCGGCGCGTTCAACAAGATGCTCAAGGAGTCGTTCCCCTATCACCAGGGGCCCGTCAAGCACACCCTCGAAGAATGTGTCATGCTCCGGCGCTACTTCCATAAGACCGGGCCCCCGGCGGAAGATGGCAAGGGCCATGACAACGACAAGAAGGAGGGCGGCAAGGAAGAGGGGTTCCCGGAAGTCCATAACTGCTTCATGATCTACGGCGGGCAGGCAGCGAACGCCTCGGCTCGGCACCGCAAGCAGGAGCGCCGGGAGGTCTGCTTGGTGAAGGTGGCAGCGCCTGTCTACCTAGACTGGTTCGACAAGCCTATCACCTTTGACCGAGGCAACCACCCCGACTTCGTGCCGAGCCCAGGAAGGTACCCGCTCGTCGTTGATCCGATCATTGGCAACGTTAGGCTCTCCAAGGTCCTCATGGACGGAGGCAGCAGCCTTAACATCATCTACGCCGAGACCCTGGAACTCTTAGGGGTTGATCGGTCCGAGGTCCGGGCCGGTGTGGCACCCTTCCACGGGATCGTGCCCGGGAAGCGAATCCTACCCCTCGGACAGATCGACTTACCCGTCTGCTTCGGAACCCCCTTTAACTTCCGAAAGGAAGCTCTCACCTTTGAGGTCGTCGGGTTCCGAGGAACCTACCATGCGGTATTGGGAAGACCCTGCTACGCCAAGTTCATGGCCGTCCCCAACTACACCTACCTCAAGCTCAAGATGTCGGGCCCAAACGGGATCATCACCATCGGATCCACATACCGCCATGCGTACGAATGTGATGTGGAGTGTGTGGAGTACGCTGAGGCTCTCGCCGAGTCCGAGGCCCTCATCGCCGACCTGGAACACCTCTCCAAGGAGGCGCCCGACGCGAAGCGGCACGCCGGCAACTTCGAACCAGTTGAGGCGGTCAAGTCCGTCTCTCTCGACCCCAGCAACGACGCCAACAAGAAAGTTCGGATCGGCTCCGAGCTCGACCCCAAATAGGAAGCAGTGCTCGTCGAATTTCTCCGCGTAAACGTCGAAGTCTTTGCGTGGAGTCCCTCGGACATGCCCGGCATACCGAGGGATGTCGTCGAGCACTCACTAGACATCAGAGCTGGAGCCCGACCCGTGAAGCAAACCCTGCGCCGTTTCGACGAAGAAAAGCGCAGGTCCATAGGCTTGGACATCCACAAGCTACTCGCGGCAGGGTTTATCAAAGAGGTATTCCATCCTGAATGGTTAGCTAACCCTGTTCTTGTAAGGAAGAAGGATGGGAAATGGAGGATGTGTGTAGACTACACTGGTCTAAACAAGGCATGTCCAAAAGTTCCCTATCCTCTACCTCACATCGATCAAATCGTGGACTCCACTGCTGGGTGTGAAACCCTATCATTCCTCGATGCCTACTCAAGCTATCACCAAATCAAGATGAAAGAGTCCGACCAGCTCGCGACTTCTTTCATCACACCTTTTGGCATGTACTGTTACACTACAATGCCATTTGGTTTGAGGAATGCAAGCACAACTTACTAGAGGTGCATGAACCACGTGTTCGGAGAACACATCGGCAGAATGGTCGAGGCTTACGTCGATGACATCGTTGTCAAGACAAAGAGAGCCTCCGGCCTCCTCTCTGACCTTGAAACGACATTCAAGTGTCTGAGAGCGAAAGGCGTGAAACTCAACCCCGAGAAGTGTGTATTCGGAGTCCCCCGAGGCATGCTCCTTGGATTCATCGTCTCCGAGCGGGGCATCGAGGCCAATCCGGAGAAAATCCGGCCATCACCAACATGGGACCGATCAAAGATTTGAAAGGAGTATAGAGGGTCATGGGATGCCTTGCGGCTCTGAGCCGCTTCACCTCACGCCTTGGCGAGAAAGGCTTGCCTCTGTACCGCCTCTTAAGGAAGGTCGAGTGCTTCACTTGGACCACCGAGGCTGAGGAAGCCCTCGGAAACCTTAAGGCGCTCCTTACAAATACACCCATCCTGGTGCCCCCCGCTGCAGGAGAAGCCCTCTTGATCTACGTAGCCACGACCACTCAGGTGGTCAGCGCCGCGATCATAGTCGAGAGACGACAAGAAGGGCATGCACTGCCCATCCAGAGGCCAGTCTACTTCATCAGTGAGGTGCTTTCCGAGACCAAAGTCCGCTACCCACAGATCCAGAAGCTGCTCTACGCAGTGATTCTGACACGGCGAAAGTTGTGACACTACTTCGAGTCTCATCTGGTGACTGTGGTGTCATCCTTCCCCCTGGGGGAGATCATCCAGTGCCGTGAGGCCTTGGGTAGGATAGCAAAGTGGGGGTGGAACTTATGGGCGAAACGCTATCATTCGCTCCTCGGAAGGCCATAAAATCCCAGGTCTTGGCAGACTTCCTGGCTGAGTGGACTGACACCCAGTTACCGACAACTCCAATCCAGCCCGAGCTCTGGACCATGTACTTCGATGGGTCACTCATGAAAACAGGAGCAGGCGTTGGCTTGCTCTTCGTTTCACCCCTCGGAAAGCATATCCGCTATGTCATTAGCCTCCATTTTATGGCATCAAACAACGTGGCCGAGTACAAGGCCCTGGTTAACGGGCTGCGCATCGCCATCGAGCTAGGGGTCCGGCGCCTTGACGCTCGTGGTGACTCACAGCTTGTCATCGACCAAGTCATGAAGAACTCCCACTGCCGCGACCGGAGAATGGAAGCCTACTGCGACGAAGTCTGGCGCCTGGAAGACAAGTTCTACGGGCTGGAGCTCAACCACATCGCCCGATGGTACAACGAGACTGCGGACGAGCTGGCGAAGATAGCCTCAGGGCGAACGACGGTTCCCCCGGACGTCTTCTCCAGAGACCTACATCAACCATCCGTCAAGATCGACGACACGCCCGAGCCTGAGGAAGCCTCGGCCCAGCCCGAGGTACCCTCGGCCAAACCCGAGGCACCCTCGGCCATCGAGGAAGAGGCCTTGCCCGTCGAGGAGGAACAGAATGGGGTCACCCCAGATCTGAACTGGCAGACCCCGTACCTGGAATATCTCCTCCGAGGAGAGCTTCCCCTCGACAAGACCAAAGCTCAGCGGCTGGCTCGGCGCGCTAAGTCATTCGTCTTGCTGGGTGATGAAAAAGAGCTCTATCACCACAGCCCCTCGGGCATCCTCCAACGATGCATATCTATCGCCCAGGGACAAGAACTGTTGCAAGAAATACACTCGGGGGCTTGCGGCCACCATGCAGCACCTCGAGCCCTCGCGAGAAATGCCTTCCGACAAGGTTTCTACTGGCCAACCGCGGTGGCTGATGCCACTAGGATTGTGCGCTCCTGCCAAGGGTGTCAATTCTACGCAAAGTAGACGCATCTGCCCGCTCAGGCCTTGCAGACGATACCCATCACCTGGCCGTTTGTTGTGTGGGGTCTAGACCTCGTCGATCCCTTGCAGAAGGCACCCGGGGGCTTCTCGCACCTGCTGGTCGCCATCAACAAATTCTCCAAGTGGATCGAGGTCCGACCCTTGACCAGCATCAGGTCCGAGCAGGCGGTGGCATTCTTCACCAACATCATCCATCGATTTGGGGTCCCAAACTCCATCATCACCAACAATGGCACGCAGTTCATCGGAAAAAAGTTCCTGGACTTCTGCGACGACCACCACATCCGTGTGGACTGGGCCATCATAGCTCATCCCATGACGAATGGGCAGGTGGAGCGTGCCAACGGCATGATTTTGCAGGGACTCAAACCGAGGATCTACAACGACCTCAACAAGTTCGGTAAGAGGTGGTTGAAAGAGCTACCCTCGGTAGTCTGGAGTCTGAGGATGACGCCGAACCGCGCCACAGGTTTCTCGCCGTTCTTTCTAGTATATGGGGCCGAGGCCGTCCTCACCACGGACTTAGAATACGGCTCCCCGAGGACCAGGGCGTACGACGACCAAAGCAACCAGACCAGCTGAGAAGACTCGCTGGACCAACTCGAAGAGGCTCGGGACGTTGCCTTACTACATTCGGCACGGTACCAGCAGTCGTTGCGGCGCTACTACGCCCGAAGCATTCGGTCCCGAGGCTTCCAAGTGGGAGACTTGGTGCTTCGCCTGCGACAGGACGCCCGAGGACGCCACAAGCTCACTCCTCCCTGGGAAGGGCCCTTCATCATCGCTAAGATCTTGAAGCCCGGAACATACAAGCTGGCCAACGACCAAGGCGAGGTCTACAGCAACGCTTGGAACATCCAACAGCTACGTTGCTTCTACCCTTCAGATGATTTAAGTCGTTCATGTACCTCGTTTACATACACAATGTCTAACCATCAAGGAAGGGTCGGCCTTGCCTCAGCAAAGCCCGACCCTCCCTCGGGGGCTAGAAGGGGGGAACCCCCTCTGCGTCAAAATTTTCCTCGGAAAAATTTTCTACCAGAACAATCTTTGTGCTTTCGACTTCTGTATCGATAGCGGGATCCTGAGAACGACGAGAGTACACGTAAACGGCAAGGCCGACCGAGCCGAGGAACTCCTACGCGTCCGGGATAGGGATACCTCACTCATCACCTTCCGCGAGAAGTAACTCTTGCTCGGATAAGCGATCCTGCTACCGAACAAGTCCTAACACTCGGGTAGAAAACGATTTTCGCGCCTTCTTGACTGTACCAATAATGGAATCCTTCAACCAAATGAGAGTGCACGTAAGCGGCAAGGCCGACCGAGCCGAGGGACTCCTACGCCTCCGGGATACAGATACCTCACTCATCACCTTCCGCGAAAAGTAACTCTCGCTTGGATAAACGATTCTGCTATTGACAGACAAGTCGTGATGCTCGAAGCAAGAGGAAAGAAGACATAGCTTTTTAACATGATGATAAAGTGTTTAGGCCTCGGCGGCTGCGAAAAAACATGTGCATGCTACAGACAAACTGTTTCCGCAGGTTCAGGCATCGGCAGGGGGAGCAGCAGCACCCTCGGCATTGTTTCCACCCTCGGCGGAACCTGGCCCGGCCTCGGACGGCGACCCGGGCGAAAAGGACCTCCACCTAAGGGAGGACGCCAACACCGCGCCAGCGGATGTCTCGGCCAAGCTCCAGCGGCTGCTACCACATCTTCCTCGGCCTGGGAAGCCGCCATCTCTCGGGCCGATGAAGTCTCTTTCCGAGCCGACTCCGCCTCTATCCGCGCTAACACCGCTGCCTCCGGCTCCGGCTCATCGCAGAGCAGCCGAGGGTTCTAAAAACTGAGCAAGAGAGGCCTAGAGCGGCAAGGCCGACCGAGCCGAGGGACTCCTACGCCTCTGGGATACGGATACCTCACTCGTCACCTTCCGCGAAAGGCAACTCACGCTCGGTTAAGTGGTTCGGCTAGCCAACAGGCAAGTCCCAGTGCTCGGAATGAGGAAGAAACACAGCTTTATATTTGGAATACCCAAATGTTCAGGCCTCGACAGCCATGAAGAACAAAACATATACTTGGGGTAACTATGCTACACAGACTTAGACGTCGGCAGAACCCTTAGCGGTTCTCCTGACCTACGACAAATGTCTAAGTACTTGAAGCGGTTACATTTTGCTCCGGCAAAAACCCGGTATATCTCCTTACAAACGGGGCTCCGGTTCCGCTCCCGTGGGTACGGACGACCTCACACCAGAGGGCCTGCGGGACAACAAACTCTAGGTGGCTCGCCGCCGACCACTACACCAACAGCGACAACGACCCCCGCTCTGGGCGGCTAAACAGCAGCGGCGATGACCTCAGGGCAGACGCTGCTGTGACGAGGCCCTCACCCACGTCTCCGCTCGAGGGGCAAGGACAAGCCATCAAAGCCAAAGGGCTAGGGGTCCGGTCGCAGATGGTGCCGATGGTCTCGTCGGCGGAGAAACCTTCTCTGGCTGCCACCACCTCAGCACCGACGACAGCGGCCACCTGCGCGCTAGCGCCACGCCGACGAATGGCGGACGCCCCAGCCTGCACTGACAGATCCCCACTCAAGTCCTCGCGGATGGACAGGCCCCGACCTCCGCGCGGAGGCGTCGTGCCCGAGTGAGGACAAGACAATCCAAGAACACGAAGGCCGCCTATGCGGCGTACGGCGTCTTGGACGATCCCTCGGTGCGCCCGGCACAACGGTCGCCCGCGCAAGGGACAGACGGCCACGCCCGGATCAAGCGGTAGGAGGCAGCATCGGAGGCAGCGATAGAGCCAGCTGAGCTAGCAGGCCAGGCACGCTGGAGCTGACGACGCTTGTGGCCGACCGGTCCAGCATTGCCAAAGTTTGCCCCTCCGCAAGGTCGGTGAGCGCCTTCTCCCCTGAATGCTGAAGGAGGAGACGGCCTGTCAGTCCATGTAGGAGGTGGAACCCCGGCTCAGCTCGCCCTCCGCCTCAGCAAGGATGACAAAGATCCTTGAAGCTGAGAGCGGGGCGAAGGCTGCAGCCCGACTTGCTTCTCCCCACCAAACTGCCCGTTGGTGAGGGAATGTAGCCGGGCTGCACGACGAAAATCCTTGAAGCCGAGCGATGGCTGAAGGGCGCCGATCTCCACGAGGCTTGGCTCCTCCAACAATAGCAAGAGCAAGGCGGCGCTGGTGCTCCCCATCCGGGGGGCTCGAAAGGTGGAAGGGCGCAATGCATGAGGGGAAAACGAAGGCATGGCCACTGCCCAGGGGATCGATCCCCCTTTTATAGGCAGACCTCCTCACTTGCACCCCTTAGCATCACGGGCGAAGTCTCCACTGACATACTCCAGGGTTCTCCCTCTACGACACGGGGGCTAGGACCCACACGTCATGCGAGCTGATCCGAAGCGCGAAGAAGGCGAACCGCCGCACGCGAGGCATGTAACCGCCCCGCGGTTACAAGCGCTCTCCCATCTTCGCAGAAACCGGTGGTCGAAAGGGTGGACCGCCACGCGACAGGCATCCAACTGCACCACAACTGTGCGCCCTTTCGGCTTCGACCATATCTGGTGGACTAGCGCAAAGGAAGCGGGCTCGCATGTCATGTAACCGGCGTGCCGATTACGACGTACAAGAAGCTACCCCACCACTCGCGCCAATGCTGCGCCTCCTCGACTGCGGAACTAGTACCGCGTCTCAAGGCAGCCCTACGCGTGACCCAACAGTGCCAACTAAAGGCGACGGCCACGAGTTAGTCGACTGCAGGGACAGGCGTGGCGGTCGGCATGGCCCAAAAGTGGGTCGGCAGTAACTGCAGCGGAAGCAGCGGTCAAATCACCCGCAGGCTCGCGTCCCCTCCTGAAGCGATAGGAGAGCCCTCTCCCACGGCGTGAAGACGATGCACTCGTATTCTGATCCTCGAACGGCTCGCGCGCAACGGGCGCCACGCGAATCGACCATCCCGCCGCATTAACTCCCCGGCGGAGCAGGCGACACCTCTGGCAGGCGAGGCGGGCGTCGCTTCGCCTTCGCCATAATGACCGCGTCAAAAAAGGTGCGCCACCTTATTTAAATCCATATCCTTCCCCTCCTCCTCTCTCTCTCTCTCTTGCTACAGGGACCGGGAAAGGGGATGTTGTGGAAAGGATCCTTCTCGGCGAAGGAAGCGGGCCCCGAGCCCTCCTACTGATCAGGGGTTCGAAGGCTGGCCCCTCGGAAGGGTCTCGATAGCCGCCCCAGAGCACTCGGACTTCAAGCCCATTACTGATCAGGGGTTCGAAGGCTGGCCCCTCGGAAGGGTTCGATAGCCGCCCCAGAACGCTCGGGCTCTGTGCCCATTACTGATCAGGGGTTCGTAGGCTGGCCCCTCGGAAGGGTTCGACAGTCGCCCTAGAGCACGCAGAGTGAGGGATGACTCTAGGTACGTCCGATACATGGCCGAGGCTCGCGCTACGCTCCCGAGGTACCCTAGGACATTTCAGAGACCGGCGGGAACGATTTGTAACGGAATCCCACTGGAGGGAGGCATCGAGCCCTCGGACCCTGTCGAAGGGGTCTGGGTCCAGCGAATCACCTGCAGGTACTTTTGGAGTGCGCCTCTGGGCCACCAGCCAAGCCCTAACGAACGGGGCACGGGCATCCACTCGGATCACCCGTTAGCAGCTCACTGGAAACACCATGTTCGGCGCCCTCCGAGGGCAACATGGCGCTTCCCCCCCCCCCCTCCTCCTTGCGGAAAGGCGACGCAGGGGCGTATGATAAAAGTCGGGAAAGTCCATGATTGTCCTCTCACTCCGTGCAGAGGCTCGAGGGCTGCTCTCGCACCCGGCTACGGCCAAAACTGTTGACAGCGTCAACAAACCAGCTTGATAACTTGGAACCCGACCACGCACTTGGGCTACGGCTAGGCCGCATGAGGGAACGATCAGACCGGCCGAAGCACCACAAAAAGCATTCAGACCTCAGAGGAGTCAAACCACTCCTCCGAGGCCTCGGGGGCTACACCCGGCGGGTGCGCTCGCGCGCACCCACCAGAACAAGGCAAAAACCAAGAAAGGTCGGTCCCCTCACCGAAAATGCGGCAAAAGCCTCCAAGCGAGTACCAACACTCCCTTCGAGGCTCAGGGGCTACTGTCGGGTACCATAATTAGGGGTACCCCCAACGCTCCTAATCATGGCTGGTAAACACCATCAGACCAACTGACGGGTGCGGTTCAAGTCAAGGCTTCGTCTACCCAAGGGACGCGATCTCGCCCGAGCCCAGCCTCGGGCTAGAGCAGTAGTCCCAAACGAGTTCACGCCTCGCCCGAAGGCCTCCTCAGGCAGCGGGCGCCCCCTCGGCTCTCCCAAAGCCCGGCTCGGGTAGGCTTCATTGTGAAGCAACCTTGGCCAGACCACCTCACCAACCGACTGCTTTGCAGGCGCATTCAATGCAGGGGATGCCTGACGCCGTATCCTGACACACGCGCCTCAGTCGGCCAGGCCGAAGTGACCGCAGTCACTTCGCCCCTCTTCTTTACTATACTAATGTGACAGGAAAACAGCGCCGCTCGCCCTGCTCCGACTTCCGTGTCAACCACCCAGGCAAAGACTGACAACAAGTCACGATCAACCACCGAGTTCGGCCTCGGGCGCAACAGGAAGCTCCGCCTCGCCTGACCTCAAGCTCCGGCCTCGGGAGGAGGTTTCTGACTCGACCTCGACCTCAGGCTCTGGCCTTGGGAGGAGGTCTCCACCTCGCCCGACCCTCGGACTCGGCCTCGACCTCTGTCTCGGGAGGAATCGCGTCCTCGCCCGACCCCGACCTCGGCCTCGACAGAAGTCTCCGCCTCGCCCGACCTTGGGCTCGGACCAACTGCTCCAACAGGGGATACATCATTACCCTATTCCTAGCCTGCTCAGGCTGGGAGGAACAAGACCGGCGTCCCATCTGGCTTACCCCGGCGACGGGTAATGATGGTGCCCCGCGTGCACCATGACGCCGGTGGCTCTCAACCCCTTACGGCAGCAAGGAGACGTCAGCAGGACCCTTGCCGCACTGCCAGCTATACTCCTACAGGACTCAGGTGCTCCTCCGACGGCCACGCTATCACGTGTACAGGGCTCGAACTCTCCCCCGACGGCCACGTTGGCATGTACACAAGGCTTAGGCGCTCCTCAGCCGGACACGTTAGCGCATAGCTACGCCCCCCGTTGTACGTCTAGACCCTCTCCTTGTGTCTATAAAAGGGAGGTCCAGGGCCACCCCGAGGGGGGTTCGCGCGAGGGAAGGAGCGGACGAACTCTCTCACTCTCTCTCCCTCTCGTGACGCGCTTGTAACCCCTACTACGAGCGGCACCCCTGGTGCAGGATAATACAAGGCTTGCCCCACATCTTGTGTTCCATCCCGCGCCAACCCATCTGGGCAGGGGCACGCAACGATTTCACTCGTCGGTCCAAAGGACCCCCCGGGTCCGAGACGCCGACAAATAATTTTAGGTAAAGAAAATAATTTTAAATTTTGTCTTAGGTTTCCTATCTCTTTTAGGGGGTCTTAACTGTAGGATTCCAAGGTGTGAAATCCTTCTTGTCTTAGAATAGAAAAGGTAAGAGTAATCAGAGTAGAACAGTAGAAGGTGAGACAGGATCAAGAAAAGTATAAAAAGAATCAGAGTAAGGTAAGTAGGTAAGGGTTTTGTCCAGGTCTATCTAGCTTTCGTCCTACAGTCAACATTTTCTCTGATACCACTTCTGTCACACCCAGATTTAAAGGATAAAGTCGGGTGCGTCTCATATGTGCGCCAAGGAAGAACATCACATATAATGACATAATGTATAGATATAAATGTCATAAATACCATAAATGTCATTATTACATAGCATAAATCTTACAGAAATAAATGATAATAATAAAACGAACTAAATATTTATTTCCCTGGTGCCATAAGCTGACTGGAAGATGCCACCTAGATCAACTCGTATGCTTCATTGTAGGGTGGCTCCTCTTCAACCACCTGCTCTCCACCTGTGGGGGGTGGTTATATATCACAATAGTGAGCTCACAAAAGATCATAGCTTAACAAGTTGTGGGGAATAATGTGCATGAACTCACCAAAGGTGGGAGTTCATATGAAGTGTAAGGCTAATCAACAAATAAGGGGTTAAAGCTGAGCATTGCTTTTATAAGTTGGTCAAATTTTATTGACGGTTACTAAGTGTAAGTAGATACCAAACCATAGTAATAGTAAATCAAAATAATAATAAATCCCAATGCGATGCAAATGACAAATTGAATTTAGTTCCATAAATTAATCATGTGAGGGTCCGAGCCGCTCCTAACCGTGAGCACGGCTGATATACCAGTTTTACACTCTACAGAGGTTGTGCATCTTTACCCACAAGTCATCTTACCCATCTATCAAGGGATCACGACTTCCCATACATCTCTACCAAGGAAGCGAGGTAGGGTAACACTACGAGGCCTTTACAAAGTTCCACTAGCTTCAGAAAACCCGCTACAATTTCTAGTAAGCTCCAATGCAGGGACCCCATGCCTGACCACCATCACAGCAAAATCAACCCAAGGGCCTCTCTACACTGACCACTCCCCTACTGTCCTTGCCCCTATCGGGTAAGGTAGTTCTCCACTAGCTTTCCAAGTTAGTCAGCCAAGGGCGTCCCATACCACCCTTGTGGTAGCACTATTTTCCCAGGTGGTCGCTCCATGTTCCAATTAACATTATGATCTTATCATGAATAGTAAATAACAAAGTGATAATAAAAGTATGATCATGAATAATGTGTATCACAATACCAAAATCCACATAAAGCAATAGTAGATACTACCCAAAATTCTGTGGTAAACAAGGTACAGAGATAGCCAATCTAGGGTAACCTATTGGGTCCCATCAAAATTAACCTATGTAGATCATAATGATTAAAAGGAACATTATTAGGTAAATAGAAGTGATCAAGGGCACAATTTGCCTTCAACGAGCTCCTGCTCAGCAGTCTCCACCTGCTAAATCCCGGATCCTCAGTAGCTGGCTCGTCTACTCGCAACAATACAAACAAACATGGTATAGCAAAAATTAACATCACACCAAACAACTTAACAGAATGTAGGATAATATTCTACGCATTGTAACGAGATTGTAGGAACAAGAATCACTAAATTCGGAGTTACGATTATCTAGCTATGAATTTATGAAGTTATTTAGTAACTAGAATAGAATAATTCAAGTGAATAATTTAATTCAAGTTTCATGACTAAACAGAACTACTAGTTGATAGACAATATTATACAAAATTAATGCCACTGGAATGGATCAATTTGGAGCTAAAATGAATTAAATATGAATTTCACAAGTTTCTGGAATTATTTGTGTATTGAAAATCAAGTTCTAAATTTATTTATTTGATTTCCCTGAGCTCTGGACTGGACGCATAATATAGAGAAATTTGGGGGCTAACTTATAAAAAGTGCTAGGACTCAGGATTAACACAGCGATGGACGATGGGTTCTATCATCATGTTTGTCGAGGACTCATATGTAAAACATGCACAGCGAAAGGGTATCATCAGATATCGGTTGTCTGATCTAAACCAAAAGCTACGATTAGATCCACTCCATTCTGCAATTGGGCTCTCACACCGTGCGCTCGATCTGGATTGACGGCCAATGGCCGCCCACGACATTGATTCCTCCCAACCTCATGTTCACAGATCCACGGCTCCGATTTAAAATGGCGAAAGGGTAACCTGAGATCTAATCTCAACCGTATTCTCATGGATCAACGGTCGCAACAGCCCTCACACCATTGAGATGGCAATGGGTACCCGCGACCCGATACATGATGGGTATTTACTCTATTAGGGTATATATGTGGGCTAAATATTCTACCCATGGGTCTGTTATTGGGAAAAAATCTTCACCCTATGGGTAAACGGGTATTAGAATATTCCACCTTCACCCATACCCGTTAACCCGTGGGTATAAAATACTCAATACAAACTTAGCTCAAACATGAACTTGGACTTTAGTCATCCATCTTTTTTTACTATTTAACATCATTTTAGGCCATAATATCATAGAAGGCTTAACGACAATTTAATGACCATGTAATGAAATATGTAATGTGCTATGTAGTACTGTCATAGTGTTACTACTTTATCCAATTATCTTTGTTGTATTGAATGGATGGTTAAATAATGCTAGAAATTTTGTAATGGTATTTAGATGGATATACTTGACATTTGTATAATATAATATATTGATAGTTGTTTAATTTTTGTGGGTACGGGTGACCCGATGGGTAACCCATACCCACGTGGGTATGGGTATGGGGATAAATCCATACCCACCAATGTATATAGGTGACCCGATGGGGTTATATTTTTGTCGCGGATAAGTGTATGAGGTAGTAATACCCGGTGGGTATTTACCCATTGCCATCTCTACACACCATCACGCGCCAGCGCCAACCGGCAGTGAGTGTGAGGCGGCACCGGCTGAGTGGTGGTCCTAGGTCGTCAGCGGCGCGCGCATGGTAAGGTGGGCCACGCAATTTAAGGAAGTTGGGCCGAAGCACAGGAAGTGGCCCAGGCACAGTTGGTTTGTTTTCTTTTAATCTCTTTTCTTTCTAAATTCAAACTTCAATTCCCATTTAAATTCAAATTTCATGGTAAAATCGTCTC
This sequence comes from Zea luxurians, assembly GCA_029449295.1. Classification (NCBI taxonomy): domain Eukaryota; kingdom Viridiplantae; phylum Streptophyta; class Magnoliopsida; order Poales; family Poaceae; genus Zea; species Zea luxurians. Next base: position 154,024,150 of record JAOPSE010000004.1, read on the forward strand.
CACTTTAAAGGTTCAATTTAAACATAGCCTAGGATGAATTTATTTATTTTAAAATTTATTTTGTATTGACTAGAGTTTCTCTCTTTCCTTCTTTTCCATTTTCTAATCCAAATTCTAATTTTAGGTTTTAATTTAAATCCTCGACTTATTATTCTATTTTTATTGGTATTATTGTTATTATTGTTAAATGCCCAAATAAACAAAACCCCAACATGATGCATAGTGTGTTTTATTAGATATTTGTTCACTTAAATATGGTAATTCCCATGATCTTTTATGTAGATGATAAATCATATACTGGCATCAACTCCCTTTCTATTATTTTTAAACTGGGTATTACAGTTGTTGGACAAAGATGGTGGGCGGTTGGCTGAGGACGAGGAGGGGGAGGAGGAGCACCAGCAGGACGGTGGAGGAGGCATAGCAGGACGACGACATCCAGCAATAGGTGTAGCAGTAGGCCGCTGTCGATGCGGCGCAGCAGGACGACTACAACGCTCAGCAGGACGCCTCAGGTTTGAGGAACGTCTACCTGCGATGTCCCGCAAGTCTCACTCAGCGTCCCATACTTCGAGACAGACAACCGCTGATTTGGCTGGATGGGGAGAGGCATGTAACTTTATGTTCTCCATGCTTGTTCATATTATGTGTTTGAATTCATAATATAAACTAATAAATTTTATTTATCACTTGGACAGGTCTTGGATGGTTGTGGAGAATGCTGGGGGTCACGACCGCAACCCCAATGGCATCCTCGACCTGCTGTGTAGGGAACACTTCTCTAGACTGGTTGAGTATTGTTGGTGCCTTTTTGGTCACCAAACACTATAATGAACCGTCTGGCGGTACTTGACACCTTTAGATGATGTAGGGCCAAATAAAGTGGTTATCTTAAATGTGGGGCAACACCTCTATGATGGTCACCACCTATTTGGGACCAAACAATAACAAACCCTAGGGCCTTCTCGTGATGAGCAATACCTCAGTTCGGCTCCGCAAGGTGAACAGTGGTGGCGGTCTGCGACAGGTCGCAGGGTCGCCTGACAGTGCTCGCTACGGGGGCGCGGACGGTCCGTGGCTCTGGGTCGGACGGTCCACAACCTGGCGGCAGAAGTGACGCCTTCCTTACGCAGTTCGGACGGTCCAAGCTCTGGGCCGGACGGTCCGCGATAGCGCAGGGTCGTCTTCTTCTCCTTGTATGACCTAGATCTCGTCCCCTGGGGGAGAGACCTTAGGGTGCTCTGGGTCAACAGGTAATTCGGGGCGTCTACAGACGACATAGAGTCGCCTAGAAATTAAGAGATCAATTCGAGGAAGAGATCTTGATTGAAGTAGACGAAATAGATCTTGCCCCTCAGGAGGGGTAAAGATCGTATGGTTGTCCTAAGGTCGGCAGGCCACCCCAGGACGGATCTAGATGACATAGAGTCGAATAGGGGTGTAGGTGGATATGCAGAAGGCTACAACTAGAACTACGCTACATCTACTCCTAGGACAGGAAAAGTAAATAAACTAATTGGTTAGATTGGAATGTGTTTGGGGGTTCTCAATCGGTCGTACCCCTTTATATTTATAGGGGAGGAGGTCTGGACCTATTCCTAGGAGATAGCCAACAACTCCCACGTGATTAGATGGATAACCACGCATGAGATAAGGATAATCACCCAAGTTAATCTAATTGTGGGGCACGCGGATTGTTTGGGCCCAAGGGCTAGACCGTCCGCCACTTTTGGTGCTCAACATATGCCCCCTGCCTTTTGGTGGAGCTTGGCAAACCAAAGGCACTAGTGAAAACTTCATAAACAATTGACCTCATGAGTTATTTTGTTCCCGAAGTAAGGACTCAGCTCGATGCAAGTCATCGGCTCTTGCGATCAGATAATATAAATACTTGATAGAACTTTAATGCACAGAGGCCGTTTTGGATTGCATCATCTTCGGCCATGTCTGCCTGATCAACCTGTCAATAGGCAAAAACTTGTGGTGCCCCCAGCCCAAATAAGCAAACGAATTAGGTCAGTAATACAGATTTATCGTCGTACCACCCCACACATGAGTAGGACAACACCTCGGCGATGGATAGAACGGGAAGCATCACGCTATCTATGGAGGAGGATGACTAGGCGATCTTAGTTGTGCTACCTTTTGGGCCGTTTTAGTCGGCTTTTGCTTTCACACAGATCACCTTTTTGACTTTGTTGGTTTTATTGGTCGGTTGTGTGGAACGACCTTCTTTATATATTTGGCAAGCAACTGATCAAAAGTAGGGCCGACTCTACTGAGTCGTCTAGACGTCTTAGCAGTGTTTTGCTTCCTAACACTTGTTTTGGAACGTTGTGGTCCGATGGTCTGAGGTTGCTGCTTCTGACCTTCTGTAGACCGTCTGGCCATCATAGCCGGACTGTCCGCGCCTGTCTCGAACTGTCCGACCTTAGTACTCGGACCATCCGGCGTACTCAGGACAGGTGATCATGATCGGGTGTCCGATCGTGCTTGCTCCCCGAGCGTCCATCCTACCCTTTGGATGAGGACATAAACTTAGCGCGATGATTAGAAAGGATTCATCGGCCGTACCAGACACTGAGAGCAAATATGTCTATTGAACTATAGAGCTTGCTCCCATGGAAGAACATAATAATAGCCAACTCAATTATGCATAAGTTTGAGTATTGGTTGTACTAAAAACGAATCATTTACTTGAAACTATTCGACAATATTGATTATGTAGTTTGCAATTAAACAATAACTGAATAGTGATAAGCAAATATTATAAGCATGTTCATCTCATGAATAAACATGACTGAAGCAAATTGTAGCAAGAATCATTACTACCAACAACTGAAATACTTCGACTTTATGTAAGCAGCGGCATATCGCAACTATCCATATGCATAATAATTTGGTTGCACTCCTCCATAATATAAAGACGCATATGGAGCAAAATGATGCCATAAAGGATAACCGAACATACCTTGGGACGACGTATATGGCATAACTGAAAAATATGGACGATGCAATGACCAATAGCTTTGTTGAGCTGGGGAAAACCTTTCACCTAAACGTCTTGTACTTGCTTTCTTCCTTTTGTTTGCCTTTGCTCCACTTCTCCAAAAGCATCATCCTTACCTAGATCTTGAGAACTCCCATTAGATGCCCATGTCATGCCTCTTGTCTCCAACTCTTGTGCACTAAGTTTTTCTAGCTTCTTGTGCCAGATTGATAATCCGAGTGGGCTTCTCGGTTGTTTGGGCACATTGGGCTTCTTAAGTTTAGATTTAGTACCTAGACTATCGCTAACTGATTTCTCTATTGTTTGGGTACTGCTAGCCGAATTATCTAACACTTCCTCCGGCTCTGTAATGCATGAATTTAGACCTGAACTTTTGGCTTTTCTATTATCCTTCTTCACTATATAAACTTGCTTGACCATTCGATCCTTATTTTGAGCTTTAGACCGATTCTTATAAATAAAACGGTCTTTGTCGTATGATCGTTCCTCAAAATCAGAATTGAAATGAGATGAATATTCTATGTTATGTGGTCTAAAATATGAAGAAGAATAAGCATTGGAATCATACTAGCCCCAAGATGGATAAGGATGAAAGTATGAAGGAGCTGAACCATATTGCATTGGTATTAGCGGCCCAAAAGGAGGATATGTTGCTGATGCATGAAACTCTTCTCGTCCCCAATCCTGATTTCTAAATTTACGCTTCGGAGGTGATTTTGATGGCTTCAAATGTGCTCTAGATGGCTTAGCAATGCTAGTTTGATCAACATCCTTTGTCTTACTTTGCTCATGATATTTAGCCAGAAGTTGCTCAAAAGTAACCTTCGGCATTTTACCCTTTTGTTTATCAGGACTTTCACCTCCAAAACATTTACATTTGGGCATACCAAGTGCACCATGCCCCATGGTGCATTCGTCTTATTAGCCTTTCTTTTGTCCGGAGCCTTCTCAGTAACCACCCCATGTGTTAGATTTGGCGCACGAGGGTCACCAATGATAATATTTTTTCCTTTGTCTTTATCGGCCGAATATGGCCAAACCAAGACTTTCTTGTCCACTTGTCCTAATGTGTCGACAGGGACAGATTGTCTATCAATCTTCATTTTTAGAAATCTCAATCGGCCTTCATCTACAGCCGATTGTATTTGTCGACGTAAGATATTACAATCATTGGTGTTATGAAGAAAGGAATCATGCCATTTACAATATACACACTTTATCAAATCCTCTATTGGAGGAATTATATGAGACAATTTAATGTTGCCATTCTTAAAAAGTTCATAAAATATTCTATCACACTTATCAACATTAAATGTGAACTTAGCTTTCCTTTTCTGTGCCGAATGCAGGGGAAAGCGAGCAGCAGATTTGGCCTTAGCAGGCCAAACAAGCTCAGCGACCTGTATTTTTTCTGGCTTTGCAGGGACCGAAAGACATTCGGCCTCATGCGCAGGTGATGGCATGCTACGACTATGGTGCGCTGCAGGTGTGGTGGGGCATGAAGATTGTGTCTGCCGCGAAGTGTCCTGGTCCGTGTATGTACACCCGGACAGTCCGATCTTGGTGATCGAACGGTCCGCAGAGAGACCAGACGGTCTGGTATTGTATTCGGACCGTCTGGTCATGCAGGGCTTTGCCTGCGAGGCTTGTGGCAGGCTCGGTGCGACTCCGAACAGTCCGACATAAGGTGTCGGATGGTCCGTGATCATGCGCGAACTGTCCGGCCGTGACCAGAGCCGATCTACCATGCAGTGAGGCTGGTGACAGCATTTTCCTCAGATATGAGTTCATCGACATACCATAATATGGTTGGGATTGAGAAGCCCCATTTGTCGTCGATGTTTTTGAGCAGTTATTTTGGTGTCCAATTTATATGGCAAAAAATCAGGTGTATGAGTATTTTCTAATACATGCGTCATATTCTCTATATCCTCCATTATAATTTAAATCCGATTATCAAAAGAAAATTTAACAGATTGAATATCGGCTAATGGCATGGTGTTACTTACAATGGGGAGCTGATGCAGCAAGGCTGACAGTGAATCGTACTTTACTTCCCTCTTCTTGATGACCTTCTGGTGGTGATCTACCTTGAAGTGCGAGACGTGCCACTTTTCCGCCACCTTGCTTATCTGAGCCCGTTGTCATTGGAATTCCTCGTCCAGCCTTTTCATGTGGTCTTCTAATTTCTCATCCTCATCGGCCGACAAGTTAGTCGGCCTTGTGTTAATGTCTAGGACGACGTTGTTGTGATCTTTGGGATTGGCTATTGTGACCGATCTGATAGGTCTGATTTAATAGATCTGATCTAATGGATCGGATTTGATAGATCCGACTTTCGTCCCCAGCGGAGTCGCCAAAAAGTGTGTTGGCGCCTTTTGGTCACCAAACACTATAATGAACCATCTGGCGTTACTTAGCACCTTTAGATGATGTAGGATCAAATAAAGTGGTTATCCTAAATGTGGGGCAACCCCTCTATGATAGTCACCACCTATTTGGGACCAAACAGCAATGAACCCTAGGGCCTTCTCGTGATGAGCAATACCTTGGGTTCAGCTCCGCGAGGTGAATAGTGGCGGCGGTCTGCAACGGGTCGTTGGGTCGCGTGGCGGTGCTCGCTGCGGGGGCGCGGCCGGTCCGCGGCTCTGGGCCAGACGGTCCGCAACCTGGCGGCAGAAGCGACGCCTTCCCTGCGCACAGTTCGGATGGTCCAAGCTGTGGGCCAGACGTCCGAGCTCTGGGTCGGATGGTCCATGATGGTGCAGGGTCGTCTTCTTCTCCTCGTATGACCTAGATCTCGTCTCCTGGGGGAGAGACCTTAGGGTGCTCCGGGTCAGCAGGTCACCCGGTGCATCTCCAGATGACGTAGAGTTGCCTAAAAATTAAGAGATCAATTCGAGGAAGAGATCTTGATTGAAGTAGATGAAATAGATCTTGCCCCTCAGGAGGGGTAAAGATCATAGGGTTGTCCTAGGGTCGGTAGCCCACCCTAGGACGGATCTAGACGACATAGAGTCAAATAGGGGTGTAGGTGGATATGCGGAAGGCTACAACTAGAACTATGCTACATCTACTCCTAGGGAAGGAAAAGTAAATAAAGTAATTGGTTCGATTGGAATGTGTTCGGGGGTTCTCAATCAGTCGTGCCCCTTTATATTTATAGGGGAGGTGGTCTGGACATATTCCTAGGAGATAGCCAACAACTCCCACGTGATTAGATGGATAACCACGCATGAGATAAGGATAATCACCCGTGTTAATCTACGCGGGGCACGCAGACTGTCCGGGCCCAAGGGCCGGACCGTCCGCCACTTTTGGTGCTTAACAAGTACGCCGGAGTGACGGGCCGAGCCTACACATTCGACTACTACCACTACAACATAGGGGGCCTTCTATGACTATATTATTACATCACAAAGAGGGGGTTTTATGTCATATGTTAGTTTGTTGGACGGTGTTGTGACAAAAAGTCCATCGTCACAGAACGTGCGTGGTAAAGGAACTACTATGATGATATGTCAACAAATGTCATAGATTTTAATGATGAATAATGTATTCGTCACTACATCTATGACACTCGTAAATGTCAAAAATAGGGTTGTAAACGTCACAAAATGTGCCACCACATCTTGCCACGTGGATGATGATGTGGCACAAAGCTATGACGAATAGATTCGTCATAAATTTAATGATGTGGCATGTGACATAGCAGTTGACGTGGCAGAGCTTCATGACATATTTTTCGTCATAAATGTGGCGACATAGCAAGAATTTATATCATAATTGTTGATGACATGGCAGATGGTGTGGTAGATCATTCGTGACCAATATATACGTCATAAAGCAAAATATTATAAATCCAGACAATTTGCACTCATGATTGTTTCATCATGCATAAAATATGTCATCAAACAAAACCAATTGCAATACCAAAATTATATAATTTCCAAGTATAACCTCCGTCTAAAATTTCATCGAGCACAAGTATTTAAACAAAAAACAAATTTGGACTCCAATAACATAAATCCTAATAAACATGTAATTTAAGCTCATATAACTTTAGTCCTCCATCTGGTATGTGATGTATCTTGACACCATCAAGTTGGCAGGCATATTTAAGGAGACACTTGGCTATGATTGATGTTTAAAATCTAGCGAAGGAGGCTATTGTTTTCTGCTATGGACTTCTTCAAATCTGCAATCTCATCAGATTGCTTAGCAATGGTCTCGTGAGACGCCTGTGTCTTAGCCTTCAAGCTTTGGACTTCATCTCATAGTCCGTCTTTTTCTTGCCGCTCAGTCTCCAATTAATACTCAAGTTGCTGCACCTTTGCTGAAACATTTCCTAAAGAGCTTCTGTTAGAGGTGGCCAAGCCTACATTCTGAAGGAATAAACTTGATTTAGGCAGCACTTGGGAGACTACTTCTGTTGAAGACTTTGAATGGTGTCCATCTTCAACTGGTGTTGCTGCCATTGATTCCATATCAACCTAGCATATAGAGATCAACTTAGTATATTGCAATTCCATATCAACATAGCACATAGACATAAACCAAAAGGTTCTTACAAAAGCTTTCTAGACAGTTTCACTAAACCCTTTCTTCTTGTTGCAATGCATCTCCTTGAAAAGATCAACTGCACTAGGTTCGGTATCTTTAAATATTCCATCATTTAACAATGATAAATTAATAGCCTAGTGGTGGAAGTTGTGCCCATGGTGCTCTGCATCACAGGTTTGACTATTCGTTACTCCACATTTTTTTGCATTTTAAGAAAATTAGCGCAGCCACAACACCTAACTTAATGGAACGCTTTTCATTTGAATTTTTTTTCAACCCGATTTTACTACTACAAAGAAATAATTTTACTACCCAAAGAAATAGTCCCAACATGGAATATATAGCATTTCTTTTAAAAAAACTAAATCAAATATTTATGACAAACATGTATCGTCATGCAATGTCATCACGTATGATGTATAGCAATTTATGACGATTCCCTCATATGACGCACCCATATTGTCATAACATATTGTCATAAACATGATGCTACAAATAGTTATGACTTTTTTTTATGACGATGCCCAATTTTTCGTTACTAAATTGCTTTGCTTCCTAGAAATTGTCATAAACATAGTCATCTAGTGACGAATTCTACTAATGTCATTGAGCATTTGTCATAAAAGGCCCTATGTGTTGTAGTGTACGCCGTCGCCCCTGATGCAGTAGATCGGGACGACAGCGAATTCAACAACAAGGCGGAACGGATGAAGCAAGAGCTGTGGGTAAGTCTTACTATAATGTAAATATATCACATCTGTTGCATATTCTTGAAATAATGTATGGATGCATCGTCTTTGTATGCCGGATTTATTCAGATGCGAGGTTGGATACGAGGCTAGGGCGAATGTGGTGGCCACCACGAGCTGTAAGAAGCTCATCGTGGACATGCACTATGAGGCACGAATACAGGCCATCGTCAGCTACCACGGCTACGTCCTTGGGGAGAAGGGGACCAAGCAGCAAGCCTAAACCATATCATTGACCAGGGACCAGTACTTGTAGGTAAATACAAACACTTTAATATCCATGACAAAATTTTTCCTTAATTTTATCTTCTGATATGCAGTGTATGTGTTTACTTTGTAGATGATTCCTTATTGGTGCGCAACACATCCTCAGTGCTAGGAGCAGATGGTGGAAAGGTGGTGCTCGCCTGAGTGGGACGAGGCACACAACGCTAGTCGGGAATGACGTCTGATGATGCAAGGTCCCTCCCACCACTAAGGCAGCCACAATCTAGGCAAATGTGCAGAAGCATGGATACACCCTCTTTTTTATCTAGGTATATAACACTGGATTAGATATTATTTCTAACTATCTCGTTGGTTTTCTTGCAGTCGGCGTCACATGGTGGCCAGCCTTGCTCCATCTTCTCGACCTATGCTATGGCCCACAAGGGCAAGGCGACGTCCGACGTCATCTACAACCCGGATGACGGGCTCGAGGCATATAGCAACCCCATCGTCTACAGCCGCCTTCATGAGTACACCGCCATGGCACAGGAGGTCCATGGGCCAGATTACAATCTGAGGACCACGAGGACATCGACGGTGATGTCCTCATGAGGGTTGGAGGAGGCAAGAGACATGGACGGTACTAGATTACCGATGGGGCCATCAACTCGTCGTCCACTCCCACTCTATCTCAGGTGCGAGCAAGGAGCACAAGCTCAAGCCCAACCATACGTCCACGGCAGGACAACTCACATCATCACATACAACAACTCGAGGTTAGTGCTTATGTAACTCATCATTCCTTGAGTTATATACCTTCTCTTTGAGTTATTATAACATTGGTTTGGAATATTACAGACCCAACTAAAAGAAGAGAGTAGAGAAAGTCAGGAGATGGAGGCGAGGATGATAGCGGAGCGGGAGGCCCGCTTAGCAGATCAGCAGAGGATGGCGGATATGTTCGACTACATGCAGAGCCTTGGCGCCACACATGGTTTCGCTCTACCACCTCCGTTGTTCCCTCCAGTTGGCCCTGCTCAGTTCCATACTCTCGTGAGTATCAAAATTATAGTTCTTCATGACATATATTCATCTGGTATAACACATATAATCTCTTCTCTATGCAGGGACAATCTGGGGCGGCATCCAAGAACCCTCATGGATCGCCCAGCCCATCGCCGCACCAGTCCAGTCGCCCACCTCGATGCGATATTATCTTTGTTAGTGTTGTTAATAATTTATGAGATAACCCGATCTGAACTTGTTTGATGTTGATAATGCTTTGTGAGATACTTGAGACTTATGTTCTTGAGTGTTGGATACTTATGTTTGTGTTCGAACATGTTGGTAATGCTTTGTGAGGACTTGTTTGATTTATGGTCTTTGTGAGATATGTGATGTATATGTGATATCTGTGATGATTATGTGATATCTTTTGTTTGTTTGGAGGGAATCTGGGTATTAAATTAAAAAGGGGTATACTGGTCACTTTGTCGAGTGTTACACTCGGCAAAGATGTGCTTTGCCGAGTGTCTAGGCCATAACACTTGGCAAAGAAGGCACGCTGGTAAAGCTTCTTTGCCGAGTGTTGTGGCCACGGTACTCGGCAAAGAAACAACCTTTGCCGATTGCTAGTCTGTCGGGCACTCGGCAAAGAGGAAACTCTTTGCCGAGTGTCACCTAATACACTCAGCAAAGAGATACTCTTTGCCGAGTGTCACCTAGTACACTCGGCACAGGTTCCGTCTTCGTTACCAGACGTCGTGACGACGACTTTTCTTTGCCGAGTACCTTGTGACACTCGGTAAAGTGCCCGATAAAAAGTACTCGGCAAAGAAGCCGTTGCTGATGTACATGTTGGAAACCAAAAATGGCCTCGCGGACGGTCCGGCCATGAGGCCGGACGGTCCGCGGTCCGGACCATCCGTGGTGGTGGCGCAGACGGTCCGCGCGTGCGCAGAGATAGTTAGGGTTCCTAGTTTCTCGCGGGATTTGTTACCTAAAACCGCAGGTTTAACTCGGGAAACAGTTTGAAGCAGATCCAAACCTCCCCTTTATATAGATGAAGGGCTACAGCCGATTGAACCCCCAACAATCGATCAAATCAAGTCTATTTCTCGTTTTTACCTTACGCATTAGGAGTAGTTCTAGTTTAGCCCTAGTTTAGTATTCTAATCCCCAAATTCTCCGCTTCTCTTTGACTCTATGTCGATTAGAGGAGTCTAGGTCGGCCTGCCGAGCCTAGACAACCCCTAAGATCTCTCCTCCCCAACGGGGTCCCTCCCGGGAGTGAGATCCAGGCACCGTCGGCGACCTTCGCCGCCCCTGCACACGCGCGGACCGTCTGGCCGTCAGGCAGGGAACCCAAGCCCCTGTAACAGATCGCGGACCGTCCGGCCCCTGGCCGCGGACCGTCTGTGCCTCTGCAGAGGGCACCGCTGCCGGTTCTCACGCAGTGATTAGCACCCCAAAAAGGCACCAATAGTACAGTTCGTCGAGCTCTTTTTGCCAAGTGTCACAGTCGGCAAAGCCTTCGCCGAGTGTTTCCAGTCTTTGCCGAGTGCTTCAGACACTCGGCAAAGAGCCTGATTCCGGTAGTGTATACACGGAACTCGGCAAAGGGCCTGATTCCGGTAGTGTATACACGGAGACGGTTGAAGCAGTCCCCTCTAGAGTAAAAAAAAACTCTAAGCGTTTAAATTCAATCAAACATTAAAATTAAACATATATATACCAAATTGAGGTCTGTTTAATTTATCGACTGAATTATGAGCCAATATTTCAACGTGTTTCACAAATAACGAGTATATACGATGTATATGACACAAGTACGTAATATAACGCAAGCACTTTAAGACACGTACGATGTGTCATGTGCGTGTATATGTACTCCTACATATATACTGCATGGAGAAGGGAGAAGATCGCTGCCGCGATGAGGAGGGCAGTGTCGAGGGCGGCTAGGCCGCCGTCGGGAGGCCGGGCGACCCTGGCATATAGGTCAAGTATACCAAGAAAGAAGGCGATCGCCGCTGCCACGTGGACGCGGACGACGACGGCGGGATCCGATGCTGGAGAGTCGCTGCCTGCAGGCGGCGGGGAGTAGCTGAGGAGCGCACAAATGGCGAGCGTCAGAACCGCCATGGCGCGAAAAAGCACGGCGTCCATGTTTTGTTCTCGTTAGATGTCACCCTCGTCCAAACAAAAGGCGACGACGGCGAGTATATATAGACAACTCAGGCACAAGGTTCCACGGATGCTCCTCGTGGACTCAGCTGGCACTTGTACGTACGTATATATCTTAAGTTCTATATATGCATGAGAATCTCCGTTACATAGATGCGCAAGAAATCTTTGCGCTCTCGATTTCTCCAGGTAATATTATATTATCCTCGGATTGATTTCTCCGGTGAAACATTGTTTACTGTTTACCCTGCCTGTAACAATCCGTTATGAGAGCTACTACAATTATAAGGGCAGTGGTAGTAGATCTAGGGTTTTGCTACAGGGTATACCGGATGAAAAAAAATTATGTATAATTCGGTAATATATATTTACAAGTCCAATAAATAATGATGAAATTTATGCTATATAATTTGTTATTCAATGCAAACTAGCGTAGTAATTCTTATATTTTAAAAAATTAGGTTTGTCACTTGTACAAATTTATTCTTCCTCTTGCTTGTATAATATGATAAAGTAAACCTTTATTCTTAATAGTGATTGCTGATGTCTCAAGAGCTGATCGAAGACGTGCAACAGTCGACTTATGTGTGGTAAGAAAAGATATCATCAGTTCCTTAAACAAAATTTAGATGACGAAATATCAAATTCAGTAGCGCCTTGAAAAAATATAATATCATATAATAAGCTTGGGAAACAAGTTAGAGTAGATCATCATTTTGTTCATGGTGATTTTGTAGTCTAGAGAAAGGAGTTCCCCAAAAGTTTATATCATAGCCGTAACAATCAGAAGGCTTAGAAATAAATTCATTCTTCAAGCGTACACTCAGGCCTGGTGGTAATGCCAACAGCCATTGGATCAGGGCTCCTTCCGAAGCATCAAGGCATTACACACATGTGAGTCTAGCCGGACTTGGAACTGTGACCCGCAGCGTAGTGTTTGAGATCACGAAGTAGACAAAGCTATGTTGGACTAGATACAGGGTATGTCATGGCATACTGTGGACTGGATACCCTGGGGACTACAAGATATACCACTTTAGATTTATGATGACGCAGAAGAAAAAAAATAAAGAGAATAGAAGTGGTCTACTCAATCACTAGTAGCCATCTGAATATATGTGTCGCTCACGGACTATAAAATATATACTTTGTAAGAGAGAGAGATGTAAATATTAAATGTACACATATATCATGAGAGTGTTATAATATGATAAATTTTTTAGTTAGCAAGTGTCCACTCAAAGGCGACGGCCGGCTATATACACTACACGACGGTAGATCTATAATAATTTACAGTTAGTTGCTAAAGATATTTTCGATAAAGAATAATTGGTCGCTAAAAATTTTTAGCGACCTATAGAAATAATCACTATAAATAGTCACTAAAAGTTTTAGCGACCCACCTATCTACTACTATGACACTATCAATGTTTTGACCTACATTCTCAGTGCCAAAGTGCGCAAATCGCGCAGTCGCGCGGCCGATGTACACTTCTGTATTTGTTTCCGAGGAAACGCCGTCGTACTTTTTTTTTCTAAAAAACTTCTTTTACATAACAGCGCAATTCAATAAATCAAGTTTTCAAGAAAAAAATACCAAACTACGGCTTATACTACCAAAAAATTGTAAACAACTTTTCGAGTAAGTTTGGTACTTAAAATCATTATATATTCTAAAACGATAGTAGGACGCAATTGAACAAATGAGCACAATATAATTAGGAGTGAAAACGGGTTGATATGAACGGATAGTAGCTTATCATGCATCCTACCCTAATGTATTTAAAACGGATCCGGGATCGGATACGAATAGTTAGAAACGGGACGGATACGATTACATGGATCGGATATTTATTCCAGCAGATAAGTGACGGATACAGATATTATTTGGTCTGGATACTTGTAGGATAATGCATTAATTGCTTATCATAAAATATTCTTGTTCGACCACAAAATTGCAAAAAAAAATTATCAAGACTAATAAATATTTTATAAGAAGATAACTTCGAGTTCCCACACAAAAATGTTAAAGTCAAGTATTGATTATGTTGAAACTTGGATACATAGAATGATTTCATGTGTAACTCATGCAATAAGCGGAAATTAAATAGAAAAAACGTTGACATCTTGTAAATTTTATGGTCCCATTATTTTTTTGACTATATGTTGCCATATGTTGTACCTTCGTATAATTTCATGAATTTTCAAGACTATTTGTGCATTATTAATTTCTTTCTGTATAAAATCTTCAAAATATAATTAAATTCATAAAACACACTAGTTTAGAACCAAATTTGCAAAAAAGTTACCAAAACTAATAAACATTCTATTCGAAAATAACCCAAGTCCCCACATAAAATGATAAGTGAAATATTGATTATGTTGAAACTTCGATACATAGAGTGATTTCACATGTAGCTCATACAACTAAGTGAAAGTGAAATAGAAGAAACGCGAGCATCTTATAGGTCTTATGATCCAAACATTTTTTATGGTTATATATGGACATATGTTGTGCCTCCATAAAATTTTATGATTTTTAGGCTATTTGTATATTATTAATTTTCTGTTGTAGAAAATAATCAAAATACAATTAAATTCATAAAATATTGTAGCGTCGATCGAAAAATACAAAAAGTTACCAATAATAACAAATAGTCTATAAAAAGATAACCTTAAGTTCTCACATGGAGATAACCTTAAATCCCCACATGAAAATGATGAAGACTATTAATTTGATATAAATTTGGACATTATTTCAATAATTTTGGCCTAAATATGTGTTTAAAAATTGTTATGTATCCCATACTGTTTCCTTCTGTTGAAAACGCTCCATTGTTTACGCGCTCCTATTAGCACTATTAATTACCGCATAGAATGTGCATTCGCATTCGGCTCCCGCTAGAGATAGCCTTACATCGTCAGCAAATAAACATTCATATACTTTATCGAACCTTGTTAGCGTTGTCCGTTCTCTCTATGCTAATTGAATAATTATATATACTGCAATCTCCGAGAACACTTGTTAATTTGTAGGTCCTTTTTAGCTAGTGATTTGTCTAACATCATGTTGTCTTGTCCTTTAATACAAAAATAAAATTTACCAGGAATGCATTTAAACAACTGTCTGTATTCTATTATAGAATATTTTAAAAACAAAGTGTTACTAATATCGGACGAACAAGGAAGATGAGCATATATATATTAGTACTAATTACCTCGGGTATCTATGGGGCAACGCATGCGGCAGACCTGAAATTGGAGTAAAATATAAAAGTTCTTGTGTGACTACGTAGCTAATTAAGGGCTTCTCGACTCTCGAGCTCGAGTAGTAGTCGTAGCCGAGTAGGAGCAGCGCAGGCTTTATACACGAGAGTCGTGGGACGTAACGACTGACGACCGTCCGAAAGCAACAAGACTGGAAGAAACCAGTAATTTTTGCAGCATCTCTGACCATATCGTCTCGTGGCTCTCACGGCTAATTATTTTCGCATAGAGAAATACTGACACTACGTCCCAGCATCGTAACGTACGTCCGTATCTTTTGGCAAAACCACCCAAGGACAAAACCTATGCGATCTTGCATTTTCGATGTCATCGGCCAATCTCGCAAGGCATATGATTTCTCGTCCTGCTGGATAGTGACCCCCCGTTCACAGTTAATCGCGTGATCTATATATATATATATATATATATATATATATATATATATATATATATATATATATATATATATATATATCTATATATATATATATATATATAGTATTTAGAGCCCTGGGCTCTCTCTAACTATTGGAAGCCCCGACCAGCAACCGACCAGGTGCGCAGGCTTTTTGGCTCACTGTACAACCTACTTACGTCAATTATAACTACGTGTTATGCTCAATCGTGTTACGGTTTACACACTTTTTGGTATGCGCATATTGTACACCGCTTCCTGTACTATCATATAAAACCGACCGCGACGACTGTTTTTGCCCGAGAGGACTAGGGTTTCAGCGGCGGCGGCTGCCGAGCCCCATTCCCCGATCTGAAGCACCTCAAACCACCGCTCTGCCCCAGATCCACCCAGCTACTGCCTCCTCGGCGCCCCTCGGCCAGCTAAAGGGACCTCCTCGGCGCGCTCCTTTGCCGCCACAGGCGCCGCCGCGCGCCTCCATGCCTCCGCCCCAGCGCCTGCCGCGGCTGGAGCAGGAGGCGCCGTGCCGTTCTCGATCCAGGCGCCCAACGAGAAGATCGAGATGTACTCGCCGGCCTTCTATGCCGCCTGCACCGCCGGAGGAATCGCCAGCTGCGGCCTCACCCACATGGCTGTCACGCCGCTCGACCTCGTCAAATGCAACATGCAGGTGAGCGGGCAGCGGCCTAGATCTGTGTCCCCCGGTACTCCACGAGCTTTTTTTTGGAAATCTCGTGCGGATCTGTGGTGTTTGGTTGGTTGGGAAGCCAGGAAGGTTAGCCGTAGGCTTGAGATCTCGATTTCGTCTCCGTGATCTGGATGTTGCAAATCTAGCCACATCCTGCGTGACTATGCGTGTAGATTTACTTCCTGTGTGCATCGGTAATTCGGTTTCCTTTCCACTTGTGAGATTCGTTGGTTCAAACTTGTGCTTGATATTTTTTAAAAAAAAATAGTACTAGTTTGGTAGTTTGCTAGCTTAGTAGCTTTTGTGTGGACTGCTATAATGCAGGGCTTGTTCTGACTGCTTAAAGTAGGTTTGTGAATGCGTGGCTAGACCTGTGACTAAATTTTTGCTACCAATATAGTTCTGGAAATTAGTTGGAAAATATGATAATTGCATGTAGATTTGTAATTTGAAGTACTATTATACGATTTCAAGTTATTAAATTTAAACCTTCCTTTGTAATAGTACATACATATGCTACACCCACCTCCGCCAGCATTTAGCATCATTGTATTATCATAAAACCATAATTTCCAGGTAGTATTTAGTTGTGCTAGTCTATTAGGTGAATGCTTTTAATCATTATACCATTTTCTGTTCAGCTTTACTAAGGAAAGTAGTGACTCGACTCGTGAATAGCTGAACAAGACTGATCTCAGTATGCTGGCGAAAAAATGGTGAATTAGAGTAATCAATCATATTATCTTCCATATTTGCATATAATTATACTTTTTGCAGGTGGTATTAATGGAGAAAGATCAGAAATAGCTGAAATTGAAGCAGCATCAACAAGTGAAGCTGCTCGGCTTAGAGCTGCTCTCCGGCGTGCTCCACCTGGCGCTGTTCGGGAACCTCACCAGTCTTTTGAACGGTAAGATTTGTTATTCTTTAGTTATACAATTTCTAGTAGAGACAACTTAAGTATTACAACTATGTGTTAGGGATTCAAGAAAAAGAATAAATTTTGTATTCAGCATATGTGCATAATAGGGCTTTGATTCTCAAGTCCTGCAATATTGGAAGTATGCATAACAGAGTTTATTAAAAAAAGAAATGTCCTCACTTGCTGGCAGTTTGTCCATTGTATTTTTGTAAATTAAGGTTATTAAAGAAAGAAATGTCCTCACTTCCTTCGAAAAATATAGTATCTCATGGGTTAATTTATGATATTAGCACTTGCTACGGCCTATAGGGTTTATATAGGTTCACAACTTCTTATTGTCCACTAGACTTCTCCAGCTGCATTGTTTTGTAAGTGACATAAACTAGCTAATTGTTGTCACTTAATTACTCCTCCATTTTCCCTGTTGATTAAACTGGTATATAGGTTCATGGATTTACTTAGGCTTATTCTGACGTGTCTTTATGATTTATACAGGCTTACACAGACCTGTTTTGATAAGAGCCGAGCAGCGATTCTTCAATTTCGGACCACGACCTAGCTAGCTAAAGGCTAATGGTTCCAAATGTCTGAAGTACCGAAGACAGGGCTAGCTCCTTGTTTTTTTGTCATGTCAAATAAATCGTGTATGATTGCAACAATATTGGCAAAATATCGTTGTGCTTTATATTTTGATATACTGTGAACAAAACAAGTGCCCTATGAGACCATCATGATTTATGCATTTTCAAACTAAATTTTACGACACTTCTTGTTGTATTTTATGCTTCCATTAAAAACAGTCTTACTGCGTTTTACGCCAAATTTATGACACTTTTTGATGTGTTTTACAGCAATCTCTTTGCGAAATGAGATTGTGCGCGTGTTTTATACTAAATTTTGTACTCATATACGCTGTTTTAGCTCACGTTTTACGCTGAAATCATTCGAGCCAGAACCCCCGCACGATCGGCTGCACGCGATTTTCACGCCGTAATTTTTGGCTCTGTTTGCTGTTACAAAACAGATATAGGATTTACGCTAAATTTCGTACTCATTTACGTTATTTTAGCTCACGTTTTACGCTGGAATCGGCCCGAGCCATGACCCCGCTCACGATCGGCTGCTTAATTTTAGGCTTCATTTGCTGTTACAAAACAGATATAGGATTTACGCTAAATTTCATACTCATTTACGCTGTTTTAGCCCACGGTTTACGCTGGAATCCGCCCGAGCCAGAACCAGAACCACATACTGCATGATTTATGCTGTCAAGTACATGTCATTATGCAGTCGTAAACGCTGTCCACAGTGTCATATTCGTTCCACGTGATTCGGGCTTCAAAAGATTCCTTTATGCATGTTTTACGCATCTTTATCCATATATATATGCATTCGTATATTGCGTTACGCTTATCGTCCTAGAATCTTGGCTGTTGACTGCATGGCTGACGCAAGCATGCGGGTGCTGAGTCGACCGCGCCCTGGCTGGGGCTTCCATTAGTAGGGGAAGCCCAGGGCTTCCATTACCTCTTCCCTATATATATATATATATATATATATATATATATATATATATATATATACCACTATATAATACAGTTAAGCTAGCTTGAGGGTGCAAACATAATTTATATTGTATGCTGTGAGTGGGCAAACATAATTTATATGGTTGAGGGTGTAACCTCTAAAGATGTGTTTGGTTTAAGTTCAAAGTGGGATGGGGCGGGGGCGACATCGTCCCCTCCAAAAACTACTCCGGTGTTTAACTCGTCACTACGTGACTCTCACCCAAACATTATAGAAACTGTGGCCGCCAAACACACCCTAAAGGGCTAACTTTTCGGAGGAGTATTGGCCCAGCGGGTTGAAAGCCCACTGCTGATTTGGTCGCGTGTGTCGTGGCCCCACGGCCTGGGTGAGCAACACCGTGTGTGCGGGCGACCCAACGAACATGCTATGTGTTGACGGTATCTTTCTTACTCACTTAAATCCAATAGACAATATTATTTATACCATCCCCATCTCTCTCCCTCCCCGTGACCTCGCCGCCCCAGCCTCCCCCTCCTCTCTCCCCCGTGTCCCGCTGCTCTCTCTCCCTCACTAGCGTTGTCGTCGCCTCCCTCAACATCCCTCGTGCCGTAGCCACCGCCCTTACCTCTGTCCTTCCTAAGATCGTAACGTTAGTGCGAGAGCTATATACTAATTCAATTATAATATGCTAGCTCACACAACGAGTCGTCAATGTAGATCAACTCCGAGAGAGTAGCTAGCTGGATGCTTTTGTAAAGGTAAATTTAGTTTTTATTATAAAAAATGTCTTCAATAAATTATGTACATGGCTCACTAAATTTAGCAGCTCTTCATCCCTATACTTTCGCTCTTTATTTTTGGATACCATGCTTTACTCGTCATACAGTTCTGAATTTACAGAGTCTATTGAACTAGTCTTTCCTTTATATAATCTATTTTAGAGAGTAGCTAAATCAATAAATTTAGTTTATTTTGTTACTCTCTTGGAGTTGCTTTAGACAGCTTGACTGATGCACGTTCGGGGCCATCACGCTGTATTACCTCTTCCTCTCACGCTTGCATGTATGCACTTTTGGTTGATCCTTATCGCTGGATTCACTGTAAGAAAACAATAGTTTTTCTGTTGTTGAGCATCTCCAATTGTTTTCTAAATAATTTTCTAAATCTTAAATTTAAGAAATAAATAGGAAAATATTTTCCCAATAGTTCTCTAAATAGATTTTCTAAATTTAGTTAAAGTCTCCAGATTTGGCCACCGGATAGTCACTCAGAAACACCGTTGCGGCCAATAATCTCATCACACTCGAGGTCAGGTTTTGCCCCTTTTTTGTCCTCTTTCTCTCGCATCAAGGCAGCGAGGCCTGCTGTTCCCGCATAGGTCACACCATCCTTTGATCTTGACAGCTGCTATGTGTTCTCTGAAAATATTTGCACCTGCTATCTTGGTTGATTTTGTTGGTCGTTTTCTCTGTTTTTTACCACTCAGGATAGTATTCTCTGGTTTTTATTGTATTGCTTACACACTGCGCATATATATAATTCTCCAGTCTCCTGCACAACCTCTGTTACTATGGGAAGGAGGGTGATTAAAATCTTTGAATGTTTTAGGTGTTGTCCGAATTTTTTAATGTTACATACGCATCAATCAAACTAACATGCAAACTTTAGCTTCAATCCCTGTCTGGGCAGTTGTTGTGGAACCATTTTGATTCACCTACACCAACTCAAATGTAACACACAGAGATGGACCAATGCGAGCAGCAGTGTTGGCGCGAACGCCGCCGTCAGGAAGATGCACCTTGAACGGTTGGAAACGAAAACAGAAATGGGCCATAACTTGCAACCGTACCAGAAAACAGGATATGGGCCCACCTAAGGGCTTGTTCGGTTTGGAGTGGATCGGGGGGATTGGAGGGGATTAAATCCCCTCCTATATAAATTTTTATGGGAGGGGATTTAATCCCCTCTAATCCCCCTCAATCCACTCATAACCGAACAAGCCCTAAAGTAGATTCAAAAAATGAACTATTCCCTAAATATTTGGAATGTTAGAGACTGTTGGCACCGATCTTATCACCATACACTAGGGGTGTACCGTCTGACGACGTCGTGGACGGTCCACAACTGTAGGCCGGATGGTCCGCGACCCGGCAGCAGGGCGACTCCTTCCCCGCGTCGCTCTGGACGGTCCGCGCTCTGAGTCGGGCGGTCCGCGGTGGCGCATGCTTGTCTTCTTCCACGTGGGAACCCAGATTTCGCCCCCTGTAGGGGGAGATCTTGATAGTGTATCTGGCCCTTTTGTCGATTTTGGTGATTTGGATAACAACATATTTAAAGGACTAATCTCTACTACTATTAAGGCTGCAAGAGTAGTCGGCCATTCCCATGTTCTGCCACCATTCCTGTTCTGCCATTCCCATTCTTTATTCTGTCTTTCTCATTTCCTCCTCCTCATTCTCATTCCCATTCCCTCGTACAACCCACGTCTAACTAAAATTAAAAAAACACGCATGTCCTCGAGGGGATTTGAACCCGTGACCTCTCAAGCAAAGGCCAAGAGTAGCTACCGCTACACCACATATGTGTTTATATCTACATCTATGACAGGAAACACATCTACTACATCTCTCCAAGCTCACTTGCTACCCTTGCACAATGCGTAGTAGTAGATAAGTATCACCGAGATTCTTGAATTAGATTTTTGGATGGAGGTAATATTATTTAAAGAAGAGCTTTGCATGCAATTTCTTTTGTTTGAATAATGTATTATACTTAAATTCTCTTTTTTGCATGCGTGACATTTTTCTTCGTAATATTTTTTCCATAGATTAGACTTGTGAGTCATTTTCATAAACCAACGCCAAGCATGAATCCATGTTTCTTACTTGAAACCCTGAACAAACACCATGAGCAGGAGGCACTCACGTTGGCGTCGCTCATCGATGACGAGAAGAAGCTTGGCGACTGTCAGTTCGACCTCTAGAAGCAGTCCTACGTGGTCGCATGCGCCGCTATGTACGACAAGCTCCCGTGAAGCCACCACTTAGACGCGGTCCAGAGCAGCTGCACCGCGCTGTCCATCGTTAAGCAGGGGGGCCTCAAGGTTGTCGCCAACATCGACGACTCTCGGGTTGTTCTGGACACCATCCGACGACGATGCCATCACGTCGTCTAGCTCATCGTCCACCTGAAGCCCAACCTACCACATAAGTTGCTACTGACCGAACATGAATTCTTGTGCGCTGGGACGATAGACGTTGCTGACATTGTGTGAGTGTCCTCGAACATGATGTATGTAGTGGAGTAGCGCATCTGGTGGTGCAACGGCCAGGGGTACTACCTCGCTGATGAGCCTGTGGTGCACTTTGTTTGGCAGCCCAACCAAGAGTCATCGGTACTCATCATGTCGCGCGCGTTCGACGACTACTATATCGAGGATTGTGGCGTCATCTTAGCGTCGGAGGTGACGCAGAGGAGGATCGACAACAGTGACCAGTTCGTCATCCTCGCCACCGTCAGGGTAGCTTTTGTGCCGACCTGCCTTTAATTCTCTTCGCAAACACACACACATACCTTTTTGTTTAAGCAAGAGCGTATGGTGGTGTGTGTATAATGACTAATGATGTACGAGGAAATTTCTTCCAGCATATGTGGAACGTGCTCTACAATGATGAGACCATACAAATTGTGGCATATATCGAAGTCTGCATGATACTGATGGTTGCAATATAGTGGTGAAACAACTAGATTAAAATAACAAAATTTATGTATGACTAGGATCACAAATTGATTATGAAACATTTTCTCATAACAATATAACACACATTTTGTATATAAGTTATCGTAGTATACTGGTATTATATATTACCGTTGCAACGCACAGGCACTCAGCTAGTCAAGTTGTTAAGTGTTGAACAGAAAGGTTGAAGAAGCAATCATGATTGAAAATAGTCGAGAGACAAGGTTTGATATGAAAATATCTCATATACATGGATTGCTCATGATAGAAAGATATAATGGATCAATACCAAACAATGATGGGGATATCCGATATGTAAGGTCATTTAGGTATATGGAGATGAGTTATTCCATGAAGATCAAAGGACAAAAGATCATCTATCAAATAATCAAACATCAAAGGAGACAATGTACAGTCGATATAATATGGTCTCTATATCAGCGTACTGTTTTAATTTAAGATAGAGGGACTGAGGGAGTACTGTTTTAGAGAAATTTAAACCATACCTAGCGTTACCAAGAAGCCTTGTGAGATGAGTATTATAACAGAGAAACCTATTGACGAACGTGGGAAACTGGAAATATTAGCTACCTAGATGGAAAAAAAAGATTCGCTGCGGCGGTGCCGCACAGGCTAGCGCTACGATACCGCCCATCAATTGGTGGCATGTGGTGTATCTTTTCATCCTATGGTGCTACGTCCTACATCTAGAACGATACTACATCACCACCTAGAACGAGCGCAACTTCGTTCCCATCTCAAAAAGTATCTCCAACAATTTCTAATATTTTTGCTCCCAATATCTCTATATTAGGCTTCTCCTAGAAGTCCAAAAACCTAAAAAAATATACCTAACTCCAACAGCTCCTTAAAAATACTCAATATCTCTATACTAGCCTATACTAGCCATGAGTCAACGGCAGATACCTAGCTTCCATTATTTGGTCAGTTTTTTACAATTAGTAGACAAATGCATCAATATGCCAAAATGGAAGAAAACAGATGTATGCTTAGGACGTGTTTGGCAACAAAGTTTTTAGATACTATAGTTTTGAAATACTATGATTTACATTTGTTCATGGCAAAAATACTGCAGTTTTCAAAATCACACTAAAACCACAGTTTTCAAAAATACTAAGAATTGTTTGGTCGTGTGCCCTCTCACGTATAACTACGCATCACAAGCAGCGCTATGGCTGCTAAGCCTTTGAAAACTAAAGTCCAAGTGGGATTTTCAAAACTATAAAAATACTACGATTTTAGGTAGACCATGGTATTCGAAACTGCTTTTTAATCGATACAAGTAACATATATTTTGGCTTCCTATACCATAGTATTCCTTTAAAACCGTAAAAATACCAAGATTCCAAACATGACCTTACTAACATCGACCGGTATAGCTAAATATGGTTTCTACCTAGCGAAGTACTCTATGAGCTCAAAAACAATAACACTATTTCCAAAACTCAGTATCACGATATAAACCATAAATTAAACTAAACCTTAGAGCATCTCCAATAGTTTTTAGAAGTCTCTCCTAAATCAAGATTTTTGGAAAACACAGAAAACGTGTTTTCAACAGTTCCTCTAAAATGCTCTCAACTTTTTCATAGCCCTTAAAACTCGCTCATTTGTAGCTACAAATGAGAGGTTTTTTGGGCTCCCCAGAAACAACCTGTCGCTTTAAGGAATCTGTTGAAGAAAGGATTAAAATATATCCCCGCTAATTTTTTAGATGCCCTTTAAAACTGATTTTAAGGAGTTATTTTCTAGGGAGCTCTTAGAGATGCTCTTAGACTAGCTTATTTACAGAACTTTAGAACTCATGCACTGTTGAAACTAATTTATTCAGAGTGCGTCAATCAGTCTGAGAACCTAACTCCAGTACTCTGTTAAAATGCTTACCGATCATCTGAGCGTTGTGTCCACAGAATAGGAAGCTATGACATATGACACTGAGTTATCACAAACTATGAAAAAGGCTAAAAGCAATCAATTGGGGCCTGATTGGCCCCTGCCAGTCAAGCTGCATACACAGTGCATCTAGAGAGCCTGGTTCGGCCGCGTCCACGCAAGTTGGGTACCGGATTAATGCAAATACTTATTTTTTCGATACAGACTTGGATTTTTTATATTCCAGATGGATACGTGTAATACTCAGATAATGCAGCTTCAAATTCAGATCGAATACGGAGCGAGCCTGGTAAATAACCGGATATTCAAGTCAGATACGGTACCTGACTATTTTTTTCTTTTTCTATGTAATATTGTTATAAGATCATAACTTTTACATATGAAATCGTACGAAGATAAAATTTTATGAAAATTATAGAGCTCGAAGAGATCTATAACTTTGTAGTACATGACATTTTTTGTTTAAACACATCTTTAGGCCAAAATCTTTGAAATAATGTCAAAATTTATATTAAATTAATAGACTTTATCATTTTCATGTGGAGACTTGACGTTATCTCCCTTTGGGAACTTAAGGTTATTTTTTATAGACTATTTATTAGTATTGGTAACTTATATGCAATTTTCGGTGGACCTTACCATATTTTATAAATTAAATTGTATTTTGATGATTTTCTACAACAAGAAATTAATAATACATAATGGTCTAAAAAATATGAATTTTGACGGAGACACAACATATGTCCATATGTAACCATGAAAAGTATTTGGATCATAAGATCTATAAGATGTCTATATTTTCCTATTTTACTTTCACTTATTTGTGTGAGCTACATGTGAAATCATTTTAAGTATCCAAGTGTCAACATAATTAGTACTTTATCTTATCATTTTTATGTGAGGACTTGAGTTATCTTCGTATAGAATGTTTATTAGTTCTTGTAACTTATTTGCCATTTTTAAGCGAAACTATAACATTTTATAAATTTAATTGTATTTTGATGATTTTCTATAAAATAATAATAATAATACACAAATAGCCTCATAAATTCATGAATTTTTACGAAGACACAACATATATCTACACATAGTTCTAAAAACATTTGGACTATAAAAACCATAAGATGTTAATATTTTTGGCATTCCACTTCTACTTATTGCGTGTGTTACACGTGAAATCACTTTATGTACCAAAGTTTAAACACAATCAATACTTCACTTATCATTTTCACGTGGGGACTTAAGGTTATCTTCGAATATAATGTTTATTAGTTTTGGTATTTTTTTTGCAATTCTGGATTGAAACCAGTGTATTTTATGAATTTAATTATATTTTGTTTATTTTATGAAGAAAGAAATTAATAATGCACAAATAGCCTTATAAATTTATGAAATTATACGGAGGTACAACATATGGTCAAATATAGTTATAAAAATAATGGGACCATAAAATCCACAAGATGTCAACGTTTGTTCTATTTCATTTCCACTTATTGTGTGAGTTGCATGTTAAATCACTCTAAGTATCCAAGTTTCAACATAATCAATACTTCACTTTACCATTTTTATGTAGTAACTTGAGGTTGTCTTCTTGTAAAATGTTTATTAATCTTGATAATTTATTTGCAATTTTGTGGCCCAACAAGAATATTTTATGATAAGCAATTAATGCATTATCCGACAAGTATCCGATATCCGACCAAATAATATTTGTATCCTTCACTTATCCACTCGAATAAATATCTGGTCCCTGTATCCATATCTGTCCCGTTTCTAACTATTCGTATCCGATCTAGAATCCATTTTAAATACATTAGGGTAGGATATAGGACGAGCTACTATCCGTCCGTATCCACCCATTTTCACCCTTAGTTCGGAGCAAGGGCAGCGTGTGTCGTCTGCGTGTGTACGAGAGGTAGGTTGTTGTCGATGGGGGCGAGCAGGTTTAGCGTTTGCAACTTTTTTCTAAACAGCTTTTCTGAGAATCTAGCTATGGAGAGAATCTGGTTGTAGAGAGAATTTAAGTATTGTGGACATTACGTACGGAGTAAAATAAAAGAATTTATAGGATTTAGGATATAGAAAGTGATGGTTTTATACTATATCAATTACTCGACCTATTTTGTGTTCACGTTGATTTTTGATGGTTTAAACTAAAGTGATTCTCATAGAATCTGACTAAAAAGCTAGATGTTTAACGGTTTGCATCGGCTTTTGGTGGCCAAACAGGACCCTCACTGCTGCTACAGGGCATGGGAAACGAAAAAGCTAGATACAGGAGGTGATGGCTTGAACTCAAACCTATACTACAAGGCTTTAGTTTTGGGGCCACCGGAAAAATTGAGAGCACAGATTAGAAGCTATTGGACTAGATTTTTTTCATCTTTACATCTAAACTATTGTTTTGGGAGTACCAATTGAGAGCTATTAGAGATGCTCTAAGATAGGCAGGTCACCGACGAACTACTTGTTCGTCTTCGTCAACAGCGACGAGGACCTTTCTGCGCTAATGACTCGTCAACCATCTCTAGGCTAGTGATGAGACCTCATGGCATTCTCAGGGATAGTTTCATCACATCATTTTCAATGTTGCCATTGTCAGTGTTTAGTACTGGTAATGCACCACGGGATGTACCACGAGATGCTTTTGTGAGTTGGCAACATTGACTGTAGATCGATGGTTCGCTTTGAGATGCGACAAAACACGCGATTTATATAGGTTCGGGCCACGAGATGCGTAATACCCTACATCATGTTTGCGGTGGGTAGTATTGCTTTGATATCTGGAGGTTACAATGAGGGATAGGGTTTGGATGTTTGATGAGAGAGGGAGGCATGTATAAGATTAGATCCTCTCGAGATCTGCCTTGGGAGGGATCTCTAGCTCGCCTTATATAATCCGATGTGGCTTGGGTTACAAGTAGGTTTCTCTATATATCTCCTAGTTGGTTTAGATTTCATTAGAGTCCTTATCTTGTGCGCTAAGTACACCCTAGGCTGAGGATATGCTTTATGAGGAGCCAGGGGTTATCTATCCCAGACAAGCCCCCAAGCTTCAAGTTGACTTAAGAAACAATCAGCTTGAAGGTCCAAAATCTGCTTTTCAGAATGTCTTGCCTTGTAGTCTTTGAAAATTTTCTGATGGTATCCTCCATGCAGCTCCTGAACCTCAAGCTAATTAAGATAATCAGGTTGAGGATCAAGCAACTT
This sequence comes from Zea luxurians, assembly GCA_029449295.1. Taxonomy (NCBI): domain Eukaryota; kingdom Viridiplantae; phylum Streptophyta; class Magnoliopsida; order Poales; family Poaceae; genus Zea; species Zea luxurians. The sequence continues at coordinate 154,051,550 of JAOPSE010000004.1, forward strand.
GTTCCTCTGAATGATCTTGGTGAGGTGGACAACAGCACCCGAGCTGACAAAGTGGTCGGTGAGGTGCGTGGTAACCCAACCCTCGAGCTGATGAGGCAGAGAGTTGGCGAGGCAAGCGACAACCTAGCCGCTGAGTCAGTGAAACAGGGGGTCGGAGAGGCGAGCGGCGGTGCTCCCCTGAGCTGGTGAAGCAGCGAGTCGGCGAGATAGGCGATGTCCTAGATCCCGAGCCGGTGAAGCAGCGAGTCAGTGAGGCACACGGGAGTGCAACCCCTGAGGCGACGAAGTAGTGACTCAGCGAGGCGGGTGGCAGCGCAGCCTCGAGCTGGAGAAGCAGCAAGTCGGCGAGATGGGCAATAGCCCAACTCCTGAGCAAGAGAAGCGGCGAGTCGGCGAGGCGAACGATGGCTAGTCCCTGAACTGATGAAGCGATAAGTCGGCAAGGCGGACAACAGTTCAGCCCCCAACCTGACGAAGCGATGAGTCGGCAAGGCGGACAATAGCCCGCCCCCGAGTTGTCAAAGTGGTCGGCGCGGTGGGTACCAGCCCAGTCCCCCAAGTCAACGGCGCAACCTAAAATGAGATCCCTGTTTGAATTCTGAGTTTAGTGAAGGCATAGAGTGTCGGTGGGGTAGACCAACTGCTTCGTAGGAAGGGTTTTGAGGTACCCTTTTCTGATTTAGCGTGAACATGTAACACTGAACCTGGGTCAGGCACCAGGACCCAAGCCGATTGCTCTGGAGGAAGGGTTTTGAGGTACCCTTTTCTGATTTTAGCATGAGCATGTAACACCAAACCTGGGTCGGGCACCGAGACCCAAGCCGATTGCTCCGTAGGAAGGGTTTTGAGGTACCCTTTTTCTGACTTAGCGAGAGCATGTAACACCGAACCCGGGTTGAGCACCGAGACCCAAGCCGATTGCTCTGTAGGAAGGGTTTTGAGGTACCCTTTTCTGACTTAGCGAGAGCATGTAACACCGAACCTGGGTTGGGCACCGAGACCCAAGTCGATTGCTCCATAGGAAGGGTTTTGAGGTACCCTTTTCTAATTTAGCGTTAGCATGTAACACCGAACCTGGGTCGAGCACCGAGACCCAAGTCGATTGCTCCGTAGGAAGGGTTTTGAGGCCACCTTTTTCTGACTTAACGAGAGCATGTAGCACCAGCGGGACATACTGACTGTCCCGTTTTAACGATGGTCATATAGAGTTCATGATGACTGTTGTGACATGCACAAACCCTGGTTGAGCGATCTGAGGTAACATAATTGATCCAGAAATAATAATGTCGCGATAATGTGAATGATCCAAAAATAATGATCCAGAAATTGATATGAATCGTTTGAAATAAAGTGAGTAGTCCAGAGTTGATCCGAGTAATCCCAGATAATGTAGGACGAGTGACCAGAACCGATACGAATAATCCAAAGATGATCTGGGTGATCCAAAAAATAATCCGAGATATAGAAGTAATATAGATAATATGAATGATCCATGAATAGCCCGATTGATCCAATAACTCGGATATTTCAAAAATAATCTAGTAGATTCATAGCCTGGATGACTAAGAAATAAGTCGATAGATCCATACCCGGATAACTGACGAGAAGTTGGCAACCCCTGAGCGTAAGTTATGAGTGTGTGAGGTGCCGCCATAAGTTTCTGGAACAATGATCAGAAATAAAATGTGTGGTAGTTTTTGCAAAAATAATACTCAATAAATTATATCTGAGCGATGGACCGAACCAATTAGAAGAACAAAAATTAGATGTAAATTTAAATGTAAAATCAGAACAACTTAGTTGTTAGATATACGCCGAGTGGCTTGAATCTGGGTCCAAATTGTCCAGACCAAATGTGGGAGCGACATAATTTGTTTCCTAGCGGTGAGCTGTTTCCTGTACTCGACGGGCATTGAGTGCAAGAGTTTTTCCTTTTTTTGAAGCAGCTTGATCAGACGATGTCCATGGTGCAGCGGTCCCGAGATGAGGCCACAACAACGAGATGAGATGCGTAGCGTCGATTTGGCTGAGCAGTAGATCAGATCTATTCCATCTTAAACTCGATCTTCCTGTTGAAGATGATCGCCATGGAGCTAGCCTGATGTCGATGTCACCTCCCCTACTTGGCGCGCCAACTGTCGGTGTTTAGTACCGGCAATGCACCACGGGATGTACCACGAGATGCTTTTGTGAGTTGGCAACATCAACTGTAGCTTGATGGTTCGCTTTAAGATGCGACAAAACACGTGATTTATACAGGTTCGGGCCGCGAGATGCGTAATACCCTACGTCATGTTTGCGATGGATAGTATTGTTTTGATATCTGGAGGTTACAATGAGGGCTAGGGTTTAGATGTTTGATGAGAGAGAGGGAGGCGTGTATAAGATCAGATCCTCTCGAGATCTGTCTTGGGAGGGATCCCTAGCTCGCCTTATATAATCCGATCCGGTGTGGCTTAGGTTACAAGTAGGTTTCCCTATATATCTCCTAGTCAGTTTAGATTTTATTATAGTCCTTATCTTGTGCGACAAGTACACCCTAGGTCGAAGATATGCTTTCTAAGGAGCCAAGGGTTATCTATCCCGGACAGCCATATCTACAAAAGTAAGATGAAATGAAAAAAGAAATATTTTCTCAATGAAGAGTTTTATGACACAATTTTATAGGCTAATAAGTGACTTAAAAGTTGCATTCAAATAACCTATAGAGATAGATAAAAATGAAATAAATTACTTTCAACGGTGGTTTCATGCGCTTTTTAATACCTTGGAAACAATTTGATATAGTTTTATTGTTGTGAAACTAGTTTCACCTATCTGATAATAAATGTAGTATCACGTCATCAAAAGTAGGCATGAAAACGGGGATAGCAACTTTTTGGTCTTTTTTTATTATGAATATAAGGTTGTCCGGAGTTAGGCACGTTACAGAATTCTGTATTGAGTTGGAGTTTGACAGTCCGAAAGAAGCTGCAGCGGGGCAACGCTATTAATTACGGTAAAATAAGGACAGCCATCCAGTACGCCATTTACAAGTGCCTGTGCCATTTAATCTCTCTCTCTCTTTCCTCTCCGTCGCGTCAGCATGTGCAATTGTGAATGCAGTGTGCACGTGATGAAGAGGTAGTGGGATGGGAATCAAAGAGAAATTGAATATAAATCTCTACTAACTATTAAGAGTATAGTGTAGACTGCCCCCGCCCTCCCCCAACCGCAATTCCCCTCTCTACGCGCGCGGATCACGCTCCCGGCGCGCAGGCCCGCCGCCTTGCCCCTACGAATCCCGTCGCGAAACCCAACGCACGCGGATTACGCGCCCGCCGCGCACGCCCACCACCATGCCCCTTCAGCACACCTGCCTCCCTACGTCGCCGTGACCGGAGGAGCCGCTGCTGCGGCCCCCATCTCCGTAGCCCAATCTCCGTGCCGACGCCGCCAGCTCCGGCGACCGGGCTTCCAATCCTCCTTCAGCGGCGAGGCGGAGTCGCCTCGTGGCGCTCATCGGGCGTGCGGCGGGGCGACACGGTCCCTCGATGCCGGTGCACGAGACGGCGGCGCTGCAACTGCAGCGGAGGCGCGCGGACTAGGCGCACTCCCGCTCCGTCCTCGCGCTCGACATCGCCTGGAACGTCGCCTTCGCCGCGGCGGCCGCCGCCATGCTCCCGTCCTCTACTGAGGAGAGCCCCATCAAGCCGCTCCGCCTGTGGGTCTTCCCCTCCTCCTTCAGCGACGAGGTCGAGTCGCCTCGCAGCGCATGGCGGGCGGCGCGGTCCCTCAATGCTGGTGCGCGAGACGGCGGCGCTGCAACTGCAGCGGAGGCGCCCGGACTGGGCGCACTCCCGCCCCGTCCTCGCGCTCGACATCGCCTAGAACGTCGCCTTCGCCACGGCGGCCGCCGCCGTGCTCTCGTCCTCTGCCAAGGAGAGCCCCGTCAAGCCGCTCCGCCTGTGGGTCATCGGGTACGCCACCCAGTGCCTAGTCCACGTCGGGCTCGTCTGCGCCGACACCCACCGCAAGACGTGGCGCGCCCGGAGATCAGCGTCTGATGTCGAGTCTGCCGGTGCTGGGACAGACAGCTCGGACGCCGACAGCGAAGATGACGAAAGGGCGGAAGGGAGGAGCAGGTGGGACACGATCGAAACCTCAGCATCTTATGTTCTATGATGTGCTGGGATTAGGATTAGGGTTTATGCAATGGACTCTGAAATCATGCTCACTTATGGGTGTGTGTTGACTTTTTAGCTGTTCTTCGATATTTGGATTACTCTCACAGCTATACAGGTCATTGCGAGACGATGAACATGTTGATATCATTTCTGTGGTGGATCATTGGATTCTACTGGATATTCTCAGGTGGGGAGGTGCTCAAGCACGGCGCTCCAAGGCTGTATTGGTATGCCACCTTCATTTTTGTTGCATCTGGATTCACCAATGACAACGTGCAATTAGTTTGGTTTGGTTATACCAAGGATTGAATAAAAATGTCATACTAGATTTTTATGAGAATATGCAAAGTGCAATATACTATATCTTACGGAAGGTCTAAGAACTGTTAAATCTCTACTAACTATTCTCTACTAACTATTAAGGAGGCAGTGTAGACTGCCCCCGCCCGCTGCCGCACGCCCGCCCGTGCGAAACGCCCGCCCGCCCGCAGCGCACACTCCACGAATCCCGCTGCTCCACCCACCCCCGCCAACCACGGAACGCCGCCAAGTGCGCCCCGTGCACACCCTCTCCCGCATGCTCCTGAGATCGCGCAACCATCAATGTCGCCTTTCGCTCCCCGCTGTGGAGCTCGGTGGTGCCATCTCGTAGGCCCAGCCGCCGGTGAGGGATGGCCTAGGCCGGTGTCACGGGTGGCGAGTGCGCCGCGGCCAGCTGGGTCGGCTGCTCAGCACGTTGTCCCTCACCGGTGGCTCACTCGGCTCCGCGACGCGTACGTGTCCTCCAGCCTGTGTGGCTGGCTCCTCCCCCACCATAGGGTACGGCACCGGTGTGCTCTACTGCGCCACGACGACCCATGAAATGACGATGACCTTCGAGTGGGTGGTTCAGCTCAATGAGTACCACGAGAAGTTGATGGTGGAGATCTACAGGTCGCCTCCCCTCTCTTTGCCTTGATCCAGATCCATCCCATACCTCTGCGGTACCACCCCTCTCCCTCCTCTCCGCTCCTCCCAGGTGTCGTTGTAGGGAAGTGGAGTAGAAATCATAGGGAAGCGGAGTAGTTGGAGCCGCTCGGAGATCAGATTGCATGGCTTTTTAAGAAAAAGGGTCGGGGATCTAGCTAAAAAACCAAGTCAAGTCACCTTTTCGACAATCTCCTTCCAGAAAAGGGCGCTCATGTCTTTGCATATTGCTTGCTTTTGCTACAACGAAAGGCATGTGCTCCTTTTGGCCAATCGTCTACTCATGTTCAGACTGCAGTTAACTGTAGTGGCTAACGAGTAGATGTGAGCCTGAAAATTTTGATCTTGACTCTTGAGCTATTGTTACTTTAATTTTTAACCATCATATTCCATCTTGAATAATTGGTCTTATGCTACTCAAGGCGGTAATCATCTGCTCATGCTATCCCCTTAATATGTTGATTTATAGATTACTGGAAATTTGTGTTCTTCTTAACTTTTCTTGCTTTATCTACTTTTCTTTCTTTTAGTTCTTCCACCAAACCAATTGATTATTATGATTACCTAAAGTCCACCTCAAACATGCAGTTTAACTCTGAAAAGTATATATCTCACATCATATATTTAATTATTGACCAGCCGATGCTCTTTTGGGACAACCTCTAGAAAATAGATCACACTGGATTATTTTGAATCACAACAATTTAGTTTCATTTGTCGATTGAGATAGAACCCTTTTTCCATTGTAAAGATCGTGAATAATTCACATGTTTTGCTTTACTCAAATCATAATCTAACAATTATTTTAAAGCTTCACATTTATGAGTTGATGTAATTGCTGACGAATTAACCTCATTACTATGTGCAGGACCACTAGATGGTTCTTCTTCGCTTTCATTTTCATTGCTTCTATTTGTGTTATAAGGCAGGCAAGAGCACTCCACATTCATTAAGGCATACATTCGTAGATGGAAGCATAAGTGAACTATCATTTGATGGGCCCTTGAGAAATCCATGTCATCATCTACAAGGTGAGCTAAGATCCTCATGTAATTTTCACTCAGAGTCCTTGTGTCATGTGTACTCTGTTATGTCATCATCTGATTATTTTCTGGCTACCATTAAGGTTGTAGATAGTTAACGATATATTTTTATTCCTGATGTTCTTGACCTACGGTGCATTTTTTGCTGAACATTCAACACAAATATCAATGTATATATCTTCATATTAACAAGAGAATGAAATAGTCAGATACAACACAACCCCCTTATCTCAGAAGAGAATAGGAAAAGGTTGACTAAAAGACTAGGAAAGAATACCTAAAACAAGCTAATATATTTCAAAAGTCTAGATCATGTAACATGTGGTTATTCAATTGGCGATGGCAATATGGTAGTCAGATGGTTGTTATAGCATTGCCAACAACCGATGGTTGTTATAGCATTGCCAACAACCCAACATGTTCAAATCAAGGTATGTTATGTACCATGTTAATTCAAACTGACTATTTGACATTCATATTGTTAAGTGTGCTTATGGCCATGAGCACCAAATCTGTGGAAACAGAGAAGATTATTTGAATTAGTATTGGAATATGTGAATGATCATCATTTGCTCGATGTGATGGTGTAGTTCTGTAACAGATTAGTCATTGATGATCCATATTAGTGCTACTAGATTGTGAACGACCTTGATTTGATTTTGCTAAGTGTTATCTATGCTTTTGTTTCGGGACTTTAGAGTGTTGCCTATGCTTTTGTTGGGTATCCTGTTTATTATTGATGAGCTATCACCCGAAAGTTCCTTTTTTTAATTCAATCTGAGCTTCAAGATTACCATTGTCTGCATCCAGTTTATTTCTACTGGAATAGATTGATGAGCTATCATTTGAAGTTCATTTGTTAGTTCAATTTGAGCTTAAATATTAGTAGATTACCCTTGGCTGCATCCAGTTTATTTCTTCTGAAGTAGATGGACTCAGTGATTGGAGTAAGTTGTAAGTGGTTGGGTTCTGAAAGGGAATTAGGCTTACACCTATATTCCTAAATTGATTTTGGTGGTTGAATTGCCCAACACAAATAATTGGACTAACTAGCTTGCCCAAGTTTATAAGTTCTACAGGTACCAAAGGTTCACAATAGGCCAATAAAAAGACCTCAACAAAAGGAGCAAGGGACAACCGAAGTGTGCCCCGGTCTGGCGCACCGGACTGTCTAGTGTGCCACCGAACAGTGTCCGTGCACCAGGGAACTCCAAGCTGAACTTCGCACCTTCGGGAAATCTCAGAGCCGCCGCGCTATAATTCATTGGACTGTCCGGTGTACACCGGACAGTGTCCGGTGCTCCAAGGGGACGCGACTCAGAACTCGCCAGCTTCGGGAATCCACAACGGCTAGTCCGCTATAATTCACCGGACATGTCTGGTGTACACCGGACTGTCCGGTGTGACAGCGGAGCAACGGCTACTTCGGCGCCAACGGTCACCTGCAGGCGCATTAAATGCGTGCCAGAGCGCGCAGAAGTCAGGCACGCACGCGTTGGCGCACCGGACACTCTACAGTACATGTCCGGTGCGCTACCGGACATCCAGGCGGGCCCAGCATTCAGAGCTCCAACGGTCGAAACGCTAACGGCCTGGTGACGTGGCTGGCGCACCGGACATGTCCGGTGTGCACCGGACTGTCTGGTGCACCATGCGACAGACAGCCTCCACCAAACGACTAGTTTGGTGGTTGGGGCTATAAATACCCCCAACCACCCCACATTCAAGTCATCCAAGTTTTCAACCTTCCAACCACTTACAAGAGCTAGGCATTCAATTCTAGACACACTCAAGTGATCAAATCCTCTCCAATTCCACACAAAGCTCTAGTGACTAGTGAGAGAGATTTGTCGTGTTCTTTTGAGCTCTTGCGCTTGGATTGCTTCTTTTCTTTCTCATTTGTTCTTGTGATCAAAACTCATTTGTAACCGAGGCAAGAGACACCAATTGTGTGGTGGTCCTTGCAGGGAAGTTTTGTTCCCGGTTGATTTGAGAAGAGAAGCTCACTCGGTCCAAGGGACCGTTTGAGAGAGGGAAAGGGTTGAGATAGACCCGGCCTTTGTGGCCTCCTCAACGAGGAGTAGGTTTGAGAGAACCGAACCTCGGTAAAACCAATCCACGTGTCTCACTCTTTATTTGCCCACGATTTGTTTTTGCGCCCTCTCTCTCGGACTCATTATTATTTCTAACGCTAACCCAGCTTGTAGTTGTGATTAAGTTTGTAAATTTCAGATTCGCCCTATTCACCCCCCCTCTAGGCGACTTTCAATTGGTATCGGAGCCCGGTGCTTCATTAGAGCCTAACCGCTCGAAGTGATGTCGAGAGATCACGCCAAGAAGGAGATGGAGACCGGCGACAAGCCCACTACAAGCCACGGGTCGACTTCATCGGAAGAGTCCCGCAACAAGAGGAAGGAGAAGAAAAACTCCTCCAACAAAGGAAAAGGGAAGGAGAAGAAATCCTCTTCCCACAAGTCGCATCGGAGAGGCGACAAGCACAAGAGGATGAGGAAAGTGGTCTACTACGAGACCGACTCTTCATCACCATCGACCTCCGACTCCGATGCGCCGTCCGTAACTTCTAAGCGCCAAGAGCGCAAGAAGTATAGTAAGATCCCCCTACGCTACCCCCACATTTCAAAGCGTACTCCTTTACTCTCCGTTCCATTAGGCAAACCACCGGTTTTTGACGGTGAAGATTATAATATGTGGAGTGACAAAATGAGGCATCATCTAACCTCACTCCACACAAGCATATGGAATGTTGTTGAGTTTGGTGTACAGGTACCATCCGTAGGGGATGAAGACTATGACTCGGACGAGGTGGCCCAAATTCACCACTTTAACTCCCAAGCCACCACTATACTCCTCGCCTCTCTAAGTTGAGAGGAGTATAATAAGGTGCAAGGGTTAAAAAGTGCGAAGGAAATTTGGGACATACTCAAGACCGCGCACGAAGGAGACGAGGTGACAAAGATCACCAAGCGGGGGAGCTCTGTCGCTTCATGCTTCACCAAGGGGAGGATCCACAAGCTATGTACAACCGCTTGAAGACCTTGGTGAACCAAGTGCACAACCTCGGGAGCGAAAAATGGGATGACCATGAGATGGTCAAGATTATTCTTAGATCTCTCGTATTTCTTAACCCTACACAAGTTCAATTAATTCGAGGTGATCCTAGATATAAGCTAATGTCTTCCGAGGAAGTTATAGGAAAATTTGTGAGCTTTGAGCTAATGATTAAAGGCTCAAAGAAAATCATCGAGCAAGGCACCTCCTCCACGCCCGAAGCACAACCGGTCGCATTCAAGGCGACGGAGGAGAAGAAGGAGGAGTCTACATCAAGTAGACAACCCATCGACGCCTCCAAGCTCGACAACGAGGAAATGACGCTCATCATCAAGAGTTTCCGCCAAATCCTCAAGCAAAGGAGGGGGAAGGATTACAAGCCCCGCTCCAAGAAGGTTTGCTACAAGTGTGGTAAGCCCGATCACTTTATTGCCAAATGTCCTATTTCTAGTGACAGTGACAGGGGCGACGACAAGAAGGGGAGAAGAAAGGAGAAGAAGAGATATCACAAGAAGAAGGGCGGCGATGCCCATGTGTGCCGCGAGTGGGACTCGGGCGAGAGCTCCACCGACTCCTCCTCCGACGAGGATGCCGCCAACATCGCCGTCACCAAGGGCCTTCTCTTCCCCAACGTCGGCCACAAATGCCTCATGGCCAAGGACGGCAAAAAGAAGAAGGTTAAATCCAAATCCTCCACTAAATATGAGTCCTCTAGTGATGATAATGCTAGTGATGAGGAAGATAATTTGCGTACCCTTTTTGCCAACCTAAACATGCAACAAAAGGAAAAATTAAATGAACTAATTAGTGCCATCCATGAGAAGGATGAACTCTTGGATTCCCAAGAGGACTTCCTAATCAAGGAAAATAAAAAGCATGTTAAGGTTAAAAATGCTTACGCTCTAGAAGTTGAAAAATGTGAAAAATTGTCTAGTGAGCTAAGCACTTGCCATGAGACCATTGACAACCTTAGAAATGAGAGTGCTAATTTGTTAGCTAAGGTTGATTCACATGTTTGTGATGTTTCAACTCCCAATCCTAGAGATGATAATGTTGATTTACTTGCTAAGATTGATGAGTTGAATGATTCTCTTGCTAGCCTTAGAAATGAGAATGAGAAATTGATTGCTAAGGCTAAAGATTTTGATGTTTGCAATGTTACAATTTCCGATCTTAGAGATAAAAATGATATATTACGTGCTAAGATTGTTGAACTTAATTCTTGCAAACCCTCTACATCTACCATTGAGCATGTCACTATTTGCACTAGATGTAGAGATATTGATGTTGATGCTATTCATGATCACATGGCTTTAATTAAACAACAAAATGATCATATAGCAATATTAGATGCTAAAATTGCCGAGCATAACTTAGAAAATGAAAAGTTTAAATTTGCTAGAAGTATGCTCTATAATGGGAGACGCCCTGGCATCAAGGATGACATTGGATTCCAAAGGGGAGACAATGTCAAACTTAGTGCCCCTCCTAAAAGATTGTCTAATTTTGTTAAGGGCAAGGCTCCCATGCCTCAGGATAACGAGGGTTACATTTTGTACCCTGCTGGTTATCCCGAGAGCAAAATTAGGAGAATTCATTCTAGGAAGTCTCACTCTGGCCCTAATCATGCTTTTATGTATAAGGGTGAGACATCTAGCTCTAGGCAACCAACCCGTGCTAAGTTGCCTAAGAAGAAAACTCCTAGTGCATCAAATGACCATGACATTTCATTTAAAACTTTTGATGCATCATATGTTTTAACTAACAAATCCGGCAAGGTAGTTGCCAAGTTTGTTGGGGGCAAACACAAGGGCTCCAAGACTTGTGTTTGGGTACCCAAAGTTCTTGTGTCTAATGCCAAAGGACCCAAAACCGTTTGGGTACCTAAAGTCAAGAACTAAACTTGTTTTGTAGGTTTATGCATCCGGGGGCTCAAGTTGGATCATCGATAGCGGGTGCACAAACCACATGACAGGGGAGAAGAAGATGTTCTCCTTCTACGAGAAAAACTAAGATCCCCAACGAGCTATCACATTCGGGGATGGAAACCAAGGTTTGGTCAAAGGTTTGGGTAAAATTGCTATATCTCCTGACCATTCCATTTCCAATGTTTTTCTTGTTGATTCATTAGATTACAATTTGCTTTCCGTAATCAATTATGTCAAATGGGCTACAACTGTCTATTTACTGATGTAGGTGTCACTGTCTTTAGAAGAAGTGACGATTCAATAGCATTTAAAGGAGTGTTAGAGGGTTAGCTATACTTGGTAGATTTTGATAGAGCTGAACTCGACACTTGCTTAATTGCTAAGACTAACATGAGTTGGCTCTGGCACCGCCGACTAGCCCATGTTGGGATGAAGAATCTTCATAAGCTTCTAAAGGGAGAACACATTTTAGGATTAACAAATGTTCATTTTGAGAAAGACAGGATTTGTAGCGCATGCCAAGCTGGGAAGCAAGTTGGCATTCATCATCCACACGAGAACATCATGACGACTAACAGGCCACTGGAGCTCCTACACATGGATTTATTCGGCCCGATCGCTTACATAAGCATCGGCGGGAGTAAGTACTGTCTAGTTATTGTGGATGATTATTCTCGCTTCACTTGGGTATTCTTTTTGCAGGAAAAATCTCAAACCCAAGAGACCTTAAAGGGATTCTTGAGACGGGCTCAAAATGAGTTCGGCTTAAGGATCAAGAAAATTAGAAGTGACAACGGGACGGAGTTCAAGAATTCACAAATTGAAGGCTTCCTTGAGGAGGAGGGCATCAAGCATGAGTTCTCTTCTCCCTACACCCCACAACAAAATGGTGTAGTGGAGAGGAAGAATCGAACTCTATTGGACATGGCAAGGACCATGCTTGATGAGTACAAGACACCGGATCGGATTTGGGCCAGGCGGTCAACACCGCCTGCTACGCCATCAACCGGTTATATCTACACCGAATCCTCAAGAAGACATCCTACGAACTCCTAACCGGTAAAAAGCCCAATATTTCATATTTTAGAGTTTTTGGTAGCAAATGCTTTATTCTTGTTAAAAGAGGTAGAAAATCTAAACTTGCTCCTAAAACTGTAGAAGGCTTTTTACTAGGATATGATTCAAACACAAGGGAATATAGAGTCTTTAACAAGTCCTCCGGACTAGTTGAAGTTTCTTGTGACGTTGTGTTTGATGAAACTAATGGCTCTCAAGTAGAGCAAGTTGATCTTGATGAGATAGGTGAGGAAGAGGCTCCGTGCATCGCGCTAAGGAACATGTCCATTAGGGATGTGTGTCCTAAGGAATCCGAAGAGCCTCCAAATGAACAAGATCAACCATCCTCCTCTACGCAAGCATCTCCACCAACTCAAATTGAGGATGAGGCTCAAGTTGATGAAGGAGAAAATCAAAATAATGAGCCACCTCAAGATGACGTCAATGATCAAGGGGGAGATACAAATGATCAAGACAAGGAGGATGAAGAACCAAGGCCGCCACACCCAAGAGTCCACCAAGCAATCCAACGAGATCACCCCGTCGACACCATCCTCGGCGACATTCATAAGGGGGTAACCACTAGATCTCGTGTTGCACATTTTTGTGAGCATTACTCTTTTGTTTCCTCTATTGAGCCACATAGGGTAGAGGAAGCACTTCAAGATTTGGATTGGGTGATGGCGATGCAAGAGGAGCTCAACAACTTCACTAGGAACGAGGTATGGCATTTAGTTCCACGTCCTAACCAAAATGTTGTAGGAACCAAGTGGGTCTTTCGCAACAAACAAGACGAGCATGGTGTGGTGACAAGGAACAAAGTTCGACTCGTGGCCAAGGGGTATTCACAAGTCGAAGGTTTGGATTTCGGTGAAACCTATGCACCCGTAGCTAGGCTTGAGTCAATTCGCATATTATTAGCCTATGCTACTGAGAGCACCTAGAGGGGGGGGGTGAATAGGTGATCCTGTGAAACTTGAAACTTAAGCCACAAAAACTTGGTTAAGCGTTAGTACAATAATGCCAAGTGGCTAGAGAGGAGTCTCAACAAAACACAATAACCATAAGGATATCAATCACAGAGATGGCACGGTGGTTATCCCGTGGTTTGGCCAAGACCAACGCTTGCCTACTCCACGTTGTGGCGTCCCAACGGACGAGGGTTGCAATCAACCCCTCTCAAGCGGTCCAAAGACCCACTTGAATACCACGGTGTTTTGCTTTGCTTTTCTTAATCCCGTTCGCGAGGAATCTCCACAACTTGGAGCCTCTCGCCCTTACACTTGAAGTTCACAAAGAAGCACGGAGTAAGGGAGGGATTAGCAACTCACACAAGACACAAAGATCACAGCAAATACGCACACACAAGACTTGAGCTCAAATAACTATCACGAGTTTTTCACTAGAACGGAGCTCAAATCACTAAGAATGTCGAACAAGTGCGCAAGAACGAAGTGTGAGTGATCAAGTATGCTCAAAGAATGCTTGGGTATCTTCTCCATGCGCCAAGGGGTCCCTTTTATAGCCCCAAGGCAGCTAGGAGCCGTTGAGAGCATTGTTGGAAGGCAAATCTTGCCTTCTGTCGACTGGCGCACCGGACAGTCCGGTGCACCACCGGACACTGTCCGGTGCGGATCTCCTTCCTTATTTGGCGAAGCCGACTGTTGCAGATTAAGAGCCGTTGGCGCACCGGACACTGTCCGGTGCACACCGGACAGTCCGATGCTCCAATGTGACCGTTGGCTTGGCCACGCGTCACGCGCGGAATCCTCGGCCGACCTTTGCCCCGGCTGACCGTTGACTCACTGGACAGTCCGGTGCACCACCGGACAGACCGGTGAATTTTAGCCGTACGCCGTTAATCAACTCCCGAGAGCGACGAGTTCGCCTGTGAACGGCTCACCGGACAGTCCGGTGATTTATAGCCGTACACCGCCGTCGAAGTCCCGAGAGCAGCCAGTTCACCAGAGTCAGCCTGGCACACCGGACACTGTCCGGTGCACCGCCGGACACTGTCCGGTGCACCCAGACCAAGCTGACTTTGGCTGAACAGAGCCATCTCATTTCCAATTCAATCTTTCCTGTTTCCAGCACTTAGACATAGTACATTAGTCCATAAAACAATGTACTAAGTCTAGAAACATACCTTTTGACTTGATTTGCACTTTGTCCACCACATTGCGTAGATCAACACAAAAGCACTTGCGTTGGCACTCAATCACCAAAATACTTAGAAATGGCCCAAGGGCACATTTCCCTTTCAATCTCCCCCTTTTTGGTGATTTATGCCAACACAACATAAAGTAACTAGAACAAGTGCAATAACAATGCAAATGGGAACTCAAAGTTGTTTTGATTCATATTTGGCATATATGGATCACTCTTTGCCACCACTTGGTTTGTTTTTGCAAATCAAACTCAATTTCCTATCTCTAAGTCAAATACACTTGTAGAGACATAAAGAGAGTTGTTCCAATAGAAATTGATCAAGGATTTCAAAAACTCCCCCTTTTTCCCATAATCAACACTTCTCCCCACAAGAGGCCAACTTTTGACAAAAGAGACAATAAAAGAGTTTTGACAAACCAAAAGCTCTAATCTACTATTTTCAAAATTTCTCAAGTGGTAGCTGATCCATCTATTGCTCTGGCCTTTATTTTCTCCCCCTTTGGCATCAAGCACCAAAACGAGATCAATCTTGGCCCTTGAACACCATTGCCTCACCAAAATCTTCAAATAAGAATACAAAGGCAATAAGAGTACATGAGATGAACTTGGAAGAAGTTACCCTCTCATCAGAGTGCAGTGGAAGTCTTTCATGGTCCAAGTCCACCTTTTCCCTTTCAAACCTCCTTTGAGACTAAAACAAGCAAACTCAAGCACACGGTTAGTCTCAAAGGATCAAGTTGTAGCACATCTCCCCCTAAATATGTGCATCACTTGCAAGAGGACTTGTGAGGTCCACGGAGTGTTTGTACAACTTGAGCACCATAAGTAAGCAGCAAAATGCATAATGAACATGATCAAAGGCATAAACACATGTATGCTATAAATCAATCCAAGTTCCACGAATCTAGGACATTTAGCTCACTATGCAGCCTGCAAAAGGTCTTCTCATCTAAAGGCTTGGTAAAGATATCGGCTAGCTGGTTCTCGGTGCTAACATAAAACACTTCGATATCTCCCTTTTGCTAGTGGTCTCTCAAAAAGTGATGCTGGATGTCAATGTGCTTTGTGCGGCTGTGCTCAACAGGATTTTCCGCTATTCGAATAGCACTCTCATTATCACATAGGAGTGGGACTTTGCTCAGATTGTAGCCAAAGTCCCGGAGGGTTTGCCTCATCCAAAGTAGTTGCGCGCAACACTGTCCTGCGGCAACATACTCGGCCTCAGCGGTGGATAGGGCAACAGAAGTTTGTTTCTTAGAGTTCCACGACACCAGGGACCTTCCTAAGAATTGGCATGTCTCTGATGTACTCTTCCTATCGACCTTACATCCAGCATAGTCGGAGTCTGAGTATCCAATCAAGTCAAAGTTAGACCCCTTTGGATACCAGATCCCGAAGCAAGGCGTAGCGACTAAATATCTAAGAATTCGCTTCACAGCCACCAAGTGACACTCCCTTGGATCGGATTGAAATCTAGCACACATGCATACGCTTAGCATAATATCCGGTCTACTAGCACATAAATAAAGCAAAGAACTATCATTGACCGGTATGCCTTTTGATCAACGGACTTACCTCCTTTGTTGAGGTCGGTGTGTCCGTCAGTTCCCATCAGCGTCTTTGCGGGCTTGGTGTCACACCCGGTTTTGGAAGGCAAACCAAGTGCGAACTATGTACGTGCCAGGATCAGAACTCACGTACACAGCGATTACATAAATGAACATCAATGCACATTGCTCGAATAATAACTTAAAAGAGTATTAACTTATTACATCACAGAGTCATAGACATCCACATAGTCATCGTCTTAACAGGTGAATCAAAGTGCTAGCGGAACGCAGTAAAGATAAGGCCTTCACAGGCAGCTGACTGGGGGTTGCCGCCAACCCACACCTAGAATTCGTCGTAGTCTTGGAACTCCTGGAAGTCCCCTTCCACGACTTCGTCTTCTCCTGAGCAGTGGTTACAATGCGGACAACCTGGTGTTTTGTGGTAAAGCAAGGATGAGTACACATCAACGTACTCAGCAAATGTCCCGTTTGGTTGAAGTGGACTAGCTTTATGTGGGGTTAGGTTCCAACAGTTGCTTTTAGTTGGTCAGGTATTCATCATTAGTAGAAGCCAGATTTTATCATTAACCAACCCATGAACCATTTCCTCATCGAGGAACAACATCATCATATTCAAACCAAAACCATGACATAATCCTTGTATCTCGAACCATCTGTATCTCTAATCAAAGAGGATCCCAAGGCTGCTCTTAACCGTGAGCACGACTGATATATCAGTTTCACTACCCTCTGAAGAGGTCGCACACTTTACCCATGAGCCGTGATTCCCTTTCTGCCCGGGGAGAGCTAATCCCCATTGATCACTTCCTAGGTGGTCCAGCAGGGTATCACTACGTAGCTTTTACAAAGATTCCCTAGAGATCATAGCTGCCCGTTAGGTTTCTCCAGTTTGATAAACACAGTACCCCTCCCCGCAGGAGAGTGACTAACAAAAAGCAAAACGAAAGAACCTCGGCACTCAGCCTCGGCAGAGCAAGCACTGTGCCTGGACCCCATTGACGGCACGACGGCGAAGCAACTACACCTCTAGTTCCTCTAATTAATTAGCTAAGGGCACCCCATTTCACCCTCATGGTTGCACTGTTATCCCGGGTGGTCTCTCAACGAACAGGTCCTTACGGAGAGGTACTCAGGAAACAGCCTGAGCCCCCTAGAGTATCACAAGATCATCAACATCATCAGGATAACAGTATCATAAATATTCACATCATGTTCATTGATTAAGTTAAGGCAATAGCAGAATGCTAACCATAATAGCCCATAAGGTCATCAAGGATAAAGTAAAGTGTAAAGCTAGTCAATCCTTAGGTTTCAAGTAAGTAATGCGGGGTAGTAAGTCATAAATGAATAGGACATAATGGGTCAGAGGACACTTGCCTTCACCAAACTGCTGATCAGGAACTTCCTCTGCAACTCCCTCGGGAAACACAGACTGCTCGTTGTCTACGTAAAGTAATCATTCACACTATGCACTTGGGGAGTAACAAACAAAAGCAATATACCAAACATATGCAGCAGAGAGATCACAAGTTCACAATAGAAAAGGATTGGTACTCCAGTATTCCCTAGGTCTGGGGTAGAGGACTATACAAAGTGATTCATTATCCACTAATCAGGTTTAAGTCAGTGGTGGGATTAAATCATTATCTGGTTTTAAGTTCCTAAACTTAGGTGTTTAAGTCCATAAACTTAAGTGCTCCAACTTTTATTAAAGTCTACCAACTTCTAATTATCTCAAATAAGGTTCCAATAACCTTAATCCTATCCTAATGATTAACCATTAATTGGGACATGGAAACAGCAGGGAAACATTGTTTAAATAGATAGACAAAAACATCATGAGCATTTTGCAATTTGAAGCACCTAATTTGGAGTTCATATGGCAAAGTTATGAATTTTACAAGTTTAGGGGTTAAAAATATACCCTAAGTACCTATTTTGAATTAAATAAAAGGTCCGAGGACCTAACCATAAGAAACCAGGGACGACGGGTTCAAATTCCAGAAAACAGGGGGGCTCTTTAAGAAAATGGGCGGGCGAAGGGGTATCGGGCTTCTACGGCCGTTGGATCTCAGATCGACGCGCAGGATTAGATCCGCGGGCGGGCGCGCGAGCGCGCGGCGGCGTGAGCGGCTGACAGGCGGGGCCGGGCGGGCAGAGCGAGCGCGGGCGCGGGCGGCTTATAGGCGGGGCCGGGCGGGCAGAGCGAGCGCGGGCGCGGGCGGCTGACAGGCGGGGCCCGATTGACAGGAAGGCGGGGGGGGGGGGGAAACGGCCCTGGGCCGTCGGATCTCAGGCGGACGGCTGAGGTTGGGTTCGGGCTATTTGAAACAGGGCCGTCCGATCTAAGATGGATGGCGGAGATCTGGCGGCTGGCTTCTATCTTCTCCTCCGGCCAGCAGAGGCGACGGCGCCCGTCCCGCGGCGGAGAACTCGCCGGAGACGAGGGGCGCAGGGGCTCTGCGGGTCCTTGGGGCGACCTGGGCGGCCGGGGAGGTTGGGGAGGGCGCGGGGAACCTTTTGGTGGGGGCTAGGTCGGGGCATGGGCACCGGAGGGGGGCGGTCCACGGCGAAGCGGCTCGGCGGCGGCGCTATGGGACTCCGGCGAGCAATTAAACGTGATAGAGTGCAATAGAGGGGAAGGGAGGGGGCATGGGAGGTTCCTTACCTCAAGGCGAACTCCGGGGACTCCTTGGTGGCGACAATGGCGCGACGACGGCCCGGGTCGGCGGTGGCGGACCTCCGCGGCTGCACGGTGGACGGCGGGTGAGCGCGGGCAGAGAGAAATAGGGAGGGGAAGGGGAAATTGGAGCGCGTCCCGGGTTGTGGACGTCGGGGCGGAGCTCACCGTGGCAGAGGGCACGACGGGGCTCCAACGGCGACGGAGGAACGAGCTCGGGCGGCGGTGGTTTAATGGCGGCGGCGCTTTGGCGTGCGCGCAGCGAGGGGGAGGTGAGAGAGAGGCCTGCAGGTGCGCAAATGAGGGAGGGGGAGAGGGCGAGTGGGGCTCTAGGCTCTAGTGGCCGGGGGCGGGGCGGTTGCGAGCTCCACGCGCGACGTGGGCGCGGAGACCGCGGCAGCGCGCAGCTCGGGCGGCAGTTACGCGAGGACGAGGGAGCTGACAGCCCGGGCCCGCGAGCAGAGAGAGAGGGGAAAGCGGGCGCGGGCGCGGAGAACGGTTGCGCTGACGGGCGGGCCCGCCACGGCAGAGAGAGCGGGGGAAGCGGGCGCGCGCGCGGGGAACGCGGCTGCGCTGACGGGTGGGCCCGCCAGGGCAGAGAGCGGAGGGGGGGAAGGCGCGCGCGGGATGGGCCGAGCTGGGCCGAAAGGCCGAGGGGGGCGGGGGAGTGGGCTTCTTTCCTTTTTCTTTTTAATCTGGAATTGTTTTCTCTTTTCTTTTTATTTTCTCTATTTGATTCAAATTCAAATGAGCCACAAATTCAAATTAGACTTTCTAAGAATTATGCACCAAGCAAAAGTGAAATCTAGGGTTCAATATGATGCAACAATTCATACTCCCTTGGAGTTTGAGCTAATAGACTATAATTACAATTAAAATAACCACTTTTCTCCTATAGAAATGAGAAAGAGAAGATTGGGGAAGAATGAGAAAAGGGAAGTAACACCTGAATTTGTGAATATGAGCAAAGAAATTTTATACCCCCAAATTCAGGGTGTTACACTTGGCGTCCTTCATCCCAAACCGCTTTAGCAAGTCTTGCGTGTACTTCCTTTGGGAGATGAAGGTGCCATCCTTGAGTTGCTTCACTTGGAACCCAAGGAAGTAGTTCAACTCGCCCATCATCGACATCTCGAATTTCTGCGTCATCACCCTGCTAAACTCTTCACAAGACTTTTGGTTAGTAGAACCAAATATTATGTCATCGACATAAATTTGGCACACAAAAAGATCACCATCGCAAGTCTTAGTAAAAAGAGTTGGATCGGCTTTCCCAACCTTGAAAGCATTAGCAATTAGAAAGTCTCTAAGGCATTCATACCATGCTCTTGGGGCTTGCTTAAGTCCATAGAGCGCCTTAGAGAGCTTACACACGTGGTCGGGGTACCGTTCATCCTCGAAGCCAGGGGGTTGCTCCACGTACACCTCCTCCTTGATCGGCCCGTTGAGGAAAGCGCTCTTCACATCCATTTGGTACAACCTGAAAGAATGGTGAGCGGCATATGCTAGCAAAATACGAATTGATTCTAGCCTAGCCACAGGAGCGAAAGTCTCCTCAAAGTCCAAACCTGCGACTTGGGCATAACCTTTTGCCACAAGTCGAGCCTTGTTCCTTGTCACCACCCCGTGCTCGTCCTGTTTGTTGCGGAACACCCACTTGGTTCCCACAACATTTTGCTTGGGACGAGGCACCAGTGTCCAAACTTCATTACGCTTGAAGTTGTTGAGCTCCTCCTGCATGGCCATCACCCAGTCCGGATCTAGCAAGGCCTCTTCTACCCTGAAAGGCTCAATAGAAGAGACAAAAGAGTAATGCTCACAAAAATTCACCAATCTAGAGCGAGTAGTTACTCCCTTGCTAATATCACCCAAAATTTGGTCGACGGGATGATTCCTTTGAATCGTCGCTCGAACTTGGGTTGGAGGTGCCTGAGATTCTTCTTCCTCTTCCACTTGAACATCCTGTGCTCCCCCTTGATCATGCGCCTCCACTTGAGGTACCTGTTCGTCATCTTGGGTTGGGGGATGCACCATTGTTGAGGAAGAAGGTTGATCTTGCTCAAAATGTTCCTGTGGTCGCACATCGCCAATCGCCATGGTGCGCATAGCGGCCGTTGGAACGTCTTCTTCTTCTACATCATCAAGATCAACAACTTGCTCTCTTGGAGAGCCATTAGTCTCATCAAATACAACGTCTCTAGAGACTTCAACCAAACCCGATGATTTGTTGAAGACCCTATACGCCTTTGTATTTGAGTCATAACCTAATAAAAACCCTTCTACAACTTTGGGAGCAAATTTAGAAGTTCTACCTTTCTTCACAAGAATATAACACTTGCTCCCAAATACACGAAAATAAGACACATTGGGTTTGTTACCCGTTAGCAGCTCATATGAAGTCTTCTTGAGGAGGCGGTGAAGGTAGACCCTGTTGATGGCGTGGCAAGCCGTGTTCACGGCTTCCGACCAAAAGCGCTCGGGGGTCTTGAACTCTCCAAGCATTGTCCTCGCCATATCGATGAGCGTCCTGTTCTTCCTCTCTACCACACCATTTTGCTGTGGTGTGTAGGGAGCGGAGAACTCGTGCTTGATCCCCTCCTCCTCAAGGAACTCCTCCACTTGAAGGTTCTTGAACTCGGACCCGTTGTCGCTCCTTATCTTCTTCACCTTGAGCTCAAACTCATTTTGAGCTCTCCTGAGGAAGCGCTTGAGGGTCCCTTGGGTTTCAGATTTATCCTGCAAAAAGAATACCCAAGTGAAGTGGGAAAAATCATCAACTATAACAAGACCATACTTACTTCCTCCTATACTTAGATAGGCGACGGGTCCGAAGAGGTCCATATGAAGCATCTCCAAGGGTCTTGATGTGGTCATCACATTTTTGGTGTGATGAGAGCTTCCAACCTGTTTCCCTGCTTGACAAGCTGCACAAGGTCTATCTTTTTCGAAATGTACGTTAGTTAGACCTATCACGTGTTCTCCCTTTAGAAGTTTGTGAAGGTTCTTCATCCCCACATGTGCTAAGCGACGATGCCACAGCCAGCCCATGCAAGTCTTAGCAATTAAGCATGCATCTAGACCGGCCTCTTCTTTTGCAAAATCAACCAAATAAAGTTTGCCATCTAGTACACCCTTAAAAGCTAGTGAACCATCACACCTTCTAAAGACAGACACATCTATATTTGTGAATAGGCAATTATATCCCATATTGCATAATTGACTAACAGATAACAAATTATATCCAAGCGACTCAACTAAAAACACATTAGAAATAGAGTGCTCGGATGAAATAGCAATTTTACCTAACCCTTTTACCTTGCCTTGGTTCCCATCACCGAATATTATTGAATCTTGGGGATCCTTGTTCTTGACGTAGGAAGAGAACATCCTCTTTTCCCCGTCATGTGGTTTGTGCATCCGCTGTCGATAATCCAGCTTGTACCCCCGGATTCATAAACCTGCAAGGCAAATTTAGGCTTGGGTCTTAGGTACCCAACTCTTGTTGGGTCCTACAAGGTTAGTCACAATTGTCTTAGGGACCCAAATGCAAGTTTTATCTCCCTTGCATCTTGCCCCTAACTTCCTAGCAATCACCTTCTTATTCTTTCTACAAATGGCAAATGAAGCATTGCAAGCATGATATATTGTAGAAGGTTCATTAACTTTCCTAGGAGCATTAACAACATTTCTCCTAGGCATATTATGAACAACATTTCTCCTGGCAACCTTTCTATCATGTATAACATAGGAACTAGAAGTAGTCATAGCATGAAAATCAAAAGCATCATAACTTCTAAAGGCATTCTTAGAATGTCTCCTATCATGATACATGCAAGCATGGTTCTTTTGCACACTACTAGCCATAGGGGCCTTCCCTTTCTCCTTGGCGGAGATGGGAGCCTTATGGCTTGTTAAGTTCTTGGCTTCCCTCTTGAAGCCAAGACTATCCTTAATTGAGGGGTGTCTACCAATCATGTAGGCATCCCTTGCAAATTTTAGTTTGTCAAATTCACTTTTGCTAGTCTTAAGTTGGGCATTAAGACTAGCCAATTCATCATTTAATTTAGAAATGCAAACTAGGTGTTCACTACAAGCATCAATATCAAAATCTTTACACCTAGTGCAAATCATTACAGGTTCTACACAAGAGTTAGATTTATTTGCTACTTCTAGTTTAGCATTTAAATCATTGTTAATTCTCTTTAAGCTAGAGATAGAGTCATGACATGTAGACAATTCACTAGAAAGAATTTCATTCCTTTTAACTTCTAGAGCAAGTGAATTTTGTGCACTAACAAATTTATCATGCTCTTCATATAAAAGGTCCTCTTGTTTCTCTAAAAGTCTATCCTTTTCATTCAAGGCATCAATCAATTCATTAATCTTATCTATTTTAGTTCTATCCAATCCCTTGAACAAACTAGAGTAATCTATTTCTTCATCACTAGACTCATCATCACTAGAAGAGTCATAAGTAGTACTGTCTCGAGTACATACCTTCTTCTCCTTCGCCATGAGGCATGTGTGACGCTCGTTGGGGAAGAGGGATGTCTTGTTGAAGGCGGTGGCGGCGAGTCCTTCATTTTCGGAGTCGGATGACGAACAATCCGAGTCCCACTCCTTGCCAAGGTGTGCCTCGCCCTTAGCCTTCTTGTATGCCTTCTTTTTCTCCCTCTTGCTCCCTTGTTCCTGGTCACTTTCATTATCGGGACAGTTAGCAATAAAATGACCAATCTTACCACATTTTAAGCATGAGCGCTTCCCCTTTGTCTTGGTCTTGCTAGGCTGTCCCTTGCGACCCTTTAGCGCCATCTTGAAGCGCTTAATGATGAGGGCCATCTCTTCATCATTGAGCCCGGTCGCCTCAACTTGCGCCACTTTGCCAGGTAGCGCCTCCTTGCTCCTCGTTGCCTTGAGAGCAATGGGTTGAGGCTCATGGATTGGACCGTTCAACGCGTCGTCCACGTACCTCGCCTCCTTGATCATCATTCGCCCGCTTACGAACTTTCCGAGGACTTCTTCGGGCGACATCTTGGTGTACCTAGGATTTTCACGAATATTGTTCACCAAATGTGGATCAAGTACAGTGAAGGACCTTAGCATTAGGCGGACGACGTCGTGGTCCGTCCATCGCGTGCTTCCGTAGCTCCTTATTTTGTTGATAAGGGTCTTGAGTCGGTTGTATGTTTGGGTTGGCTCCTCGCCCCTTATCATCGTGAATCTTCCAAGCTCGCCCTCCACCAACTCCATCTTGGTGAGTAAGGTGACGTCGTTCCCCTCATGAGAGATCTTGAGGGTGTCCCAGATCTGCTTGGCATTGTCCAAGCCGCTCACCTTATGGTACTCGTCCCTGCACAAAGAGGCTAACAACACAGTAGTAGCTTGTGCATTTTTATGAATCAGTTCATTAATAAATATAGGACTATCCGAGCTATCAAATTTCATCCCATTCTCAACAATCTCCCATATGCTTGGATGGAGAGAGAACAAGTGACTACGCATTTTGTGACTCCAAAATCCGTAATCCTCCCCATCAAAGTGTGGAGGTTTGCCAAGAGGGTTGGAAAGCAAATGTGCATTTGAATTCTGCGGAATACGAGAGTAATCGAAAGAAAAGTTCGAATTAACCGTCTTTCGTTTCTCGTAGTCGTAGTCGTCCTTTTGGGAAGAAGTGGACTCATCGCTGTCGTCATATTAGACGATCTCCTTGATGCGTCTCGTCTTCTTCTTCTTCCCATCTTTGTGTTTGTGGCCCGAGCCCGAGCCGGTAGGCTTGTCATCTTTCGGCTCGTTGACGAAGGACTCCTTCTCCTTATTGTTGATCACGATTCCCTTCCCCTTAGGATCCATCTCTTCGGGCGATTAGTCCCTTTGTGAAGAGAACGGCTCTGATACCAATTGAGAGCACCTAGAGGGGGGGTGAATAGGTGATCCTGTGAAACTTGAAACTTAAGCCACAAAAACTTGGTTAAGCGTTAGTACAATAATGCCAAGTGGCTAGAGAGGAGTCTCAACAAAACACAATAACCACAAGGATATCAATCACAGAGATGGCACGGTGGTTATCCCGTGGTTCGGCCAAAACCAACGCTTGCCTACTCCACGTTGTGGCGTCCCAACGGACGAGGGTTGCAATCAACCCCTCTCAAGCGGTCCAAAGACCCACTTGAATACCACGGTGTTTTGCTTTGCTTTTCTTAATCCCGTTCGCGAGGAATCTCCACAACTTGGAGCCTCTCGCCCTTACACTTGAAGTTCACAAAGAAGCACGGAGTAAGGGAGGGATTAGCAACTCACACAAGACACAAAGATCACAGCAAATACGCACACACAAGACCCAGACTTGAGCTCAAATAACTATCACGAGTTTTTCACTAGAACAGAGCTCAAATCACTAAGAATGTCGAACAAGTGCGCAAGAACGAAATGTGAGTGATCAAGTATGCTCAAAGAATGCTTGGGTATCTTCTCCATGCGCCAAGGGGTCCCCTTAATAGCCCCAAGGCAGCTAGGAGTCGTTGAGAGCATTGTTGGAAGGCAAATCTTGCCTTCTGTCGACTGGCGCACCGGACAGTCCGGTGCACCACCGGACACTGTCCGGTGCGGATCTCCTTCCTTATTTGGCGAAGCCGACCGTTGCAGATTAAGAGCCGTTGGCGCACGGTACACTGTCCGGTGCACACCGGACAGTCCGGTGCTCCAATGTGACCGTTGGCTCGGCCAAGCGTCACGCGTGGAATCCTCGGCCGACCGTTGCCCCAGCTGACCGTTGACTCACCGGACAGTCCGGTGCACCACCGGACAGACCGGTGAATTTTAGCCGTACGCCGTTAATCAACTCCCGAGAGCGACGAGTTCGCCTGTGAACGGCTCACCGGACAGTCCGGTGCACCACCGGACAGTCCGGTGATTTATAGCCGTACACCACCGTCGAAGTCCCGAGAGCAGCCAGTTCACCAGAGTCAGCCTGGCACACCGGACACTGTCCGGTGCACCACCGGACAGTCCGGTGCACCCAGACCGAGCTGACTTTGGCTGAACAGAGCCATATCATTTCCAATTCAATCTTTCCTGTTTCCAGCACTTAGACACAATACATTAGTCTATAAAACAATGTACTAAGTCTAGAAACATACCTTTTGACTTGATTTGCACTTTGTCCACCACATTGCGTAGATCAACACAAAAGCACTTGCGTTGGCACTCAATCACCAAAATACTTAGAAATGGCCCAAGGGCACATTTCCCTTTCAGCTACTTACCATGGCTTCAAGCTTTATCAAATGGACGTGAAGAGTGCCTTCCTCAATGGACCAATCAAGGAAGAGGTCTATGTTGAGCAACCTCCCGGCTTTGAAGACAGTAAGTACCCTAACCATGTCTATAGGCTCTCTAAGGCGCTTTATGGGCTCAAGCAAGCCCCAAGAGCATGGTATGAATGCCTTAGAGATTTCCTTATTGCTAATGGCTTCAAAGTCGGCAAGGCCGATCCTACTTTATTTACTAAAACTCTTGACAATGATTTGTTCGTATGCCAAATTTATATTGATGATATCATATTTGGGTCTACTAACGAATCTACATGTGAGGAATTTAGTAGGATCATGACACAAAAATTTGAGATGTCGATGATGGGGGAGTTGAAGTATTTTCTAGGATTCCAAGTCAAGCAACTCCAAGAAGGCACCTTCATTTGCCAAACGAAGTATACACAAGACATTCTAAACAAGTTTGGAATGAAGGATGCCAAGCCCATCAAGACTCCCATGGGAACAAATGGGCATCTCAACCTCGACACAGAAGGTAAGTCCGCGGATCAAAAGGTATACCGGTCGATGATTGGTTCATTACTCTATTTATGTGCATCTCGACCAGACATTATGCTTTCTGTATGCATGTGTGCAAGATTCCAAGCCGACCCTAAGGAATCTCACCTTACGGCCGTAAAACGAATCTTGAGATATTTGGCTTATACTCCTAAGTTTGGGCTTTGGTACCCTCGGGGATCCACATTTGATTTAATTGGTTATTCGGATGCCAATTGGGCAGGGTGTAAGATTAATAGAAAGAGCACATCGGGGACTTGCCAGTTCTTGGGAAGATCCTTGGTGTCTTGGGCTTCAAAGAAGCAAAATTCGGTCGCTCTTTCTACCGCCGAAGCCGAGTACATTGCCGCAGGCCACTGTTGCGTGCAATTGCTTTGGATGAGGCAAACCCTGTGGGACTATGGTTACAAATTAACCAAAGTTCCTCTTCTATGTGATAATGAGAGTGCAATCCGCATGGCGGATAATCCCATTGAGCATAGCCGCACTAAACACATAGCCATTCGGTATCATTTTCTTAGGGATCACCAACAAAAGGGGGATATCGAGATTGCATACATTAATACTAAAGATCAATTAGCCGATATCTTTACCAAGCCACTAGATGAACAAACTTTTACCAAACTTAGGCATGAGCTCAATATTCTTGATTCCAGGAATTTCTTTTGCTAATTTGCACACATAGCTCATAAGTATACCTTTGATCATGTATCTTTTATATATGCTATGACTAATGTATTTTCAAGTGAATTTCAAACCAAGTCATAGGTGTATTGAAAGGGAATTGGAGTCTTCGGCGAACACAAAGGCTTCCACTCCACTCCATAACTCATCCTTCGCCGTCGCTCCAAGCATCTCTCCATCTTTGGTATAATCTTCACTCATATGTTTTATTTGCCAAAGGGGAGAAAGTAGTTAGTGAAGGGCTTATATCTCACTCAAAGTATCCGTTTTTGGTGATTCATGCCAAAGGGGGAGAAAGTATGAGCCCAAAGCAAAAGGACCGCACCACCACCCTAATTTTAAAATGATTTTCAATTAGTAAATTTCAAATTGGTATCTTATTGTGTTCAAAAGAGGGAGCAAGTAGTATTTTCAAAATTGATATCTTAAAACCCTCTTGAACACTAAGAGGAGAATTTATTTAGGGGGAGTTTTGTTTAGTCAAAGGAAAAGCATTTGAAAAAGGGGAGAAAATTTCAAAACTTAAAAATGCTTAGCAAAATCTTATTCATTTACCTTTGACTATTTTGCAAAAGGACTTTGAAAAGGATTTACAAAAAGAATTTGCAAAAACAAAACATGTGGTGCAAGCGTGGTCCAAAATGTTAAAAATAAAGAAACAATCCATGCATATCTAGTAAGTAATATTTATTGGCTCAATTCTAAGTAACCTTTGCACTTGCATATGCAAACTAGTTCAAATTCTGCACCTCTATATTTGCTTTGGTTTGTGTTGGCATCAATCACCAAAAAGGGGGAGATTGAAAGTGTAACACCCTGAATTTGGGGGTATAAAATTTCTTTGCTCATATTCACAAATTCAGGTGTTACTTCCCTTTTCTCATCCTTCCCCAATCTTCTCTTTCTCATTTCTATAGGGGAAAAGTGGTTATTTTATTTATAATTATAGTCTATTAGCTCAAACTCCAAGGGAGTATGAATTGTTGCATCATGTTGAACCCTAGATTTCACTTTTGTTTGGTGCATAATTCTCAAAAAGTCTAATTTGAATTTGTGGCTCATTTGAATTTGAATCAAATAGAGAAAATAAAAAGAAAAGAGAAAAACAATTCCAGATTAAAAGGAAAAAGGAAAGAAGCCCACTCCCCCGCCCCCCTCGGCCTTTCGGCCCAGCTCGGCCCATCCCGCGCGCGCCCGCTCCCCCTCCTCTCTCTGCCCTGGCGGGCCCACCCGTCAGCGCAGCCGCGTTCCCCGCGCGCGCGCCCGCTTCCCCCGCTCTCTCTGCCCTGGCGGGCCCGCCCGTCAGCGCAACCGTTCCCCGCGCCCGCGTCCGCTTTCCTCTCTCTCTCTGCTCGCGGGCCCGGGCTGTCAGCCCCGTCGTCCCCGCGTAACCGCCGCCGCGCGTGCCGCGGACTCCGCGCCCACGTCGCGTGTGGAGCTCGCCCCCACCTCGCCTCGGCCACTTGAGCCCGGAGCCCCACTCGCCCTCTCCCCCTCCCTCATTTGCGCACCTGCAGGCCCCTCTCTCACCTCCCCCTCGCTGCGCGCACGCCAGAGCGCCGCCGCCATAAACCTCCGCCGTCCCAAGCTCGTTTCCCGGCCGCCGTTGGAGCTCCGCCGTGTCCATTGCCACGGTGAGCTTCGCCCCGGCGTCCGCAACTCGGGACGCGCTCCAATTTCCCCTTCCCCTCCCTATTTCCCTCTGCCCGCGCTCACCCGCCGTTCACCGTGCAGTCGCGGGGGTCCGCCACCGTCGCCCCGGGTCACCGTCGCGTCATCGCAGCCACCGAGGAGTCCCCAGAGGCCGCTTTGAGGTAAGGAACCTCTCCCGTCCCCTCCCGACCTTTGTATTGCCTCCTGTCGCGTTTGATTGCTCGCCGGAGCCCTTTTGTGCCGCCGCCGAACCGCTCCGCCGTGAACCGCCCCCCTCCGGTGCCCCTGCCCCGACCCAGACCCCACCAAAGGATTCCCCGTGCCCTTCCCAACCTTCCCGGCCACTCAGGTCGCCCCAGAGACCCGCCAAGCGCCCGCGCCCCTCGTCTCCGGCGAGTCCTCCGCCGCGGGGACGAGCGCCGCCGCCCCAGTTAGTCGTAGGAGAAGCCCAGGCCGGCCACCCAATCCCCACCGTCTGTCCCAGATCGGGCGGTCCCGTTTTAATTAGGCCAAACCTGATCCTGGCCGTCCGCCGGAGATCCAGCGGCCCAGGCCCGCTTCCCCCACACCCCGTCTCCCTGCCGTTTGGGCCCCGCCTGTCAGCCCGCCCGCGCGCTCGCGCTGCCCGCCGGCCCCGCCTGTCAGCCCGCCCGCGCGCTCGCGCTGCCCGCCGGTCCCGCCTGTCATCCCGCCCGCGCGCTCGCGCTGCCCGCCGGTCCCGCCTGTCAGCCACCCAGGCCGCCGCGCGCTCGCGCGCCCGCCCGCAGGATCTAATCCTGGCCGTCCGCCTGAGATCCGACGGCCGTAGGAGTCCGATACCCCTTCGCCCGCGCGTTTTCTTAAAGAGCCCCCCGGTTTTCTGGAATTTGAACCCGCCGTCCCTGGTTTCTTACAGTTAGGTCCTCGGACCTTTTATTTAATTCAAAATAGGTATTTAGGGTATATTTTTAACCCCTAAACTTGTAAAATTCATAACTTTGCCATATGAACTCCAAATTAGGTGCTTCAAATTGCAAAATGTTCATAATATTATTATCTATCTGTTTATGCAATGTTTCCCTGCTGTTTCCATGTCCCAATTAATGGTTAATCATTAGGATAGGATTAAGGTTATTGGAACCTTATTTGAGATAATTAGAAGTTGGTAGACTTTAATAAAAGTTGGAGCACTTAAGTTTATGGACTTAAACACCTAAGTTTAGGAACTTAAAACCAGATAATGATTTAATCCCACCACTGATTTAAACCTGATTAGTGGATAATGAATCACTTTGTATAGTCCTCTACCCCAGACCTAGGGAACACCAGAGTGCCTATCCCTTTTCTATTATGAACTTGTGATCTCTCTGCTGCATATGTTTGGTATATTGTTTTTGTTTGTTATTTCCCAAGTGCATAGTGTGAATGATTACTTTACATAGACAACGAGCAGTCTGTGTTTCCCGAGGAAGTTGCAGAGGAAGTCCCTGATCAGCAGTTTGGTGAAGGCAAGTGTCCTCTGACCCATTATGTCCTATTCATTTATAACTTACTACCCTGCATTACCTACTTGAAACCTAAGGATTGACTAGCTTTACACTTTACTTTATCCTTGATGACCTTATGGGCTATTATGGTTAGCATTCTGCTACTTGCCTTAACTTAATCAATGAACATGATGTGAATATTTATGATACTGTTATCCTGATTACGTTGATGATCTTGTGATACTCTAGGGGGCTCAGGCTGTTTCCTGAGTACCTCTCCGTAAGGACCTGTTCGTTGAGAGACCACCCGGGATAACAGTGCAACCATGAGGGTGAAATGGGACGCCCTTAGCTAATTAATTAGAGGAACTAGAGGTGTAGTTGCTTCGCCGTCGTGCCGTCAATGGGGTCCAGGCACAGTGCTTGCTCTGCCGAGGCTGAGTGCCGAGGTTCTTTCGTTTTGCTTTTTGTTAGTCACTCTCCTGCGGGGAGGAGTACTGTGTTTATCAAACTGGAGAAACCTAACGGGCAGCTATGATCTCTAGGGAATCTTTGTAACAGCTACGTAGTGATACCCTGCCGGACCACCTAGGTAGTGGTCAATGGGGATTAGCTCTCCCCGGGCAAAATGGGAATCACGGCTCATGGGTAAAGTGTGCAACCTCTGCAGAGTGTAGTGAAACTGGTATATCAGCCGTGCTCACGGTTAAGAGCAGCCTTGGGATCCTCTTTGATTGGAGATACAGATGGTTCGAGATACAAGGATTATGTTATGGTTTTGGTTCGAATATGATGATGTTGTTCCTCGATGAGGAAATGGTTCATGGGTTGGTAAATACTAAAATCTGGCTTCTACTAATGATAAATACCTGACCAACTAAAAGCAACTGCTTGAGCCTAACCCCACATAAAGCTAGTCCACTTCAGCCAAACGGGACATTTGCTGAGTACGTTGATGTGTACTCATCCTTGCTTTACCACAAAACACCAGGTTGTCCGCATTGTAACCACTGCTCCGGAGAAGGCGAAGTCGTGGAAGGAGACTTCCAGGAGTTCCAAGACTACGACGAATTCTAGGTGTGGGTTGGCGGCAACCCCCAGTCAGCTGCCTGTGAAGGCCTTATCTTTACTGCGTTTCGCTAGCACTTTGATTTAACTGTTAAGTTGATGACTATGTGGATGTCTATGACTCTGTGATGTAATTAAGTTAATACTTTCTTAAGTTATTATTCGAGCAATGTGCATTGATGTTCATTTATGTAATCGCTGTGTACGTGAGTTCTGATCCTGGCACGTACATAGTTCGCACTTGGTTTGCCTTCCAAAACCGGGTGTGACATAAGTGGTATCAAAGCCGTGCTGACTGTAGGACCGCTGACCTAGAGTAGCACTAGTCGTACTAAGGATTATTGACCTTCCCACTCACCTTGACCTCTGATGTTATTTCAAAAGTCGGTCACCTCGACCAACCCTATGTTTTACTACATATATATACTATATTATACCTTGTTAAAATTTTTATCTTATTCTGTCTATGGTTTATTCACTGGTCATATTAGTTCTGCTCTTACTCTTATGCTTACGGTGTCTTTTGTAGATGGCTCGTCTTAGACACACTGCACGTAAGTCGGTGATTCCTTTCCTGCCGTCTCGACTTGCGGAGCGTCCTCTGCACCGCACCGTGTCCGGTCAGTCGAGTCACCTGGAGAGACTGCACCACCGCCTGCGTGAGGAGCAGGAACGCCGGCGCCAGCACAGAGAGCAGCAGGGCTCTTCCTCCCCACCCCAGCAAGAGGTGGAGTCCGTGAGGCCCCGTTCCTCTGTTGCCCAGCTGGAGGCGCCCCCTGCACCACCGCGGGACGCCCCGGCTGTTGGAGGAGCTACTGGAGGAGGTCTTGGAGGAGACCCCGACGACGACGACTCAGACCACAGCACGGAGTCCTCTGAGCCGCAGGAGGCGGAAGGATGGGTCGCCCGACCCATCACCCGTGACGCCGCTCGCGGTTGTCACTTCCACGACGCACTCGACACCTTGCTGCGCCAGGCTTTCGACCGGCACACCTGGTCGATCGAGTATCGTTGTGTAGTCTACCAGCACAGTCGCGGGAGGTACCCGGACCGCTGGGAGGCTACCTGCCTAGTTCGCCGTCCGGAGGATGACCTCCGGGGTGCGGAGGCCGTTTCGGAGCACTATTCCATCTCCGAGAGGGACACTGCAGAGGCGGCTATGCAGGATGCAGCACGACGTGCACTCTCCCAGTACTGTTCTTTGTTCGGTGGCGTAGCCGACGGTCTTAACCTTCGGTACTACCCCCGCCGCCCTACTGGCAGCACAGAGAGTGTGGTTGTCTCCCCTGTTGGTGAGGCTAACCCTAGGTTGAGCAGCACAGTCAACCTAGTCGCAGTGCTTAACACTGAGCTGGATCACTCTCTGGACGAGCTGAGCAGGGCTCGAATGGAGATTGCGGAGTTGCGTGCTGAGCTGGCAGAGCGCCATCACCAGGAGGGTGGTTCTCCCGCTCCTGTTGGGACTCAGCACCCATACCGCTCGCCGCCACGTGGTCACCACACTTATGGTTCCCCTGCCTGTAAGACCAGGATAGATCTGGATCCTTAGATCGTTAGCGTCGAAGTTTGTAATAATTCTTAAGTCAGATGTCTCAGTCTTAGATAGTTAGTTTAGTTTGCTTATCAGTTGCTTCCAATTAGCTAGTTTGCTTATCAGTTGCTTGCATGCTTGTTATGATGAACTTGTGCTGGATTTGAATCTTTGTAATGACTGTTGCCAACCTGTGGGTTTCCCCTGCAGTTTGGCCTAGCTATAATGTTAGTAAAGTCAGTTATTTAGTTGGGAGGCCATTTACTTCTACTTTCCTTTCTATCTGAGAAGCTGTGTTGAATCATAATGAGGATCAGTGAAGCTCTTTGTTCACTCAGTGTCATGAAGAATTCTGAATTCCCTTTTCTTATGCTGGAGGGTTGTAAGATCAATGCTGATGTATGAATGTCTTCCACAGATGTCTGACAACAGGCGCCGATGCAACAGGCGTGCTCAGCAAGAGCAGCATGACCAGCAGGAGGAACAATAGAGGCAGCCTCCCCCACCACCCCCGATGACAGTGGAGCAGATGTTCTTGATGCAGACTCAGGCAGTGCAGGCCATTGGGCAGACTCTGGCAGCCATGCAGCAGGCTCAACAGCAACCCCAACCCCAGTTGCAAGTGCAGATGCCCCAGATGCCACGGGATAAGCGTGGTGAGTTCATGAGAGGGCACCCTCCTACCTTCGCCCATTCCGCCGACCCCATGGATGCAGAAGACTGGCTGCACGCAGTGGAAAGAGAACTGCGCACCGCCCAATGTAACGACAGGGAGAAAGTTCTGTATGGTCCCCGTCAGCTAAGGGGAGCAGCCCAGTCCTGGTGGGAGTCCTACCTCGCCACACATGCTGACCCCGAAGCCATCACCTAGGAAGAATTCAGCGAGAGTTTCCGCAGGTACCATGTGCCGGAGGGACTGATGATCGTGAAGAAGGAGGAGTTTCTGGCTCTGAAGCAGGGACCCCTGTCTGTTAGTGAATACAGAGACAAGTTTCTACAGCTATCTCGTTATGCACCTGAGGATGTCAACACTGATGCTAAAAGGCAGTACAGGTTCATGAGAGGTTTGGTGGATCCCCTGCATTACCAGCTGATGAATCACACCTTCCCCACCTTCCAGCACCTGATCGATAGGGCAGTTATGACTGAGAAGAAGCGTAAGGATATGGAAGATCGGAAGCGCAAGATGAGTGGACCCCAGACCGGAGGCATCAGCCGTCCACGTTTCTCAGGCAGTTCATCTCAGCAAGGCAGGCCTGGTCACCCACGGGGATATCAGAATCAGAATCAGCGTCCGTATCAGCAGCAGTTTCAGAGGCAGTACCCACAGCAGCAGCAGCAGTATCGTCAGAACAGCCAGCAGGGAGGTAATCAGTATCAGAAGCAGAACAACCAGGCACCTCGCCTTCCTGCCCCAGCAGCAAACCAGAGCAACCAAGCAGCCCCAGCACAAGGAGGAGGCAGAGGATGTTTCCACTGTGGAGAACAAGGCCACTGGGCGATGCAGTGCCCAAAGAAGGCGGCGCAGCAGCAGACCAACCCCAATGCTCCAACAAGGCAAGGTGTACTGCAGCCGACAGCAGGCAATCGTAACCAAGCGTACAACCGTGGAAAGGTGAACCACTTGGAGGCCGAAGCGATCCAGGATGCACCAGATGTGGCAGTAGGTATGTTCTCAGTCGAATCTCATCCCACGAAAGTGCTATTTGATACTGGTGCAACTCATTCATTTGTCACTGCAACCTGGGTAGAATTGCATAACATCTTAGTAGAGGCAATGATGCTGCCCATGAGGATTAATTCAGTTGGTGGCAAGGTGCAAACAGATAAAATATGCTCAAATATAAGGGTGGAAATAAGGGGGATAGGTTTCCCCAGTGACTTAATAGTAATAGACACCCCTGGGATAGATGTCATTCTAGGGATGAATTGGTTAATGAAGTATGAAGCGAGTGTTAGCTGTGACAAGAGGACCATAACATTAAAGTCCCCGTCAGGAGAAGAGGTAGTGGCCGAGCTAAGGATGCCTAAATCAGCGGAGGGTGTCTGTCACCAGATTTCAGTTGATAGTAAGGAGCCCAACCCGCTCGAGGCTATCAAGGTTGTGTCGGACTTTCCGAATGTGTTTCCCGAGGAGCTAACGGGCATGCCACCCGAGAGAAAAGTCGAATTTGCCATAGAGCTTATCCCTGGTACCGCCCCCATTTCCAAAAGAGCCTACCGAGTGTCTGGACCAGAATTGGTGGAACTCAAGAAGCAGATAGATGAGATGTTAGAGAAGGGTTACATCAGACCAAGTACCTCGCCTTGGGCCGCTCCGGTGTTGTTTGTAGAGAAGAAAGATGGTACCAAAAGGATGTGCATAGACTACAGAGCCTTGAATGAAGTCACTGTCAAGAACAAGTACCCCCTGCCAAGGATAGAAGATTTGTTCGACCAGCTCAGAGGTGCCAGCGTATTCTCGAAGATAGACCTGAGGTCAGGCTACCATCAACTCAGAATCCGACCCTCGGACATACCGAAGACGGCATTCATCACCAAGTACGGGTTATATGAATTCACAGTTATGTCCTTTGGTTTGACAAATGCGCCAGCCTTCTTTATGTACCTGATGAACAGTGTGTTCATGGATTATCTGGACAAGTTTGTGGTAGTGTTTATCGATGATATTCTCATATACTCTCAAAGTGAGGAAGATCATGTAGAGCATTTGAAGATGGTATTGCAAAGACTTCGAGAGCATCAGTTGTATGCCAAGCTGGGCAAATGCGAGTTCTGGATTCATGAAGTCCTGTTTCTGGGTCACATCATAAATCAAGATGGGTTGGCAGTGGATCCAAAGAAAGTAGCAGATATCCTGAACTGGAAAGCACCAAAGGATGTTCGTGGGATCAAGAGCTTCATTGGAATGGCTGGGTATTACAGGCGTTTCATCGAAGGCTTCTCAAAGATTGCTAGACCAATGACAGTGTTACTAGCGAAGAAAGTTGAGTTTAAGTTGACCCAAAAGTGTCAGGAAGCATTTGAAGAACTGAAAAATAGATTGACTACAGCTCCGGTGTTAGTCCTGCCTGATGTTCACAAGCCATTCTCAGTGTATTGCGATGCTTCTTACACCGGATTGGGATGTGTGCTAATGCAAGAAGGAAGAGTTGTAGCATACTCATCTCGACAGATGAAGATCCATGAGAAAAATTATCCCACACATGACCTGGAGTTGGCAGCAGTAGTTCATGCTTTGAAGACCTGGAGACATTACCTGTATGGGCAGAAGTGCGACATCTACACAGATCATAAAAGTCTGAAGTACATATTCACCCAGTCAGAGTTAAACATGAGACAGCGAAGATGGTTGGAATTGATCAAAGACTATGAGTTGGAGATACATTACCATCCAGGCAAAGCCAATGTTGTTGCAGATGCTCTGAGCAGGAAGAGTCAAGTCAATATGATGGCTACGTACCCAATGCCATATGAGTTAGCCAAGGAGTTCGACAGACTGAGTCTCGGTTTCCTGAACAGTACACAAGGAGTAACAGTGGAATTAGAGCCCACCCTAGAGCGGGAGATCAAAGAAGGGCAGAAGGATGATGAAAGCATCAACAAGATCCGGCAGCTAATCTTAGAAGGAAGAGGCAAAGACTTTCGAGAGGATGAAGAGGGGGTAATATGGTTCAAGGACCGATTGTGTGTCCCCGACCTCAAACCTATTCGGGAGCTGATCCTAAAGGAAGCTCATGAGACAGCCTACTCCATACACCCGGGAAGCGAAAAGATGTACCAGGATTTAAAAAGGAGGTTTTGGTGGTATGGCATGAAAAGAGAGATCGCAGAATATGTCGCCATCTGTGATAGCTGTCAAAGAACCAAAGCAGAGCATCAAAGGCCCACCGGATTGTTGCAGCCATTGCGGATTCCTCAGTGGAAGTGGGATGAGATCGGGATGGATTTTATAGTTGGCCTACCTCGTACTCGGGCCGGTTATGATTCCATCTGGGTGGTTGTGGACCGCTTAACAAAGGTGGCCCATTTCATACCTGTGAAGACCACATATACCGGAGCAACGTTAGCTGAGTTATACATGTCACGGATAGTTTGCCTTCATGGTGTGCCGAAGAAGATAGTGTCAGATCGAGGAACGTAGTTCACCTCTCATTTTTGGCAGCAGCTACAAGAAGCTTTGGGCACCCATTTGAACTTCAGCTCGGCTTATCACCCGCAGACAGACGGTCAGACTGAAAGAACTAACCAGATCCTAGAAGATATGCTGAGAGCCTGTGCGTTGCAAGACAAGTCAGGATGGGACAAAAGGTTACCTTATGCAGAATTCTCCTACAACAATAGCTACCAGGCCAGCTTGAAGATGTCACCGTTTCAGGCACTCTATGGACGGAGTTGTAGGACTCCGCTGCATTGGGACCAGCCTGGAGAGAGACAGGTGTTTGGCCCCGACATTTTGCTTGAAGCCGAAGAGAAAATCAAAATGGTTCGGGAGAACCTGAAGATAGCCCAGTCAAGACAGCGAAGCTATGCGGACCGAAGGAGAAGAGAACTGAGTTTCGAAGTGGGGGATTACGTCTATCTGAAGGTGTCACCTATCAGGGGAGTCAGAAGGTTCGGAGTTAAAGGCAAGTTAGCACCCCGGTACGTTGGACCATATCAGATTCAGGCAAAGCGTGGAGAAGTGGCTTACCAACTCAACTTACCAGAAAGTTTGTCGTCAGTGCACAATGTGTTCCACGTGTCGCAATTGAAGAAATGTCTGCGAGTACCAGAAGAACAGTTGCCAGTGGAGGGTTTGGAGGTCCAGGAGGATCTGACATACATAGAGAAGCCAACGCAGATTCTGGAGTTCGCAGACAGAGTCACCCGGAGGAATACCATCAGAATGTGCAAAGTCAGATGGGGTCACCACTCGGAGGAAGAAGCAACCTAGGAACGAGAAGATGATCTGAAAGCCAAATACCCTGAACTCTTTGCTGACCAACCCTGAATCTCGGGGCGAGATTTTTTTAAGGGGGATAGGTTTGTAACACCCTGAATTTGGGGGTATAAAATTTCTTTGCTCATATTCACAAATTCAGGTGTTACTTCCCTTTTCTCATCCTTCCCCAATCTTCTCTTTCTCATTTCTATAGGGGAAAAGTGGTTATTTTATTTATAATTATAGTCTATTAGCTCAAACTCCAAGGGAGTATGAATTGTTGCATCATGTTGAACCCTAGATTTCACTTTTGTTTGGTGCATAATTCTCAAAAAGTCTAATTTGAATTTGTGGCTCATTTGAATTTGAATCAAATAGAGAAAATAAAAAGAAAAGAGAAAAACAATTCCAGATTAAAAGGAAAAAGGAAAGAAGCCCACTCCCCCGCCCCCCTCGGCCTTTCGGCCCAGCTCGGCCCATCCCGCGCGCGCCCGCTCCCCCTCCTCTCTCTGCCCTGGCGGGCCCACCCGTCAGCGCAGCCGCGTTCCCCGCGCGCGCGCCCGCTTCCCCCGCTCTCTCTGCCCTGGCGGGCCCGCCCGTCAGCGCAACCATTCCCCGCGCCCGCGTCCGCTTTCCTCTCTCTCTCTGCTCGCGGGCCCGGGCTGTCAGCCCCGTCGTCCCCGCATAACCGCCGCCGCGCGTGCCGCGGACTCCGCGCCCACGTCGCGTGTGGAGCTCGCCCCCACCTCGCCTCGGCCACTTGAGCCCGGAGCCCCACTCGCCCTCTCCCCCTCCCTCATTTGCGCACCTACAGGCCCCTCTCTCACCCCCCCTCGCTGCGCGCACGCTAGAGCGCCGCCGCCATAAACCTCCGCCGTCCCGAGCTCGTTTCCCGGCCGCCGTTGGAGCTCCGCCGTGTCCATTGCCACGGTGAGCTTCGCCCCGGCGTCCGCAACTCGGGACGCGCTCCAATTTCCCCTTCCCCTCCCTATTTCCCTCTGCCCGCGCTCACCCGCCGTTCACCGTGCAGTCGCGGGGGTCCGCCACCGTCGCCCCGGGTCACCGTCGCGTCATCGCCGCCACCGAGGAGTCCCCAGAGGCCGCTTTGAGGTAAGGAACCTCTCCCGTCCCCTCCCGACCTTTGTATTGCCTCCTGTCGCGTTTGATTGCTCGCCGGAGCCCTTTTGTGCCGCCGCCGAACCGCTCCGCCGTGAACCGCCCCCCTCCGGTGCCCCTGCCCCGACCCAGACCCCACCAAAGGATTCCCCGTGCCCTTCCCAACCTTCCCGGCCACTCAGGTCGCCCTAGAGACCCGCCAAGCGCCCGCGCCCCTCGTCTCCGGCGAGTCCTCCGCCGCGGGGACGAGCGCCGCCGCCCCAGTTAGCCGTAGGAGAAGCCCAGGCCGGCCACCCAATCCCCACCGTCCGTCCCAGATCGGGCGGTCCCGTTTTAATTAGGCCAAACCTGATCCTGGCCGTCCGCCGGAGATCCAGCGGCCCAGGCCCGCTTCCCCCACACCCCGTCTCCCTGCCGTTTGGGCCCCGCCTGTCAGCCCGCCCGCGCGCTCGCGCTGCCCGCTGGCCCCGCCTGTCAGCCCGCCCGCGCGCTCGCGCTGCCCGCCGGTCCCGCCTGTCAGCCCGCCCGCGCGCTCGCGCTGCCCGCCGGTCCCGCCTGTCAGCCAGCCCGCGCGCTCGCGCTGCCCGCCGGTCCCGCCTGTCAGCCACCCAGGCCGCCGCGCGCTCGCGCGCCCGCCCGCAGGATCTAATCCTGGCCGTCCGCCTGAGATCCGACGGCCGTAGGAGTCCGATACCCCTTCGCCCGCGCGTTTTCTTAAAGAGCCCCCCGGTTTTCTGGAATTTGAACCCGCCGTCCCTGGTTTCTTACAGTTAGGTCCTCGGACCTTTTATTTAATTCAAAATAGGTATTTAGGGTATATTTTTAACCCCTAAACTTGTAAAATTCATAACTTTGCCATATGAACTCCAAATTAGGTGCTTCAAATTGCAAAATGTTCATAATATTATTATCTATCTGTTTATGCAATGTTTCTCTGCTGTTTCCATGTCCCAATTAATGGTTAATCATTAGGATAGGATTAAGGTTATTGGAACCTTATTTGAGATAATTAGAAGTTGGTAGACTTTAATAAAAGTTGGAGCACTTAAGTTTATGGACTTAAACACCTAAGTTTAGGAACTTAAAACCAGATAATGATTTAATCCCACCACTGATTTAAACCTGATTAGTGGATAATGAATCACTTTGTATAGTCCTCTACCCCAGACCTAGGGAACACTAGAGTGCCTATCCCTTTTCTATTATGAACTTGTGATCTCTCTGCTGCATATGTTTGGTATATTGTTTTTGTTTGTTATTTCCCAAGTGCATAGTGTGAATGATTACTTTACGTAGACAACGAGCAGTCTGTGTTTCCCGAGGAAGTTGCAGAGGAAGTCCCTGATCAGCAGTTTGGTGAAGGCAAGTGTCCTCTGACCCATTATGTCCTATTCATTTATAACTTACTACCCCGCATTACCTACTTGAAACCTAAGGATTGACTAGCTTTACACTTTACTTTATCCTTGATGACCTTATGGGCTATTATGGTTAGCATTCTGCTACTGCCTTAACTTAATCAATGAACATGATGTGAATATTTATGATACTGTTATCCTGATTACGTTGATGATCTTGTGATACTCTAGGGGGCTCAGGCTGTTTCCTGAGTACCTCTCCGTAAGGACCTGTTCGTTGAGAGACCACCCGGGATAACAGTGCAACCATGAGGGTGAAATGGGACGCCCTTAGCTAATTAATTAGAGGAACTAGAGGTGTAGTTGCTTCGCCGTCGTGCCGTCAATGGGGTCCAGGCACAGTGCTTGCTCTGCCGAGGCTGAGTGCCGAGGTTCTTTCGTTTTGCTTTTTGTTAGTCACTCTCCTGCGGGGAGGAGTACTGTGTTTATCAAACTGGAGAAACCTAACGGGCAGCTATGATCTCTAGGGAATCTTTGTAACAGCTACGTAGTGATACCCTGCCGGACCACCTAGGTAGTGGTCAATGGGGATTAGCTCTCCCCGGGCAAAACGGGAATCACGGCTCATGGGTAAAGTGTGCAACCTCTGCAGAGTGTAGTGAAACTGGTATATCAGCCGTGCTCACGGTTAAGAGCAGCCTTGGGATCCTCTTTGATTGGAGATACAGATGGTTCGAGATACAAGGATTATGTTATGGTTTTGGTTCGAATATGATGATGTTGTTCCTCGATGAGGAAATGGTTCATGGGTTGGTAAATACTAAAATCTGGCTTCTACTAATGATAAATACCTGACCAACTAAAAGCAACTGCTTGAGCCTAACCCCACATAAAGCTAGTCCACTTCAGCCAAACGGGACATTTGCTGAGTACGTTGATGTGTACTCATCCTTGCTTTACCACAAAACACCAGGTTGTCCGCATTGTAACCACTGCTCCGGAGAAGGCGAAGTCGTGGAAGGAGACTTCCAGGAGTTCCAAGACTACGACGAATTCTAGGTGTGGGTTGGCGGCAACCCCCAGTCAGCTGCCTGTGAAGGCCTTATCTTTACTGCGTTTCGCTAGCACTTTGATTTAACTGTTAAGTTGATGACTATGTGGATGTCTATGACTCTGTGATGTAATTAAGTTAATACTTTCTTAAGTTATTATTCGAGCAATGTGCATTGATGTTCATTTATGTAATCGCTGTGTACGTGAGTTCTGATCCTGGCACGTACATAGTTCGCACTTGGTTTGCCTTCCAAAACCGGGTGTGACAGAAAGGGAATTAGGCTTACACCTATATTCCTAAATTGATTTTGGTGGTTGAATTGCCCAACACAAATAATTGGACTAACTAGCTTGCCCAAGTTTATAAGTTCTACAGGTACCAAAGGTTCACAATAGGCTAATAAAAAGACCTCAACAAAAGGAGCAAGGGACAACCGAAGTGTGCCCTGGTCTGGCGCACCGGACTGTCCGGTGTGCCACCGGACAATGTCCGGTGCACTAGGGAACTCCAAGCTGAACTTCGCACCTTCGAGAAATCTCAGAGCCGCCGCGCTATAATTCACCGGACTGTCCGGTGTACACCGGACAGTGTCCGGTGCTCCAAGGGGACGCGACTCTGAACTCGCCAGCTTCGGGAATCCACAACAGCTAGTCCGCTATAATTCACCGGACATGTCCGGTGTACACCGGACTGTCCGGTGTGACAGCGGAGCAACGGCTACTTCGGCGCCAACGGTCACCTGCAGGCGCATTAAATGCGCGCCAGAGCGCGCAGAAGTCAGGCACGCGCGCGTGGGCGCACCGGACACTCTACAGTACATGTCTGGTGCGCCACCGGACATCCAGGCGGGCCCAACAGTCAGAGCTCCAACGGTCGGAACCCTAACGGCCTGGTGACGTGGCTGGCGCACCGGACATGTCCGGTGTGCACCGGACTGTCCGGTGCACCATGCGACAGACAACCTCCATCAAACGGCTAGTTTGGTGGTTGGGGCTATAAATACCCCCAACCACCCCACATTCAAGTCATCCATGTTTTCAACCTTCCAACCACTTACAAGAGCTAGGCATTCAATTCTAGACACACTCAAGTGATCAAATCCTCTCCAATTCCACACAAAGCTCTAGTGACTAGTGAGAGAGATTTGCCGTGTTCTTTTGAGCTCTTGCGCTTGGATTGCTTCTTTTCTTTCTCATTTGTT
Source organism: Zea luxurians (assembly GCA_029449295.1). Taxonomy (NCBI): domain Eukaryota; kingdom Viridiplantae; phylum Streptophyta; class Magnoliopsida; order Poales; family Poaceae; genus Zea; species Zea luxurians. Next base: position 154,094,079 of record JAOPSE010000004.1, read on the forward strand.
CTTGTGATCAAAACTCATTTGTAACCGAGGCAAGAGACACAAATTGTGTGGTGGTCCTTGCGGGGAAGTTTTGTTCCCGGTTGATTTGAGAAGAGAAGCTCACTCGGTCCAAGGGACCGTTTGAGAGAGGGAAAGGGTTGAGATAGACCCGGCCTTTGTGGCCTCCTCAACGGGGAGTAGGTTTGAGAGAACCGAACCTCGGTAAAACCAATCCACGTGTCTCACTCTTTATTTGCCCGCGATTTGTTTTTGCGCCCTCTCTCTCGGACTCATTATTATTTCTAACGCTAACCCGGCTTGTAGTTGTGATTAAGTTTATAAATTTCAGATTCGCCCTATTTACCCCCCTCTAGGCGACTTTCAGGTTCTTCTCTACTCCTATAAATATCTACTAATATAAAGCAGGAGATTCAAATTTCCAGTTAAATTAAAAATGTGCACAAGATAAACCATAAAACAGCTAAAATGTATTTACCCACAAGGCCACACTTTATTTCCAGTTGTTTGACGATCACACTTCCCCTGTAGGCGCAAATACGTGTCTGAAAATCGGTAGATGAGGTGCTCGACTCCGCCACTGCCGAAGCCCATTACTCCGCACTTCGTCTGGACGACCTCAACATCTAGGCTTCCGCCACGTCGTACAAGAAATAAGTAACAACGTTTTACCTTGAGAATGGCCACCAGGAGCCCTTCGTCTTTGGTTGGTATATATACTTTTGATTGATTGGTTGGTTGGTTGATGAGTATGGCGTAACCTGTTGGCCGACCCATCCATGCAACAGTGGGAAAACTAAAACATTTATGCTATTTTGCATGCACTGTGATTATTTAAATGGCTTCATTTGAAAAAAGGGTTTTATGAGAGAAATCATGAAGAGAAAAATGATGAGAATTCAGATAGCGACCTTGCATTCACTGGTGAGATTTTATTATATGTTGTAGCATATTTTACTTCGTTGGTTTCATGTTTTTGAAGAGTTTGTAGGCTGACTTCGAAGTTCCAATGAGGTTCATTGTGACTGGAAACTCAGTACGGCAGAAACACACAACCTTATGATAGGAGCTTCAATAATCTGCACAATCAGGTGCATGTGCATTGGCCAGATTTCAGATTTGGCAGGTTTGGGTTTGCATAGCTTATTTGGAGTCTATGCAGATGATTAGATTTGCTGAAAAATAAAGGTAACTCCATTCACACTCGATGGTGCTTTGACACCACCCTTTCTTTTCTTTTTATGAGAATGCTTCACTACCGTCTACTGCGAGTAACAGCATGGAATCTTTACCAATACTACAATACGTGTAGATGCTTGTGTTGATTATAGCTTCTCATTATCGTTTTGAGCAACAAATTTACCGCATGTGTCATGTTTTATATAGTTCCTCAATCTACCCACTCTGCCGCCCTATTTGACAGCTCTTTGTAAGAAACTAAGAATATCATATAAATACAGTGTGTGTATATTGTGATATTGACTTGCAAATAATATCGTTCTTGTGTCTATGTGTCGGGGACCATAATTAGGGGTACCCTCAAGACGCCTAATTCTCAGCTGGTAACCCCCATCAGCATAAAGCTGCAGAGGCCTGATGGGTGCGATTAAGTCAGGGATCAGTCCATACGAGCGACTCGATCACGCCTCGCCCGAGCCTAGCCTCGGGCAAGGGCAGCCGACCCCGAGGGGTTTCCGTCTCGCCCGAGGCCCCCTTTTAACGGCGGACACATCTCCGGCTCGCCCGAGGCCTTGCCTTCGCTAAGAAGCAACCCTGACTAAATCGCCGCACCGACCGACCGAGTCGCAGGAGCATTTAACGCAAAGGTAGCCTGACACCTTTATCCTGACGCGCGCCCCCCGGCAGAGCCGAAGTGACCGCCGTCACTTTGCCGCTCCACTGACCGGTCTGACAGAAGGACAGCGCCGCCTGCGCCACTCCGACTGCAGTGCCACTTGACAGAGTGAGACTGACAGGCAGTCAGGCCTTGCCAAAGGCGCCATAGGAAGCTCCGCCCGACCCAGGGCTCGGACTCGGGCAAAGGCCCCGGAAGACGGCAAACTCCGCTCTGCCCGACCCAGGGCTCGGACTCGGGCTAAGGCCCCGGAAGACGGCGAACTCCGCTCCGCCCGACCCAGGGCTCGGACTCGGGCTAAGGCCCCGGAAGACGGCGAACTCCGCTCCGCCCGACCCAGGGCTCGGACTCGGGCTAAGGCCCCGGAAGACGGCGAACTCCGCTCCGCCCGACCCAGGGCTCGAACTCGGGCTAAGGCCCCGGAAGATGGCAAACTCCGCTCCGCCCGACCCAGGGCTCGGACTCGGGCTAAGGCCTCGGAAGACGGCGAACTCCACTCCGCCCGACCCAGGGCTCGGACTCGGGCTAAGGCCCCGGAAGACGGCGAACTCCGCTCCGCCTGACCCAGGGCTCGGACTCGGGCTAGGCCCCAGAAAACGACAAACTCCGCTTCGCCCGACCCCAGGGGTCGGACTCCGCCCTGGCCTCTGCCGAACGACCTCCGCCTCGCCCGACCCAGGAGCTCGGGCTCGGCCTCGGCCATGAAAGACAGACTCGACCTCGGCTTCGGAGGAGCCTCCACGTCGCCCGACCTAGGGCACAAGCCCGCCACGTCAACAGGAAGCGCCATCATCACCCTACCCCGAGCCGACTCGGGCCGCAGAGAACAAGACCGGTGTCCCATCTGGCTAGCTCCGCCAGATAGGCAATGATGGCGCCCCGCTAGCCCCGTGACGACGGCGGCTCTCAGCTCCCTTACGGAAGCAGGGGGACGTCAGCAAGGACCCAGCCGCTCCGACAGCTGTCCCTCCGCCAGGCTCCGTTGCTCCACCGACAGCCACGACACCACACCAGCAGGGTGCCAAGATCTCTCCGGCTGCCACATTGGCATGTACTTAGGGCGCTGGCTCTCCCCCACTAGACACGTAGCACTCTGCTACACCCCCATTGTACACCTGGATCCTCTCCTTGCGCCTATAAAAGGAAGGACCAGGGCCTTCTTAGAGGAGGTTGGCCGCGCAGGGACGAGGACGGGGCAGGCGCTCTCTTGGGGCCGCTCGCTTCCCTCACCCGCGTGGACGCTTGTAACCCCCTACTGCAAGCGCACCCGACCTGGGCGCGGGACGAACACGAAGGCTGCGGGATTTCCACCTCTCTCACGACCCGTCTCCGGCCACCTCGCTTTCCCCCCTTTGTGCTCGCCCACGCGCTCGACCCATCTGGGCTAGGGCACGCGGCACACTCACTCGTCGGCTTAGGGACCCCCCGGTCTCGAAACGCCGACAGTTGGCGCGCCAGGTAGGGGCCTGCTGCATGTTGACGAGCAGTTTCCTGTCAAGCTCCAGATGGGCAGTCTCCAACGACCTCTCCAACCCGGGACGGTGCTCCGTTTCGGGAGTCTCGAGTTCATGTCTCTCGACGGCAGCTACGACATGATACTCCTTCCACCGCCGCGTGACGACGACAATGGCGGCCGACAGCCCGCCCGCCGGCGGCAGAATCGACGACGTCTTCCCCGCGTGGTGGAAGAACAACATTCGAGCTCGCCCCGTCCTCTCCCCTGCCATCGGAGGAGGAGGCGGGGCAACCAAGGCCGAGCGGGAGGCCGCGCTCCATCGGCTGTCGAGCGAATCGACGTCCCCAGTGCCCCAACGGAGGGCGCGTCGGGCGTCGACCTCGCGTTTGAGACGAAGGCGAGCGCCGTCCCCCCGCGACACGCCAATCCCGAGCAAGTGGATGATGCCAGCACGCTCGCGGAGGGCCTGCAAGACGTCGCCCTCGTACCCAAGACGACGGCGCAATCAGTCCCCGACGTGACTATGTCGCTCCTCGTCGACCAAAAGGTACCGACTGATTCCCATCCTACGTCATTCCGACTCGGCCTCAACCCGCCTAGCGACCTCGCTTTGGCGGGCGCTCATGTTGAGGCGAGTGCAACCTCTCTGGGGTTTCGTATGCGGTCGCCTTGGGACCGATTGACGGACGTCTCGACCTACGGGCCCTCTGGGTCCGAGGAAGATGACGATCCCAGCGTCTGTTGGGATTTCTCTGGATTTGGCAACCCCAGTGCCATGCGGGACTTTGTGACCGCATGTGACTACTGCCTCTCCGACTGTTCCGACGGCAGCCGCAGCCTTGACGACAAGGACTGCGGCCCAAGCCGCGAATGTTTTCACGTCGAGCTAGGGGATCCCTCCGAAGGCAACCATCTTGGCATGCCGGAGGACGGTGATCTCCCTAGGCCGGTGCCTCGCGCCGACATCCCGCGGGAGCTAGCTGTGGTCCCCGTTCCGGCGGGGGGTCACGACCCACAACTCGAGCAAGTCCGCGGGGCGCAGGCCAGGCTCGACGAGGGAGCAGGAGCGCTCGAGTCGATCCGCCGGGACGTCGGGCAGGTATGGGCGGGCCAACCCCCGGCCGGAGAAATACGTCACCTGCCCCAGGGTTTCCAGCACCGCGTCGCCAACGATGTCAGGGATAGGCCGCCACCCGCATCCAGCGGGGTCGGTCAGAACCTGGCAGCTGCAGCGATGCTCCTCCGCGCGATGCTAGAACCATCAACCACCGAGGGTCGGCGAATCCAGGGAGAGCTCAAGAATCTCCTGGAAGGCGCTGCGGCCCGGCGGGCCGAGAGCTCTGCCTCCCGAAGGCAGGGGTACCCCTCGGAACCTCATGCCGCGACTTCCCGATTCATGCGGGAAGCCTCGGTCTACACCGGGCGCACGCGCAACACCGCGCCTGTGGCCCCGGGCCACCTCGGCAACGAGCACCATCGTCGCGACCGTCGGGCCCGCCTCGACAAAAGGGTGCGCCGAGGCTACCACCCCAGGCGTGGGGGACGCTACGACAGCGGGGAGGATCGGAGTCCCTCGCCCGATCCACCCGGTCCGCAGGCTTTCAGCCGGGCCATCCGGCGGGCGCCGTTCCGGCCCGGTTCCGACCCCCGACTACCACCACAAAGTACTCGGGGGAAACGAGGCCGGAATTGTGGCTCGCAGACTACCGCCTGGCCTGCCAACTGGGTGGAACGGACGATGACAACCTCATCATCCGCAACCTCCCCCTGTTCCTCTCTGACACTGCTCGCGCCTGGTTGGAGCACCTGCCTCCGGGGCAGATCTCCAACTGGGATGATTAGGTCCAAGCCTTCGCCGGCAATTTCCAGGGCACGTACGTGCGCCCCGGGAATTCCTGGGACCTCCGAAGCTGCCGGCAACAGCCGGGAGAGTCTCTTCGGGACTACATCCGGCGATTCTCGAAGCAGCGCACCGAGCTGCACAACATCACCGACTCCGATGTCATCGGCGCGTTCCTTGCTGGCACCACCTGCCGCGACCTGGTGAGCAAGTTGGGTCGCAAGACCCCCACCAGGGCGAGCGAGCTGATGGACATCGCCACCAAGTTCGCCTCTGGCCAGGAGGCGGTCGAGGCCATCTTCCGAAAGGACAAGCTGCCCCAGGGCCGCCCGTCGGAAGAGGCTCCCGAGGCGTCTACTTCGCGCGGCACCAAGAAGAAAGGCAAGAAGAAGTCGCAAGCGAAACGCGACGCCGCCGACGCGGACCTTGTCACCGCTGCCGAGTACAAGAACCCTCGGAAGCCCTCCGGAGGTGCTAACCTCTTCGACAAGATGCTCAAGGAGCCATGCCCCTACCATTAGGGGCCCGTCAAGCACACCCTCGAGGAGTGCGTCATGCTTCGACGCCACTTCCACAAGGCTGGGCCACCCGCAGAGGGTGGCAGGCCCGCGACGACGACAAAAAGGAAGATCACCAAGCAGGAGAGTTCCCCGAGGTCCGCGACTGCTTCATGATCTACGGAGGGCATGCGGCGAATGCCTCGGCTCGGCATCACAAGCGAGAGCGTCGGGAGGTCTGCTCGGTGAAGGTGGCGGCGCCAGTCTACCTAGACTGGTCCGACAAGCCCATCACCTTCGACCAAGCTGATCACCCCGACTACGTGCCGAGCCCGGGGAAATACCCGCTCGTCGTCGACCCCATCATCGGCGACGTCAGGCTCACCAAGGTCCTGATGGATGGGGGCAGCTGCCTCAACATCATCTACGCCGAGACCCTCAGGCTCCTGCGCGTCGATCTGTCCTCCGTCCGAGCAGGCGCTGCGCCCTTCCATGGGATCATTCCTGAGAAGCGCGTCCAGCCCCTCGGACGGCTCGACCTTCCTGTCTGCTTCGGAACGCCCTCCAACTTCCGAAGGGAGATTTTGACGTTCGAGGTGGTCGGGTTCCGAGGAACCTACCACGCGGTATTGGGGAGGCCATGCTACACGAAGTTCATGGCCGTCCCCAACTACACCTACCTGAAGCTCAAGATGCCGGGCCCCAACGGGGTCATCACCGTCGGCCCCACGTACAAACACGCGTTCGAATGCGACGTGGAGTGCGTGGAGTACGCCGAGGCCCTCGCCGAGTCCGAGGCCCTCATCGCCGACCTGGAGAACCTCTCCAGAGAGGTGCCAGACGTGAAGCGACACGCCGGCAATTTCGAGCCAGCGGAGACGGTTAAGGCCGTCCCTCTCGACCCCAGTGGCGACACCTCCAAGCAGATCCGGATCGGTTCCGGGCTCGACCCCAAATAGGAAGCAGTGCTCGTCGACTTTCTCCGCGCAAACGCCGACGTCTTTGCGTGGAGTCCCTCGGACATGCCCGGCATACCGAGGGATGTCGCCGAGCACTCGCTGGATATTCGGGCCGGAGCCCGACCGGTCAGGCAGCCTCTGCGCCGATTCGATGAGGAGAAGCGCAGAGTGATAGGCGAGGAGATCCACAAGCTAATGGCAGCAGGGTTCATCAAAGAGGTATTCCATCCCGAATGGCTTGCCAACCCTGTGCTTGTTTGAAAGAAAGGGGGGAAATGGCGGATGTGTGTAGACTACACTGGTCTCAACAAAGCATGTCCGAAGGTTCCCTACCCTCTACCTCGCATCGATCAAATCGTGGATTCCACTGCTGGGTGCGAAACCCTGTCTTTCCTCGATGCCTACTCAGGGTATCATCAAATCAAGATGAAAGAGTCCGACCAGCTCGCGACTTCTTTCATCACGCCCTTCGGCATGTACTGCTATGTCACCATGCCGTTCGGTTTGAGGAACGCGAGTGCGACGTACCAGCGGTGCATGAACCATGTGTTCGGCGAACACATCGGTCGTACGGTCGAGGCCTACGTCGATGACATCGTAGTCAAGACAAGGAAAGCCTCCGACCTCCTCTCCGACCTTGAAGTGACATTCCGGTGTCTCAAGGCAAAGGACGTCAAGCTCAATCCCGAGAAGTGTGTCTTCGGGGTGCCCCGAGGCATGCTCCTGGGGTTCATCGTCTCCGAGCGGGGCATCGAAGCCAACCCGGAGAAGATCGCATCCATCACCAGCATGGGGCCCGTCAAGGACTTAAAAGGTGTACAGAGGGTCATGGGATGTCTCGCGGCCTTGAGCCGTTTCATCTCACGCCTCGGCGAAAGAGGCCTGCCTCTGTACCGCCTCTTAAGGAAGGCCGAGTGCTTCACTTGGACCCCTGAGGCCGAGGAAGCTCTCGGGAACCTGAAGGCGCTCCTCACCAAGGCGCTTATCTTGGTACCGCCAGCTGATGGAGAAGCCCTCTTGGTCTACGTCGCCGCGACCACTCAGGTGGTTAGCGCCGCGATCGTGGTCGAAAGGCAAGAAGAGGGGCATGCATTGCCCGTTCAGAGGCCAGTTTACTTCGTCAGCGAGGTGCTGTCCGAAACTAAGATCCGCTACCCACAAGTTCAGAAGCTACTGTATGCAGTGATCCTGACGAGGCGAAAGTTGCGACATTACTTCGAGTCTCATCCGGTAACTGTGGTGTCATCCTTCCCCCTGGGGGAGATCATCCAGTGCCGAGAGGCCTCGGGCAGGATCGCAAAGTGGGCGGTGGAAATCATGGGCGAGACAATCTCGTGCGCCCCTCGGAAGGCCATCAAGTCCCAGGTATTGGCGGACTTCGTAGCCGAATGGGTCGACACCCAGCTGCCGACGGCTCCGATCCAACCGGAGCTCTGGATCATGTTTTTCGACGGGTCGCTGATGAAGACGGGAGCCGGCGCGGGCCTGCTCTTCGTCTCGCCCCTCGGGAAACACCTACGCTACGTGCTGCGCCTCCATTTCCCGGTGTCCAACAATGTGGCTGAGTACGAAGCTCTGATCAACGGATTGCGAATCGCCATCGAGCTAGGGGTCCGACGCCTCGACGCTCGCGGCGACTCGTAGCTCGTCATCGACCAAGTCATGAAGAACTCCCACTGCCGCGACCTGAAGATGGAGGCCTACTGCGATGAGGTTCGGCGCCTGGAAGACAAGTTCTACGGGCTCGAGCTTAACCACATCGCCCGGCGCTACAACGAGACTGCGGACGAGCTGGCAAAAATAGCCTCGGGGCGAACGACGGTTCCCCCGGACGTCTTCTCCCGGGATCTGCACCAACCCTCCATCAAGATCAACGACACACCCGAGTCCGAGGTACCCTCGGCCCAGCCCGAGGCGTCCTCGGTTCAGCCCGAGGTACCCTCGGCCCCCGAGGGCGAGGCGCTGCGCATCGAGGAGGAGCGGAGCGGGGTCACGCCTGATCGAGATTGGCAGACCCCGTACCTGCAATATCTCCGCCAAGGAGAGCTACCCCTCGACCAAGCCGAGGCTCGGCGGGTAGCGCGACGCGCCAAGTCGTTCGTCTTGCTGGGCGATGAGAAGGAGCTCTACCACCGTAGCCCCTCGGGCATCCTCCAGCGATGCATCTCCATCACCGAAGGTCAGGAACTCCTGCAAGAGATACACTCGGGGGCTTGCGGCCATCATGCAGCGCCTCGAGCCCTCGTCGGGAACGCTTTCCGGCAAGGCTTCTACTGGCCGACGGCGGTGGCTGACGCCACTAGAATTGTCCGCACCTGCGAAGGGTGTCAATTCTATGCGAAGCAGACCCACCTGCCCGCTCAGGCTCTGCAGACGATACCCATCACCTGGCCCTTCGCTGTGTGGGGTCTGGACCTCGTCGGTCCCCTGCAGAAGGCGCCCGGGGGCTACACGCACCTGCTGGTCGCCGTCGACAAATCCCATAAGTGGATCGAGGTTCGACCCCTGAACAGCATCAGGTCCGAGCAGGCGGTGGTGTTCTTCACCAACATCATCCATCGCTTCGGGGTCCCAAACTCCATCATCACCGACAACGGCACCCAGTTCACCGGCAAAAAATTCTTGGATTTTTGCGAGGATCACCACATCTGGGTGGACTGGGCTGCCGTAGCTCATCCCATGTCAAATGCGCAAGTAGAGCGTGCCAACAGCATGATTCTACAAGGGCTCAAGCCTCGGATTTACAACGACCTCAACAAGTTCGGCAAGCGATGGATGAAGGAACTCCCCTCGGTGGTCTGGAGCCTGAGGACAACGCCAAGCTGAGCCACGGGTTTCACGCCGTTCTTCCTGGTCTACGGGGCTGAGGCCGTCTTGCCCACTGACCTGGAATACGGCTCCCCGAGGACGAGGGCCTACGACGATCAAAGCAACCAAGCTAGCCGAGAAGACTCGCTGGACCAGCTGGAAGAGGCTCGGGACAGGGCCTTACTACACTCGGCGCGGTATCAGCAGTCCCTGCGACGCTACCACGCCCGAGGGGTCCGACCCTGAGACCTCCAGGTGGGCGACCTGGTGCTTCGGCTGCGGCAAGACGCCCGAGGGAGGCACAAGCTCACGCCCCCCTGGGAGGGGCCATTCGTCATCGCCAAAGTTCTGAAGCCCGGAACGTACAAGCTAGCCAACAGTCAAGGCGATGTCGCTTCTACCCTTAAGATGTTTCCAAGTTGTTCATATACCTCGCACCCACGCAAAGTTTAGTCAACAAGGAAGGGTCGGCCTCGCCTCGGCAAAGCCCGACCCTCCCTCGGGGGCTAAAAGGGGGGAAACCCCCTCTGCGTCAAAATTTTCCTCGAAAAAAAAATCTCTTTTACCAGAATATCTTTCGTGCTTTTTGACTACTTCAAAAAGTGGGTCCTGGAAACGACGGAGTACACGTAAGCAGCCAAGGCTGACCGAGCCGAGGGACTCCTACGCCTCCGGGATACGGATACCTCACTCATCACCTTCTGCGATAAGTAACTCGCGTTCGGATAAAGTGGCTCCGCGGATCGAACAAGTCTTTACGTTCGGAAGCCCTTCTGCTGAAGCGATCCTTCGAGCCTTCTCGACCGAGTCGGTGACAGGGCCTCATGGACGGGTGAAAGTACGCGTAAGCGGCAAGGCCGACCGAGCCGAGGGACTCCCACGCCTCCGGGATACGGATACCTCGCTCATCATCTTCCGCGAGAAGCAACTCTCGCTCGCACAAACATCCCTGTTACCGACAAAAAGTCCAGATACTCGAAACAAGAGGAAAAGAGACGCAGCTTTACAACGCAGTGAGGGTGTGTGTTCTGGCCTCGACGGCCGCACAAGGCACACGCTACAAGACAATCTGATCCTGCAGGTTCGGGTCTTGATGCTGGAAGGGGGCAGCAACACCCTCGGCATCGACGGCACCTTCGGCGAGGCCCGACCTAGCCTCGGACGGCGACGCGGTCCGAGGTTCTCCGCTCTGAAGGACGACGTCATCATCACGCCCGGGCAATCGCTGCCAGGGACTTCTCCGGGAATCCGGCCCGAGCAGGCGGCTCGGCCGGTTACCCCTGGGGCCTCGGCCAACCATCTTCCAAGGGCGCCAGCCCGACCCGAGGCCTCGGCTGATCAACTCCGACGTCGATCCTGCCAACGGACAACCCGGCTAGGCTCCGGCCAACCAGGTTTCATTTTCGAGCCAACTCCGCCTCTGTTCATACTGATATCGCTACCCCTGGCCTCGGCTCGTCGAAGAGCGGCCGAGGGGTCTCTTTAACTAAGCTAGAGGAACCTCGGACAGCAAGGCCGACCGAGCCGAGGGACTCCTACGCCTCCGGGATACGGATACCTCACTCGTCACCTTGACACGGGTGAAAGGGAAATGTGCCCTTGGGCCATTTCTAAGTATTTTGGTGATTTAGTGCCCAACACAGGTGCCTAATTGTAAAATGGTGGACAAAGTACAAATCAAGGATAAAGGTATGTTTCTAAGCCTTAGTACATTGGTTTTGAATACTAATATACTTGTCTAAGTGTTAGAAACAGAAAGTAGAAGAAAAGAAGAGAGGAGTAAAAGACTTGGCTGAGTGCAGCCAAGACTCAGCTCGGTCTGGAGCACCGGACTGTCCGGTGTGCACCGGACAGTGTCCGGTGCGCCAGGCTGACTCGGCGCGAATAGGCTGCTCTCGGGAATTCGCCGACGGCGTACGGCTAAAATTCACCGGACTGTCCGGTGTGCACCGGATTGTCCGGTGAGCCAACGGTCGGCGGGGCCAACGGTCGGCCGCGCGATCTGCGCGGGACACGTGGCCGGGCCAACGGTCAGAAGACGGCACCGGACTGTCCGGTGTGCACCGGACATGTCCGGTGCGCCAACGGCTTCCAGATCTACAACGGTCGGCAACGGTCGGAAGCGCCAGTTATGGAAACAAATCGGGCACCGGACAGTGTCCGGTGTGCACCGGACTGTCCGGTGCCCCCGACGACAGAAGGCAAGGATGGCCTTCCGGATTTGCTCTCAACGGCTCCTAGCTGCCTTGGGGCTATAAAAGGGGCCCCTAGGCGCATGGAGGAGACACACAAGCAACCTTTGAGCATTCTTGATCATCCACACTCAGTCTTTGCGCATTCGTTTGTCATTCTAAGTGATTCGAGCTCCGTTCTAGTGAGAACTTTGTGATACTCTTGTGAGCTCGATTCTTGGCCGTGTGTGTGCGCGTTTCGCTGTGGATTTGTGTGTGTTGCTTCCCTCCCTTACTCTGTGCTTCGTTGTGATCATATACTTGTAAGGGCAAGAGACTCCAATTTGTGGAGATTCCTTGCAAACGGGATAGTGAAAGGAAAAACAAAACACCGTGGTATTCAAGTGGGTCTTTGGACCGCTTGAGAGGGGTTGATTGCAACCCTCGTCCGTTGGGACGCCACAACGTGGAGTAGGCAAGCGTTGGTCTTGGCCGAACCACGGGATAAACCACTGTGTCACCTCTGTGCTTGATCTCTTGTGGTATTGTGTTTTGTTGAGACTTCTCTTTAGCCACTTGGCAACTATTGTGCTAACACTTAAAAAGTTTTTATGGCTTAAGTTTTAAGTTTTCACAGGATCACCTATTCACCCCCCCTCTAGGTGCTCTCAATTGGTATCAGAGCCGTTCTCTTCACAAAGGGACAAACCGCCCGAAGAGATGGATCCTAAGGGGAAGGGTATCGTGATCAACGACAAAGAGAAGGAATCCTTCGTCAACGAATCGAAGGACGACAAGCCTACCGACTCCGGCTCGGGTCATAGACGGAAGGAAGGGAAGAAGAAGAAGACAAGGCGCATCAAGGAGATCGTCTACTACGACAGCGATGAGTCTACTTCTTCCCAAAAGGACGAAGACCACAACGACTACGAGAGAAGGAAACCGGTTAATTCGAACTTTTCTTTTGATTACTCTCGTATTCCGCAAAGTTCACATTCACATTTGCTCTCCATTCCACTCGGCAAGCCCCCACACTTTGATGGAGAGGACTACGGATTTTGGAGCCACAAAATGCGTAGTCACCTATTCTCTCTCCATCCTAGTATATGGGAGATTGTAGAGAGTGGAATGCACTTTGATAGTTCGGATAGTCCCATGTTCATTAATGAACAAATTCATAAGAATGCACAAGCTACTACTGTTCTTCTAGCTTCCTTGTGCAGGGATGAATACCATAAAGTGAGCGGCTTGGATAACGCCAAGCAAATCTGGGACACCCTCAAGATTTCTCATGAGGGGAACAACGTCACCTTGCTCACCAAGATGGAGTTGGTGGAGGGTGAGCTTGGACGGTTCGCAATGATAAGGGGCGAGGAGCCGACGCAAACATACAACCGGCTCAAGACCCTTATCAACAAGATAAGGAGCTACGGAAGCACACGATGGACGGACCACGACGTCGTCCGCCTAATGCTCAGGTCATTTACTGTTCTTGATCCTCATTTGGTGAACAATATACGTGAAAATCCCAGGTACACCAAGATGTCGCCCGAAGAAGTTCTTGGGAAATTTGTTAGCGGGCGAATGATGATCAAGGAGGCGAGGTATGTGGACGACGCCTTGAATGGTCCGATCAACGAGCCGCAACCCCTTGCTCTCAAGGCAACACGAAGCAAGGAGGCGCTACCCAGCAAGGTGGCACAGATTGAGGCGGCCGGACTCAATGATGAAGAGATGGCTCTCATCATCAAGAGATTCAAGACGGCGCTAAATGGTCGCAAGGGGCAGCCAAGCAAGACCAAGACAAAGGGGAAGCGCTCATGCTTCAAATGCGGTAAGCTTGGTCATTTTATCGCTAACTGTCCCGATAATGAAAGTGACCAGGAAAAGGGGAACAAAAGAGAGAAGAAGAAGCAATACAAGAAGGCAAAGGGCGAGGCGCATCTAGGAAAGGAGTGGGACTCGGATTGCTCCTCCTCCGACTCCGGCAATGAAGGACTCGCTGCTACTGCCTTCAACAAGTCTTCCCTCTTCCCCAACGAGCGTCTCACATGCCTTATGGCAAGGGAGAAGAAGGTGAGTACTCAAGACTCCACTTATGCTTCGTCTAGTGATAATGAGTCTAGTGATGATGATGACATAGATTATTCATGCTTGTTCAAGGGCTTAGATAGATCTAAGATAGATAAAATCAATGAATTGATTGATGCATTGAATGAAAAGGATAGGCTTTTAGAAAAGCAAGAGGATTTATTGTATGATGAACATGATAAATTTGTAGAGGCACAAAAATCATATGCTTTAGAAGTGAAAAGAAATGAAATGCTTTCTTATGAACTATCTACTTGTCATGAAACCATTTCTACTTTACAAGGTGTTAACAATGATTTAAATGCTAAGTTAGAAGTAGCAAATAAATCTAATTCTTGTGTAGAACGTGTTATGATTTGCACTAGGTGTAAGGATTTCGATGTTGATGCCTGTAGTAAACACCTAGTTTTAATTTCCAAATTAAATGAGGAATTGGCTAGTCTTAATGCCCAACTTAAGACTAGCAAGAGTGAAGTTGATAAAATAAAATTTGCAAGGGATGCCTACACGGTTGGTAGACACCCCTCAATTAAGGATGGTCTTGGCTTCAAGAGAGAGGCCAAGAACTTAACAAGCCATAAGACTCCCATCTTCGTCAAGGAGAAAGGGAAGGCCCCTATGGCTAGTGGTGCTAAAAAGAACCATGCTTTCTTATACCATGATAGGAGACATGCTAGAAATGCTTATAATGATTTTGATTTACATGTTTATGATTCTCATGCCATGTTGGCTTCTAGTTCTTCCTATAAGCACGATAGAGATATGTGTAGGAGAAATGTTGTACATATGCCTAGAAGAAATATTGCTCATGTGCCTAGAAAGAATGTTATTCATGCTCCTAGGAAAGTAGTGAATGAACCTTCTATAATTTATTGTGCTTTAAACACTTCCTTTGCTATTTGTAGAAAGGATAGGAAAATAGTTGCTAGGAAGTTAGGGGCAAAATGCAAGGGAGACAGGACTTGCATTTGGGTCCCTAAGGACATTTGTGCTAACCTTGCAGGACCCAACATGAGTTGGGTACCTAAGACCCAAGCCTAAATTTGCCTTGCAGGTTTATGCATCCGGGGGTTCAAGCTGGATTATCGACATCGGATGCACAAACCATATGACGGGGGAGAAGAAGATGTTCACCTCCTACGTCAAAAATAAGGATTCCCAAGATTCAATTATATTCGGTGATGGGAATCAAGGCAAGGTAAAAGGGTTAGGTAAAATTGCAATTTCTAATGAGCACTCAATTTCAAATGTGTTTTTAGTTGAGTCTCTTGGTTACAATTTGCTATCTGTTAGTCAACTATGCAACATGGGATATAATTGCCTTTTTACTAATGTAGATGTGTCTGTCTTTAGAAGATGTGATGGTTCACTAGCTTTTAAGGGTGTACTAGACGGCAAGCTTTACTTAGTTGATTTTGCAAAAGAAGAGGCCGGTCTAGATGCATGCTTAATGGCTAAGACTTGCATGGGCTGGCTGTGGCATCGCCGCTTAGCACATGTGGGGATGAAGAACCTCCACAAGCTTCTAAAGGGAGAACACGTGATAGGTCTAACAAATGTTTATTTTGAAAAAGATAGACCTTGTGCAGCTTGTCAAGCAGGTAAACAGGTAGGAGGAGCACATCACAGCAAGAATGTGATGACCACATCAAGACCTCTGGAGCTGCTGCATATGGACCTCTTCGGACCCGTCGCCTATCTAAGCATAGGAGGAAGTAAGTATGGTTTAGTTATTGTTGATGACTTTTCCCGCTTCACTTGGGTGTTCTTTTTGCAGGATAAGTCTGAAACCCAAGGGACCCTCAAGCGCTTCCTCAGGAGAGCTCAAAATGAGTTTGAGCTCAAGGTGAAGAAGATTAGGAGCGACAACGGGTCCGAGTTCAAGAACCTTCAAGTGGAGGAGTTTCTTGAGGAGGAAGGGATCAAGCACGAGTTCTCCGCTCCCTACACACCACAGCAAAATGGTGTGGTAGAGAGGAAGAACAGGACGCTAATCGATATGGCAAGGACGATGCTTGGAGAGTTCAAGACCCCCGAGTGCTTTTGGTCGGAAGCTGTGAACACGGCTTGCCACGCCATCAACAGGGTCTATCTTCATTGACTCCTTAAGAAGACTTCGTATGAGCTACTAACCGGTAACAAACCCAATGTATCTTACTTTCGTGTATTTGGGAGCAAGTGCTACATTCTAGTGAAGAAGGGTAGAAATTCTAAGTTTGCTCCCAAAGCTGTAGAAGGGTTTTTATTAGGTTATGATTCAAATACAAAGGCGTATAGGGTCTTCAACAAATCATCGGGTTTGGTTGAAGTCTCTAGCGACGTTGTATTTGATGAGACTAATGGCTCTCCAAGAGAGCAAGTTGTTGATTGTGATGATGTAGATGAAGAAGATGTTCCAACGGCCGCTATACGAACCATGGCGATTGGAGACGTTCGGCCACAGGAACAAGATGAACGAGATCAACCTTCTTCCTCAACGACGGTGCATCCCCCAACTCAAGACGATGAATAGGTTCATCAACAGGAGGCGTGTGATCAAGGGGGAGCACAAGATGATCATGTGATGGAGGAAGAAGCGCAACCGGCACCTCCAACTCAAGTTCGAGCGATGATTCAAAGGGATCATCCCGTCGACCAAATTCTGGGTGACATTAGCAAGGGAGTAACTACTCGGTCTCGACTAGTTAATTTTTGTGAACATTACTCTTTTGTCTCCTCTATTGAGCCTTTCAGGTTAGAGGAGGCCTTGCTAGATCCGGATTGGGTGTTGGCCATGCAGGAGGAACTTAACAACTTCAAGCGCAATGAAGTTTGGACGCTGGTGCCTCGTCCCAAGCAAAATGTTGTGGGAACCAAGTGGGTGTTCCGCAACAAACAAGACGAGCACGGAGTGGTGACAAGGAACAAGGCTCGACTTATGGCAAAAGGTTATGCCCAAGTCGCAGGTTTGGACTTTGAGGAAACTTTTGCTCCTGTGGCTAGGCTAGAGTCCATTCGTATCTTGCTAGCATATGCCGCTCACCATTCTTTCAGGTTGTACCAAATAGATGTGAAGAGCGCTTTCCTCAACGGGCCAATAAAGGAGGAGGTGTACGTGGAGCAACCCCTTGGCTTCGAGGATGAGCGGTACCCCGACCACGTGTGTAAGCTCTCTAAGGCGCTCTATGGACTTAAACAAGCCCCAAGAGCATGGTATGAATGCCTTAGAGATTTCTTAATTGCTAATGCTTTCAAGGTTGGGAAAGCCGATCCAACTCTTTTCACTAAGACTTGTGATGGTGATTTGTTTGTGTGCCAAATTTATGTCGATGACATAATATTTGGTTCTACTAATCAAAAGTCTTGTGAAGAGTTTAGCAGGGTGATGACGCAGAAATTCGAGATGTCGATGATGGGCGAGTTGAACTACTTCCTTGGGTTCCAAGTGAAGCAACTCAAGGACGGCACCTTCATCTCCCAAACGAAGTACACGCAAGATCTGCTAAAGCGGTTTGGGATGAAGGACGCCAAGCCCGCAAAGACTCCGATGGGAACCGACGGACACACCGACCTCAACAAAGGAGGTAAGTCCGTTGATCAAAAAGCATACCGGTCAATGATAGGGTCTTTGCTTTATTTATGTGCTAGTAGACCGGATATTATGCTTAGCGTATGCATGTGTGCTAGATTTCAATCCGATCCTAAGGAGTGTCACTTGGTGGCGGTGAAGCGAATTCTTAGATATTTAGTCGCTACGCCTTGCTTCGGGATCTGGTATCCAAAGGGGTCTAACTTTGACTTGATTGGGTACTCAGATTCCGACTATGCTGGATGTAAGGTCGATAGGAAGAGTACATCGGGGACGTGCCAATTCTTAGGAAGGTCCCTGGTGTCATGGAACTCTAAGAAACAAACATCCGTTGCCCTATCCACTGCTGAGGCCGAGTACGTTGCCGCAGGACAATGTTGCGCGCAACTACTTTGGATGAGGCAAACCCTCCGGGACTTTGGCTACAATCTGAGCAAAGTCCCACTCCTATGTGATAATGAGAGTGCTATCCGAATAGCGGAAAATCCTGTTGAGCACAGCCGCACAAAGCACATTGACATCCGGCATCACTTTTTGAGAGACCACCAGCAAAAGGGAGATATCGAAGTATTTTATGTTAGCACCGAGAACCAGCTAGCCGATATCTTTACCAAGCCTTTAGATGAGAAGACCTTTTGCAGGCTGCGTAGTGAGCTAAATGTCTTAGATTCGTGGAACTTGGATTGAATTGTAGCATACATGTGTTTATGCCTTTGATCATGTTCATTCTGCATTTTGTTGCTTATTATGGTGCTCAAGTTGTACAAACACTCCCTGGACCTCACAAGTCTGTTGCAAAGTGATGCACATGTTTAGGGGGAGATGTGTTACAACTTGATCCCTTGAGACTAACCATATGCTTGAGTTTGTTTGATTTAGTCTCAAAGGAGAATTGAAAGGGAAAAGGTGGACTTGGATCATGCAAGACTTCCACTGCACTCCGATGAGAGGGTAACTTATTCCAAGTCCATCTCAAGAACTCTCATTGCCATTTGCTCTAAATTGAAGATTTTGGTGAGGCAATGGGGTTAAAGGGCCAAGATTGATCCCGTTTTGGTGCTTGATGCCAAAGGGGGAGAAAATAAAGGCCAAAGCGATAAATGGATCAGCTACCACTTGAGAAATTTGAAAATAGTAGAGTAGAGTTTTTGGTTTGTCAAAACTCTTTTATTGTCTCTTTTGGCTTCTTGTGGGGAGAAATAGTAATTATGGGAAAAAGGGGGAGTTTTTGACATCTTTGATCAATCTCTCTTGAAATGACTCTCTTTTTGCTTCAACATGTGTGTTTGACTTAGAGATAGAGATTTGAGTTTGATTTGCAAAAACAAACCAAGTGGTGGCATAGAGTGATCCATATATGTCAAAATTGAACCAAAATAATTTGAGTACTTATTTGAAGTGTTGTTGTACTTGTTCTACTTGCTTTATGTTGTGTTGGCATAAATCACCAAAAAGGGGGAGATTGAAAGGGAAATGTGCCCTTGGGCCATTTCTAAGTATTTTGGTGATTTAGTGCCCAACACAGGTGCCTAATTGTAAAATGGTGGACAAAGTACAAATCAAGGATAAAGGTATGTTTCTAAGCCTTAGTACATTGGTTTTGAATACTAATATACTTGTCTAAGTGTTAGAAACAGAAAGTAGAAGAAAAGAAGAGAGGAGTAAAAGACTTAGCTGAGTGCAGCCAAGACTCAGCTCGGTCTGGAGCATCGGACTGTCCGGTGTGCACCGGACAGTGTCCGGTGCGCCAGGCTGACTCGGCGCGAACAGGCTGCTCTCGGGAATTCGCCGACGGCGTACGGCTAAAATTCACCGGACTGTCCGGTGTGCACCGGACTGTCCGGTGAGCCAACGGTCGGCGGGGCCAACGGTCGGCCGCGCGATCTGCGCGGGACAGTGTCCGGTGTGCACCGGACTGTCCGGTGCCCCCGACGACAGAAGGCAAGGATGGCCTTCCGGATTTGCTCTCAACGGCTCCTAGCTGCCTTGGGGCTATAAAAGGGGCCCCTAGGCGCATGGAGGAGACACACAAGCAACCTTTGAGCATTCTTGATCATCCACACTCAGTCTTTGCGCATTCGTTAGTCATTCTAAGTGATTCGAGCTCCGTTCTAGTGAGAACTTTGTGATACTCTTGTGAGCTCGATTCTTGGCCGTGTGTGTGCGCGTTTCGCTGTGGATTTGTGTGTGTTGCTTCCCTCCCTTACTCTGTGCTTCGTTTTGATCATATACTTGTAAGGGCAAGAGACTCCAATTTGTGGAGATTCCTTACAAACGGGATAGTGAAAGGAAAAACAAAACACCGTGGTATTCAAGTGGGTCTTTGGACCGCTTGAGAGGGGTTGATTGCAACCCTCGTCCGTTGGGACGCCACAACGTGGAGTAGGCAAGCGTTGGTCTTGGCCGAACCACGGGATAAACCACTGTGTCACCTCTGTGCTTGATCTCTTGTGGTATTGTGTTTTGTTGAGACTTCTCTTTAGCCACTTGGCAACTATTGTGCTAACACTTAACAAGTTTTTGTGGCTTAAGTTTTAAGTTTTCACAGGATCACCTATTCACCCCCCCTCTAGGTGCTCTCAACGGGGCGACTCATGCTTGGTGAAGCGGTTCAGATAATCAGCAGACGAGTCTTAGTGCTCAAAAATGAGGAAAAAACACGACTCCGTGCCGTAATTACATACATGTTCAGGCCTCGACAGCCGCAACGAACAAAAACACTGGCATTCGGAGTGCCATTACAAACGGAACTCCGGTTCCGTCTCCGTGGGCGCGAACGACCCCACAAGATTGGGGAGCCCGCGGAGCGATCGCGGGCCGACGGGTGGCCCGCCGCCGCCCGGCCCGGCGACAGCGGTAACTACCCTCGCCCCGAGCAAAGAAGCAGCTTCAGCAGCGGCTTTGGGGCGGGTGTTATGGCAGAAGGACTCTCACCCACCGAGGACGAGAGCCAGCCATTCAGGCCGGGAGACGGAGACCCAGGGCTACTAGCGGAGTTGGCAATCTCATCGGTAGAGAAGCCGTCTCCGTCCGCCGACGCCTCGAAGCACACCGGCAGGTCTTTGCCCTTGCCGGGACCGTCCAGAGCGTGGGCACTGCCCACGTGGTGCGCGGCGCAACCGTCGTCCGGACGGAGGACGTGGTGCTGCACCCTGGCGGTGTGACGGCGACCCGCCTCTCCCGGCATGGCTGGAGGAAGTCTCCGTGAAGCTGGAGGATGCCGTTCTCCCCCAGACGCCAGGGGAAGAAGAGGGCAACCGACCCCCACGGAGGCAGCCCCCCGACTCGCCTCATCCTCCATCTTGGCCTGGATGACGAAAATCCTTGAGGTCGAGGGAGGGGCAGAGGCCGAAGCCCGGCTCGCTTTCCCCCACCATCAAGCCGGAGGTCACCATCTTGGGTGACCGCCGGTGGAGGGGTGCAGCCGGGCCGCATGATGAAAATCCTTGAAGCCGAACGATGGCTGAAAGGTACCAACTCCCACGGAGTTGCGTTCCTCCAACGATGGGGCGAAAAGACAGCGGTTTCCCCCATCCGGGGGCTTGAAAGGTGGAAAGACACGGTGCATAAGGGAGGAAGAAGACATGGTCGCCTTACGAAAGGGGTCGCCCTCCTTTTAAAGGCGACTCTCCCTGCTTGCGCCCCCAACCGTCACGGGCTCAGTCTTCTCCAACACGCTCCAAAGCCCTCCCCTGTGGCGCGGGGGCTGGGTCCCGCATGTCATGCAGACCGGCTCCGAGCAGAAGAAGCCAAACCGCCGCGCGTGGTGCACGCAACCGCCCAGCGGTTACAAGTGACCCTCCACTCTTGCCCAGACCAACGGGCGAAAGGGGCAGGCAGCCATGCAGGTGGCATGCAACCACGCCAAGTGGACGCGCCTCTCCGACTCCCGACACGCCAGCATGGAGGCCCAGGCCCACGCGTCGCGCGACCGGCGCGCCGGATGCTGCATGCAAGCAACTGTACCACTTGCGCCACCACCGCGCCTCCTCGATTGCGGAACCAATACCGCGACTCGAGGCGACCCAGCGCGCGACCCAGCAGCGCCAGCCTGACGCAGCGGTCAACGCGGTCAAAAGTGGGCCGGCAGTGATGACGGTGGCAGGCGCGCAGGAGCAGCGGTCACGTCGTCAGCCAAGCTCACGTCCCATCCGGAGGCAGCGAGAGAACCCCCTCTCACGGCGTGAAGACGACGCGCCCGAGATCCGTTCCTCGAACGGCTCGTGCATGCGCAACGGCAGCCCCGCCAACTACTCGCCCCGTCGCATTAACTCCGCGGCTGGACAGGCGGCGCTTCTGGCAGAAGCAGCGGGCGACGCTTCGCCTTCGCCGAAACAACCGCGCCAAAAAAGGTACGCCGCGTCGTTCGGTTTCGTATCCTTTTTTCCTTTTTTCCTCTTTCTCTATCTCTTACGACAGGGACCGGGAAAGGGGGATACCCCGAAAGGGATCCTTCCCCGTGAAGGAACTAGGCTCCGAGCCTCCTTACTGATCAGGGGTTCGAAGGCTGGCCCCCCGAAGGGTTCAACAGCCGCCTCAGGTCGCGTGGGCCCTACACCCACTACTGGTCAGAGGTTCGAAGGCCGGCCCCCCGAAGGGTTCCACGGCCGCCTCAGGCTACTCGGGCTCCGCGCCCATTACTGATCAGGGGTTCGAAGGCTGGCCCCCGAAGGGTTCACAGTCGCCTCAGACACCGAGCGAGGGATGACCAGGGGTACGTTCGATACATAACCGAGGCTCGGGCTACGCTCCCGAGGTACCCTAGGACATTTCCAAGACCAGCGGGAGCGATCTTGTAACGGAATCCCATCGGAGGGAGGCATCGAGCCCTCGGACCCCGTCGCCAGGGGACCGGGTCCGGCAGATCACCCGTAGGTACTTTTGGGCGTGCCTCTGGGCCCCTAGCCGACCCCCAACGAACGGGGCACGGACGTCCACTCGGATTACCCGCTTGCAGCTCACCGGAGACACCATGTTTGGTGCCCATCGAGGGTAACATGGCGCTCTCCCCCCCTCCTCCTTGCAGAAAGGCGACGTAGGGGCGTATGTAAAAAAGCCGAGTCTGTCCCTGATCGCCCTCTCGCCCTGTGCGGAGGCTCGGGGGCTGCTCTCGCAAACCCGGCTCCGGCCGAACCGTTGACAGCGTCAACATACCATCCCGAGAACTTGGGCCCCGACCGTGCACCCGGGCTACGGCCAGTTCGCATGAGGGAACCACCAGACCAGCCGAAGCATTACGCAAGGCATTAAGACCTCGAAGGAGTGAAACCACTCCTCCGAGGCCTCGGGGGCTACACCCGGCGGGTGCGCTCGCGCGCACCCACCGGAACAAAATGCAACCGAGAAAGGCTGGTCCCCTTGCAAAAAAGTGCGACGAAAGCCTCCAAGCGAGTGCTAACACTCCCTTCGAGGCTCGGGGGCTACTATCGGGGACCATAATTAGGGGTACCCTCAAGACGCCTAATTCTCAGCTGGTAACCCCCATCAGCATAAAGCTGCAGAGGCCTGATGGGTGCGATTAAGTCAGGGATCAGTCCATACGAGCGACTCGATCACGCCTCGCCCGAGCCTAGCCTCGGGCAAGGGCAGCCGACCCCGAGGGTTTCTGTCTCGCCCGAGGCCCCCTTTTAACGGCGGATACATCTCCGGCTCACCCGAGGCCTTGCCTTCGCTAAGAAGCAACCCTGACTAAATCGCCGCGCCGACCGACCGAGTCGCAGGAGCATTTAACGCAAAGGTAGCCTGACACCTTTATCCTGACGCGCGCCCCCCGGCAGAGCCGAAGTGACCGCCGTCACTTCGCCGCTCCACTGACCGGTCTGACAGAAGGACAGCGCCGCCTGCGCCACTCCGACTGCAGTGCCACTTGACAGAGTGAGACTGACAGGCAGTCAGGCCTTGCCAAAGGCGCCATAGGAAGCTCCGCCCGACCCAGGGCTCGGACTCGGGTAAAGGCCCCAGAAGACGGCGAACTCCGCTCCGCCCGACCCAGGGCTCGGACTCGGGCTAAGGCCCCGGAAGACGGCGAACTCCGCTCCGCCCGACCCAGGGCTCAGACTCGGGCTAAGGCCCCGGAAGACGGCGAACTCCGCTCCGCCCGACCCAGGGCTCGGACTCGGGCTAAGGCCCCGGAAGACGGCGAACTCCGCTCCGCCCGACCCAGGGCTCGGACTCGGGCTAAGGCCCCGGAAGACGGCGAACTCCGCTCCGCCCGACCCAGGGCTCGGACTCGGGCTAGGCCCTAGAAGACGACGAACTCCGCTTCGCCCGACCCCAGGGGTCGGACTCCGCCCTGGCCTCTGCCGAACGACCTCTGCCTCGCCCGACCCAGGAGCTCGGGCTCGGCCTCGGCCATGAAAGACAGACTCGACCTCGGCTTCGGAGGAGCCTCCACATCGCCCGACCTAGGGCACAAGCCCGCCGCGTCAACAGGAAGCGCCATCATCACCCTACCCCGAGCCGACTCGGGCCGCAGAGAACAAGACCGGTGTCCCATCTGGCTAGCTCCGCCAGATAGGCAATGATGGCGCCCCGCTAGCCCCGTGACGACGGCGGCTCTCAGCTCCCTTACGGAAGCAGGGGGACGTCAGCAAGGACCCAGCCGCTCCGACAGCTGTCCCTCCGCCAGGCTCCGTTGCTCCACCGACAGCCACGACACCACACCAGCAGGGTGCCAAGATCTCTCCGGCTGCCACATTGGCATGTACTTAGGGCGCTGGCTCTCCCCCGCTAGACACGTAGCACTCTGCTACACCCCCATTGTACACCTGGATCCTCTCCTTGCGCCTATAAAAGGAAAAACCAGGGCCTTCTTAGAGGAGGTTGGCCGCGCGGGGACGAGGACGGGGCAGGCGCTCTCTTGGGGCCGCTCGCTTCCCTCACCCGCGTGGACGCTTGTAACCCCCTACTGCAAGCGCACCCGACCTGGGCGCGGGACGAACACGAAGGCCGTGGGATTTCCACCTCTCTCACGACCCGTCTCCGGCCACCTCGCTTTCCCCCCTTCGCGCTCGCCCACGCGCTCGACCCATCTGGGCTGGGGCATGCGGCACACTCACTCGTCGGCTTAGGGACCCCCCGGTCTCGAAACGCCGACACTATGCTTTATGATTATGTTGTCCTACATCTACAGCTGGGCACGTATTTTATGAGAAACAGGGGAAGATCAATGAAGATTATAAGAAGTTGTAGGATGGATGGTTGGATAATGGGGACAAAGTCCCTCCCGCTGAATTTGCTAAGGTAATAAGGGCCCGAATGATGGGCACTCCTATAATTAAACTATATCCTTCATCTTCATGATTCTTTTCGCCTATATCTGTCTCGTTTTATTGCTACTATATTGTAGGTTAAAAGAGAAGCCTATGAAGGAGCTGAGAAGAATGAGTTAAATAAAATGGAACCATACCCTCTTTTGCTTTTTTGTTGTTGCCTGTTAACACATCTGAAATTCGGAACTAACATGGAATATTGAGGTCGATAATATATGCGATGTTTATTTTTATATAATCATTGTCTACTAACATTTTGTCGTAAAAAATAGATTAGTGTATAAGATGTCAACATATTTGTTTATGATTAAATATTATATATTTACTCTTCAGAAATAATTTGTACGATATTAATAATGTTCGTTCGACATTGTAATCTATTTGGATCGATGTATTTATAATAATATTGTATATTTATATCGTGACCATTGTACCGACGTTGTCTGTCGCTAGGGTCCTCAGTTGTTGGAGGCTCGTCAATTTGCGTTCCGTGGCATCGCACAGGCATTTATCTATAATATAATATGTGATAGTTGGTATAAGGTTAAGATATATGGTAAATATGACTACGACAAATTATGGTATAGGGTAAAGAAGTTTGCTGACAAAGACAGAATATTCCTTTTAAAGTAGAAATTTAGAGTAGTATGAGTGCAAATAGCCTAAAATCTGCTATGTAAATTCATATTCTTGTTTTTAGCATTGAGCTCGTAAAATTTTATAGAAAGTAAACCTCAAATTTTATCATATATATCATCTCAAATAATAGATATAAAATTCAGGTATGATTCAGATATAGATACATGTAATTTTTCACTTTTTGTTGTAGAGAGCAAATAATGTATAAAATAATTTATTAAAAAATATTTTCCATGTAATAATGTGCTTTATAGTACAAAAAAAGTTTAGCATCAAATTTCACACATATCTATTTTAAAATTTTTATGTGATAAACTAATTAATACAATAAAATCTCTCATGAAACTATCATTAAGAATGGCCTCACGGCCAACTCACCAGGTACGAAATACTTGTGGCTTGCTAATTCGCTCGACTCGGCTAGTTAGTAGCTTGGTTTATTTTAATTTTGTAGTGAGCTAAACTAGCATTTTAGCTCGGTTCTCTAATGAGCCAACTTAGGTTAGCTCATGAGCTAGCTCGCAAGCCAAACGAGCCAAGCCACAATACATGTTTGTCTAGTCGTTGGTGTCGTCTCATCTCTCATAGTCTTATCTTCTCATAGTTATGATCTATGATATGGACATGTGTCGTCTCATCTAACGAGCCAAACCGAGCCAAATATTTAGCTCATTAGTATAACGAGCCGAGTCGAGCTGGCTCGTTACAGTAACGAGCCATAACGAGTCGAGTTAGCTCGATATCCACCCTAGGGTAAACAATCTATCGTGGGATGCAACTAGGAACGGTAATAGGTCGGGTCCAGATTAGCTGGAGCAAAACCCACAGGTGATCGCACTCGTGAAGTCTAACTAAACCCATCCATAATCACACCTGCGGATGTAATTTCACACCCGTATCCAGAATCGTCTGGTTTCAGGTCACTCGTGGGTTTTTTACTCAGTGTGCACTTTAAAGAATAGTTCACTACAAGTAATTAAGTATCAACGATGAATAAGTTATATCTACAGATTTAAGTTTTCTCATATTGAGTAGCAACAATACATTTCATGATTCATTAGTCAAATTGTTTATTCAAAATAATTATTGTTGTATCTTAATCATTTTTGCAAAATAAATAATAAACTAAATTTTAGGTCGAGTGCAGTTAACCCACGGGTTAAAATAGAAACAAGCACCTACACTTGTGAAACTGCAGGCTAAGTGCGGATTGCATCTACGGATCAAAATCTTTACCTATATTTATACCCGTCAAATTAGGTATGCGTCGGATTTTGGATACGCTGGTTAAATTGTCATCCCTTTACTCAACACAATGGATGAAAAAAATACGCTACGCCTACGCGTCACTAAAACGGAAGGCGGTGTCGGGGTGTCGCAGCGCTGGCATGTGTTGCAAGCCTGCAAGGCCGCATCACTGGCCATATGATCATTTTCCTGTACAGGCGTCATACGTTGTAGTACGCGGTGTCCTAATTTTATATTCCCGGTATGATGATATCAACTTTGTTTACGTTTTTGTAACAGAGGAGTGTCCAAGAATGTAGGACGCGAACCCCCACACCGTGATGACCAGAGCCAAGATCTTGAAGCCACTCATGGGGTCATGGAACCAGATCACCGCGGCGATGCTCGTCAGGGGCACCCTGACAGCGTTCAGCACGCCGGCGAGGACGGTGGACGCCAGGAACAGCACGCCGGTGCCTCCGAGGACGCCCAGCTGGAACGTGACTGCCGTCCACACCATCAAGTTCGCGTACGCCGCCTGGCCACCGTGCGCAAACCGTGCCGCCTCGCGCCGCATGGCCGGGAAGCCCTCCGCGACGGCGAGGCCCACGGAGGTGAAGGCGAAGGCGCAGAGCGACACCGCCGCCTGCTGCTCCAGAACCACGTGGAACGAGCGCCTACCGAGGGCCCTGGCGAAGACGAGCTCGGAGAGCGCGAAGATGAGGCCGTGGAGCGCCGACCCGAGCACGTCCAGGACGAAGCCGAGCGCGTACTGGCGGGGCGTGACGCCGGGGGGCCTGTCCGACCCGGAGTCCAGCGCGACGATCACCACGCCCGCCGTGATCACGACGACGGCGTTGAGCGAGGACATGTTGAGCCGGTTCTTGGCGATGGCGCGGCCGAAGAGCGCGGAGAAGGCGAGCGACGACGCGGCGACGAGCGAGGCCGTGGACGCCGGGAGGTACGCGTAGGCCCACGCGTACATGAGGTTGTCGGCGGCGCTGAGGAGGCCGAGGAGCACGTACCAGGAGCACAGCGGCAGCGACAGCGGCGTCGGCGACGCCCTGCCGAGGAGGTACAGCGGCAGCAGGAGCAGCGCGGGCAGGGGCCAGCCGGCGACGGCCGCCCACGACAGGATCCACTTGCTCTGCCCGCCCTCGTTGTAGTAGAGCCGCGACAGGAGGCTCGACGCCGGGAACGCGGTGAGCATGGCGCCGCTGCTCAGGAACAGGAGTAGCCAGAAGGAGAAGGGCTTGCTCCGGTACGTCTCCAGGGAGGTGGCGATCACCTCGCCTGCTTTCCGTCTCAGCGACGGTGCGCCATTTGGCTGGGATGTCTCCTCCACCATTGCTATGTTATCTGTTATTACACGTATCAAAGGAAACTGGAAATTCAGAGACGGCCCGCGAACAGCATGCTGATATGAACAAAGGGGATGTGCGAAATGCAGAGTAAAGGAAGCTCCGGATGTATTGGTTCTAGTCATTGCTGATGACCACTTCTAAGATGTATAGGCCAGCAGAATGCTACGATTTACAGTGATGCGTGTGGTTTGATAAAGGAATGAACACATGGACTGAGATTGGATCAGTTTAGAAGCAGGATATATTCAGAGTTTGTGGCAGAACTTCAGGTAACTGATGTCTTTCGCCTCTTGCAATGAGCTTGAAACACAGCTAACATAATGCAAACTAGTGTTTGTCGCGCGCGCGATATTTAATTCGTATGTAAGATTTTAAATTTTACATAATATTATGTACGGGCACGTTATGTTTTCCTTCCGTCCCAAGATAGTAACTGTTTTAGCTCTTAATTCTTATGTTTATATTCAAATAGATTATAATAAATCTATACACATATATAAAACACATATATTACGAATCTATTAATTACTTAAAATAAATATTTAATATAAAACAGAGAGAGTATGAGTTAATATATAGTATATAAAATGTTTAGAAAAAAGTTAGTAAGCAGAAGCATGTGCATAATTTTTTTTGAGTGTGCTGATAATATAATGTATGTAGCATGTTAGAAGTGGACCAAAGCAACATATTAGTTCGATATTTACCTAGTAGCATTGTGTTTATCATCATTAGTATGTCTTCCACTAATCTATTTGTTTTAGTAGCCCAAAATATCCACATGTATATACATATACATAGAAAAGGGGTTGCTCATGACTACATATGTTTTAAGGGCATACCTAGATGTTATGGTCGCTAGGTCAGTGAGGGATTGGACAGGGGTATTGATATGCAAGAACGTCGACCAGGGGTCTCTGCCCACGGCAGAGCAAGATGAGAGTTTCTCCCTTCTAATTCTTGCCTACTTTATTTCTCATCCATTGATTACATAAATAGGCCCTGGCCGCCTCTATCTAGCTAGAGATTATTATCTCCTTAAAACTTTCCTAAAAACTCTCAACAACTACTAAATGGTAACCTTCTTAGATAATCTTAACTAATCTCCTAAATATTCTCAACTAATCTTATAATCTTATATCTAACTATCCTTATCTAATCCCCCTTGGAAGGCCCATGGTTGCTGTTACCGCAGTCCCTCTGTGGGCCTCTTAGGCCCTGACACTACGTCCCTCCTGTACAAGCAGCCCGTCCTCGAGCTGCAGCATGACAGGTGCTCAAAGACCGAGTCTACTTGACCCAAAACCAGACACCTAGAAGACAAGCCTTTTACATCTCGGCTTATCTTATTATTCTGAATCTGAATTTTTTTGACTCCATAAGACAAGGCGGACACCCTCCGCGCATTGGACTTGCACGTGTGCAGCCACCTGTATCCCATGGATGCCATCTGGACGAAAGGAGAGCACATGGACGAGCACCTGGAGTAGGTTGCAACAATAACCAGCGGAGGCGCCCTCGTGGTGGCCGATAGCGGAATGTGGTGGCGCTAAATATTGCGCCCTTGCCGATGACGATGGGAGTGCCTTCCCTACCGCCGCTGTCGTAGAGTTGAAGTTCGTCGCACGCGGGACACGTACCATGCTCGCACTTGGAGATAGCGACTCGGTGCTTCTGCTGATGGCCATCCGACAGGGCGAGATTGCGCCCCCGTGTGCCGAGGTCAACCGTCACCAAGGCTGCCTTGAGCATCTGCCGCCGCATCTCTCGCACTCTCCATCGTGCAAGTAAGCCACGAGCAGCAACTTGTATGCCCACGGCTGCCGACGTCTGGAGCCGTGCGGACAATGCCAGCTGGTGCTGCTCATGTTGTACTGCTGCCTTGATTTACAGCAGCCCTTGCTCAACCTTTTAGAGCGTGGCTTGCATCTTTGCGAGATCAGCCTTTATGTTGGTCCACAAGTCCTCCATCGATGGAGCTGGTGATTATTGAGTCGTGGCTGCCCCTAGTGGCGTCGCCCATGGGGACGAAGACGCCTTCAACGAAAATGATGTGACGAAATTTGGCGTTGTCCCTGGGGATGGGCACGCCGGCGTCCAGGATGTGGTGACAAAATTGGAAGACGATACTGCCCATGGACATAGGGATGCCGGTTGCTAGGATGGCGTGACGAAGGTGGCATGCGGCGCAGCCTATGGAGATGGGGACTTCGGTTGGTAGGACGGTATGACGAAGGTGACATGCGGCTCAGTCCATGGAGATGGGGACACCGGTTGCCAGGATGACGCCGCGAAATTGGCAACAGAAGCCATGTGATCAGATCGAAATCCAAGCTATTCGATACCAGAGGTTATGGGCGCTAGATCGGTGAGGGATTAGAGAGGGGTATTGATGGGCAGGAAAGTCGGCCAAGGGCCTCTGCCCAGAGCCGAGCAAGAGGAGGGTTTCTCACTTCTAATTCTTGCCTACTTTATTTCTCATCTATTGATTACATAAATAGGTCAGCTGGTCGCCCTTATCTAGCTAGAGATCATTATCTGCTTAAAACTCTCCTAAAATCTCTCAACAACTACTAACTGATAACCTTGCTAGATAATCTCAACTAATCTCCTAAATAATCTCAATTAATCTTCTAATCTTATCTCTAACTATTTTTATCTAATCCCACTTGAAGGGCCTACGACTACTACTGCCGCAGCTCTACGTGAGCCTTCTTAGGCCCTGGCACCTAACATCGTACAAAATTATAGATGTCCAATAAGCACGAGGTCCGTGAGTCTGGCACGGAGGCCGTTGTTTGGGCCCGGCACGGCCCGGTTCTATGCGGGCCCGGGCCGGGCTCAGACAAGAAACTAGGCACGGTGGGCTAGTCTGGCACGGCCCGTTTATCTCTAAACCCGTTAAGCCCGCTTTTGGCCCGCTTTTTTCGTGCTAAACGGGCCGGCCCTGTCCGTTTAGGCCCGCTGCGGGCCGGACTCGGACAGAAAATTGAGCCCGCATGCCTAGCCGGCCCGACCCGGTTTTCTAACCGTGTTTGGCGGGCCGAGTCCAAAACGGGCCGGGCTTCACCGGGACCGAGCTCGGGCCGGGCCGGGCGGCCCATTTGCCATCTCTACAAAATACATTAACGGTATTAAACATAAGGATGTTGAAAGCATCAGTTTTCTGATACTGCTGTGGAGACGTTTTTGGAAAGCACTCTTCCCTCGTTTTTCAGCTACCGGTGGCGGCCTGCTGTGGAGACGTTATTGGAGTTATGTAGCAATTTTCATGCTTTTTAAAAGGAAAAAAAACAGCATCCACTGCAGAATCGAACGATTTCTATTTTAAGCATGACGTGGCCCTTCGTGGGTGACGGCTAGCTGCAGGGCTTTAATATATATAATATAAAATAAAATAAAATAGGGGAATTTGATCTATATCATTAAAAGATTATAACTTTAGATATATATTATTTCTATCTCATTTGTATATAGGGTTCACATGAGTCAATGATAATGAAAGGTAGAATACTTACGGTCAAAATAGGATTGGTGTGACCAGTTACTCAGAAACAGGGATTGAATTTCACGATATTATTTTAGTACTTAAAAATCATTATAGTACGTATCATATTGGTCACATGGATATATTAATTTAAGTTGGTCGTTAGGGAAAATGCCGAACCACTTCCAAATTCCAATCATCCGTGTACGGCCATGGCAAATTATTCTTCTGCGTAATGTTTCAGGATCCTTTTCTTTTCTTCTTTCCTTCTTACTGGCAGGTGCTCTGCCTTTGCATTAAAGTGGACACCGAGAAAACAGTACAATTTTGTTTCTTTCAACAAAAAAAACAGTACTCCCTCCGTTTCTTTTTATATGTCGCTGGATAGTGCAATTTTACACTATCCAGCGACATATAAAAAGAAACGGAGGGAGTACAATTTTACGCTATTGCCGTAAAATGTTTCAGGGTCTGCTTAGTGGGTTTCATTGAAATAAGAAAAGGTTCCGAAAAGGGTATGTGTGTGCACTCAAATCGCAATTCTCATGCCACTGAAAAGAGCATCCAGTTCTACAGGCTACCAACCAAGACAACTCAAAAAAGAAGAAGGAAGAAACAAAAAGTACAGCTCCAACTGCTGGATGTACCCATTCTGCAGAACCCAACTGTCTTTGAGGCTTTTGAGCATGTTGCTTAGAAACCGCGGTGAAACGGCAACCAGCGAGACGATCAAGTTGAATTCCCAAATCACTCAGAGCGGATCCCTGGTTTCGGGAGCTAGGTACGCGCGAAACTGTACTGGATGAAGGTTGAAGGCGATACGAGAATTCAACCCTAGAAAAGAAGGGAACGGACTGGATTTGTCCTGGGAGGAATCGAAGAGAGGAGACGAGTCAGGAATCAGACCTGGGGATGGGACTCGGATGGCGTGGTGGTGGTCGCCGTCGCCTTCCTTGTCCATGCTCCACTGCCTGCAACACCCTGGCGTTGGAGAATTGGAGTGGACACTCGGAAGCTCCACCAGCTGGGAGTCCCACAATCCTACGACGCAGGCAGCTGCAGCTCTGCCTCTCATGTAGAACCTGTAATTGATCGAGAATTGGAGATGGTTGGTGGACGTGCGCATATCCGTGCACAGACGGGCGGGCCCTGTTGTGGGTCCTTGTGTCTCCACGCACGCGCTCCTGAACCTGAGTAACCTACTGATGACTATACAGATAGATACGTGTATATCTCTTTTTATATCGTATACGTATCTTTTTTATGATATATCACCAATTAAATTAGTACTCTTTAAAGATATATAGAAAAATAAATATATTTTTGTTAGTTTCTTGAAGTGTATTTCAAGCTGCTATAATCAATTTTTAATATCTTACATCTAGTTGTTGTCGCTACTGTATATAACATAGATCTCTATGGTGAGCATACTTCGATGTCCATGTTTACATAAACATGGTAATCAAAATCACTTTCTTCCATACATATTCATTTTATGGCATGGTCTTTTTCCGCCTCGATGTCCCTTGGTCCTACAGTCTCTTAGGCTGGTTTGGTGACCACCAAATTAGCCCTTAAAAAGCTAACCATAGAGAACTTTCTCCTCTTGGGGCCACAAATCCTTTCGGTTATTAGAGCGGAGTAATTAGACGGGTTCCTAGATTCGATTGTTGAATCACCGTAAAAGGCAATCACGTACATCGTTGATGAAAAATTCAAGAACATTCTTGTCAATCCAGCATATGAGCACTAGTTGGCATAAGATCAATAGTTGCTCAGCTTTCTCGTCAATTACAAGACAAAACAAGTGCCGCGCGTAAGTTGTCACATTGTCCATGACATCATTAGTTTGGATGAATCTTGAAGGAAAGTTCGTGGCCGCGTCCCTCACATGTGTCAAACATTAGGATGTAGTTGTCCAACACTAACAAGGGCACTATGTCCACCCACTATACTTTGCTAATATGAAGGCCTATGGTGATGAGCTTGTCATTGCATGAAAGCTAGTCCAAGATGAGAAGATGGTCTTCTATATACTGTCTGAGGCTTTGACCTTGACTATAGCCCGCTCAATCTAAGCAGTCTATATGCACAAATGATGGCCTACTACATGTGCCTCGAAATGCTTCAAGAAAACTACTAATCCTCTATGAATTTTTCATCATGGGGACGTGGCTTCAACCACAAATGTGGTTCTAGAAATTATGGTCACGGCCAAGGTGGTCGAATAGTCTCCTAGACGAGGATGAGTAGGCGACACCTAAAATTTAACTCAAAATAATCCAAATTCGATCCAAGGTTATGATATTATCTGCTTAAAACAAGATGTGTAAGTTTGGGTTAGTATAAGCACAATACTTGCTCAAGCTTGCTATTAAACATAATGCGGAACCGGACTTGGTAACACAATGGAATAGAAATTTAGTGCAAGTAAATATAGGACTAGGAAGAAAAGGTGAAGAATAAATTGGAAGTCAAAAATAAGTAACACACAACAAAGAAACCTATGTCTCCGTTGAGGAGTCCACTAAGGACCATGATTCTCTCAAACCTTTACTCACTCAAGTGATAACAAAGATCAAACTTGAGTTCCTCTTTTCTTTTCTCAAGTGAGACCGAGTCTCGCAAGTCACTCCATAACTCGATGGCTCTTGATAGCTTTACAAATCAATGGGAGTCTGAACTTCAAAGCTTAAGGATCACAACACAACTTCACAATTCAGCTCTCTCAAATGCACTAGCTCTTCCTCTCACAAGGCAAGACTATAACTAGCTTCTTTACTCAATTATGACAATTGAATCACTTGGAATGACTTATATGTGTTGATCTATGCATATGACTTGTTTGCTCAACTCTTATATATGTAATATAGTAGTTGGGGTCATATATATAGGCCCAAGCCATCACATAGCCATTGGAATGCAACTCTTAAAACTGCATTGTTTTCGGGTGCACCGGGCCTCACATAGAGTTTGGTCTGGTGCACACCAGACCCTAACACTTCTATCTCGTCGGTAGTTGTTATAAGAAACTTGTCTGTTGTCACCGGGCTCACCACGTCAGTCGACCATTGGTCCATACCATCTAACTGTTAGGTCTACTATGGGTCTGGTGCTCACCGGACCACGGTCTGGTCTTCTAATTACTTCTTATCTTATTCTTCTCCAAAAATACCTTCTCTAGTAAACTAATTCAGTGCGCCAAAGCCTTCTATGCCTAATACACAATCTCTGAAATTTTGGTCAGGTGCACATCGGACCTTGGTCTAGTGCGTCGTTGAACACCAAACTAAGTCCTTTTTGGGCCTAACTTTTTTGGTTGGTCTCTTGAGCATTTATATGACTCAGATAAACATATTCTAAGTCCATTCAAACACTCTAAATCATAGGTCTTCATGATTTTAATCTTCTCAATTCAATTGCTCAGTTTCTCTCAAACTTAGCTCCTCGAGCACCATTTTGCATATCTAATTGTTCTAACCATTCTAATGGGTTCCAAAAAGTTAATAGGGCCTTTAGAAACTTATCCAAACATTCAAACCACTCTAGGTTGTTTCTTCCAAGATATGCCCTTTTTCACTAAGATTTGAGCTATTTCTCTCATTGAGTTTTCCATAATCAATCTTATGAACCTTGAAAGGGAAATAGGGTTAACCTTTTCCTATAAATGATTTTGGTGATTGATTGCCCAACACAAATAATTGGACTAACTAGTTTGCTCTAGATCATATGTTCTACAGGTGCATAAAGGTTCAACACAAACCAATAGAAGACAAAAGAAAGGGTTCAATTTCAAAGGAGCAAGAACCTTGAGAGTGCCCTGGTCTGGCGCACCGGACTGTCCGGTGCACCAGGACCATACAAGTCCAAATTCTCGACTGTCGGGTTTCTGAGGACATGCTCTGTTGTAATTCACCGGACTGTTCGGTGTGCCACCGGACTGTCCGGTGTGACAGCGGAGCAACGGCTCTTCGGCGCAATAGTCGACTGCACAGTGCACTGACAGCGCTACAGTTTGCGGCAGAAGTGAGAGCAGAAGTCAGAGTCGCACCGAACAGTGAATAGTGTCTGTCTAGTGCGGCACCGGACTGTCTGGTGCCACCAGAAGTCAGTGCTTCAACGGTCGCCTGTGTCAGAACCCTAACAGTTGGGTGACGTGGCTGGCGCACCGGATTGTCCGGTGCGCCCATCGACAGCAGCCACCCCCAACGGTTGTTTTGGTGGTTGAGGGCTATAAATACCCCCAACTACCACCACTCCAACCATCCAAGCATTCACAACATTGCATTCAATACAAGAGCAATACATTTCACTCCAAAGACACAATTCAAGTGATCGATCCGCTCAAAGTCCCAAATTCAACTCTAGCGCATTAGGACTTGTGAGAGGATTCTTTGTGTTCCTTGTTGCTCTTGTTTGCTTGGCTTGGCTTTCTTTTCTTTCTCACTTCTTACTCTCAAGCTTTGTAAGCGAGGCAAGAGACACCAATTGTGTGGCGGTCCTTGCAGGGTCTAAGTGACCCGTGAGATTAAGAAAGAAGCCTCACTCGGTCTAGGTGACCGTTTGAGAGAGGGAAAGGGTTGAAAGAGACTCGGTCTTTGTGACCACCTCAACGGGGACTAGGTTCTTTAGAACCAAACCTCGGTAAAACAAATCACTGTGTCATCCGCTTGGTTTGCTCTTGATTTGTTTTCCCCCTCTTTCCTGGACTCGAATTTTATTCTAACGCTAACCCTGGCTTGTAGATTGTGTTTAAAGTTATAAATTTCATATTCTGTCTATTCACCCCCCTTCTAGGCAACTTTCAATTGGTATCAGAGCCGATACTTCATTAGAGTCTAACCACTCGAAGTGATGTCGGGAGATCACGCCAAGAGGGAGATCGTGACCGGCGACAAGCCCGCAAGCCCGGGGAGAACCCACTTAAGGGAGTTCGGCCATAAGCACAAGGAGGAATCCTCTTCCTCCAACAAGACCCATCGGAGGGGCGACAAGAAGAAGAAGAAGATGAAGAAAGTGGTCTACTACGAGACCAACTCTTCGTCGCCCTCCACATTCGGCTCCGACTCGTCGTCCACTACTTCTAAGCGCCATGAGCGCAAGAAGTATAGTAAGATGCACCTCTGCTATCCTCGCATTTCTAGGCGCACTCCATTACTTTTCCGTTCCCTTAGGCAAACCACCATATTTTAATGGTCAGGATTATTCTATGTGGAGTGACAAAATGAGGCATCATCTAACCTCACTCCACAAAAGTATTTGGGATATTGTTGAGTATGGAGTGCAGGTACCGAAGGTAGGGGACAAGGACTACGATTCGGATGAGGCCGACCAAATTTGGCACTTTAACTCCCAAGCCACAACTATACTCCTTGCCTCCTTGTGTCGAGAGGAGTATAATAAGGTGCAAGGGTTAAAGACGGCTAAAGAAATTTGGGACGTCCTCAAGACGGCGCACGAAGGAGATGAGGTGACCAAGATCACCAAGCGGGAGACGATCGAGGGGGAGCTCGGTCGATTCGTCCTCAACCAAGGAGAGGAGCCACAAGTGATGTACAACCGGCTCAAGACCTTGGTGAACCAAGTGCGCAACCTCGGCAGCACCAAATGGGATGACCATGAAATGGTCAAGGTTCTTCTAAGATCCCTTGTTTTTCGCAATCCTACTCAAGTGCAATTAATTCGTGGGGATCCTAGATACAAGCTAATGTCTCCCGAGGAAGTGATAGGGAAGTTTGTGAGCTTTGAACTAATGGTCAAAGGCTCCAAACACATTGTCAACTTGGAGCAAGGCGCCACCTCCACACCCGAGGTGCAACCCGTCGCATTCAAAGCGACGGAAGAAGAGAAGAAGGAATCTACACCGAGTAGAATTCAAATCGACGCCTCCAAGCTCGACAACGAGGAAATGGCGCTCATCATCAAGAGATTTCGCCAAATCCTCAAGCAAAGGAGGGGGAAAGACTACAAACCCTGCTCCAAGAGGGTGTGCTACAAGTGTGGTAAGCCCGGTCATTTTATTGCTAAATGTCCAATGTCTAGTGATAGTGACAGGGGCGATGACAAGAAAGGGAAGAAGAACGAGAAGAAGAGATACTACAAGAAGAAGGGCGGTGATGCCCATGTGTGTCGGGAATGGGACTCCGACGAAAGCTCCACCGACTCCTCCTCCGACGAGGACACCGCCAACATCGTCGTCAACAAGGGCCTCCTCTTCCCCAACGTCGGCCACAAGTGCTTCATGGCAAAGGACGGCAAAAAGAAGAAGGTAAAATCTAGAGCCTCCGCTAAATATACAACATCTAGTGATGAGGGTAGCTCTAGTGAAGATGAGGATGATTTGCTCACACTTTTTGCCAACCTTAACATGCAACAAAAAGAAAAATTGAATGAATTGATAGGAGCTATTCATGAGAAGGATGAATTGTTGGATAGCCAAGAGGAATTCCTTATTAAGGAAAACAAGAAGCATGCTAAAGTAAAAAATGCTTATGCTCAGGAAGTAGAGAAAAATGAAAATTTGACTAAGGAGCTTAGCATTTGCCGTGACATTATTTCCAACCTTAGAACTGAGGACGCTAGTTTGATTGCTAAGGTTAAAAATTAAATGCTTGTAATGATTCAATTGACAATCTTAGAAATGAAAATGCTAGTTTAATTGCTAAGATTGATAAATTGAATGAATCAATTTCTAGCCTTAAAACTGAGAATGATAAATTAATTTCTAAGGCTGAAGATTTAAATGTTTGCAATGACTCTATTTCTAGTCTTAGAAATGAGAATGCTATTTTACATGCTAAGATTGATGAACTTAATGCTTACAAATCATCTACATCTACTGTTGAGCATATTTCCATTTGTACTAGATGTAGAGATATTGGTGTTGATGATATCCATGATCACCTTGCTTTAATTAAACAACAAAATGATCACATAGCTCAACTAACTACTAAAATCAATGAGCATGAAATTGTGAATGAAAATTTTAAATTTGCTAAAAGCATGCTCTATAGTGGGAGACGCCCTGGCATTAAGGATGGCATTGGTTTCCAACAGGGAAGCAATGTCAAGCTTAATGCCCCTAAGAGATTGTCTAACTTTGTTAAGGGCAAGACTCCTATGGCTCGGGATAATGAGGGTTACATTTTATATCCTGCTGGTTATCCTAAGGACAAGATTAAGAGAATTCATGCTAGGAAGTCTCATTCTGTTTCTCACCATGCTTTTATGTACAAGAACGAGGCATCTAGTTCTAGGCAATCAACCCATGTTAAATTGCCTAAAAAGAAATCTCCTACTGCATCAAATTATCATAACATTTCATTTAAAACTTTTGATGCTTCTTATGTTTTAACTAACAAATCAAGCAAAGTAGTTGCCAAATATGTTGGGGCTAAACACAAGGGCTCAAAGACTTGTGTTTGGGTACCCAAGGTGCTTGTTTCTAACGTAAAAGGACCCAAGACCGTTTGGGTACCTAAGAACAAGACCTAAATTTTTTTTCATGTTTATGCATCCGGGAGCTCAAGTTGGATAATTGATAGCGGATGCACAAACCACATGACTGGGGAGAAGAGGATGTTCTCCTCCTACGAGAAAAACGAAGATCCCCAATGAGCTATCACATTCGGGGATGGAAATCAAGGTTTGGTCAAAGGACTTGGTAAAATTGCAATATCACCTGACCATTCTATTTCCAATGTTTTTCTTGTAGACTCATTAGATTATAATTTGCTTTCTATTTCTCAATTATGCAATATGGGCTACAACTGTTTTTTTACAGATGTGGGTGTTACTGTCTTTAGAAGAAGTGATGATTTAGTAGCATTTAAGGGAGTGTTAGAGGGTCAGCTATACTTAGTTGATTTCAACGGGTTGGCTCTGGCATCGCCGACTAGCCCATGGTGGAATGAAGAATCTTCACAAGCTTCTAAAGGGAGAACACATTTTGGGACTAACAAATGTTCATTTTGAGAAAGACAAGGTTTGTAGCGCATGTCAAGCAGGAAAGCAAGTTGGCGCTCATAATCCACACAAAAACATCATGACAACGGACAGACCACTGGAGCTACTCCACACGGATCTATTCGGCCCGGTCACTTACATAAGCATCGGCGGGAGTAAGTACTGTCTAGTAATTATGGATGATTATTCTCGTTTCACTTGGGTATTCTTTTTACAGGAAAAATCTCAAACCCAAGAGACTTTAAAGGGATTCTTGAGACAGGCTCAAAATGAGTTCGGATTGAGAATCAAAAAGATTAGAAACGATAATGGGACAGAGTTCAAGAATTCACAAATTGAAGGCTTCCTTGAGGAGGAGGGCATCAAGCATGAGTTCTCTTCTCCCTACACACCTCAACAAAATGGTGTAGTGGAGAGGAAGAATAGAACTCTACTAGACATGGCAAGGACCATGCTTGATGAGTACAAGACACCGGACCGGTTTTGGGCTGAGGCGATTAACACCACTTGCTACTCCATCAATCGGCCTACCTTCACCGAATCCTCAAGAAGACATCATATGAACTCCTCACCGGTTATGACTCAAACACAAGGGCATATAGGGTCTTCAACAAATCCACTGGATTGGTTGAGGTTTCTTGTGATATTGTGTTTGATGAGACTAATGGCTCCCAAGTGGAGCAAGTTGATATTGATGAATTAGATGATGAAGAGGCTCCGTGTGTCGCACTAAGGAACATGTCCATTGGGGATGTGTGTCCTAAGGAATCCAAAGAGCCTCTACAAGCACAAGATCAACCGTCATCTTCCGTGCAAGCATCTCTACCAACCCAAGATGAGGAACAGGCTCAAGGTGATGAAGAAGAAGATCAAGAAGATGAGCCACCTCAAGAAGAGGTCAATGATCAAGGGGGAGATGATGATGATCAAGGCAAGGAAGATGATCAAGAAATTCAGGGTCAAAGACCGCAACACCCAAGAGTCCACCAGGCGATTCAAAGAGATCACCCCGTGAACTCCATCCTCGGTGATATTCATAAGGGGGTAACTACTCGATCTCGAGTCACGTATTTCTGTGAGTATTACTCTTTTGTTTTCTCTATTGATCCACACAAGGTAGAGGATGCATTAAGAGATTCAGATTGGGTGGTGGCAATGCAAGAGGAGCTCAACAACTTCATGAGGAATGAGGTATGGCATTTGGTTCCACGTCCTAATCAAAATGTTGTAGGTACCAAGTGGGTATTTCGCAACAAGCAAGATGAGCATGGTGTGGTGATAAGGAAAAAATTCGACTTGTGGCCAAGGGTTATTCACAAGTCGAAGGTTTGGATTTCGATGAAACTTATGCACCCGTAGGTAGGCTTGAGTCAATTTGCATATTACTTGCCTATGCTATTTACCATGGCTTTAAGCTTTATCAAATGGACGTAAAAAGTGCCTTCCTCAATGGACCAATCAAGGAAGAGGTCTATGTTGAGCAACCTCCTGGCTTTGAAGATAGTGAGTACCCTAACCATGTTTATAAACTCTCAAAGGCGCTTTATGGGCTCAAGCAAGCCCCAAGAGCATGGTATGAATGCCTGCGAGATTTCCTTATCACTAATGGCTTCAAAGTCGGTAAAGCCGATCCTACACTCTTTACTAAAACTGTTGCAAACGATTTGTTTGTATGCCAAATTTATGTTGATGATATCATATTTGGGTCTACTAACAAATCTACTTGTGAAGAGTTTAGTAGGATCATGGTACAAAAATTCGAGATGTCAATGATGGGGGAGTTGAGATATTTCTTAGGATTCCAAATCAAGCAACTCCAAGAGGGCACCTTCATCAGCCAAACAAAGTACATTCAAGACATTCTAAAGAAGTTTGGAATGAAGGATGCCAAGTCCATCAAGACACCCATGGGAACAAATGGGCATCTCAACCTCGACACGGGAGGTAAATCCGTAGATCAAAAGGTATACCGGTCGATGATAGGATCTTTACTCTATTTATGTGCATCTCGACCGGATATTATGCTTTCCGTATGCATGTGTGCAAGGTTTCAAGCCGACCATAAGGAAGTTCACCTTAGGGCCGTGAAGCGAATCATGAGATATTTAGTTTACACTCCTAAGTTTGGACTTTGGTACCCCAAGAGATCCACATTTGATTTAATAGGATATTTGTAACATCCCAATTTTGAACCCAAGGTTAGAAACCCTAAAACTCCTAAACCCCCCTTGATTATCTCCAAAGATTTCCCCCCACCTCATAAGACATTTCATTCATCATATGCATGCACCATGGTTGTTAGTAGCACCTCACATAGAATATTTTCGACACCGAAGAAAATATAGATAAATTTTTGTTCAAAAGAAAAAGGAGATTAAAAGAAAAAGGAAAGAAATAGAAATAGAAATAGAAAAAGGAAATCCTCCCCCCCTCGGCTGGGCCGGATCCGGCCCAACCCTCTCTCCTGCGCGCCCGTTCCCCGCTCGGCCCAAGCGGCCCATCTTCCGCGCGCGTGCCCGCGCTCGCGCCGTGCCTCCCCTCCTGCTAATCGGCCGGCCCCACTCATCAGCACGCCTGCCCTCCCCCTCTCGATCACCCTCTCTCTAACAGGCGGGCCCCGCCTTTCAGGTCTCTCCCCTCGCCCGTGATCTGCTATCGACGCGATCACCACCGGCCGCCGCTCGCCCCATCGCCTCGCCATTAACGCGCTCGCCAGCAAGGTTTGGCGCCTTGCGTCCCTGGCTCCTTACGCTTGCCCGAGCCATCCCATCACCCGCCTGCCCGAGCCATCCCGTCGCCACTGTGTGCCATCATCACCGTCGTGGCAAGCTCGCCGGTGCTCGCCACCTCACTCCCCCCTCCCCCGGCCGCCTATAAAAGGACCGCTCCGAGCTCCTTACTTCACAGCACCAGGCCTTAGCCACTCCATCTTCCTCCCTCGGACCCAATCGAGCTCGACGCCGTCGTCCCTCCCCTCTCCGGTGAGCTCCGCTCTCCTCTCTCTGTTGAGTTCTAGTCAAATTAGTGTAGCTCTTGAGCTTCACCGCTCCATCACGAACACGACACATCCTTTCCCTTCACCTATTGCGCCCGGCAGCCTCACCGGTGATCTCACCGCCGTGGGCGCCCACCACCTTGCCGTGGACCGGCCGTCTCGAGCATCCTCCGACCAAATTAACCCCTCCACCAAGATCCCCTACCCCCACCCGTGCTTAGCCACCTCCCCGACCACCCAGAATCGGGACGGCAACGGAGAACCGCCGTGGAACCTCACCGACGGTCGACTCCGGCCGCTTCGCCCCCCCCCCCCCGTCATCGCCCCCGTAACGCCGTTCCCCCCTCCTCACTGGCACATGGGCCCGCGCCCACGGCGCCGTCCCCGCGCCCTACCCCGCTGGCGGGCCAAGCTAGGCCGCCTGCCGCGCGCGCGCGCCCTGGCTAGGCCGAAATCCCCCCCGGCCCAGTTAGCAGGGAAATCCCTTTTCTTTTTCCTTTTTCTATTTCTCTTTCCTATTTTCATATATTTATGCATATATTGATACTTTATGCACCAAAAATAGTCTAAAAAATTATAGGGCATAAAATAATAATATTTAAAAACTTGGCACACTCCACCAAACCACCATAGTTGGTGTATTGTTCATTACTTATTTTTGCTAGGAGAAGAGGGATCCGATCCTCCGAAATTTGTAGCTTCGGAAGAAGGGCAGAAACCCGACCTCTCCGAAATAGATCTTTCGTGCCAGGAGAACTTCGACGAAGGCAAGTCCATTCTTCCCTTGATGCATAAATTACCTACTCTTTCTACCACTACCTAAGCCAGGAATAAGGGTTGGGTCCTTTGCATTGTGAGAAGAGAGATAACCTGCATTAAATAATATCTTTTGAGTACAAAATGTGGGATGAGAAAAGGGTGGTGTTTTTTACTAAATGATGTTTTCAAAAAGTGTATGATGAAGGGTATTCACCCTTATCACCTTTTGAGCGGGATAATCAGGGACTCCCTGGATTAGGGGAGGGCCTCAGGTGTTGGCTCAGCCGGGTTAGGTGTGAGCAGAAGGATTGTCCCCTCATATGTCATCCTTCACTACCTGTACTCATGACAAGTACAACCACTCGAGACTGTATGGGCAGTCACTCAATCTGAACTCGTACGGTCCAAACCCTAGGGTTATGATGGCTGAGGAGCACCGGGAGGATAAGGAGGGGGAATGTTTTGTCCGGTTTGGACATGGCGGTGGCCTGACTCCTTCCGGTATAACCGTTAAGGTGAGGACGTATGGGGAAGGAAAGAGATTTGGATTTGGGTCTCATTGGCCATGGGACCGTAGAGCCGGACTAGTGGGTAAAGTGTACCCCTCTGTGCAGAGTTCAAACCTATTCGAATAGTCCATGTCCACTGGTATGGACGAGTCTAGTGTGGTATGACAATTAGTGTTTTATGATCTCCGCCAATAGGGAAATACGTGCGTGAGTGTTTTTGGAAATGAAAACAATACCACGGGAGCAGGAAGCTTAGTGGTGGTTGAGTGTGAAAATGTGCTACTTCTTCCTTTGAGGAAAACCATCAAAGTATTGCCTTTTTCTAAAAAATAAGAGTGACTTCAACTCCACCATATAAAGCATGTATTATATAGGTCCCTCTCTCTCTCTTTACGGGCGGGATGGGCTTGCGGAATACCTAGTGTATTCACCTAGATTTGTTTATGTTTTTCAGCATCTGAAGACTTCTTTTCTGCTATGCTCGACTAGAAAGGGGTTGTGTCTGCACCCAGTTCTGCCTGTGGCTTGGGCTAGTAAATCTTTCACTGTGCTTTGTATTTCAGGCTCATTAGAGCTTGTACTCTGGTATTGTAATAAGTTTTATTCGAATTCTGTACTATTTGAAGTAAGGAATGTGTTTACTAGCCTCCTAGGACTAGTAATTGTTTCACATTTGAGTGCCAGAGGATCAGGACGCTTTAGGTGGTATCAGAGCCATAGGACTAGCCATAGATCGCAGCCCCGACCTTAAAAGTTTGTCTTAAAAAGAAAAGACCTCTTACCCTCTAAGAAGAATCTTCTCTCCTTTCCTCGATATTAACAAACCCTTCTTTTCTTCTACCAGATGGAAGGCTCCTTTGTCATTAGGACATCCTACTGCTTAGAGGTGGAAGGATTCCCTCATCTTTTACGGAGTTGCGCGATTCACATGGGGATCCACAAGAAGCCGAAGTACGTCTGGAAAGAATACCGCGAGAATGGAATTGAGAAATGCTCTATGGCAGTCTACCTGGGAGAAAGCCGAAACTACCTAAATCACCCTCCTTTCCAAGTCACCTTCACTGGACACCGCTTCCCAGACACTTGCCAAAATGTTACTTCCCACCCAGCAACAAAAATACCCCTACCTAGAGGAAAAGACTTCAGGCCCTGTCAGGAAAAGATCCTAATGAGGATGACCCCACCATAGTATACATGGCCGGATACCTCCACACTCTTGACAACCACTATGATGACCTTTTCTCCCACTGCACCCGCCTGAACTCCCGGGTGGAA
The DNA here is from genome assembly GCA_029449295.1 of Zea luxurians. NCBI lineage: Eukaryota > Viridiplantae > Streptophyta > Magnoliopsida > Poales > Poaceae > Zea > Zea luxurians. Next base: position 154,138,812 of record JAOPSE010000004.1, read on the forward strand.
AGCCTAGAGCAACAAATCAAGAAATTAAAAGAAGAGAAGGCGTCCCTCCAAGAAAGTCTCGAAATAGCAGAAGGTGAAGAGGCCAACACTCGTGAAGCCTACCGAACCCTGAAGATGGATTACGATAAGAAGTTAAAGAAGCTCGCCCCCACTAAGAAGATCCAGAAGCGGACCAAGAGCCAAGGATGCCAGACTGAACGAAAAGAGGAAGCCCCACCAACACTGCCTCCCTCCAGGATAGAAAACTTGTCAGACGTTGAGGATATGTCCCTAGCTAGCCTTGACGACCTTCTCAGGGAATTTGGGGATACCTTAGAAAGGGAGTTTGGAAGCACCTTAAAAAGCGCTCGCACGTAGTGCGATTTGTGGTAACTGTATGCTTGTAATGAACTTGTGTGATGAATAAAATAACGTGTTTGAAAAAGAATTGGCATGTGCGTAGTAGTAATCCTCTCCCCCTGGCAGATGGCTTCGGATAAAACCACGCCTACCGCCTCTGGGATTGGAGCAAGGTCTCCTCTAATTGTTGAAGGAGAAGTCAGTGGAGAAGGGAGTGAAACCCACCTCCCTGCACCTCTGAAACTACCATTAGATTTAGCCCAAGTTCTGGCCAACCAAACCCGACTCATTGAGGTCCTCACCCGAAGCCTCGAGAACTAGCGCCCAAATGGTGGAAGGCCTTAGGACAGAATGGGAGATTTTCTAAGGCTCAAGCCTCCCACATTCGCTGGATCCAGCAACCCGCTTGATGCTGATGACTGGTTGCGCACAATAAAAAGGAAGTTAGAGGCCATCGGATGCCCTGAGAACCAGCGTGTTCATCTGGCTACTCATCAACTTTCTAGGATGGCCCTATCCTGGTGGGATACCTTCAACGTTGTCGTCAGAGATGCTACCTGGGCAGAATTTGAAGCCGCCTTCTGAGAACATCATGTGCCCCAAGGGATCGTCCAGCTCAAAGAAGATGAATTTTGGGAATTAACTCAAGGAGGAAGATCCGTCAGTGAGTACGTGCACAAATTCACAAAATTGGCTCGCTATGCGCCTGATGATGTCAGCACAGAAGCCAAGAAGATGTCTCGTTTCTTGAAGGGGCTAAGACCAGAACTCAAGACTATCCTCGCTAGCCTAGACTTCATTAGCTTCTCGCATCTATCAAACAAGGCCATACAAGTAGAAAGGGCTAAAGAAGAAGAAAAGGGTCACCTCAAGAGAAAGTTCCAGGTCCTCCGAGCTCAGCAGCAGGACAGGCACCAGAGAATTCGATCCTTTGGGTTTCCACCCAAGGGACCAAGCTTCAACAAGCCAACTGGACCCACTCTGTCACGTTTCGGTCAGCAAGGTCAAAGCTCCCTTCAGGCCCCCTCCGTTGCAAGCAACCAACCTCTAGCCAATGCCTGTTGGCACTACGGAGACCCCAGTCACTACAAGAATAATTGTCCTCAGTTGAAGGCATCCGTGCCTACTTACTCCAACTCGGTGAATGGCCCCAAGAGTGCCCTAGCACCCGCCTCCAAGGCACCCTCCTCCAACAGCCAACAGAGCAAGACCCAATATCATGGCAGGGCACGAGTGAACCATGTCGACGCGCAAGAGGCTCAGCAAGCCCCGAGAGTAGTACTCGGTGAGTTCCTAGTTGAATTTACTCCCGCTGCTGTACTTTTTGATTCAGGAGCATCTCATTCATTCATAGCTACCAGTTTTGTGGAAAAGCATGGCATTCCCACTGCACACCTAGAAATTCCCTTGTTTACCCGAACCCCAGGGTCAGACCTTTTGTGCCATCTAAAATGCTCCCAAATCAGGATTCTTTTAAGTGGGGTAGTGTTCTTGGTAGACTTAACTGTCTTGCCATCCCACGAAATTGATGTGATCTTAGGAATGGATTGGTTAACCAAGCACAATGGCATCATAAGTTGCATAGATAAGACCGTTCTTCTCACTGACCACCAAGGAAAGTCAGTTTCATGTCAGGCTCAGCCACCTGCCCAAGATCCAATGGTGTTTAACCTAGCAGCAGAAAGCATATCTATAGTAGAAGAATTCATGGATGTGTTTCCAGAAGAGTTGCCAGGAATGCCGCTAGAAAGAGAAGTGGAGTTCTACATTGATCTAATTCCTAGCACCGCACCAATCGCAAAAAGACCTGTCACACCTGGTTTTAGAAGGTAAACCGAATGCGAACCATGTACGTGCCAGGATCAGCAATTCACGTACACAACAGTTACATAACATGGACATCATCACACAGTGCTCAAATAGTATTAAAAAGGGAAATAATAGTCGATTACATCATATGTCTGAGACATCCACATAGTCTTTACAATAAATCAAAGTGAGGAAAAGAAACGTAGATAAACGCGGCCTTCACAGGCAGCCGGCTGGGGGTTGCCGCTAACCCACACCTAGAACTCGTCGTAGTCTTGGAACTCCTGGAAGTCTCCTTCCACGGCTTCATCTTCTCCTGAGCAGTGGTTGCAATGCGAACAACCTGGGGGGGGGGGGGGGTTGGTGTGTAGAGCAAGGGTGAGTACACATCAACATACTCAGCAAGTATCCTGTTTGGCTGTAGTGGACTAGCTTTATGTGGGGGTAAGTCAAGCAGTTGCTTTTAGTTGGTCAGATTTGTTATTACTAGTAGAGAAAGCCAAGTTTTAGAGTTAACCCACGTTATTAACCCAAACGTACTCTTTCCAAACGGAAAGAATACCACTTACCATTACCAGAGTCAAACCAAGAACCATCAATCTCATTGCCACCTGCAATCCGAACATCTCTGATCAAGTACCACTAATCACTGGAGCTCCCTTGGCCGCTCATAACCGTGAGCACGACTGATATATCAGTTTCATAACACTCTGCAGAGGTTGCGCACTTTACCCATGAGTCGTGATCCCCTTTTTGCCTCGGGTTGTACGGACCCTTGAACACTCCCAAGGTGAGTAGGCAGGGTCTCACTACGTAGCCTTTACAAAGATTCCCTGGGGCTGTAGCCGCCCGTTAGGTTTCCTAAATGTACCGCACTCCTCCCCAAGGGACAAATCAACCTTGGCAGAGCGAGCCGCATACACCGAGCCCCATTGACGGCACGACGGCTAAGCGAACTACACCCTGGTTCCTCTAATTATTCAGCTAAGGGCGTCCCACTCCACCCTCATGGTTGCACTGTTTTCCCGGGCGGTCATCCAACGAACAGGTCCTTACGGAGAGGCACTCGAGAAACCGCTCGAGCCCCCTTAAAGGCCACAAGTATAACATCATAATAAGAAGGGGGAAAACAGCGTATCATTGATAATTCTCATCATGTTCATTGATTAGAGTTGAGCAACAGCATAAGACTTAAGCAATAATAATCCAACCCAAATAGGTAAACAAGGACATGGATAACAAAAGCTAGTAAATCCTTAGGTATAAATGTGTAATGCGGGAGGTGAATTAAAGAATGAATAGGACAGAGATAGGTCAAGGGACACTTGCCTCCACCAACCGACTGCTGCTCAGGGGCTTCTCCTGCGAGTTCTTCGGGTTCCTCGACCAAATCGTTCTCTATGCGAGTGCAAACATGCATACATCCATCCATTCAAATTTGAAAACAAACAGTACACCATACAAGAGAACAAGTAGATTAAACATGCATAGAATATGACATACGATATTGCATTGGCCATGGTTAGAAAGGGACGGGGGAAGGTCTCGCAGGGGTTAAAGCTCTACTCGAAGCGTGTTATGGGTAGATGCATAACTAAGCGCTACGTGACTTAATCCCATCGAGTTACACTAACAAGTATTAGCCACATGCACTAATATAATTATAACTATTTTCAGTTGATCGACATTAAACGAGATCCAAGATTAGCTACATGAAATGATTAACGTAACCAATTTCTAAATTGAGTTCCGATTATTGATATGAACAACGTGATTAGCGCGCATAGAATACACAGGGGGGTAGACGAGCACGTCTAGGGGTAGACGAGCGCGCCGAGGGCACGGCGAGCCGTGCCAAAGCACCACGCGCACCACGCGAGTACGCGCGCGCAAGCCGCGCTGACGAGTCGCGAACGGGTCACGCACACGCCGGGGTCGAATGCGCGGGCCGCACGGTGGCCGAGCTCGAGGCCGCGTACCACAGGCACGCCGGACCGAGCTCAAGGCCGCGCCGGGGCACGCAAGGCGAGCGCGCACACGCCGGGCGCTATGGGCAGGGGCGGACGCGCCACACCGCGCCACGGCGGCCGCTGCGCCGGGAGGGCCGAACGGGGCGGGGAGCTGCACCGCGGGCGAGGCCGCACGGGCACGCCGCGCCGAGGCCGCACGCCACGGCCGCGACGAGGACGAGGCGCGAGGGCGGCCGAGCCGGGGTCGGGCTGCGCGCAGCAGCGGGCGAGGTCGGGCCGGGGAGGGGGAATGCTGGGGCCGGGCGCGGGGGACTCGAGCGCGCCGCGCGGGGAGGGGTTGGGGCGGGCGGACGCCGAGGACGGCGACCGAGCGGGCCGGGGCGAGGCCACACGGGTGCGCCGCCGCGCCGGGCAGGGGAGGGAGGGGGTCGAGGCGAGGAGGGGCGCCGGGGTTGCAGGCCGCGCCGGGCGGGCGGGCGCGAGCGCCATGGCCGGCGAGCCGGGCCGCGCCGAGGTCGGGGCGGTGCTGAGGCCGGGCGAGCGCGCCACCGCGCCGAGGGCGCCGGGGCCGGGACCGCGCGCCGCGCCATGGGGAGGGAGGGAGTCGAGGCGGAGAGGAGGGAGGGGGGTTTACCGCGAGGGGCGAGGCCGGCGTCGAGGGGGGCGGTTTCGGTCGGCAGCGGGGTGGGGAGGGAGAGGGAAACGAGCTGCACGGGGAAGAAGACGTGCGCGAGGGGGGGTAGTGAGGAGAGAGAGAAAGGGGGGGAGGTGGTTTTGGGGAAGGGGGCGGCTGGCAGGCGGGCCCCACCGAGGGGGGGGGGTGGCGGCGGCGGCGGTTGCGCCCACGCTGCAGCGCGCGCAGGATGCGGGGGGAGCGCTTGGGCCGCGCGAGCGCGCCGGTTCGGCCCAAAGCGGGGGGGGGGGGAGAGAGGGGAATTCATTTTTGTTTATTTTCCCTAATTTCCCACCTTAATCTATTACCAAATGCATGCTTTCACACATCCACTCGACAAACAAAATCAGTGCATGGACCGGCATGGTGCAACAAACAAAATAAAGTATTTTAGGGTTTTGCTTTACACGAGATCCCAAGCAGAGTCACGCTAAAACTTTGGAAAAGGTCAAGGTTTAGCGGGGGAAAAAGGAAAAAGGAAATGGTAATGCCCGAATTTGGCGAATAAAGAAAAGAAAAAATTCAACTCCAAAATTCGGGGCGTTACAAGACCATACCGTATGGCTCCCATTGAATTGGCAGAACTAAAACTCCAGATCGCAGAACTTCAACAGAAAGGGTATATTCGTCCCAGCTCATCTCCTTGGGGAGCACCAGCCCTATTCATCACCAAAAAGGATGGAAGTATGAGGATGTGTATTGATTACCGACCCTTGAATGAAGTTACAATCAAAAACAAGTACCCACTACCTCGGATCGATGACCTCTTCGACCAGCTTCAAGGGCCAAGTATTTCTCCAAGATAGATCTAAGGTCAGGATATCACCAGCTAAGAATCAAGGAAGCAGACATTTAGAAGACGGCTTTTGTCACCCGGTACGGACAATATGAGTAGCCCTTTGGACTAACCAACGCACCCACCCTTTTCATGAATCTTATGAATAAGGTATTTATGGAAGAGTTGGATAAGTTTGTCGTAGTATTCATTGACGACATCCTTATCTACTCCAAGAGTCGCGAAGATCATGAGCATCACCTCCGGATTGTTCTCGGAAGACTCAGAGCACATCAACTCTATGCTAAGCTCAGCAAATGTGAATTCTGGTTAGAGAAGATAGCCTTCCTCAAGCATATCTTAACTGCAGAAGGAATAGAAGTGGACCCATCCAAAGTAGAAGCAGTATCCAAATGGAAACAGCCATCCAACGTTAGTGATGTCGGGGACCATAATTAGGGGTACCCTCAAGGCTCCTAAATCTCAGCTGGTAACCCCCATCAGCACAAAGCTACAAAGACCCGATGGGTGCGATTAAGTCAAGGATCGGTCCATTCGAGGGACGCGATCACGCCTCGCCCGAGCCCAGCCTCGGGCAAGGGCAGCCGACCCTGGAGGATCTACGTCTCGCCCGAGGACCCCCTCCAGCAACGGACACACCTTCGGCTCGCCCGAGGCCCAGTCTTCACCAAGAAGCAACCTTGGCCAAATCGCCACGCCAACCGACCAAATCGCAGGGGCATTTAATGCGAAGGTGGCCTGACACCTTTATCCTGACGCACGCTGTAACACCCTGAATTTGGGGGTATAAAATTTCTTTGCTCATATTCACAAATTCAGGTGTTACTTCTCTTTTCACACCCTTCCCAATCTCCTCTTTCTCTTTTCTATAGAAGAAGAGTGGCTATTTTCTTTGTGTAATTATAGTCTATTAGACTAAACTCCAAGGAAGTATGAATTGGGGCAACATGTTAAACCCTAAGTTTCACTTTTGTTTGGTGCATAATACTTGGAAGTGCTAATTTGAATTTGTGGCATATTTAGAATTGAATCAAATAGAGTAAATAAAAAGAAAAGGGAAAACAATTGCTGGAATAAAAGAAAAAGGGAAAAAGGCCCACACCCCTGCCCCCTCAGCCTTTCGGCCCATCTGGCCCATCCCGCTCGCGCCTTCCTCCCCCTCTCCTCTCTCTGCCCTGGCGGCCCCGCCCGTCAGCGCAGCCGCTTCCCCGCGCGCGCCTTCTCCCCCCTCCTCTCTCTGCCCTGGCGGGCCCACTCGTCAGCGTGGCCGCCCTCCCCGCATCCGCGCCCGCTTCCCCCGCTCTCTCTGCTCGCGGGCCCGGGCTGTCAGCTCCCTCGTCCCCGCGTAACCGCCGCCCCGAGCTACGCGTGCCGCGGTCTCCGCGCCCACGTCGCGCGTGAAGCTCGCAACCCCCTCGCCCTCGGCCACTTGAGCCCGGAGCCTAGCCCACTCTCTCTCCCTCCCTCATTTGCGCACTTGCAGACCTCCCTTCCACCTCACCCACGCTGCGCGCACGCCAAAGCGCCGCCGCCATTAACCGCCGCCGTCCCGAGCCCGTTTCTCCATCGACGTTGGAGCCCCGCCGTGCCCTCTGCCACGGTGAGCTTCGCCTCGACGTCCGCAACCCGGGACACGCCCCAATTTCCCCTCTCCCTCCATAATTTTCTCTGCCCGCGCTCACCCGCCGTCCTCTGCGCAGTCGCTGTGGTCCGCCACCGTCGACCCGGGCCGTCGCCACGCCTTCGCCGCCACCGAGGAGTCCCCGGGGTTCGCCTTGAGGTAAGGAACCTCCTCTGCCCTCTCCCTTCCCCTCTATTGCCCCCTGCTGCGCTTAATTCCTCGCCGGAGTCGATTAGCGCCGCCGCCGAGCCACTTCGCCGTGGACCGCCCCCCTCCGGTGCCCCTGTCCCGACCTAGCCCCCACCAGAAGATTCCTCGTGCCTTCCCCAACCTCCCAGGTCACTCCGGTCGCCCTAGGGACCCGCCGAGCCCCCGCACCCCTCGTCTCCGGCAAGCTTCCCCGCCGTGGGTGCGGCCGCCACCGTCTCTGCTGGCTGGGGAAGGGGACAGAAGCCAGCCGCCAGATCTCCGCCGTCCATCTTAGATCGGACGGCCCTGTTTCAAATAGCCCGAACCCAACCTCAGCCGTCCGCCTGAGATCCGACGGCCCAGGGTCGTTTCCCCCCCGCACCCCGCCTTCCTGTCAATCAGGCCCCGCCTGTCAGCCGCCCGCGCCCGCTCTGCCCGCCCGGCCCCGCCTGTCAGCCGCTCATGCCGCCGCGCGCTCGCGCCCGCCCGCAGATCTAATCTCGGGCGTTGATCTGAGATCCAACGGCCGTAGGAGCCCGATACCCCTTCGCCCGCGCAATTTCTTAAAGAGACCCCCGGTTTTTTGCAAATTAACCCGCTGTTCCTGGATCTTCGCAGTTAGGTCCTCAGACCTTTTATTTAATCCAAAATAAGTATTTAAGGAATATTTTTAATCCCTAATCTTGTAAAATTCATAACTTTGTCATATGAACTCCAAATTAGGTGCTTCAAATTGCAAATTGTTCATAATATTCTTATCTATCTATTTAAACAATATTTCCCTGCTGTTTTATGTCCAAATTAATAGTTGATCATTAGGGTAAAATTAATGTTATTGGAACCCTGTTTGAGATAAATAAAAGATAGTAGACTTTAATAAAAGTTGGAGCACCTAAGTTTATGGACTTAACACCATGTAATGATTTAACCCCACCACTGACTTAGACCTGATTAGTGGATAATGAATCACTTTGTATAGCCATCTACCCTAGACCTAGGGAACACCAGATTGCCAATCCTTTTCTACTGTGAACTTGTGATCTCTCTGTTGCATATGTTTGGTATATTGCTTTTGTTTGTTATTCCCCAAGTGCATAGAATGAATGATTACTTTATGTAGACAGCGGGCAGTCTGTGTTTCCTGAGGAAGTTGCAGAAGAAGTCCCTGATCAGCAGTTTGGTGAAGGCAAGTGTCCTCTGACCCATTATGTCCTATTCACTTATAATTCACTCTCCCGCATTACTTAATTGAAACCTAAGGATTGACTAGCTTTACATTTACCTTATCCTTGATGACCTTTTGGGTTATTATGGTTAGCATTTTGCTATTGCCTTAACTTAATCAATGAACATGATGTGACTATTTATGGTACGATACTGTTATCCTGATGATATTGATGATCTTGTGATACTCTAGGGGGCTCAGGCTATTTCCTGAGTACCTCTCCGTAAGGACCTGTTCGTTGAGAGACCACCCGGGATAACAGTGCAACCATGAGGGTGAAATGGGATGCCCTTAGCTAATTAATTAGAGGAACTAGAGGTGTAGTTGCTTCGCCGTCGTGCCGTCAATGGGGTCCAGGCACAGTGCTTGCTCTGCCGAGGCTGAGTGCCGAGGTTCTTTCGTTTTGCTTTTTGTTAGTCACTCTCCCGCGGGGAGGGGTACTGTGTTTATCAAATTGGAGAAACCTAACGGGCAGCTATGATCTCTAGGGAATCTTTGTAACAGCTACGTAGTGATACCCTGTCGGACCACCTAGGAAGTGATCAATGGGGATTAGCTCTCCCCGGGCAAAACGGGAATCACGACTCATGGGAAAAGTGTGCGACCTCTGCAGAGGGTAGTGAAACTGATATATCAGCCGTGCTCACGGTTAAGAGCAGCCTTGGGATCCTCTTTGATTAGAGATACTCCGGATACACCTCAGATGATGACTTTAATGATGATGGTTAATGATGGTGACTTTAATTCTGCATTCTAGTATTTCCTCTCTGAGGAGGTACTTTTGAGATTATAACTTGGACTTGGTGATAAAATCTGGCTTCTACTAACAATAAATACTTGACCAACTAAAAGCAACTGCTTGAGCCTAACCCCACATAAAGCTAGTCCACTTTAGCCAGACGGGGCATTTGCTGAGTACGTTGATGTGTACTCATCCTTGCTTTACCACAAAATACCAGGTTGTCCACATTGTAATCACTGCTCAGGAGAAGGTGAAGCCGTGGAAGGAGACTTCCAGGAGTTCTAAGACTACGACGAGTTTTAGGTGTGGGTTGGCGGCAACCCCCAGTCAGCTGCCTGTGAAGGCCTTATCTTTACTGCGTTTCGCTTAGCACTTTGATTTATCTGTTAGGTTGATGACTATGTGGACGTCTATGACTCTGTGATGTAATAAGTTAATACTCTTTTATGTTATTATTCGAGCATTATGCGATGATGTTCATTTATGTAATCGCTGTGTACGTGAGTTCTGATCCTGGCACGTACATAGTTCGCATTCGGTTTGCCTTCCAAAACCGGGTGTGACATAAGTGGTATCAAAGCCAGGCTGACTGTAGGACCGCTGACCTAGAGTAGCACTGGTCGTACTAAGGACTATTGACCTTCCCTCTCACCTTGACCTCTGATGTTACTTCAAAAGTCGGTCACCTCGACCAACCCTATGCTTTACTACATATATATACAATATTATACCTTGTTAAAATTTTATTTTGTTCTGTCTATGGTTTATTCACTTGTCATATTAGTTCTGTTCTTACTCTTATGCTTAAGGTGTATTTTGTAGATGGCTCGTCTTAGACACACTGCACGTAAGTCGGTGATTCCTTTCCTGCCGTCTCGCCTTGCGGAGCGTCCTCTGCGCCGCACCGTGTCCGGTCAGTCGAGTCACCTGGAGAGACTGCACCACCGCCTGCGTGAGGAGCAGGAACGCCTGCGTCAGCACAGAGAGCAGCAGGGCTCTTCCTCCCCACTTGAGCAGGAGGTGGAGTTCGTGAGGCGTCGTTCCACTGTTCCTCAGCTGGAGGCGCCCCCTGCACCACCGCGGGACGCCCCGGCTGTTGGAGGAGCTACTGGAGGAGGTTCTGGAGGAGACCCCTGAAAGCACCTAGAGGGGGGGGGTGAATAGGTGATCCTGTAACACTTCAAAAACTTAAGCCACAAAACTTGGTTACTTGTTAGCACAGTAATTTGCCAAGTGGCTAGAGAAGGATCTCAACACAACACAATAACCAAGAGATATCAATCACAGAGATGGCACAGTGGTTATCCCGTGGTTCGGCCAAGACCAACGCTTGCCTACTCCACGTTGTGGCGTCCCAACGGATGAGGGTTGCAATCAACCCCTCTCAAGCGGTCCAAAGACCAACTTGAATACCACGGTGTTGCTTTGCTTCTCTTAATCCCGTTTGCGAGGAATCTCCACAGCTTGGAGCCTCTCGCCCTTACACAAGATGTTCACGAAGAATCATAGAGCAAGGGAGGGATTAGCAACTCACACACGACACAAAGATCACAGCGAATACGCACACGCAAAACCCAGACTTGAGCTCAAGAGACTAGCACACTAGAACGGAGCTCAAATCACTAAAATGTTGAACAAGTGCGCAAGAATGAAGTGTGAGTGATCAATGATGCTCAAAGGATGCTTGGTGTACTCCTCCATGCGCCTAGGGGTCCCTTTTATAGCCCCAAGGCAGCTAGGAGCCGTTGAGAGCAATCTTGGAAGGCTGATCTTGCCTTCTGTCGACTGGCGCACCGGACAGTCCGGTGCACACCGGACACTGTCCGGTGCCAGATTTCTTTCCTTAAATGGCGAAGCCGACCGTTGGCAGCCTGAGAGCCGTTGGCGCACTGGACATGTCCGGTGCACACCGGACAGTCCAGTGCCCCCTTCTAGCCGTTGGCTCGGCCACATGTCCCACGCAGATTGCGCGTCCGACCGTTGGCCCGGCCGACCGTTGGCTCACCGGACAGTCCGGTGCACACCGGACAGTCCGGTGAATTTTAGCCGTACGTCGCCGGTGAATTCCCGAGAGCAGCCACTTCGCTCGAGCCAGCCTGGCGCACCGGACACTGTCCGGTGCACCACCGGACAGTCCGGTGCACCCAGACTGGGCAGAGTTTGGCTGCTCGAGCCATCTCTTCTCCAACTCGATTTTTTCTGTTTCCAGCACTTAGACACAATACATTAGTCCATAAAACAATGTACTAAGTCTGAGAAACATACCTTTATCCTCGATTTGTACTTTGTCCACCATTTTACAATTAGGCACCTGTGTTGGGCACTAAATCACCAAAATACTTAGAAATGGCCCAAGGGCACATTTCCCTTTCAATCTCCCCCTTTTTGGTGATTTATGCCAACACAACATAAAGCAAGTAGAACAAGTACAAAATCACTTCAAATAAGAACTCAAATTATTTTGATTCAATTTTGACATATATGGATCACTCTATGCCACCACTTGGTTTGTTTTTGCAAATCAAACTCAAATTCCTATCTCTAAGTCAAGACCACTTGTAGAGACAGAAAGAGAGGTTTTCCAAAGAAATTTGATCAAGGATTTCAAAAACTCCCCCTTTTTCCCATAATCAACACTTCTCCCCACAAGAGGCCAACTTTTGACCTAAGAGACAATAAAAGCGTTTTGACAAACCAAAAGCTCTAATCTACTATTTCAAAATTTCTCAAGTGGTAGCTGATCCATTTATCGCTTTGGCCTTTATTTTCTCCCCCTTTGGCATCAAGCACCAAAACGGGATCAATCTTGGCCCTTTAACCCCATTGCCTCACCAAAATCTTCAACTAAGAGCAAATAGGCAATAAGAGTATAACGATGAACTTGGAAGAGTTACTCTTTTCATCGGAGTGTGGTGGAAGTCTCGCATGGTCCAAGTCCACCTTTTCCCTTTCAATTTTCCTTGGAGACTAAAACAACCAAACTCAAGTACATGGTTAGCCACAAAGGGTCAAGTTGTAGCACAGCTCCCCCTAAATATGTGCATCACTTGCAAACATGACTTGTGAGGTCCAGGGAGTGTTTGTACAACTTGAGCACCACAATAAGCAACAATATGCAGAATGAACATAATCAAAAGCATAAACATATGTATGCTACATTTCAATCCAAGTTCCGCGAATCTAAGATATTGAGCTCACTACGCAGCCTGCAAAAGGTCTTCTCATCTAGAGGCTTGGTAAAGATATCGGCTAGCTGGTTCTCGGTGCTAACATGAAACACTTCGATATCCCCCTTTTGCTGGTGGTCTCTCAAAAAGTGATGCCGGATGTCAATGTGCTTTGTGCGGCTGTGCTCAACAGGATTTTCCGCTATTCGGATAGCACTCTCATTATCACATAGGAGTGGGACTTTGCTCAGATTGTAGCCAAAGTCCCTGAGGGTTTGCCTCATCCAAAGTAGTTGCACGCAACACTGTCCTGCAGCAACATACTCGGCCTCAGCGGTGGATAGGGCAACGGAGGTTTGTTTCTTAGAGTTCCATGACACCAGGGACCTTCCTAAGAATTGGCACGTCCCCGATGTACTCTTCCTATCGACCTTACATCTAGCATAGTCGGAATCTGAGTACCCAATCAAGTCAAAGTTAGACCCCTTTGGATACCAGATCCCGAAGCAAGGCGTAGCGACTAAATATCGAAGAATTCGCTTCACAGCCACTAAGTAACACTCCTTCGGATCGGATTGAAATCTAGCACACATGCATACGCTAAGCATAATATCCGGTCTACTAGCACATAAATAAAGCAAAGAACCTATCATGGACCGGTATGCTTTTTGATCAACGGACTTACCTCCTTTGTTGAGGTCGGTGTGTCCGTCGGTTCCCATCGGCGTCTTTGCGGGCTTGGCGTCCTTCATCCCAAACCTCTTTAGCAAATCTTGTGTGTACTTCGTTTGGGAGATGAAGGTGCCGTCCTTGAGTTGCTTCACTTGGAACCCAAGGAAGTAGGTCAACTCGCCCATCATCGACATCTCGAATTTCTGCGTCATCACCCTGCTAAACTCTTCACAAGACTTTTGGTTAGTAGAACCAAATATTATGTCGTCGACATAAATTTGGCACACAAAAAGATCACCATCGCAAGTCTTAGTAAAAAGAGTTGGATCGGCTTTCCCAACCTTGAAAGCATTAGCAATTAAAAAGTCTCTAAGGCATTCATACCATGCTCTTGGGGCTTGCTTAAGTCCATAGAGCGTCTTAGAGAGCTTACACACGTGGTCGGGGTACCGTTCATCCTCGAAGCCAGGGGGTTGCTCCACATACACTTCCTCCTTGATCGGCCCGTTGAGGAAAGCGCTCTTCACATCCATTTGGTACAACCTGAAAGAATGGTGAGCGGCATATGCTAGCAAGATACGAATTGATTCTAGCCTAGCCACAGGAGCAAAAGTCTCCTCAAACTCCAAACCTGCGACTTGGGCATAACCTTTTGCCACAAGTCGAGCCTTGTTCCTCGTCACCACCCCGTGCTCGTCCTGTTTGTTGCGGAACACCCACTTGGTTCCCACAACATTTTGCTTGGGACGAGGCACCAGTGTCCAAACTTCGTTGCGCTTGAAGTTGTTGAGTTCCTCCTGCATGGCCAACACCCAGTCCGGATCTAGCAAGGCCTCTTCTACCCTGAAAGGCTCAATAGAAGAGACAAAAGAGTAATGCTCACAAAAATTAACTAATCTTGAGCGAGTAGTTACTCCCTTGCTAATATCACCCAATATCTGGTCGACGGGATGATCCCTTTGAATCGTCGCTCGAACTTGGGTTGGAGGTGCCTGAGGTGCTTCTTCCTCTTGAACATCCTGTGCTCCCCCTTGATCATGTGCCTCCATTTGAGGTACCTGTTCGTCATCTTGGGTTGGGGGATGCACCATAGTTGAGGAAGACGGTTGATCTTGCTCCAAATGTTCCTGAGGCCGTACATCTCCAATCGCCATGGTGCGTATCGCGGCCGTTGGAACGTCTTCTTCATCTACATCATCAAGATCAACAACTTGCTCTCTAGGAGAGCCATTAGTCTCATCAAATACAACGTCGCTAGAGACTTCAACCAAACCCGATGATTTGTTGAAGACCCTATACGCCTTTGTATTTGAATCATAACCTAATAAAAACCCTTCTACGGCTTTGGGAGCAAATTTGGAATTCCTACCCTTCTTCACTAGAATGTAGCATTTACTCCCAAAAACACGAAAATACGATACATTAGGTTTGTTACCGGTTAGCAGCTCATACGACGTTTTCTTGAGGAGGCGGTGAAGGTAGACCCTGTTGATGGCGTGGCAAGCCGTGTTCACGGCTTCTGACCAAAAGCACTCGGGGGTCTTGAATTCTCCAAGCATAGTCCTCGCCATATCTATGAGCGTCCTGTTCTTCCTCTCTACCACACCATTTTGCTAAGGTGTGTAGGGAGCGGAGAACTCGTGCTTGATCCCCTTCTCCTCAAGAAACTCCTCCACTTGAAGGTTCTTGAATTTGGACCCGTTGTCGCTCCTTATCTTCTTCACCTTGAGCTCAAACTCATTTTGAGCTCTCCTTTGGAAGCGCTTGAGGGTCCCTTGGGTTTCAGACTTATCCTACAAAAAGAACACCCAAGTGAAGCGGGAAAAGTCATCAACGATAACTAGACCATACTTACTTCCTCCTATGCTCAGATAGGCGACGGGTCCGAAGAGGTCCATATGTAGCAGCTCCAGGGGTCTTGATGTTGTCATCACATTTTTGGTGTGATGAGAGCCTCCCACCTGTTTCCCTGCTTGACAAGCTGCACAAGGTCTATCTTTTTCGAAATGAACATTGGTTAGACCTATCACGTGTTCTCCCTTTAGAAGCTTGTGGAGGTTCTTCATCCCCACATGTGCTAAGCGGCGATGCCACAGCCAGCCCATGCAAGTCTTAGCCATTAAGCATGCATCTAGACCGGCCTCTTCTTTTGCAAAATCAACTAAGTAAAGCTTGCCGTCTAGTACACCCTTAAAAGCTAGTGAACCATCACATCTTCTAAAGACAGACACATCTATATTTGTAAACAAACAGTTATATCCCATATTGCATAATTGACTAACAGATAGCAAATTATATCCAAGAGACTCTACTAAAAACACATTAGAGATAGAGTGCTCATTTGAGATTGCAATTTTACCTAACCCTTTTACCTTGCCTTGATTCCCATCACCGAATATTATTGAATCTTGGGAATCTTTATTCTTGACGTAGGAGGTGAACATCTTCTTCTCCCCCGTCATATGGTTTGTGCATCCGCTGTCAATAATCCAGCTTAAACCCCCAGATGCATAAACCTGCAAGGCAAATTTAGGCTTGGGTCTTAGGTACCCAACTCATGTTGGGTCCTACAAGGTTAGCACAAATATCCTTAGGGACCCAAATGCAAGTTTTGTCTCCCTTGCATCTTGCCCCTAATTTTCTAGCAACTATCTTCCTATCCTTTCTACAAATAGCAAAAGAAGCATTTAAAGCATGATATATTGTAGAAGGTTCATTAACTTTCCTAGGAACATTAACGACATTTCTCCTAGGCATATTATGAATAACATTTCTCCTACCAACATTTCTATCATGCACATAAGAAGAACTAGAAGCAACCATGGCATGAGAATCAAAGGCATTATATACATTACAACTCCTATAAGCATTTTTAGGTTGTCTTCTATCATAGTACATAAAGGCATGGTTCTTTTGCACACTACTAGCCATAGGGGCCTTCCCTTTCTCCTTGGCGGAGATGGGAGCCTTATGGCTTGTCAAGTTCTTGGCTTCCCTCTTGTAGCCAAGTCCATCCTTAATTGAGGGGTGTCTACCAATCGTGTAGGCATCCCTTGCAAATTTTAGCTTGTCAAATTCATTCTTGCTAGTCTTAAGTTGGGCATTAAGACTAGCTAATTCATCATTTAATTTGGAAATTAAAACTAAATGATCACTACAAGCATCAATGTCAAAATCTTTACACCTATTACAAGTTTCAATAATTTCTACACAAGAATTAGATTTACTAGCTACTTCTAGTTTAGTATTTAAATCATCATTAAAACTTTTTAACTTAGCAATAGTTTCATGACAAGAAGATAATTCACTAGAGAGCATTTCATTCCTCTTAATTTCTAGAGCAAGAGATTTCTGTGCTTCTACAAATTTATCATGTTCTTCATACAACAAATCCTCTTGTTTTTCTAAAAGCATATTCTTGTCATTCAAGGCATCAATTAATTCATTAATTTTGTCTACCTTGGTTCTATCTAATCCCTTGAATAAGCATGAGTAATCTATCTCATCATCATCACTAGACTCATCTTCACTCGAAGAAGCATAAGTACTAGTATGAGTGCTTACTTTCTTCTCTCTTGCCATGAGGCAAGTGTGACGCTCGTTGGGGAAGAGGGATGACTTGTTGAAGGCGGTGGCGGCGAGTCCTTCATTGTCAGAGTCGGAGGAGGAACAATCTGAATCCCACTCCTTTCCGATATGTGCCTCGCCCTTGGCCTTCTTGTAATGCTTCTTTTTCTCCCTCTTGTTCCCTTGGTCCTGATCACTATCATTGTCGGGACAGTTAGCAATAAAATGACCAAGCTTACCGCATTTGAAGCATGAGCGCTTCCCCTTGGCTTTGGTCTTGCTCGGCTGCCCCTTGCGACCTTTAAGCGCCGTCTTGAAGCGCTTAATGATGAGGGCCATCTCCTCATCATTGAGTCCGGCTGCCTCAACTTGCGCCACCTTGCTTGGTAGCGCCTCCTTGCTCCTTGTTGCCTTGAGAGCAATGGGTTGAGGCTCATGACTAGGACCGTTCAACGCGTCGTCCACGTATCTTGCCTCCTTGATCATCATTCGCCCGCTTACAAACTTCCCAAGAACTTCTTCGGGCGACATCTTGGTGTACCTGGGATTTTCACGTATATTGTTCACCAAATGAGGATCAAGAACGGTAAATGACCTTAGCATTAGGCGGACGACGTCGTGGTCCGTCCATCGCGTGCTCCCGTAGCTCCTTATTTTGTTGATAAGGGTCTTGAGCCGGTTGTATGTTTGTGTCGGCTCCTCGCCCCTTATCATCACGAACCGTCCAAGCTCGCCCTCCACCAACTCTATTTTGGTGAGTAAGGTGACGTCGTTTCCCTCATGAGAGATCTTGAGGGTGTCCCAGATCTGCTTGGCATTGTCCAAGCCGCTCACCTTGTGATACTCGTCCCTGCACAAAGAGGCTAGCAACACAGTAGTAGCTTGTGCATTTTTATGAATCTGTTCATTAATAAACACAGGGCTATCCGAGCTATCAAATTTCATTCCACTTTCCACAATCTCCCAAATGCTTGGATGGAGAGAAAACAGGTGAGTACGCATTTTGTGGCTCCAAAATCCGTAATCCTCTCCATCAAAGTGAGGGGGCTTGCCAAGTGGAATGGGGAGCAATTGAGCATTTGAACTATGCGGGATGCGCGAATAATCGAAAGAAAAGTTTGAGTTAACCGTCTTTCGCCTATCGTAGTCGTCGTCGTCCTTTTGAGAGGAGGAAGATCCGTCGCTGTCGTAGTAGACAATTTCCTTGAGGCGCCTTGTCTTCTTCTTCCTCCTGTCTTTTCTTTTGTGGCCCGAGCCTGAGTCGGTGGGCCTGTCATCATTGGGCTCGTTGACGAAGGACTCCTTCTCCTTGTCGTTGATCACCATCCCCTTGCCTTTAGGATCCATCTCTTCAGGCGGTTAGTCCCTTTCTTGAAGAGAACGACTCTGATACCAATTGAAAGCACCTAGAGGGGGGTGAATAGGTGATCCTGTAACACTTCAAAAACTTAAGCCACAAAACTTGGTTACTTGTTAGCACAGTAATTTGCCAAGTGGCTAGAGAAGGATCTCAACACAACACAATAACCAAGAGATATCAATCACAGAGATGGCACAGTGGTTATCCCGTGGTTCGGCCAAGACCAACGCTTGCCTACTCCACGTTGTGGCGTCCCAACGGACGAGGGTTGCAATCAACCCCTCTCAAGCGGTCCAAAGACCAACTTGAATACCACAGTGTTGCTTTGCTTCTCTTAATCCCGTTTGCGAGGAATCTCCACAGCTTGGAGCCTCTCGCCCTTACACAAGATGTTCACGAAGAATCACAGAGCAAGGGAGGGATTAGCAACTCACACACGACACAAAGATCACAGCGAATACGCACACGCAAAACCCAGACTTGAGCTCAAGAGACTAGCACACTAGAACGGAGCTCAAATCACTAAAATGTTGAACAAGTGCGCAAGAATGAAGTGTGAGTGATCAATGATGCTCAAAGGATGCTTGGTGTACTCCTCCATGCGCCTAGGGGTCCCTTTTATAGCCCCAAGGCAGCTAGGAGCCGTTGAGAGCAATCTTGGAAGGCTGATCTTGCCTTCTGTCGACTGGCGCACCGGACAGTCCGGTGCACACCGGACACTGTCCGGTGCCAGATTTCTTTCCTTAAATGGCGAAGCCGACCGTTGGCAGCCTGAGAGCCGTTGGCGCACCGGACATGTCTGGTGCACACCGGACAGTCCGGTGCCCACTTCTAGCCGTTGGCTCGGCCACGTGTCCCGCGCAGATTGCGCGGCCGACCGTTGGCCCGGCCGACCGTTGGCTCACCGGACAGTCCGGTGCACACCGGACAGTCCGGTGAATTTTAGCCGTACGTCGCCGGTGAATTCCCGAGAGCAGCCACTTCGCTCGAGCCAGCCTGGCGCACCGGACACTGTCCGGTGCACCACCGGACAGTCCGGTGCACCCAGACTGGGCAGAGTTTGGCTGCTCGAGCCATCTCTTCTCCAACTCGATTTTTTCTGTTTCCAGCACTTAGACACAATACATTAGTCCATAAAACAATGTACTAAGTCTGAGAAACATACCTTTATCCTCGATTTGTACTTTGTCCACCATTTTACAATTAGGCACCTGTGTTGGGCACTAAATCACCAAAATACTTAGAAATGGCCCAAGGGCACATTTCCCTTTCAACCCCGACGACGATGACGATGACGACTCAGACCACAACACGGAGTCCTCCGAGCCGCAGGAGGCGGAAGGATGGGTCGCCCGACCCATCACCCGTGACGCCGCTCGCGGTTGTCACTTCCACGACGCACTCGACACCTTGTTGCGCCAGGCCTTCAACCGACACACCTGGTCGATCGAGTACCATTGTGTAGTCTACCAGCACAGTCGCGGGAGGTACCCGGACTGCTGGGAGGCTACCTGCCTAGTTCGCCGTCCGGAGGATGACCTCCGGGGTGCAGAGGCCGTTCCGGAGCACTACTCCATCTCCGAGAGGGACACTGCAGAAGCAGCTATGCAGGATGCAGCACGGCGTGCACCCTCCTAGTACTGTTCCTTATTCGGTGGGATGGTCGACGGTCTTAACCTTAGGTACTACCCCCGCCGTCCTACTGGCAGCACAGAGAGTGTGGTTGTCTCACCTGTTGGTGAGGATAACCCTAGGTTGAGCAACACAGTCAACCTAGTCGCTGTGCTTAACACTGAGCTGGATCACTCTCTGGACGAGCTGAGCAGGGCTCGAACGGAGATTGCTGTGTTGCGTGCTGAGCTGGCAGAGCGCCGCCACCAGGAGGGTGGTTCCCCCGCTCCTGTTGGGACTCAGCACCCATACCGCTCGCCGCCACGTGGTCACCACACCTATGGTTCCCCTGCCTGTAAGACCAGGATAGATCTGAATCCTTAGATCGTTAGCGTTGGAGTTTGTAATAATTCTTAAGTCAGATGTCTCAATCTTAGATAGTCAGTTTAGTTTGCTTATTAGTTGCTTACATGCTTGTTATGATGAACTTATGCTGGATTTGAATCTTTGTAATGACTGTTGCCGACCTGCGGGTTTCCCCTGCAGTTTGGCTTAGCTAGTGATGTTAATGAAGTCAGTTATTTAGTTGGGAAACCATTTACTTCTACTTTCCTTTTTATCTGAGAAGCTGTATTGGATCACAGTGAGGATCAGTGAGGTTCTTTGTTCACTCAGTGTCATGAAGAATTTTGTTTTCCCTCTTCTTATGCTGAAGGATTGTAAGATCAATGCTGATGTGTGAATGTCTTCCACAGATGTCTGACAACAGGCACCGATGTAACAGGCGTGCTCAGCAAGAGCAGCATGCCCAGCAGGAGGAACATCAGAGGCAGCCTCCCCCACCACCCCCGATGATCGTGGAGCAGATGTTCTTGATGCAGACTCAGGCAGTGCAGGCTATTGGGTAGACTCTGGCAGCCATGCAGCAGGCTCAACAGCAACCCCAACCCCGGTTGCAAGTGCAGATGCCTCAGATGCCACGGGACAAACGTGGCGAGTTCATGAGAGGGCACCCTCCTACCTTTGCCCATTCTGTTGACCCCATGGATGCAGAAGACTGGCTGCGTGCAGTGGAAAGGGAACTACGCACCGCCCAATGTGACGACAAGGAGAAGGTTCTGTATGGCCCCCGCCAGCTAAGAGGAGCAGCCCAGTCTTGGTGGGAGTCCTACCTCGCCACCCATGCTGATCCCGAAACCATCGCTTGGGAGGAATTCAGTGAGAGTTTCCGCAGATACCATGTTCCAGAGGGACTGATGATCGTGAAGAAGGAGTTTCTGGCTCTGAAGCAGGGACCCCTGTCTGTTAGTGAATATAGAGACAAGTTTCTGCAGCTATCTCGTTATGCACCTGAAGATGTCAACACTGATGCTAAAAGGCAGTATAGGTTCATGAGGGGTTTGGTGGATCCCCTGCATTACCAGCTATTGAATCACACCTTCCCCACCTTCCAGCACCTGATCGATAGGGCAGTTATGACCGAGAAGAAGCGCAAGGATATGGAAGATCGGAAGCGCAAGATGAGTGGACCACAGTCTGGAAGCATCAGCCGCCCCCGCTTCTCAGGCAGTTCATCTCAGCAAGGCAGGCCTGGTCACCCACAGGGATATCAGCATCAGAGTCAGCGTCCGCATCAGCAGCAGTTTCAGAGGCAGTACCCACAGCTGCAGCAGTATCGTCAGAATAGCCAGCAGGGAGGTAATCAGTATCAGAAGCAGAACAACTAGGCACCTCGCCTTCCTACCCCAGCAGCAAATCAGAACAACCAAGCAGCCCCAACACAAGGAGGAGGCAGAGGATGCTTTCACTGTGGAGAACAAGGACACTGGGCTATGCAGTGCCCAAAGAAGATGGCGCAGCAGCAGACCAACCCCAATGCTCCAACAAGGCAAGGTGTACCGCAGCAGGCAGCAGGCAATCGTGGCCAAGCGTACAATCGTGGAAAGGTGAACCACTTGGAGGCCGAAGCGATCCAGGATGCACCAGATGTGGCAGTAGGTATGTTCTCAGTCGAATCTCATCCCGCAAAAGTGCTATTTGATACTGGTGCAACATGGGTAGAAATGCATAACATCTCAGTAGAGGCAATGATGCCGCCCATGAGGATTAATTCGGTTGGTGGTAAAGTGCAAGCAGATAAAATATGCTCAAATATAAGGGTGGAGATAAGGGGGATAGGGTTCCCCAGTGATCTAATAGTAATAGACACCCCTGGGATAGATGTCATCCTAGGGATGAATTGGTTAATAAAATATGAAGCGAATGTTAGTTGTGACAAGAGGACCGTAACATTGAAGTCCCCGTCCGGAGAGGAGGTAGTGGCTGAGCTAAGGATGCCTAAATCAGCGAAGGGAGATTGTCACCAGATTGCAGTTGATAGTAAGGAGGCCAACCCGCTTGGGGCTATCAAGGTTGTGTCGGACTTTCCAGATGTGTTTCCCGAGGAGCTAACGGGCATGCCACCCGAGAGAAAAGTCGAATTTGCCATAGAGCTTATCCCTGGTACCGCCCCCACTTCCAAAAGAGCCTATCGAGTGTCTGGACCAGAATTGGTGGAACTCAAGAAGCAGATAGATGAGATGTTAGAGAAGGGTTACATCAGACCAAGTACCTCGCCTTGGGCCGCTCCAGTATTGTTTGTAGAGAAGAAAGATGGTACCAAAAGGATGTGCATAGATTACAGAGCCCTGAATGAAGTCACTGTTAAGAACAAGTACCCCCTGCCAAGAATAGAAGATCTGTTTGACCAACTCAGAGGTGCCAGCGTATTATCGAAGATAGATCTGAGATCAGGTTACCATCAACTCAGAATCCGACCCTCGGACATACCGAAGACAGCATTCATCACCAAGTATGGGTTATATGAGTTCACAGTTATGTCCTTTGGTTTGACAAATGCGCCAGCCTTCTTTATGTATCTGATGAACAACGTGTTCATGGACTACCTAGGCAAGTTTGTTGTGGTGTTCATCGATGATATTCTCATATATTCTCAAAGTGAGGAAGAACATGTGGAGCATTTGAAGATGGTATTGCAAAGGCTACGAGAGCATCAGTTGTTTGCCAAGCTGAGTAAATGCGAGTTCTGGATTCATGAAGTCTTGTTTCTGGGTCACATCATAAACCAAGATGGGTTAGCTGTGGATCCAAAGAAGGTAGCAGATGTCCTGAACTGGAAAGCACCGAGGGATGTTCGTGGGATCAAGAGCTTCATTGGAATGGCCGGATACTATAGGCGTTTCATTGAAGGCTTTTCAAAGATTGCTAGACCAATGACAGCGTTGCTAGCAAAGAAAGTCGAGTTTAAGTGGACCCAAAAGTGCCAAGAGGCATTTGAAGAACTGAAGAATAGATTGACTACAACACCTGTGTTAGTTCTGCCTGATGTTCACAAGCCATTCTCGGTGTATTGCGATGCTTCTTACACCGGGTTGGGATGTGTGCTAATGCAAGAAGGAAGAGTCGTAGCATACTCATCTCGACAGCTGAAGACCCACGAGAAAAATTACCCCACACACGACCTAGAGTTGGCAGCAGTGGTTCATGCCCTAAAGACATGGAGGCATTACCTGTATGGGCAGAACTGCGATATCTCCACAGATCATAAAAGTCTAAAATACATATTCACCCAGTCAGAGTTAAACATGAGGCAGCGAAGATGGTTGGAATTGATCAAAGACTACGAGTTGGAGATACACTACCATCCAGGCAAAGCCAATGTTGTTGCAGACGCTCTGAGCAGGAAGAGTCAAGTCAATATGATGGCCACGTACCCGATGTCCTATGAGTTGGCCAAGGAGTTCGACAGACTGAGTCTTGGTTTTCTGAACAGTACGCAAGGAGTAACAGTGGAATTAGAGCCCACCCTAGAGCGGGAGATCAAAGAAGGGCAGAAGGATGATGAAAACATCAACAAGATCCGGCAGCTAATCTTAGAAGGAAGAGGCAAAGACTTTCGAGAGGATGAAGAGGGAGTAATATGGTTCAAGGACTGATTGTGTGTTCCTGACATCAAACCTATTCGGGAGCTGATCCTCAAGGAAGCTCATGAGACAGCCTACTCCATACACCCTGGAAGTGAGAAGATGTATCAGGATTTAAAAAGGAGGTTTTGGTGGTATGGCATGAAAAGAGAGATCGCAGAATATGTCGCCATCTGTGATAGTTGTCAAAGAACCAAAGCAGAGCATCAGAGGCCCGCCGGACTGTTGCAGCCATTGCAGATTCCTCAGTGGAAGTGGGATGAGATCGGGATGGATTTTATAGTTGGTCTACCTCGTACCCGGGCCGGCTATGATTCCATCTGGGTGGTTGTGGACCGCTTAACAAAGGTGGCCCATTTTATACCTGTGAAGACAACATACACCGGAGCAACATTAGCTGAGTTATACATGTCCCGGATAGTCTGCCTTCATGGTGTGCCGAAGAAGATAGTGTCAGATCGAGGGACACAGTTTACCTCTCATTTTTGGCAGCAGCTACAAGAAGCTTTGGGCACACATTTGAACTTCAGCTCAGCTTATCACCCACAGACAGACGGTCAGACTGAAAGAACTAATCAGATCTAAGAAGATATGTTGAGAGCCTGCGCGTTGCAAGACAAGTCAGGATGGGACAAAAGGTTACCTTATTGTCACACCCGGTTTTGGAAGGCAAACCGAATGCGAACTATGTACGTGCCAGGATCAGAACTCACGTACACAGCGATTACATAAATGAACATCGTCGCACAATGCTCGAATAATAACATAAAAGAGTATTAACTTATTACATCACAGAGTCATAGACATCCTCATAGTCATCAACTTTAACAGTTAAATCAAAGTGCTAGCGAAACGCAGTAAAGATAAGGCCTTCACAGGCAGCTGACTGGGGGTTGCCGCCAACCCACACCTAGAATTCAGTCGTAGTCTTGGAACTCCTGGAAGTCTCCTTCCACGGCTTCGCCTTCTCCTGAGCAGTGGTTACAATGCGGACAACCTGGTGTTTGGTGGTAAAGCAAGGATGAGTACACATCAACGTACTCAGCAAATGTCCCGTTTGGCTGAAGTGGACTAGCTTTATGTGGGGTTAGGCTCAAGCAGTTGCTTTTAGTTGGTCAGGTATTTATCATTAGTAGAAGCCAGATTTTAGCATTAACCAACCCATGAACCATTTCCTCATCGAGGAACAACATCATCATATTCGAACCAAAACCATAACATAACCCTTGTATCTCGAACCATCTGTATCTCTAATCAAAGAGGATCCCAAGGCTGCTCTTAACCGTGAGCACGGCTGATATATCAGTTTCACTACCCTCTGCAGAGGTCGCACACTTTACCCATGAGCCATGATTCCCTTTCTGCCCGGGGAGAGCTAATCCCCATTGACCACTACCTAGGTGGTCCGGCAGGGTATCACTACGTAGCTTTTACAAAGATTCCCTAGAGATCGTAGCCGCCCGTTAGGTTTCTCCAGTTTGATAAACACAGTACTCCTCCCCGCAGGAGAGTGACTAACAAAAGCAAAACGAAAGAACCTCGGCACTCAGCCTCGGCAGAGCAAGCACTGTGCCTGGACCCCATTGACGGCACGACGGCGAAGCAACTACACATCTAGTTCCTCTAATTAATTAGCTAAGGGCGTCCCATTTCACCCTCATGGTTGCACTGTTATCCCGGGTGGTCTCTCAACGAACAGGTCCTTACGGAGAGGTACTCAGGAAACAGCCTGAGCCCCCTAGAGTATCACAAGATCATCAACATCATCAGGATAACAGTATCATAAATAGTCACATCATGTTCATTGATTAAGTTAAGGCAGTAGCAGAATGCTAACCATAATAGCCCATAAGGTCATCAAGGATAAAGTAAAGTGTAAAGCTAGTCAATCCTTAGGTTTCAAGTAAGTAATGCGGGGTAGTAAGTTATAAATGAATAGGACATAATGGGTCAGAGGACACTTGCCTTCACCAAACTGCTGATCAGAGACTTCTTCTGCAACTTCCTCGGGAAACACAGACTGCTCGTTGTCTACGTAAAGTAATCATTCACACTATGCTCTTGGGAAATAACAAACAAAAACAATATACCAAACATATGCAGCAGAGAGATCACAAGTTCATAGCAGAAAAGGGATAGGCACTCTGGTGTTCCCTAGGCCTAGGGTAGAGGACTATACAAAAGGATTCATTATCCACTAATCAGGTTTAAATCAGTGGTGGGGATTAAATCATTACATAATGTTAAGTCCATAAACTTAAGTGCTCCAACTTTTATTAAAGTCTACTATCTTTTATCTATCTCAAATAGGGTTCCCATAACATTAATCCTATCCTAATGATTAACCATTAATTGGGACATGGAAACAGCAGGGAAACATTGCATAAACAGATAGATAATAATATTATGAACATTTTGCAATTTGAAGCACCTAATTTGGAGTTCATATGGCAAAGTTATGAATTTTACAAGTTTAGGGGTTAAAAATATACCCTAAGGACCTATTTTGAATTAAATAAAAGGTCCGAGGACCTAACTGCGAGAAACCAGGGACGGCGGGCGCAATTTCCAGAAAACCGGGGGGTTCTTTAAGAAAACGCGCGGGCGAAAGGGTATCGGGCGCCTACAGCCGTTGGATCTCAGATCAACGGCCAGGATTAGATCCTGCGGCGGGCGCGCGGGCGCGCGGCGGCCTGGGCGGCTGACAGGCGGGGCCGGGCGGGCAGCGCGGGGCGAACGGCTGACAGGCGGGACCGGGCGAGCAGCGCGGGGCGCAGGCGACTGGCAGGCGGGACCGGGCGAGCAGCGCGGGGCGCAGGCGACTGGCAGGCGGGACCGGGCGGGCAGCGCGGGGCGCAGGCGAACGGCTGACAGGCGGGGCCTAGTTGGCAGAGAGGCGGGACGTGGGGAAACGGCTCTAGGCCGTTGGATCTTGGGCGGACGGTTGAGGTTGGGTTCGGGTTATTTGAATCAGTGTCGTCCGATCTAAGATAGACGGCGGGGATGGGGTGGCTGGCTCCCGTCTCCTTCGGCTAGCTGGGGTGGCGGCGCTCGTCCCCGCGGCGGAGGAGCTCGCCGGAGACGAGGGGCGCGGGGGCTCTGCGGGTCCTTGGGGCGATCTGAATGGTCGGGGAGGTTGGGGAGGGCGCGGGGAACCTTCCGGTGGGGTCTGGGTCGGGGTAGGGGCACCGGAGGGGGCGGTTCATGGTGGAGCGGCTCGGCGGCGGCGCTAAACTACTCCGGCGAGGAATTAAACGCGATAGAGAGCGAGACAAAGGCCAATAGGGGCGGGAGAGGTCCCTTACCTCAAAGCGGCCTCCGGGGACTCCTCGGCGGCGACGGAGACGCGACGGTGGCCCGGGTCGACGGTGGCGGCTGCACGGCGGACGGCGGGTGAGCGCGGGCAGAGAGAAATAGGGAGGGAAAGGGGAAATTGGAGCGCGTCCCGGGTTGCGGACGCCGGAGCGGAGCTCACCGTGGCAATGGACACGGCGGAGCTCCAACGGCGGCCGGGAAACGAGCTCGGGCGGCGGCAGTTCGCGGCGATGGCGTTTTGGCGTGCTCGCAGCGAGGGAGAGCGAGAGAGGGGGCCGGTTGGTGCGCAAATGAGGGAGGGGGAGATGGCGAGCAAGGCTCGGGGCTCAAGTGGCCAAGGGCGAGGTGAGGCGAGCCCCACGCGCGACGTGGGCGCGGAGACCGCGGCACGCGCGGCGGCGGTTACGCGAGGACGAGGGAGCTGACAGCCCGGGCCCGCGACGCAGAGAGAGAGAAGAAAGCGGGCGCGGGGCGGTGAACGCGGGGCTGACTGAGGGGGCCCACGGGCAGAGAGAGAGCGAGGGAGCGGGCGCACGCGCGGGGAAGCGGCAGCGCCGACAGGCGGGGCCCGCGGGCAGAGAGAGGGAGAGCGGGCGCGCGGAAGGCGGCCGCGCCGATAGGCCGGGCCCGCTGCGCAGAGAGAGAGGAGGGGCGGGAGGGCGCGCGCGCGCGAGGTGGGCCGACTGGGCCGAAATGCCGAGGGGGCCGGGGGAGCGGGCTCTTTTCCTTTTTTCTTTTATTTTGGAATTGTTTTCTCTTTTTTCTTTTATTTATTCTATTTGATTCAAATTCAAATGAGCCCCAAATTCAAATTAGACCTTTTGAGAATTATGCACCAAACAAAAGTGAAATCTAGGGTTCAACATGATGCAACAATTCATACTCCCTTAGGGTTTGAGCTAATAGACTATAATTACAAATAAAATAACCACTTTTCTCCTATAGAAATGAGAAAGAGAAGATTGGGAAAGGATGAGAAAACGAAAGTAACACCTGAATTTGTGAATATGAGCAAAGAAATTTTATACCCCCAAATTCACGGTGTTACAAACCTATCCCCCTTAAAAGAATCTCGCCCCCGAGATTCAGGGTTGGTCAGCAAAGAGTTCAGGGTATTTGGCTTTCAGATCATCTTCTCGTTCCCAGGTTGCTTCTTCCTCGGAGTGGTGACCCCATCTGACTTTGCACATTCTGATGGTATTCCTCCGGGTGACTCTGTCTGCAAACTCCAGAATCTGCGTTGGCTTCTCTATGTATGTCAGATCCTCCTGGACTTCCAAACCCTCCACTGGCAACTGTTCTTCTGGTACTCGCAGACACTTCTTCAATTGTGACACGTGGAACACATTGTGCACTGCCGACAAACTTTCTGGTAGGTTGAGTTGGTAAGCCACTTCTCCACGCTTTGCTTGAATCTGATATGGTCCAACATACCGGGGTGCTAACTTGCCTTTAACTCCGAATCTTCTGATTCCCCTGATAGGATGACACCTTCAGATAGACGAAATCCCCCACTTCGAAACTCAGTTCTCTTCTCCTTCGGTCCGCATAGCTTCGCTGTCTTGACTGGGCTATCTTCAGGTTCTCCCGAACCATTTTGATATTCTCTTCGGCTTCAAGCAAAATGTCGGGGCCAAACACCTGTCTCTCTCCAGGCTGGTCCCAATGCAGCGGAGTCCTACAACTCCGTCCATAGAGTGCCTGAAACGGTGACATCTTCAAGCTGGCCTGGTAGCTATTGTTGTAGGAGAATTCTGCATAAGGTAACCTTTTGTCCCATCCTGACTTGTCTTGCAACGCACAGGCTCTCAGCATATCTTCTAGGATCTGATTAGTTCTTTCGGTCTGACCGTCTGTCTGCGGATGATAAGCCGAGCTGAAGTTCAAATGGGTGCCCAAAGCTTCTTGTAGCTGCTGCCAAAAATGAGAGGTGAACTGCGTTCCTCGATCTGACACTATCTTCTTCGGCACACCATGAAGGCAGACTATCCGTGACATGTATAACTCAGCTAACGTTGCTCCGGTGTATGTGGTCTTCACAGGTATGAAATGGGCCACCTTTGTTAAGCGGTCCACAACCACCCAGATGGAATCATAGCCGGCCCGGGTACGAGGTAGGCCAACTATAAAATCCATCCCGATCTCATCCCACTTCCACTGAGGAATCCGCAATGGCTGCAACAATCCGGCGGGCCTTTGATGCTCTGCTTTGGTTCTTTGACAGCTATCACAGATGGCGACATATTCTGCGATTTCTCTTTTCATGCCATACCACCAAAACCTCCTTTTTAAATCCTGGTACATCTTTTCACTTCCCGGGTGTATGGAGTAGGCTGTCTCATGAGCTTCCTTTAGGATCAGCTCCCGAATAGGTTTGAGGTCGGGGACACACAATCGGTCCTTGAACCATATTACTCCCTCTTCATCCTCTCGAAAGTCTTTGCCTCTTCCTTCTAAGATTAGCTGCCGGATCTTGTTGATGCTTTCATCATCCTTCTGCCCTTCTTTGATCTCCCGCTCTAGAGTGGGCTCTAATTCCACTGTTACTCCTTGCGTACTGTTCAGGAAACCGAGACTCAGTCTGTCGAACTCCTTGGCTAACTCATATGGCATTGGGTACGTGGCCATCATATTGACTTGACTCTTCCTGCTCAGAGCATCTGCAACCACATTGGCCTTGCCTGGATGGTAATGTATCTCCAACTCATAGTCCTTGATCAATTCCAACCATCTTCGCTGTCTCATGTTTAACTCTGACTGGGTGAATATGTACTTCAGACTTTTATGATCTGTGTAGATGTCGCACTTCTGCCCATACAGGTAATGTCTCCAGGTCTTCAAAGCATGAACTACTGCTGCCAACTCCAGGTCATGTGTGGGATAATTTTTCTCATGGATCTTCAGCTGTCGAGATGAATATGCTACAACTCTTCCTTCTTGCATTAGCACACATCCCAATCCGGTGTAAGAAGCATCGCAATACACTGAGAATGGCTTGTGAACATCAGGCAGGACTAACACCGGAGCTGTAGTCAATCTATTTTTCAGTTCTTCAAATGCTTCCTGACACTTTTGGGTCCACTTGAACTCAACTTTCTTCGCTAGTAACGCCGTCATTGGTCTAGCAATCTTTGAGAAGCCTTCGATGAAACGCCTGTAATACCCAGCCATTCCAATGAAGCTCTTGATCCCACGAACATCCTTTGGTGCTTTCCAGTTCAGGATATCTGCCACTTTCTTTGGATCCACTGCCAACCCATCTTGATTTATGATGTGACCCAGAAACAAGACTTCATGAATCCAGAACTCGCATTTGCTCAGCTTGGCATACAGCTGATGCTCTCGAAGTCTTTGCAATACCATCTTCAAATGCTCTACATGATCTTCCTCACTTCGAGAGTATATGAGAATATCATCGATAAACACTACCACAAACTTGTCCAGATAATCCATGAACACACTGTTCATCAGGTACATAAAGAAGGCTGGCGCATTTGTCAAACCAAAGGACATAACTGTGAATTCATATAACCCGTACTTGGTGATGAATGCCGTCTTCGGTACGTCCGAGGGTCGGATTCTGAGTTGATGGTAACCTGATCTCAGATCTATCTTCGAGAATACGCTGGCACCTCTGAGCTGGTCGAACAAATCTTCTATCCTTGGCAGGGGGTACTTGTTCTTGACAGTGACTTCATTCAAGGCTCTGTAGTATATGCACATCCTTTTGGTACCATCTTTCTTCTCTACAAACAACACCGGAGCGGCCCAAGGCGAGGTACTTGGTCTGATGTAACCCTTCTCTAACAGTTCATCAATCTGTTTCTTGAGTTCGACCAATTCTGGTCCAAACACTCGATAGGCTCTTTTGGAAATGGGGGCGGTACCAGGGATAAGCTCTATGGCAAATTTGACTTTTCTCTCGGGTGGCATGCCCGTTAGCTCCTCGGAAAACACATCTGGAAAGTCCGACACAACCTTGATAGCCTCAAGCGGGTTGGCCTCCTTACTATCAACTAAAATCTGGTGACAGTTTCCTTTCGCTGTTTTAGGCATCCTTAGCTCAGCCACTACCTTCTCTCCGAGTGGGGACTTCAATGTTACGATCCTCTTGTCACAGCTAACATTCGCTTCATACTTCATTAACCAGTTCATCCCTAGAATAACATCTATCCCAGGGGTGTCTATTACTATTAAGTCACTGGGGAATCCTATCCCCCTTATTTCCACCCTTATATTTGAGCATATTTTATCTGTTTGCACCTTGCCACCAACTGAATTAATCCTCATAGGCGACATCATTGCCTCTACTGAGATGTTATGCAATTCTACCCAGGTTGTAGTGACAAATGAATGAGTTGCACCAGTATCAAATAGCACTTTCGTGGGATGAGATTCGACTGAGAACATACCTACTGCCACATCTGGTGCATCCTGGATCGCTTCGGCCTCCAAGTGGTTCACCTTTCCATGGTTGTACGCTTGGTTACGATTGCCTGCTGTCGGCTACAGTACACCTTGCCTTGTTGGAGCATTGGGGTTGGTCTGCTGCTGCGCCATCTTCTTCGGGCACTGCATCGCCCAGTGGCCTTGTTCTCCACAGTGGAAACATCCTCTGCCTCCTCCTTGTGCTGGGGCTGCTTGGTTGCTCTGGTTTGCTGTTGGGGCAGGAAGGCGAGGTGCCTGGTTGTTCTGCTTCTGATACTGATTACCTCCCTGCTGGCTGTGCTGACGATACTAGCTGCTGCTGCTGTTGATACTGCCTCTGAAACTGCTGCTGATGCGGACGCTGGTTCTGATTCTGATATCCTTGTGGGTGACCAGGCCTGCCTTGCTGAGATGAACTGCCTGAGAAACATGGACGGCTGATGCTTCCGGACTGGGGTCCACTCATCTTGCGCTTCCGATCTTCCATATCCTTACGCTTCTTCTCAGTCATAATTGCCCTATCGATCAGGTGCTGGAAGGTGGGGAAGGTGTGGTTCATCAGCTGGTAATGCAGGGGATCCACCAAACCTCTCATGAACCTGTACTGCCTTTTAGCATCAGTGTTGACATCCTCAGGTGCATAACGAGATAGCTGCAGAAACTTGCCTCTGTATTCACTAACAGACAGGGGTCCCTGCTTCAGAGCCAGAAACTCCTCCTTCTTCACGATCATCAGTCCCTCCGGCACATGGTACCTGCGGAAACTCTCGCTGAATTCTTCCCAGGTGATGGCTTCGGGGTCAGCATGTGTGGCGAGGTAGGACTCCCACCAGGACTGGGCTGCTCCCCTTAGCTGACGGGGACCATACAGAACCTTCTCCCTGTTGTTACATTGGGCGGTGCGCAGTTCTCTCTCCACTGCGCGCAGCCAGTCTTCTGCATCCATGGGGTCGGCAGAATGGGCGAAGGTAGGAGGGTGCCCTCTCATGAACTCACCACGCTTATCTCGTGGCATCTGGGGCATCTGCACTTGCAACTGGGGTTGGGGTTGCTGTTGAGCCTGCTGCATGGCTGCCAGAGTCTGCCCAATGGCCTGCACTGCCTGAGTCTGCATCAAGAACATCTGCTCCACTGACATCGGGGGTGGTGGGGGAGGCTGCCTCTGTTGTTCCTCCTGCTGGTCATGCTGCTCTTGCTGAGCACGCCTGTTGCATCGGCGCCTGTTGTCAGACATCTGTGGAAGACATTCACACATCAGCATTGATCTTACAACCCTCCAGCATAAGAAAAGAGAATACAGAATTCTTCGTGACACTGAGTGAACAAGGAGCTTCACTGATCCTCATTATGATTCAACACAGCTTCTCAGATAGAAAGGAAAGTAGAAGTAACTGGCTTCCCAACTAAATAACTGACTTTACTAACATTATAGCTAGGCCAAACTGCAGGAGAAACCCACAGGTTGGCAACAGTCATTACAAAGATTCGAATCCAGCACAAGTTCATCATAACAAGCATGCAAGCAACTGATAAGCAAACTAAGCTAATTGGAAGCAACTGATAAGCAAACTAAACTAACTATCTAAGACTGAGACATCTGACTTAAGAATTATTACAAACTTCGACGCTAACGATCTAGGGATCTAGATCTATCCTGGTCCTACAGGCAGGGGAACCATAAGTGTGGTGACCACGTGGCGGCGAGCGGTATGGGTGCTGAGTCCCAACAGGAGCGGGAGAACCACCCTCCTGGTGATGGCGCTCTGCCAGCTCAGCACGCAACTCCGCAATCTCCGTTCGAGCCCTGCTCAGCTCGTCCAGAGAGTGATCCAGCTCAGTGTTAAGCACTGCGACTAGGTTGACTGTGCTGCTCAACCTAGGGTTAGCCTCACCAATAGGTGAGACAACCACACTCTCTGTGCTGCCAGTAGGGCGGCGGGGGTAGTACCGAAGGTTAAGACCAGTCGGCCACCCCACCGAACAAAGAACAGTACTGGGACAGTGCACGTCGTGCTGCATCCTGCATAGCCGCCTCTGCAGTGTCCCTCTCGGAGATGGAATAGTGCTCCGAAACGGCCTCCGCACCCCGGAGGTCGTCCTCCGGACGGCGAACTAGGCAGGTAGCCTCCCAGCGGTCCGGGTACCTCCCGCGACTGTGCTGGTAGACTACACAACGGTACTCGATCGACCAGGTGTGCCGGTCAAAAGCCTGGCGCAGCAAGGTGTCGAGCGCGTCGTGGAAGTGACAACCGCGGGCGGCGTCACGGGTGATGGGTCGGGCGACCCATCCTTCCGCCTCCTGCGGCTCAGAGGACTCCGTGCTGTGGTCTGAGTCGTCATCGTCGGGGTCTCCTCCAAGACCTCCTCCAGTAGCTCCTCCAACAGCCGGGGCGTCCCGCGGTGGTGCAGGGGGCGCCTCCAGCTGGGCAACAGAGGAACGGGGCCTCACGGACACCACCTCCTGCTGGGGTGGGGAGGAAGAGCCCTGCTGCTCTCTATGCTGGCGCTAGGCGTTCCTGCTCCTCACGCAGGCGGTGGTGCAGTCTCTCTAGGTGACTCGACTGACCGGACACGGTGCGGTGCAGAGGACGCTCCGCAAGTCGAGACGGCAGGAAAGGAATCACCGACTTACGTGCAGTGTGTCTAAGACGAGCCATCTACAAAAGACACCGTAAGCATAAGAGTAAGAGCAGAACTAATATGACAAGTGAATAAACCATAGACAGAATAAGATAAAAATTTTAACAAGGTATAATATAGTATATATATATGTAGTAAAACATAGGGTTGGTCGAGGTGACCGACTTTTGAAGTAACATCAGAGGTCAAGGTGAGAGGGAAGGTCAATAGTCCTTAGTACGACCAGTGCTACTCTAGGTCAGCGGTCCTACAGTCAGCACGGCTTTGATACCACTTATGTCACACCCGGTTTTGGAAGGCAAACCGAATGCGAACTATGTACGTGCCAGGATCAGAACTCACGTACACAGCGATTACATAAATGAACATCGTCGCACAATGCTCGAATAATAACATAAAAGAGTATTAACTTATTACATCACAGAGTCATAGACATCCTCATAGTCATCAACTTTAACAGTTAAATCAAAGTGCTAGCGAAACGCAGTAAAGATAAGGCCTTCACAGGCAGCTGACTGGGGGTTGCCGCCAACCCACACCTAGAATTCATCGTAGTCTTGGAACTCCTGGAAGTCTCCTTCCACGGCTTCGCCTTCTCCTGAGCAGTGGTTACAATGCGGACAACCTGGTGTTTGGTGGTAAAGCAAGGATGAGTACACATCAACGTACTCAGCAAATGTCCCGTTTGGCTGAAGTGGACTAGCTTTATGTGGGGTTAGGCTCAAGCAGTTGCTTTTAGTTGGTCAGGTATTTATCATTAGTAGAAGCCAGATTTTAGCATTAACCAACCCATGAACCATTTCCTCATCGAGGAACAACATCATCATATTCGAACCAAAACCATAACATAACCCTTGTATCTCGAACCATCTGTATCTCTAATCAAAGAGGATCCCAAGGCTGCTCTTAACCGTGAGCACGGCTGATATATCAGTTTCACTACCCTCTGCAGAGGTCGCACACTTTACCCATGAGCCATGATTCCCTTTCTGCCCTGGGGAGAGCTAATCCCCATTGACCACTACCTAGGTGGTCCGGCAGGGTATCACTACGTAGCTTTTACAAAGATTCCCTAGAGATCGTAGCCGCCCGTTAGGTTTCTCCAGTTTGATAAACACAGTACTCCTCCCCGCAGGAGAGTGACTAACAAAAGCAAAACGAAAGAACCTCGGCACTCAGCCTCGGCAGAGCAAGCACTGTGCCTGGACCCCATTGACGGCACGACGGCGAAGCAACTACACCTCTAGTTCCTCTAATTAATTAGCTAAGGGCATCCCATTTCACCCTCATGGTTGCACTGTTATCCCGGGTGGTCTCTCAACGAACAGGTCCTTACGGAGAGGTACTCAGGAAACAGCCTGAGCCCCCTAGAGTATCACAAGATCATCAACATCATCAGGATAACAGTATCATAAATAGTCACATCATGTTCATTGATTAAGTTAAGGCAGTAGCAGAATGCTAACCATAATAGCCCATAAGGTCATCAAGGATAAAGTAAAGTGTAAAGCTAGTCAATCCTTAGGTTTCAAGTAAGTAATGCGGGGTAGTAAGTTATAAATGAATAGGACATAATGGGTCAGAGGACACTTGCCTTCACCAAACTGCTGATCAGAGACTTCTTCTGCAACTTCCTCGGGAAACACAGACTGCTCGTTGTCTACGTAAAGTAATCATTCACACTATGCTCTTGGGAAATAACAAACAAAAACAATATACC
The DNA here is from genome assembly GCA_029449295.1 of Zea luxurians. Classification (NCBI taxonomy): domain Eukaryota; kingdom Viridiplantae; phylum Streptophyta; class Magnoliopsida; order Poales; family Poaceae; genus Zea; species Zea luxurians. The sequence goes on from JAOPSE010000004.1 coordinate 154,174,639, forward strand.
AAACATATGCAGCAGAGAGATCACAAGTTCATAGCAGAAAAGGGATAGGCACTCTGGTGTTCCCTAGGCCTAGGGTAGAGGACTATACAAAAGGATTCATTATCCACTAATCAGGTTTAAATCAGTGGTGGGGATTAAATCATTACATAGTGTTAAGTCCATAAACTTAAGTGCTCCAACTTTTATTAAAGTCTACTATATTTTATCTATCTCAAATAGGGTTCCCATAACATTAATCCTATCCTAATGATTAACCATTAATTGGGACATGGAAACAGCAGGGAAACATTGCATAAACAGATAGATAATAATATTATGAACATTTTGCAATTTGAAGCACCTAATTTGGAGTTCATATGGCAAAGTTATGAATTTTACAAGTTTAGGGGTTAAAAATATACCCTAAGGACCTATTTTGAATTAAATAAAAGGTCCGAGGACCTAACTGCGAGAAACCAGGGACGGCGGGCGCAATTTCCAGAAAACCGGGGGGTTCTTTAAGAAAACGCGCGGGCGAAAGGGTATCGGGCGCCTACAGCCGTTGGATCTCAGATCAACGGCCAGGATTAGATCCTGCGGCGGGCGCGCGGGCGCGCGGCGGCCTGGGCGGCTGACAGGCGGGGCCGGGCGGGCAGCGCGGGGCGAACGGCTGACAGGCGGGACCGGGCGAGCAGCGCGGGGCGCAGGCGACTGGCAGGCGGGACCGGGCGAGCAGCGCGGGGCGCAGGCGACTGGCAGGCGGGACCGGGCGGGCAGCAGCGGGGCGCAGGCGAACGGCTGACAGGCGGGGCCCAGTTGGCAGAGAGGCGGGACGCGGGGAAACGGCTCTAGGCCGTTGGATCTTGGGCGGACGGTTGAGGTTGGGTTCGGGTTATTTGAATCAGTGCCGTCCGATCTAAGATAGACGACGGGGATGGGGTGGCTGGCTCCCGTCTCCTTCGGCTAGCTGGGGCGGCGGCGCTCGTCCCCGCGGCGGAGGAGCTCGCCGGAGACGAGGGGCGCGGGGGCTCTGCGGGTCCTTGGGGCGATCTGAATGGTCGGGGAGGTTGGGGAGGGCGCGGGGAACCTTCCGGTGGGGTCTGGGTCGGGGTAGGGGCACCGGAGGGGGCGGTTCACGGTGGAGCGGCTCGGCGACGGCGCTAAACTACTCCGGCGAGGAATTAAACGCGATAGAGAGCGAGACAAAGGCCAATAGGGGCGGGAGAGGTCCCTTACCTCAAAGCGGCCTCCGGGGACTCCTCGGCGGCGACGGAGACGCGACGGTGGCCCGGGTCGACGGTGGCGGCTGCACGGCGGACGGCGGATGAGCGCGGGCAGAGAGAAATAGGGAGGGGAAGGGGAAATTAGAGCGCGTCGCGGGTTGCGGACGCCGGAGCGGAGCTCACCGTGGCAATGGACACGGCGGAGCTCCAACGGCGGCCGGGAAACGAGCTCGGGCGGCGGCAGTTCGCGGCGATGGCGTTTTGGCGTGCGCGCAGCGAGGGAGAGCGAGAGAGGGGGCCGGTTGGTGCGCAAATGAGGGAGGGGGAGATGGCGAGCAAGGCTCGGGGCTCAAGTGGCCAAGGGCGAGGTGAGGCGAGCCCCACGCGCGACGTGGGCGCGGAGACCGCGGCACGCGCGGCGGCGGTTACGCGAGGACGAGGGAGCTGACAGCCCGGGCCCGCGACGCAGAGAGAGAGAAGAAAGCGGGCGCGGGGCGGGGAACGCGGGGCTGACTGAGGGGGCCCACGGGCAGAGAGAGAGCGAGGGAGCGGGCGCACGCGCGGGGAAGCGGCAGCGCCGACAGGCGGGGCCCGCGGGCAGAGAGAGGGAGAGCGGGCGCGCGGAAGGCGGCCGCACCGACAGGCCGGGCCCGCTGCGCAGAGAGAGAGGAGGGGCAAGAGGGCGCGCGCGCGAGGTGGGCCGACTGGGCCGAAAGGCCGAGGGGGCCGGGGGAGCGGGCTCTTTTCCTTTTTTCTTTTATTTTGGAATTGTTTTCTCTTTTTTCTTTTATTTATTCTATTTGATTCAAATTCAAATGAGCCCCAAATTCAAATTAGACCTTTTGAGAATTATGCACCAAACAAAAGTGAAATCTAGGGTCCAACATGATGCAACAATTTATACTCCCTTAGGGTTTGAGCTAATAGACTATAATTACAAATAAAATAACCACTTTTCTCCTATAGAAATGAGAAAGAGAAGATTGGGAAAGGATGAGAAAAGGAAAGTAACACCTGAATTTGTGAATATGAGCAAAGAAATTTTATACCCCCAAATTCAGGGTGTTACACTTATGCAGAATTCTCCTACAACAATAGTTACCAGACCAGCTTGAAGATGTCACCGTTTCAGGTGCTCTATGGACGGAGTTGTAGGACTCCGCTGCATTGGGACCAGCCTGGAGAGAGACAGGTGTTTGGCCCCAACATCTTGCTTGAAGCCGAAGAGAATATCAAAATGGTTCGGGAGAATCTGAAGACAGCACAATCAAGGCAGCGAAGCTATGCTGACAGAAGGAGAAGGGAATTGAGTTTCGAAGTGGGAGATTACGTCTATCTGAAGGTGTCACCTATCAGAGGAGTCAAGAGGTTCGGAGTTAAAGGCAAGTTAGCACCTCGGTATGTTGGACCATATCAGATTCAAGCAAAGCGTGGAGAAGTGGCCTACCAGCTCAACCTACCAGAAAGTTTGTCGGCAGTGCACAATGTGTTCCACGTGTCGCAATTGAAGAAGTGTCTGCGAGTACCAGAAGAATAGTTGCCAGTGGAGGACTTGGAAGTCCAAGAGGATCTGACCTACATAGAGAAGCCATCGCAGATTCTGGAGTTTGCAGACAGAGTCACCCGGAGGAACACCATCAGGATGTGCAAAGTCAGATGGGGCCACCACTCTGAGGAAGAAGCAACCTGGGAACGAGAAGATGATCTGAAAGCCAAATACCCTAATCTCTTTGCTGACCAACCCTGAATCTCGGGGCAAGATTCTTTTAAGGGGGATAGGTTTGTAACACCCTGAATTTGGGGGTATAAAATTTCTTTGCTCATATTCACAAATTCAGGTGTTACTTCTCTTTTCACACCCTTCCCAATCTCCTCTTTCTCTTTTCTATAGAAGAAGAGTGGCTATTTTCTTTGTGTAATTATAGTCTATTAGACTAAACTCCAAGGAAGTATGAATTGGGGCAACATGTTAAACCCTAAGTTTCACTTTTGTTTGGTGCATAATACTTGGAAGTGATAATTTGAATTTGTGGCATATTTAGAATTGAATCAAATAGAGTAAATAAAAAGAAAAGGGAAAACAATTGCTGGAATAAAAGAAAAAGGGAAAAAGGCCCACACCCCTGCCCCCCTCGGCCTTTCGGCCCATCTGGCCCATCCCGCGCGCGCGCCTTCCTCCCCCTCTCCTCTCTCTGCCCTGGCGGCCCGCCCGTCAGCGCAGCCGCTTCCCCGCGCGCGCGCGCCTTATCCCCCCCTCCTCTCTCTGCCCTGGCGGGCCCGCCCGTCAGTGCGGCCGCCCTCCCCGCATCCGCGCCCGCTTCCCTCGCTCTCTCTGCTCGCGGGCCCGGGCTGTCAGCTCCCTCGTCCCCGCGTAACCGCCGCCCCGAGCTGCGCGTGCCGTGGTCTCCGCGCCCACGTCGCGCGTGAAGCTCGCAACCCCCTCGCCCTCGGCCACTTGAGCCCGGAGCCTAGCCCACTCTCTCTCCCTCCCTCATTTGCGCACTTGCAGACCTCCCTTCCACCTCACCCACGCTGCACGCACGCCAAAGCGCTGCCGCCATTAACCGCCGCCGTCCCGAGCCCGTTTCTCCGTCGACGTTGGAGCCCGGCCGTGCCCTCTGCCACGGTGAGCTTCGCCTCGACGTCCGCAACCTGGGACACGCCCCAATTTCCCCTCTCCCTCCCTAATTTTCTCTGCCCGCGCTCACCCGCCGTCCTCTGCGCAGTCGCCGTGGTCCGCCACCGTCGACCCGGGCCGTCGCCGCGCCTTTCGCCGCCACCGAGGAGTCCCCGGGGTTCGCCTTGAGGTAAGGAACCTCCTCTGCCCTCTCCCTTCCCCTCTATTGCCCCCTGCTGCGCTTAATTCCTCACCGGAGTCGATTAGCGCCGCCGCCGAGCCACTTCGCCGTGGACCGCCCCCCTCCGGTGCCCCTGTCTCGACCTAGCCCCCACCAGAAGATTCCCCGCGCCTTCCCCAACCTCCCAGGTCACTCCGGTCGCCCTAGGGACCCGCCGAGCCCCCGCGCCCCTCGTCTCCGGCGAGCTTCCCCGCCGCGGGTGCGGCCGCCGCCGTCTCTACTGGCTGGGGAAGGGGACAGAAGCCAGCCGCCAGATCTCCGCCGTCCATCTTAGATCGGACGGCCCTGTTTCAAATAGCCCGAACCCAACCTTAGCCGTCCGCCTGAGATCCGACAGCCCAGGGCCGTTCCCCCCCCCCCCCCCCCCCGCACCCCGCCTTCCTATCAATCGAGCCCCGCCTGTCAGCCGCCCGCGCTCGCTCTGCCCGCCCGGCCCCGCCTGTCAGCCGCCCGCGCCCGCTCTGCCCGCCCGGCCCCGCCTGTCAGCCGTCCGCGCCCGCTCTGCCCGCCCGGCCCCGCCTGTCAGCCGCTCATGCCGCCGCGCGCTCGCGCGCCCGCCCACAGATCTAATCTCGGGCGTTGATCTGAGATCCAACGGCCGTAGGAGCCCGATACCCCTTCGCCCGCGCAATTTCTTAAAGAGACCCCCGGTTTTCTGCAAATTAACCCGCCGTCCCTGGATCTTCGCAGTTAGGTCCTCGGACCTTTTATTTAATCCAAAATAAGTATTTAAGGAATATTTTTAATCCCTAATCTTGTAAAATTCATAACTTTGTCATATGAACTCCAAATTAGGTGCTTCAAATTGCAAATTATTCATAATATTCTTATCTATCTATTTAAACAATATTTCCCTGCTGTTTTTATGTCCCAATTAATAGTTGATCATTAGGGTAAAATTAATGTTATTGGAACCCTGTTTGAGATAAATAAAAGATAGTAGACTTTAATAAAAGTTGGAGCACCTAAGTTTATGGACTTAACACCATGTAATGATTTAACCCCACCACTGACTTAGACCTGATTAGTGGATAATGAATCACTTTGTATAGCCATCTACCCTAGACCTAGGGAACACCAGATTGCCAATCCTTTTCTACTGTGAACTTGTGATCTCTCTGCTGCATATGTTTGGTATATTGCTTTTGTTTGTTATTCCCCAAGTGCATAGAATGAATGATTACTTTACGTAGACAGCGGGCAGTCTGTGTTTCTCGAGGAAGTTGCAGAAGAAGTCCCTGATCAGCAGTTTGGTGAAGGCAAGTGTCCTCTGACCCATTATGTCCTATTCACTTATAATTCACTCTCCCGCATTACTTAATTGAAACCTAAGGATTGACTAGCTTTACATTTACCTTATCCTTGATGACCTTTTGGGTTATTATGGTTAGCATTTTGCTATTGCCTTAACTTAATCAATGAACATGATGTGACTATTTATGGTACGATACTGTTATCCTGATGATATTGATGATCTTGTGATACTCTAGGGGGCTCAGGCTATTTTTTGAGTACCTCTCCGTAAGGACCTGTTCGTTGAGAGACCACCCGGGATAACAGTGCAACCATGAGGGTGAAATGGGATGCCCTTAGCTAATTAATTAGAGGAACTAGAGGTGTAGTTGCTTCGCCGTCGTGCCGTCAATGGGGTCCAGGCACAGTGCTTGCTCTGCCGAGGCTGAGTGTCGAGGTTCTTTCGTTTTGCTTTTTGTTAGTCACTCTCCCGTGGGGAGGGGTACTTTGTTTATCAAACTGGAGAAACCTAACGGGCAGCTATGATCTCTAGGGAATCTTTGTAACAGCTACGTAGTGATACCCTGCCGGACCACCTAGGAAGTGATCAATGGGGATTAGCTCTCCCCGGGCAAAATGGGAATCACGGCTCATGGGTAAAGTGTGCGACCTCTGCAGAGGGTAGTGAAACTGATATATCAGCCGTGCTCACGGTTAAGAGCAGCCTTGGGATCCTCTTTGATTAGAGATACTCCGGATACACCTCAGATGATGACTTTAATGATGATGGTTAATGATGGTGACTTTAATTCTGCATTCTAGTATTTCCTCTCTGAGGAGGTACTTTTGAGATTATAACTTGGACTTGGTGATAAAATCTGGCTTCTACTAACAATAAATACTTGACCAACTAAAAGCAACTGCTTGAGCCTAACCCCACATAAAGCTAGTCCACTTTAGCCAGACGGGGCATTTGCTGAGTACGTTGATGTGTACTCATCCTTGCTTTACCACAAAATACCAGGTTGTCCACATTGTAACCACTGCTCAGGAGAAGGTGAAGCCGTGGAAGGAGACTTCCAGGAGTTCCAAGACTACGACGAGTTTTAGGTGTGGGTTGGCGGCAACCCCCAGTCAGTTGCCTGTGAAGGCCTTATCTTTACTGCGTTTCGCTTAGCACTTTGATTTATCTGTTAAGTTGATGACTATGTGGATGTCTATGACTCTGTGATGTAATAAGTTAATACTCTTTTATGTTATTATTCGAGCATTGTGCGATGATGTTCATTTATGTAATCGCTGTGAACGTGAGTTCTGATCCTAGCACGTACATAGTTCGCATTCGGTTTGCCTTCCAAAACCGGGTGTGGCACACGCCCTCCAGTCGACAGAGCCGAAGTAACCGCAGTCACTTCGCCGCTCCACTGACCGGTCTGACAAGAGGACAGCGCCGCCTGCGCCGCTCCTGACTGCTGAGCCACTCGACAGAGTGAGGCTGACAGCAGCCAAGTCCGGCCCTAGGCGCCATGGGAAACTCCACTCCGCCCGACCCAGGGCTCAGACTCGGGCTTGGCCCCGGAAGACGACGAACTCTGCTCCGCCTGACCCCAGGGCTCGGACTCGGGCTCAGCCCCGAAAGACGACGAACTCCGCTCCGCCCGACCCCTAGGGCTCGGACTCGGGCTCAGCCCCGGAAGACGACGAACTCCGCTCCGCCCGACCCTAGGGCTCGGACTCGGGCTCGGCCCCAGAAGATGACGAACTCCGCTCCGCCCGACCCCAGGGCTCGGACTCGGGCTCAGCCCCGGAAGACGACGAACTCCGCTCCGCCTGACCCCAGGGCTCGGACTCGGGCTCAGCCCCGGAAGACGACGAACTCCGCTTCGCCCGACCCCAGGGCTCGGACTCAGCCCTGGCCTCAGCCGACGGTCTCTGCCTTGTCCGACCCAGGGGCTCGGACTCGACCTCGACCTTGGAAGACAGACTCGACCTCGACCTCGGAGGAGCCTCCACCTCGCCCAACCTAGGGCACGAACCGACCACGTCAACAGGAGGCGCCATCATTACCCTACCCCAAGCTGACTTAGGCTACGGGGAACAAGACTGGCGTCCCATCTGGCTCGCTCCACTATAAGAGTAATGATGGCGCCCCGCACGCTCTATGACGACGGCGGCTCTCAGCCCCCTTACGGAAGCAAGAGGACGTCAGCAAGGACTCGATAGCCCCAACAGCTGTCCTTCCGCCAGGCTCCAGTGCTCCTCCGACGGCCACGACACCACACGAACTGGGTGCCAAAACCTCTCTGGCTGCTACGATGGCATGTACTTAGGGTGCTAGCTCTCCTCCGCTAGACACATTAGCGCACTGCTACACCCCCCATTGTACACCTAGATCCTCTCCTTACGCCTATAAAAGGGAGGTCCAGGGCCCTCTTACAGAGGGTTGGCCGCGCGGGGAAGGACGGGACGGCGCTCGCGCAAGGCCGCTCGCTCCCTCCCGCGTGGACGCTTGTAACCCCCTACTGCAAGCGCACCCGACCTGGGCGCGGGGCTAACACGAAGGCCGCGGGTTCCACCTCCCACGCCTGTCTCCCTCCGGCTGCTCTCCCCCCTTCGCGTTCCGCCTCGCGCCGACCCATCTGGGCTGGGGCACGCGGCGACAATTTACTCGTCGGTCCAGGGACCCCCCGGGGTCGAAACGCCGACAGTTGGCACGCCAGGTAGGGGCCTGCTGCGTGTTGACGAACAGCTTCCCGTCAAGCTCCAGATGGACAGTCTCCAGCAACCTCTCCAGCCCGGGACGGTGCTCCATTTCGGGAGTCTTGAGTTCATGTCCCTCGACGGCAGCTACGACATGATACTCCTTCCCCCGCCACGTGACAGCGATAATGGCGGTCGACAACCCGCCCGCCGGCGGGAAAATCGACGACGCCTTCCCCACGCGGTGGAAGTACGACATTCGGGCTTGTCCCGTCCCCTCCCCCGCCGACGGAGGAGGAGGCGGGGCAACCAAGGCCAAGCAGGAGGCAGCACCTCGTTGGCTGTCGAGCGAGTCGACGGCGTCGGCGCCCCAACGAAGAGCGCGTCGGGCATCGGCCTCGCGTCTGAGACGAAGATGAGCGCCGTCCCCCCGCAACACACTAACCTCAAGCAAACGGACTGACGCCAGCACGCTCGCGAAGGACTTGCTAGGCGTCACCCTCGTACCATGAGACGACGGTGCAGTCAGTCCCTGACGTGACTTCGTCACCGCCTGTCGACCAAAAGGTACCGACCGATTCCCATCTCGTGCCTTTTGGATTCGGCCTCGACCCGCCAAGCAACTCCGCTTCGGTGGACATTCTCATAGAGGCGAGTCCAAACCCTCTGGGGTATCGTGTGCGGTCACCCTGGGACCGGCTGACGGTCGTCTCGACCTACAGGCCCTAGGGGTCCGAGGAAGATGGCGAGCCCGACCTCTGTTGGGATTTCTCCGGACTTGGTAACCCCAGTGTCGTGCGGGACTTCATGACCGCATGCGACTACTGCCTTTCTGACTGTTCCGACGGTAGCCGCAGCCTCGGCGACGAGGACTGCGGTCCAAGTCGCGAATGTTTCCACGTCGATCTAGGGGGTCCCGGCGAAGGCAACCATCTTGGTATACCGGAGAACGGTGATCCCCCTAGGCCCGTGCCTCGTGTTGACATCCTTCGGGAGCTAGCTGTGGTCCCCGTCCCGGCGGGGGGTCATGACCCACAGCTCGAGCAAATCCGCGAGATGCAGGCCAGGCTCGACGAGGGAACAGGAACGCTTGAGCCGATCCGCCGGGACGTCGGGCAGGAATGGGCGAGCCAACCTCCGGCCGGAGAAGTGCGTCATCTCCCCCAGGGCATCCAGCACCGCATCGCCGACAACGTCAGGGTAAGGCCGCCACCAGTTTCTAGTGGGGTCGGCCAAAACCTGGCCACAGCGGCAATACTTCTCCGCGCGATGCCGGAGCCATCAACCACCGAGGGGCGGCGTATCCAGGGAGAGCTCAAGAGTCTCCTGGAGGACGCCGCGGTCCGACGGGCCAAAAGCTCCGCCTCCCGAAGGCAGGGGTACCCCTCGGAACATCGCGCCGCGACTTCCCGATTCATACGGGAAGCCTCGGTCCACACCGGGCGCACATGCAACATAGCGTCCTGCGGCCCCGGGTCGCCTCGGCAACGAGCACCATCACTGCAGCCGTCGGGCCCACCTCGACGAGAGGGTGCGCCGAGGCTACCACCCCAGGCGTGGGGGACGCTACGACCGCGGGGAGGATCGGAGTCCTTCGCCCGAACCACCCGGTCCACAGGCTTTCAGCCGCGCCATACGACGGGCGCCGTTCTCGACCCGGTTCCGAACCCCGACTACTATCACAAAGTACTCGGGGGAGACGAGACCGGAACTGTGGCTCGTGGACTATCGGGTGGCCTGCCAACTGGGTGGAACGGACGATGATAATCTCATCATCCGCAACCTCCCCCTGTTCCTCTCCGACACCGCTCGAGCCTGGCTGGAGCACCTGCCTCCGGGCCAGATCTCCAACTGGGACGACCTGGTCCAAGCCTTCGCCGGCAATTTCCAAGGCACGTACGTGCGCCCTGAAAACTCCTGGGATCTCCGAAGCTGCCGCCAGCAGCCGGGAGAGTCTCTTCGGGACTACATCCGGCGATTCTCGAAGCAGCGCACCGAGCTGCCCAACGTCACTGATTCAGATGTCATCGGCGCGTTCCTCGCCGGCACCACCTGCCGCGACCTGGTGAGCAAGGTGGGTCGCAAGACCCCCACTAGGGCGAGCGAGCTGATGGACATCACCACCAAGTTCGCCTCTAGCCAGGAGGCGGTTGAGGCCATCTTCCGGAAGGACAAGCAGCCCTAGGGCTGCCCACCGGAAGATGTCCCCGAGGCGTCGACTCAGCGCGGCACCAAGAAGAAAGGCAAGAAGAAATCGCAAGCAAAACGCGACGCCGCCGACGCGGACCTTGTCGCCGCCGCCGAGTACAAGAACCCTCGGAAACCTCCCGGAGGTGCCAACCTCTTCGACAAGATGCTCAAGGAGCCGTGCCCCTATCATCAGGGGCCCGTCAAGCACACCCTCGAGGAGTGTGCCATGCTTCGACGCCACTTTCACAAGGTCGGGCCACCCGCGGAGAGTGGCAAGGCTCTCGACGACGCTAAGAAGGAAGATCACAGGGCAGGAGAGTTCCCCGAGGTCCGCGACTGCTTCATGATCTATGGTGGGCAAGTGGCAAACGCCTCGGCTCGGCACCGCAAGCAAGAGCGTCGGGACGTCTACTCGGTAAAGGTGGCGGCGCCAGTCTACCTAGACTGGTCCGACAAGCCCATCACCTTCGACCAGGCCGACCATCCCGACCATGTGCCAAGCCCGGGGAAATACCCGCTCGTTGTCGACCCCATCATCGGCAACGTCAGGCTCACCAAGGTCCTCATGGATGGAGGCAGCAGCCTCAACATCATCTACGCCGAGACCCTCGGGCTCCTGCGGATCGGTCTGTCCTCGGTCTGGACGGGCGCCGCGCCTTTCCACGGGATCATCCCCGGGAAGCGCGTCTAACCCCTCGGACAACTCGATCTACCCGTCTGCTTTGGGACACCCTCCAACTTTCGAAGGGAGACCCTCACGTTCGAAGTGGTCGGGTTTCGCGGAACCTACCACGCAGTGTTGGGGAGGCCATGCTACGCCAAGTTCATGGCCATCCCCAACTACACCTACCTCAAGCTCAAGATGCTGGGCCCCAATGGGGTCATCACCGTCGGGCCCACGTACCGACACACGTACAAATGCGACGTGGAGTGCGTGGAGTACGCCGAGGCCCTCGCCGAGTCCGAGGCCCTCATCGCCGACCTGGAGAACCTCTCTAGGGAGGCGCCAGACGTGAAGCACCACGCCGGCAACTTCGAGCCAGCGGAGACGGTTAAGTCCGTCCCTCTCGACCCCTGCAACGACGCCTCCAAGCAGATCCGGATCGGCTCCGAGCTCGACCCCAAATAGGAAGCAGTGCTCGTCGACTTTCTCCGCGCAAACGCCGACGTTTTCGCGTGGAGTCCCTCGAACGTGCCCGGCATACCGAGGGAAGTCGTCGAGCACTCGCTGGATATCCGAGCTGGAGCCCGACCCAGTGAAGCAGCCTCTGCGCCGATTCGACGAAGAAAAGCGCAGAGCCATAGGCGAGGAGATCCACAAGCTAATGATGGCAGGGTTCATCAATAAGGTATTCCATCCCGAATGGTTTGCCAACCCTGTGCTTGTGAGAAATAAAGGGGGGAAATGGCGGATGTGTGCAGACTACATTGGACTAAACAAAGCATGTCCGAAAGTTCCCTACCCTCTGCCTCGCATCGATCAAATCGTGGATTCCACTGCTGGGTGCGAAACCCTGTCTTTCCTCGATGCCTACTCAGGGTATCACCAGATCAGGATGAAAGAGTCCAACCAGCTCGCGACTTCTTTCATCACACCCTTCGGCATGTACTGCTATGTTACCATGCCGTTTGGTTTGAGGAATGCGGGTGCAACGTACCAGCGATGCATGAACCATGTGTTCGGCGAACACATCAGCCGAACGGTCGAGGCCTACGTCGATGACATCGTAGTCAAGACGAGGAAAGCCTCCGGCCTCCTTTCCGACCTTGAAGTGACATTCCGATGTCTCAAGGCGAAAGGCGTAAAACTCAATCCCGAGAAGTGTGTCTTCGCAGTCCCCCGAGGCATGCTCTTGGGGTTCATCATCTCCGAGCGGGGCATCGAGGCCAACCCGGAGAAGATCGCGGCCATCACCAGCATGGGGCCCATCAAGGACTTGAAAGGCATACAGAGGGTCATGGGATGCCTCGCGGCTCTGAGCCATTTCATCTCGTGTCTCGGCGAAAGAGGCCTGCCTCTGTACCGCCTCCTAAGGAAGGCCGAGTGCTTCGCTTGGACCCCTGAGGCCGAGGAAGCCCTCGGGAACCTGAAGGCGCTCCTCACGAACGCGCCCATCTTGGTGCCCCCGCTGCCAGAGAAGCCCTCTTGATCTACGTCGTCGCGACCACTCAAGTGGTTAGCGTCGCGATTGTGGTTGAGAGACGAGAAGAGGGGCATGAATTGCCCGTCCAGAGGCCACTCTACTTCATCAGTGAGGTGCTGTCCGAGACCAAGATCCGCTACCCACAAATTCAGAAGCTGCTGTACACGGTGATCCTGACGCGGAGGAAGTTGCGACACTACTTCGAGTCTCATCCGGTAACTGTGGTGTCATCCTTCCCCCTGGGGGAGATCATCCAGTCCCGAGAGGCCTCGGGTAGAATTGCAAAGTGGGCGGTGGAGATCATGGGCGAGACGATCTCGTTCGCCCCTCGGAAAGCCATCAAGTCCCAGGTCTTGGCGGACTTTGTGGCCGAATGGGTCGACACCCAGCTCCCAACAGCTCCGATCCAACCGGAACTCTGGACCATGTTTTTCGATGGGTCGCTGATGAAGACGGGGGCCGGCGCGGGCCTACTCTTCATCTCGCCCCTCGGGAAGCACCTACGCTACGTGCTACGCCTCCACTTCCCGGTGTCCAACAACGTGGCTGAGTACGAGGCTCTGGTAAACGGGTTGCGAATCGCCATCGAGCTAGGGGTCCGACGCCTCGACGCTCGCGATGACTCGCAGCTCGTCATTGACCAAGTCATGAAGAACTCCCACTGTCGCGACCCGAAGATGGAAGCCTACTGCGATGAGGTTCAGCGCCTAGAAGACAAGTTCTACGGGCTCGAGCTCAACCACATCGCCCGACGCTACAACGAGACTGCGGACGAGCTGGCTAAAATAGCCTCGGGGCGAACAACGGTTCCCCCAGACGTATTCTCCCGAGACCTGCATCAACCCTCCGTCAAGACCGACGACACGCCCGAGCCCGAGAAGGCCTCGGCCCAGCCCGAGGCACCCTCGGCTCAGTCCGAGGTACCCTCTGCACAGTCCGAGGTACCCTCGGCTCGGCCCGAGGCACCCTCGGCTCGGCCCGAGGCACCCTCGGCCCCCAGGGTGAGGCACTGCGCATCGAGGGGGAGCGAAGCGAGGTCACGCCTAATCGAAACTGGCAGACCTCGTACCTGCAATATCTCCACCGAGGAGAGCTACCCCCCGACCGAGCCGAAGCTCGGCGGTTGGCGTGGCGCGCCAAGTCGTTCGTCTTGCTGGGAGACGAGAAGGAGCTCTACCACCGCAGCCCCTCGGGCATCCTCCAGCGATGCATTTCCATCGCCGAAGGCCAGGAGCTCTTACAAGAGATACACTCGGGGGCTTGCGGCCATCACGCAGCACCTCGAGCCCTTGTTGGAAACGCCTTCCGACAAGGTTTCTACTGGCCGATGGCGGTGGCCGACGCCACTAGAATTGTCCGCACCTGCGAAGGGTGTCAGTTCTACGCAAGGCAGACCCACCTGCCCGCTCAGGCTCTGCAGACCATACCCATCACCTGGTCATTTGCTGTGTGGGGTCTTGACCTTGTCGGCCCCTTGCAGAAGGCACCCGGGGGCTACACGCACCTGTTGGTCGCCATCGACAAATTCTCCAAGTGGATCGAGGTCCGACCCCTAAACAGCATCAGGTCCGAACAGGCGGTGGCGTTCTTCACCAACATCATCCATCGCTTTGGGGTCCCGAACTCCATCATCACCGACAACGGCACCCAGTTCACCGGCAGAAAGTTCTTGGACTTCTGCGAGGATCACCACATCTGGGTGGACTGGGCCGCCGTGGCTCACCCCATGACGAATGGGCAAGTAGAGCGGGCTAACGGCATGATCCTGCAAGGGCTCAAGCCACGGATCTACAACGACCTCAACAAGTTCGGCAAGCGATGGATGAAGGAGCTCCCCTCGGTGGTCTGGAGTCTGAGGACAACGCCGAGCCGAGCCACGGGCTTCACACCGTTCTTTCTAGTCTATGGGACCGAGGCCATCTTGCCCACAGACTTAGAATACGGTTCCCCGAGGACGAGGGCCTACGCCTTCCAAAGCAATCGAGCCAATCGAGAAGACTCACTGGACCAACTAGAAGAGGCTCGGGACATGGCCTTACTACACTCAGCGCGGTACCAGCAGTCCATGCGACGCTACCACGCCTGAGGGGTTCGGTCCTGAGACCTCCAGGTGGGCGACCTGGTGCTTCGGCTGCGACAAGACGCCCGAGGGCGGCAAAAACTCACGCCTCCCTGGGAAGGGCCGTTCGTCGTCGCCAAGGTTCTGAAGCCCGGAACGTACAAGCTGGCCAACAGTCAAGGCGAGGTCTATAGCAACGCTTGGAACATCCAACAGCTACGTTGCTTCTACCCTTAAGATGCTTCCAAGTTATTCGTACACCCCGTTCACACACAAAGTCTGGTCGTCAAGGAAGGGTCAGCCTTGCCTCGGCAAAGCCCGACCCTCCCTCGGGGGCTAGAAGGGGGGAACCCCCTCTGCGTCGAAATTTTCCTCGAAAAAAAGAAAAAAAATCTTTTCTACTAGAATGCCTTTCGTGCTTTTCGACTACTTCGAAAGTGGATCCTGAAAACGACGGAGTACACGTAAGCAGCCAAGGCTGACCGAGCCGAGGGACTCCTACGCCTCCGGGATACGGATACCTCACTCATCACCTTCTGCGATAAGTAACTCGCGCTCGGATAAGTGATTCCACGGACCGAACAAGCCTTCATGCTCGAAAGCTCCTCTGCCGGAACGATTTTTCGGGCCTTCTCGACTGCGTCGGTGACAGAACCCTATGGACGAGTAAGAGTGCGCGTAAGCGGCAAGGCCGACCGAGCCGAGGGATTCCTACGCCTCCGGGATACGGATACCTCACTCATCACCTTCCATGAAAAGAAACTCTTGCTCGCACAAACAATTCTGTTACCGACAAATAAGTCCGGATACTCGAAACAAGAGGAAAAGGGACACAGCTTCACAACACGACGACAATGTGTTTGGGCCTCGGTGGCCGCAGAAATCATATACACACTACAAGACAACCCGATCCTGCAGGCTCGGACGTCGACAGTTGAAGGGGGGCAGCAGGACCCTCGGCGTCAACTACACCTTCGGCGAGGTCCGACCTAGCCTCGGACGGCGACGCGGTCGGAGGATCTCCACTCTGAAGGGCGACATCAGCACCACACCTGGGCCATCGCCGCCAGGGTCTTCTCCAGGAATCCGGCTCGAGCAGACGGCTCGGCCGGCCACCCCGAGGCCTCGGCCAGCTGTCCCCCGAAGACATCAGCCCGGCTTGTGGCCTCGGCAGCTCAACTCCGGCGTCGGTCCCGCCAGTGGACGACCCGGCCAGGCTCCAGCCGACCAAATCTTCTCTTCGAGCCAACTCTGCCTCTATCCGTGCTGACACCGCTACCTCCGGCTTCGGCTCATCGAAGAGCGGCCGAGGGTTCCTTTAACTAAGCAGGAGAAGCCTCGGACAGCAAGGCCGACCGAGCCGAGGGACTCCTACGCCTCCGGGATACGGATACCTCACTCGTCACCTTTGCACGAGGCGACTCACGCTTGACGAAGCGGTTCAGATAGTCGACAGGCGAGTCTTAGTGCTCGAAATGAAGAAAAAACACGGCTCCGCGCCGAAAATACATACATGTTTAGGCCCCGACAGCCGCAATGAACAAGACACCGACATTCAAGGTGCCAATGCAAACAGAACTCCGGTTCCGTCCCTACAGCAGCAGCTATGGTCCCAGGATGGACGCGGCCACCGAAAGGCTCTCGTTTGTGTCCCCACTCAAGGGACGCGAACCAGACATTAAAGCCAAAGAGCCAGGGGCCGGTCCGTAGGCGGCGCCGACGGCCTCGACGGGGGGGAAGCTTCCTCCAGCTGCCACCACGTCAGCACAGACGGCGGCGTCCGCCTCTCCACTAACGCCGACAGTTGGCGAGGCGCACCGGCAGGTCCTCACTCCTGTCCTCGCCACGAAAGCGAGGAGAAGGACGGAATGTTGCATCCTAGCTGGACAACAACAGTTCGCCTTCCCCCGCGTGGCTGGAGGATGCCTCCTCCGCAGGGCCGGAGGATGGTTTCCACCACCAGAAGCTGGAAGAGGAGGTGACCGGCCGGCCCGCACGGGGGCAAGAGCTCCGGCTTAGCCCGGCCCTCGCCCCAGCCAGGATGATGAACATCCTTAAAGCTGAGGGCGGAACCAAGATCGTAGCCTGGTTCGCTTCTCCCCACCATCAAGCTGGTGGCCACCATCTTGGGTGACCACCGGTGAGGGGATGCGGCCGGGCTGCCTGATGAAAATCCTTGAAGCCGAACGATGGCTGAAAGGTACCAACTTCCACGAAGTTGCGTTCCTCCGACGACAAGGCGGAAGGATTGCGGGCGTCCCCCATCCGGGGGCTCGGAAGGTGGAAAGACACGACGCATAAGGGAACGCGAAGACATGGTCGTCTTTCAAGGGGGTCACCCTCCTTTTAAAGGCAACTCTCCCCACCTGCGTCCTCAGCCGTTGTGGGTTGAGTCTTCTCCAACATGCTCCAAGGTCCTCCCCCTACGACACGGGGGCTGGGCCCCACGCGTCATGCAAGCTGGTCCAGGGCAGAAGGAGCCAAACCGCCGCGCGCATGGCATGCAACTACCCAGCGGTTACAAGCATTCCTCCACTTTCGCCCTGACCAGCGGGTGAAAGGGTGGATAGCCATGCAGTCAGCATGCAACCGCGCCAAGTGGGTGCGCCCCTTCGACTCCAACGCGCCCAGCATGGAGGCCCAGGCCCACACGTCATGCAACCGGTGCGCCGGTTGCTACGTGCGAGCAACTGCACCGCCACTCGCACCACTACCGCGCCTCCTCGACTGCGGAACCAGTACCGCGACTCAAGGCAACCCTACGTATGACCCAGCAGTGCTAGCCAGGCGCGGCGGTCAATACGGCCAAAAATGGGCCGGCAGGCGGGCAGGAGCAGCGGTCACGTCATCAGCCAAGCTTACGTCCCATCCAGGGGCAGCGAGAGAACCCTCTCTCACGGCGCGAAGACGGCGTGCCCGTGTTCCGTTCCTCGAACGGCTCGCACACGCGCAACGGCCACCTCGCGAACCACTCGGCCCGTCGCATTAACTCCACGGTGGGACGGGCGGCGCCTCAGGCAGGAGAAGCAAGCGACGCTTCGCTTTCGCCATAATGACCGCGTCGAAAAAGGTATGCCACGTCATTCGATTTCGTATCCTTTTCCTCTTTCTCTCTCTTACAACAGGGACCGGGAAAGGGGGATACCCCAAAAAGGATCCTTCTCCGTGAAGGAAACAGGCCCCGAGCCTCCCTACTGATCAGAGGTTCAAAGGCTGGCCCCTCGGAGGGGTTCAACGACCGCCTCAGAGCGCTTGGGTTCTGCGCCCACTACTGGTCAGAGGTTCGATGGCCGGCCCCTCGGAAGGGTTCAACGGCCGCCTCAGGCCACTCAGGCTCCGCGCCCACTACTGATCAGGGGTTCGTAGGCTGGCCCTCGAAGGGTTCACAGTCGCCTCAGACACAGAGCGAGGGATGACCCTGGGTACGTTCGATACATAACCAAGGCTCGGGCTACGCTCCCGAGGTACCCTAGGACATTTCTGAGACCAGCGGGAACGATCTTGTAACGGAATCCCATCAGAGGGAGGCATCGAGCCCTCGGACCCCGTCAAAAGGGGACCGGGTCCGGCAGATCACCCGCATGTACTTTTGGAGCGCGCCTCCGGGCCTCTAGCCGACCCCTAACAAATGGGGCATGGGCATCCACTCGGATTACCCGCCAGCAGCTCACCGGAGACACCATGTTCGGCGCCCTCCGAGGGCAACATGGTGCTTCCCCCCCCCCTCCTCCTTGCGGAAAGGCGACGCAGGGGCGTATGTAAAAAAGTCGAGTCTGTCCTTGACCGTCCTCTCGCCCTGTGCAGAGGCTCGAGGGCTGCTCTCGCAAACCCGGCTCCGGCCAAACCGTTGACAGCGTCAACATACCAGCCCGAGAACTTGGGACCCGACCGTGCACCCGGGCTACAACCAGCCCGAGACCAGCCGAAGTGTTGCGAAACGCACTAAGACCTCGAAGGAGTCAAACTACTCCTCCGAGGCCTCGGGGACTACACCCGGCGGGTGCGCTCGCGCGCACCCACCGGAACAAAATGCAACCAAAAAAGGTTGGTCCCCTTGCAAAAAAGTGCGGCAAAAGCCTCCAAGCGAGTATTAACACTCCCTTCGAGGCTCGGGGGCTACTGTCGGGGACCATAATTAGGGGTACCCTCAAGGCTCCTAAATCTCAGCTGGTAACCCCCATCAGCACAAAGCTGCAAAGGCCCGATGGGTGAGATTAAGTCAAGGATCGGTCCATTCGAGGGACGCGATCACGCTTCGCCCGAGCCCAGCCTCGGGCAAGGGAAGCCGACCCCGGAGGATCTACGTCTCGCCCGAGGACCCCCTCCAGCAACGGACACACCTTCGGCTCGCCCGAGGCCCAGTCTTCACCAAGAAGCAACCTTGGCCAAATCGCCACGCCAACCGACCAAATCGCAGGGGCATTTAATGCAAAGGTGGCCTGACACCTCTATCCTGACGCACGCCCTCCAGTCGACAGAGCTGAAGTAACCGCAGTCACTTCACTGCTCCACTGACCGGTCTGACAAGAGGACAGCGCCGCCTGCGCCGCTCCGACTGCTGAGCCACTCGACAGAGTGAGGCTGACAGCAGCCAAGTCCGGCCCTAGGCACCATGGGAAACTCCGCTCCGCCCGACCCCAGGGCTTGGACTCGGGCTCGGCCCCGAAAGACGATGAACTCCGCTCCGCCCGACCCCAGGGCTCGGACTCGGGCTCAGCCCCGGAAGACGATGAACTCCGCTCCGCCCGACCCCAGGGCTCGGACTCGGGCTCAGCTCCGGAAGACGACGAACTCCGCTCCGCCCAACCCCAGGGCTCGGACTCAGGCTCAGCCCCGGAAGACGACGAACTCCGCTCCGCCCGACCCCAGGGCTCGGACTCGGGCTCAGCCCCGGAAGACGACGAAGTCCGCTTCGCCCGACCCCGAGGCTCAGACTCAGCCCTGGCCTCAGCCGACAGTCTCCGCCTTGTCCGACCCGGGGGCTCGGACTCGACCTCGACCTTGGAAGACAGACTCGACCTCGACCTCGGAGGAGCCTCCACCTCGCCCAACCTAGGGCACAGACCGACCACGTCAACAGGAGGCGCCATCATTACCCTACCCCGAGCTGACTCAGGCTACGGGGAACAAGACCGGCGTCCCATCTGGCTCGCTCCACTATACGAGTAATGATGGCGCCCCGCACGCTCTATGACGACGGCGACTCTCAGCCCCCTTACGGAAGCAAGAGGACGTCAACAAGGACTCGACAGCCCCGACAGTTGTCCTTCCGCCAGGCTCCAGCGCTCCTCCGACGGCCACGACACCACACGAACTGGGTGCCAAAACCTCTCCGGCTGCCACGATGGCATGTACTTAGGGTGCTAGCTCTCCTCTGCTAGACACGTTAGCGCACTGCTACACCCCCCATTGTACACTTGGATCCTCTCCTTACGCCTATAAAAGGGAGGTCCAGGGCCCTCTTACAGAGGGTTGGCCGCGCGGGGAAGGACGGGACGGCGCTCGCGCAAGGCCGCTCGCTCCCTCCCGCGTGGACGCTTGTAACCCCCTACTGCAAGCGCACCCGACCTGGGCGCGGGGCTAACACGAAGGCCGCGGGTTCCACCTCCCATGCCTGTCTCCCTCCGGCTGCTCTCCCCCCTTCGCGTTCTGGCTCGCGCCGACCCATCTGGGCTGGGGCACGCGGCGATAATTTACTCGTCGGTCCAGGGACCCCCCGGGGTCGAAACGCCGACAAGTGAAGTTCGAAGCTTTTTGGGAATGGCAGGATATTACCGCCGATTTATCAAAGGATTCTCCAGCATAGCAAGACCTATGACTGAGCTCCTCAAGAAGGACAATAAATTCATATGGACCCCAAAGTGTGAGGAAAGCTTCCAAATCATAAAGAAGAAGCTCACAATTGCGCCAGTATTGACACTACCAGACATCCACCAGAATTTCGTCATCTTCTGTGATGCTTCAAGGCAAGGTTTAGGATGTGTGCTTATGCAAGATGAGAAAGTTATTGCCTATGCATCACGCCTACTCAAGCCTCATGCAGAATTATCCAACACATGATTTGAAATTGGCAGCCATAGTGCATGCCCTAAAAATATGGAGGCATTACCTGATCGGAAACAAATGTCACATCTTCACAGATCACAAGAGCCTAAAGTACATTTTCACTCAACCAGACCTCAATCTCCATCAACGAAGATGGCTGGAATTGATTAAAGATTACGACATTGAGATCCACTACCACCCTAGAAAGGCCAATGTGGTAGCAGACGCCCTTAGCCAAAAACCTTTCGGGGAGAAAGAAACCAACTTCTTGAAAGACTGGAAGAAAGAATCAGCTCAACTGAATGCTTGTCTAGGAGACAATGGTAGTCTAGAAGTCAAACAAATGCTAGAAGACCTCATACGCAAAGCTCAGCACCTGGACACTGAGACGACGAGTCTTGCGGAGAGAACTCGCAAGGAACAACTCCCGGACCTCAAGACAGATGAAGAAGGAATCCTTTGGTTCAAAAACCGTCTGTGTGTACCGAAAGGAGAAGCACGAGAAGTCCTGCTTGATGAAGCTCACAACTCAGCCTACTCTATCCACCCAAGGACTACCAAGATGTACCTAGACCTCAAGACCAGATACTGGTGGAGAGGAATGAAAAAGGAGATAGCTCAGTATGTGGCTTGATGTGACACTTGCCAGCGAACTAAGGCAGAACATTAGAAGCCTGCAGGTCTACTTCAAACCCTCCCAGTACCCAAATGGAAGTGGGAAGAAATAGACATGGATTTCATAATCGGACTGCCTCGGACCCAAAGAGGGAACGACTCTATCTGGGTTATAATCGACCGTCTTACTAAGGTAGCTCATTTCATCCCAGTAAAAACTACCTTCAGAGGAGCCACCCTTGCCCGGATATATCTTAAAGAAATAGTCAGACTCCATGGTTTTCCACAGAAGATAGTGTCAGACAGGGGAACACAGTTCACCTCAAAATTCTGGATGAGCCTTCAGCAAGCTATGGGCACCAAGCTAGACTCCAGCACCGCCTATCACCCTCAGTCAGATGGTCAGACAGAAAGGTCAACAAAGTCCTCGAGGATTTGTTGAGAGCTTGTTTGTTGACTTTTGATAGGAATTGGGAGTCCAGTTTGTCGTATGCAGAATTCTCTCGTATAACAACAGCTACCTAAAAGGGAAACAAGCCCTTGGGCAATTTCTATAATGTTTTGGTGATTAAGTGCCCAACATGTTTAATTAAATTCACATGTGCCAAGTAAAGTGAGAAGTGCAAATCAAAGATAAAGGTACGTTTCTAGACTTAGTACATTGTTTTGAGTACTAACATATTTTGTCTAAGTGCTAGAAACAGGGAGAAAAGAATTGGAAAAAGACTTGGCTCTGTGTAGCTAACTACAGCTCGGCATGGCACACCGGACTGTCCGGTGGTGCACCGGACAGTGTCCGGTGCGCCAGGCTGGTCCGAGTGAAAAGGCTGCTCTCGGGACTCGACGGCGGCGTATGGCTATAATTCACCAGACCGTTCGATGGTGCACCGGACTGTCCGGTGAGTCATCTGTGGCGAACTCGTTGCCCTCGGGAAAAGCAAAGGGGCAACGTGGCTATAATTCACCAGACTGTCCGGTGAGCCAACAGTCGCCAGCACCAACGGTCGGCCGCACAATCTTCGCTCGATGCGTGGCAGCTCCAACGGTCGGCGGGGGGCACCGGACTGTCCGGTGTGCACCAGACAGTGTCCGGTGCGCCAACGGGCCCAGAGTTGCAATGGTCGGATGCGCCAGAAATGGAAGGAGATCGCGCACCGGACAGCTACAGGGACTGTCCGGTGGTGCACCGAACTGTCCGATGCACCACCCGACAGAAGGCAAGTTTGGCCTTCCAAGTTGGCCTCCAACGGCTCCTAGCTGCCTTGGGGCTATAAAAGGGACCCCTAGGCGCATGGAGGAGTCACCTAAGCATTCACTAAGTATTCTAAGGCATCCAGACTCTACTCCCGCGCATTTGCTTCGTTGTGTTTGAGATTTGAGCTCTATTCGAGTCGAGGACTCCCTGTGTTGTCATTTGAGCTCTAGTCTTCACTGGTGTGCGTGGGTGTGCCGCGTATTCGAGTCTTGTGTGTGTGGCTTCTCCCAACCTTACTCTGTGCATTCTTTGTGATATCTATTGTAAGGGCGAGAGACTCCAAGTTGTGGAGATTCCTCGCAAACGGGATAAGACTCTAAAGGAAGAAAGCCATGGTATTCAAGTTGATCATTGGATCGCTTGAAAGGGGTTGAGTGCAACCCTCGTCCATTGGGACGCCACAACGTGGAAGTAGGCAAGTGTTACTTGGCCGAACCACGGGATAAAATCGCGTGTCTCTTGGAATTCCTCTCTCTATGATTATTTATGTTTGCAAGAGCTCGCCTCATTGACTTGATTAACTTGCACTAATATCTCTTTAATCAAGCTTGTTGGAATTTAGTGTTGAATTTTATAGGATCACCTATTCACCCCCCTCTAGGTGCTCTCAATTGGTATCGAAGCCGTACTTTTCATGTAAGGGACTAATCGCCCGAAGAGATGGATCCTAACGGAAAGGGGATGGTGGTCAACGACAAGGAGAAGGAGTCCATCTTCAACGAGCCAAGAGATGACAAGCCCACTGACTCTGGCTCAAGTCATAAGAAGAAGGACGGGAAGAAAAAGAGGCGCATCAAGAAGATCATCTACTACGACAGCGATGCGTCTTCTTCTTCACCAAGAGACGACGACGATGACGATTCTTCGTCAAAGAAAAAGACGGTTAATCAAAATTACTCTTTTGACTATTCTCGCATGCCGTACAATTCGAATGCACATTTACTTTCTATTCCACTAGGAAAACCTCCACACTTTGATGGAGAGGACTACTCATTGTGGAGTCATAAAATGCGTAGTCATCTATTTTCTCTCCATCCTAGCATTTGGGAAATAGTGGAAAATGGGATGCATTTTGATAGCACTGATAACCATGTATTCATTAATGAACAAATTCATAAGAATGCCCAAGCTACTACTGTCTTGCTAGCTTCGCTTTGCAGGGATGAATACAATAAAGTAAGTGGCTTGGACAATGCCAAGCAAATTTGGGACACCCTCAAGATCTCACATGAGGGAAACGATGCTACAATGATCACCAAAATGGAGTTGGTGGAAGGCGAGTTGGGAAGATTTGCCATGATTAGGGGAGAAGAGCCAACACAAACCTACAACAGGCTCAAGACCCTGGTCAACAAGATTAGAAGCTATGGAAGCACAAGATGGACGGACCACGACGTCGTTCGACTCATGCTCAGGTCCTTTACCATTATTGACCCCCATCTTGTGAATCTTATCCGTGAAAATCCCAGGTACACAAAGATGACGCCCGAGGAGATACTCAGAAAATTCGTGAGCGAGCGCATGATGGTAAAGGAGGCACGATATGTGGATGACGCCTTGAACAAACAACCACTACCCGTCTACGAGCCGCAGCCCGTCGCGCTCAAGGCAACAAACAGCAAGGAGGCGCTACCAAGCAAAGTAGCGCAAGTAGAGGCTGCCGGGCTCAACGAGAATGAAATGATGCTTATCATCAAGTGATTCAAGACCGCACTCAAAGGACACAAAGAATATCCCTCCAAGAGTAAAACAAGGGGGAAGCGCTCCTGCTTCAAATGCGGTAAGACTGGTCACTTTATTGCAAATTGTCTCGATAATGATAGTGACTAGGGACAAGAAAAGAGCGGGAAGAAGGAGAAAAAGAAGAGCTACAGGAAGGCAAAGGGCGAGGTGCACCTTGGAAAGGAATGGGACTCGGACTGCTCTTCTTCCGACTCCGACGACGAAGGACTCGCTGCCTCGGCCTTCAACAAGTCTTCTCTCTTCCCCAATGAACGCCATACATGTCTTATGGCCAAGAAAAAGAAGGTACATATTCGAGATACCCCTAAGTACACTACTTCTAGCGATGATGATTCTTTCGATGATGAAGTAGTTTACTCTAGCTTATTTAAAGGTTTAGATAGAGCTAAAATAGAGAAAATTAATGAATTAATTGATGCTCTAAATGAAAAGGATAGATTGCTAGAAAAGCAAGAAGATATTTTGTATGAAGAGCATGACAAATTTATTAGTGTTCAAAAATCTCTTGCTTTGGAAAATAAGAGGAATGAAATGCTATCTTCTGAGATATCTGCTTGCCATGAAACTATATCTAGTTTAAAGAGTTTAAATGATGAATTAACTGCTAAGCTAGAGGAAGTTAGTAAAATAAATTCATGTGTAGAGCATGCTAGTGTTTGTAATAGATGTAAGGACCTTGATGTTTATGCATGTAATGAACATCTTATTTCTATTACTAAGTTGAATGATGAAGTGGCAAGTCTTAATGCTCAACTTAAGATTTGCAAAAATGATTTTGATAAATTAAAGTTTGCCAAGGATGCCTACACTGTTGGTAGACACCCCTCAATTAAGGATGGACTTGGTTTTCGAAGGGAAACCAAGAACTTAACAAGCCATAAGGCTCCCATTCTCAACAAGGAGAAAGGGAAGGCCCCTATGGCAAGTAGTCCTCAAAGGAACCATGCTTTTATTTATGATAGGAAAATTGCTAATCATGCTCATAGGAGTTATGATCATGATGCTTTTTATTCACATGCCATGTTTGCCTCTAGTTCTACTTTTGTTCATGGTAGAAGTAGGCCTAGGAGAAACCACGTTGTGCATCATGTGCCTAGAAAAATGTGTAATATACCTACTACTATTTTCCATGCTTGCAACACTACTTTTGTACTTTCATGTAAGAATGAAAAAGTAGTTGCTAGGAAGTTGGGAGCCAAATGCAAGGGAGACAAGACTTGTATTTGGGTTCCAAAAACTATTGTGACTAACCTTGTAGGACCCAACAAGAGTTGGGTACCTAAAACCCAAGCTTAAATTGCCTTGCAGGTTTATGCATCCGAGGGAACTAGCTGGATAATCGACAGCGGATGCACAAACCACATGACGGGGGAGAAGAAGATGTTTACCTCCTACGTCAAGAACGAGGATTCCTAAGATACGATTATTTTTGGAGATGGGAATCAAGGCAATGTCAAAGGTTTGGGAAAAATAGCCATCACAAGCGAGCACTCTATTTCAAATGTATTTTTAGTAGAGTCATTAGGATACAACCTCCTGTTTGTAAGTCAATTGTGCCACATGGGCTACAATTGTTTGTTTACAAATGTTGATGTATCTGTCTTTAGAAGGAGTGATGGTTCATTAGCATTCAAGGGTGTATTAGATGGCAAGCTCTATTTAGTTTATTTTTGAAAGAGAATGCTGATCTAGATGCATGCTTAATGGCTAAGACTAGTATGGGCTGGCTCTGGCATCGCCGTCTAGCACATGTTAGGATGAAGAACCTTCATAAACTTCTAAAGGGAGATCATGTGTTAGGACTAACCAATGTCTGTTTTGAGAAAGATAGACCTTGTGCAGCATGTCAGGCAGGAAAACAAGTGGGAAGCACTCATCACAGCAAGAATGTGATGACAACATCAAGACCATTGGAGCTTCTTCACATGGACCTCTTTGGACCTATCGCCTACCTTAGCATCGGGAGAAGTAAGTATGGTCTCGTAATTGTTGATGATTTTTCCTAATTCACTTGGGTGTTCTTTTGCAGGATAAGTCAGAAACCCAAGGGACCCTAAAGCGCTTTCTAAGGAGGGCTCAAAACGAATTTGAGCTCAAGGTGAAAAAGATAAGAAGCGACAACGAGTCCGAGTTCAAAAATCTACAAGTGGAGGAGTATCTTGAGGAAGAAGGCGTCAAGCACGAGTTCTCCGCTCCCTACACACCACAGCAAAACGGTGTGGTAGAGAGGAAGAACAGGACGCTTATCGACATGGCGAGAACGATGCTTGGAGAATTCAAGACGCTCGAGCGGTTTTGGTCGGAAGCTGTGAACACAGCTTGCCATGCCATAAACCGGCTCTACCTACATCGCCTTCTCAAGAAGACCTCGTATGAACTCCTTACCGGTAACAAACCCAACGTCTCTTAGTTTTGTGTATTTGGGAGCAAATGTTACATTCTGGTGAAGAAAGGTAGACATTCTAAATTTGCTCCCAAGGCAGTAGAAGGGTTTTTACTAGGATATGACTCAAATACAAAGGCGTATAGAGTCTTTAACAAATCATCAGGTTTGGTTGAAGTCTCTAGCGACGTTGTATTTGATGAGACTAATGGCTCTCCAAGAGAGCAAGTTCATCTTGATGACATAGATGAAGATGATGTTCCGACGGCCGCAATGCGCACGATGGCGATAGGTGATGTGCGACCACAAGAACAACAAGAGCAAGATCAGCCATCTTCCTCCACAATGGTGCATCCTCCAACTCAAGACAGTGAACAGGCACCTCAAGAAGAGGCACAGGATCAAGGGGGAGCATAGGAAGAACAAGTGATAGAGGAAGAAGCTCAACGGGCACCTCCAACCCAAATCCAAGCATGGTATCGGATCCGAGCATGGTATCCAACGACATCACCCCGTTGACCAGATTCTGGGTGACATAAGCAAGGGAGTAACTACTCGCTCAAGATTAGCTAACTTTTGTGAGCATTACTCGTTTGTCTCTTCTATTGAGCCTTTTAGGGTAGAAGAGGCCTTGCAGGATCCGGATTGGGTGTTGGCCATACAGGAAGAGCTCAACAACTTCAAGAGAAATGAAGTTTGGAGCCTGGTGCCACGTCCAAAGCAAAATGTTGTGGGAACCAAGTGGGTGTTCCGCAACAAGCAAGATGAGCACGGGGTGGTGACACGAAACAAGGCTCGACTTGTGGCAAAAGGTTATGCCCAAGTCGCAGGTTTGGATTTCGAGGAGACTTTTGCTCCTGTGGCTAGGCTAGAGTCTATTCGAATATTATTAGCCTATGCCGCTCACCACTCTTTTAGGTTGTTTCAAATGGATGTGAAGAGCGCTTTCCTCAATGGGCCAATCAAGGAGGAGGTATACGTGGAACAACCCCCTGGCTTTGAGGATGACAGGTACCCCGACCATGTATTTAAGCTCTCTAAGGCGCTCTATGGACTTAAGCAAGCCCCAAGAGCATGGTATGAATGCCTTAGAGATTTCTTAATTGCTAATGCTTTCAAGGTTGGGAAAGCCGATCCCACTCTTTTCACTAAGACTTGTGATGGTGATCTTTTTGTGTGCCAAATTTATGTCGATGACATAATATTTGGTTCTACTAATCAAAAGTCTTGTGAGGAGTTTAGCACGGTGATGACACAAAAGTTTGAGATGTTGATGATGGGTGAGTTGACCTACTTCCTTGGGTTCCAAGTGAAGCAACTCAAGGACGACACCTTCCTCTCCAAAACGAAGTACACTCAAGATTTTCTCAAGAGGTTTGGGATGAAGGACACCAAGCCCGCGAAGACATCGATGGGAACCGACAGACATGTCGACCTCAACAAAGGAGGTAAGTCTGTTGATCAAAAGGCATACCGGTCTATGATAGGGTCATTACTTTATTTATGTGCTAGTAGACCGGACATTATGCTAAGTGTATGCATGTGTGCTAGATATCAATCCGACCCCAGGGAATGTCACCTTGTGGCCGTTAAGCGAATTCTTAGATATTTAGTTGCTATGCCTTGCTTCGGGATCTGGTATCCAAAGGGGTCTACCTTTGCTTAATTGGATACGTAGACTCCGATTATGCCGGGTGTAAGGTAGATAGGAAGAGCACATCAGGGACGTGCCAATTCCTAGGAAGGTCCCTGGTGTCCTGGTGTCCTAAGAAACAAACATCTGTTGCCCTATCCACTGCTGAGGCCGAGTATGTTGCCGCATGACAGTGTTGCGTGCAACTACTTTGGATGAGGCAAACCCTCTGGAACTTTGGCTACAATCTGAGCAAAGTCCCAATCCTATGTGACAATCAGAATGCAATCTGCATGGCGGATAATCCTATTGAACACAGTCGCACTAAGCACATAGACATCCGGCATCACTTCCTGAGGGATCACCAGCAAAAGGGAGATATCGAGATTTTTCATATTAGCACCGAGAACCAGCTAGCCGATATCTTCACCAAGCCGTTGGATGAGAAAACATTTTGCAGGTTGCGTAGTGAGCTAAATGTCTTAGATTCGCGTAACTTGGATTGATCTATAGCATACATGTGTTCTATGCCTTTGATCATGTTCCTTTGAAGCATTTACATTACTTGTTGTATATCTGTGGTGCTCAAGTTGTACAAGACCTCCCCGGACCTCACAAGTCCATATGCAAATGGTGCACTTATTTAGGGGGAGATATGCTACAACTTGACCCTTTGAGACTAACCTTTGTGTTTGAGTATTCTTGATGTAGTCTCAAAGGTGCATTGAAAGGGAAAATGGACTTGGACGTTGCCAAGACTTCCACTGCACTCCGCTATTGGTGTACTTAATTCCAAGTTCATTCATATGCTCTATTTGCCTTTTTGCTCTTAATTGACATTTTTGGTGAGGCAATGGGGTTAGAGGGCCAAGAATGATCCCGTTTTGGTGCTTAATGCCAAAGGGGGAGAAATTAAGGCCAAAGCAAATGGATCAGCTACCACTTGTAAATTTTGAAAACAATAGAGTTAGAACTTTTGATTTGTCCAAAATACTCTTATTGCAAAATTTAGTCTCTTGTGGGGGAGAATTTTTGATCATGGGAAAATGGGAGTTTGTGGCACTTGATCAATTTCACTCTTGGATTATCTCTCTTTGTGTCCAAACAAGTGAGTTTGACTTAGAGATAGGAAAATGAATTTTATTTGCAAAACAAACCAAGTGGTGGCAAAGAATGATCCAAATATGCCAAATTATAGTCAAAAACAATTTGGTCCTCATTTGCGTTGATGTTGCACTTATTTTGGTTGATTTTTGATGTGTTGGCATAAATCACCAAAAAGGGGGAGATTGAAAGGGAAATATGCCCTTGGGCAATTTCTATAATGTTTTGGTGATTAAGTGCCCAACATGTTTAATTAAGTTCACATGTGCCAAGTAAAGTGAGAAGTGCAAATCAAAGATAAAGGTATGTTTCTAGACTTAGTACATTGTTTTGAGTACTAACATATTTTGTCTAAGCGCTAGAAACAGGGAGAAAAGAATTGGAAAAAGACTTGGCTCTGTGCAGCTAACTACAGCTCGGCTTGGCACACCGGACTGTCTGGTGGTGCACCGGACAGTGTCTAATGTGCCAGGCTGGTCCGCGTGATAAGGCTGCTCTTAGGACTCGACGGCGGCGTACGACTATAATTCACCGGACCATTCGGTGGTGCACCGGACTGTCCGGTGAGTCATCCGCAAAATTGATGCGACCTCCTCTCACTGGTCTCTTGGGTGACCGCAGGGGGGAGAGGAGAAGGAGACTAGAACTAGGGATAGATCTCAGGGGGTAGGAACTGTGGCTAGGTAGGTGGACGTCGTCACCGCGGCTGGCAGCTTGCCGAGCCACGTTGACTGAGACAGTCCTGCCAACTGCAGGGAGACTTTATTCCTCGATGAATCTCTAATACAAACTATGGTCTGCCTTTATAGTATGAGGCGACCTCATTAAAAGGAACTAAATAATGCATTCTGGAAGTAAACTAAGGCATATCTTTTATTCTGGAAATAAACTAATGCATATCTCTAAAACAAACACCATCCTAACAAAAAGCTGTTAGCGTCGATCTGAGCGCCAATCACTGTGTTAAGAATTGATGGCGGTGCTCTCTATGGAGGCGTGAACGGTCCGTGACCAGGGGTCGAACGGTCCACGACCTGGCGCAGGGGCTGGTTTCCTGCCTGACGAGCCGGACGGTCCGCGCCTGAAGGCCGGACGGTCCGTGCGTGCGCAGGGGCGACGGAGTTCGCCAGCAATGCCTGGATCTTGTTCCCGGGAGGGATCCCGTCGGGGAGATATCTTAGGCCTTGTCTAAGATTGGTAGGCCACCCTAGATACCTCTAATCGACGTAGAACCGAAGATAAGTATATAATTTAGAATGAAGAAGGGCTAAACTAAAGCTAAATTAGAACTACTCCTAATTTATAGGAAAAACCGAGAAATATATTGATGATTGATTCAATTGTTGATGATTAATCGGCCGTAGTCCTCCGTATATATAGAGGGAAGGTTTAGATCCGTTACGATCTATATCCTGAGCTAAATTCACGTTTTTAGCTAAAAAAACTCGAAATACTAACTAATTTTGCATGCGTAGACCGTCCACACCAACAGTATTATGGGCCGTCCGCATCGCGGGCCGTACTTTTTTGTGCGCAACAAAAGCAAAAAAAAACACGAATCGTTCTAAGCGTTAGAGAATCTGTACTTGCAACATCAAATTATCAGGCCATGCCAAACACCACCGTTGCGGCCTGCAGGTCACGTCAGACAAGCACTACCTCCCTCGCACGTGTCACGACAAACGAGGTCAAACTCGGACCAAACTAACCAACACCATCCGAGCAATTAAACGTATCACTAGGGATCTAAGCGTCAATAAACTATTTATTTATAATTTATCAATAAAAATCCCAGAAGATCCACCGAAACTTCCGCCTCGCAGCGCGCCCGCGCGTCGCCGTTGCCTTCCTCTACTACTCACCCGACCTCCCGCGCGACGCCGAACCTGCGAGCCATAACGCCACCCACCGCCTCGCCGCGCAGATCTCTGGGGCTTATCCCTACCCCCGGGCTGTGATTCTCCCGCCTCCTCACCGATGCGGACGCCGGCGATGCTCCGGTGGGCCGCGGCGCTCGCGGTCCTGCTCACCGTCGCCGCGCCGGCCGCCGGGTTCTACCTCCCCGGCGTCGCCCCGACCGACTTCGCCAAGGTTTGTTGGGTACCTGAGGTTTTCCCTCCCATTTCGGTGCACCTTGGAGTGGTTGTGTAACTGTGTTCGTGTCCGGAGCTGGATCTACTGAACGGGGTGCCGGTCGGTACAGGGACTGCTATCCGCAGATCCAGCTCGAGGGTTTCGTGTGCAGTGTGCAGCGTCCCCGATTCGTGTATCCGGATCAGCTAGCATGGTTCCATGTCTGGGCTTGGGATTCACATGTTGCACGACCTCAATTCGCGCGCTTTTATTTGCAGCCTTTCCTTTCTATGGTTTGCTGTTGTCATCTTTGTCCTCATCTGAAAAATAACCACTAGATTTTGATGTGATCAGAGATTGTGCCTCGTGTGGAAAAGTCAACACATGTCATTTTGTATCTGTACACTATATAAGATAACGTTGAATCTGTCTTCCAGAATCCAGATGATGGTCCTGGTCCTTGATCCGAAGGTTAAGTAGAAGTTTAGACTTCGGTAGTTTCTGCTTCGGCTCCCGTTCGATGGAGCTCAGGGTTCTCCGTTCTTTTATCTCTCTTCTCAGAATGATGTAGCAAGGCAGCTTAGGCTGTCCGCACTCGCCTACGCGAAAGCAGACGCTAAATGATAGCGTGAGGCTATAGAGTAG
Source organism: Zea luxurians (assembly GCA_029449295.1). Taxonomy (NCBI): domain Eukaryota; kingdom Viridiplantae; phylum Streptophyta; class Magnoliopsida; order Poales; family Poaceae; genus Zea; species Zea luxurians. Next base: position 154,206,521 of record JAOPSE010000004.1, read on the forward strand.
AATGGCGCCGCAGCGGTTGACTGTACAGGTGACTGCAAGATAGAGTTGCCCAGAAACAACCCTACATACAGCGCACTCTAGCGTGCGACTGCATCAGAGAGAGGCAGGCTAGGAGGCATGCGCGGCACACTGTGTGGATAAGAGAGAGGTGAAAATAAATAATAAAAAATGTGGTAGTTGGTATAGAGTTGAGATATAGAGTAAATATGATCGCAGAGGTTTGTGGTATAGAGTAGATAGTCTTGCTGACGGGGATAGAATATTCTTTTTAGAGTAAAAATTTAGAGTAGTATGAGTGCGGACAGCCTTAGGCTATCGGCACTGCACTCCGCTACCGTTTGCGCCAAACCTCTGCCGTATGAAATAGAGTAAGAAAATGCTGCAGCGAAGGACGCTATGGGTTAGGGTATAGAACCGTGCCTCCAGGTTTACGCCATTCTCAGCGTAAACACAAGAAGCCCGCTGTCCTCCTCTTCTGTACGGGGAGAGAGAGAGAGAGAGAGATGGTAGTTGGAAGTGGATGAATAAAATATATGATAGTTGGATATAGAGGAAATTTGTAGAGTAATATGGGTGCATGAGAAGTTGATATAGAGGAAAAAAAACATGCTGACTGCACTAGAACATTTTTTTAGAGTAAAAATATAGAGTAACAGGCTAACAGCAGCGCGGATAGCCTTAGGGAGGTGCTGGAGCTGTGCCAGACGGACTGTACAGAATAGTTTAATTTGGTATCAACTCTCCTAAGTGAGGTGCTAAATCATGTAATAAGGTATTTTGCAGGGGACCACTCATGGCAAAGGAATGACATTCGCTGTGTTAATCTCCTATAAGAAAGCAGTGTCATTTTGTGAGTACTGATATGATTGCATTTTTTCGCACTTCTAATTGGCCCACAGGGTAGTCCGCTTCCAGTGAAGGTGAATAAGTTGACATCTATCAAGACTCAACTCCCGTATATATATTACTCCCTTCCATTCTGCAAGCCAGATGCCATAGTTGACAGTGCCGAAAATCTCGGGGAGGTTCTTCGTGGCGATCGCATTGAGAACTCTCCTTATGTGGTTAGTACCATATATAACATAACAGATTAATTGAGGTTTCGTCCTCGGGTAAGTGTGTGGCGTAATTTTTTTCTTTCTGATTGTTATTTGGGGTATAGTTCAAAATGCGAGAGCCCAAGATGTGTCAGATTGTCTGCAAAGCAAAGATCACTGAGAAAGAAGCCAAGGAGCTGAAGGAAAAGATAGAGGAAGAATATCGAGTGAACATGTAAGGACTATGAGCGTATGTGGGTAGCATTGTACTTCAGTTGACACGGTAATTTCATACAGCTTATATAAATTGCATCACAGGATCCTGGACAACCTCCCGCTAGTTGTTCCTGTTAATAGGCAAGATAAGAACAGTATTGCTTATCAAGGTGGATATCATGTTGGTCTCAAAGGCGTGTATTCTGGAGTAAGTCTTTATGCCCAGTTAATGTTTCCTTTTTCTTTATGTATGTAACATTTGTTCTTTGTTGGAGTCCTTTATCTATTTGTCTGGACTAATAAATTCTCATACACAAATGCTCTTTTTTTCAGACTAAAGATGAGAAATACTTCATCCACAACCATTTGTCATTTACGGTGAAGTATCACAGGGATGATAATTCAGAACTTTCCAGAATAGTGGGATTTGAGGTCAACCCACTCAGGTTTACTTCAAACTTTGTCTGGCAGGATTTATTCTTCTCATGCTTTATGAAATGGGTCTAAGGTATTTTGATACATTTTTTGCCAGTGTCAAGCATCAGATTGATGATAAATGGAATGGTGTAGACACTCGCTTGAGCACTTGTGATCCTCATGCAAGCAAATTTGTCATAAACTCTGATTCTCCTCAGGAAGTTGAAGCTGACAAGGAAATCATATTCACATATGATGTTCGTTTTGAGGTACGAGACTGAGATTAAGAGCTGCTTAGTTTAACTTTGTTTAGCTGCTGTAGTGTACTCTTTGAATGTTTATATGTGATGATTTCATGGAACCTCAATTTTGCAGGAGAGTGAGATCAAGTGGGCATCACGTTGGGACACCTACCTGTTGATGACTGATGATCAGATTCATTGGTTTTCTATTGTGAACTCTCTCATGATTGTGCTTTTTCTATCTGGCATGGTTGCCATGATAATGCTTCGCACTCTCTACAGAGACATCTCTAGATACAATCAGCTTGAAACTCAAGAAGAAGCGCAAGAGGAAACAGGCTGGAAGCTTGTTCATGGGGACGTATTCCGTCCTCCAACCCACTCTGACTTGCTCTGTGTTTGTGTTGGCACTGGCGTCCAATTCTTTGGCATGCTCCTAGTTACAATGATCTTCGCTGTGTTGGGTTTCCTTTCTCCATCAAACCGGGGAGGACTGATGACCGCAATGCTTCTTGTCTGGGTCTTGATGGGGCTGCTTGCTGGCTATTCTTCTTCACGCCTCTACAAGATGTTGAAAGGTTCAGAGTGGAAGAAGATCACCCTGCAAACGGCTTTCCTGTTTCCAGGGGTTGCATTTGTTATTTTCTTCATCTTGAATGCTCTTATATGGGGGGAGAAGTCATCTGGTGCTGTCCCTTTCACCACAATGTTCGCACTGGTCCTCCTCTGGTTTGGCATCTCGGTACCCCTCGTCTTTGTTGGGAGTTATCTTGGGTTCAAGAAACCTGCCATGGAACCTCCAGTCAAGACAAGCAAGATTCCACGGCAGATCCCCGAGCAGGCTTGGTACATGAATCCGCTTTTCACTATTCTGATTGGTGGCGTCCTTCCATTTGGAGCAGTTTTCATTGAGCTTTTCTTCATCCTCACCTCCATCTGGCTGCACCAGTTCTACTACATCTTCGGCTTCCTCTTCCTCGTGTTTGTGATCCTTGTCATCACCTGCGCCGAGATCGCAGTCGTGCTCTGCTATTTCCAGCTCTGCAGCGAGGACTACATGTGGTGGTGGAGGTCCTACCTTACCTCAGGATCCTCCGCGCTGTACCTCTTCCTGTATGCTGCTTTCTACTTCTTCACGAAACTGCAGATCACTAAGCTGGTGTCTGGCATCTTGTACTTCGGCTACATGTTTCTCGCCTCCTATGCCTTCTTTGTGCTGACTGGCACAATTGGCTTCTGCGCCTGCTTCTGGTTCACTAGGTTGATTTACTCGTCAGTGAAGATCGATTAGGTGCCAATATATGACAGAATAGCACGTGTTTCAGTGATGGAGACAAGAGAACTGTACCATTGATGTGGATTGGGAATTACCCCCCTTCTTTTAGGGTTTTCAGGGAAAAAAGTTTCTTCTTAGGATTTAGTTTATGAATTATTATGTTTTGTTGTTGTCAGATTATACACTTTAGTGGTTTGGAACTGAGAAAAAAATATAAGAGTAAACACATTGCGATGAGGCTATACCTTTTTGACATTTTTTTTTGTGCGGCTCTATATAAATTCAATTCATTATGACCGGTATGCTTGTACTGGTGAATTACTGTAAGGCTCCAGGGCCAGCATGAAATGCCCTCATGGCAGCTGGCTAGAATGTAACCTCAGTTTCTTAGAAATCAGAGTTGGCGCTTCGACTTGCAATTTTTGTTCCAGCAACGCTCGTTTGTTGTGCTGTGAATCGGATGTTGGCACTTTTGTAGGTATCAGTAGTTGATTATAAAACTGCCCTGTATGATTCGATCATGGGTGGTGTGTGGTTTAAGGAATAGAATTATCTTATTTCTTACAATCTAATAATATAATTAGTACTTGTTACTAAGGACATGTTTAGATATAAGAGCTAATCACTAAATAGCTAAAATTAGCACCGGAGTATCTAAGCAGAATTGCTAATAGATTGGTATTTTTAATGCAGTTTTTAACTAGTTGCTAGTCCATTAACTAGTTCTGAAGTGACAGATATAAACGAGGAAATACAAAAGGCTGGCCTGGGCTATTTAGACCGAACGAAGGTAAAAGAGAGTTTTAGAGCAGCATGTTAGAGCAACTCCAAAAATTTAGGCATAATCTTAGGCATTGTTTGATTCTAGAGTACGGTGGGATAGAGCCGTTCTGTTCTTAATTTATTATTATTTGGATTGGTTCTATGTATTATAGAATGACTCTAAAAAAATTATGTTTAAATGTTGAACTATTTAGCTTCTCTAAAATCTCTGGACGGAGCCGCTCCCTGATATGGAGTCACTCCATACCATATTGCTTTGGAACCAAACACTTACATAAATTTGGAGTTTTATGAGGACACATTCTCTAAATCTTGTCTTCTTCCCTTCTTCAACACATCTATCCACCCAATCAAACCGTAGAAAAACTGATCATCTTTGCTCCTCACCTCTTCCTCCATTGCCACCTTCGCCTCCGCCTCCCCGTGCAGGCGCCTCTGCGCCGCCTTCGCCACCACACACCGGGACCTCCTCGACCTCGTCTCCTCGCTAGTCGCGGCGTCCACCGTCCTACAGTCCCTTCCCCTCGCGCCTCCACCATGGAAAGCGATGACAAGCTGGCCCAACCGCCATCGGCTCAGGCGTAGGCGCCTACCTCTCCGGCCTCGCCTCTGCCTCCTCTTCAGCGGACTAGCCGATGCTGTCGAGATCGAGAGAGCGGGAGGGCAGGAGAGCGTGCACGAAGCACGACAGCGGAGGGTGGGAGGGGGGAGATGACAAGTGCCGTAGCCTCGACAAAAATATTAAGTAGAGGGGAGTTGATGCCGAGTAAGATGAAGAGAGGAAGATGAAGGCGAGTCTGTTGGAACGGGTTTTCACCGTGATTTTCTTTTCTTTTTCGAGTACACTATTTTACAGAGTCCGTTGGAGTTACTCTTAGCTGATTCTAAAGTAACGAAGATGTTAACCAGCAAACAGATAACTGGCAGGCTTAAGCGCTGAACAGAGGAGGAAACCGGAAGTCACGGAGAAAGGAAGAAGGAAAGCGAGAAATCAAATATGCATAAGCCGCAGTTCGGTTGTTATGGATTGGTGGGTCAGAACGATTCTCAACCGGATTGTTTCTCTAATTTACATAAACTTTAATTAGGCCTTGTTTGGTTATTCCCGTTACACATGGATTGGATGAGATTGAAAAAAATTAAGAAGACGTTTGACTTGATTGAGATTTAAACTCATCCAATCTCACTTAATCCATATGAATTAAGAGTTAACCGAACAAGATCTTAGCTGAAACGATTCCGGGTGCAATTCGACACAAACGAATAAGACCCAAAGGAGAAAGCACTATTTCTGAAATAAGTAAAACAAGACGAGGTCGTCCTGTTGGATGAAGGCTTGATTATGATATGATAAACTGTACTAAAGGAGGATTTGTAACCGAGATAAAGACGTGCTGGTATTGTTGAGAGATGGACTTTCTCAGGGTGCCTTGAATGAACTGACACGAAGACTCAAAACTGAACACGGTTCGAAAATTCTCACCTTGCTTGCATCCTGATGGCGAGGATCATGTTCATTCCCACAAAGCGCTTGACGCGTTCATTAGACTGACGCAGTACCAGGTCTGAAGTATGAACCCAGCTGACTCAGACAAACCTATTTTAATTGTCAATGAGTCAATAATTAAAATACTTACTTTTCCAAACGGACCCTAAATAGCTTATTAGAGCATCTCCAGGAGCTTTAGTCTCTCCTAAATCAAGTTTTTTAGAAAAAAAAACACAAAAACGTGTCTCCAACAGTTTTCCTAAAATGCGCTCAACTTTTTTATAGTCCTTAAAACTCCCTCATTTGTTGCTACAAATAAAGGGTTTTTAGTCTCCCCAGAAACAATATGCCGCTTTAAGAGATCGATTGGAGAAATGATTAAAAATACACCCCCACTAATTTTTTAGATGTCTCTTAAAACTAATTTTAAGTAGTTATTTTCTAGAGAGCTCTTGAAGATGCTTTTAGATTATCTCCAGCAGACTCCCTACCTCACTCTCTAATTGACACTTTATTTCAAACTTTACTATACAAACAATACAATATATAATGCAAAACGTGTTAAACATAGCCTGCTAGAGATGGCTTTAAGAGTATCTCCAAGAGACTCTTTATTTTTGCTCTCTATTTGTCTCTTTATTTACCTTTTTATAAAAATTGCACTATATATATAGCATCTCATTTCAACATACTATCTATCTCGTTTTGATAGCCGGGTGACTAGCTAAATTTGGCTAGTGAGAGTCTGAGAGAGCTGATTTGGAGAGTCAGATAGCTTGACGAGTCAGATAGCTAATCTGTTGAAGAGTTATTTTGTTGTTAAATAGCCAAAATTTATTTTGGCAAGCCATTTACTAATCTATTAAAGATGCTCTAACATAGTCTTAGCTTTACCGTGCAACTTTCTGTGAAGCTATTTGTCGGGGACCATAATTAGGGGTACCCCCAAGACTCCTAATCTCAGCTGGTAAACCCCATCAGCACAAAGCTGCGAAGGCCTGATGGGCGCGATTCAGGCCAAGGCTCCGCTCAAGGGACACGATTCCGCCTCGCCCGAGCCCGACCTCGGACAAAGACAGCCGACCCCGGAAGATTCACGCCTCGCCCGAGGATCCCCTCAAGCAACGGACGCACCGACGACTCGCCCGAGGCACAGCTCGGGTAGGCTTCGCGGAGAAGCAACCTTGGCCAAATCGCCACACCAACCGACCGTATCGCAGGAGCATTTAATGCAAGGATCGCCTGACACCTTATCCTGACGCGCGCTCTTCAGTCGACAGAGCCGAAGTGACCGCAGTCACTTCGCCGCTCCACTGACCGACCTGACAAGAAAACAGCGCCGCCCGCCCCGCTCCGACTGTCGTGCCGCTCGCCAGAGTGAGGTCGACAGCGGCTAAGTCCAGCCTCGGGCGACATAGGAAGCTCCGCCTCGCCCGACCCCAGGGTTCGGCCCCCGTCTCGGCCTCGGAAGATGGACTTCGCCTCGCCCGACCCCAGGGCTCGGACTCAACCACAACTTAGAAGACGACGAACTCCGTCTCGCCCGACCCCAGGGCTCGGACTCAGCCTCGGCTCCGGAAGACGACGAACTCCGCCTCGCCCGACCCCAGGGCTCGGACTTAGCCTCGGCTCCGGAAGACGACGAACTCCGTCTCGCCCGACCCCAGGGCTCAGGCTCAACCTCGACCTCGGAGGAATCGCCACCTCGCCCAAACTCGGGTCCGGATCAGCCACGTCGCCAGGGGGGCCATCATTACCCTGCCCCTAGCTAGCTCAGGCTACGGGGAACAAGACCGGTGTCTCATCTGGCTCGCCCTAGTAAACAAGTAATGATGACACCCCACACGCTCCATGACGACGGCAGCTCCCAGCTGAAAGTCGCCTAAAGGGGGGTGGATAGGCGAAACCTGAAAATTAAAACTTTATCCCCCAACTAGATCCCTCGATTAGTGGTTAGAACAAGATATACAAATATCGGAGAATAAAAACTAAGTTCTTGCTTGTAAAGAATATTGCGCTTAAATAATGCGGAAGTGGTAAATCAATACTAGTAACAAGTTTATGAGAATAAAGCAAGAAGGCTTAGATAGGAAGAGTAATAACACAAGTTCTCTCTTGCAATGTGTTGCTTCACTAAATAAGATTTTAACTTAAAGCAACACCAAATAGAATTAGCAAAGAGTGGTGCAAGAGGAACCAAGAAAGGGAAAAGACAAACAAATCACAAGCAATAAGCACACGAGACACGGGTGATTTGTTTTACCGAGGTTCGGCCCTCGAAGGCCTAGTCCCCGTTGAGGAGTCCACTAAGGACGGGTCTTTTTCAACCCTTTCCCTCTCTCCACCGATCACACAAGGATCGGTGAGCTCTTTTTCTTCTCAAGGATCACTCTCGATCCCGCAAGGACCACCACACTCTTTGGTGTCTCTTGCTAGCTTTTACAAGCCTCCAAAACTTTGGAGGAAGTTCAATGGGAGTCAAAACTCCACGCGCAAATGAACACAAAGATGTAGCACACACTATCTCTCAATGAATCTCATAAGGCACTAGTGCTCAACTCAAATGAGTAGCTCTCTATTGCTTGCTCTCTCTTTTGTGGCACTTGTGTTGGTTGTAGTGGTCTAAATCTTGTGTATAGGATGTATCAATGAATATATGTGGTTGGGAGGGCTTGAGAATGTCAACTAGATGACTTGGAATGTTGCTTGGGCTCCCACACCTTGAAGTGGCCGGTTGGGGTGGTATTTATAGCCACCAAACAAAATATGGCCGTTGGAGAAGCTTGCTGGCGATGGGCGCACCGGACAGTCCGGTGCGCCACCGGACAATGTCCGGTGCGCCGCCACGTCATCCTCCCGTTTGGGCTCAGAGCTGGTCGACCGTTGGAGGCTCTGTCCTCATGCGGCACCGGACAGTCCGGTGCCCCTCTGACCGTCTGCTCTGACATCTGAATTCCACTGTTCACTTTGCAGAGTCGACCGTTGCGCGCAGATAGCTGTTGCTCTGCTAGTGCACCGGACAGTCCGGTGTGCACCGGACACTGTCCGGTGAATTATAGCGGAGCTGCGCCTGGGAAACCCGAAGGTGAAGAGTTCGAGCTGAAGCACCCTGGTGCACCGGACACTGTCCGGTGGCACACCGGACAGTCCGATGCACCAGACCAGGGCAGCCTTCGGTTATCCCTTGCTCTCTTTGTTGAAACCTTTTCTTGGTCTTTTTATTGGCCTTTTATGAACCTTTGGCACCTGTATAACTTATAGACTAGAGCAAACTAGTTAGTCCAAATATTTTTGTTGGGCAATTCAACCACCAAAAACAATTAGGAAATAAGTGTAAGTCTAATTCCCTTTCAATCTCCCCCTTTTTGGTGATTGATGCCAACACAAACCAAAGCAAATATAGAAGTGCATAATTGAACTAGTTTGCATAATTGTAAGTGCAAAGTTTACTTAGAATTGAGCCAACAAAAATTATCATAGGATATGCATGGATTGTTTCTTTATAATTCTATCATTTTGGACCACGCTTGCACCACATGTTTTGTTTTTGCAAATTCTTTTGTAAATCCTTTTCAAAGTTCTTTTGCAAATAGTCAAAGGTAAATGAATAAGATTTTGTGAAGCATTTTCAAGATTTGAAATTTTCTCCCCCTGTTTCAAATGCTTTTCCTTTGACTAAACAAAACTTCCCCTCGATGAAATTTTCCTCTTAGTGTTCAAGAGGGTTTTGAGATATCAATTTTTGAAAGTGCTACTTTCTCCCCCTTTTTGAACATAATAAGATACCAATTTGAAACTTACCAATTGAAAATCATTAGTTTTAAAAATTAGGTGGTGGTGCGGTCCTTTTTTGCTTTTGGGCTAATACTTTCTCCCCCTTTGGCATGAATCGCCAAAAACGGATACTTTGAGTGAAATATAAGCCCTTTTTTAGCTATTTTCTCCCCTTTGGCAAATAAAATATATGAGTGAAGATTATACCAAAGATGGAGAGTGATGCGGAGCGACGGCGAAGGATGAGTAGTGGAGTGGAGTGGAAGCCTTTGTCTTCGCCGGAGACTCCATTTCCCTTTCAATCTACGACTTAGCATAGAGATCACTTAAAAGCACATTAGTCATAGACATAAAGAGATATGATCAAGAGATATGTCAATTAAGAATGATCATAGTTCTATACAATATAGATTGCTCCCCCTAAATATGTGCCTAGATAGGAATACATATTTGGGCCTTGAAATGCCAATTGCACATAATGAGGTTAATGAGAACATATCTATACCATACAGAATGTGAAGTGCATTGTGTCATAGTATAAGTGTGATGCTCATGACAGTTTATGCAATTATGAAAGCATGTTGTAAACATTTTAAGCATATTCCCTTAAGGATTTCAAAGAGGCTTAAGGACCATCCACCTTTGGAACAAAGGCAGCTTATCCTCGTTACAAGGTTAAGCTTTAAGCTCTTTGACAATTAAATCACTTCATCTAGTTTCAACAAGGATGCATTAAAGCATGAATGAATTTTTGAGAAGTTAAACTAGATATGAAGCAGGGATATGCATGGACATGCTTTCTCTTCCTTTTATACAAGGTATGTAAAGAAAGTATAGAAAAGGAAGATTTAGGTACAAGTTTAAATGAAAGGAGATAGTTTTACCTTTTTGTACCTTTTCATAGAGACGCTCTCTTCATTGTGCTTTGTCCTCAGTCTTCGCTGCTTAAGACCTATACTCAAGACAATATATGGAAATATTTTGCATAAGAGAGAGTTCTACAACTAGTGATCCTTTTTAAAGTTATTGTTAGCATATGGCAAAAGAATCACAAATTGCATAAATGTATCATGAATTCTCCTTTTAACTTAGTGCATATCAAGAGATATTGATTGATAGTATATGTGGCACTAAGAAGCATGATTGTTAATAGAAGTCATTCAATGATCAAACAAATAACAGATGTAATCAAGAGAACAACATACACAATAAATTATCAATTAAGCTTAGAGTAGGAGAATCCAACACATATGCTACTTTAGAGTGAAAGACAAGAATTTTAAAAATAGTAGCATACTTCATGAGAAACTCATTCTTATGCAAGAGACTATATGAAATTACTAAGAAAAAGTGATAGTCTCATTGTAATCAAGATGTAGATGGAGGCTCCCCCTAGAGATATGCATCAAGTATTTGAATAAATTGAATGGACGCATTTACTTTAAAGACAAATAGGGAGAAGCATTATACATCTTGATCAAGGCTCATAAAATTTGCAATAAACAACTTAAGCCTAGTATTCTCATTATGAAAGGATTTGGAATACTCACAACCACACCATTGATTGTTTTGTAGATCTTACTATCCAAATAGGTGGTGTTGTTCTTTATATCCTCCTCTTTCATTTGAGAGTCCTCCCTTTGTAGTTGTTTCTTTTTCCTTTCAAACTTATTGAAAATACTCAAGAAAGATGTTAATAGCACAAGGGAGTGTATGATGAAAGATGATCTCTTTAGATAGGAAATATAGACAATTCATCATTCATAAGTCACACAGACAGGAAGTAAAATCCTTAACATTAGTGCATTTCATTTGAGAAGGAGAAACATGCACCTTTTAAGCATTTTAATAATCATTTGAGATTTTACTTCATCATATTGACTTTAGTAATCATTACTTGGAAGCAAATCAATATGATAACATATATAAATATTGCAAAGGCATTAAATAGATTCTAATGGACATGAGTATTTAAAAGAGTGAGATTAAATGTACGTCTAGCTAATTCAGGTCCAATAAAGAATCTATTCCTCACATGGGTAGAATATGATAGTTTAGATTAAATACCCATTGAGATGGGAACTAAATTTGATTAAGAAGATGAGTTCCCATACCTTTGCTTCTACCTTTCTTCTTTTGGGTGAAGAGCAACCCATGAGGCTTGTGCACTTTCTCTTTTGTAGATATTCATAAATAGGCTCAAGAGATACTTTGTTAGTAACACAAGCACTAGTTTCCATTTTTGATAAGGAATGAAAAGCTAGATTACTAAAACATGGAAACTTCATAGCATGAACTAGATTATACATAGATGATGTTATGCTTAATTTTAACTCATAAAATAAGCACAAATAATCCTTTAAGATTACGGGTATAAATCTAATTCATGATATGGAAAGCGATAAATGAGAAAGAATCATATCCAATTTGAGCAGGTAGAAATACATCATAAATCATTGGATTGATTTTTCTTTTCATGTTAGATTACACATTTACAAAGAGAAACTTATTCTCTACATGTGAGACTAGTTGGGTTATTTAGATAAAATCATTAGTCTCACTATTCTAGTTATAGAGAGAGTTTTTCTTTTTATAAGTGTCCTAAGGATTTGAATTCCTTACATGACATCTTATCCTTTTAAGAATTTGAAATATCTCTCTATATCTAGAATCATGGCAATAATAAAACAACTTAGTGAAAAACATGCCATGAGATACTTGCAACATTTTAAAGCATGTAGATTGCCATAAGATGGAAATGATGAGTATACAATCTACCATATGAGAGGAAATTCTTCAAAGAATGGTAATATAAATTTAAAGATATTTGAAGTGCTTCAATTTTTCTATGTGACTATACAAGACACATAAGAAATGATATTCTAAAATATTTGTACTTAAAAGATAAGTGTTACCATCCTTTGGCTTTCCTCCATGTTGTAGGCCTTGATTTTTTCGCACATGATATTTCTTCATTTCCTACAACATATAATATCTTCCTCGAGATGATATGAGCATTAGACATAATAAATTGAAATAACTTTGGGTTAATCTTGGATATATAGATTATTGAAGATTGATAGCTTGAGTTATTGAGTATTGAATGGACTCTCTCAAGCACCCCCAAAGCTTCATATCATCTCCTTCTCCTGGAAAGCTTGTCAAGCATATTTTGGTACCCATCGCTTGATGGGTCCATCACGGTTAGTCAACAAAGATCTAGGAACCCAAAAGTCCTTTGTGTTAGCACTAGGTAAACTCATTACCTTTCTAGCACAAGTTGCAATTTTGGGTTGCCTAGTTACATGAAAATTAATTGACAAGCTAGGAGTGGGGTTGTTACCAATGGGACAATCTTTGCATTGGTGTCCCTTCTTTCGGCATATGTAGCATAGGCGATCTTCAGGCCTTGAAGATTTCTTCCTTCCTTGTTTCTTGCTTGCTACATGGTTAGTGAATGTTTTCTTTTCTAACCCTATGCCTCTTTGTTTTAAATGGGGACAAGATCTAAGTAAGTGTCCCTTCTTAGAGCATTTAAAACAAAGTCTATCATCCTTGTTAATAATCAAGCCATTTTTAATGTAGGGACATGACCTAATCAAGTGCCCCTTTTCAAAGCATTCACTACACTTCTTGTTTTCATTTGTATGAAGTGTAACTTGATTATTACCTTGGATGTTACCTTTTATGGAGGCATGGTTGAGGCTTTTGGAGGAGGTATTGAATTTCATCTTTTGTTTCCTCCTCTTGGCAATCCTCAAATCCTTGACATTTTCTTCAAGGGATGTAGTGCATGCCACGGTTGTTCCCGTCTCAAGCTTCTTCACCATGTGATCACGGTTATCTTGAGAAGGTTGAGTAATACACTTCCCTTTTAGTTGTGTCAAGTTCATCTTTAGCCTCTCATTTTCTTCTTTGAGCTTTTGATATGTATCATCATTTGTTCCTGCAAATTCTAGCTCAAAGGAAGATTTGCTTGTCGACGGACAACAAGCATTAGCACATGGTAATATAGTATCAATTTGAATACATGTGCATGAGTGAGGTTGTTGGGATTTTAAGTTTTCTATCACAACCTCATGAGCAATATTTAATATGATATGATCATCCATAAGATTTTCATGAGAACATAGAAGCATATCATATTTTTCTTGAAAAGCTAGATTTTCATCTTTTAGCTTTTCTACTTGGTCCTTAAGCAAGGAATTTCTATTTTCTAATTGAGCGATACAATGTAAAGCGTTATCTTGCTCAATTGAAATAGTTTCATACCTTTGGACCAAATCAACATGAGAGCACTTTAGCTCCTCATGTTCTTTAGTCAACTCGTCAAAGCATTGCATCTTCATGGAGAGAATACTTTCTAGCCTTTGACGAGCTTCGCCTTGCTCTCTCGCTCTTTCTAGAAGTTTGAGCATGACCGCCTTATCTTCTTGGCTTAGGCGAGCGTAGAGTTGCATGAAGCTTCTTTCTTCCTCCTCATCCTCATTTGTGCTTCCACTATCATTTTCATTAGCCACACAACATATGTGGGAATCAAAATAGGAAGACAAACCTTTTGGAGAGGTGGATTCATCGTTTGGTCTCCATTGATCATTTTCTTCTTCTTCCTTGCAAGGGTTAGTATCACAAAGACCAAAGGAAGTAGAAGCACAAAATGAACTATCATGTTTGGACTTATTAAATTTGCTTTTAATTCTAGTCCAAATATCATGCACATCACAAATGGGTTTGTCATATTTTATTATGAAAGCATGATAATCTTCTTTGCTAAGGGATTTACTTAAGATGTCATAAGCTAGATAGTTTAAGTGTATACATCTTAAATCTTCTTCGGAGGCATTTTCCCTAGCATAGTTAGGAGGAATAATACTTTTGTCTAAAATTTGTTCTAATTGTGGATCTACCGTTCTAAAAGCATTTATCACTCTAGTAGACCATGAATCATAATTAGAACAATCGGAAAGTAATATCTCAAGAGTTTACCTCCTTGGTCTCCTGGGTCTTCTTGTTCTTTTGGGATCTTCTACGAGCCATCACTTCGAGTTGTTAGACTCAAGATGAAGTGCCTAGCTTTGATACCAATTGAAAGTCGCCTAGAGGGGGGGTGGATAGGCGAAACCTGAAAATTAAAACTTTATCCCCCAACTAGATCCCTCGATTAGTGGTTAGAACAAGATATACAAATATCGGAGAATAAAAACTAAGTTCTTGCTTGTAAAGAATATTGCGCTTAAATAATGCGGAAGTGATAAATCAATACTACTAACAAGTTTATGAGAATAAAGCAAGAAGGCTTAGATAAGAAGAGTAATAACACAAGTTCTCTCTTGCAATGTGTTGCTTCACTAAATAAGATTTTAACTTAAAGCAACACCAAATAGAATTAGCAAAGAGTGGTGCAAGAGGAACCAAGAAAGGGAAAAGACAAACAAATCACAAGCAATAAGCACACGAGACACGTGTGATTTGTTTTACCGAGGTTCGGCCCTCGAAGGCCTAGTCTCCGTTGAGGAGTCCACTAAGGACGGGTCTTTTTCAACCCTTTCCCTCTCTCCACCGATCACATAAGGATCGGTGAGCTCTTTTTCTTCTCAAGGATCACTCTCGATCCCGCAAGGACCACCACACTCTTTGGTGTCTCTTGCTAGCTTTTACAAGCCTCCAAAACTTTGGAGGAAGTTCAATGGGAGTCAAAACTCCACGCGCAAATGAACACAAAGATGTAGCACACACTATCTCTCAATGAATCTCATAAGGCACTAGTGCTCAACTCAAATGAGTAGCTCTCTATTGCTTGCTCTCTCTTTTGTGGCACTTGTGTTGGTTGTAGTGGTCTAAATCTTGTGTATAGGATGTATCAATGAATATATGTGGTTGGGAGGGCTTGAGAATGTCAACTAGATGACTTGGAATGTTGCTTGGGCTCCCTATTAGCACCTAGAGGGGGGGGTGAATAGGTGATCCTGTAAAAACTTCAAACTTAAGCCACAAAAACTTGTTAAGCGTTAGCACGATTATTGCCAAGTGGCTAAGGTGAAGTCTCAACAAAACACAATACCACAAGAGATCAAGCACAGAGGTGACACGGTGGTTTATCCCGTGGTTCGGCCAAGCCAATGCTTGCCTACTTCCACGTTGTGGCGTCCCAACGGACGAGGATTGCAATCAACCCCTCTCAAGCGGTCCAAAGACCCACTTGAATACCACGGTGTTTTGTTGTTCCTTTCACTATCCCGTTTGCAAGGAATCTCCACAGATTGGAGTCTCTTGCCCTTACAAGTATAATCACAAAGAAAGCACAGAGTAAGGGAGGGAAGCAACACACACAAATCCACAGCAAAAGCGCACACACACGGCCAAGAATCGAGCTCGAATGACTATCTCAAAGTTCTCACTAGAACGGAGCTCGATTCACTTAGAATCACAAACGAATGCGCAAAGAACAAGTGTGGATGATCAAGAATGCTTAAGAGTTGCTTGTATGTTTCCTCCATGCGCCTAGGGGCCCCTTTTATAGCCCCAAGGCAGCTAGGAGCCGTTGAGAGCAATTTTAGAAGGCCATCCTTGCCTTCTGTCGTCGGGGGCACCGGACAGTCCGGTGCACACCGGACACTGTCCGGTGCCCGATTTGTTTCCTTTTCTGGCGCTTCCGACCGTTGGAAGACTGCCGGAGATCTGCGAGCCGTTGGCGCACCGGACAGTCCGGTGCACACCGGACAGTCCGGTGCCGTCTTCCGACCGTTGGCTCGGCCACGTGTCCCGCGCGGATTGCGCGGCCGACCGTTGGCCCTGGCCGACAGTTGGCTCACCGGACAGTCCGGTGCACACCGGACAGTCCGGTGAATTTTAGCCGTACGCCGTCGGCGAAGTCCCGAGAGCGGCCAGTTCGCGCGGAGTCGGCCTGGCGCACCGGACACTGTCCGGTGCACACCGGACAGTCCGGTGCTCCAGACCGAGCAAGGGCTTGACTGCACACAGCCAAGTTTTTCTCTCCCCTTCTCTTTTCTTCTTCTTTCTGTTTCTAACACTTAGACAAGTATATTAGTACACAAAACCAATGTACTAAGGATTAGAAACATACCTTCACTCTATGATTTGTAATTTGTTCCATTTTACAAATAGGCACCTGTGTTGGGCACTAAATCACCAAAATACTTAGAAATGGCCCAAGGGCACATTTCCCTTTCAATCTCCCCCTTTTTGGTGATTTATGCCAACACATCATAAAGCAAGTTGAACAAGTACAAAAACACTTCAAATAAGAACTCAAATTTATTTTGAATCAATTTTGGCATATACGGATCATCCTTTGCCACCACTTGGTTTGTTTTTGCAAATCAACCTCAAATCTCTATCTCTAAGTTAAACACACATGTTGAAGTACAAAGAGAGTCATTCCAAAAGAGATTGATCAACGATTTCAAAAACTCCCCCTTTTTCTCATAATTACTACTTCTCCCCACAAGAAGCCAACTTTTGACAAGAGAGACAACAAAAGAGTTTTGACAAACCAAAAACTCTATTCTACTATTTTCAAAATCTCTCAAGTGGTAGCTGATCCATTTATTGCTTTGGCCTTTATTTTCTCCCCCTTTGGCATCAAGCACCAAAACGGGATCAATCTTGGCCCTTTAACCCCATTGCCTCACCAAAAATCTTCAATTAAGAGCAAATGGCAATAAGAGTTCATGAGATGAACTTGGAATAAGTTACCCTCTCATCGGAGTGCAGTGGAAGTCTTTCACGGTCCAAGTCCACCATTTCCCTTTCAATTCTCCTTTGAGACTAAAACAGGCAAACTCAAGCATATGATTAGTCTCAAAGGGTCAAGTTGTAACACGTCTCCCCCTAAATATGTGCATCACTTTGCAACGGACTTGTGAGGTCCAGGGAGTGTTTGTACAACTTGAGCACCATAATAAGCAACAAAATGCAGAATGGACATGATCAAAAGCATAAACACATGTATGCTACAATTCAATCCAGGTTCCGCGAATCTAAGACATTTAGCTCACTACGCAGCCTGCAAAAGGTCTTCTCATCTAAAGGCTTGGTAAAGATATCGGCTAGCTGGTTCTCGGTGCTTACATAAAACACTTCGATATCTCCCTTTTGCTGGTGGTCTCTCAAAAAGTGATGCCGGATGTCTATGTGCTTTGTGCGGCTGTGCTCAACAGGATTTTCCGCTATTCGGATAGCACTCTCATTATCACATAGGAGTGGGACTTTGCTCAGATTGTAGCCAAAGTCCCTGAGGGTTTGCCTCATCCAAAGTAGTTGCGCACAACACTGTCCTGCGGCAACGTACTCGGCCTCAGCGGTGGATAGGGCAACGGAGGTTTGTTTCTTAGAGTTCCATGACACCAGGGACCTTCCTAAGAATTGGCACGTCCCCGATGTACTCTTCCTATCGACCTTACATCCAGCATAGTCGGAATCTGAGTACCCAATCAAGTCAAAGTTAGACCCCTTTGGATACCAGATCCCGAAACAAGGCGTAGCGACTAAATATCTAAGAATTCGCTTCACCGCCACCAAGTGACATTCCTTAGGATCGGATTGAAATCTAGCACACATGCATACGCTAAGCATAATATCCGGTCTACTAGCACATAAATAAAGTAAAGACCCTATCATTGACCGGTATGCTTTTTGATCAACGGACTTACCTCCTTTGTTGAGGTCAGTGTGTCCGTCGGTTCCCATCGGAGTCTTTGCGGGCTTGGCGTCCTTCATCCCAAACCGCTTCAGCAAGTCTTGTGTGTACTTCGTTTGGGAGATGAAGGTGCCGTCCTTGAGTTGCTTCACTTGGAACCCAAGGAAGTAGTTCAACTCGCCCATCATTGACATCTCGAATTTCTGCGTCATCACCCTGCTAAACTCTTCACAAGACTTTTGGTTAGTAGAACCAAATATTATGTCATCGACATAAATTTGGCACACAAACAAATCACCATCACAAGTCTTAGTGAAAAGAGTCGGATCGGCTTTCCCAACCTTGAAAGCATTAGCAATTAAGAAATCTCTAAGGCATTCATACCATGCTCTTGGGGCTTGCTTAAGTCCATAGAGCGCCTTAGAGAGCTTACACACGTGGTCGGGGTACCGCTCATCCTCGAAGCCAGGGGGTTGCTCTACGTACACCTCCTCCTTTATTGGCCCATTGAGGAACGCGCTCTTCACATCCATTTGGTACAACCTGAAAGAATGGTGAGCGGCATATGCTAGCAAGATACGAATGGACTCTAGCCTAGCCACAGGAGCAAAAGTCTCCTCAAAGTCCAAACCTGCGACTTGGGCATAACCTTTTGCCACAAGTCGAGCCTTGTTCCTTGTCACCACTCCGTGCTCGTCCTGTTTGTTGCGGAACACCCACTTGGTTCCCACAACATTTTGCTTGGGACGAGGCACCAGCGTCCAAACTTCATTGCGCTTGAAGTTGTTGAGTTCCTCCTGCATGGCTAACACCCAATCCGGATCTAGCAAGGCCTCCTCTACCCTGAAAGGCTCAATAGAAGAGACAAAAGAGTAATGCTCACAAAAATTAACTAATCGAGATCGAGTAGTTACTCCCTTGCTAATGTCACCCAAAATTTGGTCGACGGGATGATCCCTTTGAATCATCGCTCGAACTTGGGTTGGAGGTGCCGGTTGTGCTTCTTCCTCCATCACGTGATCATCTTGTGCTCCCCCTTGATCACACGCCTCCTTTTGATGAACCTGTTCATCGTCTTGAGTTGGGGGATGCACCGTCGTTGAGGAAGAAGGTTGATCTCGTTCATCTTGTTCCTGTGGCCGAACGTCTCCAATCGCCATGGTTCGTATAGCGGCCGTCGGAACATCTTCTTCATCTACATCATCACAATCAACAACTTGCTCTCTTGGAGAGCCATTAGTCTCATCAAATACAACGTCGCTAGAGACTTCAACCAAACCCGATGATTTGTTGAAGACCCTATACGCCTTTGTATTTGAATGATAACCTAACAAAAACCCTTCTACAGCTTTGGGAGCAAACTTAGAATTTCTACCCTTCTTCACTAGAATGTAGCACTTGCTCCCAAATACACGAAAGTACGATACATTGGGTTTGTTACCGGTTAGTAGCTCATATGACGTCTTCTTGAGGAGGCGGTGAAGGTAGACCCTGTTGATGGCGTGGCAAGCCGTGTTCACGGCTTCCGACCAAAAGCACTCGGGGGTCTTGAACTCTCCAAGCATCGTCCTCGCCATATCGATTAGCATCCTGTTCTTCCTTTCTACCACACCATTTTGCTGTGGTGTGTAGGGAGCGGAGAACTCGTGCTTGATCCCTTCCTCCTCAAGAAACTCCTCCACTTGAAGGTTCTTGAACTCGGACCCGTTGTCGCTCCTTATCTTCTTCACCTTGAGCTCAAACTCATTTTGAGCCCTCCTGAGGAAGCGCTTGAGGGTCCCTTGGGTTTCAGACTTATCCTGCAAAAAGAACACCCAAGTGAAGCGGGAAAAATCATCAACAATAACTAAACCATACTTACTTCCTCCTATGCTTAGATAGGCGACGGGTCCGAAGAGGTCCATATGCAGCAGCTCCAGGGGTCTCGACGTGGTCATCACATTCTTGCTGTGATGTGCTCCTCCCACTTGTTTACCTGCCTGACAAGCTGCACAAGGTCTATCTTTTTCGAAATAAACATTTGTTAGACCTATCACGTGTTCTCCCTTTAGAAGCTTGTGGAGATTCTTCATCCCCACATGTGCTAAGCGGCGATGCCACAGCCAGCCCATGCAAGTCTTAGCCATTAAGCATGCATCTAGACCGGCCTCTTCTTTTGCAAAATCTACTAAGTAAAGCTTGTCGTCTAGTACACCCTTAAAAGCTAGTGAACCATCACATCTTCTAAAGACAGACACATCTACATTTGTAAATAAACAATTATATCCCATTTGACATAATTGACTAACAGATAGCAAGTTATATCCAAGTCTCTCCACTAAGAATACATTTGAGATAGAATGCTCATTAGAAATTGCAATCTTACCTAACCCTTTTACCTTGCCTTGATTCCCATCACCGAATATAATTGAATCTTGGGAATCCTTATTCTTGACGTAGGAGGTGAACATCTTCTTCTCCCCCGTCATATGGTTTGTGCATCCGCTGTCGATAATCCAGCTTGATCCCCCGGATGCATAAACCTGCAAGGCAAATTTAGGCTTGGGTCTTAGGTACCCAACTCATGTTGGGTCCTGCAAGGTTAGCACAAATATTCTTAGGGACCCAGATGCAAGTTTTATCTCCCTTGCACCTTGCCCCTAACTTCCTAGCAATTACCTTCTTACCCTTTCTACAAATAGCAAAGGGAGCATTACAAGCATAATAAATGGTAGAAGGTTCATTCACTACTTTCCTAGGAGCATGAATAACATTCTTTCTAGGCACATGAGCAATATTTCTCCTAGGCATATCCCTATCATGCTTATAAGAAGAACTAGAAGCAAACATAGCACGAGAATCATAAACATGTGAATCAAAATCATTATAGGCATTTCTAGCATTTCTCCTATCATAATACATAAAAGCATGGTTCTTTTTAGCATTACTAGCCATAGGGGCCTTCCCCTTCTCCTTGACGAAGATGGGAGCCTTATGGCTTGTTGAGTTCTTGGCTTCCCTCTTGAAGCCAAGCCCATCCTTAATTGAGGGATGTCTTCCAATTGTATAGGCATCCTTTGCAAATTTTATCTTTTCAACTTCACTCTTACTAGTCTTAAGTTGGGCATTAAGACTAGCCACTTCATCTTTTAGTTTTGAAATTGAATCTAAGTGTTTGCTACAAGTGTTAACATCAAAATCCTTACACCTAGTGCAAATTGTAACATTTTCAACACAAGACTTAGATTTATTTATTACTTCTATTTTTGCATTTAAATCATGGTTAACACTTTGTAAAGTAGCAATGGTTTCATGACAAGAAGATATTTCACTAGAAAGCACTTCATTTCTTTTTACTTCTAAAGCATATGATTTTTGTGCCTCTACAAACTTATCATGTTCATCATACAATAAATCCTCTTGCTTTTCTAAAAGCCTATCCTTTTCATTCAAAGCATCAATCAATTCATTGATTTTATCTATCTTAGATCTATCTAAGCCCTTAAACAAGCATGAATAATCTATGTCATCATCATCACTAGACTCACTATCACTAGAAGAAGCATAAGTGGAGTCTTGAGTACTCACCTTCTTCTCCCTTGCCATAAGGCAAGTGAGACGCTCGTTGGGGAAGAGAGCCGATTTGTTGAAGGCAGTGGCGGCGAGTCCTTCGTTGTCGGAGTCGGAGGAGGAGCAATCCGAGTCCCACTCCTTTCCTAGATGCGCCTCGCCCTTTGCCTTCTTGTATTGCTTCTTCTTCTCTCTTTTGCTCCCCTTTTCCTGGTCACTTTCATTATCGGGACAGTTAGCAATGAAATGACCAAGCTTACCGCATTTGAAGCATGAGCGCTTCCCCTTGGCTTTGGTCTTGCTTGGTTGTCCCTTGTGACCTTTAAGCACCGTCTTGAATCTTTTGATGATGAGAGCCATCTCTTCATCATTGAGCCCGGCCGCCTCGACTTGCGCCACCTTGCTAGGTAGCGACTCCTTGCTCCTCGTTGCTTTTAGAGCAATGGGTTGAGGCTCGTGGAGTGGTCCGTTCAACGCGTCGTCGACGTATCTTGCCTCCTTGATCATCATCCGCCCGCTCACGAATTTTCCAAGCACTTCCTCGGGCGTCATCATCGTGTACCTGGGATTCTCACGAATATTGTTCACGAGATGAGGATCAAGTACGGTAAAGGACCTGAGCATTAGGCGGACGACGTCGTGATCCGTCCATCGCGTGCTCCCGTAGCTTCTTATCTTGTTGATAAGGGTCTTGAGCCGGTTGTATGTTTGCGTCGGCTCCTCGCCCCTTATCATGGCGAATCGTCCAAGCTCTCCTTCCACCAATTCCATCTTGGTGAGCAAGGTGACGTCGTTCCCCTCATGAGAAATCTTGAGGGTGTCCCAGATTTGCTTGGCGTTGTCCAAGCCGCTCACCTTATGGTATTCATCCCTGCACAAGGAAGCTAGAAGAACAGTAGTAGCTTGTGCATTCTTATGAATTTGTTCATTAATGAACATGGGACTATCCGAACTATCAAAATGCATTCCACTCTCCACAATCTCCCAAATACTAGGATGGAGAGAGAATAGGTGACTACGCATTTTGTGGCTCCAAAATCCGTAGTCCTCTCCATCAAAGTGTGGGGGCTTGCCAAGTGGAATGGAGAGCAAATGTGAATGTGAACTTTGCGGAATACGAGAGTAATCGAAAGAAAAGTTCGAATTAACCGGTTTTCTCCTCTCGTAGTTGTTGTGGTCCTCGTCCTTTTGGGAAGAAGTAGACTCGTCGCTGTCGTAGTAGATGATCTCCTTGATGCGCCTGGTCTTCTTCTTCTTCCCTTCCTTTCGTCTTTGACCCGAGCCGGAGTCGGTAGGCTTATCGTCCTTCGGCTCGTTGACGAAGGATTCCTTCTCTTTGTCGTTGATCACTATACCCTTCCCCTTAGGATCCATCTATTCGGGCGGTTAGTCCCTTTGTGAATAGAACGGCTCCGATACCAATTGTTAGCACCTAGAGGGGGGGGTGAATAGGTGATCCTGTAAAAACTTCAAACTTAAGCCACAAAAACTTGTTAAGCGTTAGCACGATTATTGCCAAGTGGCTAAGGTGAAGTCTCAACAAAACACAATACCACAAGAGATCAAGCACAGAGGTGACACGGTGGTTTATCCCGTGGTTCGGCCAAGCCAATGCTTGCCTACTTCCACGTTGTGGCGTCCCAACGGACGAGGATTGCAATCAACCCCTCTCAAGCGGTCCAAAGACCCACTTGAATACCACGGTGTTTTGTTGTTCCTTTCACTATCCCGTTTGCAAGGAATCTCCACAGATTGGAGTCTCTTGCCCTTACAAGTATAATCACAAAGAAAGCACAGAGTAAGGGAGGGAAGCAACACACACAAATCCACAGCAAAAGCGCACACACACGGCCAAGAATCGAGCTCGAATGACTATCTCAAAGTTCTCACTAGAACGGAGCTCGATTCACTTAGAATCACAAACGAATGCGCAAAGAACAAGTGTGGATGATCAAGAATGCTTAAGAGTTGCTTGTATGTTTCCTCCATGCGCCTAGGGGCCCCTTTTATAGCCCCAAGGCAGCTAGGAGCCGTTGAGAGCAATTTTAGAAGGCCATCCTTGCCTTCTGTCGTCGGGGGCACCGGACAGTCCGGTGCACACCGGACACTGTCCGGTGCCCGATTTGTTTCCTTTTCTGGCGCTTCCGACCGTTGGAAGACTGCCGGAGATCTGCGAGCCGTTGGCGCACCGGACAGTCCGGTGCACACCGGACAGTCCGGTGCCGTCTTCCGACCGTTGGCTCGGCCACGTGTCCCGCGCGGATTGCGCGGCCGACCGTTGGCCCTGGCCGACAGTTGGCTCACCGGACAGTCCGGTGCACACCGGACAGTCCGGTGAATTTTAGCCGTACGCCGTCGGCGAAGTCCCGAGAGCGGCCAGTTCGCGCGGAGTCGGCCTGGCGCACCGGACACTGTCCGGTGCACACCGGACAGTCCGGTGCTCCAGACCGAGCAAGGGCTTGACTGCA
This sequence comes from Zea luxurians, assembly GCA_029449295.1. Taxonomy (NCBI): domain Eukaryota; kingdom Viridiplantae; phylum Streptophyta; class Magnoliopsida; order Poales; family Poaceae; genus Zea; species Zea luxurians. The sequence continues at coordinate 154,230,431 of JAOPSE010000004.1, forward strand.
CACAGCCAAGTTTTTCTCTCCCCTTCTCTTTTCTTCTTCTTTCTGTTTCTAACACTTAGACAAGTATATTAGTACACAAAACCAATGTACTAAGGATTAGAAACATACCTTCACTCTATGATTTGTACTTTGTTCCATTTTACAAATAGGCACCTGTGTTGGGCACTAAATCACCAAAATACTTAGAAATGGCCCAAGGGCACATTTCCCTTTCACTCCCACACCTTGAAGTGGCCGGTTGGGGTGGTATTTATAGCCACCAAACAAAATATGGCCGTTGGAGAAGCTTGCTGACGATGGGCGCACCGGACAGTCCGGTGCGCCACCGGACAGTGTCCAGTGCGTTGCCACGTCATCCTCCCGTTAGGGCTCGGAGCTGGTCGACCGTTGGAGGCTCTGTCCTCATGCGGCACCGGACAGTCCGGTGCCCCTCTGATCGTCTGCTCTGACATCTGAATTCCACTGTTCACTTTGCAGAGTCGACCGTTGTGCGCAGATAGTCGTTGCTCTGCTGGTGCACCGGACAGTCCGGTGTGCACCGGACACTGTCCGGTGAATTATAGCGGAGCTGCGCCTGGGAAACCCAAAGGTGAAGAGTTCGAGCTGAAGCACCCTGGTGCACCGGACACTGTCCGGTGGCACACCGGACAGTCCGGTGCGCCAGACCAGGGCAGCCTTCGGTTATCCCTTGCTCTCTTTGTTGAACCCTTTTCTTGGTCTTTTTATTGGCCTTTTGTGAACCTTTGGCACCTGTATAACTTATATACTAGAGCAAACTAGTTAGTCCAAATATTTGTGTCGGGCAATTCAACCACCAAAATCAATTAGGAAATAGGTGTAAGCCTAATTCCCTTTCACCAGCCCCTTACGTCAGCAAGGAGACGTCAACAAGGATCCGACACCCCGACAGCTGTACTTCCGCAGGGCTCCAGCTCTCCTCCGATGGCCACGACATCACGTGAACAGGGCAGCAACACCTCTCCAACAGCCACGACGGCATGTACATAGGGCACTAGCTCCTCTCTGCTAGACACGTTAGCACATTGCTACACCCCCCATTGTACACCTGGGCCCTCTCCTTACGTCTATAAAAGGAAGGTCCAGGGCTCTCGTACGAGAAGGTTGGCCGCGCGGGAGAACAGGCCGACGCATAAGGCTCTCTCGCTCTCTCCCTCTCCCACGCGAACGCTTGTAACCCCCTACTACAAGCGCATCCAACCGCCCTAGGCGCAGGACAACACGAAGGCCGCGGTTTCTCCTTACTGTTCTCCCCCCTTTGTGTCCCGTCTCGCGCCGACCCATCTGGGCTGGGACACGCAGTGACAATTTACTCGTCGGTCCAGGGACCCCCCGGGGTCGAAAAGCCGACAGTTGGCGCGCCAGGTAGGGGCATGTTGCGTGTTGACGAACAGCTTCCTGTCAAGCCCCAGATGGGTAGTCTCCAGCAACTTTTCCAACCCGGGACGATGCTCTGTTTCGGGAGTCTTGAGTTCATGTCCCTCGACGGCAGCTACGACATGATACTCCTTCGTCCGCCGCGCGACAACGACAATGGCGGCGGTCAGCCCGCCCGCCGGCGGCGGAATCAACGACGTCTTCGCCACATGGCGGAAGAACAACATCCGGGTTTGTCCTGTCACCTCCCCCACCGACGGAGGAGGAGGCGGGGCAACCATGGCTAAGCAGGAGGCGACACCTCGTCGGCTGTCAAGCAAGTCGACGACGCCGGCGCCCCAGCGGGGGACACGTCGGGCTTCGACCTTGCGTCTGAGATGAAGACGAGCGCCGTTTCCTCGCAACACACCAACCCCAAGCAAACGAACGACGCCAGCACGCTCGCGAAGGACTTGCTGGGCATCGCCCTCGTACCTGAGACAGCGGTGCAGTCCGCCCCTGATGCGACTTCATCACCGCCCGTCGACCAAGAGGTACCGACCGATTCCCATCTCGTGCCTTTTGGATTCAGCTTCAACCCACCAAGCGACCTCGCTTCGGTGGAAGCCTTCATAGAGGCATGTACCAACCCTCCGGGGTACCATATGCGGTCGCCCTGGGACAAACTGACGACTGTCTCGACCTACGGACCCTCGGGTTCCGAGGAAGATGACGAGCCTGACTTTTGTTGGGATTTCTCCGGGCTCGGTAACCCCAGTGCCATGCGGGACTTCATGACCGCATGCGACTACTGCCTCTCCGATTGTTCCGATGGTAGCCGCAGCTTCGGCGACGAGGACTTCGGCCCAAGTCGTGAATGTTTCCACGTCGATCTAGGGGGTCCCGGCGAAGGCAACCATCTTGGTATGCCGGAAAACGGCAATCCCTCTAGGCCTGCACCTCGCGTTGACATCCTTCGGGAGCTAGCTGTGGTCCCAGTCCCTGCGGGGGGTCAGGACGCACAACTCGAGCAAATCCGCGAGATGCAGGCCAGGCTCGACGAGGGAGCAGGAACACTTGAGCAGTTCCGGCGGAACACCGGGCAGGAATGGGTAGGCCAAGCTCCGACCGGAGAAGCGCGTCATCTACCCCAGGGCGTCCAGCACCGCATTGCTGACGACGTCAGGGCAAGGCCGCCACTGGCTTCCAGTGGGGTCGGCCAGAACCTGGCTGCAGCAGCAATACTACTCCGCGCGATGCCGGAACCATCGACCACCGAAGGGCGGCGTATCCAGGGAGAGCTCAAGAATCTCCTGGAGGATGCCGCGGTCCGACGGGCCGAAAGCTCTGCCTCCCAAAGGCAGGGGTACCCCTCGGAGCATCGCGCCGTGACTTCCCGATTCGTGCGGGAAGCCTCGATCCACACCGGGCGCACGCGCAACACGGCGCCTGCGGCCTCAGGTCGCCTCGGCAACGAGCACCACCACCGTGACCGTCGAGCCCACCTCGACGAGAGGGTGCGCCGAGGCTACCACCCCAGGCATGGGGGACGCTACGACAGCGGGGAGGATCGGAGCCCCTCACCCGAACCACCCGGTCCGCAGGCTTTCAGCCGGGCCATACGACGGGCGCCGTTCCTGACCCGATTCCGAACCCCGACTACCATCACAAAGTACTCGGGGGAGACGAGGCCGGAGCTGTGGCTCGCGGACTACCGACTGGCCTACCAGCTGGGTGGAACGGACGATGACAACCTCATCATCCGCAACCTCCCCCTGTTCCTCTCTGACACCGCTCGAGCCTGGCTGGAGCATCTGCCTCCGGGGCAGATCTCCAATTGGGACGACCTAGTCCAAGCCTTCGCCGGCAACTTCCAGGGCACGTACGTGCGCCCTGGGAACTCCTGGGATCTCCGAAGCTGCCGCCAGCAGCCGGGAGAGTCTCTCCGGGACTACATCCGGCGATTCTCGAAGCAGCGCACCGAGCTGCCCAACGTCACTGACTTGGACGTCATCGGCGCGTTCCTCGCCGGCACCACCTGCCGCGACCTGGTGAGCAAGCTGGGTCGCAAGACCCCCACCAGGGAGAGCGAGCTGATGGACATCGCCACCAAGTTCGCCTCTGGCCAGGAGGCGGTTGAGGCCATCTTCCGGAAGGACAAGCAGCCCCAGGGCCGCCAGCCGGAAGATGTCCCCGAGGCGTCCGCCTAGCGCGGCACCAAGAAGAAGAACAAGAAGAAGTCGCAAGCAAAACGCGACGCCACCGACGCGGACCTTGTCGCCGCCGCTGAGTACAAGAACCCTCGAAAACCTCCTGGAGGTGCCAATCTCTTCGATAAGATGCTCAAGGAGTCGTGCCCCTATCATCAGGGGCCCGTCAAGCACACCCTTGAGGAGTGCGTCATGCTTCGGCGCCTCTTTCACAAGGCTGGGCCACCGGCAGAAGGTGGCAGGGCCCACAACAACGACAAGAAGGAGGATCACAAGGCAGAGGAGTTCCCCGAGGTCCACGACTGCTTCATGATCTATGGTGGGCAAGTGGCGAACGCCTCAGCTCGGCACCGCAAGCAAGAGCGTCAGGAGGTCTGCTCGGTAAAGGTGGCGGCGCCAGTTTACCTAGACTGGTCCGACAAGCCCATCACCTTTGACCAGGGCGACCACCCCGACCGCGTGCCGAGCCCGGGGAAATATCCGCTCGTTGTCGACCCCGTCATCGGCAACGTCAGGCTCACCAAGGTCCTCATGGACGGAGGCAGCAGCCTCAACATCATCTACGACGAGACCCTTGGGCTCCTACAGATCGATCTGTCCTCAATCCGGACAGGCGCGACGCCTTTTCATGGGATTATCCCCGGGAAACACGTCCAACCCCTCGGACAACTCGATCTGCCTGTCTGCTTTGGGACTCCCTCCAACTTCCGAAGGGAAACCCTCACGTTCGAGGTGGTCGGGTTCCGAGGAACCTACCGTGCAGTACTGGGGAGGCCATGCTACGCCAAGTTCATGGTTGTCCCCAACTACACCTACCTCAAGCTCAAAATGTCGGGCCCCAATGGGGTCATAACTGTCGGCCCCACGTACCGACACGTGACGTGGAGTGCGTGGAGTACGCTGAGGCCCTCATCGCCGACCTGGAGAGCCTCTCCAAGGAGGCGCCAGATGCGAAGCGCCACGCCGGCAACTTCGAGCCAGCAGAGACGGTTAAGTCCGTCCCTCTCGACCCCAGCAACGACGCCTCCAAGCAGATACGGATCAGCTCCGAGCTCGACCCAAATAGGAAGCATTGCTCGTCGACTTTCTCTGCGCGAACGCCGAAGTCTTTGCATGGAGTCCCTCGGACATGCCTGGCATACCGAGGGATGTCGCCGAGCACTCACTGGATATCCGAGCTGGAGCCCGACCCGTGAAGCAGCCTCTGCGCCGATTCAACGAAGAAAAGCATAGAGCCATAGGCGAGGAGATCCACAAGCTGATGGCCGCGGGGTTCATCAAAGAGGTATTCCATCCCGAATGGCTTGCCAACCCTGTGCTTGTGAGAAAGAAAGGAGGGAAATGGCGGATGTGTGTAGACTACACTGGTCTAAACAAAGCATGTCCGAAGGTTCCCTACCCTCTGCCTCGCATCGATCAAATCGTGGATTCCACTGCTGGGTGTGAAACCTTGTCTTTCCTCGATGCCTACTCAGGGTATCACCAAATCAGGATGAAAGAGTCCGACCAACTCGCGACTTCTTTCATCACACCTTTTGGCATGTACTGCTACGTTACTATGCCATTTGGTTTGAGGAATGCGGGTGCGACATACCAAAGGTGCATGAACCACGTGTTCGGAGAGCACATTGGTCGGACCGTCGAGGCTTACGTCGACGACATCGTAGTCAAGACGAGGAAAGCCTCCGACCACCTCTCTGACCTTGAAACGACATTCAAGTGTCTCAAGGCGAAAGGCGTAAAACTCAATCCCGAGAAGTGCGTCTTCGGAGTCCCCCGAGGCATGCTCTTGGGGTTCATCGTCTCCGAGCGGGGCATCGAGGCCAACCCAGAGAAAATTGCGGCCATCACCAACATGGGGGCCATCAAGGACTTGAAAGGCGTACAGAGGGTCATGGGATGCCTTGCGGCTCTGAGTCGCTTCATCTCGCGCCTCGGCGAAAGAGGCCTACCTCTGTACCGCCTCTTAAGAAAGACCGAGTGCTTCACTTGGACCCCCGAGGCCGAGGAAGACCTCGGGAACCTGAAGGCGCTCCTTACGAACGCACCCATCCTGGTGCCTCCCGCTGCCGGAGAAGCCCTCTTGATCTACGTCGCCGCTACCACTCAGGTGGTCAGCGCCGCGATCGTGGTCGAAAGACGAGAAGAAGGGCATGCATTTCCCGTCTAGAGGCCGGTCTACTTCATCAGTGAGGTACTATCCGAGACCAAGATCCGCTACCCACAAATTCAGAAGCTGCTGTACGCGGTGATTCTGACGCGGCGGAAGTTGCGACACTACTTCGAGTCTCATCCGGTGACTGTGGTGTCATCCTTCCCCCTGGGGGAGATCATCCAGTGCCGAGAGGCCTCGGGTAGGATTGCAAAGTGGGCGGTGGAAATCATGGGCGAGACAATCTCGTTCGCCCCTCGGAAGGCCATCAAGTCCCAAGTCTTGGCGGACTTTGTGGCTGAATGGGTCGACACCCAGCTCCCGGTAGCTCTAATCCAACCGGAACTCTAGACCATGTTTTTCGACGGGTCGCTGATGAAAACAGGGGCAGGCGCGGGCCTGCTCTTCATCTCGCCCCTCGGGAAGCACCTCCGCTACGTGCTGCGCCTCCATTTCCCGGCGTCCAACAACATGGCTGAGTACGAGGCTCTGGTCAACGGGTTGCGCATCGCCATCGAGCTAGGGGTCCGACGCCTCGACGCTCGCGGTGACTCGCAGCTTGTCATCGACCAAGTCATGAAGAACTCCCACTGCCGCGACCCGAAGATGGAAGCCTACTGCGATGAGGTTCGGCGCCTGGAGGACAAGTTCTACGGGTTCGAGGTCAACCACGTCGCCCGGCGGTACAACAAGACTGCGGACGAGCTGGCGAAGATAGCTTCGGCACGAACAATGGTTCCCTCGAACGTCTTCTCTCGGGACCTACATCAACCCTCAGTCAAGACAAACGACACGCCGAGCCAGAGAAGGCCTCGGCCTAGCCCGAGGCGCCCTCGGCCCCGCCCGAGGCACCCTCGGCTACCGAGGGTGAGGCACTGCGCGTCGAGGGAGAGCGGAATGGGGTCCCGCCTGATCGAGACTGGCAGACCCCGTACCTGCAATATCTCCACTGAGGAGAGTTGCCCCTCGACCGAGCCGAAGCTCGGCGACTGGCGCGGCGCACCAAGTCATTCATCTTGCTGGGTGACAGGAAGGAGCTCTACCACCGCAGCCCCTCCGGCATCCTCCAGCGATGCATATCTATCGCCGAAGGCCAGGAGCTCTTACAAGAAATACACTCGGGGGCTTGTGGTCATCATGCAATGCCTCGAGCCCTTGTTGGAAACGCTTTCCGACAAGGTTTCTACTGGCCGACCGCGGTGGCCGACGCCACTAGAATTGTCCGCACCTGCCAAGGGTGTCAATTCTACGCAAGGCAGACGCACCTACCCGCTCAGGCTCTGCAAACAATACCCATCACCTGGTCGTTTGCTGTGTGGGGTCTGGACCTCGTCGGTCCCTTGCAGAAGGCACCCGGGGGCTACACGCACCTACTGGTCGCCATCGACAAATTCTCCAAGTGGATCGAAGTTCGACGCCTAAACAGCATCAGGTCCGAACAGGCGGTGGCATTCTTCACCAACATCATCCATCGCTTCGGGGTCCTGAACTCCATCATCACCAACAATGGCACCCAGTTCACCGGCAGAAAGTTCCTAGACTTCTGCGAGGATCACCACATCCGGGTGGACTGGGTCGCCGTGGCACACCCCATGACGAATGGGCAGGTAGAATTGAAAGCTCTCTTGTGAGTTTTGGTGTTTGGATGACAACTCAATTAAAGGACTAACAAGTGTGCTAAGTGTTGAGCAGGTGCTTAAGGTAAAGCTAACAGGGTTCAACACAAGTGAACAAATGTGATGGTCCAAGAACTGGATTATGGATACATAATGGACATCACAAGTACGATGGACAATGCATAAAGTGAGACTCGGGTGTGTAGCTCGGAGACAACTGATCAAGCCAAGGATGGAGGCAAGTAGAGCTTCGAGGTACCTAGTGCATGGGAGAAGGTCAAGGAGGCTGAGGAACCCAAAGCCAAGGGTGAAGAAGAAGACTTGCAAAGTCAAGGGTGATCGAGTTAAGAAGAGCTATGACACACCAAGGATCACTACATAAGGACGTGACTTACAACCAATAAGGTAACAGCTACAATTATGTGGTGTAAGTCATAAGGCTCAAGATCAAGCTCTAAGAAGGAGAACAAAGTCACTAGAAGGAGAACAAGTGTCAAAACCAGAACTGGAAGCAGCCCAAAAGAGCTAAGTTCACCTTGATCTTTAGTTTGGGTTGTTCCTATGTTTGGAGATGTTCTATGTGACCTTTGCAGGATGTTGGAGCTAAGTAATGTCAATCTAGATCAAGTCAAGCTGACTTGATGATTTATGAGTCCAACATCAAAGCTCAAGCATGTCAAATGCTATAGATGTAATAATGAAGAGAAGGTATGTTTCTAGACTTAGTACATTGGTTTTGTGTACTAATATACTTGTCTAAGTGTTAGAAACAGAAGGAAGAAGAAAAGGAAAGAGGTGCAAAAGGCTTGGCTGTGTACAGCCAAGACTCAGCTCGGCTTGGCACACCGGACTGTCCGGTGGTGCACCGGACAGTGTTCGGTGCGCCAGGCTGAACACCGGTGAACAGGCCGCTCTCGGGAGAAGTCGGCGGCGTACGGCTATAATTCACCGGACTGTCCGGTGAGCCAACGGTCGGCCGGGCCAACGGTCGGCCGCCCGATTCGCGCGGGACACGTGGCCGAGCCAACAGCTAAAAGGGTGCACCGGACTGTCCGGTGTGCACCGGACTGTCCGGTGTGCACCGGACAGTGTCCGGTGCGCCAACGGCTCTGGATCTTCAACGGTCGACTGCACCAATTTTGGAAGGAAATCGGGCACCGGACAGTGTCCGGTGGTGCACCGGACTGTCTGGTGCGCCACCCGACAGAAGGCAAGGATTGCCTTCCTGGATTGCTCTCAACGGCTCCTAGGCCCTTTATGCCTATAAAAGGGACCCCTAGGCGCCTCAAGCAATACACAAGTGCAGCCAACAAGTGTAGACATCACTCGAATCAATTCTCACTCTCCCTCTTGTGTGTATCTCTCTAGTTTGTGTAGAAGGCACAGCTATAAGCCTTTAGAGAGTGGAGAAGAGCTGCTAAGAGCTAGAGCAAGGTCTTGAGCGTATCGTTACTCTGTCAAAGTGCTGTGAAGAAGTTTGTAAGCAGCCACGGTCTTGTTGTAACCCAACTCAATAGTGAAAGGCTCTATCTATCATACTGATAGCTCTGAGCAAACGGAGGAAGGAGTTGAAATAGACTCCAAGCCCAGGTGTGGCTAACTCCAACGAGGACTAGGCAAGCATTTCAGGCTTGGCCGAACCTCGGGATAAATCCTTGCGTCTGTGTGCTCTGCTCTGTATTGTATCCTGACTCTCTGTCTTACTCGCTTTTATATCTGCACTTCAACACTTATCTATGGTATAAGCTTTATTTGAAGTGCAGGATATTTTGAGACAGGATCTTCTATTCCGCTGCAACCTACTCGAAGGATCTTCTCACTCCACTGCGTACTAAGTCTTCGAGTAGAGTAAGAATTTAAGTTTTAAAGTGATAAGTTTTATTCGCCTATTCACCCCCCCTCTAGGTGACATCCAGATCCTGTTCCCGGGTCAAAGGGAACTTTCAAGAATGTGCCAACGGCATGATTCTGCAAGGACTCAAGCCGAGGATCTACAACGACCTCCACAAGTTCGGCAGGCGATGGATGAAATAACTCCCCTTGGTGGTCTGGAGCCTGAGGACAACGCCGAGCCGAGCCACGGGCTTCACACCGTTCTTTCTAGTCTATGGGGCCGAGGCCATCTTGCCCATAGACTTAGAATACGGTTCCCCGAGGACGAGGGCGTACGACGACCGACGCAACCAGACCAACCGAGAAGACTCACTGGACCAGCTGGAAGAGGCTCGGGACGTGGCCTTACTACACTCGGCGCGGTATCAGCAGTCCCTGCGACGCTACCACGCCCGAGGGGTTCGGTCCCGAGATCTCCAGGTGGGCGACTTGGTGCTTCGGCTGCGACAAGACACCCGAGGGCGCCACAAGCTCACGCCTCCCTGGGAAGGGCCATTCATCATCGCAAAGATTTTGAAGCCTAGAACATACAAGCTGGCCAACAGTCAAGGCGAGGTCTACAGCAACGCTTGGAACATCCGACAGCTACGTCGTTTCTACCCTTAAGATGTTTTCAAGCCGTTCATATACCTCGTTTACATACAAAGTCTAACCATCAAGGAAGGGTCAGCCTTGCCTCGGCAAAGCCCGACCCTCCCTCGGGGGCTAGAAGGGGGGAACCCCCTCCGCATCAAAATTTTCCTCGGAAAAAGTCTTTCTGCCAGAATATCTTTCGTGCTTTTCGACTACTTCGGTAGTGGGATCATGAAAACGACGGAATACACGTAAGCAGGCAAGGCCGACCGAGCCGAGGGACTCCTACGCCTCCGGGATACGGATACCTCACTCATCACCTTCTGCGAGAAGTAACTCACGTTCGGATGAGCGATCCTGCTGACCGAACAAGCCTTAACGCTCAGAAGACTTTCTGCCGAAACGGTTTTTTCGGGTTTTCTCGACTATATCGATAGCAGAATCCTACAGACGAGTAAGAGTACACGTAAGCGGCAAGGCCGACCGAGCCGAGGGACTCCTACGCCCCCGAGATACGGATACCTCACTCATCACCTTCCGTAAAAAGTAACTCTCGCTCGGACAAACAATTCTGTTACCGACAAATTGAGAGCACCTAGAGGGGGGGTGAATAGGTGATCCTGTAACACTTCAAAAACTTAAGCCACAAAACTTGGTTACTTGTTAGCACAGTAATATGCCAAGTGGCTAGAGAAGGATCTCAACACAACACAATAACCAAGAGATATCAATCACAGAGATGGCATAGTGGTTATCCCGTGGTTCAGCCAAGACCAACGCTTGCCTACTCCACGTTGTGGCGTCCCAACGGACGAGGGTTGCAATCAACCCCTCTCAAGTGGTCCAAAGACCAACTTGAATACCACGGTGTTGCTTTGCTTCTCTTAATCCCGTCTGCGAGGAATCTCCACAGCTTGGAGCCTCTCGCCCTTACACAAGATGTTCACGAAGAATCACAGAGCAAGGGAGGGATTAGCAACTCACACACGACACAAAGATCACAGCGAATACGCACACGCAAAACCTAGACTTGAGCTCAAGAGACTAGCACACTAGAACGGAGCTCAAATCACTAAAATGTCGAACAAGTGTGCGAGAATGAAGTGTGAGTGATCAATGATGCTCAAAGGATGCTTGGTGTACTCCTCCATGCGCCTAGGGGTCCCTTTTATAGCCCCAAGGCAGCTAGGAGCCGTTGAGCACAAGTTTGGAAAGCCATTTTTGCCTTCTGTCATCGGGGGCACCGGACAGTCCGGTGCACACCGGACACCGTCCGGTGCCCGATTTCCTTCCTTAAATGGCGAAGCCGACCGTTGGCAGACTGAGAGCCGTTGGCGCACCGGACATGTCTGGTGCACACCGGACAGTCCGGTGCCGTCTTCTAGCCGTTGGCTCGGCCACGTGTCCCGCGTAGATTGCGCGGCCGACCGTTGGCCCGGTCGACCGTTGGCTCACCGGACAGTCCGGTGCACACCGGACAGTCCGGTGAATTTTAGTCATACGTCGCCGGTGAATTCCCGAGAGCGGCCACTTCGCTCGAGCCAGCCTGGCGCACCGGACACTATCCGGTGCACCACCGGACAGTCCGGTGCTTGCAGACTCAGCAGATTCTTGGCTGCTCGAGCCAAGACATTTCCAATTGGATTTTTCCTGTTTCCAGCACTTAGACACAATACATTAGTCCATAAAACAATGTACTAAGTCTGAGAAACATACCTTAATTCTTGATTTGTACTTTGTCCACCTTTTTACACTTAGGCACTTGTGTTGGACACTAAATCACCAAAATACTTAGAAATGGCCCAAGGGCACATTTCCCATTCACAAATAAGTCCTGATACTCGAAACAAGGGGAAAAGAAACGCAGCTTTACAATGCAACGACAGTATGTTTGGGCCTCGACGGCCACAAAAAACATATGCATACTACAGGCGAACCGATCCTGCAGGCTCAGACGTCGATGAAGGGGGAGCAGCAGCACCCTCGGCGTCAACTCCACCTTCGGTGAAGTCCGACCGAGCCTCGGACGGCAACACGGTCGGAGGATCTCCGCTCCGAAGGACGACGTCAGCACCACGCCCGGGCCATCGCCGCCAGGGTCTCCTCCAGGTAGCACTGGGCATAAAACCCGAGCCCGAAGCCCGTTACCCAAAATACCCGAACCCGTACCCATTTAGCCCGAAGCCCGTTACCCGAACAGCTTCAACGGGTAATGAAACTGAATACCCGAACTAAGTGCGGGTCTAATCGGGTATTAAGCCGCGGTACCCGAAGTACCCATTCTACCCGAAATTAGCCAGCAAGCACCAGCCGCTAGCCCAACAACGTCACAGCCCACGGGCCACGACCCAGTTGATAGCCTACTACGCAACCAAACCCTAGCTCCTGACCGTGAATCCCTAATCCCTATCCAAGTATCCAGCACTCCGGCTGTACCTGACGCGGTACCAGCGGCGGCTAGGCTACGGCAGCGCCCCCTCCATCAACCATCGCCAGTTCGCCACTGCAACTCCAAGTCTTCAAGGCTGGGCTACAGGCGCACTAGCCAGTCCTCTCAGGCGGCAGGCGTAGCCGGCCAAGCGGCTACAAGCGCAGTCGCGCACCAGCCACAGCCAGTCCTTCCAAGCAGCAGGGCGACAGGCACAGCCGCCAGCCGGCCAGGCGGGCTAGCTAATCCTGCTGAAGTGCTAATTATTACCTTGCTGCTGGTACTAGCCTAGCAGGTGGCAGGTGATCGAGTGGAGCCTTGCTGCTTGGAGCCTTACTGCCTTGAGCTGCAGACCTGCAGCTGCTACGCCGAGAGAGTTGCTTTAGCATGTGAACTTGTGTATGATTTATAATAGCGGGTACCCGAATTTTATCCAAACCCAAACCCGAATTTGCGGGTACCCGAAATTACGGGTACCCGAAAGTTTGGGTACGAGTACGGGTTCAACTGTTGAAAACCCGAAATATAAAAAACCCGAAAAGCCCGACTCAAAATTTCGGGTAAACCCGAACGCCCAGTCCTACCTCCAGGAACCCGGGCCGAGCAGACGGCTCGGCCGGCCGCCCTGAAGCCTCAGCCAGCTGTCCCCCGAGGACACCAGCCCGGCTCGTGGCCTCGACAACTCGACTCCGGCGTTAGTCCCACTAGTGGACGACCCGGCCAAGCCCCGGCCGACGAAGCTCCCTTTTTCGAGCCAACTCTGCCTCCGTCCGTGCTGACACCGCTGCCTCCGGCTCCAGCTCATCGCAGAGCGGCCGAGGGTTTCTTTGACTAAGCAAGTGAAGCCTCGGGCGGCAAGGCCGACCGAGCCGAGGGATTCCTACGCCTCCGGGATACGGATACCTCACTCGTCACCTTCCGCACAGAGCAACTCACATTTGGTTAAGCGGTTCGGCTAGCCGACAGGCGAGTTCCAGTGCTCGAAAATGAGGAAAAAACATGGTATTACACCCAAAAATACCTACATGTTCAGGCCCAACAGCCACAATGAACAAACACCGGCACTCAAGGTGCCATTACAAATGGAACTCCGGTTCCACCCCCGCGGGTATGAACAACCTCCACATCGGAGAGCCTACGGGACGACAGACTCCGGGCGACTCGCCAGCAACCTCCACAGCAGCAGCCATGGTCCCAGGACGGACGCAGCCACCGGAAGGCTCTCGTTCGCGTCCCCACTCAAGGGACGCGAACCAGATATTAAAGCCAAAGAGCCGGAGGTCGGTCCGCGGGTGGCGCTGACGGTCTCGTCGGCGGAAAAGCCTACCTCTCCAGCTGCCACCACCTCAGCACCGACGACGGCGTCCACCTGTCCACCAACACCGCACCAGCGAGCGCCGGCCGCCCCAAAGCGCACCGGCAGGCCCTCACTCCCGTCCTCGCCATGAAAGCGAGGACAGAGGACGGAATGTTGCATCCTAGCTGGACAGCAACAGTTCGCCTTCCCCGGCATGGCTGAAGGAAGCCTCAACGGGGCTGGAGGATGCCTTTCTCCCCCAAACACCGGGGGAAGAAAAGGGTTACCAACCCATGCGGAGGCAACCTCCCACTCGGTGCGCTCCTCCGCCTCAGCAAGGATGATGAAGATCCTTGAAGCTGAGGGCGGGGTAGAGGCCGCAGCCCGGCTCGCTTCTCCCCACCATCAAACTGGTGGTCACCGTCTTGGGTGACCACCAGCGAGGGGATGCAGCCGGGATGCCTGATGAAAATCCTTGAAGCCGAACGATGGCTGAAAGGTACCAACTTCCGCGAAGTTGCGTTCCTCCAACAACAGCAAGACGAAAGCGACGCGAGCGCTCCCCATCCGGGGGCTCAGAAGGTGGAAGGACGTGATACATGGAGTGCGAAGACATGGTTGCCATCCAAGGGGGTCACCCTCCTTTTAAAGGTGACTCTCCCCACTTGCGTCCTCAGCCGTCGCGGACTGAGTCTTCTCCAACACGCTCCAAGGTCCTCCCCTACGACATGGGGGCTGGGTCCCACGCGTCATGCAGGCTGGCCCAGGACGGAAGAGGCCAAACCGCCGCGCGCGGTACGTGTAACTGCCCAGCGGTTACAAGCGCTCCTCCACTTTTGCCCAGACCAGCGGGTGAAAGGATGGACCGCCATGCAGGCGGCATGCAACTGCACCAAGGGGGCGCACCCTTTAGACTTCGACGCGTCCAGCATGGAGGCCCAGGCCCACACGTCATGTAACCGGCGCGCCGGTTACTACGTGCGAGAAACTGCACCACCACTCGCGCCAGTACCGCGCCTTCTCGACTGCGGGACCGGTGCCGCGACTCAAGGCGACCCCGCGCATGACCCAACAGTGCCAACCGAGCACATCGGTCACGGGTCAATCAGCCGTGGGAGAAGGCGCGACGGTCGATACGGCCAGAAATGGGCCGGCAGTAATGGCGGCAGCAGGCGGGCAGAAGCAGCGGTCAAGTCGTCTGCAGGCTCACGTCCCCTCCTGGGACAGCGAGAGAGCCCTCTCCCACGGCGTGAAGACGACGCGCCCGTGTTCTGTTCCACGAACGGCCCGCGCACGCACAATGGCTGCCCCGCGAACCACTTGTCCCGTCGCATTAACTCAGCGGCAGGGCAGGCGGCACCTTTGGCAGGCGAAGCGGGCGACGCTTCACCTCCGCCATAATGACCGCGTCAAAAAAGGTGCGCCACGTCGCTCAATTTCGTATCCTTTTCCTCTTCCCTTTTCTCCCTCTTGCTACAGGGACCGGGAAAGGGGATACTCCGAAAGGGATCCTTCTCCGCGAAGGGAACCTCGGAAGGGTTCAACAGCCACCTCAGAGCACTCGGGCTCCACGCCCACTACTGGTCAGAGGTTCGAAGGCTGGCCCCTCGGAAGGGTTCAATGGCCGCCTCAGGCCACTCGGGCTCTGCGCCCACTACTGATCAGGGGTTCATAGGCTGGCCCCCGAAGGGTTCGACAGCCGCCTCAGAGCACGCAGAGCGAGGGATGACCCTGGGTACGTTCGATACATAACCAAGGCTTGGGCTACGCTCCCGAGGTACCCTAGGACATTTCCGAGACCGACGGGAACGATTTTGTAACGGAATCCCACCAGAGGGAGGCATCGAGCCCTCGGACCCCGTCAAAAGGGGACCGGGTCCGGTGAATCACCCGCAGGTACTTTTGGAGCGCGCCTCCGAGCCACTAGCCAACCCCTAACGAATGGGGCACGGGCGTCCACTCGGATTACCCGTTAGCAACTCACTAGAGACACCATGTTTGGCGCCCTCTGAGGGCAACATGGCGCTTTCCCCCCTCCTCCTTGCGGAAAGGCGACGCAGGGGCGTATGAAAAAAAGCCGAGTCTGTCCTTGACCGTCCTCTCGCTCTGTGCGAGGGCTCGGGGGCTGCTCTCGCAAACCCGGCTCCGGCCAAACCGTTGACAGCGTCAACATACCAGCCTGAGAACTTGGGACCTGACTAAGCACCCGTGCAACGACCAGTTCGCATGAGGGAACAACCAAACCGGCCGAGCCATCACGAAAGGCACTAAGACCTCGAAGGAGTCAAAACACTCCTCCGAGGCCTCGGGGGCTACACCCGGCGGGTGCGCTCGCGCGCACCCACCAGAACGAAATGCAACCGAGAAAGGCCGGTCCCCTTGCAAAAAAGTGCGACAAAAGCCTCAAAGCGAGTGCCAACACTCCCTTTGAGGCTCGGGGGCTACTGTCGGGGACCATAATTAGGGGTACCCCCAAGACTCCTAATCTCAGCTGGTAAACCCCATCAGCACAAAGCTACGAAGGCCTGATGGGCGCGATTCAGGCCAAGGCTCTGCTCAAGGGACACGATCCCGCCTCGCCCGAGCTCGACCTCGGGCAAAGACAGCCGACCCCGGAAGATTCACACCTCGCCCGAGGATCCCCTCAAGCAACGGACGCACCGACGACTCGCCCGAGGCATAGCTCGGGTAGGCTTCGCGGAGAAGCAACCTTGGCCAAATCGCCACACCAACCGACCGTATCGCAGGAGCATTTAATGCAAGGATCGCCTGACACCTTATCCTGACGCGCGCTCTTCAGTCGACAGAGCCGAAGTGACCGCAGTCACTTCGCCGCTCCACTGACCGACCTAACAAGAAAACAGCGCCGCCTGCCCCGCTCCGACTGCCGTGCCACTCGCCAGAGTGAGGTCGACAGCGACTAAGTCCAGCTTCGGGCGACATAGGAAGCTCCGTCTCGCCCGACCCCAGGGTTCGGCCCCCGTCTCGGCCTCGGAAGATGGACTTCGCCTCGCCCGACCCTAGGGCTCGGACTCAACCACGACTTAGAAGACGACGAACTCCGCCTCGCCCGACCCCAGGGCTCGGACTCAGCCTCGGCTCCGGAAGACGACGAACTCCGCCTCGCCCGACCCCAGGGCTCGGGCTCAACCTCGACCTCGGAGGAATCGCCACCTCGCCCAAACTCGGGTCCGGACCGGCCACGTCGCTAGGGGGGCCATCATTACCCTGCCCCTAGCTAGCTCAGGCTACGGGGAACAAGACCGGCGTCCCATCTGGCTCGCCCCAGTAAACAAGTAATGATGACACCCCGCACGCTCCATGACGACGGCAGCTCCCAGCCCCTTACGTCAGCAAGGAGACGTCAGCAAGGATCCGACAGCCCCGACAGCTGTACTTCCGCAGGGCTCCAGCTCTCCTCCTATGGCCACGACATCACGTGAACAGGGCAGCAACACCTCTCCGACAGCCATGACGGCATGTACATAGGGCACTAGCTCCTCTCTGCTAGACACGTTAGCACATTGCTACACCCCCCATTGTACACCTGGGCCCTCTCCTTACGTCTATAAAAGGAAGGTCCAGGGCTCTCGTACGAGAAGGTTGGCCGCGCGGGAGAACGGGCCGACGCATAAGGCTCTCTCGCTCTCTCCCTCTCCCACGCGAACGCTTGTAACCCCATACTACAAGCGCATCCAGCCGCCCTGGGCGTAGGACAACACGAAGGCCGCGGTTTCCCCTTACTGTTCTCCCCCCTTGTGTCCCGTCTCGCGTCGATCCATCTGGGCTGGGACACGCAGCGATAATTTATTCGTCGGTCCAGGGAACCGCCGGAGTCGAAACGCCGACACTATTAAAGTAAAAAAAAGAGTGACGATACGAAGTTGAGCTATGATAAGTAGAAAACCTAATATATAATACTCTACGGAGTATCAAAATGCTTCGTCACTGCCTTTTTAATTTCCACTAGAAAAAATCGAGATGGATTAGGACGGAGGGGAAGGAAAACGACGGATCGTGTTTGACTCGACATCTACCAATCACTGTCCGTGACGGGCCATGGAGTGTTCCGCGGCCCACCACCGGTGGACAGACACGTGCCGGGACACTGGAGAGTTCCGCGGTGCGCACGGCACGAGACCCCGCGTGTCCGGCTGTCCGCCTCGCTGTTTCCCTACCCGAGCCCGACCGGTAAAGACGTAAAGTGAAACGGAGACGAAACCCGCTCGCGTTTTCTTCTTTCAGAAACCGAAATCCACTCAGGAGCGAGGAAAGAGGGACAGAGGAGGGATAGATCCCCGGGCTCCACGCCTCCACAACCATCCGTCCCGACCCCGACCCCGACCCCGACCCCGACCAGCTTTGAGATCGCGATGGCGGACGGCCGCTGCTGCACCTTCCTGGAGATCCTCTTCGCCATCATCCTCCCGCCCCTCGGCGTCTTCCTCCGATTCGGCTGCTGCAGAGTAAGCCCCCCTTCCCTTCCCTTCGCCCCCGGTCACCCCACCCCATGATCCGATGATGCTCCGTGCGCACGCCTCTTGGCGCGGACGTGCTCGTTGATTCCTAGCTAGTTGATTTCACGGCCGGTTTGCCCCCGCGAGCCTGCCTAGCTTCGGGCTAGGTTTCAGTAGGCGGATTGTTCGGTTCCAAGCGTATTCGGACCGCGCTTGGTCTGGATTCCAAAATATAGGGGCGTCAAACGATGAACTGCCTCTGAATCTTATGCCGTGCCCTCGTAGATCCCTGCACAAACTGTAGTACCTGATCTGCTTCGTTCCCGTGCTGGCCATTTGTTGCTGGGTTCGCTCCTGTTTGGTTTCCCGCAAAGGATTGTATCGAGGACTAGGTCATTAATTCATGCTTGATGTTTCCGTAGCCCTCAGAAGCCCATTACGTTGATGTGATGTGACAGTGATGCTCTGTTCTAGGACAAGCCAGCAGCATTCATTTCGCAACCGCAATTTTTCTCCTGATGGAAGAGTGGGTAAATCAGCATCCATTTCGCAACCACATTTTTCTCCTGATGGGAAGGAGTGGGTAAATCAGACAGCTAATTTGACTAATCTGAACCATGAATGAAACTCAGCGTGGGATGGAGCAGTGACATATACAATTTGTCTGTCTTTGTCGTGGTAACTCTGTTGATGACATTTTACTATCCCTGGAACATACTGACGGTACGCTTTCATGTCTTCTTAACAGATAGAGTTCTGCATCTGCCTGCTGCTCACGATCCTTGGCTACGTCCCCGGAATCATCTACGCGATCTATGTCCTTGTTGCTCTGGACTCTGACCAGCACGAGAGGGAATACTACACCCTTGCTTAGAGCATCTGGTTGTGCCAGGCGGGCCTGCACAGTTGAGTCGAAATCAGTATTTTTTCTCATGTGGATTGTCTGACATGGCATAACCGGCAATGGGTAACCAAGTGCTGTGGTCTAGTGCTATATCTCAGTTACCCAACTTGTGAGCTCTCTTTATTGTGATCCAGTTATTCAATCTGTAATTGTGATACTACAAGAGAATAAGATGCGCATGTATCGCTGAGAGCAACTGTGGTTTATGATTGGTACTACCTTGGGCTCAAAAACAGGTGAACAGTCGTTCTATGAAATTAGATGTGTACACACATGTTCTTTGAAATCTCCTGCAGACCAAAAGGGGATACTGCCAGATGTATCGTGCAGTAATTTTAACGTATGTTGCTCTGGGCCACTTCTTTCTTGCACACACACAATAGAACTGATATAAAGTATGCCCCTTCTGGACGGGCAGCTGGTGAACACCTTCATGTGGACGATGGTTCGGTGTGCAGGCAGTAAAATATGTATCAAAATGACTCGTTTCCGGTGCTGCGTGTTCGTGACCATGTGCAACCCAGCGGTTCGTGTGCTGCCGCTCTTGAAGCTTTGTTTAATGACACTTCGGATTGAGCCTATATATATATGTTTGCTTGTCCCGAAAATCTGGTAGTCATACGCTGGTTGATTCAGGAGGTTTGGTAGTGTATTTATTCTGAACAATACCACATCTGATTCTCTTCTGGATTCTTAACACCGCCGCTTCTGAACCTTTTTTTTACTGGTTAATTGGACTGGTCGTCATCAAGTTCAGGGAAGAATGGAAGATCATTGGGGGAGAATATATATGCCTGGTTGGATCAAACCGGCCAAGACAATTGCGTTAGCAACGAGGCATCTTTCATCCGCTATAATCGGGGAAAAAAATTCTTTGCATCCGAGATACAAAGAAACTACTTTACAGCCTCTCATCCATCATTTGGTGATCTATATAAATAGAAGAAAAATAAAAGAAACTACTTTACAGCCTCTCATCCATCATTTGGTGATCTATATAAATAGAAAAAAATAAATTATTAAATGGTTAAGTTGCAATTTTTGATCGGTTTTTGTGGATTTCTAGCCAGTAAATGTGAGGGACTGGAGGGCGTCAGAATTATTTCCCTAAAATCAGCGAACAAGACAGATCCATGGTGCAGGTGTACCGCGCCGCACGGCTGGTTCATGTTGCTTAGTCACTGTCAGCACAAAAATTAGTCACTGTCAGCACCACCAAAGTTAAGGCTTCGCCGAGTCGACCCGTGTAGACAGAAGCCTTCGTGCCCCGGTGGTCGTTCCACCCTGATCACGACAACGCGAGGTTAGAGAAGCTGCCAGCCGAGCAGGGAGGACCACGACGATAGAACCGGTTGCTGCCTCTCATCCGTCAACGTGAACGAAAAAAAAAAGAAGCCAAATATACAATACAGAACATGTATATGTACTGAAGACACTGAAAATAATAGTACTGTTTTCTACTCCAATCTTTGTGTCCCCTCTAGTGTGCCCTGAACGATTTTCTCAACACTTCTGTCCGATCACTGCAATTTTAAGCTTCTCCTTCTGGGAAAATTCAGTCTCTGATACAGGTATTGAGCAGCCCGTGCCGTCGTGCGCCTGCTCGAGACAAGTTAGCTGCTGCGGGACCGCGCCAAGCTTAAGTGGAGCGACTAGGGCGACATCCATGGAGAAGCTGTACCTGGCGGAGTCCGCCGTGGTGGCGCGCGCGGGCCCCGCCGCTGCCGGCCCGTCGTGGGTCGGTGGGGGTTCGGTTCTTTGCCCGCATGGACGGGCTGCCGCCCGTCTGCTCTGGCCAAGCGTCGTCGGTCTCGTCACACACGCAGACACGCTAGTAGTACTTGGAAAAGGGGTTCGTTGGGCAGCTCGCAGCTCTGGTCGTCTTCCCGGTGGACAAAACCGCGTTTTTCCACGGCCACCGTCCCAAAAATTCGTCGATTCCAACCCCGCATCGCCTCCTCTCCGCGTTCAAAACCCACGCATCTCCCCCCGCAGTCGTCTTCCCTCCCCGACCCGCGTTTCTTTATTACATTTTCCCCAAATTCCACCACCACTAACCTCCTCTCCCACCACTGCCCCCGCCGTCGCCTGCTGTTCCATGAAGGACTAATCCGTCGGTCCACTTCTCAGCTATGGCGCAGCTCGCGGTGCGGTCGCTGCTGCTGTCCCTGCTCCTGGTCTCGCCAGTAGTGGCTTCACCTGGTATTGTGAAGCTCAACTCGTCGTCGACCCTCTTCGGCATCGAGTTCCCGCCGTTCAACACCGCCGTCGCCGCGACCGGCTGCGACAGCAAGCTGGTTGCAGCCGACGAGGCGGGGGATGAGCAGAAGCAGCCGGCGAGCTCGTCCCCGTCGCTGCAGCTGCGCATGAAGCACCGGTCCGCGGAGGGGGGCAGCAGGACACGGAAAGAGTCGTTCTTAGATTCGGCCGAGAAGGATGCCGTCCGCATCGAGACGATGCACCGGAGGGCGGCGCGCTCCGGCGTGGCCCGGATGCCGGCGTCTTCGTCTCCGCGGCGGGCGCTGTCGGAGCGGATGGTTGCGACGGTGGAGTCCGGCGTGGCGGTCGGGTCCGGCGAGTACCTGATGGACGTCTACGTCGGCACGCCACCGCGGCGTTTCCGGATGATCATGGACACCGGCAGCGACCTCAACTGGCTGCAGTGCGCGCCGTGCCTGGACTGCTTCGAGCAGGGTGGCCCGGTGTTCGACCCCGCCACGTCCTCCTCCTACCGCAACGTCACCTGCGGCGACGCGCGCTGCGGCCTCGTGGCGCCGCCCGAGGCGCCGAGGGCGTGCCGCCGCCCCGCGGAGGACTCCTGCCCGTACTACTACTGGTACGGGGACCAGTCCAACACCACCGGCGACCTGGCCCTGGAGTCCTTCACGGTCAACCTCACGGCCCCGGGCGCGTCCCGCCGCGTGGACGGCGTGGTGTTCGGGTGCGGGCACCGCAACCGCGGCCTCTTCCACGGCGCGGCGGGCCTGCTGGGCCTCGGCCGGGGCCCGCTGTCGTTCGCGTCCCAGCTCCGCGCCGTGTACGGGCGCACCTTCTCGTACTGCCTGGTGGAGCACGGCAGCGACGCCGGCAGCAAGGTGGTGTTCGGGGAGGACGACTTGGTGCTGGCGCATCCGCAGCTCAAGTACACGGCGTTCGCGCCCACGTCGTCGCCGGCGGACACATTCTATTACGTGAAGCTCAAGGGCGTGCTGGTGGGCGGCGAGCTGCTGAACATCAGCTCGGACACGTGGGACGTGGGCAAGGACGGGTCCGGCGGCACGATCATCGACTCCGGCACGACGCTGAGCTACTTCGTGGAGCCGGCGTACCAGGTGATCCGGCAAGCGTTCGTCGATCGCATGAGCAGGCTGTACCCTCTGATCCCGGACTTCCCGGTGCTGAACCCGTGCTACAACGTCTCTGGCGTGGAGCGACCGGAGGTGCCGGAGATGTCGCTGCTGTTCGCCGACGGTGCCGTGTGGGACTTCCCCGCGGAGAACTACTTCGTCCGGCTGGACCCGGACGGCATCATGTGCCTGGCGGTCCGGAGCACCCCGCGCACCGGCATGTCCATCATCGGTAACTTCCAGCAGCAGAACTTCCACGTCGTGTACGACCTGCAGAACAACCGGCTGGGCTTCGCGCCGCGGCGGTGCGCCGAGGTGTAGTGTATAGCCGCCGGCGAGGCCTCCTGAGACTGAGAGGACGAACAATTCGAACTCAGTCCACGCTTGATTGATTGGATTGGGTGGTAAATTGGGTGTAGAAATTTTTGGTTGGGAAGGACGGTGGCACGTACGCAAGCTTTAATACAATAGTTTTTTTTTTTGCATTTATCTCCAAGGAGAGAAGGTTAGGGATATTTTATTAAAGACCTTGCAGGTGGGTTGTAACGGGAAAATACTGATTTTGTTCCCATGTACAATACCCGTTTCTTCACTCAAATTTTAGAAATTGTAAGTTGTAGATTAAGAATGAGAGTGCACACAATCTTTTTTTTAAGTAATTGCTCATGAAGATATGATTTACAACTACGGAATAGATTTCATCTTTTAGAATATCATGCACAAATTATTCTTATTCTATCGAATGCTATGAATAGTTCAAACAACTAAATAACTAAACTTTAGCACTTCAATTCATAAGGCTAAAGTTTAGCAAGAAACTAAAGTTTATCATGTGAGATTGAAACGGGACCTAAGTTATCTAAATATTCTAAACTATAAAACATATGAATTAAGGTAGGAGGGATGACATATATAGAAACAAATATTTCAAAACACCTATAAATAGTCAAAAGAACATGATAAATAAGACCTGAATGAACCAGCACATCGTACCCGATTAGGCTCAACTGGACAACAAGGCAGCTAAGGGCCAGCAATGCAGACAGGACCCTTGTCCTTGCTATCCAAAGCGCCATTAAACAAAGTTCCAATAGCAGGCTGCACACAATCTAACACACAGGTCCTCGCAGAATCGCAGGGCTGCACATGGGCGCGAACAATTTGATACAATAGAATTTTATTTTACTGCCTGCACACTGAACCATCATCGAAATGAAATATGTCGTTCAGAAGACAGAAGAGGGCTCAGTCAAGTGGTTAGAATAGCATTAGCTGTTGAAACTTTTGAATATGTACCAGTGCTATTCTGATATGCAAGAATGAAGTGGCCCAGTCTCAACAGTATATCTCACAGTATAAGGGCTTCTTTGGATTACAGGAATTTTGAAGGAATAATGCTGGAATAGGAAAGTTTCCTATCCTATAGTTTGGCTGGCATGATGCACCAATTATATTCCATAGGATTTTATCTCTTTATGTGTTGATTCCATAGGATTTCTAACATTCACTCAGAGCTCTTGGAAAAATTCCTACACGCGAAGCACGAGAAGTGGAATGCTAATGCTAGCAACTAATGGTCCATTATGGCTTGTCCTACCCAAATTTAAATAGAGAAAAACACATACAAAGCACCCATTTGATATTGTTTTTATCCAAGCTTGACATTCATGCAAAATGAACCCTTCGTTTTTTCCTTGCCCCAACCAAACAACCTTCCACTCAATATTACTACATTTTTCAATCCTCTGATTTGCACATACAATCCTACGTTTTTCCTATTCCTATATTTTTCAATCCCTGTAATCCAAAGAAGCCCTAAACTTTTTTTTTTATTTGGTGAAGGTCAGATTTCGAAGGCCAAGCGTTTGTACAGTATTTAGAACGTCCCATTTATGTTTGCTGATGTTTCCGAGGGAAAGCACTTCAACATGACCTTAATCATATAAAGTTTGAGTCTCTTGTGAACAATCTCATAGAGAGAACTCACCGATTATGTGAATTGCCTCTAAGGATGTTGGCATCTCTGCCTTACAATGCTCTCATAGAGCGAGCACATGATAAAATTTCTTGGGTTTAAGGAGTTGCTCGATCTTTGGAAGAAGCCTTACACAACTCTAATAGGCTTCCATTAATACATGCGAGAAATTTGTATTTTTGACACCCTAAACAAGTGGCTTTTCACAATTAACATTCTAAAAATTAACTTTGTAAATTTGACATCCACATCATTGACACTTTGATTTACTTGACATTTTGTCTTTTTCATACTTTTCTTTTTTCTTCTTTTCATTTACTTTTTTTGTCAAGTAAATCAAAGTGTCAATGAGGTGGGTGTCAAATTTACGAAGTTGATCTTTAGAGTGTCAATTATGCAAAGCCACTTATTTAATGTGTCAAAAATACAGATTTCTCGAATACATGCAGGTACGTACTAAGACAACAACAACACTAAACTGCACCCAACGATTGGGGGAAAAAAATTCCACAGGCTACAGGGATTTATTTATCAACTGCACCAAACGAAAGAAGAAAGCTGCACAAGCTCCAGAAGGATGTATGCTCAGCCTTGATTCTTGGATTTTATTTCTAGGAGCACTGAATCTAAAGCTAGAAATGAGCTCCCGTTTGGATATATAATGTATTTTTAAAATGGGATTCTCAGTATGAGCTCACGGAGGTAGTGTATGCACTCTGAACAATAGATCACATCTGACTCCCTTCTGGATTCTTAACACCGCCGCTTCGGAACTCTTTTTATTTTTTTGGTTACTGGCTAATTGGACTGGGTCGTCATCGGTGGGCTACAAAGTTCTGGGAAGAATGGAAGACTATTGGGCAGGTATGCCTCGTCCTCGTTGCATACCACGGATCAAACCGCCAGCAACAAACCCGCGAACGAAAAATTTGCGGGAAATTTGGATCCATACCATTAAAAGATCACCACTTTGGATCCATACCATTACTATTTCACTTACATGTGGATCTACATGAGTCAATGACATGTGGGGTCCATGGTATATATCTAAAGTTTGGATCTTTTAATGGTATAGATCCAATTGTTCCAAAATTTGCAGATATTTGTGTTAGCTGGGAATTAGCATCTTCCATCCCTTTTTCCAAACATATAATCAGCTAGCGAGCCACGTCTAGTCTAGGGATGTAAACCAATCAACCATCCCATCGTGACGACGAGAAGATGGACGAGTGACGGTCCAGATGGCCGCATCGCAGAGTACACACATGTGAGAACGAAGGCCAGAGCATTTCGCGCTTTCGTCTCAGGCCCAGGCTCAGGCTCAGCTCAGACGCCCCGCACCAAACTTTGATTAGCGACACGTTTAGGACTAGTAAAACTTTGTTCGTGCCTGTCAATCTTAGGAACATATAAACTTTTATGCTGACACTCAAACGTTGCCGCACACTGCACCGATTTAGGTACAAACGCCGGCGTTCGCTCAGTCTGCACTGACTTGTTGGATGCCATCTCAAAGCAGCCCCCTTTCCATCAGACTGCAATATTATTGCCTGTCACTGTAAGACGACCACGATATTGATTGTTCGCGCATGGCGGCGGCGGCATCCACTTTTCAAGCGGATGGCCGTCCGTTGCCGTCCCAGATAGCCAACTACCGCTGCAACTGCAATGATGGAATGGAAGGGGGGAAGCCGCTGCGTTTCTCTTCCTTTGCAGCGTAGTTTCGTTGCGAGGCAGGCGGTCCAAGGGCGCGGCGCTGCCGGCCAGGGGAAGAAGAGACAAAGAAGGTGCTGTGCTGTGCCTCGCCGCTGCCACGCGCGCACGCCAGCGGGCAAGTGGAGACCGAAAGCGAGGTGGGGCGGGCGCGTGGCGGGGACGGACGGATCATGGAGGTCGCCACCAACCGGCAACCGCTGCCGAACCGCCTGCCTGTCTGCCTGCCGTGCGCGGCCCGCAGGATGGATGGCCGGCGCCGGCTGGATGCCGTGGAAAACGAGGGCATCCGCGCTGCCCCCACCCCCCAAAGAGAGCCACCGCTACGCTGCGCCTTTGTTTCTCCCACTCCGCGGTCGGTGCCGCAGACGCGTTCTCGTTCCAACAGCCAACAGGCAGCCCGCGGTCTCCGCGGTGGCGCCGTCGGTCCTCCGAAGACGGAACGGGTCCGATCAGCGCTGGCGTCACGCCCCACTCCGTGCCGCCTGCCTAACCTATTGCGGTCCGAGTCCGACGCGCGCCTCCGCTCCACCCCGCTGCCCGGCTGCCCCCCACCCGCACGGGCAGCGCGCCTCCGTGGCTGGCTCTCGGGGCCCGCGGGGTCCCTCAGCTTGCGCGCGCGGGCGGTGGAAGAAGAGGACGACGGACGAGGACGGGACGCCTCTCGGTTCCGGTCTCCCACTTTTCGCGGCTCCCCCACCTCGTGCTCTCTCACTTTCTTCCGCACTGCGAGCCCGAATCATACTCAAGCAAGCCGCGCGCGAGGGGGAGAGAGAACCGGAGAAGACAAGTGCTTTCTCCCCGGAATTCCGCGCCAGCTCCTCCTCCCCTGTGCATTTTGGAAGCGCAGATCACGCTGCTCCCGTCCACCATGATCCATCCACCCTCTTCTCCCTTTCTCATCAGGCCTTGACTGTTCTCGACTCCCCTAATCACCAGCTCGGTCTATTCTCCTCTTCCTCGCCGCGCTCCGTCCTGTCTCCGACACACGCCCATCTGCCGCGTAAACACTGGGAAATACCAGGCCTTCCTGCTGTAAGCAAGTTTCAACTTTCAACTCGCCAAGTTCGCTGCTTTTGGTCAATCTTATCTGCGCGCTCCCAGGTCTCAGCGTCGCCAGTCCCCTTTTACTTCGACCCTTCTATCCGATCACTGCAATTCTAAGCTTCAATTACCTCCTTTCTGGGAAAATTCACTCTCTGATAAAGCAAGCCGTTGAGCGGCTCGCGCACCACACCACCAGTAGCTAGCTTCAGCTAAGATCTCCATCTTCCCCCATGCTACAAGCTCCTCCAGGACCGTCAGCCATGGCAGAGCTATAGCGGTTGCTCCAGTTGGCCTGCTCAAGCCGCGAAATTCGGGACCCCTTCCCGGCTCCCGCGCCATGGACGGCCTCCCCGACGCCGACGCGGCGCCGTTGGCGGCCGCGCCGCCGCAGAAGCGCGACGAGTGGAGCGAGAGCGGCATCGCGCGCCTGCTCGAGGCCTACGAGGCCAAGTGGCTGCTGCGGAACCGCGCCAAGCTCAAGTGGAGCGACTGGGTCGACATCGCCCGCGAGGTGTCCGTGCATTGCGCCGACGACGCCGCGGCCGCGGGGAAGCCCCCCGGCGGCGGCGGCGGCAGCGCCAAGACCCCCAACCAGTGCAAGAACAAGGTCGAGTCCATGAAGAAGCGCTACCGGGCCGAGACCGCCGCGGTGGCGCGCGCCGGCCCCGCCGCCGCCGGCCCGTCGTGGAGGTTCTTCGCCCGCATGGACGGCCTGCTCAAGGGACCGCCCGTCGGCCCTGACCAGGTGCAGCAGCAGCCGGAGCTGACTAACAGCAGAATAGACTTGCGAGCTCCGGCGAAACCGGAGGCCGAGGCAGAAGCTGACTTTGCCGCGCAGCTGCGGGATGCGGTTCCAGGTGCATTCACTGATCTGATGAACATGGACGCGAATGGCGCCGTCCCGGATAAAGCGGAGAAGGCTGACAACAGCATGCAGAAGGAGAGCAGGCCTGCTGATAGCGATGCCAACGTCAGTTGTCCGAGGAGTAAGGTGGCGAACGAGGACGTGGAGGAGGTGGAGGACAAGGTCTGGGACCGGCCCAAGAAGAGAAAGAGCACAGACTTCGATATAACCAAGAGCATCGAGCTGCTGGCTAGCTCCTTCTTGAAGGTTGAGCAGGCCAGGATGGAGATGTACAGGGAGACAGAAAGGATGAGGGTTGAGGCTGAGATCAAGAAAGGGGAGATGGAGCTCAAGAGGACTGAGATCATGGCGAAAACGCACCTGCAGATCGCTAGGCTTTTCGCGAGGAAGTTGAAGCAGAGCAGTGGAAAGAACGGTGGCAGTTCGTCAGTAACGGCTGAAGTGGACACCCTTACCAAGAAGGGCGAGAATGGTTAGTGTCAACGCAACATCCTGATAAAATGGTTATAATTTTGCAAAAACTTCCTAGAATTTGTTATATGGCAAAAGCAAAAAAATTCCCCTATAGAGTACATACCTTTCTCTGTCAGCATTGAACTTCAGCCAGAATTAATGCTAGCACTTCTCTTTATCAGAAATTGATTATTATGTAAATTCGGGGACAGTTTGAGAGTTTTTGCAGGGGGTGGCTGTGTAACATACCAACTTTGCTTCTGTTGTCCGCTTTCCACTATTCTCGGCCAATTCTTAGAAATGAAGTCTTAATGGTTATTGTGAGTCAAGATCTTTCCGCAGTAAATGGACATAATGCCCGTGTTCTGAGATCATGTTTTATTTACTTGTCATATAACTATATAAGGGATTGATAGCACTTGTGGAAGGAGTACAATGGAAGCTTCTTATCCAGCTCTAGTTTAAGATTTGTTTCAGACTACAGATATTGCTGTAATTCATGGAATATGTTACAATGAAAAGGAACACTTTTACATTAATGAAATGATCTGTATGTTTCAAACACATGGCTCCTGGGTATTCACATATAGACATGAGTATGTTTATATTCTACAGAGACGAAATGGAACTACATAATATGATGTACATACTGAATTGTAGGATTACTTCTTGCGCCTTCTTTATTCAGGTGCACTTTCTAATTTGCCATGAAAACCCTTCCCTGCGATGTGACCAAGATTGACATAAAAGATGGAGGCTACTTATTTACATGAATCTGTCTACCTGCCAGCGTATATGCAGAAACACCCACAGATGTCCTGTTGCTATTGATTGTATTGAGATAGACCTATAGGATCTACTCTGTTCTGGTTAAAAAAAGGATAACAGGTTTAGGTTCTTGAAGGATTTGCAATCACTAATGAGTGATTTATGTACTCGTGCATTTGTTTTCTTTTCTCGTTCTGTGCCTACTCTGTTGTGGTTACCTTTCATAGGCTGACACCTAAGCTACTCAGATGTTATCCTGGCTGTTACGTGGCCTAAATGATGCTATTGCATTATATAGGGAATCTGGAATTCTGGATTCCTATATATCGTAACTCCTTTGCTATTGCATATGCATTCCAGTTTCAGTTTGGAGTTACAAAACGAATTCAGTTAGGTGTGCTTGTTCAGTTATATAGGGGGAAAAACTGTTTGTGCCAGAAGTAATATACTGAATTCTGTAGCTGCATTGTTCACCTTGTATCGTTTTCCTATGGTCAATTCTCTTCTCACCATTGGGCTTGTGAATTTCATGTTCCGGGTGATGTGGCATGCCTCGCATCTCACTTTGCCTGTGCAGCAAGTGTACTGAGTCTGATTGATGCAGCTTTAGTTAGCTGTAAATTTACAGAGACAATATGGGAGTGGTGATTTCACTGTTTTGCCTGAATCCATATAAAATCGAGCCGGACCGGGCAAAAAAACGTGCTTCGGGCTGAGCTTTTTTAGGCTTCGGGCTTTCTGTATACTGATGGTGCATCGACTGAAGAGCAGAAGGATGAAGCTGGAGCCGAACCCATAATGGGCCGGCCATGTAATAGAATGCTTAAGGAGAGCTGAGCTCAGAGAACTGTCTGTCGAGAATTGTGAACCCTATTGCTACTCTTCTCTTCCACTTCACTCCCCTTCTCCCGTTCTGGAACCTTGCGGCGGTGGATCGGCGATCCGGGCTGCTGACACCGTGACTTCAAACGTAGCCCTTATCATTTTTCTAGGCCTGCGGCTCATCGCGTCGTCGTCGCTGACGATGTAGGCTCCGAGCCTCCGACGATGAATCCTAGAAGATCTACGCTATTTTTGGCGAGAGCTAGCCTTGTATTACGGCGCCACGATTTAGGATTTCTCTTTCCCGATCGGACTCGCTTAGCGGATGTAACATTAACACCGGACTCTTGATCATAAGTATGGGAACGACAGCTATACAAGCAGTCCTTCTTTGCAAACGTGTAAGCAACCATTTGATCTATTAGATCGTGATCCAACCGTAGGTCACATTTAACACTTAAACCCTTTCACCATCAGCTCAATAATCTTTATAAAAATTCCCCTAATAAACCATGATTGTATATGTGATTAGATCGTAATCTAATGGATCAAAAGATTTGCTTGCACAGAAGAACTGTTTGCATAACAGTCGTTGCTCATAAATATATATCTAGTCGGTTGCCAGTGCGTTGCGACGGCTTACAACAACACCCACGTAAACTATCCACAAAAAAAATCTTAAATTTTTTTTATTGATTGTCTCTCCTCTCCGTATAATATTTTTTTGATTTGGCTAACTAATGTTATTGTTTACTCTATCCAATATGTCTTGGTACAATACGACCAATGAAGTGAGCGATTAGAAGAGAGTTCATAACGACTGACTGAACAAACAAAGATTATAGAATGACATAATTTCACTATACAGAGACCAAATAAGAGAAAGTTTGTGAGCTCAAGTTTCTAAAATAAGTCACATGAACTCAAACTTATAAAAAGATAGATCAAAATATGAAGTGATTGCTAAAGTCAGGCATCAATAAAAACGGGATGTGCTCCATATAAATTATGCTACTTCGTAGCAATTACTAACGCTTAAAACCAACAAATAACCTTTCATTTTACTATTAGTGTGACAAATCATTGTTGCTCCACCCAATTCAGCAACCTCAAACATCATGGAGTCCATTGCACCAATGTGGTCTCAGAAACGACCTAATGTTTGCAAGAACCAAGAACGCCGTGTTGTGCTTGGGCTGTAGCCTCGGCCCGTAGTGCTGGCCTGGCCCGACACGATTATTATTTTTACTTTACAAAAAAGTATATACATATATACAATTTATATTTAATATTAAAATATTTGAGCATGATGTTCTACTGGTTAGATAGCTTCACCCATTGTCTCCTGCCCTTCTTCCATCAAGGCATGTGTTCAAACCCCCACCTTCTGCATCATTTTTTAACATTTTATGACTTAATCAAATGAGCCCACGGGCCAACGGGTCGACCCGACACAGTCAGCGGGCCGGCATGACGTGCCTAGGCCAGAGCTGTGGCCCACGGGCGTCTGGCCCATGTCGAGCCGCCGTTTGGCCACCTATAGGCGTGCAAC
The DNA here is from genome assembly GCA_029449295.1 of Zea luxurians. NCBI lineage: Eukaryota > Viridiplantae > Streptophyta > Magnoliopsida > Poales > Poaceae > Zea > Zea luxurians. Next base: position 154,261,877 of record JAOPSE010000004.1, read on the forward strand.
GAGTTAATTTGAAATAGTCGTAAGGGGTTATTTATAAAAAAATGACGCGGGGCGACCGTTGAAACTGGTGCTTTAAGTATACTAGTTAGGTGCCCGTGCGCTGCAACGACATATAAAATATTCGACAAAATGTTAGGTTTTTATGTTTGTTTGTTTTATGTTCATTGGTACATCTGGAAAAGCATGAATAGAAGCGCGTAAGAGAGGGAGTAAAATAGAGATGAATAGGGGCAGTACTACCGCTCCTGAAAGAGAAATATGCTCTTGGGTCATTTCTATAATGTTTTGGTGATTAAGTGTCCAACACATATTGAGTGAGTTGATTATGTGCCAAACAATCAAGAAGTGCAAATCATGTTACAAGGTATGTTTCTAGACTTAGTACATTGTTTTGAGTACTGACATATTTTTGTCTAAGTGCTAGAAACAGGAGAAAAGGAATTGGAAAAGAGTTGGTCTGGGTGCACCGGACAGTGTCCGGTGCGCTAGGCAAGTCCAAGGTGAACTGGCCGCTCTCGGGACTCGACGGTGGCGTATGGCTATAATTCACCGGACTGTCTGGTGGTGCACCGGACTGTCCGGTGAGTCGTCCGCGGCGAAGTCGTCGCTCTCGGGAAAAGGATCAGCGGAGTACGGCTAAAATTCACCGGACTGTCCGGTGGTGCACCGGACTGTCCAGTGAGCCAACGGTCGACTGCGCAACGGTCGGCCGTGCAATCCGCAGGCGACGCGTGGCCCGCGCCAACTGTCGGCAGGGGGCACCGGACTATCCGGTGTGCATCGGACAGTGTCCGGTGCGCCAACTGCCGCGAATCTGCAACGGTCATCTGTGCCAGAAAAGGAAACAGATCCGCACCGGACCGTCTACAGTGACTGTCCGGTGGCGCACCGGACTGTCCGATGCGCCACCCGACAGAAGGCAAGATTAGCCTTCCAAGTTTGTCTCCAACGGCTCCTAGCTGCCTTGGGGCTATAAAAGGGACCCCTAGGCGCATGGAGGAGTCACCCAAGCACACTCTAAGCATTCCAAGACTTCTAGTCCTCACTTTCACGTAATCGTTCATCGTTCTTGAGATTAGAGCACTTTTTGAGTTGTAAACTCCTTGCGTGTGTTTTGTGTGCTCATCTTCTCACTTGTGTGCGTGTTTGCGGTGTGGATTTAATTCTAGTGTGCGTTGCTCTTCCCAACCTTACTCCGTGCTTTCTTTGTGAACAATCTTGTAAGGGCGAGAGGCTCCAACTTGTGAAGATTCCTCGCAAACGGGAAGAAAACTATAAGGAAGAACATCGTGGTATTCAAGTTGATCATTGGATCACTTGAAAGGGGTTGATTGCAACCCTCATCCATTGGGACGCCACAACGTGGAAGTAGGCAAGTGTTATACTTGGCCGAACCACGGAATAAAACATTGTGTCTCTTGTGTTATCTTTCTCTGTGATTATTGTGATTCGCAAGAGCTCGCTCTATAGCCACTTGGTTCTATTGCACTAACATCTTTATAACCAAGCTTGTGACTATTTAGTGTTGAATTTTACAGGATCACCTATTCACCCCCCTCTAGGTGCTCTCAATTGGTATCAGAGCCGTTCTCTTCACGTAAGGGACTAATCGCCCGAAGAGATGGATCCTAAGGGAAAGGGGATGGTGGTCAATGATAAGGAGAAGGAGTCCATCTTCAATGAGCCAAGGGACAACAAGCCCATTGACTCTGGCTCGAGTCACAGGAAGAAGGACGGGAAGAAGAAGAGACGTATCAAGAAGATCGTCTACTACGACAGCGACGAATCTTCTTCTTCACCAAGAGATGACGACGACGAGAAAAAGAAACTGGTTAATTCAAATTATTCATTTGATTATTCTCGTATTCCTTTTAATTCCAATGCTCATTTGCTTTCAATTACTCTTGGTAAACCTCCACACTTTGATGGAGAGGACTACGCTTTTTGGAGTCACAAAATGTGTAGTCACTTATTTTCTCTCCATCCTAGTATATGGGAGATAGTTGAAAATGGAATGCATTTCGACAGTACCGATAATCCTATGTTTATCAATGAGCAAATTCATAAGAATGCACAAGTTACCACTGTTTTGCTAACATCCTTGTGCAGGGACAAGTACAACAAGGTGAGCGGCTTGGACAATGCCAAGCAAATCTGGGACACCCTCAAAATATCACATGAGGGAAACGACACCACCATGATCACCAAAATAGAGTTGGTGGAAGGCGAGCTGGGAAGGTTCGTGATGATCAGGGGAGAGGAGCCAACACAAACGTACAACAGGCTCAAGACCCTGGTCAACAAGATTAGGAGCTATGGAAGTACAAGATGGACGGACCATGACGTCGTCCGACTTATGCTCAGGTCTTTTACTGTTATTGACCCTCATCTTGTGAACCTCATTCGTGAGAATCCCAGGTACACAAAGATGACGCCTGAGGAGATACTCGGAAAATTTGTGAGCGGGCGCATGATGGTCAAGGAGGCAAGGTATGTTGATGATGCATTAAATGGCCCAATGCCCATCTACGAGCCGCAGCCTGTTGCGCTCAAGGCAACAAGTAGCAAGGAGACGCTACCTAGCAAGGTGGCACAAGTAGAGGCTGCCGGGCTCAACGAGGATGAAATGGCGCTCATCATCAAGCGCTTCAAGACCGCTCTTAAAGGACGCAAGGAGTACCCCAACAAGAACAAAATAAGGGGAAAGCGCTCCTGCTTCAAGTGCAGTAAGATTGATCACTGTATAGCAAATTGTCCCGATAATGCTAATGACCAGGAACAAGAAAAGAGCGAAAAGAAGGAGAAGAAAAAGAACTACATGAAGGCAAAGGGCGAGGCATACCTCGGAAAGGAATGGGACTCGGACTGCTCTTCTTCCGACTCCGACGACGAAGGACTCGCGGCCTCGGCCTTCAACAAGTTTTCTCTCTTCCCCAACGAACGACACACTTGCCTCATGGCCAAGGAGAAGAAGGTAAGTGTTTGTGAAACCCCTAAGTATACTACTTCAAGCGATGATGATTCTAGTGATAATGAAGTAGATTATACTGAATTATTTAAGGTTTTAGATAGAGCAAAAGTAGATAAAATTAATGAGTTAATTGATGCCTTAAATGAAAAGGATAGACTTTCAGAAAAGCAAGAGGATATTTTGTATGAAGAGCATGATAAGTTTGTTAGTGTGCAAAAATCTCTTGCTTTAGAGATCAAAAGAAATGAAATGCTATCTTCTGAATTATCTGCTTGCCATGAAACTGTGTCTAGTTTAAAGAGTGTAAATGATGACTTAAATGCTAAGCTAGAGGAAGCAAATAAATCTAGTTCATGTGTAGAACATGTTGTAATTTGCAATAGATGCAAGGATTTTAATGTTGATGCTTGTGATGAACACTTAATTTCCATTTTTAAATTAAATGATGAGGTGGCAAGTCTTAATGCTCAACTTAAGACTTGCAAGATAGATTTTGATAAATTAAAGTTTGCTAGTGATGCCTATACAATTGGTAGACACCCCTCAATTAAGGATGGACTTGGCTTTCGAAAGGAAGCCAAGAACTTTACAAGCCAAAGGGCTCCCATTCCCAACAAGGAAAAAGGGAAGGCCCCTATGGCTAGTAGTAATCAAAAGAATCATGCTTTCATTTATGATAGAAAATTTTCTAGGAATGCTCATTTTAATAGGAGTTATGTTGATTATAATGATTCACATGCTATGTTTGCCTCTAGCTCTACTTTTGTGCATGGTAGAAGTAGGCCTAGGAAAAGTAATATTGTGCATCATGTGCCTAGAAAAATGTGTAATGAATCTGCTACTATATTCCATGCTTGCAACACCACTTTTGTACTTTCATGTAAAAATAAAAAGGTGATTGCTAGGAAATTAGGGGCCAAATGCAAGGAAGACAAGACTTGTATTTGGTTCCCAAAGGCTATTGTGACTAACCTCGTAAGACCCAACAAGAGTTGGGTACCTAAAACCCAAGTGTAAATTGCCTTGCAGGTTTATGCATCCGGGGGCTCAAGCTGGATTATCGACAGCGGATGCACAAACCACATGACGGGGGAGAAGAAGATGTTCACCTCCTACATCAAGAACAAGGATTCCCAGGATACAATCATATTTGGAGATGGGAATCAAGGCAAGGTCAAAGGTTTGGGAAAAATAGCCATCACAAGCGAGCACTCTATTTGTAATGTATTTTTAGTAGAGTCGCTAGGCTATAATCTCTTGTCTGTAAGTCAATTGTGCCACATGGGCTACAATTGTTTGTTTACAAATGTTGATGTATCTGTCTTTAGAAGGAGTGATGGTTCATTAGAGTTTAAGGGTGTACTAGATGGCAAACTCTACTTAGTTGATTTTTCGAAAGAGGAGGCCGATCTAGATGCATGCTTAATCGCTAATACTAGTATGGGCTGGCTGTGGCATCGCCGTCTAGCACATGTTGGGATGAAGAACCTTCACAAACTTCTAAAGGGAGAGCATGTATTAGGACTAACCAATGTCTATTTCAAGAAAGATAAACCTTGTCCAGCTTGTCAAGCAGGGAAACAGGTGGGAAGCACTCATCACAACAAGAATGTGATGACTACATCAAGACCACTGGAGCTATTACATATGGACTTCTTCGGACCCGTCGCCTACCTTAGCATCGGGGGAAGTAAGTATGGTCTAGTAATTGTTGATGATTTCCCCCGCTTCACTTGGGTATTCTTTTTGCAGGATAAATCAAAAACCCAAGGGACTCTCAAGCGCTTTCTAAGGCAAGCTCAATACGAATTTGAGCTCAAGGTGAAAAAGATTAGAAGCGACAATGAGTTCGAGTTCAAGAATCTTCAAGTGGAGGAGTACCTTGAGGAAGAAGGCATCAAGCACGAGTTCTCCGCTCCCTACACACCACAGCAAAATGGTGTGGTAGACAGGAAGAACTGGACGCTTATCGACATGGCGAGGATGATGCTTGGAGAATTCAAGACGCCCGAGCGGTTTTGGTCGGAAGCTGTGAACACAGCCTGCCACGCCATAAACCAGCTCTACCTACATCGCCTCCTCAAGAAGACCTCATATGAACTTCTTACCGGTAACAAACCCAACGTCTCATACTTTCGTGTATTTGGGAGTAAATGTTACATTCTAGTGAAGAAAGGTAGAAATTCTAAATTTGCTCCCAAAGCTGTAGAAGGGTTTTTACTAGGGTATGACTCAAATACAAGGGCGTATAGAGTCTTCAACAAATCATCGGGTTTGGATGAAGTCTCTAGCGATGTTGTATTTGATGAGACTAATGGCTCTCCAAGAGAGCAAGTTGATCTTGATGGTGTAGATGAAGATGATGTTCCAACAGCCGCAATACGCACGATGACAATAGGTGATGTGCGACCACAAGAACAACAAGTGCAAGATCAACCTTCTTCCTCAACAATGGTGCATCCCCCAACTCAAGATGATGAACAGGTTCCTCGAGAAGAGGCGCGTGATCAAGGGGGAGCACAAGAAGAACTAGCTATGGAGGAAGAAGCACCACGGGTGTCACACCCGGTTTTAGAAGGCAAACCGAATGCGAACCATGTACGTGCCAGGATCAGCAATTCACGTACACAGCAGTTACATAACATGGACATCATCACACAATGCTCAAATAGTATTAAAAAGGGAAATAATAGTCGATTACATCATATGTCTGAGACATCCACATAGTCTTTACAATAAATCAAAGTGCGGAAAAGAAACGTAGATAAACACGGCCTTCACAGGTAGCCGACTGGGGGTTACCGCTAACCCACGCCTAGAACTCGTCGTAGTCTTGGAACTCCTGGAAGTCTCCTTCCACGGCTTCATCTTCTCCTGAGTAGTGGTTGCAATGCGGACAACCTGGGGGGGGTTGGTGTGTAGAGCAAGGGTGAGTACACATCAACATACTCAGCAAGTATCCTGTTTGGCTGTAGTGGACTGCATTTATGTGGGGGTAAGTCAAGCAGTTGCTTTTAGTCGGTCAGATTATTATTAGTAGTAGAGAAAGCCAAGTTTTAGATTTAACCCACGTTATTAACCCAAACGTACTCCTTTCCAAATGGAAAGAGTACCACTTACCATTACTAGAGTCAATTCCAAGAACCATCAATCTCATTGCCACCTGCAAATCCGAACATCTCTGATCAAGTACCACTAATCGTTGGAGCTCCCTTGGCCACTCATAACCATGAGCATGGCTGATATATCAGTTTTCATACACTCTGCAGAGGTTGTGCACTTTACCCACAAGTCGTGATTCACTTTCTGCCCGGAGAGAGCTACTCCCCATTGACCACTACCTAGGTGGTCCAGCAGGGCATCACTACGTAGCCTTTACAAAGATTCCTCGAGGCTGTAGCCGCCCGTTAGGTTTCCTAAATGTACTGCACTCCTCCCCAAGGGACAAATCAACCTTGGCAGAGCGAGCCGCATACACCGAGCCCCATTGACGGTACGACGGCTAAGCGAACTACACCCTGGATCCTCTAATTACTCAGCTAAGGGCGTCCCACTCCACCCTCATGGTTGCACTGTTTTCCCGGGCGGTCATCCAACGAACAGGTCCTTACGGAGAGGCACTCGAGAAACCGCTCGAGCCCCCTTGAAGGTCACAAGTATAACATCATAATAAAAGAGGGGAAAACAGCGTATCATTGATAATTCTCATCATGTTTGAAAGGGAAATGTGCCCTTGGGCCATTTCTAAGTATTTTGGTGATTGAGTGCCAACATAAGTGGACTTATGGTAATCTACGCAAAGTGATGGACAAAGTGCAAATCAAGTCTAAAGGTATGTTTCTAGACTTGGTACATTGTTTTAAGAACTAATGTATTGTGTCTAAGTGCTGGAAACAAGAGAAATCAAATTGGAAAAGAGATGGCCTTGTTCAGCCAAAGACAGCTCGGTCTGGGTGCACCAGACTGTCCGGTGGTGCACCGGACAGTGTCCGGTGCGCTAGGCTAGCGACTGTCAACTGGCTGCTCTCGGGAAGCGATCAACGGCGTACGACTATAAATCACCGGACTGTCCGTTGGTGCACCGGACTGTCCGGTGAGCCATTCACAGGCGAAGTCGTCGCTCTCGGGAAGCGATTAACGGCGTACGGCTATAATTCACCGGAATGTCCGGTGAGGCACCGGACTGTCCGGTGAGCCAACGGTCAGCCGGGCCAACGGTCGGCCGATGATTCCGCGCATGATGCGTGGCCGAGCCAACGGTCACAAGGGGGCACCGGACAGTGTCCAGTGCGCCAACGGCTCTGGATCTTCAACGGTCAGCTGCGCCACAGAAGGAAAGAAATCCACACCGGACAGTGTCCGGTGGTGCACCGGACTATCCGGTGCGCCAAGCGACAGAAGGCAAGAATTGCCTTCCTGGAATGCTCTCAACGGCTCCTAGCTGCCTTGGGGCTATAAAAGGGACCCCTAGGCGCATGGAGGAGAATACCAAGCATTCTCTAAGCATTCCCAAGCACCAAGACTTCAATTTCGCGCATTCGATTCTTTGTGATAGCAACTAGAGCTCCATTTGAGTAGTGTACTCTTCGGGTTGTGTTGAGAGCTCGTGTTGTGACTTGTGTGCGTGTTGTTGCTCTGATTTTGTGTCTTGTGTGCGTTGCTCATCCCAACCTTACTTCCGTGACTCTTTGTGAACAACTTTGTAAGGGCGAGAGGCTCCAAGTTGTGGAGATTCCTCGCAAGCGGGATATAGTAAAGTGCAAGCAAACACCGTGGTATTCAAGTGGGTCTTTGGACCGCTTGAGAGGGGTTGAGTGCAACCCTCGTCCGTTGGGACACCACAACGTGGAGTAGGCAAGTATTGGACTTGGCCGAACCACGGGATAAACCACTGTGCCATCTCTGTGTTGATCTCTTTGTGGTTATTGTGTTTTGCTAAGACTCCTCTCTAGCCACTTGGCCTTATTGTGCTAACCCCTAATCAAGTTTTTGTGGCACTAAGTTTCAAGTTTTACAGGATCACCTATTCACCCCCCCTCTAGGTGCTCTCAATTGGTATCAGAGTCGTTCTCTTCACGAAGGGACTAATCGCCCGAAGAGATGGATCCTAAGGGCAAGGGGATGGTGGCCAATGATAAGGAGGAGTCCTTCGTCAATGATCCAAAGGATGACAAGCCTACTGACTCGAGGTCGGGCCACAAAAGAAAAGATGGGAGGAAGAAGAAAACAAGGCGCATCAAGGAGATAATCTACTACGACAGCGACGAATCTTCCTCTTCCCAAAAGGACGACGACAACGACTACGAGAAAAGGAAGACGGTTAATTCAAACTTTTCCTTTGATTATTCTCGTATTCTGCAAAGTTCCAATGCTCATTTGCTTTCCATTCCTCTCGGCAAACCTCCTCACTTTGTTGGAGAGGACTACGGATTTTGGAGTCACAAAATGTGTAGTCACTTGTTCTCTCTCCATCCAAGCATATGGGAGATAGTAGAGAGTGGAATGAAATTTGATAGTACTGATAGTCCCATGTTCATTAATGAGCAAATTCACAAAAATGCACAAGCTACTACTGTTCTTCTAGCTTCATTGTGCAGGGACGAATACCATAAGGTGAGCGGCTCGGATAACGCCAAGCAGATTTGGGACACCCTCAAGATCTCACATGAGGGGAACGACGTCACCATGCTCACCAAGATGGAGTTGGTGGAGGGCGAACTTGGGAGATTCGCAATGATCAGGGGCGAGGAGCCAACCCAAACGTACAATCGGCTCAAGACCCTCGTCAACAAAATAAGGAGCTATGGAAGCACGCGATGGATGGACCACGACGTCGTCCGCCTAATGCTAAGGTCTTTTACTGTCCTCGATCCACATCTTGTGAACAATATTCGTGAGAATCCTAGGTACACCAAGATGTCGCCCGAGGAGATACTTGGAAAGTTCGTAAGCGGGCGGATGATGATCAAGGAGGCTAGATACGTTGATGATGCGTTGAATGGCCCAATCCAAGAGCCCCAAACCATTGCTCTCAAAGCAACGAGGAGCAAGGAGGCGCTACCTAGTAAGGTGGCGCAAGTTGAGACGGCCGGGCTTAATGATGAAGAAATGGCCCTCATCATCAAGCGTTTCAAGACGGCGCTAAAAGGTCGCAAGGGGCTTCCCAACAAGAACAAGACAAAGGGGAAGCACTCATGCTTCCAATGTGGTAAGATTGGTCATTTTATCGCTAATTGTCCCGATAATGATAGTGACCAGGAACAAGGGAACAAGAGGGAAAAGAAGAAGACTTACAAGAAGGCTAAGGGCGAGGCACACCTTGGTAAGGAGTGGGACTCGGATTGTTCGTCGTCCGACTCCGACAATGAAGGACTCGCCGCCACCGCCTTCAACAAATCGTTCCTCTTCCCCAACGAGCATCACACCTGCCTCATGGCAAGGGAAAAGAAGGTAAGCACTCGTGATACTAGTACTTATGCTTCCTCAAGTGATGAAGAATCTAGCGATGATGAAATAGACTATTCATGTTTATTCAAGGGCCTAGATAGAACTAAGGTTGATAAGATTAATGAATTAATTGATGCCTTGAATGATAAGAATAGGTTATTAGAAAAGCAAGAGGATCTATTGTATGAAGAACATGATAAGTTTGTAGAGGCACAAAAATCCCTTGCTTTAGAAATTAAAAGGAATGAAATGCTCTCTTGTGAATTGTCTACATGCCATGACTCTATTTCTAGCTTAAAGAGCATAAATGATGATTTAAATGCTAAGTTAGAAGTAGCTAATAAATCAACATCTTGTGTAGAACATGTTGCAATTTGCAATAGGTGTAAAGATTTTAATGTTGATGCTTGTAGTGAACACCTAGTTTCAATTTCTAAATTGAATGATGAAGTGGCTAGTCTTAATGCCCAACTTAAGACTAGCAAGAGTGAACTTGACAAAATAAAATTTGCAAGGGATGCCTACACGATTGGTAGACACCCCTCAATTAAGGATGGTCTTGGCTTCAAGAGGGAAGTCAAGAACTTAACAAGCCATAAGGCTTCCATCTCCGCCAAGGAGAAAGGGAAGGCCCCTATGGCTAGTAGTATTCAAAAGAACCATGCTTTCATGTATCATGATAGGAGACATTCTAGGAATGCTTATAGAAGTTATGGTGCTTTTGATTACTATGCCATGTTTGCTTCTAGTTCTTCTATTATGCATGATAGAAATTTGGCTAAGAAAAATGCTATGCCTAGAAGGAATGTTGTTCATATTCCTAGAAAAGTAAACAATGAACCTTCTACAATTTTTCATACTTGCAATGCTTCCTTTGCTATTTGTAGAAAGGATAAGAAGGTGATTGCTAGGAAGTTATGGGCAAGATGCAAGGGAGATAAAACTTGCATTTGGGTCCCTAAGACCATTGTGACTAACCTTGTAGGACCCAACAAGAGTTGGGTACCTAAAACCCAAGCCTAAATTTGCCTTGTAGGTTTATGCATCCGGGGGTTCAAGCTGGATTATCGACAGTGGATGCACAAACCACATGACGGGGGAGAAGAAGATGTTCACCTTCTACGTCAAGAACAAAGATTCCCAAGACTCAATCATATTCGGTGACGGGAATCAAGGCAAGGTTAAAGGGTTAGGAAAAATAGCTATTTCATCCGAGCACTCCATTTCCAATGTGTTTTTAGTTGAGTCGCTTGGATATAACTTGTTGTCTGTAAGTCAGCTTTGTAACATGGGATATAACTGCTTATTCACAAATGTAGATGTGTCTGTCTTTAGAAGAAGTGATGGTTCGTTAGCTTTTAAGGGTGTATTAGACGGCAAACTCTATTTAGTTGATTTTGCAAAAGAGGAGGCCAGTCTAGATGCATGCTTAATTGCTAAGACTAGCATGGGCTGGCTGTGGCATCGCCGTTTAGCTCATGTGGGGATGAAGAACCTTCACAAGCTTCTAAAGGGAGAACACGTGAAAGGTCTAACTAATGTAACTTTCGAAAAAGATAGACCTTGTGCAGCTTGTCCAGCAGGTAAACAGGTGGGAAGCTCTCATCATACCAAAAATGTGATGACCACATCAAGACCTTTGGAGCTGCTTCATATGGACCTCTTCGGACCCGTCGCCTATCTAAGCATAGGAGGAAGTAAGTATGGTCTTGTTATAGTTGATGATTTTTCCCGCTTCACTTGGGTATTCTTTTTGAAGGATAAATCTGAAACCCAAGGGACCCTCAAGCGCTTCCTAAGAAGAGCTCAAAATGAGTTTGAGCTCAAGGTGAAGAAGATAAGGAGCGACAACGGGTCCGAATTCAAGAACCTTCAAGTGGAGGAGTACCTTGAGGAGGAAGGGATCAAGAACGAGTTCTCCGCTCCCTACACACCACAGCAAAATGGTGTGGTAGAGAGGAAGAACAGGACGCTCATAGACATGGCGAGGACGATGCTTGGAGAGTTCAAGACCCCCGAGCGGTTTTGGTCGGAAGCCATGAACACAGCTTGCCGCGCCATCAACCGGGTCTACCTTCACCGCCTCCTCAAGAAGACTTCGTATGAGCTTCTAACCGGTAACAAACCCAATGTGTCTTACTTTCGTGTATTTGGGAGCAAATGTTACATTCTAGTAAAGAAAGGTAGAAATTCTAAGTTTGCTCCCAAAGCTGTAGAAGGGTTTTTATTAGGTTATGACTCAAATACAAAGGCGTATAGAGTCTTCAACAAATCATCGGGTTTGGTTGAAGTCTCTAGCGACGTTGTATTTGATGAGACTAATGGCTCTCCAAGAGAGCAAGTTGTTGATCTTGATGATGTAGATGAAGAAGACGTTCCAACGGCTGCAATACGCACCATGGCGATTGGAGATGTGCGGCCACAAGAACAAAAGGAGCAAGATCAACCTTCTTCCTCACAATGGTGCATCCCCCAACTCAAGACGATGAACAGGTTCGTCAAGAAGAGGCGTGTGATCAAGGGGGAGCACAAGATGATCATGTGATGGAGGAAGAAGCACAACCGGCACCTCCAACCCAAGTTCGAGCGACGATTCAAAGGAATCATCCCGTCGACCAAATTTTGGGTGATATTAGCAAGGGAGTAACTACTCGTTCTAGATTAGTTAATTTTTGTGAGCATTACTCCTTTGTCTCTTCTATTGAGCCTTTCAGGGTAGAAGAGGCCTTGCTAGATCTATACTGGGTGTTGGCCATGCAAGAGGAGCTCAATAATTTCAAGAGAAATGAAGTTTGGACACTGGTGCCTCGTCCCAAGCAAAATGTTGTGGGAACCAAGTGGGTGTTCCGCAACAAACAAGACGAGCACGGGGTGGTGACAAGGAACAAGGCTTGATTTGTGGCAAAAGGTTATGCCCAAGTCGCAGGTTTGGACTTTGAGGAGACTTTTGCTCCTGTGGCTAGGCTAGAGTCCATTCGTATTTTGCTAGCATATGCCGCTCACCATTCTTTCAGGTTGTTCCAAATGGATGTGAAGAGCGCCTTCCTCAACGGGCCAATCAAGGAGGAGGTGTACGTGGAGCAACCCTCTGGCTTCGAGGATGAACGATACCCCGACTACGTATGTAAGCTCTCTAAGGCGCTCTATGGACTTAAGCAAGCCCCAAGAGCATGGTATGAATGCCTTAGAGTCTTTTTAATTGCTAATGCGTTCAAGGTTGGGAAAGCCGATCCAACTTTATTTACTAAGACTTGTGATGGTGACTTATTTGTGTGCCAAATTTATGTCGATGACATAATATTTGGTTCTACTAACCAAAAGTCTTGTGAAGAGTTTAGCAGGGTGATGACTCAAAAGTTTGAGATGTCGATGATGGGCGAGTTGAACTACTTCCTTGGGTTCCAAGTGAAGCAACTCAAGGACGGCACCTTCATCTCCCAAACGAAGTACACGCAAGACTTGCTAAAGCGGTTTGGGATGAAGGACGCCAAGCCCGCAAAGACTCCGATGGGAACTGACGGACACGTCGACCTCAACAAAGGAGGTAAGTCCGTTGATCAAAAAGCATACCGGTCCATGATAGGTTCTTTGCTTTATTTATGCGCTAGTAGACCAGATATTATGCTTAGTGTATGCATGTGTGCTAGAATTCAATCCAATCCAAGGGAGTGTCACTTAGTGGCCGTGAAGCGAATTCTTAGATATTTAGTCGCTACGCCTTGCTTCGGGATCTGGTATCCAAAGGGGTCTACCTTTAACTTAATTGGATATTCAGACTCCGATTATGCTGGATGTAAGGTCGATAGGAAGAGTACATCAGGGACGTTCCAATTCTTAGGAAGGTCCCTGGTGTCGTGGAGCTCTAAGAAACAAACCTCTGTTGCCCTATCCACCGCTGAGGCCGAGTATGTTGCCGCAGGACAGTGTTGCGCGCAACTACTTTGGATGAGGCAAACCCTCCAGGACTTTGACTACAACCTGAGCAAAGTCCCACTCCTATGTGACAATGAGAGTGCTATCCGCATAGCGGATAATCCTGTTGAACACAGCCGCACAAGCACATTGACATCCGGCATCACTTTTTGAGAGACCACCAACAAAAGGGAGATATCGAAGTGTTTTATATTAGCACCGAGAACCAGCTAGCCAATATCTTTACCAAGCCTTTAGATGAGAAGACCTTTTGCAGGCTGCGTAGTGAGCTAAATGTCTTAGATTCGCGGAACTTGGATTGATTTATAGCATACATGTGTTTATGCCTTTGATCATGTTCCTTATGCATTTTTGTTGTTTACTTATGGTGCTCAAGTTATACAAACACTCCTCGGACCTCGCAAGTCCTTTTGCAAGTGATGCACATATTTATGGGGAGATGTGCTACAACTTGACCCTTTGAGACTAACCGTGTGCTTGAGTTTGCTTGATTTAGTCTCAAAGGTGGATTGAAAGGGAAAGGTGGACTTGGACCATGCAAGACTTCCACTGCACTCCGATGAGAGGGTAACTTACTCCAAGTCCATCTCAATATCCTTATTGCCTTTTTCTCTTATTTGAAGATTTTGGTGAGGCAATGGGGTTTGAGGGCCAAACTTGATCCCGTTTTGGTGCTTGATGCCAAAGGGGGAGAAAATAAGGCCAAAAGCAATAAATGGATTAGCTACCACTTGAGAATTTTGAAAATAGTAGAATAGAGCTGTTGGTTTGTCAAAACTCTCTTGTTGTCTCTTTTGTCAAAAGTTGGCCTCTTGTGGGGAGAATAGTCGATTATGGGAAAAAGGGGGAGTTTTTGAAATCTTTGATCAATTTCTCTTGGAACAACTCTCTTTATGTCTTAGCAAGTGTGTTTGACTTAGAGATAGAAAGTTGAGGTTGATTTGCAAAAACAAAACCAAGTGGTGGCAAAGAATAATCCATATATGCCAAATTTGAATCAAAACAATATTGAGTTCTCAATTGTATTGATGTTGCACTTCCTTTAGTTGCTTTTTGTTGTGTTGGCATAAATCACCAAAAAGGGGGAGATTGAAAGGGAAATGTGCCCTTGGGCCATTTCTAAGTATTTTGGTGATTGAGTGCCAACACAAGTGGACTTATGGTAATCTATGCAAAGTGATGGACAAAGTGCAAATCAAGTCTAAAGGTATGTTTCTAGACTTGGTACATTGTTTTAAGAACTAATGTATTGTGTCTAAGTGCTGGAAACAGGAGAAATCAAATTGGAAAAGAGATGGCTTTGTTCAGCCAAAGACAGCTCGGTCTGGGTGCACCGGACTCTTCGGTGGTGCACCGGACAGTGTCCGGTGGTGCACCGGATAGTGTCCGGTGCGCCAGGCTGGCGACTGTCAACTGGCTGCTCTCGGGAAGCGATCAACGGCGTACGGCTATAAATCACCGGACTGTCCGGTGGTGCACCGGACTATCCGGTGAGCCATTCATAGGCGAAGTCGTCGCTCTCGGGAAGCGATTAACGGCGTACGGCTATAATTCACCGGACTGTCCGGTGAGGCACCGGACTGTCCGGTGAGCCAACGGTCAGCCGGGCCAACAGTCGGCCGATGATTCCGCGCATGACGCGTGGCCGAGCCAACGGTCACAAGGGGGCACCGGACTGTCCGGTGTGCACCGGACAGTGTCCGGGGCGCCAACAGCTCTGGATCTTCAACAGTCGGCTGCGCCACAGAACGAAAGAAATCCGCACCGGACAGTGTCCGGTGCGCCAAGCGATAGAAGGCAAGAATTGCCTTCCTGGAATGCTCTCAACGGCTCCTAGCTGCCTTGGGGCTATAGAAGGGACCCCTAGGCGCATGGAGGAGAATACCAAGCATTCTCTAAGCATTCCCATGCACCAAGACTTCAATTCCGCGCATTTGATTCTTTGTGATAGCAACAAGAGCTCCATTTGAGTAGTGTACTCTTCGGGTTGTGTTGAGAGCTCGTGTTGTGACTTGTGTGCGTGTTGTTGCTCTGATTTTGTGTCTTGTGTGCGTTGCTCATCCCAACCTTACTTCCGTGACTCTTTGTGAACATCTTTATAAGGGCGAGAGGCTCCAAGTTGTGGAGATTCCTCGCAAGCGGGATATAGTAAAGTGCAAGCAAAACTTTGTGGTATTCAAGTGGGTCTTTGGACCGCTTGAGAGGGGTTGAGTGCAACCCTCGTCCGTTGGGACGCCACAACGTGGAGTAGGCAAGTATTGGACTTGGCCAAACCACGGGATAAACCACTGTGCCATCTCTGTGTTGATCTCTTTGTGGTTATTGTGTTTTGCTAAGACTCCTCTCTAGCCACTTGGCCTTATTGTGCTAACCCCTAATCAAGTTTTTGTGGCACTAAGTTTCAAGTTTAACATGATCACCTATTCACCCCCCTCTAGGTGCTCTCAGTTCATTGATTAGAGTTGAGCAATAGCATAAGACTAAGCAATAATAATCCAACCCAAATAGGTAAACAAGGACATGGATAACAAAAGCTAGTCAATCCTTAGGTATAAATGTGAAATGCGGGAGGTGAATTAAAGAATGTATAGGACAGAGATAGGTTAAGGGACACTTGCCTCCACCAACCGACTGCTGCTCAGGGGCTTCACCTGCGAGTTCTTCGGGCTCTTCAACCGGATAGTTCTCTATGCAGACGCAAACATATATACATCCACACATTTAATACAAAAGAAGAATACCCCATACAATAGAATGCAGCAAATAAACAGACGTTCCACGCGGGCTCGCAATTAAGGTTAAGAGAGAAAGAGAAAAAATACAGTCGAGAAACGATCATGTTACATAATTATAAATTAAACCACTCGCTTAATAGAAGGGAATTAATTTGGACACTATATTTTAGCATAAAGTAAAGTCAAGTTCCACATTTAATCATTATAAACAATTGAAGATGAATGAAAGGGAGTGGTCGCACAGCGAGACGTACGACATAACATTTAGATTGAATTAAGAAATCAACGACTCGTCGCGCGACAGAGCGCACAACGACACTTTCGTTAATTATAAAGAGACGTTAAGCATCGCGCGACGAAGCGCACGACGACATACGTCAACAGGTCTGAGTTTAAAGTGAAACGTCGCGAGACTGGACGCGCGACGTAACACAATAAACAACCTGAAATCAAAATGGATTGTCGCGTGACGAAGCGCGCGATGCAGCGCACTAATATTTATAAATTAAAAGAATCATCGCGCGACGAAGCGCGCGACGCAGCACGTCGACTAAACAATTTAAAATAGATTAAAACGAGATTAAGCGCAGTGCGACTACGGTCGCACGCGCGAGAGCACGTTACGTGCACCGAAGGCACGCGAACCGTGAGGCACGCGGGACGCGAGTCGCCGGGGCACGGGTGCGGGCAGGGGCACGGGGCCGGGCACGACCGCTGGGGCGCGCGGCGAGGGCACAGCCGCTGGGCCATGGCCGGGAAGGGGAGCGGCTCGCCGGGCGTGGGGAGGCCGCCGAGGGGCGCGGGGAGGTCGGGACGCGGCGCAGCCGCTAGGGCTCGCCGGGCACGGTTGAGGGGAGGGGAGGGGGCAGGGCGCGGCCGCGAGGGGCGGCGCGGGGGCGGGGCTCGCTGGGCACGAGCGCGCGCGGGGGAGGGAGAGCGCGGGGTCGGGGAGGGGCTCGCCGGGCGCGGCTCGCCGCGGAGGGGCCGAGGCCGGGCGCGGGGACGCCGGGCGGGTGGCGGTGCGGCTCGCCGGGGCTGGGGGAGGCACGGCCGGACGCAGGGAGGGAGAGGGAGGGCTCGCCGGGGGGAAGCAGGGCGCAGTCGTGAGGGGCGGCACGGGGGCGGGGCTCGCCGGGGCACGGGGAGGCACGGCCGCGGGAGGGCGCGAGCTCGCGGGCCGAGGGGGAGGGGGAGAGAGAGAAGGGAAGGAGAGGGGAAAACTCACCTCCGGGGATCCAAATTCCGGCGATCTCAACTCCAAACCCTAGGGCACCACGGGGAGAGAGAGAGGTGGAAGAAGGGGAGGGAGGTTACTGTGCGGGAGAAATCAAATGAGCCAAACGGATTTGGGGAGGGGGCGCGCATGGGGTGGGCAGGGGCACCAGGGTCGCGCGGGCCGGACCAGGCCGAACTAGGTCGGGCTGAGCCAGGCTGGGCTGGGTCACATCGCGGATCGAAACCCATGACACGCACGACCATCAAACGGACTCCAATCGTGAACCGAAAACTAAGACGGAACGAGACGAACACGCAACATCAGATAAAGAAATGTGCTTCGGCATGATGCAACACCCATGACACTTAGGTTTTGTTTATACATGACACGGACACCTGTCACTATACTGGTTTGAAATGGGGAAAAGGAGGCGAAACGGGAAGAGAAAAGAGAGTAACGCCCGAATTTGGTGAGAAAAAAGAAGAAAAAATTCTACTCCCAAATTCAGGGCGTTACAAACCTATCCCCCTTAAAAGAATCTCGCCCCCGAGATTCAGGGTTGGCTAGCAAAGAGCTCAGGGTATTTAGCCATCAGATCATCTTCACGCTCCCAGGTTGCTTCTTCCTTAGAGTGATGATTCCATCCGACTTTGCACATTCTGATAGTCTTCCTTTGGGTGACTCTGTCTACGGTCTCAAGGATCTGCGCTGGTTTCTCTGTGTAGGTCAAGTCCTCCCGGACCTCCAGACCTTCCACTGGCAACTGCTCTTCTGGCACACACAAACACTTCTTCAACTGAGACACATGAAAGACATCATGCACTGCGGACAAGCCTTCTAGCAAACTGAGCTGGTAGGCCACTTCTCCATGCTTTGCGAGAATCTGATACGGACCGATGTAGCGGGGTGCTAGCTTGCCTTTGACTCCGAATCTTCTGACTCCTCTGATCGGTGACACTTTCAGATAGACGAAGTCTCCAACTTCGAAACTCAGCTCTCTTCTTCTTGTGTCTGCATAGCTTCGCTGCCTTGATTCCGCTATCTTCAAATTCTCTCGGACCATCTTGATGTTCTCTTCAGCTTCAAGCAAAATGTCTGGCCCGAACACTTGCTTTTCTCCAGGCTGATCCCATTGCAACGGAGTTCTACAACTCCTTCCATAGAGCACCTGAAATGGTGACATCTTCAAGCTAGCCTGATAACTATTGTTATAGGAGAACTCTGCATAAGGCAATCTCTTGTCCCATCCAGACTGATCTTGCAACGCCCAGGCTCTCAACATGTCTTCAAGGATTTGATTGGTTCTTTCAGTCTGACCATCTGTCTGCGGATGATAAGTTGAACTGAAATTCAGATGTGTGCCCAAGGCTTCATGCAACTGCTGCCAGAAATGAGAGGTGACCTGTGTTCCTCTGTCTGACACTATCTTCTTTGGCACACCATGAAGACAAACGATCCGAGACATGTACAATTCCGCCAATACTGCACTGCTGTAGTTGGTCTTGACAGGTATGAAGTGGGCTGACTTGGTTAAGCGGTCCACTACTACCCAAATGGAATCATAGTCGGCTCGAGTGCGAGGCAGTCCGACTATGAAATCCATACCGATTTCATCCCATTTCCACTGAGGAATTTGCAATGGTTGCAACAATCCAGCTGGTCTCTGGTGCTCTGCCTTGATCCGCCGACAACTATCACACATAGCCACATGCTCTGCGATTTCCCTCTTCATTCCATACCACCAGAATTTCCTCTTGAGATCTTGATACATCTTCTCACTTCCAGGGTGTATCGAATAGGCTGTCTCATGAGCTTCCTTGAGAATCAACTCCCAAATAGACCGGACATTGGGAACACACAAGTGGTCTTTGAACCATATCACACCTTCTGCGTTTTCCCTAAAATCTTTGCCTTTGCCATCTAGAATCAGTCGCTAGATTTCACTGATCTTCTCATCATTCTTCTGTGCTTCTTTGATTTCTCGCTCTAGGTAGGTTCCAACTCAATTGTGACTCCTCGCGTATTATTCAGAAATCCGAGACTCAACCTGTCAAACTCTTTGGCCAACTCATAGGGCATCGGACGAGCGACCATCAGATTGACTTGACTCTTCCTGCTCAAAGCATCTGCCACTACATTCGCTTTGCCTGGATGGTAGTGAATCTCCAACTCATAGTCTTTGATCAGCTCTAACCATCTTCGTTGCCTCATATTCAGCTCTGATTGAGTGAATATGTACTTCAGACTCTTGTGGTCTGTGTAAACATCACATTTCTGTCCATACAGATAGTGCCTCCATGTCTTCAGTGCGTGAACCACTGCTGCCAACTCTAGGTCATGGATTGGGTAATTCTTCTCATGAACCTTCAGCTGTCGGGACGAGTAAGCCACAACTCTTCCCTCCTGCATCAACACATAGGGGTGTAATCGGATCGAATACGGACGGATATCAATGAAATCATATTTGTTTTCATATTTTTATTCGGATTCGAATGCGAATACGGATAGCTTCGGATACGAATACAAATACGAATGTCCTTGAATACAAATACGGATAGTCGTGGGTCGAATACAGAACTAGTCGGACACGGATAACGTCGGTAACGAATATTTTTATCGGATATCGTGAAAGACACAATTCCAAACATATCATAGTTATAATCATTTCGCCCCTCCTTTAGTCCAAACATTTTTTGAAGATTATATGTGGACATATGCTACGCCTCCATAAAATTCTATGAATTTCTACAAGAATATATATAACATCAAGCACCCCACATGAAAATGATAAAAGTGAAGTATTGTTTATAATGAGACTTAGATGTTTATGGTGGTTTCACATGTAAATCACACAAATAAGTGGAAATCAAATGAAATAATCATTGACATCTTGTGGATTTTATGGTTCAAACATTTTTGAGGATGCTATATGGACATATGTTGCGCCTACACCAAATTTCATGAATTTTTTAGACTATTTGTGTATTATTAATTTCTTTCTGCAGAAAATCAACAAAAGGCATTTAAATCCATAAAATTCTCTAGTATCGACCGAAAATTGCAAATAAGTTACCAAGATTAATAAATATTTCATAAGAAGATAACCTCAAATACCTACATGAAAATGATAAAGTGAAATAAAGATTATGTTGAAACTAGGATACTTAAGCTCATGTCACGTGTAACTCACACAACAAGTGGAAGTGAAATGAAAATAATCACTGACATCTTATGAACTTTATGGCCCAAACATTTTTTAGAATTTTATGTGGACATATGTTACACCTCTGTCAAATTTCATGATTTTTTAGATTGTTTGTGAATTATTATTTTCTTTATATAGAAAATCATCAAAATGCAATTAAATCCATAAAATATTCTGATGTCGACCCAAAATAGCAAATAAGTTACCAAAACTAATAAACATCATCTCTACTAATCCTTAAGGATGGTGCGAGGGCGTCCACCGTGCCCTCGCCTGGCCCCGCGCATCCCGCAGCCCCCGCCCCGTGTGTCGCCCTCAGCTCCCCGAAAACCTACCGCGTCGTAGCCGCCGCCTCCGCACAATCCTCTGCCCGCTCGGCTGCGCAGCCTTGGCGCCGTGACCGCCGCCTCTGCTCCCACCTCAATCCCGTGCGCCCCCCGCGACATCCGCCTCCCCCTCGCGCGCAACCCCGCTTTGTGCCCATCCCCGGTGTCATCCCCCATCCATATGCAACCCCGCTCCGCCCGCGATGGGATCTGGGAGCATCAAGGCCACAACTACAGACGACCTCGACCACCCACGCGTTCTTCTCCGGGCCGAGGACGACGACAGGGAGGAGGGCGAGATCACCGACAGCGCCTGCGCTCCTGCCCCGCCCGCCACGCACCCGCTCGAGCACTCCTAGACCTTCTGGTTCGACAACTCGCAGAGCAAGTCCAAGCAGGCCACCTGGGGGAGCTCCATCCGCCCCATACACACCTTCTCCACCGTCGAGGAATTATGGGGGTGCATTCACTCTCTCCAGATTCTTGCTCTTCTCAGATTCATTCTCTCTAGATTCTTGCACTGTTAGTTGTACATAATTTGTTGCTACAACAACTATTGTGTTTCATCAATACCCTCAGGACATGGGTTTTGATTCCTGGGGCTATAATAAACCAATAGCTGATAAGGGATTTCTAGCCAACGATAGACCATTCTAGCAACCTTTCTAGCAACCATTAATTTGCCATGTGGAAAACCTCATGATCGGAGTCTATTTTGGTGGTAGCAGTAGCAGAGAACCAATAGAGCTGGAAGCGTGCAGTTCAGATAAAGGGGACCGACCAAGAGGCAACGTGCTATGCATTATTGATCCACATATCTATTATCACGACAAGAAAGAGTAACACAATAGTAAAAAAAGTTCCTCGGTTGTAGCTATTAGTATTTAGTAGCATTATATTTCGACTGCAGAGAGTTGTGATGAACTGTTGATCTATATAGCAAGAAAAAATGGGACTCTACTGTATATTTCATTTTAATTCTAACAGACAATAGATTCGAGGTACTTTGATAATTTGTTTTAGCGATGATTTGCTTTAGTTCCTTCGATCGGCTGGTTTACCATTTTATTACCTCACCTCACTCTGTCATGTAGCTAAAAATGGGAACTAACTGATATGATGATTTCTGATGGCTTGAGCAGGATGAAGTTTGTTGCTGCCTACCTACATGTTGCCCTCGCTGGGAACCCAGTCCCTCCGCTAAGAAATCATCATCATTTTTTGGCATGAACTGATATATTTGAAATGAACTTATTGTCTAAAAATTGTCTTGATTATTCATAATAAACAGTTAGAGATTCACCAGCACGTTGCACTTAGATCTTGTTCCAAAGCGTGCAGATTCACCAGCTGTGTCACTGTCTTTACTGAGTTTAGTATGACGTCTATGGAGCAGACTTCCTATTGAAATGGAAGTGTTGGATCAATCCCCTAAAAAAGACTGAAATTCACACCATCTTGCCACAAGCTCAAATTTCCTATGTTGAGTGAGGATTCTCCAAACTGAATTTCACTGTGTGCTTTATTTGGAGAGTCAGTACTATGAATGTGGTGACAGCAAGCAGTGGCCTCTTTTACATTAGATGTCCCCTATGCAGTTTGATTCCTAACATGCAAATGGTA
Source organism: Zea luxurians (assembly GCA_029449295.1). Taxonomy (NCBI): domain Eukaryota; kingdom Viridiplantae; phylum Streptophyta; class Magnoliopsida; order Poales; family Poaceae; genus Zea; species Zea luxurians. Next base: position 154,284,333 of record JAOPSE010000004.1, read on the forward strand.
GGCTATTTACATGACTGAGAATATAATTTTGATTTTTTTTGCAGAAAGTGCAACGTGTTGATTCTTTTTATATGTACTTCTGAATGCTTGGACCTGGTGTGACTACATAGCCTGGTATTCATTTCATAAATGATGGAAAGAAGATTGGGACGACATGTATATTTGATTCCCAGAACCCTTCCCTTTATGCAACTCAATGTTATGTCCTCATTCTCAGCTGGCCATGGACGCCGACCCAAGAAGAAGGTATTTCTGATAAAATTATAATCAATCTTTATAAGGACAAGTGCGTTAGTGCCCATGTTTTAGGGTGTGCCTGCAGATTTGTTTCTGTTTTTTTAGACTTTGCGTACTTGCCCCTGTTTTTTCAAACAAGTTGTTGTATGTCCCCTACTCTGTTTGTGGTAGTGGCGGCGCCATGCACGTAGATGGAAGGGGTGTCGAAGAAACTTTTCCGTTGATTTCAAGGAGTCGCAGGTCCGAGGCACATCGATTTTTTTCTGTTTTGTTTGTACTTTACAGGTTGCACAGTGCATGGTAGAGAATCGAGTACACCTGCAGTCCAAAATAATTTTGAAGTCTGTTTTGAGCAATACCTGCTATAGCATTTGGATGACATACAAAACGTGCTCAAGTTTAATCTTCTGTAAATTTTGATGCAATTTTTTGGTTGCCAATCTGGATGGGTTTAGCATAAGACTGATATTTTGTTCCATAAAGCAGAGTACCTCCAAATCATAGAAGACCAATTCATACAGAAGAAACATATAGGAGCCTACCAAGTTGTCAAATTGCCGTTGTCGCTTGTTCTTCTCACACCAACCCTACTATACCCCTCCACCATGGAGGGTCAGCAGTGAGGCATGTTCCCCTATCTCAGAACAATGATGGTGAGGTAAGATAAGATAGTTTAAGATTTTTAGTTGTCCTCTCAACAACTAAAGTTGGGCATGTCACCTGTGTAGTGTTCTACTGTTCTTGGTCTGTATTAATCGCAGATGCTCTGGCAGTAGATAGTTCACTCTTGACTCCTCCAACATTTTAAAATGTATAAATTAGGGTTTTTTTAGAAGATCACAAGGGTGGGAATAAGTTTTTATTTATCTTTTTTTAAAGGCCAGAGCATGGATATGGCATAAGGTGATGGTGATGCAGCTACGTCGATCATGAGTATGTCATCATGCTTATCTGCTTCGTCGATCATGAGTATATTCTGCTATTTCCACACAAGTTGATGGTGATGTAGCTACAAAGCTTGTGAGGTTTTCAAATATTCTAAAATCTGATCTCAACAATTAAAAGAGCTAACGATTCTACCAACATTTAGAGATCACAGTTCCATGGGAATTTTGTATGAAGATATTTCAAAGTTTTATAAAATGCTCCTATAATCTCTGTTTGGAAGAGTAATGAAGTAGCAGTGACTATTCAAAGATCCCAGTGACTCACTATGATCGAGCAAAACACCTGCTACCACATGATTATTCAAAGTTCTATCTGAGCTAGCTTGTGCTTCAATTTGATCTGTCCGTCCGTTCTCACGGTCCACACTTGTTGCTTGCGTCAAGATTAGGCCGAGATGATGTCGACGCTCATCACAGAGTGAGGAACTCGCCCCCCAGCAGGTGAGAACAATGCTCACAGTGATTTCATTCATGAACTTTCCTTAAGTAATAACTTCGAGTTTGTCGAGGCTGTTCTGAAATTGTTTTTGAAGGTAAATAATTTGTGCATTATTTGGACTGGTTTAAAATTGTGTTCAAAGGCATGTGGAGCCAATTGACATTGATGATGCAGGTTGATTATATGTAAAAAGCAAATTTCGGATGACATTGGTGGAGAGTGCTTATCTCTAAGACACATCTACTCATTCTTTGAATGGAAATCACATCCATGTTCTAGAAAGTCTATTTTTACTTCAAAAGTACTCCTTCTGTTCCAAATAAATTAGTGTTAGCATCTCTGCACTCTATTGCCCCCTTCCCCCTCATCGGTGTTTTTTATTGTTGCATATCAATTTTGTGGCTCAAATGCCCCCTTTGAAACATATAGCACCAAAATTATCCTAATTAATTAATTGGTTTCTAACTGGCTACTCTATTTGCAACAATGGGGATATATAACCTTACCATGTCTGTTTATCACAGTGCATCTTAGATTGCATCGTATTGTAATAGTTTTAGTTCCTTGACATACTGTTTGTGCAAACTTTATTTAAACCACCAGGTCCACCTCTTTTTCGCTTAGAAGAACTAGAAGAAATCACACACAAATCACTAATCAGTCAGTTTCATAAAAGGAAACGAACCAAGATACTATAGTAGAATACAAATCAGTTGACATGCTGAGTAGTGAGTTAGGTTTCAGAAACAGATGAGCAATCGTGACCAGCGAAACAGAACAACCAATAAAGGAATGTTGGTCAAATACAATAGTCCTCAACATACTCCAAAGAACAGACCCAGTGTTGGCGGCTCCTATATGAGTGGAGTCTGGAGAAGGAATAACCGAGGCAAACATTACCCCTGCATTTTTGCAGTGAGGCTACATCAAACCCAGGACAGTGTTGGCGGCTCCTATATGAGTGAAAACTGAAGTAGAGTACTTAACAGTTACATTTTGTTTTTTATTTTAGTTTATTTTTTGCACGGGGCACTATAAATGTCTGCAGATGACTTGAGCTGTCTACTGGGACCATTTCATGCAGAGACAAGCCACAAATAAGATTCAAACAAACAAGAAAATGGTCAATTATAATTGTTCTCAGGAAGCGGAAAGCGGTGTTATAAATCCAAACAAATTCATGAAACACAACATGCTTCCTGTGCTTGGCTGATTGTACCTTTTTAGTAAACTACTAATCTGCAATTTTTGTAGCTTATAAGTGTATAGAGAAAATTGGCCTTTTTCTGCTTTCCAAAAAATATTTTGGGAGCACAAAATATGCATGGTACAAGGCTACAAGCTGTCAACAGAATGACGTCTGAATTCTTCTCTTTGACCAATACCGTTGAGTTGAAAGATGTTGACAACAAAACTACAATTTAAACAGTTACTGATCAATTACTTAAAGTTAAAGGGGCAGAAAATGTTGTCCTAAGTTAACATATCCTGAACACTACAGTACATAAGAACCAGTTGAACTGAACCTGACACAACCAATAAGAAGGTCAGAAATAGGAACTGCTTGATGTACTTACGGTTGGGTATCTATGTAGCTGTCCCTGCCAAGTTGCCTAAAGAAAAGTTCCTGACCTTTCACATGCTGCCACATTGCCACAATGTACCTTAAGAGCTTTTCTATACTTCTATGATTTGTGTTTTCGAGATCTGAGTTATTTAAATGTTGTCTGCTATTTTGAATTTTTATATGAAGATCAAAGTTCTCAATTGATAAAGTAATTAATATAACAAGCGGACAACACATAGACAAACTAATTAATCGAGCATATAGACGAATAAGGAATCCTGAAACATTGACCGTGAAGAAAATTATTGTGCACATATGTACTCTTTCTCCAAAATTTGGCATTTAATCTTATTGCAACATACTTGTACAGAGGGGCGAGGGTTGTTCAGTGCTTTGACATGTGTGCAACTATTCAAGCACAATGGTTAGATGATATCCCCATTCATTTTAGATTATTACATTGTGGTGTTCGGCTTCTTCAGTCAAGCAGCAATCATGCAGCATGCCTTACTGTAGTGTAAGTTATTTACACCATCTTCAATTCTTCATACCATGCATCTATTGTTTCCTTTTAGTTTCAATCTATTTTTCTTGATGTTATCTATGTTTATCAGAAAATCTCAAGTTTTGTATATATTTTAGTTTTTATCACTGCACATGTTGTTGGACAAATTTATGGACTGGAGGATTATAGAGGACTAACAAGTGCTACTGGGTATGACTTTGGAGGCCTTCCTTCGTAAACATAATTTTAATTTTACATGTACAGATTTCATTGAAAATGCCTTCTATGACAGGAGATTCTCGAGCACCATTGAACTAAGAGATTCCAAATAGTTCTTTGGAGTCTATTGTTGATGTTGGCGGGGATAATCTAGCAGAGATTTGTCAGGTATAGAAGTTATTGTGCCTTTTATTCCATGGGCACCGCTATATGAACTGCATCTCCTGCTATATGATGTGTTGTTATGACATAATAGATTTTCTCATTAGTGTTCTACTTGACACCAGATTTTTTGTGCAACATGGGGGCTACATGAGGCAGCAACGATCCCATTCTTCTCGCATGCCACTTTACACAAGCTAAGGATAGCTTCTGGTCTCACTCATGGTTGTGGCAGGGAAAAGCCGAGTCAGTAGGGTTTGTCATGTAGCTGGAGTTATCTCAGACCGCATATTAGATGCAGTGATGACGTTAATGGAGGATGTTTACATTTACCGTGCAAGCAAGATGACTTATATTATGCCTTAGGACAATAAGTATTGTTTTCACTCTAATGAAATACTTGGTAAAAAGTCGTCTCTGTAGTTGTATATTTGACTGTGAATATTTGAACCCACTGTTACAATTGTTGCAAATTGAGGTTAGATTTTAGAGGCCAAATAATTCTGGTATCTGCAGAGTTGGGTAAGTGTCTAATCTGGTTTTGAGACTGCTTAACATATGACATTTTCATTTTTAGAAGATACATCTCTGCAAAATATAGGGGTAAGGTTAGGGATGGCAATGGGTACGGGTATGGGTAAATAACCGCAGATAATTATCAATTGGATATGGGAATGGTGGAATTTGGGGTACGGTTATGGATATAATAAGGTATTTGCGGGTTCAGTTGTGGATATAATAAGGTATCCGCTGATAATTTTTTCGTGGGTATGGATACCGTTACCCAATAGATATCTGACATATGGGCCAGCCAGATTCAATATATTATCATTAATTCTTATTTTTCAATTTTTATCCATGACATATTGTTTGGTGCTGAAATTATCATTTGATGCTGCTGGAATGATAATTATTTTGAAATGTGATAAAATTGTTGTTTAGTGTCGAATGCTAAAATTGTAGTGGGCAGATGGTTAACGGGCATCCACCGGAAGCGCACATCTGCCCCCGCTTCTTGCCCGGTCGTCCTGCGTCACGCGCGAAGTACACATCTGTATCTTCCTCACCCATTTATCGCCTGACAACTACATCACGTGCAAAGCGCACATCTATTTCTCCTCCCCGCTTGTGTCACGCAAGAAGCACACATTTGTTTTCCCCTCCTCCGATACCGAGTGTATGTCTACACTCGCTGACAGGCGACGAAGGGCTCATAATGATATCGTTAAAAAGTAGATTAGTGTATGTTTATCGACACATTTGTCTGTCATTAAAAATTCTAAATTGACTCTTTAGAAATAATTTGTGATATTGATAATGTTTGCCACACAGATTTTGTATATCGTAGTGATGTATATCATACTAAAAAAAATTACTCCGTCGCAACGCACGGGCACATACCTAGTATAAGAAAATAACCTCAACTCCACATGTGAAAATGATAAAGTGAATTATTGATTATGTTAAAATTTGGATACTTAAGGTGATTTCACATGTAACTCACGCAACAAGTGAAAGTGAATTGAAAGAAACACTGACAATCTTTAGATTTTATGGCCCAAACATTTTTGAGGATGCTATATGGGCATATATTATCCCTCCGTCAAATTTCATGATTTTCTGAGACTATTTGTGTATTATTATTATTTTGTCTACATAAAATTGTCAAAATGCAATTAAATTCATAAAATATTCCACTTTCGACCAAAAATTGCAAATAGGTTACCAGGACCAATAAAAATTATATAAGAACATAACCTCAAGTCCCCATATGAAAATGATAAAGTGAAGTATTGATTATGTTGAAACTTAGATATATAGGGCGATTTAACATGTAACTATCCGAATATCCGAAATCTGAAATCTAGTAAGATATCTGGGAAGATGTCCGGATATCCGAAATCTAAAATCCGGACAGGTATCCGAGAAGATATCCGGATATCCGAAATCCGACGGATATCACTCATCTCATATCCGTATCCGATATCCGAACTGTACTATCCGAATTCGAATCCGAAATCCGAAAATTCTGCGGATATCCGAAAAAAACTATCCAGCCGGATAATTAGCCTCTTCGGACGGTCGGATGCTCGGATAATATCCGTACCGTTTACACCCCTATCAACACACATCCCAAACCAGTGTAACAAGCATCGCAATACACCGAGAAGGGCTTGTGCACATCAGGCAAGACTAAGACAGGCGTTGTAGTCAACTTCTCTTTCAGCGCTTCGAAGGCCTCTTGACATTTCTGGGTCCACTTGAACTCGACCTTGTTGCCTAGCAAAGTTGTCATTGGTTTCGCAATCTTCGAAAACCCTTCAATGAATCACCGATAATATCCGGCCAATGCAATGAAGCTCTTGATTCCTCAGGCATCTGTTGGCGCTTTCCAGTTCAGAATGTCTGCCACTTTCTTCGAATCCACAGCCAATCCTTCTTTGTTGATTATGTGACCCAAGAACAGGACTTCACTGATCCAGAACTCTCACTTGCTTAACTTTGCATACAACTGGTGCTCTCGCAATCTCTGCAATACCATCCTCAAATGACTTGCATGTTCTTCTTCGCTTGGAGAATAAATCAGAATATCATCAATAAATACCACCACAAACTTATCAAGATAGTCCATGAATACACTGTTCATCAGATTCATGAAGAAGGCTGGTGCATTTGTTAGACCGAAAGACATCACCGTGAACTCATACAACCCATACTTAGTAATGAATGCCGTCTTCGAAATGTCTGAAGGTTGGATCCTGAGCTGATGATAACCTGACCTCAGATCTATCTTGGAGAACACGCTGGCTCCTCTCAACTGGTTGAACAGATCTTCTATTCTAGGCAAGGGGTACTTGTTCTTGATGGTGACCTCATTCAGAGCTCGATAATCGATACACATCCTTTTGGTGCCATCTTTCTTCTCCACGAATAGGACAGGGGCGGCCCAAGGCGAGGTGCTTCGCCGGATGTAACCTTTCTCTGACAACTCATTGATCTGCTTCTTAAGTTCAACCAACTCTGGTCCGGATATTCTGTAAGCTCTCTTAAAGATGGGGGCGGTTCCAGGAAGAAGCTCTATGGAAAATTCAACTTTCCGCTCTGGTGGCATACCTGGTAAGTCCTTTGGAAACACATCTGGGAACTCGGACACAACCTTGATAGCCTCAATTGGGTCTGCTTCACTGCTATCGACAACCATCTGATAACAACTTCCTTTTCGTGGCTTAGGCGGGACTAACTCGGTCACCACTTCCTCTCCTAGTGGGGACACCAACTTGATCGTCCTCTTATCACAACTGATAACTGCCTGGTACTTATGAAAGGGAAATGTGCCCTTGGGCCATTTCTAAGTATTTTGGTGATTGAGTGCCAACGCAAGTGCTTTTATGTTAATCTATGCAAAGTGGTGGACAAAGTGCAAATCAAGTCAAAAGGTATGTTTCTAGACTTAGTACATTGTTTTATGGACTAATGTATTGTGTCTAAGTGCTGGAAACAGGAGAAATCGAATTGGAAAAGAGATGGCTTTGTTCAGCCAAAGTTTGCGCAGTCTGGGTGCACCGGACTGTCCGGTGGTGCACCGGACAGTGTCCAGTGGGGCACCGGACAGTGTCCGGTGCGCCAGGCTGGCTCTGGCGAACTCGCTGCTCTCGGGACTTCGACGACGGTGTACGGTATAAATCACCGGACTGTCCAGTGGTGCACCGGACTGTCCAGTGAGCCGTTCATAGGCGAAGTCGTCGGTCTCGGGAAGCCATCATCGGCGTACGGCTATAATTCACCGGACTGTCCGATGAGGCACCGGACTGTCCGGTGAGCCAACGGTCTGCCGGGGCAACGGTCGGCCGAGGATTCCGCACGTGACGCATGGCCGAGCCAACGGTCACATTGGAGCACCGGACAGTGTCCGGTGCGCCAACGACTCTGAATCTCCAACGGTCGGCTTCGCCAAATAAGAAAACAAATCCACACCGGACAGTGTCGGGTGGTGCACCGGACTGTCCAGTGCGCCAGTCGACAGAAGGCAAGAATTGCCTTCCTACAATGCTCTCAAGGGCTCCTAGCTGCCTTGGGGCTATAAAAGGGACCCCTTGGCGCATGGAGAAGACATTTAAGCATTCTTTGAGCATAGTTGATCACTCACACTTCGTTCTTGCGTACTTGTTCGATATTCTTAGTGATTTGAGCTCCGTTCTAGTGAGAAACTTGTGATAGTCTCTTGAGCTCAAGTCTGGGTCTTGTGTGTGCATTTTTGTTGTGATCTTTGTGTCTTGTGTGAGTTGCTCATCCCTCCCTTACTCCATGCTTCTTTGTGAACTTCAAGTGTAAGGGCGAGAGACTCCAAGTTGTGGAGATTCCTCGCGAACGGGATATAGAAAAGCAAAGCAAAACACCGTGGTATTCAAGTGGGTCTTTGGACCGCTTGAGAGGGGTTGATTGCAACCCTCGTCCGTTGGGACGCCACAACGTGGAAGTAGACAAGTTTTGTACTTGGCCGAACCATGGGATAAACCATTGTGTCTACCTATGTTGATCTTCTTGTGGTTATTGTGTTTTGCTAAGACTCCTATCTAGCCACTTGGCTTTATTGCGCTAACTCCTAACAAAGTTTTGTGGCATTAAGTTTCAAGTTTTATAGGATCACCTATTCACCCCCCCTCTAGGTGCTCTCAATTGGTATCGGAGCCGTTATCTTCACGAAGGGACTAATCGCCCGAAGAGATGGATCCTAAGGGGAAGGGAATTGTGATCAACGATAAGGAGAAGGAGTCCTTCGTCAACAAGCCGAAGGATGACAAGCCTACCGACTTAGGCTCGGGCCACAAACGCAAAGATGGGAAGAAGAAGAAGACGAGACGCATCAAGGAGATCGTCTACTACGACGACAGCGATGAGTCCACTTCTTCCCAAAAGGATGACTACGACTACGAGAAAAAGAAAACGGTCAATTCAAACTTTTCTTTCGATTACTCTCGTATTCCGCAGAGTTCAAATGCACATTTGCTTTCCATCCCTCTTGGCAAACCTCCACACTTTGATGGGGAGGACTACGGATTTTGGAGTCACAAAATGCTTAGTCACTTGTTCTCTCTCCATCCAAGCATATGGGAGATTGTTGAGAGTGGAATGAAATTTGATAGCTGGATAGTCCCATGTTTATAAATGAACAAATCCATAAAAATGCATAAGCTACTACTGTTCTCTTAGCATCTTTGTGCAGGGAAGAGTACAATAAGGTGAGCGGCTTGGACAATGCCAAGCAGATCTTGGACACCCTCAGGATCTCACATGAGGGGAACGACGTCTCCATGCTCACCAAGATGGAGTTGGTGGAGGGCGAGCTTGGAAGATTTGCAATGATAAGGGGAGAGGAGCCAACCCAAACATACAACCAGCTCAAGACCCTCATCAACAAGATAAGGAGCTACGGAAGCACGTGATGGACGGACCACGACGTTGTCCGCCTAATGCTAAGGTCCTTTACTGTACTTGATCCACATATGGTGAACAATATTCGTGAAAATCCTAGGTACACCAAGATGTCGCCCGAAGAAGTTCTTGGTGTAAGGAAAATGGACCCCGGGCCATTTGGCTAATTGAGTTTTGGTGTTTGATGAACAACACAATCAGTGAACTAATAAGTTTTCTAGTGTTTGTAGTTCACAGGATGCGAAGAGAATTGGACCAAGGCAATGAGGATGCAACACCTCAAAAGAAGACATAAAAAGATGCATAGGAGTCCAATACTCAAGAACAAAGAAGCCCGAAGGAATCAGCAAAGACATCCAAGAAAAGGGCTGTCAGCCAGCGCCTGGTGGCGCACCGGACATTGGTGTCCGATGTGCACCGGACTGTCAGGTGAGGAACCGGACAGTCTGCGCAGAGAGGCCGCAGACAGGCGCTCTCTGGCTGTAGCACCGGACTGTCCGGTGTGCACCGGACTGTCCGGTGTGCCAACCGGCAGACGGCAACGGTCGAATCCAACGGTCGGATCCAACGGTCGACTGCTACAGGCGCCAACGGTCGGCTGACGTGGCGGCACCGGACATCTACTGTGCACTGTCCGGTGTGCACCGGACTGTCCGGTGCACCCGACGACAGAAAGCTGCTGCTTTCTGTCCAACGGCTAGTTGAGGGTGTGGAGGCTATAAATACCACCCCAACCGGCCATTCTCAAGTGTGAGAGCCCAAGCAACATACCAATACACATATTGCATATTTCCAAGAGCTCAAACACCCAAGTGCTTAATAGAATCACTCGGTGATTAGCGTAGGTGCTTTGCGAAGTGCTTAGGTTAGTTAGACCGCTTTAGCGCTTGCTCTAGGTGAATCCTAGTTAGTTGAGTGAGTTTTGTAAAACCACACAACCCCTCGGTTCTTGCGCGAGCCGTTGTAATTGTACCGAGTGGGGCGAGAGTCTTGCGAGACCGTGACAACCGCGTTTGTGTCACGGCCGCCACCGTGTACTGGAGGGAACGAGGCCCGCGGCGTTTCGGCCGGAAGCTCAATAGTGGAGACGGCGGGGAGCGTCCGAGAGGAGCCGGAAGCGGAGCACCACTTGCGCATGGAGAAGGCCCGCGGCTCTCTACGGAGTTACTCGACCGTGGTGCTTGGCCCTCGTGTGGGCTTCCCTTTGCATAGGGGCACCAACGAGGATTAGTCGGGACCTTGCGCGGTTCCGGATACCTCGGTAAAAATACCGGCGTCATCCACGAGAGTTTGCTTCTCTACTTAGCTCTTTACATTCCGCATTTATATTAAGCATTTAAGTTTCAATCTTGTAGTCATACTTATTTAGTATAGATTGAAACTTAGCCTTTTGCGGTAGAGATAGCAACACTTAGACAAAACCTAGTTTGCACATTCTAGTTTTGATTATTTGCATAGGTTTTGCTCTAGGGATTTAATTGTGGCCTAGTTTAGTAAAAGTTTTAGAAGTCCTAATTCACCCCCCCCCCTCTTAGGCGTCACCCGTTTCCTACAAGTGGTATCAGAGCCGGTTTGGCTCATTTGAAACGTTTTAGCTTCACCGCTAAAAGAGCTGACGCTTTTTAGAGGAAGGGATGGATACCCATAGGCCACCACACTTCGACGGCACTAACTTCCCATATTATAGTGCTAGAATGGCTTGTTACCTAGAGGCCGTTGATCTAGGTGTTTGGAGAATCACTCGTGACGGGATGAAACCCCTCAAGAATCCCGAGAAACCCACCACGAGTGAGGAAAAAGAAATTCATTTAAATGCTAGAGCCAAAAATTGCTTGTATGAATCTCTGAGCATGGATATTTTTAATCAAGTATTTACCTTGAAAACTGCTAATGAGATTTGGCTAAAATTGCATGAGCTCCATGACGGCACATCCAATGTCCGTGAGCAAAAACATTGCCTAGTCTTAAATGAGTATAATTCTTTTGCCATGAAAAATGATGAGCTTGTTAGAGACATGTATTCTCGTTTGAATCTAATTATCAATGAGCTCAATTCTATTGGCATTAATAAGCTAGGTGATGCGGACATTGTGAGGAAGATTATCTCCCTGCTACCACAACAAAGATATGGGAGCATCATCACCATCCTTCACAACATGGAGGACTTGAGCAACATGACCCCGACCATTGTGATTGGGAAAATCGCGGCCTTTGAGATGTCGCGTAAAATGAGTCGGGGAGAGGAGCCAACTTCCTCAAGACCATATGCTTTTGCATGTGATGAAAGGAAGGGCAAAAAGAAGGCTCCTACTCCAAGTTCCTCAAGTGAAGAAGAGGAAGAAGAAGGAAGTGATGATGATGAAGATAATCAACCATGCACATCATCCTCCGAGGACGAAGAAACAATCCGACGCATCGGAAAGGTAATGAGGATGATCCGCAAGATTAATCTAATGGGTGTGCCCCTGCAGGTCGAGGATCTTCTCTTTAACATTGACAGGAAAAAGCAAAGGAAGAGAGGATGCTTCGCATGTGGGGAGAAGGGCCACTTCAGGGACAACTGTCCAAATATGGCCAAGCCCAAAAAGGAGAGGAGCAAAGGCCAGGCGTTAACTAGTGTTAGAACTTGGGATGATTCTTCAAGTGAAGATGAACCTCCAAGGATGCGCAGCCACCGGTCCTCGTCACGATCATCACGGTCATCACACAAATGCCTTATGGCAAGAGGTAACAAAAGCATTCCATCCTCTAGTGATGAAAGTAGTAGTGATGATGAAGGTGAGGGAAAGGCCTCTCTAGAAGAGCTTGCGGAAGCCGTAAAATTTTTCCAGGATGTTTGCACTAAGCAAAAAGCTCAACTTAAAACTTTGAAAAATAAGTTGATTAGCTCTCAAAATGATTACAAAAGTTTGCTAGAAAAATTTGAAACTTTTGCAAACTTAAATAGTGAGCTATCAACTAAAATTGAGCTATTAGAATCTAGTGCTCCATCCACTGCTACCGATGATAGCCTTATTAAAAAGAATGAAAAACTTAAGGCTAAGTTAGCTAGCTCCCAAGAAGCCATTGAAAATTTGCTAGAGAAAATGGAAATTCTTAGCATACACAATAATGAGCTAACTACTAAGCTAGAAAACATTGGTAGCACCCCAGCAGCATCTTTAGTTGAAATACCTGAAAAAATTAAGAAAGATGCTTCTACTTCATGCTTTGATTTAATTGATGATTCTAACCCCTGCAACCAAGTCGTTGTTGAGAATATTGTTGTAGAGACATGCACGGATGAGGTTGCAAAGGAAAATGAACAATTAAAGCAAGAAGTGGCTCGCCTTGGCAAGGCTTTGTATGACAAGAAAGGCAAAGCCAAACAAATCCGACCTCCACAGGATAACACCACTGCGGGAGTGAACAAGCCTGTAGAGGGAGAAACTGTGATTTGTAGGCTATGCCACAAGGAAGGCCACAAGTCTTTCCAATGCAAGGCGATGACCGGGGATAAACAAAGGCAAAAGCCATCAAGCAAAATCTCCAACACCTACATCAAAAAGGTGAACAAAAAGGATGCTACACCATATTTGATCAAGAAGAAAAAGAACGGAAAGGTGATAGCAATCAAGGCCAACAAGAAAACCAACAAAGGAAAAGGGGCCAAACGCATCTGGGTGCCAAAGGAGATAATTTCAACCATGAAAAGCACCAAGAAGGTTTGGATCCCGAAAGGGAAGTGAGTGGACCGAAGGTCTTCGGGAAATTTGGAGACTTGGCAAAATTGGGATGTATATCATGGGATACATCATATTGGATCAAGTTTATTGCCAAGTGGGGTAGTGAAAATTTTGGACCCAAATTTCCCACCCATGACTAAGGTAACTAGTTTTATTGTATTTCTCATTTTTAGATATGCGTATCTATTTATCTTTTATCTAGTTTACCTTTCTTGCCTAGTATTACATTTGTTATGTACTTTTGTTTAAAATCATGCATACTAGGTAAATCATATGGTAGGATTGCTTGTTCTTAATTCATACACTTAAGCAAACCTACATGGCTTAAAATGTTCATTTAAGCACGGCACATAGCTTCTATATCACTCCATAGTAAATGATGCATCTATTGAAAATTTACAATTCCTACAAGTTGTATCATTTAACTTATATGTGCCAAAGTTTGGATTATGGATAATTTGCCCCTCTTGATATCAAATCAAAGTGCATGTCTCCTACAAGTATTCAAAACTTGTATGCACACCTTTAGGGGGAGGTTACTCTATAATCTAACACCTTGAGACTAACACCTTTTCAAGTCTATTTCATGTGATAGTCTCATTGTAAGGAAAATGAAGTCCCCGGAGAAAGACAACAATCTTCCACTGCAAAATCTCCAAGAACTCTCATGTCTCTCAGCTCGCCATTGATCTTCAATTGGTATCTTGTGAGACTACATTCAGTATCATTTACATGTCTTCTCCAATATTTGATTAGACTATATTTCATATCATATGCTTCCATGTTGCAAAAATGCATAAGTAGTTAACTCATATTCTGTTACCTATGCATAAGGGAAGTTAGTCTTTTCAAATCATGTCTTGCACCTCTAATTTTCACATGACTTTTCCTAAGTAGAGGATCTCTGTCAGGGGGAGTATTTCTTCATCTCTAAAGGGGGAGAAAAACTCTTTCTAAAGGAGAATACTCATTTAGGGGGAGTAATCTTTTGAGGAACTCCTACAAGTGGTATCATTCATGGCTTAATTTAATATCCTTCTAGTGATATCATTTGATACAATTCTTGATGAGGGCAAGCTTTTATTTACTTCCAACATGCTTTTAATGTCTTCCTTTTCGGTGGTTGATGCCAAAGGGGGAGAAGTTTAGGGACCAAAGCAATGAAAACTATATCAAACACCAAACACCACCAATTTAAAATTTTATATCTACAAATGGCTTTTCAAGTGGTCTTGGTTATTTGGTCCAAAAATAGGAAGTAAGTGAATTATGGAGTTAGGGGGAGGCTTAAGTCCATAATATCACATTGTGGGGACAATCATGCATCTTAGCAAGTAGATTGCATATTTTCACTCAAATACTTGTATTATTTGCTTGCTTTGGTTGTGTTGTCATCAATCACCAAAAAGGGGGAGATTGTAAGGAAAATGGACCCCGGGCCATTTGGCTAATTGAGTTTTGGTGTTTGATGAACAACACAATCAGTGAACTAATAAGTTTTCTAGTGTTTGTAGTTCACAGGATGCGAAGAGAATTGGACCAAGGCAATGAGGATGCAACACCTCAAAAGAAGACATAAAAAGATGCATAGGAGTCCAATACTCAAGAACAAAGAAGCCCGAAGGAATCAGCGAAGACATCCAAGAAAAGGGCTGTCAGCCAGCGCCTGGTGGCGCACCAGACATTGGTGTCCGGTGTGCACCGGACTGTCCGGTGAGGAACCGGACAGTCTGCGCAGAGAGGCCGCAGACAGGCGCTCTCTGGCTGTAGCACCGGACTGTCCGGTGTGCACCGGACTGTCCGGTGTGCCAACCGGCAGACGACAACGGTCGAATCCAACGGTCGACTGCTACAGGCGCCAACGGTCGGCTGACGTGGTGGCACCGGACATCTACTGTGCACTGTCCGGTGTGCACCGGACTGTCCGGTGCACCCGACGACAGAAAGCTGCTGCTTTCTGTCCAACGGCTAGTTGAGGGTGTGGAGGCTATAAATACCACCCCAACCGGCCATTCTCAAGTGTGAGAGCCCAAGCAACATACCAATACACATATTGCATATTTCCAAGAGCTCAAACACCCAAGTGCTTAATAGAATCACTCGGTGATTAGCGTAGGTGCTTTGCGAAGTGCTTAGGTTAGTTAGACCGCTTTAGCGCTTGCTCTAGGTGAATCCTAGTTAGTTGAGTGAGTTTTGTAAAACCACACAACCCCTCGGTTCTTGCGCGAGCCGTTGTAATTGTACCGAGTGGGGCGAGAGTCTTGCGAGACCGTGACAACCGCGTTTGTGTCACGGCCACCACCGTGTACCGGAAGGAACGAGGCCCGCGGCGTTTCGGCCGGAAGCTCGATAGTGGAGACGGCGGGGAGCGTCCGAGAGGAGCCAGAAGCGGAGCACCACTTGCGCGTGGAGAAGGCCCGCGGCTCTCTACGGAGTTACTCGACCGTGGTGCTTGGCCCTCGCGTGGGCTTCCCTTTGCGTAGGGGCACCAACGAGGATTAGTCGGGACCTTGCGCGGTTCCGGATACCTCGGTAAAAATACCGGCGTCATCCACGAGAGTTTGCTTCTCTACTTAGCTCTTTACATTCCGCATTTATATTAAGCATTTAAGTTTCAATCTTGTAGTCATACTTATTTAGTATAGATTGAAACTTAGCCTTTTGCGGTAGAGATAGCAACACTTAGACAAAACCTAGTTTGCACATTCTAGTTTTGATTATTTGCATAGGTTTTGCTCTAGGGATTTAATTGTGGCCTAGTTTAGTAAAAGTTTTAGAAGTCCTAATTCACCCCCCCTCTTAGGCGTCACCCGTTTCCTACACTTGGAAAGTTCGTAAGCGGGCGAATGATGATCAAGGAGGCGAGATACGTGGACGACGCGTTGAATGGTCCAATCAATGAGCCTCAACCCGTTGCTCTCAAGGCAACGAGGAGCAAGGAGGCGCTACCTAGCAAGGTGGCGCAAGTTGAGGCGGTAGGGCTCAATGATGAAGAGATGGCCCTCATCATCAAGCGCTTCAAGACGGCGCTAAAGAGTCGCAAGGGACAACCAAGCAAGACCAAGACAAAGGGGAAGCACTCATGCTTCAAATGTGGTAAGATTGGTCATTTTATTGCTAACTGTCCCGATAATGATAGTGACCAGGAAAAAGGGAACAAAAGGGAAAAGAAGAAGAATTACAAGAAGGCCAAGGGCGAGGCACATCTCGAAAAGGAGTGGGATTCGGATTGCTCCTCTTCTGACTCCGACAATGAAGGACTCGCCGCCATCGCCTTCAACAAGTCATCCCTCTTCCCAAACGAGCATCACACATGCCTTATGGTGAAGGAGAAGAAGGTATGCACTCGGAATACCACTTATACTTCTTCAAGTGATGAGGAGTCTAGTGATGACGATGAAATAGACTATTCTAGTTTATTTAAAGGTTTAGATAGAAATAAAATTGATAAAATCAATGAATTGATTGATGCTTTAAATGATAAGAATAGGTTATTAGAAAAGCAAGAGGATCTTTTGTACGAAGAACATGATAAGTTTGTAGAGGCTCAAAAATCCCTTGCTTTAGAAATTAAAAGGAATGAAATGCTTTCTAGTGAATTGTCTACATGTCATGACTCTATTTCTAGCTTAAAGAGAATAAATGATGATTTGAATGCTAAGTTAGAAATAGCTAGTAAATCAACATCTCGTGTAGAAATTGTTGTAATTTGCAATAGGTGTAAAGATTTTAATATTGATGCTTGTAGCGAACACCTTGCTTCAATTTCTAAGTTGAATAATGAATTGGCTAGTCTTAATGCCCAACTTAAGACTAGCAAAAGTGAATTTGATAAGTTAAAATTTGCAAGGGATGCCTACACGATTGGTAGACACCCCTCAATTAAGGATGGACTTGGCTTCAAGAGGGAAGCCAAGAACTTAACAAGCCATAAGGCTCCCATCTCTGCCAAGGAGAAAGGGAAGGCCCCTATGGCTAGTAGTGCTAAAAAGAACCATGCTTTCATGTATCATGATAGGAGACATTCTAGGAATGCCTATAAAAGTTATGATTCTCATGCCATGTTTGCTTCTAGTTCTTCCTATATGCATGGTAGAGATATGCCTAGGAGAAATGTTGTTAATGTTCCTAGGAAAATTAATGAACCTTCTACAATTTATCATGCGTGCAATGCTTCCTTTGCTATTTGTAGAAAGGATAAGAAGATAATTGCTAGGAAGTTAGGGGCCAAATGTAAGGGAGACAAAACTTGCATTTGGGTCCCTAAGACTATTGTAACTAACCTTGTAGGACCCAACAAGAGTTGGGTACCTAAGACCCAAGCCTAAATTTGCCTTGCAGGTTTATGCATCCGGGGGTTCAAGCTGGATTATCGACAGCGGATGCACAAACCACATGACGGGGGAGAAGAAGATGTTCACCTCCTACGTCAAGAACAAGGATTCCCAAGATTCAATCATATTCGGTGATGGGAACCAAGGTAAGGTAAAAGGGTTAGGGAAGATTGCTATTTCATCCGAGCACTCTATTTCTAATGTGTTTTTAGTTGAGTCGCTTAGATATAATCTGTTATCCGTTAGTCAACTTTGTAATATGGGATATAATTGTCTATTCACAAATGTAGATGTGTCTGTCTTTAGAAGGTGTGATGGTTCACTAGCTTTTAAGGGTGTACTAGACGGCAAACTTTATTTAGTTGATTTTGCAAAAGAGGAGGCCGGTCCAGATGCATGCTTAATTGCTAAGACTTGCATGGGCTGGCTGTGGCATCGCCGTTTAGCACATGTGGGGATGAAGAACCTTCACAAGCTTCTAAAGGGAGAACACGTGATAGGTCTAACTAATGTGCATTTCGAAAAAGATAGACCTTGTGCAGCTTGTCAAGCAGGCAAACAAGTGGGAAGCTCTCATCACACCAAAAATGTGATGACCACATCAAGACCTTTGGAGATGCTTCACATGGACCTCTTCGGACCCGTCGCCTATCTAAGTATAGGAGGAAGTAAGTATGGTCTTGTTATAGTTGATGATTTTTCCCGCTTCACTTGGGTATTCTTTTTGCAGGATAAATCTGAAACCCAAGGGACCCTCAAGCGCTTCCTAAGGAGAGCTCAAAATGAGTTTGAGCTCAAGGTGAAGAAGATAAGGAGCGACAACGGGTCCGAGTTCAAGAATCTTCAAGTGGAGGAGTACCTTGAGGAGGAAGGGATCAAGCACGAATTCTCCGCTCCCTACACACCACAGCAAATGGTGTGGTAGAGAGGAAGAATAGGACGCTCATCGATATGGCGAGGACGATGCTTGGAGAGTTCAAGACCCCCGAGCGCTTTTGGTCGGAAGCCGTGAACACGGCTTGCCACGCCATCAACCGGGTTTACCTTCACCGCCTCCTCAAGAAGAATGCGTATGAGCTTCTAACCGGTAACAAACCCAATGTGTCTTACTTTCGTGTATTTGGGAGCAAGTGTTATATTCTTGTGAAGAAAGGTAGAACTTCTAAATTTGCTCCCAAAGCTGTAGAAGGGTTTTTATTAGGTTATGACTCAAATACAAAGGCGTATAGGGTCTTCAACAAATCATCGGGTTTGGTTGAAGTCTCTAGCGACGTTGTATTTGATGAGACTAATGGCTCTCCAAGAGAGCAAGTTGTTGATCTTGATGATGTAGATGAAGAAGACGTTCCAACAGCCGCAATGCGCACCATGGCGATTGGCGATGTGCGACCACAGGAACAATTGGAGCAAGATCAACCTTCTTCCTCAACAATGGTGCATACCCCAACTCAAGACGATGAATAGGTTAATCAGGAGGAGGCGTGTGGTCAAGGGGGAGCACAAGATGATCATGTGAGGGAGGAAGAAGCACAACCGGCACCTCCAACCCAAGTTCGAGCGACGATTCAAAGGAATCATCCCGTCGACCAAATTTTGGGTGATATTAGCAAGGGAGTAACTACTCGTTCTAGATTGGTGAATTTTTGTGAGCATTACTCTTTTGTCTCTTCTATTGAGCCTTTTAGGGTAGAAGAGGCCTTGCTAGATCCGGACTGGGTGTTGGCCATGCAGGAAGAGCTCAATAATTTCAGGAGGAATAAAGTTTGGACACTGGTGCCTTGTCCCAAGCAAAACGTTGTGGGAACCAAGTGGGTGTTCCGCAACAAACAGGACAAGAATGGGGTGGTGACAAGGAACAAGGCTTGACTTGTGGCAAAAGGTTATGCCCAAGTCGCAGATTTAGACTTTGAGGAGACTTTCGCTCCTGTGGCTAGGCTAGAATCAATTCGTATTTTGCTAGCATATGCCGCTCACCATTCTTTCAGGTTGTTCCAAATGGATGTGAAGAGCGCTTTCCTCAACGGGCCGATCAAGGAGGAGGTGTACGTGGAGCAACCCCCTGGCTTCGAGGATGAACGGTACCCCGACCACGTGTGTAAGCTCTCTAAGGCGCTCTATGGACATAAGCAAGCCCCAAGAGCATGGTATGAATGTCTTAGAGACTTTTTAATTGCTAATGCTTTTAAGGTTGGGAAAGCCGATCCAACTCTTTTCACTAAGACTTGTGATGGTGATTTGTTTGTGTGCCAAATTTATGTCGATGACATAATATTTGGTTCTACTAACCAAAAGTCTTGTGAAGAGTTTAGCAGGGTGATGACGCAGAAATTCGAGATGTCGATGATGGGCGAGTTGAACTACTTCCTTGGGTTCCAAGTGAAGCAACTCAAGGATGGTACCTTCATCTCCCAAACGAAGTACACGCAAGACTTGCTAAAGCGGTTTGGGATGAAGGACGCCAAGCCCGCAAAGACTCCGATGGGAACCGACGGACACACCGACCTCAACAAAGGAGGTAAGTCCGTTGATCAAAAGGCATACCGGTCAATGATAGTGTCTTTACTTTATTTATGTGCTAGTAGACCGGATATTATGCTTAGCGTATGCATGTGTGCTAGATTTCAATCCGATCCAAGGGAGTGTCACTTAGTGGCCGTGAAGAGAATTCTTAGATATTTAGTCGCTACGCCTTGCTTCCGGATCTGGTATCCAAAGGGGTCTAACTTTGACTTAATTGGATATTCAGACTCCGACTATGCTGGATGTAAGGTCGATAGGAAGAGTACATCGGGGACGTGCCAATTCTTAGGAAGGTCCCTGGTGTCATGGAACTCTAAGAAACAAACTTCCGTTGCCCTATCCACCGCTGAGGCCGAGTACGTTGCCGCAGGACAGTGTTGCGCGC
The DNA here is from genome assembly GCA_029449295.1 of Zea luxurians. Lineage (NCBI taxonomy): Eukaryota > Viridiplantae > Streptophyta > Magnoliopsida > Poales > Poaceae > Zea > Zea luxurians. The sequence continues at coordinate 154,304,806 of JAOPSE010000004.1, forward strand.
AACTACTTTGGATGAGGCAAACCCTCCGGGACTTTGGCTACAATCTGAGCAAAGTCCCACTCCTATGTGACAATGAGAGTGCTAGCCGAGCCAACGGTCACATTGGAGCACCGGACAGTGTCTGGTGCGCCAACGGCTCTGAATCTCCAACGGTCGACTTCGCCAAATAAGGAAACAAATCCGCACCAGACAGTGTCCGGTGGTGCACCGGACTGTCCGGTGCGCCAGTCGACAGAAGGCAAGAATTGCCTTCCTACAATGCTCTCAACGGCTCCTAGCTGCCTTGGGGCTATAAAAGGGACCCCTTGGCGCATGGAGAAGACATTCAAGCATTCTTTGAGCATAGTTGATCACTCACACTTCGTTCTTGCGCACTTGTTCGACATTCTTAGTGATTTGAGCTCCGTTCTAGTGAGAAACTCGTGATAGTCTCTTGAGCTCAAGTCTGGGTCTTCTGTGTGCATTTTTGTTGTGATCTTTGTGTCTTGTGTGAGTTGCTCATCCCTCCCTTACTCTGTGCTTCTTTGTGAACTTCAAGTGTAAGGGCGAGAGACTCCAAGTTGTGGAGATTCCTCGTGAACGGGATATAGAAAAGCAAAGCAAAACACTGTGGTATTCAAGTGGGTCTTTGGACCGCTTGAGAGGGGTTGATTGCAACTCTCGTCCGTTGGGACGCCACAACGTGGAAGTAGGCAAGTTTTGTACTTGGCCGAACCACGAGATAAACCACTATGTCTACCTGTGTTGATCTTCTTGTGGTTATTGTGTTTTGCTAAGACTCCTATCTAGCCACTTGGCTTTATTGCGCTAACTCCTAACCAAGTTTTGTGGCATTAAGTTTCAAGTTTTACAGGATCACCTATTCACCCCCCCTCTAGGTGCTCTCAACTTATCTAACCAATTCATCCCTAGGATGACATCTATTCCCTAAGTACCCATTACTATGAGGTTAGTGGGGAACACTATCCCCCTTATTTCCACACTTACATTCAAGCAAATGCTATCCGCTCGAATTCTACCACCAGCTGAGTCAATTTGAATGAGGGTTGACATGGTAGTAATTGGAAGATTATGTGCTTCTCCCCATGATGCAGTAATGAATGAATGCGTTGCTCTAGTACAAATAACACTTCTGCAATATGGGAGTCGACTGGAAACATACCTACTATCATGCCGAGGGTCTCCTGAACTGCTTCGGTCTCCAAGTGGTTCAGTCTCCCATGATTATAGCACGGCTGAGAGCGGTTGCCTGCGCCAGGCTGAGACGCATTCTGCTTCGCTGGGGCATTGGGGCCTGACTGCTGCTGGGCTGCCTTCTTCGGACATTGCATCACCCAATGGCCTTGCTCTCCACAGTGGAAACATGCTCTATTTCCAACCTGAGCTGGTGCTGCCTGACTGTTCTGCTGGTTTGCTGGGGCAGGAAGATGAGGTGCCGGCTGATTCTGCCTCTGGAACTGACCTCCTCCTGACTGATTATTCTGGCGATTCTGATGCTGATGCTGAGGATACTGCCTTTGAAACTGCTGATGCTGGGGTGGACGTTGGTTCTGCCTGAACTGCTGAGGTTGATTGCCTGAGAAACGAAGACGATTGCTGCTTTTAGGCTGGGGTCCACTAATCTTGCGCTTGCGATCCTCCATCTCCTTACGCTTCCTCTCTGTCATGATTACTCTGTCAATCAGGTGCTGGAATGTCGGGAAGGTATGATTCATCAGCTGATACTGTAGAGGGTCAACCAAGCCTCTCAGGAAACGATACTGTCTCTTGGCGTCGGTGTTGACATCTTCAGGAGCATAGCGAGACAGCTGCAGAAACCTGTCACGGTACTCACTGAGTCACTGATAGACGATGACCCTTGCTTGAGGGTTAGGAACTCCTCCTTCTTCACTGTCATCAGACCTGCAGGAACATGGTACTGATGAAAGCTACCTCTGAACTCTTCCCAGGTGATGGTGTCGGGGTTGGCATGGGTGGCGAGATAAGACTCCCACCATGACTGAGCTGCTCCTCTCAACAGACGGGGACCATACAGAACTTTCTCCCTGTCATCACACTGAGCGGTATGCAACTCCCGTTCCACAGTGCGCAGCCAGTCTTCAGCATCCATGGGGTCAGAAGAATGAGCAAACGTTGGGGGATGACCTCTCATGAATTCAGCACGCTTGTCCCTAGGCATCTGAGGCATCTGAGGCTGAGGTGGTGGCTGTTGTTGCTGCTGCTGCTGAATGGCGGCCAGAGTCTGACCAATGGCTTGAACTGCCTGAGTCTGCATCAGGAGCATCTACTCGATGGACATCAGGGGCGGGGGCAGCAATTGCTGTTGCTGGGTGCCTCATCCTGCTGAGCTGCCTGCTCCTGTTGAGCACGCCTTTCTCCTCTACGCCTGTTTTCTGACATCTGCAGAATGCAACCACACATCAGAACTGATCTTGCAAATCTTGCAGCATAAGAAAAGAGTATAGAATTCTTCAACAACACTGAACAGATGAACATCTTCACTGATCTCCAACACAGACCAACACAGCTTCTCAGAGAAAGAGGAAAGTGGAATAAAAGGCTTCCCAACTAAATAACTAACTCCATTAACATATAACAGGTAAACCAAAATGCAGGGGATACCCACATTCTGGTGACAGTCATTACAAAGATCCAAATCAAACATAGTTCATCATAACAAGCATAAATGCACAGGATATAGCAAACTACCCTGTCTAACTAAGACTAACTAAAAGCGAGACTAACGCTAGGACTGTAGCTTCTACGTATATATTTCGTATTAATTACAAGATCTGACTCTGACGATCTATGGTTCTAAATTTATCTTTGTCTTGCAGTCGGGGTTGCCATAAGACTGGTGTCCACGCCGAGGTGAGTGGTACGGGTGCTGAGTCCCGACGGGAGCGGGGGAACCATCATCCAGGTGACGACATTCCGCGCGCTCAGCCCGCAGTTGGGCGATCTCAGCACGAGCCCTACTCAGCTCGTCTAATGCATGGTCCAGCTCTGTGTTTAGCACGGCGGCTAGGTTGACTGTGCTGCTCAACCTAGGATTGTCCTCACCGACAGGTGAAACAATCACGCCTCCTGTGCTGCCAGATGGACGACGGGGGTAATACTTCAGGTTGAGACCATCAGCTACCCCACCGAGAACTGAGCAGTAGTGCGAAAGCGCACGCCATGCAGCATCTTGCATGGCCGCCTCAGCTGAGTCCCGCTCAGAGATGGAATAGTGCTCCGAGCAGACCTCAGCACCCCAGAGACTGTTCTCCGGACGGCGCACCAAGCAGTTCGCCTCCCAGCGGTCCGGGTAGACCTCGCGACTATGCTGGTAGACCACACAGCGATACTCGATGGACCAAGTACGCCGGTCAAGTGCCCGACGTAGCAGGGTGCCGAGCGCATCGTGGAAGTGACACCCGCGAGCAGCGTCACGAGTGATGGGTCGAGCAACCCATCCTTCCGGCTCCTGGTCAGCAGAAAAGTCGGTGTCGTGGCTCGAGCTGCTGTTGCGTCCTCCGTCGTCTGGGTCTCCTCCAGTAGCTACTTCGGGGGCTGGGGCGCTCAGTGGTGGTGCAGGGGGCGCCTCCAGGGGGAGCACAAGGGAGCAGCTCCTCACAGACTCTATCTCCTGCTGGAGCGAGAAAGAAGAGCCCTGCTGCTCCTGCTCTTGTCGTCGACGCTCTTGCTCCTCATGCAGGCGGTGGTGCAGCCTCTCCAAGTGACTGGACTGACCGGCCACGGGACGACGAAGCGGACGCTCCGCGAGACGAGAGGGTAAGAAGGGGATGACAGACTTCCGTGCGGTGTGTCTAAGACGAGCCATCTACAAAAGACACCGCAAGCAAAAGAGTGAGAACAGAACTAGTATGACCAGCAAGTAATGAACCATAAATAAATGAAGGATTAGAATAAAACACAATTTTCAGCAAGGTATAATATATAGTAGAACATAGGTTTGGTCGATATGACCAACTTTTGAAGGGATACCAAAGTCAAGGCAGGGACAGAGGTCTATAATCCTTAGAACGACCATTCTACTCTAGGTTAGCGGTCCTACAGTCAGCACGGCTTTGATACCACCTATGTCACACCCGGTTTTAGAAGGCAAACCGAATGCGAACCATGTACGTGCCAGGATCAGCAATTCACGTACACAGCAGTTACATAACATGGACATCATCACACAGTGCTCAAATAGTATTAAAAAGGGAAATAATAGTCGATTACATCATATGTCTGAGACATCCACATAGTCTTTACAATAAATCAAAGTGCGGAAAAGAAATGTAGATAAACGTGGCCTTCACAGGCAGCCGACTGGGGGTTGCCGCTAACCCACGCCTAGAACTCGTCGTAGTCTTGGAACTTCTGGAAGTCTCCTTCCGTGGCTTCATCTTCTCCTGAGCAGTGGTTGCAATGCGGACAACCTGGGGGGGTTGGTGTGTAGAGCAAGGGTGAGTACAAATCAACATACTCAGCAAGTATCCTGTTTGGCTGTAGTGGACTGGCTTTATGTGGGGGTAAGTCAAGCAGTTGCTTTTAGTCGGTCAGATTATTATTATTAGTAGAGAAAGCTAAGTTTTAGATTTAACCCACGTTATTAACCCAAACGTACTCCTTTCCAAGCGGAAAGAGTACCACTTACCATTACCAGAGTCAATTCCAAGAACCATCAATCTCATTGCCACATGCAAATCCGAACATCTCTGATCAAGTACCACTAATCACTGGAGCTCCCTTGGCCGCTCATAACTGTGAGCATGGCTGATATATCAGTTTTCATACACTCTGCAGAGGTTGTGCACTTTACCCACAAGCCGTGATTCCCTTTCTGCCCAAAGAGAGCTACTCCCCATTGACCACTACCTAGGTGGTCCAGCAGGGCATCACTACGTAGCCTTTACAAAGATTCCCCGAGGCTGTAGCCGCCCGTTAGATTTCCTAAATGTACCGCACTCCTCCCCAAGGGACAAATCAACCATGGCAGAGCGAGCCGCATACACCGAGCCCCATTGACGGCACGATGGCTAAGCGAACTACACCCCGGATCCTCTAATTACTCAGCTAAGGGCGTCCCACTCCACCCTCATGGTTGCACTATTTTCCCGGGTGGTCATCCAACGAACAGGTCCTTACGGAGAGGCACTCGAGAAACCGCTCGAGCCCCCTTGAAGGTCACAAGTATAACATCATAATAAAAGAGGGGAAAACAGCGTATCATTGATAATTCTCATCATGTTCATTGATTAGAGTTGAGCATTAGCATAAGACTAAGCAATAATAATCCAACCCAAATAGGTAAACAAGGACATGGATAACAAAAGCTAGTCAATCCTTAGGTATAAATGTGAAATGCGGGAGGTGAATTACAGAATGTATAGGACAGAGATAGGTCAAGGGACACTTGCCTCCACCAACCGACTGCTGCTCAGGGGCTTCATCTGCGAGTTCTTCGGGCTCTTCAACCGGATCGTTCTCTATGCAGACGCAAACATATATACATCCACACATTTAATACAAAAGAACAGTACCCCATACAATAGAATGCAGTAAATAAACAGACGTTCCACGCGGGCTCGCAATTAAGGTTAAGAGAGAAAGAGAAAAAAGACAGTCGAGAAACGATCACGTTACATTATTATAAATTAAACCACTCGCTTAATAGAAGGGAATTAATTTGGACACTATGTTTTAGCATAAAGTAAAGTAAAGTTCCACATTTAATCATTATAAACAATTGAAGATGAATGAAAGGGAGTGGTCGCACGGTGAGACGTACGACATAACATTTAGATTGAATTAAAAATCAACGACTCGTCGTGCGACAGAGCGCACAACGAGACACTTGCGTTAATTATAAAGAGACGTTAAGCATCGCGCGACGAAGCGCACGACGACATACGTCAATAGGTCTGAGTTTAAAGTGAAACGTCACGCGACTGGACGCGCGACGTCACACAATAAACAACCTAAAATCAAAATGGATCGTCGCGCGACGAAGCGCGCGACGCAGCACACTAATATTTATAAATTAAAAGAATCATCGCGCGACGAAGCGCGCGACACAGCACGTCGACTAAACAATTTAAAATAGATTAAAACGAGATTAAGCGCAGTGCGACTACGGTCGCACGCGCGAGAGCACGTTACGCGCGCCGAAGGCACGCGAACCGTGAGGCACGCGGGACGCGAGTCGCTGGGGCACGGGTGCGGGCAGGGGCGCGGGGCCGGGCACGGCCGCCGGGGCGCGCGGCGAGGGCCTAGCCGCTGGGGCACGGCCGGGAAGGGGAGCGGCTCGCCGGGCGCGGGGAGGCCGCCAGGGGGGGCACGGCTCACCGGGCGCGGCCGAGGGGAGGGGAGGGGGCTCGCCGGGGAGGGGGCAGGGCGCGGCCGCGAGGGGCTGCGATGGGGCGAGGCTCGCCAGGCGCGAGCGCGCGTGGGGGAGGGAGAGCGCGGGGTCGGGGAGGGGCTCGCCGGGCGCGGAGATGCCGGGGGGGTGGCGACGCGGCTCGCTGGGGCTGGGGGAGGCGCGGCCGGACGCGGGGAGGGAGAGGGAGGGCTCGCCGAGGGGGAAGCAGGGCGCGGCCGCGAGGGGTGGCGCGGGGGTGGGGCTCGCCGGGGCACGGGGAGGAGCGGCCACGGGAGGGCGCAAGCGCGTGGGCCGAGGGGCGGCACGGGGCACGCGGACCGAGGGCAGCGCGGGGTGCGTGGGCCGAGGCGGCACGGGGCACGCGTGAGCAGGGCGTGGGGGCGCGCGCGAGCAAGGCGCGGGGGCGCGCGTCCAGGGGAAGAAGAAGGGAGGGGGAGGGGGAGAGAGAGAAGGGAAGGGGAGGGGAAAAACTCACCTCCAGGGATCCAAATTCTGACGATCTCGACTCCAAACCCTAGGGCACCACGGGGAGAGAGAGAGAGAGGTGGAAGAAGGGGAGGGAGGTTACTGCACGGGAGAAATCAAATGAGCCAAACGGATTTGGGGAAGGGGGGGCGGGCCGGACCGGGTCGGGCTAAGCCGGGCTGGGCTGGGTCACATCACGGATTGAAACCCACGACACGCACGACCATCAAACAGACTCCAATCGCGAACCGAAAACCGAGACGGAACGAGACGAACATGCAACATCAGACAAAGAAATGCGCTTCGGCATGATGCAACACCCATGACACTTAGGTTTTGTTTATACACGACACGGACACCTGTCACTATACTGGTTTGAAATGGGGAAAAAGGAGGCGAAACGGGAAGAGAAAAGAGAGTAACGCCCGAATTTGGTGAGAGAAAAGAAGAAAAAATTCTACTCCCAAATTCAGGGCATTACAACGGGCCCCTCCAACTCAAGTCCGAGCGACGATTCAAAGGAATCATCCCATCGACCAGATTCTGGGTGATATAAGTAAGGGAGTAACTACTCGCTCAAGATTAGCTAACTTTTGTGAGCATTACTCGTTTGTCTCTTCTATTGAGCCTTTCAGGGTAGAAGAGGCCTTGCAAGATCCAGACTGGGTGTTGGCCATGCAGGAAGAGCTTAACAACTTCAAGAGGAATGAAGTTTGGAGCCTGGTACCACGTCTCAAGCAAAATATTGTGGGAACCAAGTGGGTGTTCCGCAACAAACAGGATGAGCACGGGGTGGTGACAAGGAACAAGGCTCGACTTGTGGCAAAAGGTTATGCCCAAGTCGCTGGTTTGGATTTCGAGGAGACTTTCGCTCCTGTGGCTAGGCTAGAGTCTATTCGCATTCTATTAGCCTATGCCGCTCACCACTCTTTCAAGTTGTTCCAAATGGATGTGGAGCGCTTTCCTCAACGGGCCAATCAAGAAGGAGGTATACATGGAACAACCCCCTGGCTTTGAGGATGAAAGGTACCCCAACCATGTGTGTAAGCTCTCTAAGGCGCTCTATGGACTTAAGCAAGCCCCAAGAGCATGGTATGAATGCCTTAGAGATTTCCTAATTGCTAATGCTTTCAAGGTTGGGAAAGTCGATCCCACTCTTTTCACTAAGACTCGTGACGGTGACCTTTTTGTGTGCCAAATTTATGTCGATGACATAATATTTGGTTCTACTAACCAAAAGTCTTGTGAGGAGTTTAGCAGGGTGATGACATAGAAATTTGAGATGTCGATGATGGGCGAGTTGAACTACTTCCTTGGGTTCCAAGTGAAGCAACTCAAGGACGGCACCTTCATCTCCCAAACGAAGTACACGCAAGACCTACTCAAGCGGTTCGGGATGAAGGACGCTAAGCCCGCGAAGACACCAATGGGAACTGACGGACATGTCGACCTCAACAAAGAAGGTAAGTCTGTTGATCAAAAGGCATACTGGTCTATGATAGGGTCATTACTTTATTTATGTGCTAGTAGACCGGATATTATGCTTAGCATATGCATGTGTGCTAGATTTCAATCCGACCCAAGGGAATGTCACCTTGTGGCTGTTAAGAAAATTCTTAGATATTTAGTTGCTACGTCTTGCTTCGGGATCTGGTATTGAAAAAGAATTAGGCTTACACCTATTTCCTAATTGATTTTGGTGGTTGAATTGCCCAACACAAATAATTGGACTAACTAGTTTTCTCTAGTTTATAAGTTCTACAGGTGCCAAAGGTTCACAATAAGACAATAAAACGAACAAGAAAAAGGGTTCAAACAAAAGAGCAAAGGGACAACCGAAGGCACCCTAGTCTGGCGCACCGGACTGTCTGGTGTGCCACCGGACAGTGTCCGGTGCACCAGGGGACTCCAAGCTGAACTCTTCACCTTCGGGAAATCTCAGAGGCGCTTCGCTATAATTCACCGGACTGTCCGGTGCACCACCGGACAGTGTCCGGTGCTCCAGAGGAGAGCGACTCTGAACTCGCCAGCTTCGGGAATCCGCTTCGCTAAAATTCACCGGACTGTCCGGTGAGTCACCGGACAGTGTCCGGTGCACACAGGACCGTCCGGTGTGACAGCGGAGCAACAGCTAGTTCGCGCGCAACGGTCGACTGCAACGCATTAAATGTGCGCCTGCGCGCGCAGAGGAGCAGAGCACGCGCGGGTGGCACACTGGACAGCCTACAGGGCCTGTCCGGTGCACCACCGGACAGCCAGGCGGGCCCACAAGACAGAGCTCCAACGGTCGGAACCCTTCGGCCAGGTGACGTGGCTGGCGCACCGGACAGTGTCCGGTGGTGCACTGGACTGTCCGGTGCGCCATGCAATAGAAGCCTCCACCAACGGTCAAGTTTGGTGGTTGGGGCTATAAATACCCCAACCACCCCCACATTCAAGTCATCCAAGTTTTCCACCTTCCAACTACTTACAAGAGCTCTAGCATTCAATTCTAGACACACCAAAGTGATCAAATCCTCTCCAATTCCACACAAAGCTTTAGTGATTAGTGAGAGAGATTTGTTGTGTTCTTTTGAGCTCTTGCGCTTGGATTGCTTCCTTCTTTCATTCTTTCTTGCGAACAACTCAATTGTAATCAAGGCAAGAGACACCAATTGTGTGGTGGTCCTTGCGGGGAAGTTTTGTTCCCGATTGATTGAGAAGAGAAGCTCACTCGGTCCGAGGGACCGTTTGAGAGAGGGAAAGGGTTGAAAGAGACCCGGTCTTTGTGACCACCTCAACAGGGTTTAGGTTTGAGAGAACCGAACCTCGATAAAACAAATCCTTGTGTCTCACTTCTTTATTCTCTTGCGATTTGTTTTTATGCCCTCTCTCGGACTCGCATTATATTTCTAACGCTAACCCGGCTTGTAGTTGTGATTAACTTTGTAAATTTCAGTTTCGCCCTATTCACCCCCCTCTAGGCGACTTTCAATTGGTATCGGAGCCCGGTGCTTCATTAGAGCCTAACCGCTCGAAGTGATGTCGGGAGATCACGCCAAGAGGGAAATGGAGACCGGCGACAAGCCCACTACAAGCCACGGGAAGGCTTCATCGGAAGGGTCCCGCAACAAAGGGAAGGGGAAGGAGAAGAAACCTTCTTCCCACAAGTCGCATCGGAGTGGTGACAAAAAGAAGAAGATGAGGAAGGTGGTCTACTACGAGACCGACACTTCATCACCATCGACCTACGGCTCCGACGCGCCGTCCGTTACTTCTAAGCGCCATAAGCGCAAGAAGTATAGTAAGATTCCCCTACGCTACCCACGTATTTCAAAGCATACTCCTTTACTCTCCGTTCCATTAGGCAAACCACCGGTTTTTGACGGTAAAGATTATAACATGTGGAGTGATAAAATGAGGCATCATCTAACCTCACTCCACACAAGCATTTGGAATGTTGTTGAGTTTGGTGTACAGGTACCATCCGTAGGGGATGAAGACTACGACTCGGACGAAGTGGCCCAAATCTACCACTTTAACTCCCAAGCCACCACTATACTCCTCGCCTCTCTAAGTCGAGAGGAGTATAATAAGGTGCAAGGGTTAAAGAGTGCGAAGGAAATTTGGGACGTACTCAAGACCTCGCACGAAGGAGACGAGGTGACAAAGATCACCAAGCGGGAGACGATCGAGGGGGAGCTCGGTCGCTTCATGCTTCACCAAGGGGAGGATCCACAAGCTATGTACAACCGCTTGAAGACCTTGGTGAACCAAGTGCGCAACCTCGGGAGCGAAAAATGGGATGACCATGAGATGGTCAAGGTTATTCTTAGATCCCTCGTTTTTCTTAACCCTACGCAAGTTCAATTAATTTGAGGTGATCCTAGATACAAGCTAATGTCTCCCGAGGAGGTTATAGGAAAATTTGTGAGCTTTGAGCTAATGATTAAAGGCTCAAAGAAAATCATCGAGCAAGGCACCTCCTCAACGCCCGAAGCACAACCGATGGCATTCAAGGCGACGGAGGAAAAGAAGGAGGAGTCTACAGCAAGTAGACAACCCATCGACGCCTCCAAGCTCGACAACGAGGAAATGGCACTCATCATCAAGAGTTCCCGCCACATCCTCAAGCAAAGGAGGGGGAAGGATTACAAGCCCCGCTCCAAGAAGGTTTGCTACAAGTGTGGTAAGCCCGGTCACTTTATTGCCAAATGTCCTATTTCTAGTGACAGTGACAGGGGCGACGACAAGAAGGGGAGAAGAAAGGAAAAGAAGAGGTACCACAAGAAGAAGGGCGACGATGCCCATGTGTGCCGTGAGTGGGACTCCGACGAGAGCTCCACCGACTCCTCCTCCGACGAGGACGCCGCCAACATCGTCGTCACCAAGGGACTTCTCTTCCCCAACGTCGGCCACAAGTGCCTCATGGCAAAGGACGGCAAAAAGAAGAAGGTTAAATCTAAATCCTCCACTAAATATGAGTCCTCTAGTGATGATAATGCTAGTGATGAGGAGGATAATTTGCGTACTCTTTTTGCTAACCTCAACATGCAACAAAAAGAAAAACTAAATGAACTAATTAGTGCCATCCATGAGAAGGATGAACTCTTGGACTCCCAAGAGGACTTTCTAATCAAGGAAAACAAAAAGCATGTTAAGGTTAAAAATGCTTATGCTCTCGAGGTTGAAAAATGTGAGAAATTAACTAGTGAGCTAAGCACATGCCATGATTTGATTGCCAACCTTAGAAATGAAAATGCTAAATTAATTGCTAAGGTTGATTCTAATGTTTGTGATGATTCAATTTTCAATCTTAGAGATGATAATGCTGATTTGCTCACTAAGATTGGAAAATTGAATGATTCTCTTACTAGCCTTAGAAATGAAAATGAAAAATTAATTGATAAGGCTAAAGATTTTGATGATTGCAATGTTACTATTTCCAATCTTAGAAGTGAAAATGATATATTACATGCTAAGATTGTAGAATTAAAATCTTGCAAACCCTCTACATCTACCATTGAGCATGTTTCTATTTGCACTAGATGTAGAGATGTTGATATTGATGCTATTCATGATCATATGGCTTTAATTAAACAACAAAATGATCATATAGCAAAATTAGATGCTAAAATTGCCGAGCATGAACTTGAAAATGAAAAATTTAAATTTGCTCGTAGTATGCTTTATAGTGGGAGACGCCCTGGCATCAAGGATGGCATTGGCTTCCAAAAGGTAGACAATGTCAAACTTAATGCCCCTCCTAAGAAATTGTCAAACTTTGTTAAGGGCAAGGCTCCCATGCCTCAGGATAACAAGGGTTACATTTTGTACCCTGCAGGTTATCCCAAGAGCAAGATTAGGAAAATTCACTCTAGGAAGTCTCACTCTGGCCCTAATCATGCTTTTATGTATAAGGGTGAGACATCTAGCTCTAGGCAACCAACCCGTGCTAAGTTGCCTAAGAAGAAAACTCCTAGTACATCAAATGATCATGACATTTCATTTAAAACTTTTGATGCATCTTATGTTTTGACTAACAAATCCGGCAAGGTAGTTGCCAAGTTTGTTGGGGGCAAACACAAGGGCTCCAAGACTTGTGTTTGGGTACCCAAAGTTCTTGTGTCTAATGCTAAAGGACCCAAGACTGTTTCGGTACCTAAAGTCAAGAACTAAAATTGTTTTGTAGGTTTATGCATCCGGGGGCTCAAGTTGGATCATCGATAGCGGGTGCACAAACCACATGACAGGGGAGAAGAAGATGTTCTCCTCCTACGATAAAAACCAAGATCCCCAACGAGCTATCACATTCAGGGATGGAAACCAAGGTTTGGTCAAAGGTTTGGGTAAAATAGCTATATCTCCTGACCATTCCATTTCCAATGTTTTTCTTGTTGATCCATTAGATTACAACTTGCTTTCTGTTTCCCAATTATGTCAAATGGGCTACAACTGTCTATTTACTGATGTAGGTGTCATTGTCTTTAGAAGAATTTATGATTCAATAGCATTTAAGGGAGTGTTAGAGGGTCAGCTATACTTGGTAGATTTTGATAGAGCTGAACTCGACACTTGCTTAATTGCTAAGACTAACATGGGTTGGCTCTGGCACCGCCGACTAGCCCATGTTGGAATGAAAAATCTTCATAAGCTTCTAAAAGGAGAACACATTTTAGGATTAACAAATGTTCATTTTGAGAAAGACAGGATTTGTAGCGCATGCCAAGCAGGGAAGCAAGTTGGTGTTCATCATCCGCATAAGAACATCATGACGACTGACAGGCCACTGGAGCTCCTACACATGGACCTATTCGGCCTGATTGCTTACATAAGCATCGGCGGGAGTAAGTACTGTCTAGTTATTGTGGATGATTATTCTCGCTTCACTTGGGTGTTCTTTTTGCAGGAAAAATCACAAACCCAAGAGACTTTAAAGGGATTCTTGAGACGGGCTCAAAATGAGTTCGGCTTAAGGATCAAGAAAATTAGAAGCGGCAACGGGACGGAGTTCAAGAACTCTCAAATTGAAGGCTTCCTTGAGGAGGAGGGCATCAAGCATGAGTTCTCCTCTCCCTACACGCCACAACAAAATGGTGTAGTGGAGAAAAAGAATAGAACTCTATTAGACATGGCTAGAACCATGCTTGATGAGTACAAGACACCGGATCGGTTTTGGGCCGAGGCGGTCAACACCGCCTGCTACGCCATCAACCGATTGTATCTACACCGAATCCTCAAGAAGACATCATACGAACTCCTAACCGGTAAAAAGCCCAACATTTCTTATTTTAGAGTCTTTGGTAGCAAATGCTTTATTCTTATTAAAAGAGGTAGAAAATCTAAATTTGCTCCTAAGACAGTAGAAGGCTTTTTACTAGGATATGATTCAAACATAAGGGCATATAGAGTCTTTAACAAGTCCTCAGGACTAGTTGAAGTTTCTTGTGACGTTGTGTTTGATGAAACTAACGGCTCCCAAGTAGAGCAAGTTGATTTTGATGAGATAGGTGATGAAGAGGCTCCGTGCATCGCGCTAAGGAACATGTCCATTGGGGATGTGTGTCCAAAAGAATCCGAAGAGCCACCACATGCACAAGATCAACCATCCTCCTCCACGCAAGCATCTCCACCAACTCAAAATGAGGATGAGGCCCAAGTTGATGAAGGAGAAAATCAAAATGATGAGCCACCTCAAAATGACAGCAATGATCAAGGGGGAGATACAAATGATCAAGACAAGGAGGATGAAGAACCAAGACCGCCACACCCAAGAGTCCACCAAGCAATCCAACGAGATCACCCCGTCGACACCATCCTCGGCGACATTCATAAGGGGGTAACCACTAGATCTCGTTTTGCACATTTTTGTGAGCATTACTCTTTTGTTTCCTCTATTGAGCCACACAGGGTAGAGGAAGCACTCCAAGATTCGGATTGGGTGATGGCGATGCAAGAGGACTCAACAACTTCACTAGGAATGAGGTATGGCATTTAGTTCCACGTCCTAACCAAAATGTTGTAGGAACCAAGTGGGTCTTCCGCAACAAGCAAGATGAGCATGGTGTGGTGACAAGGAACAAAGCTCGACTTGTGGCCAAGGGATACTCCCAAGTCGAAGGTTTGGATTTTGGTGAAACCTATGCACCCATAGCTAGGCTTGAGTCAATTCGCATATTGTTAGCCTATGCTACTTACCATGGCTTCAAGCTTTATCAAATGGACGTGAAGAGTGCCTTCCTCAATGGACCAATCAAGAAGAGGTCTATGTTGAGCAACCTCCCGGCTTTGAAGACAGTGAGTACCCTAACCATGTCTATAGGCTCTCTAAGGCGCTTTATGGGCTCAAGCAAGCCCCAAGAGCATGGTATGAATGCCTAAGAGATTTCCTTATTGCTAATGGCTTCAAAGTCGGCAAGGCCGATCCTACTTTATTTACTAAAACTCTTGACAATGATTTGTTTGTATGCCAAATTTATGTTGATGATATTATATTTGGGTCTACTAACGAATCTACATGTGAGGAATTTAGTAGGATCATGACACAGAAATTCGAGATGTCAATGATGGGGGAGTTGAAGTATTTCTTAGGATTTCAAGTGAAGCAACTCCAAGAGGGCACCTTCATTAGCCAAACGAAGTATACTCAAGACATTCTAAACAAGTTTGGGATGAAGGATGCCAAGCCCATCAAGACACCCATGGGAACCAATGGGCATCTCGACCTAGACACGGAAGGTAAATCCGTCGATCAAAAGGTATACCGGTCGATGATAGGTTCATTACTCTATTTATGCGCATCTCGACCGGACATTATGCTTTCCGTGTGCATGTGTGCAAGATTCCAAGCCGACCCTAAGGAATCTCACCTTACGGCCGTAAAACGAATCTTGAGATATTTGGCTTATACTCCTAAGTTTGGGCTTTGGTACCCTCGGGGATCCACATTTGATTTAATTGGTTATTCCGATGCCGATTGGGCAGGGTGCAAAATCAATAGAAAGAGCACATCGGGGACTTGCCAGTTCTTGGGAAGGTCCTTGGTGTCTTGGGCTTCAAAGAAGCAATATTCTGTGGCTCTTTCAACCGCCGAAGCCGAGTATATTGCCGTAGGCCATTGTTGCGCGCAATTGCTTTGGATGAGGCAAACCCTTAGGGACTATGGTTACAAATTAACCAAAGTTCCTCTTCTATGTGATAATGAGAGTGCAATCCGCATGGCGGATAATCCCGTTGAGCATAGCCGCACTAAACACATAGCCATTCGGTATCATTTTCTTAGGGATCACCAACAAAAGGGAGATATTGAGATTGTTTACATTAATACTAAAGATCAATTAGCCGATATCTTTACCAAGCCATTAGATGAACAAACTTTTACCAAACTTAGGCATGAGCTAAATATTCTTGATTCTAGAAATTTCTTTTGATGTCTTGCACACATAGCTCATAAATATACCTTTGATCATGTCTCTTTTATATATGCTATGACTAATGTGTTTTCAAGTGAATTTCAAACCAAGTCATAGGTGTATTGAAAGGGAATTAGAGTCTTCGGTGAAGACAAAGGCTTCCACTCCACTCCATCACTCTTCCTTCGCTGTCGCTCCAAGCATCTCTTCGTCTTTGGTATAATCTTCACTCATATGTTTTATTTGCCAAAGGGGAGAAAGTAGTTAGTATAAGGGCTTATATTTCACTCAAACATCCGTTTTTGGCGATTCATGCCAAAGGGGGAGAGTATTAAGCCCAAAGCAAAAGGACCGCACCACCACCAAATTTTAAAACTTATGATTTTCAAATTGGTATCTCTTTGTGTTCTAAAGGGGGAGAAAGTAGCATCTTCAAAAATTGGTGTCTTAAAACCCTCTTGAACACTAAGAGGAGAATTTTATGGAAGGGAAGTTTTGGTTAGTCAAAGGAAAAAGCATTTGAAACGGGGGGAGAAAAATTTCAAATCTTGAAAATGCTTCTCAAAATCTTACTCATTTACCTTTGACTATTTGCAAAAGAACTTTGGAAAGAATTTACAAAAGTACTTGCAAAAACAAAACATGTGGTGCAAGCGTGGTCCAAAATGTTAAAAATAAAGAAACAATCCATGCATATCTTATGAGTAGTTATATTGGCTAAATTCTAAGTAACCTTTGCACTTACAATTATGCAAACTAGTTCAATTATGCACTTTTATATTTGCTTTGGTTTGTGTTGGCATCAATCACCAAAAAGGGGGAGATTGAAAGGGAATTAGGCTTACACCTATTTCCTAATTGATTTTGGTGGTTGAATTGCCCAACACAAATAATTGGACTAACTAGTTTGCTCTAGTTTATAAGTTCTACCGGTGCCAAAGGTTCACAATAAGACAATAAAAAGACCAAGAAAAAGGGTTCAAACAAAAGAGCAAAGGGACAACCGAAGGCACCCTGGTCTGGCGCACCGGACTGTCCGGTGCTCCACCGGACAGTGTCCGGTGCATCAGGGGACTCCAAGCTGAACTCTTCACCTTCGGGAAATCTCAGAGGCGCTTCGCTATAATTCACTGGACTGTCCGGTGCACCACCGGATAGTGTCCGGTGCTCCAGAGGAGAGCAACTCTGAACTCGCCAGCTTCGGGAATCCGCTTCGCTTAAATTCACCGGACTGCCCGGTGAGTCACCGGACAGTGTCCGGTGTGACAGCGGAGCAACGGCTAGTTCGCGCGCAACGGACGACTGCAACGCATTAAATGCGCGCCTGCGCGCGCAGAAGAGCAGAGCACGCGCGGGTGGCACACCAGACAGCCTACAGGGCCTGTCCGGTGCACCACCAGACAGCCAGGCGGGCCCACAAGATAGAGCTCCAACGGTCGGAACCCTTCGGCCAGGTGACGTGGCTGGCACACCGGACAGTGTCCGGTGGCGCACCGGACTGTCCGGTGCGCCATGCGACAGAAGCCTCCACCAACAGTCAAGTTTGGTGGTTGGGGCTATAAATACCCCAACCACCCCCACATTCAAGTCATCCAAGTTTTCCACCTTCCAACTACTTACAAGAGCTCTAGCATTCAATTTTAGACACACCAAAGTGATCAAATCCTCTCCAATTCCACACAAAGCTTTAGTGATTAGTGAGAGAGATTTGTTGTGTTCTTTTGAGCTCTTGCGCTTGGATTGCTTCCTTCTTTCATTCTTTCTTGTGAACAACTCAATTGTAATCAAGGCAAGAGACACCAATTGTGTGGTGGTCCTTGGGGGGAAGTTTTGTTCCCGATTGATTGAGAAGAGAAGCTCACTCGGTCCGAGGGACCGTTTGAGAGAGGGAAAGGGTTGAAAGAGACCCGGTCTTTGTGACCACCTCAACGGGGAGTAGGTTTGAGAGAACCGAACCTCGGTAAAACAAATCCTTGTGTCTCACTTCTTTATTCGCTTGCGATTTGTTTTTACGCCCTCTCTCGGACTCGTATTATATTTCTAACGCTAACCCGGCTTGTAGTTGTGATTAACTTTGTAAATTTCAGTTTCGGCCTATTCACCCCCCCCTCTAGGCGACTTTCAGGTATCCAAAGGGGTCTACCTTTGACTTAATTGGATATTCAGACTCCGATTATGCTGGATGCAAGGTTGATAGGAAGAGTACATCAGGGACGTGCCAATTCCTAGGAAGGTCCCTGGTGTCTTGGAATTCAAAGAAACAAACCTCTGTTGCCCTATCCATCGTTGAGGCTGAGTATGTTGCCGCACGATAGTGTTGCGCGCAACTACTTTGGATGAGGCAAACCCTCAGGGACTTTGGCTACAATCTGAGCAAAGTCCCACTCCTATGTGACAATGAGAGTGCAATCCGCATGGCAGATAATCCTGTTGAACATAGCCGCACTAAGCACATAGACATCCGGCATCACTTTCTGAGAGACCACCAGCAAAAGGGAGATATCCAGGTGTTCCATATTAGCACCGAGAACTAGCTAGCCGATATCTTTACCAAGCCGTTAGATGAGAAAACCTTTTGCAGGTTGCGTAGTGAGCTAAATGTCTTAGATTCGCGTAACTTGGATTGATCTATAGCATACATGTGTTTTATGCCTCTGATCATGTTACTTATGCAATTTGTTGCTTATTTATGGTGCTCAAGTTGTGCAAGGGATCCCCGGACCTCACAAGTCCATGTGTGAATGATGCACAATTTAGGGGGAGAAGTGCTACAACTTGATCCTTTGAGACTAACCTTTGTGTTTGAGTGTATTTGATGTAGTCTCAAAGGTGCATTGAAAGGGAAAGGTGAACTTGGACCATGCAAAGACTTCCACTGCACTCCGGTATTAGTGTACTTAATTCCAAGTTCATTCGTATGCTCTTATTGCCTTTTTGCTCTTAAATTGACATTTTTGGTGAGGCAATGGGGTTAAAGGGCCAATAATGATCCCGTTTTGGTGCTTAATGCCAAAGGGGGAGAAAATAAGGCCAAAGAAAATGGATCAGCTACCACTTGAGTATTTTGAAAACAATAGAGTTAGAACTTTTGATTTGTCAAAATACTCTTATTGTCAAAATTTGGTCCCTTGTGGGGAGAATTTATGATTATGGGAAAAAGGGAGAGTTTTTGGATCTTCACTCTTGGATTATCTCTCTTGATGCCCAAACAAGTGAGTTAGAATTAGAAATAGGAAAATGAATTTGATTTGCAAAAACAAACCAAGTGGTGGCAAAGACTGATCCAAATATGTCAAAATTTGTGGAAAGCCAATATTGTTCTCAATTGCATTGTTGTTGTACTTCTTTTGGTTGCTTTTGGATGTGTTGGCATAAATCACCAAAAAGGGGGAGATTGAAAGGGAAATGTTCCCTTAGGGCCATTTCTATAATGTTTTGGTGATTAAGGGCCTGTTTGGAAGATTGCCTTGGGCGCCACACCGCGCCACACTCCGGACGCCGCGGGTGTGGCGCCCGAATCGGCCGCCGCAGCTTAGGCGTGCTACGGCGCCTAAGGCTGTTGTCCAAACAGGCCTTAAGTGTCCAACACATATTGAGTGAGTTGATTATGTGCCAAACAATCAAGAAGTGCAAATCATGTTACAAGCTATGTTTCTAGACTTAGTACATTGTTTTGAGTACTAACATATGTTGCCTAAGTGCTAGAAACAGGAGAAAAGGAAGTACAGCCAACTCCTGCTCGGTCTGGGTGCACCGGACTGTCCGGTGTGCCAAGTGAGTCTAAGGTGAACTAGCCGCTCTCGGGACTTGACGGCGGCGTACGGCTATAATTCACCGGACTGTCCAGTGGTGCACCGGATTGTCCGGTGAGTCATCCGTGGCGAAGTCGTCGCTCTCGGGAAAAGGATCAGCGGCGTACGGCTAAAATTCACTGGACTGTCTGATGGTGCACCGGACTGTCCGGTGAGCCAACGGTCGACTGCGCAACGGTCGGCCGCGCAATCCACGGGCGACGCGTGGCCCGCGCCAACGGTCGGCAGGGGGCACCGGACTGTCCGATGTGCACCGTACAGTGTTCGGTGTGCCAACTGCTGTGAATCTGCAACGGTCATCTGCGCTAGAAAAGGAAACAGATCCGCACCGGACCGTCTATAGTGACTGTCCAGTGGCGCACCGAACTGTCCGGTGCGCCACCCGATAGAAGGCAAGATTAGCCTTTCAAGATTGTCTCCAACGGCTCCTAGCTGCCTTAGGGCTATAAAAGGGACCCCTAGGCGCATGGAGGAGTCACCCAAGCACACTCTAAGCATTCCAAGACTTCTAGTCCTCACTTTCATGCAATCATTCATCGTTCTTGAGATTGGAGCACTTTTCGAGTTGTAAACTCCTTGCGCGTGTTTTGTGTGCTCATCTTCTCACTTGTGTGCGTGTTTGCGGTGTGGATTTAATTCTAGTGTGCGTTGCTCTTCCCAGCCTTACTTCGTGCTTTCTTTGTGAACAATCTTGTAAGGGCGAGAGGCTCCAACTTGTGGAGATTCCTCACAAACGGGAAGAAAACTATAAGGAAGAACACCGTGGTATTCAAGTTGATCATTGGATCACTTGAAAGGGGTTGATTGCAACCCTCGTCCAGTGGGACGCCACAACGTGGAAGTAGGCAAGTGTTATACTTGGCCGAACCCCGGGATAAAACATTGTGTCTCTTGTGTTGTCTTTCTCTGTGATTATTGTGATTCGCAAAAGCTCGCTCTATAGCCACTTGGTTCTATTGCACTAACATCTTTATAACCAAGCTTGTGGCTATTTAGTGTTGAATTTTACAGGATCACCTATTCACCCCCCTCTAGGTGCTCTCAGCTCCACCTAGGCGTGCTCGCGCCACCGCTAGCAAAGCGGTCGAGTTACAATACCCAGTCGGACAAGAGTTACTTGGATCGTGTTTAACAGTCATTTATATGATCGCACACTGATTTACACTATAGACTGCACTATTCATAAAGTAAAGTTTAAATATAAGTATGAGAATTGATTCGGAAAGTGGAATATAAATGTGAGTATGAGAATAGGTAAGCTGCTAGAGATAGCCTTATGTGTTGCTCGTCATATATCTTTGTGGCCGCTTTCGTTCAACCTGAATCCTGTTTGCGATGTTAGTACTGTGATATCTACTGACCCATGTACGCAGTAAGGGTTGATCAGATGCTAATTTCAGCTCCCATATAAAAGCAAGGCTGTCATGAAAAACTGTCATGCTTTGTTAAAATGATTTTAAGTTCAGACCAATCTATTATTCAAAGATCTACTTTTACAGATACAGATCATACTTCACCTTAATTTTGCGATGACTAAAATATTGCAAAAATGATTTACTTATACCCGTACCCGTCGAGAGTTTCTTTTTACAATACCCTAGTCGGGCAAGAGTGGACAACACCCACAAACAGTTTTGCACTGAACAAAAAAAAAGATTTTAAGTTCATTCGACACAATTGTCAAGTGAACTGATTCAGCAGTTCAGTTTTCAAACAAAAACTAAAACAGCTGCAAGAGAGACCAAAATTCCAATTCCAAAAGTCTGATTACCTTGTACCAGTGCTCGACCCCAACGGTGCCTTCACTCATTAGGCGCCTACCAATTTTGCCAAGGTTCCCTATAACAACAAAATGCTCCATGGTGGCAGCCTCACCAGCCTTCTCATCTGGCTTCTCGTATGGCAACATGTGGAATGCCCGACGTTCACGGATGCATATCTTCCAGACCATCCCCTAAAACATCGTCAGTAACAGGAAGATGAATACCAGAAGCATCAACTCTGCATCACACAAAATAAAGAGCTAAAGTTTGTGTTGTAAACATTTTTTATCTCATAGGTAAAAAAGAGATATAAAGATTCCAACCCTTATTCTATGCTCTAACTTACCCAGGTATTTCAACCCGCAATACCAAACCAGCAAACAACAAGCATGTCAAGGATAGCTTATATATATAAAGCATGAATAATCCTTCCAATTATTTTCTTCCTAGGTTCCTTCCATTTAATTGTTGTGCAAGCTCTCTAAACAACACAATCTAGTTTGACAAGAAAAATTAAAGGTTTTGCAACAAACATGAGAAATTTACTAAAAATAGTTCTCTGAGAAGCAAATTCAGCATGGGGCATGGAGGTTCAGTCAATTTATTTGGCAAAAACAGAGCATGGCACAACAAAACTGTTCAAACATAGGCGAATGCCCCTGCGCCTTGGGTAGTCTAATTTGGGTTTGTATCCTGCAACTATCCTCGGATTAATATAGTCATCAATGGCCAATGTCATCTGATGTACTAATCATCGGCAATCAAACCAGTGAACTCGTAGATGTTATTGAACCTTGCACCCACGTTTCTCGAGTCTCTAGCATAGTATACATAATTCTTTCCACTTAAGACACATGTCTTTGCATACTCAACAAGTTGCCCCACATCTTTTTTTCGACATTCCACTGCCTAGAATCTATAGAACGAACAAGGGATGCCAAATTATATAGGGAATACCATAAATCACAATATAGTAAGTAAAAAACAGGTATCATAGAACTAACGCTACGTAATATTTTACCATAGTCATAACTATTAGCATCACAACAAAATCAGTCAGGATCATCATATGGACATAGTATTACCATAACCATGTATCAGATACTCAGATTATTCTAAAAAAGAAAAACAAACTTCAGATATGCTACTCTTATTACTAATTTAAATCAGAACCTCTTACCTGATTCTTCTAAGAAAATGAAACACAGAGCTAAACTTCTAGATGTCCATCACAATTGCAACAAATAGTATTGAAATTTCTCTAAAGTTGTGTACATAGTGGAGTTACAAAGTGGGACCTGCAACCCTCATCTCTGTGAATATTGAACAGAAAAAGGTACTAACTCGAAAGAAGCACAAAAAGAAATATTAGACTCAGATTCCCTATAAAACAAAATTGGTCAAAGAACAACAAGGCCTCATGCGAATTTTTTGTGTAAATCATTTTAATTGTTTTACAATGATGCTGCAATGCATTACCTATTTGCCCCTTCAGATTTTCAAGGTCTTCTATAAACCGAGCAATGCAACGGACTCCATTACCACACATCTAATGAAAAAAGAGAAATGATTTATCAAAATTTAGTGTATGAGAACAATTCACATTAACAAGTTGTATTAAACATTTTCTGGTTGCCCATATCTTGGAGATAAAGAAGCTACGGAAAAAACATAGGAGACAATTATATTTACTTTCTTTCACTCTACTTGATAGTTAGCAGTGCAAAAAAGGAATATATGTATATATATCTGATCATATAATAAGCATTTGTTTAGGATTGGAAGCATCATGACAATTCAATTGGGTTTGGTCGTATCACAAAAATAAACCATTCCAAACATAGAATAAAAGAAACAATATTGACGTACGATGCAACTTGAATGACCAATCAAAAATAGAAGATCCAAGTTAGAAAAGAGAGCGACGAGAGTACATATACCTAGAGGAACAACTACGGAGGATATATATGGAGACAACACCTCTTCATCATATATAATCATACTTATTACAATTGTATCAGAATACTGCAAGAGGTTGAATAGTGCAGGCACAACCTCCATGACCTTAGGCACATTTAGGTTATCATAATCACTAAAAATGTTCTAGAAGATATGGAATGCCACTTCATGTTGGCATTTCCACAAGCAGTTGGTGAGCACAGGACATATGAAGCAAGTGGAAGAATAGCGTAGAAGCAGATGAAACCACAGAACACTCGATGTGTGGAGCCCATTGGGGCGCGGCATCGCAGGCCTTAGTGATGGCGGGCGTGGCGAGAAGCAAGATGTCGCCTCCGTGGGATCCGGAGCCACCAGTGAGGGGGGACACGAGGCGCGTGGCATGGCATCCCCAGTGCATTTTTTTTGCGCAAAGCACCAAGCACAAGGTACATGATCATCACAAGAAATTAACCAGCAGGTCGAGCAATTCCATAACGAAAGAAACCAGACTTGCACACGTACTACCGCATCTTGGGCTTCCCTTCGCGGATCTATAGGTCGTTGTAGAAGGCCTTGTTCTAGTACAGTGGGTCGGCGGAGGCCGGCGGTCAGCGAACCCCGAAGTTCACGAACACATCATTGTAGACCTGGCGGTGGAGGTGCTCTGGCTCCAGTATGACATCGTCGCAATCAAAGATGAGGGTCTCGAGGGACGCTGATGAAGAGACCATGGTGAGTCAGGGCGCGTGACGAAGGTGCGCGATGGGGACGATTGAGGGCGACCGGTTGCTGACGAAGGGATGGCGGCGAACGTTGGAGCCGATGTCGGTGGGGACGGCGAAGGAAGTGGAAAGCATCGGGCAGGGGCAAGCCCCCAGATGGACGGAGCGGTGGATCGGGGGCCTGCAGGACGAGGGGACATGCAGAGGTAGGCGGTGTCGTGCGGCTAGGGTTTAGGGGGCGCATGGTAGAAGGGTACGTCGTGGGTTGCGGCTCGATGGGAGAAAGAGAAACTGACAAAGCGCTCGGTGCAGTGTGGGTGTGGAGGAAGACTGCGGGTTTAATTTGAAGACGTATAAGGGTTTTTTTGCAAAAACATGACGCAGTATGACCGTTAAAACTGGTGTTTAAGTATAGTAGAGATATAGGGGCTAGTTTGAGAACTACATTTTCTCAAGAGATTTCTATTTTCCGGGAAAATGAATTAATTTTCCTTGGAAAAATGAAAATCCCGTAGAAAAATAGGGTTCCCAAACTAGCCCTAGATATAGATTAACGCCGAAGGAAATTAAATCATTCACCTCTTTTCTGCTCACAAGCCCTATTACACGTCATCAAAGACATCACCGCATATTACTGAAAAAGTGCAAATTACGGTTTTTACAATTATAAAAAACTTAGAGTTATCAATTAGAAAACAAAACAAAGGTTGCCGTCACTAACATGTTTTGCGCCAGACCTATCACACGGAGGGTTATTTTTCAACTTTGCATGGTTATTATTGTTGAGCAGGCAGCTGCTCGGTAAAACACCTCTAATCATCTATCTTCTGAAGAACCGATTCGGATTTCGAACGCAAATGCACCTGCAGCCATCGCCTCCACCGTCACCGTCGTGTGATTCCATGCATCGCCTTAGATACGCACTCCACAGCATGCACCTGCTGCCATCATCACTGGGCCTTCTCATGACGAAGCTGATCCCGGCAACATGCAGCCCCAGGATCCGCAGCCTGACCGCCGCCGTGGCATCCTTCTTTTCCAGAGACGCCTCGATCAGCCCAATCATGGGGTCGCCGATGGCGCCGTACCTTTCCTTGGGATCCCTCGCCTGCATCAGGACCACGTGGACCATGCAGTCCTTGCCGACGGCCCTGTCCCGCCGCCTCCCGTCGCCCGCGGCGGGGTCGGTAGCCGGTGAGGCCATCTGGATCTTCAGGCCTTCCAGGAGCAGAGATTCCAGCATGCCCATCGTGTCGAGGACGAGAGCTTCCACGAGGTCGTCCCCCGAGCTCGGCCTCGCCGCTCGGCGCACGGGCTCGCCGGGGTTCTTCTGCCCGGTGATGTCCTTCAGCGGCATTAGCTGGACCAGGAACTTGCGCAGGTCCTCGGCATTCATCGCCGCCATCTTGACAAGAACCTGGTGAAGATCACAAGACGATGTCTCCAACTCGAATGGATCGCGTATGTGGAAACTGGAAACTAACAACGTTAACCGAAACACACCTCGGACGCGCTCGCCGCATCGGCGGGGACGACGGGCCGCGACACCTGCACGGCCAGCCGCTCCCACGGGCGCCCTACTACCCGCCTGACCTCGCGCATGTAGCTGCCGTCCTCCAGCCTCACCACCTCCTGCGCGCCGTGGCCGGCGCTGGCACACATCGTGGCGGCCGTGCCCATGCTCATCACGCTGCCGCCGCCCTCCGCCGTGGCCTTGGCGCCGTTCCCGACGCGATCGGTGACCTCGCCGCCTCGCTCCGCACGGTCCTGCTTGGCGCGGACCCTGGCGACGCGCTCGGGGGCGCCTGGCGCCGGCCTCTCCTCGTGGCGGCCGCTCAGCCTCTTGCCCTCCTCCTCCTCCTGCTCCAGGAACTGCACCCTCTTCCAGCACCCCTCCGCGGCCTCGGCGCCCGCGTCGCCGCCGCCAGCATCGCTTCTTCGCGGCAGCACAGCGGCGCCCCTCGGCACCGCCGGCTGCTGCGGGCCGCGGCGGTGGCGGGAGAGGCAGGACATGAGGCCGGAGCAGCCCGTGGAGACCACGGCTGGCGCCGGCGGCTTCTTACGGGACATGGGTCGCGCCGTCGATGCACCGGAGGCAACAGGCAAGTGGCAACGGATTCTCGATGCGCATGCACCCTTGCACGCACTGTGCTGCTGGCGGCTTTTGCCAATTCTTTTGTAGGTGCGGGCGGGCGGCGGTTCAGCGGCTGCCGATGGAGTGGGAGCCGTTGGGGTTAGTTGCGATTCATGAGGCGGCAGTTCGAATTCGAACTTGAACTCGGGGAGCTTTGCGGCAGCATTTGTACGTGCAGAGCTTCACGCGGTGACGCCGGCCGTAGTGTGCGGTGAGCCGGTGACGGGGATACGAACTGCAATAACTACGGGCTCCACTTGAGTTGCAGTGCTACTGCTAGCTTGCATTGTACTAGTACTTGAGTATCTCCTCTTCTATGATCTTCTCTGCTCTGCTCCTTTAAAACAGAAAAAAAAAATCTTTGCATCTCAGATGCAAATGTACTTCTTTGCAGTCCATCACATCCATGCTCATATGCCCACATGAATATAAGAAAAACAAATTACTAAGAGGTTATGTCATAAATTTTGATCTGTTTTTATGGGCCTACAGACAATAAATGTGAAGAGCTGTAAATGAGTACGTTTATATCCGGGATGTAGAGATTTTTTCCATTTAAAACACTAGCTTTTTTGTTTCTACTGTCATCCCTTAAAAAAAAGGTCCTTATACTTCTTTTAAATTTGACCCGCGGTTGTTGGGGGCCTTCGGCTCCTGAAGGTCCTCAAAAACACAGTTTGATAATGTTTTCCAAGTGTAAAATGTGAACAGGCACCTTCGGAACAGGCACCTTCGGAGTCAGGTCGCGAATATACAAGGGCATGTTTAAGACAAGGCTGGAATAAAAAGCGATCATGACGAAGGATAAGACGATCATGAAGCCATGCGCAGAAAAGCTTCGGCGTAATGGCAGAAAAGAGGAACCGACTTAAAGATGAAAAGCCAAATTGGACCTCGAAGAGTTATTATAGAATTATTGATAAATGTAAAGAGCATCAATGTAATTTTACACGGGCTGCGTCCCGTGCCTATAAATAGGTGAACAGTACTCCCGTACTGTTCATGTGGACTGGGGGCACATCCTTTGGCATCGCGATCTGTATTTTAGCATTTCATCAATCTGAAGGTACATTTGTAATTCGTTTTCATGAATTTAATAATGGAAATGTATTAATGATAATGCTGATATTATTGCTTCTACACTTTATATATATATATATGTTTATTCTGTTTACTCATTTATCAACTTAACGAAGGTATTTTCCTTCGTAACCTTCGTTATATTATTGTCGGCGTTTCGAGACCGGGGGGTCCCTAAGCCGACGAGTGAGTGTGCCGCGTGCCCCAGCCCAGATGGGTCGAGCGCGTGGGCGAGCGCGAAGGGGGGAGAGCGAGGTGGCCGGAGCCGGGTCGTGAGGGAGGCGGAGATCCCGCGGCCTTCGTGTTCGTCCCGCGCCCAGGTCGGGTGCGCTTGCAGTAGGGGGTTACAAGCGTCCACGCGGGTGAGGGGAGCGAGCGGCCCCAAGAGAGCGCCTGCCCCTGCCCTCGTTCCCGCGGGGCCAACCTTCTCTAAGAAGGCCCTGGTCCTTCCTTTTATAGGCGCAAGGAGAGGATCCAGGTGTACAATGGGGATGCAGCAGAGTGCTACGTGTCTAGCGGGGGAGAGCTAGCGCCCTGGGTACATGCCAATGTGGCAGCCGGAGAGAACTTGGCACCCAGCTGGTGTGGTGTCGTGGCTGTCGGAGGAGTAACGGAGCCTGGTGGAGGGACAGCTGTCGGAATAGTTGGGCTCTTGCTGACGTCCCCCCGCTTCCGTAAGGGAGCTGAGAGCCGCCGTCGTCATGGGTCTAGCGGGGCGCCATCATTGCCTATCTGGCGGAGCTAGCCAGATGGGACGTCGGTCTTGTTCTCTGCGGCCCAAGTCGGCTCGGGGTAGGGTGATGATGGCGCTTCCTGTTGACGTGGCGGACTTGTGCCCTAGGTCGGGCGACGTGGAGGCTCCTCCGAGGCCGAGGTCGAGTCTGTCTTCCATGGCCGAGGCCGAGCCCGAGCTCCTGGGTCGGGCGAGGCGGAGGTCGTTCGGCAGAGGCCAGGGCGGAGTCCGAGCCCTGGGTCGGGCGAAGCGGAGTTCGTCGTCTTCCGGGGCCTTAGCCCGAGTCCGAGCCCTGGGTCGGGCGGAGCGGAGTTCGCCGTCTTCTGGGGCCTTAGCCCGAGTCCGAGCCCTGGGTCGGGCGGAGCGGAGTTCGCCGTCTTCCGGGGCCTTAGCCCGAGTCCGAGCCCTGGGTCGGGCGGAGCGGAGTTCGCCGTCTTCCGGGGTCTTAGCCCGAGTCCGAGCCCTGGGTCGGGCGGAGCGGAGTTCGCCGTCTTCCGGGGTCTTAGCCCGAGTCCGAGCCCTGGGTCGGGCGGAGCGGAGTTCGCCGTCTTCCGGGGTCTTAGCCCGAGTCCGAGCCCTGGGTCGGGCGGAGCTTCCTATGGCGCCTTTGGCAAGGCCTGGCTGCCTGTCAGTCTCACTCTTTGCGTTAAATGCCCATGCGACTCGGTCGGTCAGCGCGGTGATTTAGTCAGGGTTGCTTCTTAACGAAGGCAAGGCCCCGGGCGAGCCGGAGATGCGTCTGCCGTAAAAAAGGGGGCCTCGGGCGAGACGGAAACACCTCAGGGTCGGCTGCCCTTGCCCGAGGCTAGGCTCGGGCGAGGCGTGATCGAGTCGCTCGTATGGACTGATCCCTGACTTAATCAAACCCATCAGGCCTCTGCAGCTTTATGCTGATGGGGGTTACCAGCTGAGAATTAGGCGTCTTGAGGGTACCCCTAATTATGGTCCCCGACAGTAGCCCCCGAGCCTCGAAGGGAGTGTTAGCACTCGCTTGGAGGCTTTCGTCGCACTTTTTTGCAAGGGGACCAGCCTTTCTCGGTTGCATTTTGTTCCGGTGGGTGCGCGCGAGCGCACCCGCCGGGTGTAGCCCCCGAGGCCTCGGAGGAGTGGTTTCACTCCTTCGAGGTCTTAATGCCTTGCGTAATGCTTCGGCTGGTCTGGTGGTTCCCTCATGCGAACAGGCCGTAGCCCGGGTGCACTGTCGGGGCCCAAGTTCTCGGGCTGGTATGTTGACGCTGTCAACGGTTTGGCCAGAGCCGGGTTTGCGAGAGCAGCCCCCGAGCCTCCGCACAGGGCGAGAGGGCGATCAGGGACAGACTCGGCTTTTTTACATACGCCCCTACGTCGCCTTTCCGCAAGGAGGAGGGGGGAGAGCGCCATGTTACCCTCGATGGGCACCGAACATGGTGTCTCCGGTGAGCTGCAAGCGGGTAATCCGAGTGGACGTCCGTGCCCCGTTCGTTGGGGGTCGGCTAGGGGCCCGGAGGCACGCCCAAAAGTACCTGCGGGTGATCTGCCGGACCCGGTCCCCTGGCGACGGGGTCCGAGGGCTCGTTGCCTCCCTCCGATGGGATTCCGTTACAGGATCGTTCCCGGTGGTCTCGGAAATGTCCTAGGGTACCTCGGGAGCGCAGCCTGAGCCTTGGTTATGTATCGAACGTACCCCTGGTCATCCCTCGCTCGGTGTCTGAGGCGACTGTGAACCCTTCGGGGGGCCAGCCTTCGAACCCCTAATCAGTAATGGGCGCGGAGCCCGAGTAGCCTGAGGCGGCCGTGGAACCTTTCGGGAGGCCGACCTTCGAACCTCTGACCAGTAGTGGGTGTCGGGCCCACGCGATCTGAGGCGGCTGTTGAACCCTTCGGGGGGCCAGCCTTCGAACCCCTGATCAGTATGGAGGCTCGGAGCCTAGTTCCTTCACGGGGAAGGATCCCTTTAGGGGTATCCCCTTTCCCGGTCCCTGTTGCAAGAGATAGAGAAAGAGGAAAAAGGAAAAAGGATACGGAATTTGAACGACGCGGCGTACCTTTTTTGGCGCGGTTGTTTTGGCGAAGGCGAAGTGTCGCCAGCTGCTCCTGCCAGAAGCGCCGCCTGTCCAGCCGCGGAGTTAATGCGACAGGGCGAGTAGTTGACGAGGCTGCCGTTGCGCTGTGCGCGAGCCGTTCGAGGGACGGGTCACGGGCGCGTCGTCTTCACGCCGTGAGAGGGGGTTCTCTCGCTGCCTCCGGATGGGACGTGAGCTTGGCTGACGGCGTGACCGCTGCTCCCGCGCGCCTGCCACCGTCATTACTGCCGACCCACTTTTGACCGCGTTTGACCGCTGCGTCAGGCTGGCGCTGCTGGGTCGCGCGCTGGGTCGCCTCGGGTCGCGGTATCGGTTCCACAATCGAGGGGGTGCGGTGGTGGCGCAAGTGGTACAGTTGCTTGCATGCAGCATCCGGCGCGCCGGTTGCGCGACGCGTGGGCTTGGGCCTCCGTGCTGGCAGGTTAGGAGTCGGAGAGGTGCGACCACTTGGCGTGGTTGCATGCCGCCTGCATGGCTGCCTGCCCCTTTCGCCCGTTGGCCTGGGCAAAAGTGGAGGGTCACTTGTAACCGCTGGGTGGTTGCGTGCGCCGTGCGCGGTGGTTTGGCTTCTTCTGCTCGGAGCCGGTCTGCATGACATGCGGGACCCAGCCCCCGCGCCATAGGGGAGGGCTTTGGAGGCGTGTTGGAGAAGACTCGGCCCGTGACGGTTGGGGGCGCAAGCAGGGAGAGTCGCCTTTAAAAGGAGGGCGACCCCTTTCGTAAGGCGACCATGTCTTCTTCCTCCCTTATGCATCGTGTCTTTCCACCTTTCAAGCCCCCGGATGGGGGAAACCGCCGTCTTTTCGCCCCATCGTTGGAGGAACGCAACTCCGTGGGAGTTGGTACCTTTCAGCCATCGTTCGGCTTCAAGGATTTTCATCATGCAGCCCGGCTGCACCCCTCCACCGGCGGTCACCCAAGATGGTGACCTCCAGTTTGATGGTGGGGGAAAGCGAGCCGGGCTGCGGCCTCTGCCCCTCCCTCAGCCTCAAGGATTTTCATCACTAGTGCTGGGGAGGGGAGTGTGTCGAGTTGGGGTTGGTCCCTGCGTGGGCGGTGGCCCGCTCCTTCCCTCAGTGACCGGGGGGAAGGGCGGGAGTCGTCCGTGGCGCTGACAGCTGCACCGTGCCCGGCTCTCTGAGCCGAGCGGTTTCGGAGCCGCTCCCGGTGCCGCCTCCCGCCACGGCAGCTGGAAGAGGTTCTTCCGCCGGCGCGACAGCCAAGGTTGGCCATGGACCGACCTCCAACTCTACGGCCTTCTGCCCGTCCTTGCCTCTCGAGTTTGGGCAAGGGCGGGGGCCTCCTAGCAGCAGCATCCGCCCTGAGGTCATCACTGCTGTTGTTCGGCCCCCCGGGGCAGGAGTCTTCATCGTCGCCGCTGTCGGGGCGGGCGATGACATGCCGTTCGTCGGTCTTCTGTTGCTCCGCAGGCCCACCCCTATCGAGTGGGGTTGTTCATACCTGCGGAGGGGGAACCGGAGTTCCGTTTGTAATGGCACTTCGAGTGCCGGGTTTTTTGTTCATTTCGGCTTTCGGGGCCTGAACATGTATGTAACTTCGGCACGGAGCCGTGTTTTTTCCTCATTTTTGAGCACTAAGACTCGCCTGTTGTTTGTCTGAACCGCTTCACCAAGCATGAGTCGCCCCGTGTCAAGGTGACGAGTGAGGTATCCGTATCCCGGAGGCGTAGGAGTCCCTCGGCTCGGTCGGCCCTGCTGTCCGAGGCTCCTCTAGCTTAGTTAAAGAGACCCCTCGGCCGCTCTTCGTCGAGCCGAGGCCAGGGGTAGCGATATCAGCATGAGCAGAGGCGGAGTTGGCTCGAAAATGAAACCTGGTTGGCCGGAGCCTAGTCGGGTTGTCCGCTGGCAGGATCGACGTCGGGGTTGATCAGCCGAGGCTTCGGACCGGGCTGGCGCCCTCGGAAGATGGTTGGCCGAGGCCCCAGGGGTGACCAGCTGAGCCGCCTGCTCGGGCCGGGTTCTCGGAGAAGTCCCTGGCAGCGATTGCCCGGGCGTGGTGATGACGTCGTTCTTCGGAGCAGAGACCCTCGGACCGCGTCGCCGTCCGAGGCTATGTCGGGCCTCGCCGAAGGTGCCGTCGATGCCGAGGGTGTTGCTGCCCCCTTCCAGCGTCAAGACCCGAGCCTGCAGGATCAGATTGTCTTGTAGTGTGTGCTTTGTGCGGCCGTCGAGGCCAGAACACACACCCTTGTTGCGTGTTAAAGTTGCGTCTCTCTTCCTCTTGTTTCGAGTATCTGGACTTTTTGTCGGTAACAGGGATGTTTGTGCGAGCGAAAGTTGCTTCTCACGGAAGGTGAGGAGTGAGGTATCCGTATCCCGGAGGCGTGGGAGTCCCTCGGCTCGGTCGGCCTTGCCGCTTACGCGCACTTTTACTCGTCCATGAGGCCCTATCACCGACTCGGTCGAGAAGACTCGAAGAATCGCTTCGACAGAAGGGCTTCCGAACGTAAAGACTTGTTCGATCCGCGGAGTCACCTTATCCGAACGCGAGATACTTATCGCAGAAGGTGATGAGTGAGGTATCCGTATCCCGGAGGCGTAGGAGTCCCTCGGCTCGGTCAGCCTTGACTGCTTACGTGTACCCCGTCGTTTCCAGGACCCACTTTTCGAAGTAGTCAAAAAGCACGAAAGATATTCTGGTAAAAGAGATTTTTTTTCGAGGAAAATTTTGACGCAGAGGGGGTTTCCCCCCTTTTAGCCCCCGAGGGAGGGTCGGGCTTTGCCGAGGCGAGGCCGACCCTTCCTTGTTGACTAAACTTTGCGTGGGTGCGAGGTATATAAACAACTTGGAAACATCTTAAGGGTAGAAGCGACGTAGCTGTTGGATGTTCCAAGCGTTGCCATAGACCTCGCCTTGACTGTTAGCCAGCTTGTACGTTCCGGGCTTCAGAACTTTGGCGATGACGAATGGCCCCTCCCAGGGGGGCGTGAGCTTGTGCCTCCCTCAGGCGTCTTGCCGCAGCCGAAGCACCAGGTCGCCCACCTGGAGGTCTCGGGGTCGGACCCCTCGGGCGTGGTAGCGTCGCAGGGACTGCTGATACCGCGCCGAGTGTAGTAAGGCCCTGTCCCGAGCCTCTTCCAGCTGGTCCAGCGAGTCCTCTCGGCTAGCTTGGTTGCTTTGATCGTCGTAGGCTCTCGTCCTCAGGGAGCCGTATTCCAGGTCCGTGGGCAAGACGGCCTCGGCCCCGTAGACCAGGAAGAACGGCGTGAAACCCGTGGCTCGGCTCGGCGTCGTCCTCAGGCTCCAGACCACCGAGGGGAGTTCCTTCATCCATCGCTTGCCGAAATTGTTGAGGTCATTGTAAATCCGAGGCTTGAGCCCTTGTAGAATCATGTCGTTGGCACGCTCTACTTGCCCATTCGACATGGGATGAGCTACGGCAGCCCAGTCCACCCGGATGTTGTGGTCCTCGCAAAAATCCAAGAATTTTTTGCCGGTGAACTGGGTGCCGTTGTCGGTGATGATGGAGTTCGGGACCCCGAAGCGATGGATGATGTTGGTGAAGAACGCCACCGCCTGCTCGGACCTGATGCTGTTCAGGGGTCGGACCTCGATCCACTTGGAGAATTTGTCGACGGCGACCAGCAGGTGCGTGTAGCCCCCGGGCGCCTTCTGCAGAGGGCCGACGAGGTCCAGACCCCTCACAGCGAAGGGCCGGGTGATGGGTATCGTCTGTAGAGCCTGAGCGGGCAGGTGGGTCTGCTTCGCATAGAATTGGCACCCTTCGCAGGTGCGGACAATTCTAGTGGTGTCAGCCACCGCCGTCGGCCAGTAGAAGCCTTGCCGGAAAGCGTTCCCGACAAGGGCTCGATGCGCTGCGTGATGGCCGCAAGTCCCCGAGTGTATCTCTTGCAGGAGTTCCTGACCTTCGGCGATGGAGGTGCACCGCTGGAGGATGCCCGAGGGGCTGCGGTGGTAAAGCTCCTTCTCATCGCCCAGCAAGACGAACGACTTGGCGCGTCGCGCTACCCGCCGTGCCTCGGCCTGGTCGAGGGGTAGCTCTCCTTGGCGGAGATATTGCAGGTACGGGGCCTGCCAATCTCGATCAGGCGTGACCCCGCTCCGCTCCTCCTCGATGCGCAGCGCCTCGCCCTCGGGGGCCGAGGGTTCCTCGGGCTGAACCGAGGATGGCTCGGGCTGGGCCGAGGTCACCTCGGACGGGGCCGAGGGCGCCTCGGGCTCGGGCGTGTCGCTGATCTTGACGAAGGGTTGGTGCAGATCCCGGGAGAAGACGTCCGGGGGAACCGTCGTTCGCCCCGAGGCTATCTTTGCCAGCTCGTCCGCAGTCTCGTTGTAGCGCCGGGCGATGTGGTTAAGCTCGAGCCCGTAGAACTTGTCTTCCAAGCGTCGAACCTCATCACAGTAGGCCTCCATCTTTGGGTCGCGGCAGTGGGAGTTCTTCATGACTTGGTCGATGACGAGCTGCGAGTCACCGCGAGCGTCGAGGCGTCGGACCCCTAGCTCGATGGCGATTCGCAATCCGTTGATCAGAGCTTCATACTCAGCCACATTGTTGGACGCCGGGAAATGGAGGCGTAGCACGTAGTGCAGGTGTTTCCCGAGGGGCGAGACGAAGAGCAGGCCCACGCCGGCTCCCGTCTTCATCAGCGACCCGTCGAAAAACATGGTCCAGAGCTCCGGTTGGATCGGAGCCGTCGGCAACTGTGTGTCGACCCATTCGGCTACGAAGTCCGCCAGTACCTGGGACTTGATGGCCTTCCGAGGGGCGAACGAGATTGTCTCGCCCATGATTTCCACCGCCCACTTCGCGATCCGTCCCGAGGCCTCTCGGCACTGGATGATCTCCCCCAGGGGGAAGGATGACACCACAGTTACCGGATGAGACTCGAAGTAATGCCGCAACTTTCGCCTCGTCAGGATCACTGCATACATCAGCTTCTGAACTTGTGGGTAGCGGATCTTGGTTTCGGACAGCACCTCGCTGACGAAGTAAACTGGCCTCTGAATGGGCAATGCATGCCCCTCTTCTTGCCTTTCGACCACGATCGCGGCGCTAACCACCTGAGTGGTAGCGGCGACGTAGACCAAGAGGGCTTCTCCATCAGCTGGGGGTACCAAGACGGGCGCCTGAGTGAGGAGCGCCTTCAGGTTCCCGAGAGCTTCCTCGGCCTCAGGAGTCCAAGTGAAGCACTCGGCCTTCCTTAAGAGACGGTACAGGGGCAGGCCTCTTTCGCCGAGGCGCGAGATGAAACGGCTCAAGGCCGCGAGACATCCCATGACCCTCTGTACGCCTTTTAAGTCCTTGATGGGCCCCATGCTGGTGATGGCTGCGATCTTCTCCGGGTTGGCTTCGATGCCCCGCTCGGAGACGATGAATCCCAGGAGCATGCCTCGGGGCACCCCGAAGACGCACTTCTTGGGATTGAGCTTGACGCCCTTCGCCTTGAGACACCGAAATGTCACTTCAAGGTCGGAGAGAAGGTCGGAGGCTTTCCTTGTCTTGACTACGATGTCATCGACGTAGGCCTCGACCATGCGACCAATGTGTTCGCCGAACACATGGTTCATGCACCGCTGGTACGTTGCACCCGCGTTCCTCAAACCGAACGGCATGGTGACATAACAGTACATGCCGAAGGGCGTGATGAAAGAAGTCGCGAGCTGGTCGGACTCTTTCATCTTGATTTGATGATACCCTGAGTAGGCATCGAGGAAAGACAGGGTTTCGCACCCAGCAGTGGAATCCACGATTTGATCGATGCGAGGTAGAGGGTAGGGAACCTTCGGACATGCTTTGTTGAGACCAGTGTAGTCTACACACATCCGCCATTTCCCCCCTTTCTTCCTCACAAGCACAGGGTTGGCAAGCCATTCGGGATGGAATACCTCTTTGATGAACCCTGCTGCCATCAGCTTGTGGATCTCCTCGCCTATCACCCTGCGCCTTTCCTCGTCGAATCGGCGCAGAGGCTGTCTGACCGGTCGGGCTCCGTCCCGAATATCCAGCGAGTGCTCGGCGACACCCCTCGGTATGCCGGGCATGTCCGAGGGACTCCACGCAAAGATGTCGGCGTTTGCGCGGAGAAAGTCGACGAGCACTGCTTCCTATTTGGGGTCGAGCCCGGAACCGATCCGGATCTGCTTGGAGGTGTCGCCACTGGGGTCGAGAGGGACGGCCTTAACCGTCTCCGCTGGCTCGAAGTTGCCGGCGTGTCGCTTCACGTCCGGCACCTCTGGGGAGAGGTTTTCCAGGTCGGCGATGAGGGCCTCGGACTCGGCGAGGGCCTCGGCGTACTCCACGCACTCCACATCGCATTCGAACGCGTGTTTGTACGTGGGGCCGACGGTGATGACCCCGTTGGGGCCCGGCATCTTGAGCTTCAGGTAGGTGTAGTTGGGGATGGCCATGAACTTCGCGTAGCATGGCCTTCCCAATACTGCGTGGTAGGTTCCTCGGAACCCGACCACCACGAACGTCAAAGTCTCCCTTCGGAAGTTGGAGGGTGTTCCGAAGCAGACAGGAAGGTCGAGCTGTCCGAGGGGCTGGACGCGCTTCCCAGGAATGATCCCGTGGAAGGGCGCAGCGCCTGCTCGGACGGAGGACAGATCGACGCGCAGGAGCCTGAGGGTCTCGGCGTAGATGATATTGAGGCAGCTGCCCCCATCCATCAGGACCTTGGTGAGCCTGACGTCGCCGATGATTGGATCGACGACGAGCGGGTACTTCCCCGGGCTCGGCACGTGGTCGGGGTGGTCATCTTGGTCGAAGGTGATGGGCTTGTCGGACCAGTCTAGGTAGACTGGCGCCGCCACCTTCACCGAGCAGACCTCCCGACGCTCTCGCTTGCGATGCCGAGCCGAGGCATTCGCCGCATGCCCTCCGCAGATCATGAAGCAGTCGCGGACCTCGGGGAACTCTCCTGCTTGGTGATCTTCCTTTTTGTCGTCGTCGCGGGCCCTGCCACCCTCTGCGGGTGGCCCGGCCTTGTGGAAGTGGCGCCGAAGCATGACGCACTCCTCGAGGGTGTGCTTGACGGGCCCCTGATGGTAAGGGCACGTCTCCTTGAGCATCTTGTCGAAGAGGTTGGCACCTCCGGGGGGCTTCCGAGGGTTCTTGTACTCGGCGGCGGCGACAAGGTCTGCGTCGGCAGCGTCGCGTTTCGCTTGCGACTTCCTCCTGCCTTTCTTCTTGGCGCCGCGCGGAGTAGACGCCTCGGGAGCATCCTCCGACGGGCGGCCCTGGGGCTGCTTGTCCTTTCGGAAGATGGCCTCGACCGCCTCCTGGCCGGAGGCGAACTTGGTGGCGATGTCCATCAGCTCGCTCGCCCTGGTGGGGGTCTTGCGACCCAACTTGCTCACCAGGTCACGGCAGGTGGTGCCGGCAAGGAACGCGCCGATGACATCGGAGTCGGTGATGTTGGGCAGTTCGGTGCGCTGCTTCGAGAACCACCGGATGTAGCCCCGAAGAGACTCTCCCGGCTGTTGCCGGCAGCTTTGGAGGTCCCAGGAATTCCCGGGGCGCACGTACGTGCCCTGGAAGTTGCCGGCGAAAGCCTGGACCAAATCCTCCTAGTTGGAAATCTGCCCCGGAGGCAGGTGCTCCAACCAAGCGCGAGCAGTGTCGGAGAGGAACAGGGGGAGGTTGCGGATGATGAGGTTGTCGTCGTCCGTTCCACCCAGTTGACAGGCCAGGCGGTAGTCCGCGAGCCACAATTCCGGTCTTGTTTCCCCCGAGTACTTTGTGATAGTAGTCGGGGGTCGGAATCGGGTCAGAAACGGCGCCCGCCGAATGGCCCGGCTGAAGACCTGCGGACCGGGTGGTTCGGGCGAGGGACTCCGATCCTCCCCGCTGTCGTAGCGTCCCCCACGCCTAGGGTGATAGCCTCGGCGCACCCTTTCGTCGAGGCGGGCCCGACGGTCGCGATGAGGGTGCTCGTCGCCGAGGTGGCCCGGGGCCGCAGGCGCGGTGTTGCGCATGCGCCCGGTGTAGACCGAGGCTTCCCGCATGAGTTGGGAAGTCGCGGCACGAGGCTCCGAGGGGTGCCCTGCCTTCGGGAGGCAGAGCTCTCGGCCCGCCGGGCCGCAGCGCCTTCCAGGAGATGCTTGAGCTCTCCCTGGATTCGCCGACCCTCGGTGGTTGATGACTCCGGCATCGCGCGGAGGAGCATCGCTGCGGCTACCAGGTCCTGACCGGTTCCGCCGGATGCGGGTGGCGGCCTGTCCCTGGCATCGTTGGCGATGCGGTGCTGGAGACCCTGGGGCAGGTGACGTATTTCTCCGGCCGGGGGCTGGCCCGCCCATACCTGCCCGACGTCCCGGCGGATCGACTCGAGCGCTCCTGCCCCCTCGTCGAGCCCGGCCTGCGCCCCGCGGACTTGCTCGAGCTGTGGGTCGTGACCCCCCGCCGGAACGGGGACCACAGCTAGCTCCCGCGGGATGTCGGCGCGAGGCACTGGCCTAGGGAGATCACCATCCTCCGGCATGCCGAGACGGCTGCCTCCGGAGGGATCCCCTAGCTCGACGTGGAAACATTCGCGGCTCGGGCCGCAGTCCTTGTCGTCAAGGCTGCGGCTGCCGTCGGAACAGTCGGAGAGGCAGTAGTTGCATGCGGTCATGAAGTCCCGCATGGCACTGGGGTTGCCAGATCCAGAGAAGTCCCAGCAGATGTTGGGGTCGTCATCTTCCTCGGACCCAGAGGGCCCGTAGGTCGAGACGCCCGTCAATCGGTCCCAAGGAGACCGCACACGAAACCCAAAAGGGGTTGCACTCGCCTCAACGTGAGCGCCCGCCAGAGCGAGGTCGCTAGGCGGGTTGAGGTCGAGTCGAAATGACGAAGGATGGGGATCAGTCGGTACCTTTTGGTCGACGAGGAGCGACGAAGTCACATCGGGGGCTGATCGCGCCGTCGTCCTGGGTACGAGGGCGACGTCCCGCAGGCCCTCCGTGAGCGTGCTGGCATCGTCCACCTGCTCGGGGTTGGCGTGTTGCGGGGGGACGGCGCTCGCCTTCGCCTCAAACGCGAGGGTGACGCCCGACGCGTCCTCCGTTGGGGCACTGGGGATGTCGATTCGCTCGACAGCCGACGGAGCGCAGCCTCCCGCTCGGCCCTGGTTGCCCCGCCTCCTCCTCCGATGGCGAGGGAGAGGATGGGGCGAGCTCGAATGTTGTTCTTCCCCCACGCGGGAAAGACGTCGTCGATTCCGCCGCCGGCGGGCGGGCTGTCGGCCACCATTGTCGCCGCCGCGCGGCGGTGGAAGGAGTATCATGTCGTAGCCGCCGTCGAAAGACATGAACTCGAGGCTCCCGAAACGGAGCATCGTCCCGGGTTGGAGAGGTCGTTGGAGACTGCCCATCTGGAGCTTGACGGGAAACTGCTCGTCAACACGCAGCAGGCCCCTACCTGGCGCGCCAACTGTCGGCGTTTCGAGACCGGGGGGTCCCTAAGCCGACGAGTGAGTGTGCCGCGTGCCCCAGCCCAGATGGGTCGAGCGCGTGGGCGAGCGCGAAGGGGGGAGAGCGAGGTGGCCGGAGCCGGGTCGTGAGGGAGGCGGAGATCCCGCGGCCTTCGTGTTCGTCCCGCGCCCAGGTCGGGTGCGCTTGCAGTAGGGGGTTACAAGCGTCCACGCGGGTGAGGGGAGCGAGCAGCCCCAAGAGAGCGCCTGCCCCTGCCCTCGTTCCCGCAGGGCCAACCTTCTCTAAGAAGGCCCTGGTCCTTCCTTTTATAGGCGCAAGGAGAGGATCCAGGTGTACAATGGGGATGCAGCAGAGTGCTACGTGTCTAGCGGGGGAGAGCTAGCGCCCTGGGTACATGCCAATGTGGCAGCCGGAGAGAACTTGGCACCCAGCTGGTGTGGTGTCGTGGCTGTCGGAGGAGTAACGGAGCCTGGTGGAGGGACAGCTGTCGGAATAGTTGGGCTCTTGCTGACGTCCCCCCGCTTCCGTAAGGGAGCTGAGAGCCGCCGTCGTCATGGGTCTAGCGGGGCGCCATCATTGCCTATCTGGCGGAGCTAGGCAGATGGGACGTCGGTCTTGTTCTCTGCGGCCCAAGTCGGCTCGGGGTAGGGTGATGATGGCGCTTCCTGTTGACGTGGCGGACTTGTGCCCTAGGTCGGGCGACGTGGAGGCTCCTCCGAGGCCGAGGTCGAGTCTGTCTTCCATGGCCGAGGCCGAGCCCGAGCTCCTGGGTCGGGCGAGGCGGAGGTCGTTCGGCAGAGGCCAGGGCGGAGTCCGAGCCCTGGGTCGGGCAAAGCGGAGTTCGTCGTCTTCCGGGGCCTTAGCCCGAGTCCGAGCCCTGGGTCGGGCGGAGCGGAGTTCGCCGTCTTCTGGGGCCTTAGCCCGAGTCCGAGCCCTGGGTCGGGCGGAGCGGAGTTCGCCGTCTTCCGGGGTCTTAGCCCGAGTCTGAGCCCTGGGTCGGGCGGAGCGGAGTTCGCCGTCTTCCGGGGTCTTAGCCCGAGTCCGAGCCCTGGGTCGGGCGGAGCGGAGTTCGCCGTCTTCCGGGGTCTTAGCCCGAGTCCGAGCCCTGGGTCGGGCGGAGCTTCCTATGGCGCCTTTGGCAAGGCCTGGCTGCCTGTCAGTCTCACTCTTTGCGTTAAATGCCCCTGCGACTCGGTCGGTCGGCGCGGTGATTTAGTCAGGGTTGCTTCTTAACGAAGGCAAGGCCCCGGGCGAGCCGGAGATGCGTCTGCCGTAAAAAAAGGGGGCCTCGGGCGAGACGGAAACACCTCAGGGTCGGCTGCCCTTGCCCGAGGCTAGGCTCGGGCGAGGCGTGATCGAGTCGCTCGTATGGACTGATCCCTGACTTAATCAAACCCATCAGGCCTCTGCAGCTTTATGCTGATGGGGGTTACCAGCTGAGAATTAGGCGTCTTGAGGGTACCCCTAATTATGGTCCCCGACAATTATATTTATATTCTTCGTCCGAAGTTCATTAAACCCTTGAGGAGATAATGCCTCAGCGGACGAAGGATATTTAATATTTAACATATTCGTGTTGTCTTGTTCTTGATTCATAGCATTTGAGAACAAGCCCCAACAGCGGTCGATACTCGTTAACCCATGAAAAAAAATCATCTATTAGGGTTCGGGTATGAAAAGAGTTTAATCCTCATATATATAGATTTGGGAGAAATTATTCCTCCATTGAGTATGGTAGGTATGAGTACGTGAAAACATAATCCGAATCCGATTACCCATAGGTAATATTCACCCATTAAAATTAGATGTGCAATTGAATAGAAAATAAGCACAACAACTAACACTACCTCTCTTAACCCTTTTAAACACCCATTTGTCTCGCCTGTCAGTCCATGCGTCACTTTTTGTCGTTGTTTTGTATGGTTAAACAAGTTTTTCTTATTATATGTCAGATTATTTGTGATGTATAATTGGTGGTGTAGTGTGACTGTTATTGCATATAAAATATAATGTGATCATATTTTTTGGGATGGGGACTAGGGCTAGACGAAATGCTCGTGACTTGTCGGCTCGCTCGGTTCGTGGTCATCTCGGCTCAGCTCATTTGAAGTTTTTCACGAGCTGAGATGACATCCTAGCTCAATTCGTTAACGAGCCAGCTCGTGAGCTAAACGAGCTACCACATTCCAGCAAAATAAAAATATATGCATATAATTTAAGTAATAATTAATAAACATGTTATATATGTGTGATGTCTATGGTCTATGAGTTAAACTAATGATTGATGAACTATGTCTATGTGTTAAAGTGGTTTATGCGAATATAACTGCAGGTTAAACTGATGAACATGTGTGTGAATTGTGAATTTATGAGTGATGAGTTGTGTTAATTTGGTGTTATATTGATGTGGTCTATGAAACTATGAGTATATTTACTATTTTCTATTGTTAAACTAGTTTAAAATTAATTAGAAATTGATTATTATATATATATTATTATTTTTTGCTCTAGCTCGTGAGCTAAACGAGCCAGCTCGAGCTCGTAACCGAGCCGAGCTGACTCTGTGGCTCGTTGGCTTAACGAGCCAACTCGATCTCGGATGAGCCGAGTCGAGCTGGCTCGATATCCAGCCCCAATGGGGACCCGATACCTAGATGGAGATGAGTATGAGATAAATCTTATACCCATGATGGGTTTGGGTATAAGTATGGAAATAGCTTCATGGGGATGGGTTTGTGGTGTCCAAACCCAATGGGGAAATCTCCATAGACACCTTTAGTCGTCGTGCGTCGTCAAGTGACATGGACCATTACATCCTAAATGATCCTTAAAACAACCAAACCTAACCTAACACGACAATATTTAGAGACAAATTACAGCGAGATTTTTTCTTCCATCCACGTCCCCGCCCGGGAGTTTATGATTTATCCCTCTTGGAATTATGTTCCATTAGAAAATACAATATTCAGAGGCAAATTAAAACTGATTATATTAAATCAATATAAATTTTACAAACAAGATTTAAAATTAAAAGATACATCTACTTTAGAGTTTAGTAAAAGGCTATGTATTGAATTTTAGTATAATTTTAGCATATAAATGGACTAGTTTAAATGAAGATAAGTTTGTTGGGCGGGTACGTGGGGAATGGGTATGAGGTATGGTTTCCCGTCCTCGTCTATGTGAACCCGATGCGGACAAAGTTTTCCCATTTCAATCCCCGTAGAAATTAAATTACCCACATCCTCGGGTCCCATATTGCCGTCTCTACTCTCGTCTGCTTTTGTTTGGCTACACTACACGGTTGGACGAGACATTGGAGATGCCCTACTAAGAATGTAAGAATGTATGTATGACCGTACAAAAAAACACTGTTTTATTATTGGAGATTGTATTGTTTATATAGTGAAATTTGAAATAAGATATATAGATGAGTAAAATATTGAGAGATGGAGAAGAGATGAAGCGTTTGAGCAAAAAAAAAAATCACCAAAACAAAGGTGGGATGCTATCCAGCCAACTAAATAAGATATATATGGCACGTGCTTAACTGACATAGAAGTATTGAGAAAACTAAATGCATGCCTCTTGGGTTGCTCTATGCTAGTTTGGATAAGGGTTTGTTCCCAAACCTACTAAGATTTGTTTTATCAGTTACAATAAGACTTTCTCATATACATATCTAACTAGCAATTTTCTCTTATGGCCGGATAACCTAGGTTTGTGTATTGAGTTCTATCCCACCGCCCAAGCTTTCCTTGGTGACAATCGGGAGCCTATACCCTTTCACGTTCTGGTCAGTAATGGTATTGAGGTCTCTATTTCATGTGTTTAGTCAGTAATGGTATATTAAGGACACACACGAAATTGTTGAGCAAAATTATCTTTAAAAAATAAAGATTTTTTACGGTTAAGAAGTGGGTCATCCTTACTGGCCGATGATAACCTACCCAAGGATTTCGGAAATGGTAGTAAATTATGTTGCTTCTGTAGTAAATTTGAAACCATTTGTCATCTTTTCTTTGAATGTTGTCATGTTCGCTGCTTGTGGCATGCTTTGCGTATCTACAGTTCATCACTTTTGACTGGTGCTGCAACGTATGGTTAGAGCATCTCCAACAACGTGACCTATAAAAATGTCTTATAATCTAAAAATAAGTAAATTTTATAGAATTTAGAGCACCAACAAAACACTTCACTCCAACAGTAAAGCCCTAAATCTAGATTATAGGGCAGCCCACTACGGTGTAGTATATTTGAGGCACTTGAGAAGGTGCCCTATAGTTTTTTGACAAAATTTGTTGAATTGAG
Source organism: Zea luxurians (assembly GCA_029449295.1). Lineage (NCBI taxonomy): Eukaryota > Viridiplantae > Streptophyta > Magnoliopsida > Poales > Poaceae > Zea > Zea luxurians. The sequence continues at coordinate 154,348,490 of JAOPSE010000004.1, forward strand.
GCACTGTTGGAGTGGTTTTTCTTGTGTAGAGCCCTATATTTCAATTTGAGGCACTAGTTTGAGGCATTGTTGGAAATGCTCTTAAGGAATGTATTTGTGGGTTCTACTCAGGAACACATCGTCATCTTTGGGCCCAATTACATCAAAGTGATGAAAACGTACAGCATCGGTCTCAATTACATCAAATTAAAGTGACGAAAATAAAGGTTGCACCATATATATATGTTGCAGTCTACCACAATAGTCTACGGATGACCTTTTACATTTTAGGCTTGGTTTTTAATTGTGTCTGAGAATTGCGAGTGGTTTTTTTGTTGTGTGGTGTACCATATAATACGCGCGGCCTGGTTTTCTTTAGGGTTTAGGACATGAAACCATGTGCTCATTTTAATTATCTAAAAAAATCTGTAGATTTGGATAGATTTTTAATCATAAGGATTAACAAGCGGGAATTTGTGAAAACGAACATAACAGACCCCTCTAAATAACTGGTATACGTACTGTTCACCTCTAGTAACTTGATTAGTCAAATGCTTGTGGATCGCTACAGTTTCTATACGTTATATGATTTTATTTTAATTAAACATAAAAATATGTGTTCCGTTAGTTAAGTGAATGCCAACGTGGAGCCAATAACCAAGATTTAAACTCTATTTATATATAATTTTACTTTATTTTCAGAGAGAAGAGATTGACGGCTGATGAGCCAACCGTACCTAAGATCGAGTAACTCTCTATCAGTCGTCTGTACCACCGTACGTCCTTGAAAAACATACTCCTGTATTAACATAAGGTAAGCACGTAGCATCAGCCAGCCGCGGCGTAATCGTACTTTGGCTTTCAAATTATTTGAAGAAATACTCTAGATATATTATAGCGTATAGCGTCTACGAAATTATTGGATTATTAGATATTCTATCCCTAATAAATTTTAGTCTGCCGCTAATAAACGGTCTTTAGGGGAAAAATAGTCTCCTTTTGGAGATTGTTGACTTTTTGGCGCCAAACACTCAATAAAAACCGGCGGCGCTCTCTGTTCAAGCGCGGACGGTCCGTGGCCAGGGGCCGGACAATCCATGATCTGGCGTGAGGCTAGTGTTCCCTGCCTGACGGCCAGACGATCCACGCCCTAGGATCGGACGTTCCGCGCGTACGCAGGGGCAGTGGAAGGTCGCCGACGGCGCCTGGATCTCGCTCCCGGGAGGGACCCCGTTGGGGAGGAGAGATCCTAGGAGTTATCTAGGCTCGGGCAGGCCGACCTAGACTCCTCTAATCGATGTAGAGTCGAAGAGAAGCGGAGAATTTAGGATTGAGAGGCTAAACTAGAACTAGATTAGAAGTACTCATAATTGTACAGGAAATAAATGCGAGATAGAAGTATTATTGATTCGATGATGATTACAAATCGCCGTATACCTCTCTATTTATAGAGGAGGGGGCTGGACCCTTTACAAACTAATTTTCCGAGGTAATTCCACGAATCTAGCTAACAACCGTAGCACAAAACTCGAAACCCTAATCTGCTCTGCGCACGCGCGGACCGTCCGGCCCACAGGCGCGGACCGTCTGGACCACGGACCGTCCGGCCTCAGGGCCGGACCGTCCGCCGCTCAAACTGGTGCTCAACATATGCCTCCAGGCCTTTTGGTGGAGCTGAACGAACCAAAACCAACTAACTCGATGTGATCACATCGGTTTTCTTAGGCATCCTACCACTTACTAGGATGGTACGCAGTGGCTTGGTCTCGATGGTTGACTCAACGGACGTGACCCCTTTAACTTTGATCGAACTTTCATTCCCAACACCGTCGAGCGTCATACTGATCCTGACCAATTCGTAACCTTGCTTTTCCTAATTTTCTAAGTGTTCTAGCGTAGTTCCATAGTCGACCATGTCTTCTCCTTGCAGGTCATCTTCCTCCATGGGTGTTGGTACGTCGTTGGAGGTGTCATGGTGTAGTGCGGATGGTTCGGCCTCAGGGGTCGGACGGTCCGCGCCCTATACGGTTAGTCCGGTCTTTATAGCCGGATTATCTGCCATACCTGCAAAAAACTGCACAGTTGTTGTTTTATTTTTTGTTTTTATGGCCGTTTGATTTTCCTCGACGGCCTTTGGTCTCCATCTCTTTTGTGGTGACGGATACTGCGGATGTGTGTCATTGAATATTTTTTCTGCCTCCTTCTCATGATTCTCCTTTGCTCTGAGGCGCTGTAATTTTCGCTTTTGCGATCGTGTCAATCCTGATGGGCACCATCGGGGCATGGAGTATTTTGGATCGGCTGTTTTGTTGACAGTCGTACCTTCTTTTTTGTTTGTGTTGACCGATTCACCAAAAATCATCGGCCCTTCGTTATTTTGTTGTACGACGACATCTGTCGTTCCTATTTTAATGACGTCTCCTTTTTCATATTGTTGGAGGTTGTAGTTGTATGCCCCCCTGCCGGATTAGTCAGCCTTTGGGGCCGAGTTGTTCGACAATCTTGCTGGGCCTGTGCTCGTGGACCAGATTGAGGGGCTCTCAATCGGTCTTGTACTGGAGGTGTCAATCTATTGAATACAGATGTTTGGGGTGCCCCCCAAGCGGGGTACTATGGCATCCCAAATGGGTATGGTGGTATGCCCCACATTTGATTTGGGACTGTCGGTACCCCCGAACGGGGGTACCCCTACTGCTGTATCAAGGCGTAGTGCCCACGTGACTATCTCTTAGCCGCGCAGCAATAATGCTGCGGCCGGGGCCAGGCCACGGCTCAGCCCAGTCGCGGACCGCTATTCAGGGCCCACGACGGCGCCCGACCATGCCACATGGGTGGGTCCGGAGCCGCCACGTGTCCAGGGAAGAAGGAATGCCCCAGGATGTCAAGAGTGAGTCCGGACCCCTTTGGGAGAGCGGCGGACCTCTGGGTATGCAGCTGGGACCCCCAGGGGAGGTCCGAGACCACCACGTGTGCAGGCCGGGTCCTTGGGATGGAGTCCGGACCCCCCTGCGAGGGGTCTGGACCGCCCGCTGCAGGGTCCCGGAATTCCAAAGCAAGAAATACTTAAGCCCTGGTTAAGGACCAGGCTAGGGTCCGGTGTTGGCACGTGTCCGGATCCCATCCTGTACGCTTCTGCTCCCAGCCCAGGCGGAGGCCCGATGCCGCCACGTGGCCCACGGACCGTGACATAAGCCAGCGGCCGGGGCCTGACGTATGGCCTCTGCACCGCGGGCTACGCCGCAAGCTACGCTACCTCAGCATTAAATGTGGATGGGGCGCGCCGCCTGTCCATCCCGCTGTCAGGCGATGTGCCGCCTCAGCATTTAATGCGCCCTGTCCACTCTGCTGGCAGGCGATGTGTCGCCTCGGCATTTAATGAGCCCTCTCTATTCCTCTGGCGAACAGCGACCGAGCCATCCTACAGGCGGCGAACCTGTCCAATCAATTGGCAGGTGGCGTGTCCATACTACCGCATGTCCTAAACTCATGATGGCTCGCGCGTTACCAAGGAAGCAGCCACGAGAAATCAATATTGTAAGCGTTATAGACATTACTACACTCGGAGATCGCCCGGACGTTGCAGGCGTTAGTTATTTCTCTTCGTTTTGCCCCTAGGCCCGCATGTCGGGGTCCAGTGCCCTTGTACGTGCCACCTTGATCTATAAAAAGGAGGGCACACGACGTAACGGGGGGATTCAGACTCAAGCCATCCTAGACACAACTCAAGCTCACGAGCAATACAACACACAGTGGAGTAGGGTATTACGCTCTGGCGGCCCGAACCACTCTAAACCCTTGCGTGTTCTTGTGTGTTCATCCCCCAATCTCGTAACAGGCAAAACGCTTAGGCCCCTCCTCATCTTAGGATTTAGGGCGGATGCACTCCACCACCCGGCCGGAGATCTCCTCTCCGACATTTGGCGCGCCAGGTACGGGGCTGGCATTAGGTTTTTGCTTATTTTCCCGCTCGGCATCATGGTCCATATCGTCGAGCACCGCGACGTGGTCTCTAGGGACTTCCTCATGGAGGAGGAGGCCGCATCTTCTGCGCCGCTGAGCTCCAGCCGCCCAGCGCCTGGTGCAGCTACTATGTGCCCCGCACGGCAGCACACGCCTACACAGGCGTCCTGGACTCCATCGGGGTTGCTCCCGCCAGGGCGCTTTCCACGGCTAGGGAGTTGTTGTGCCACCCACCAAGCCCATGACCTTGCTAGGGGCTATGAAGCAGTGGCGCGATGACAAGGATCGCCTCCTTGGCGTGGCGCACTCTGGCTCAACAAGGCCCAGGCATCGATCATCCCAGTGCCAGCACGAGGCATCGGCCTCGGTGCGTTCACCCTCGGTGAGGGCTACGCCAACCGAAGATCTACGGGCGGAGCTCAACCGCAGACGTGCGGTAGAAGACGCTCAAGCCTCTCTGGAGAGGCCTAAAGACCTGCGGGACGAGCTCAACCGCAGGCGTGCTGGCGAGGATGCCTGTATCTCTTTGGAGAGGGCGTGTGAGAGCCGCCAAAACCTCGAGGGTCGCAACCTCGAGCAAAACTTCGCTGTGGTCGCACCACAGACCCCAGGGGGTGCCCGATTCTAGATAGGTATCCCGTTGGCTGGTGTGGGCTGCACCGCTCTAGTGGATCATCTCCGCGCGGCGACGTGGCCATCCAAGTTCCGGCCACACCTACCGGAGAAGTACGACGGTACGACAAACTCGTCGGAATTCTTGCAGGTCTACGTCACCGCCATTACGGTAGCAGGTGGAGACACCGTCGTGATGGCGACCTACTTCCATGTAGCTTTGTCTGGGCCAGCCCAGACTTGGCTCAGGAACCTAGCCCTAGGATCCATCTACTCCTGGGAAGAGCTCTGCGCGCGGTTTGTATCGAACTTCGCCAGCGCTTACCAGCAGCATGGTGTGGAGGCACACCTCCATGCAGTGAGGCAGGAACCAGGGGAGACCCTCCGGACGTTCATTTCCCGCTTTACCAAGGTACGTGGGACCATCCCTCGTATCTCAGATGCTTCCATCGTCACTGCTTTTCGCCAGGGGGTACGTGATGAAAATATGCTGGAGAAGTTGGCCACGCATGATGTGGACAACGTCACCATGCTCTTCGCTCTGGCCGACAAATGTGCCAGGGCCACCGAGGGCCGTGCATGGCACTCAGCGCCACAGACCGAGGTTACCCAAACGGGGTGGCTCAGGTGCCATAGCCCAGGGCGGCGGCAAGAAGAAAAAGAAGAACAAGAACTGCGGTCACGAGAAGCCACAGGTTGCTGCTCCGGCCATCGCTGCCGTAGCCAGGGACCGGAGTGAGCGCAACAAGCGCCCACGGCCCTAGGGGGGCAATAGTGGCACATGCCCTATGCACCCCAACAGTCGCCACAGCGCCGCCGACTGCCGCAAGATTATCAAGCTCGTGAAACGCGTCCGTGAGCGGCGCGAGTAGTCCTCCAGGGACGGCTCGCCACCTTGTCGCCGGCCCAGCAAGGAGAGGACTGACGAAGAAGCTGCGGCCACGGGGGAACGAGACCTTGGGTACCAGTCGCCCGAGGGGGACCTCAAGGATGTCTTCATCGGAGACTCTGACTCTGGTGGTGACAATGATCGCCGCAAGAAGTTGTACGTAATGTACGACGATAGCTGGGAGCTCACCTCCCGCAGGAACGTCAAGTCCCTGCGACGGGAGGTTCTTTCGGCGGTCCCGAGGGTCCCCAAGGCTGCTCCGCACCAACGGTGGAGGAGCACCACCATCTCCTTCGGGGCATCCAATTGCCCCGACAACATGGCAGGGGCCAGCATACTGCTGCTCATCACCACCCCTGTCATCGCCAACATGCGGCTGCACCATGTGCTGATCGACAGAGGGGGCGGCCTCAACGTCATCAGCCATGCGACATTCAAGCAGTTGCAGATCCCGAGGTCCCAGCTGGGGCCCTCTCGCCCATTCTCCGGGGTAGGCCCACAGCCCGTGTATCCCCTCAGGAGCATCGCACTCCCGGTTACATTCGGGACGGAGGAAAACTTCCGCACGGAGAACGTCCTGTTCGATGTCGCGGATGTCAACCTCCCCTTCAACGCCATCATTGGTAGGCCGGCCCTGTACCGGTTCATGGCCATTGCCCATTACAGGTATTTGGTCCTCAAGATGTCGTCCCCCCCAGGGGTCCTCACCGTGCGGGGCGACCGCGTCGCCGCGCTTGCGGCTGTCGAGAAGCTACACACTCTGGCGGTAGAGGTTGCTCGACCGGACGACGGAGGGAGAAGCCCCTCAACCTTCGGTGCCAAAGCGCCCTTCAAGGCGCTGAAGGTACAGCCATCTGGAGCAGACGACGGACCCGCGAAGACCATCCAGGTCGGCGCGAACCCCTCCCAGACCACCCACATCGCGGGAAATCTGGGAGAGAAATAGGAACTCGCGCTCGTCGCCTTCCTCCAGGCAAATGCCGACGTGTTCGCTTGGGAGCCATCGCAGATGCCTGGGATTCCCAGGGAGGTGATTGAGCACCATCTGAAGATCTACCCGGACGCCAAGCCGGTAAGCCAGAAGCCTCGGAGGCAGTCTGTGGAGCGGCAGGACTTCATCCGTGAGGAGGTCCGGAAGCTGTTACATGCCAGCTTCATCGAAGAGGTTCATCACCCCGTGTGGCTGGCCAACCCAGTCATCGTGCCAAAGGCAAATGGGAAGCTTCGGATGTGCATCGACTACACCAGCCTGAATAAGGCATGTCCCAAAGACCCGTATCCACTGCCACGTATAGATCAGATCGTGGACTCTACCTCTGGGTGCGACCTTTTGTCCTTCTTGGATGCCTACTCCGGTTTCCATCAAATCTAGATGTCTAGGGAGGATAGGAAGCATACCGCTTTTTGTAACAGTGGATGGGATGTACTGTTATGTTGTAATGCCCTACGGTCTGAAAAAACGCCTTACCAACATTTGTTCGGGCGATGAGTAAGACCTTTGGGGACCTGATTCGGGACAAGGTGGAGATTTATGTCGATGACATCATGGTCAAAACTAGGAAGGGGTCGACTCTAGTAGAAGACCTGGCCCTGGTTTTCAGCAAGCTGCGGGCAACCCGCACCAAGCTAAACCCGGAGAAGTGCGTCTTCGGTGTCTCCGCAGGGAAGCTGCTGGGGTTCCTGGTTTCATATTGGGGCATTGAAGCTAAACTGGAGAAGATCAGGGCTATTGAGGCAATGAGGCCTCCTGTCCGTATCAAGGACGTCTAGAAGCTTACGGGATCATTAGCCGCCCTCAGCCGCTTCATTTTGAGGCTGGCCGAGAGGGCACTGTCCTTCTTCAAGCTCCTGCGGAAATCCAGCCCATTTTCTTGGACCGAAGAGGCGGAACAAGCCTTCCAAGAGTTGAAGCAACACCTAGTCTCCCTGTCGATCCTGGTAGCTTTAGAGCTAGGGGAGCCACTGTATCTGTACATTGCGGCGGCTGCAGAGGCGGTGAGCATGGTGCTAGTCGCCAAAAGGGCAACACAAGAAGGCCAAGGACCTAAGGACTTAGAACCAGCTACGGAGGCCTGTACCGTCCAAAAGCCGGTCTACTACGTCAGCGAGGTCCTCCATGAGGCGAAGGCCAAGTACCTCAAGACGCACAAACTCCTCTATGCTGTGCTAGTTGCGTCTAGGAAGTTGCGCCACTACTTCCAGGCACACAAAGTTGTGGTAGTGACCTCCTTTCCATTAAGGGCCATCCTCCACAACTCTAACGCCATTGGCAACATCGCCAAGTGGGCAGCGGAGCTCACTGAGTTCCAACTGGACTTCTAGCCTCGCCACGCCATCAAAAGTTAGGTCCTGGCCGACTTCATCGTGGAGTGGACTCCACCTCCGAGCGCACCTGGGGGCTTGGACCCTGATCCGGGGCCCACACCTACGGAGCGCAGGGGGCCGGTCTTCACCAAGCCCCACTGGACGCTCTTCTTCGACAGATCCGCCTGCCAGCAGAGTGCTAGTGCGGGGGTGGTCCTCGTCGACCCAGGCGGAGATCAGGTGAAGTATGTGGTGTGCCTCGAGTTCAAGGCCACCAACAACATGGAGGAGTATGAGGCACTGATCTTCGGTTTATCTATGGCCCTATCCCTGGGGATCCGCCAGCTCCTGATGAAGGGGGACTCTTAGCTAATCATCAAGCAGGTCCACGGGGAGTGTAGCTGCAACAAGCCCAGACTCGCAGCTTACCTCCTCCATGTAAGGAAGCTGGAGAAGGACTTCATGGCCCTGAACTGCAACATGTTCCCTGGGCCGACAATTCAGCAGCAGATGACCTCTCCCAGAGGGCATCAACTCAGGCACCCGTGCCCGAGGGCGTCTTCGAAAGATGGCTGCTGAGACCCACCGCCCAGTCTGCCGAACTGGGCGAAGGGGGCGAGACTGGCACCTCGAAGCCGGCGGTCCCGGTGGCGTCCCAGAACCCACCGAAGGCTGTGTGTACTCTGGAGGACTCCACCGACCCCTTAGCACCACAACCGACAGCTCAGAGTGGTCTCGATGCATGGATCTCCGAGATCCGGGACTACCTAAAAGAAAATATCCTTCCTGAAGACCATGTCTCTGCAGAGCGCATAGTGCGGTTGGCTAAACGCTACACGGTGGTGGAAGGAGATCTCTATCTCCGTGGCGCCAACGACATTCTCATGCGGTGCATCACCTAGGAGGAGGGTCGTGAGCTACTCACGGAGATCCATGGAGGGGAGTGCGGAAGTCATTCTTCATCCCGCACACTGGTCGGTAAGGCCTTCCGGCATGGCTTTTACTGGCCAACCACCCTCCAGGATGCGGCCGAGCTGGTAAAGTCCTGTGAAGCGTGCCAGTTCCACGCAAAGCAGATACACACACCAGCACAGGCTCTGCAAATGATTCTGCCCTCCTGGCCATTCGCCGTATGGGGGGTGGATATCCTGGGACCATTTCCCAGGGCCATCGGCGGGTACTGGTACCTCGCCATTGACAAGTTCACCAAGTGGCCAGAGGCCACCCATATGGTCAGCATCACCCAGGGTGCTGCTGTCGCCTTCCTCAAGTCGATTGTCTGTAGATTTGGGGTCCCAAGTCATATTATTACGGACAACGGGACCCAGTTTACAAGTCGGATCTTCTAGGAGTACTGCGAGGGCATCGGCACCCAGCTCTGCTTCGCATCCGTGGCTCATCCTAGGAGCAACGGCCAGGTGGAGAGGGCAAATGCAGAGATCCTTAGGGGACTCAAGACGTGCACCTATGACTGCTTGAAGAAGCATGGTGCAAATTGGGTCAGTGAGCTGTCGTCCGTGCTGTGGGAGAACCGGACCACACCCAGCCGAGCTACTGGGGAGACCCCATTCTTCCTGGTCTACGGGGCCGAAGCCTGCCTTCCCCTGGAAATCATTATGGGCTCCCCACGGGTCCAGTCGTTCGATGAATCTACGCAGGAACAGCTACGACGTGAGGACGTGGACTTCATCGACGAGCACAGGTGGCGAGCAGCAATCCGAAATGCACGGTACAACCAGACGCTCAGGCACTACCACCACAGGTTCGTGCATAGTAGGAAGCTCGAGGTCGGGGACCTGGTCCTAAGGTGAGTACTGAACCGAGAAGGGCTCCACAAACTCTCCCCCAACTGGGAGGGACCCTTCAAGGTGACGGAAATATGTCGCCCCGGGTGCGTCCGCCTCGCCACAACTGACGGAATACCTCTTCCCAATCCTTAGAACATAGAGCATCTCCATAAGTTTTTCCCATAAAAGCAGAGCTGGGGGATTCAGTTTTCTTCCTTTGTAACTAGGTAGTGCATATATGTACGCCAGCCCGGTGAGGTCCGCCCTCATAAGCCCGGTCTGCTGGCCTACGCTCATATATATCCAGTTGTAAGGAAGGGGTTCGCCCCACAGATTTGTTTTTCTGGTAATTCTATTCTGCTTTAATTTACAGTCGTTATTTTTTTTATCTAACCCACCCATATAGTTTCCTGCCCATGCTGGTATAATGACACCCGGATTGAGTAACCAGGCTTGTAGTTGGGGACCCCTCGACAAGGGGGGTCCGGCAGCCTGGGGCCAGTTTTAGAGAATGGGTACTCGTCTCCTAGGGTGGTCTGGAGCCATGTGGCCGCTTAGCTTGGTTCCGTACCCTAAGCCTGCACGCTCCACCACTCTGTGACGGATATCCTAGTATCTGGAACTATAGCCCTGTGGGTTTGGCAGCCTTGGCTCCCCAGACTAAGTCCTGCAGGTCCCTGTTGCATGATTCAAAGGGTGGAAGATACCAGCTGGCGGATCCTATAGGTGCACTACTAAAACTGTCTAGATAAAGCTGTGTACAGGAGCAGGTCCCAGACGAGGGCTACCTCCTAGGGGTCGGGTCACCAATTCTTTCTAAGGTATCCTGGTAGCCAGCCTCGACACGTCGAGCCTACCTCCCAGGGGGGCTAGATACCGGATAGAAGTTGGCGACGCACACAGCAGAGGCAAAAAGCATACAGATAAGTGCTAATACTGGCTGATAGATAATATTCAAGAGTATCTTACAGAACCAAAAAGTATTACAATGCCGCTTCCCAGCGGGACCCTTGCGCTCTCTCTACAGATCTAACTACTCGTTATCGGTGGGATCCCGCTGGAAGCGCTCGACTACCATCTCAATAGTATCTTGAACGGCCTCCCGGGCGGCGTCTTCAAGGTCGGCCACCGGACCTGCGATCACCGGCTCTAAGGAGATGGCTGGGTCGTGGCTCCGGAAACACGTCAGGATGTATTCTATCACCACCCAGTAGAGCCTGCCGCCTTCAGCCTCCAGGCGGGCGCCTGGAGTCTGGTTCAGGCGACAGAGGCGGTCCGCGGCGGAGTCCAACACCGGGAGCACATCGGAGATGGTCACCAGCGGCTCTAACACCGGGATGGGGCTCACCCCCAGTGGCACCAGTGTCGTGCTCGCCTCGCCGGCCCAGACGGTGATGCGCTGGACCCCGGCGCGCTGCTCCACCTGGAGATCTTCAAGCGTCTTCTTCATCGCCTCCACCGCCTGGGGACCTCGGGCCGCTTGCGCCGCCTGGGCTGCCTGCGCCACCTGAAACCGGCGGACCTGCTCCTCCAGTGTCCGGTCTTTCTCCTCTAATTGCTTCTCTTTCTCCTCTACCTCGAGCTCATGCTTGGCCAACAACTTGTTCCGCCTTTCACACATCTCCTCCCTGAAGGCGAGGTCCTTCTCTTACTAGGCGAGATCAGTCGCCTGTCTCTCTAGGGAGGCATCCTTCGCCTTGAGGTTCTCCTCGGCGAGAGCAATGTTGCTAGCCTTGTCGTCGAGCTCCTACTGCAGCTTTTGCAGACTTGCCGCAGCCGCGGTCTGCCCGACCCGCTGCTCCTCCAGCATTACATTATAGGCATTTAGCTTTTCCTGGAGCGTCGTGATGACCTCCTCCCTCTGGTCCAGGTGCTTCTCCTTCTCGGCCAGCCTCTTCTCCTTCCTGCTCGCCTCCAGCTCTCGGCCGAACACCCTCTAGAGGTCCCGCTTGTAGTCCTCGTGGGTCCGCGCCAACTTGGACCGCTCGAAGGCGAACCGATGGGACACCGCCTTGGTGTGCCCCTCCAGCTGGGTGCTCCAATCACCGAGGCGCTGGCGCTCGGTCTCGAGTGCCTCCCATTCCTGCCAGATTGTCGCCTCAGTCTTTGGAGGGCCTGATGTGCACGAGACAACACCTGGGGGAGGGGAACTGGTGCTGCCTTCGGCTCGGTGCCGGATCGGAGCTGCCACCCAAGGATCACCTTCGCTCTTCCAGAGTGGGCGGTGGGGCAGAGCTGGACGCCCCCCCCCACGTCGCCCCCCATGGTAGGGACGGGCACAGCGGGAACCTCCTCGACCACTGCCGACGGTGTACTTGACGGCGTCGCGGTCGTTGAGGCCACGGTAGCCGCTGACAGATCGCCCGCAACGCTCCCAGCAGATGCCTGCTATTGGGAGCCAGACCCGCCGGCAGGCATGGTGTCCGGCGGGGGAGGAGCGCCCTTGGAAGCGGAGGGAGAGGAGGCCCTGACAAGCAAAGGATGAGTCCAGGCCTGTCAACATAATAACTACACTCACAAAAACAAGGATAGGACTAAACTTACTTGGGGCCCTGGACCTTCCAGTGGCCCTGGAAGCGGGATGACCGCTACTGTTGCTGCTGTGGCTGCTGCTGTCGCTGCTGTTGTTGTTGCTACTGCTCCTGCGGTGGCGGCGGTGGGCCTAATGGTGGTGGCGATGGCGATGGCGGCGGATCCGAAGGCGCTGGTGGCGGAGGGCTCACGTCCCTCTGCGCGCCCTGAGCCTGGGAGCCAGCCTCCTCGGTCCCACCAGCTGTCTTCTGATGCTTCTGGGGCGAATCCGAACCAAGGGGTGGGTCCCCGACAAGCAACCCGTCCGCGTGACGTAGCCGACGCCGCCTCTCTACCTCCAACCCCCTTGTGTCACTCGGGGCGGAGGAGCCACTTGCAGCCCCTTTGCCCTTGTCCAAGGGGCCAGGGGCCGTAGGGGGGACTTCGGAGCCCGCACCGGCAGGCTGGGACCTCTGGCCGGTACACCAGGGATCTAGATCCCGCGGTGGGGGTCCTGGCCATCGGTCTGGTGGACTGCCACGCCGCTCTCATCGAGGGTTGGTAGCTAGTCCAGGATCGCCGCCCGCAATCTTGAGTCGTCGTAGAGCGAAGGGATGCCTTGGAGAGGGATTAGCGTTTTAGGGATGAAGGACTCACCAGTGATCCCCTTCAACAGGAGTTCTAGTTCCTCCCAGGACAGGTCGGTGCCTAGCCCGTGCTGGATCCGACTGAGGTCATTCGGGCCGGTGAACCAGTAGCTCAGTCGCGGCCTCCTCTACAGCGACACTATCCGGCGCTTTAAGAAGTCGCCGACCACGTGCATTAACGTCAAGCCACCGGTTGCCAAGGCTTTGATCCTGTCCAGTACAGGCTCGAACTCTGGCGCCAGCGGCAGCTTGGCCCTCCATTGCTTCCGGTCGAGCCTTGGCCCGTCGCTCGGCAGCGCGAGGCGGTCGTGGGCCTCGGTGCTAGCGATCACCCAGTTGGCACGCTAGTTTTCCCACCTCGTGCCGGCAAGGGAGGAGATGTAGGCGCCAGCTGAGTCCGCCCTTATCTAGAAATAGTAGGCGCCGAGGTGGTCCTTCACCTTCCCCGACCTCACAAGCACAAAGAAATGGCGGAAGAGGGCGGTGCAGGGTGCCACCCCCACGAACATCTTGCACAGGTGGGCGAAGATGGCCGCCTGGAGGATGGAGTGCGGGGTGAGGTGCTAAAGTTGGAGGCCGAGCTCCTCTAGCAGCAGCAGGAAGAATGGCGAGATCGGTAGTGCCAACCCGCAAGAGAGGTAGGAGACGAAGAGCACGAACTCCCCGGCGGCGAGATTGCCAAGGGGGGAGGCTCCGGCCCGGATCCTGTCGGTGAAAGCCGACGCACTCCATCCGAGCAGGTTGCGCACCACGTTGAGTGCCCTCTCGAACTGGTAGTGTCGGTGTTTCGACCCCAGCGGGGTCCCTGGACCGACGAGTAAATTGTCGTTGCGTGTCCCTGCCCAGATGGGTTGGCGCGGGATGGAACACAAGATGTGGGACAAGCCTTGTATTATCCTGCACCAGGGGTGCCGCTCGCAGTAGGGGTTACAAGCGCGTCGCGTGAGGGAGAGAGAGAGAGGGCTCGTACGCCGCTTCCCTCGCGCGAACCTCCCTCAGGGTGGCCCTGGACTCCCCTTTTATAGAGGCAAGGAGAAAGTCCAGGTGTACAACGAGGGGCGTAGCTATGCGCTAACGTGTCCAGCAGTGGAGTGCCTAAGCCCTGTGTACATGCCAACGTGGCCGTCGGGGGAGAGCTTGGGCGTTGTACATGTGATGGCGTGGCCGCCGGAGGAGCGCCTGAGTCCTGTAGGAGCACAGCTGGTAGCGCGACGAGGACCTTGCTGACGTCTCCTTGCTATCGTAAGGGGCTGAGAGCCACCGGCGTCATGGCGCACGCGGGGCACCATCATTACCTGTCGCTGGGGTAAGCCAGATGGTACGCCGGTCTTGTTCCTTGTAGCCTGAGCAGGCTAGGAGTAGGGGAATGATGCATCCCCTATCAGCATGGTCAGTCCGAGCCCAGGGTCGGTTGAGGCGGAGACTTCTCTTGTGACCGAGGCCGGGGTCGGGCGAGGACGCGATTCCTCCCGAGACCGGGGTCGAGGCTGAGTCCGGGGGTCGGGCGAGGCGGAGACCTCCTCCCGAGGTTGGAGTCTGAGGTCGGGCGAGGCGGAGCTTCCTGTTGCGCCCGAGGCTTGAGCTCGGTGGTTGATCGTGACCTGTTGTCAGTCGTTGCCGGGGTGGCTGACACGGCAGTCGGAGCAGAGCGAGCGGCACTGTTTTCTTGTCATATCGGACAGTAAAGAGGAGGGGCGAAGTGATTGCGGTCACTTCGGCCTGGCCGACTGAGGCGCATGTGTCAGGATACAGCGTCAGGCATCCCCCGCATTTAATGCGCCTGCGAAGCGGTCGGTTGGTGAGGTGGTATGGCCAAGGTTGCTTCACAACGAAGCCTGCCCGAGCTAGGCCTTGGGAGAGCCGAGGGGCGCCTGCCGTCTGAGGAGGCCCTCGGGCGAGGCGTGAATTCGTCTGGGACCACTGTTCCGACTCGAGGCTGGGCTCGGGTAAGATCGCGTCCTTCGGGTAGACGAAGTCTTGGCTTGGACCGCACCCGTCAGTTGGTCTGAGGGTGTTAACCAGCCGTGATTAGGAGCGTTAGGGGTACCCCTAATTATGGTACCCAACAGTAGCCCCTGAGCCTCGAAGGGAGTGATGGTACTCGCTTGGAGGATTTTGCCACGTTTTCGGTGAGGGGACCGGCCTTTCTCGGTTTTTTGCCTTGTTCTGGTGGGTGCACGCGAGCGCACCCGCCGGGTGTAGCCCCCGAGGCCTCGGAGGAGTGGTTTGACTCCTCTGAGGTCTGATTGCTTTTCGTGGTGCTTCGGCCGGTCCGGTCGTTCCCTCTTGCGGCCCGGCAGTAGCCCGGGTGCGTGGTCGGGTTCCAAGTTATCAGGCTGGTTCGTTGACGCTGTCAACAGTTTTGGCCGTAGCCGGGTGCGAGAGCAGCCCCCGAGCCTCTGCACGGAGCGAGAGGACGATCAAGGACTTTCCCGACTTTTATTATACGCCCCTGCGTCGCCTTTCCGCAAGGAGGAGGGGGGAAAGTGCCATGTTGCCCTCGGAGGGCACCGAACATGGTGTTTCCGGTGAGCTGCTAATGGGTGATCCGAGTGGACGCCCGTGCCCCGTTTGTTAGGGGTCGGCTGTGGCCCAGAGGCGCGCTCCAAAAGTACCTGCGGGTGATTCGCCGGACCCAGACCCCTTCGACAGGGTCCGAGGGCTTGATGCCTCCCTCCGGTGGGATTCCATTACAAATCAGTCCTGCCGGTCTCGGAAATGTCCTAGGGTACCTCAGGAGTGTAGCCCGAGCCTTGGTTATGTATCGAACGTACCCAGAGTCATCCCTCACTCTGCATGCTCTGGGGTGACTGTCGAACCCTTCCGAGGGGCTAGCCTACGAACCCCTGACCAGTAGTGGGCACGGAGCCCGGGCGCTCTGGGGCGGCTGTCGAAACCTTCCGAGGGGCCAGCCTTCGAACCCCTGATCAGTAGGAGGGCTCAGGGCCCGCTTCCTTCGCCAGGAAGGATCCTTTCCACAACGTCCCCTTTCCCGGTCCCTGTGGCAAGAGAGAGAGAGAGGAGGAGGTGAAGGATATGAATTTTAAATAAAGTGGCGCACCTATTTTGACATGGTCATTATGGCGAAGACGAAGCGACGCCCGCCTCGCCTGCCAGAGGTGTTGCCTGCTCCGTCGGGGAGTTGATGCGACGGGACGGGTGATTCGCGTGGCGCCCGTTGCGCGTGCGAGCCGTTCGAGGAATGGGGCACGGGCGCGTCGTCTTCACGCCATGAGGGAAGGCTCTCCCGTCGCTTTAGGAGGGGACGCGAGCCTGCAAGCGACTTGACTGCTGCCTCCGTTCGTCTGCCGCTGCAGTTACTGCCGGCCCACTTTTGACCATGCCAACCGTCGTGCCTGCCCCGCAGCTGATCGACCCGTGGCCGTCGCCTTTAATTGGCACTGTTGGGTCATGCGCAGGGGTACCTCGAGTCGCGGTACTGGTCCCGGAGTCGAGGAGGCGTAGCATTGGCGTAAGTGGCGGTGGAGCTTCTTGCACATCGTAACCGGCGCGCCGGTTACATGACATGCGGGCCCGCTTCCTTTGCGCTGGTCCACCGGATGTGGACGGAGTCGAAGGGGCGCACAATTGTGGTGCAGTTGGACGCTTGTCGCGTGGCAGTCCACCATTTCGACCACCGGTTCCTGCGAAGACGGGAGAGTGCTTGTAACCGCGGCACGGTTACATGCCTTGCGTGCGACGGTTCGCCTTCTTCGTGCTTCGGTTCAGCTCGTATGACGTGTGGGTCCCAGCCCCCGTGTCGTGGGGGGAGAACCCTGGAGGTTATCAGTGGGGACTTCGCCCGTGACGCTAAGGGGTGCAAGCGAGGAGGTCTGCCTATAAAAGGGGGAAACGATCTCCTGGGCAGTGGCCATGCCTTCGTCCTCCCCTCATGCCTTGCGCCCTTCCGCCTTTTGAGCCCTCGGATGGGGTGCCCCAGCGTCGCCTTGCTCTTGCTGTCGTTGGAGGAGCGCGGCCTCATGGAGATCGGTACCTTTTCAGCCATCGTTCGGCTTCAAGGATTTTCGTCATGCAGCCCGGCTGCATTCCCTCACCAATGGGCAGTTTGGTGGGGAAAAGCAAGCCGGGCTGCGGCCTCCGCCCCGCCCTCAGCTTCAAGGATCTTCGTCATCCTTGCGAAGGCAGAGGGAGAGCTGAGCCGGAGGTTGCCTCTGCGTGGGCCGGTAAACCTTTTCTTCCCCCAGTGTTTTGGGGGAGAAAGGCATCCTCCAGCCCTGCGGAGGCTTCCTCCAGCCATGCGGGGGAAGGCGAACTGCTGCTTCCTGGACAGGGTGCAGCTTTCCGTCCTTCGTTTGGGCAGCGGTTGTGCCGTGCACGGGCCGGCCGCGTCCAGGTCTTCCTCATGCCGTCAGCCGCGCTAGAGGGTTGCCCAGCACGTCGCACGCCGCGAGGGCGGTGCTCGTGTTCTGGGGCGGCCTCGGCGAGGGCAGGAGTGAGGACCTGCCGGTGCGCTTTGGGGCAGCCGGCGCTCGCTGGTGCGGTGTTGGTGGATAGGTGGACGCCACCGTCGGTGTTGTGCTGGCAGCAGCCGGAGAAGGTTTCTCCGCCGACAAGATCGTCGGCGCCAGCTGCGCTCCGGGCCTCCGACTCTTCGGATTTAATGGCTGGTTCTCGTCCTCCCGTGAGGGGATACGAACGAGAGCCTTCCATCGGTGGCGTTCGCCCTGGGGCCATCGCCGCTGTCGCAGAGGTCGCCGGCGAGCCACCCGGAGCTCATCACCCCGCAGGCCCTCCGATGTGGGGGGTTGTTCGTACCCGTGGGAACGGAACCGGAGTCCCGTTTGTAATGGCACCTTGAGCGCCAATGTATGTTCATTGTGGCTGTCGAGGCCTGAACATTTGGGTATTCGAGAACGAAGCTGTGTGTCTTCCTCATTCCGAGCGTCGGGACTTGTCTGTTGGCTAGCCGAACCACTTAATCGAGCGTTGGTGTCCTTTCGTGGAAGGTGACGAGTGACGTGTCCGTATTTTGGAGGCGTAGGAGTCCCTCGGCTCTGTCGGCCTTGCCGCTCTAGGCTTCCCTTGCTCAGTTTTCGGAAACCTCGGCTGCTCTGCGATGAGCCGGAGCTGGAGGCAGCGATGTTAGCGCGGACAGACGCGGAGTCGGCTCGGAAGGAGATTTTGTCGGCCCGAGAGATGGCGGCTTCCCAGGCCGAGGAAGGTGTGGCAGCAGCTGCTGGAGCTTGGCCAAAACATCTGCTGGCACGGTGTTGGCGTCCTCCCTTAGGTGGAGGTCCTTTTGCCCGGGTCGCCGTCCGAGGCCGGGCCCAGTTCCGCCGAGGGTGGAATCAACGCCGAGGGTGCTGCTGCTCCCCCTGCCGATGCCAGAACCTACAGGAACAGTTTGTCTGTAGCATGCACATGCTTTTTTGCGACCGCCGAGGCCTAAACACTTTATCGTCATGTTTAAAAAGCTGCGTCTTCTCTCCTCTTGTTTCGAGCATCACGACTTGTCTGTCAATAGCAGAATCGTTTATCTGAACGAGAGTTACTTTTCACGGAAGGTGATGAGTGAGGTATCTGTATCCCGGAGGTGTAGGAGTCCCTCGGCTCGGTCGGCCTTGCCGCTTACGTGCGCTCTCATTCGGTCGAAGGATTCCATTATTGGGACAGTCGGGAAAGCGCGAAAGTCGTTTTCTACCCGAGTGTTAGGACTTGTTTGGTAGCAGGATCGCTTATCCGAGCGTGAGTTACTTCTCACGGAAGGTGATGAGTGAGGTATCCGTATCCCGGAGGCGTAGGAGTTCCTCGGCTCGGTCGGCCTTGCCGCTTACGTGTACTCTCGTCGTTCTCAGGATCCCGCTATCAATACGGAAGTCGAAAGCACAAAGGTTGTTTTGGTAGAAAATTTTTCCGAGGAAAATTTTGACGCAGAGGGGGGGTTCCCCCCTTCTAGCCCCCGAGGGAGGGTCGGGCTTTGCTGAGGCAAGGCCGACCCTTCCTTGATGGTTAGACTATGTGTACTTAAACGAGATACGTGAACGACTTAAAACATCTTAAGGGTAGAAGCGACATAGCTGTTGGATGTTCCAAGCGTTGCTGTAGACCTCGCCTTAGTCGTTGGCCAGCTTGTATGTTCCAGGCTTCAAGATCTTGGCGATGATGAAGGGCCCTTCCCAGGGAGGAGTGAGCTTGTGGCGCCCTCGGGCGTCCTGTCGCAGGCGAAGCACCAAGTCTCCCACTTGGAAGCCTCGGGCCCGAACGCTTCAGGCATGGTAGCGTTGCAGCGACTGCTGGTACCGTGCCGAATGTAGTAAGGCGACGTCTCGAGCCTCCTCGAGTTGGTCCAGCGCGTCTTCTCGTCTGGTCTGGTTGCTTCGATCGTCGTACGCCTTGGTCCTCGGGGAGCCATATTCTAAGTCCTTGGGGAGGACGGCCTCGGCCCCATAGACTAGAAAGAACGACGTAAAACCCGTGGCGCGGCTCGGCGTCATCCTCAGACTCCAGACTACCGAGGGTAGCTCTTTCATCCATCGCTTGCCGAACTTGTTGAGGTCGTTGTAGATCCTTGGTTTGAGCCCCTGCAGAATCATACCGTTGGCACGCTCCACCTGCCCATTCGTCATGGGATGAGCTACGGCGGCCCAGTCCACACGGATGTGGTGGTCGTCGCAGAAGTCCAGGAACTTTTTTCTGGTGAACTGCGTGCCATTGTCAGTGATGATTGAGTTTGGGACCCCGAACCGATGAATAATGTTGGTGAAGAATGCCACCGCCTGCTCGGACCTGATGCTGTTTAGGGGTCGGACCTCGATCCACTTGGAGAATTTGTCGATAGCGACCAGCAGGTGCGTGAAGCCCCCGGGCGCCTTCTGCAAGGGTCCGACGAGGTCCAGACCCCACACAGCAAATGGCCAAGTGATGGGTATCGTCTGCAAGGCCTGAGCGGGCAGATGCATCTGCGTTGCGTAGAATTGACACCCCCGACAGGAGCGCACAATCCGAGTGGCGTCGACCATCGTGGTTAGCCAGTAGAAACCTTGTCGAAAGGCATTCCCCACGAGGGCTCGAGGCGCTGCAGGGTGGCCGCAAGCCCCTGAGTGTATTTCTTGCAACAGCTCTTGTCCTTAGGCGATAGATATGCATCGTTGAAGGATGACCGAGGGGCTGCGGTGGTAGAGCTCTTTTTCATCACCCAGCAGGACAAATGACTTGGCGCGCCGAGCCAGCCGCCGAGCTTTGGTCTTGTCGATGGGAAGCTCTCCTCGGAGGAGATATTCGAGGTATGGGGCCTGCCAGTTCGGATCTGGCATGACCCCATTTTGTTCCTCTTCGACGGGCAAGACCTCTTCCTTAATGGCCGAGGGAGCCTCGGGTGCCGCCGAGGGTACCTCGGGATGGGCCGAGGCTTCCTCAGGCTCGGGCGCATCATCGATCTTGACGGATGGTTGATGCAGGTCTCTGGAGAAGACGTCGGGGGGAACTGTCGTTCGCCCCGAGGCTGTTTTCGCCAGCTCGTCCGCAGTCTCGTTGTACCGTCGGGCGATGTGGTTGAGCTCCAGCCCGTAGAACTTGTTCTCCAGGCGCCGGACTTCGTCGCAGTAGGCTTCCATCCTCCGGTCACGGCAGTGGGAGTTATTCATGACTTGGTCAATGACAAGCTTCGAGTCGCCTCGAGCGTCGAGGCGTCAGACCCCTAGCTCGATGGCGATGCGTAGCCCGTTAACCAGTGCTTCGTACTCGGCCACGTTGTTTGACGCCGGAAAATGGAGGCGAATGACGTAGCGGAGATGCTTTCCGAGGGGTGAAACGAAGAGCAGGCCAGCGCCCGCTCCTATTTTCATGAGTGACCCATCGAAGTACATGTTCTAGAGCTCGGGCTGGATCGGAGTTGTCGGTAACTGGATGTCAGTCCACTCAGCCAGGAAGTCTGCCAAGACCTGGGATTTTATGGCCTTCCGAGGAGCGAATGATAGCGTTTCACCCATAAGCTCCACCGCCCACTTTGCTATCCTACCCGAGGCCTCGTGGCACTAGATGATCTCCCCCAGGGGAAGGATGACACCACAGTTACCGGATGAGACTCGAAGTAGTGTCGCAACTTTCGTCGTGTCAGGACCACTGTGTAGAGCAGCTTCTGGATCTGTGGGTAGCGAGCTTTGGTCTCGGAAAGTACTTCACTCATGAAGTAGACGGGCCTCTGGATGGGCAGTGCATGCCCTTCTTCTCGTCTCTCGACTACGATTGCGGCACTGACCACCTGGGTAGTCGCAGCTACATAGATCAAGATGGCTTCTCCTGCGATGGGGGGCACCAGGATGGGTGTTTTCGTAAGGAGCGCCTTAAGGTTTTCGAGAGCTTCCTCGTCCTTGGGGGTCCAAGTGAAGCACTCGGCCTTCCTTAAGAGGCGGTACAGAGGCAAGCCTTTCTCGCCGAGGCGTGAGATGAAGCAGCTCAGAGCCGCAAGGCATCCCATGACCCTCTGTACTCCTTTCAAATCTTTGATCGGTCCCATGCTGGTGATGGCCGCGATTTTCTCTAGGTTGGCCTCGATGCCCCGCTTGGAGACGATTAACCCAAGGAGCATGCCTCGGGGGACTCCGAAGACACACTTCTCGGGATTGAGTTTCACGCCTTTCGCTCTCAGACACTTGAATGTCGTTTCAAGGTCAGAGAGGAGGTCGGAGGCTCTCTTCGTCTTGACAACAATGTCGTTGACGTAAGCCTCGACCGTTCTGCCGATGTGTTCTCTGAACACGTGGTTCATGCACCTCTGGTAAGTGGTGCCTGCATTCCTCAACCCAAATGGCATTGTGGTGTAACAGTACATGCCAAAAGGTGTGATGAAAGAAGTCGCGAGCTGATCGGATTCTTTCATCTTGATTTGGTGATAGCCTGAGTAGGCATCGAGGAACGACAGGGTTTCGCACCCAACTGTGGAATCCACGATTTGATTGATGCGAGGTAGAGGGTAGGGAACTTTCGGACATGCTTTGTTTAGACCAGTATAGTCTACACACATCCTCCATTTCCCATCCTTCTTCCTTACAAGAACAGGGTTGGCTAACCATTCGGGATGGAATACCTCTTTGATGAACCCTGCCACGAGTAGCTTGTGGATCTCCTCGCCTATGGCCCTGCGCTTTTTCTCGCCGAAACGGCGCAGGGTTTGCTTCACGGGTCGGGCTCCAGCTCTGACATCCAGTGAGTGCTCGGCGACATCCCTCGGTATGCCAGGCATGTCTGAGGGACTCCACACAAAGGCTTCGGCGTTTGCGCAGAGAAAGTCGACGAGCACTGCTTCCAATTTGGGGTCGAGCTCGGAGCCGATCCGAACTTGCTTGCTGGCGTCGTTGCTGGGGTCGAGAGAGACGGACTTGACTGCCTCAACTGGTTCGAAGTTGCCGGCGTGCCGCTTTGCGTCGGGCGCCTCCTTGGAGAGGCGTTCAAGGTCGGCGATGAGGGCCTCGGACTCGGCGAGAGCCTCGGCGTACTCCACGCACTCCACGTCGCATTCGTACGCGTGGCGGTACGTGGACCCGACAGTGATGATCCCATTCGGGCCCGACATCTTGAGCTTGAGGTAGGTGTAGTTGGGGACGGCCATAAACTTGGCGTAGCATGGCCTTCTCAACACCGCATGGTAGGTTCCTCGGAACCCGACGACCTCAAAGGTGAGAGCTTCCTTTCAGAAGTTTGAGGGAGTTCTGAAGCAGACGGGTAGGTCGATCCATCCGAGGGGTTGGATTCGCTTCCCGGGCGCGATCCCATGGAAGGGTGCCCCACCGGCCCGGACTTCGGATCGATCAACCCCTAAGAGTTCTAGGGTCTCGGCATAGATGATGTTAAGGCTGCTGCCTTGGTCCATGAGGACCTTGGAGAGCCTAACGTTGCCGATGATCGGATCGACGACGAGCGGGTACCTTCCCGGGCTTGGCACGAAGTCGGGGTGGTCGCCTTGGTCGAAGGTGATAGGCTTGTCGGACCAGTCTAGATAGACTGGCGCCGCCACCTTCACCAAGCAGACTTCCCGGCGCTCCTGCTTGTGGTGCCGAGCCAAGGCGTTCGCCGCCTGCCCGCCGTAGATCATGAAGCAGTTATGGACTTCCGGGAATCCCTCTTCCTTGTCGCCCTCCTTCTTGTCGTTGTCATGGCCCCTGCCATCCTCCGCCGGGGCCCAGTCTTATGGAAGTGGCGTCAGAGCATGATACGTTCTTCGAGGGTGTGCTTGACAGGCCCCTGGTGATAGGGGCACGACTCTTTGAGCATCTTGTCGAACGCGTCGGCCCCTCCAGGTGGTTTCCGAGGGTTCCTGTGCTCGGCCGCAGCGACGAGATTCGCGTCTGCGGCGTCGCGCTTCGCTCGCGACTTGTTTTTGGCCTTCTTCTTCGTGCCCCGCTGGGCGGACACCTCAGGGGCGTCTGTCTTCGGCTCGACCTGAGGCTGCTTGCCCTTCCGGAAGATGGCTTCGACCGCCTCTTGACCCGAGGCGAACTTGGTGGCGACGTCCATCAGTTCGCTCGCGCGGGTGGGAGTCTTGCGCCCCAGTTTGCTCACCAGGTCCCGGCAAGTGGTGCCGGCAAGGAAAGCCCCGATGACATCCGAGTCGGTAACATTGGGCAGCTCGGTGCGCTGCATCGAAAACCACCGGATGTACTCTCGGAGGGACTCCCCTGGCTGCTGGCGGCAGCTTCGGAGGTCCCACGAGTTCCCAGGGCGCACATACGTGCCTTGGAAGTTCCCCGCAAAAGCTTTGACCAGATCGTCCCAGTCGGAGATCTACGCAGGAGGCAGATGCTCCAGCAAGGCTCGGGCGGCGTCGGAGAGGAAAAGGGGTAGATTACGGATGATGAGGTTGTCATCATCCGCCCCTCCCAACTGGCAGGCCAGTCGGTAGTCCGCGAGCCACAGCTCTGGCCTCGTCTCCCCCGAGTACTTGGTGATAGTAGTCGGGGATCGGAAACGGGCAGGGAACGGTGCTCGCCGTATGGCCCGGCTGAAGACTCGCGGGCCGGGTGGTTCGGGTGAAGGACTGCGGTCCTCCTCGCTGTTGCAGCGTCCCCCGCGCCTAGGATGGTAGCCTCGGTGCACCTTCTCGTCGAGGCGGGCTCGATGGTTGAGACGGTGGTGCTCATTGCCGAGGCGTTCCCGGGCGGTGGGCGCCTCGTCCCGTGTACGCTCGGGACGGACCGAGGCTTCCTGAATGCGCCGGGAGGACACCGCGTGATGCTCCGAGGGGTCAGCTCGCCTACGGGAGGCAGAGCTTTTGGCTCGTCGAACCGCGGCGCCCTCTAAAAGATTCTTGAGTTTGCCCTAGATGCGCTGCCCCTCGGTGGTGGATGGCTCCGGCATGGCCCGAAGAAGCATCGCCGCTGCAGCTAGGTCCTGGCTGGACCCGCTAACGGCTGGAGGCAGCGCTGCCCTGGCATTATCGACGATGCGGTGCCGGATGTCTTAGGCCCGGTGACAGGCTTCTCCGGCGAGTGATCGGCCTGCCCACTCCTGTTCAATGCTCTGTCGGAGCTGTACAAGCCGGCCTGCTTCCCCGTGGACCCGGGCCTGCATCTCACGGATTTGTTTGAGTTGTATGTCCTGACCCCCACAGGGACTGGGACGACAGCTAGCTCCACAGGATGTCAACGCGAGATGAGGGCCCAGGGGGATCGTCAACCTCTGGCATACCGAGGTGGTTGCCTTCATTGTGATCTCCCAGATCGACGTGGAAGCATTCGCGACTGGGTCGTAACCCTCACCGTCAAGGTCATGGCCATCGTCAGAACAACCGGAGAGGCAGTGGTCACATGCGGACATGAAGCCCAGCATGGCACCAGGGTCATCGAGGGCAGAGAAATCCCAACCGGAGTCGGGGATGTCCTCTTCCTCAGAACTCGCCGGTCCGAAGGTCGAGACGGCTGTCAGTCGGTCCCAGGTTGACCACATGTGGTACCCCAGAAGGTTTGGATACGCCTTTACGAAGGCGCTCACCATTGCAGGGTCGCTAGGTGGATCGAAGCTGAACTGAAAAGGTATGGGATGGAAAACGGACGGTACCTCTTGGTCGTTGGACGGTGGTGAAGTCGCGTCGGGGGCGGTGCACACCGTCATCTCAGGTACGAGGGTAACGCCCAGCAGGTCCTTCGCGAGGGTGCTGGCGTCATCAGTCTGCTTGGGGCTGACACGTCGCGGGGAAGTGACACCCGCCGTTGCCTCAGGTGCGAGGGCAATGTCTGACATGTCCCGCGAGGGAATGCCGGCGTCGTCAACTCGCTCTGGTGCGACAGCCGACAAGGTGCCGCCTCCTGCGTGGCCATGTGAAAGGGAATTAGGCTTACCCCTAGTTCCTAAATAATTTTGGTGGTTGATTTGCCCAACACAAATATTGGACTAACTAGTTTGCTCTAGTACTCAAGTTATACAGGTGCAAAAGGTTCACACTTAGCCAATATAAAGACCAAGTTTTGGATTCATCAAAGGAGCAACGAGGCAACCGAAGGCACCTCTGGATGAAGGCACCGGACTGTCCGGTGTGCACCGGACAGTGTCCGGTGCGCCCAGAGGACTCCAACTCCAACTCTTCGCTCTCGGGAATTCTCGGAAGCCGGCGCGCTATAATTCACCGGACTGTCCGGTGTGCACCGGACATGTCCGGTGCTCCAAGGAAGCGCGGTCTCCGGAACTCGCCAGCCTCGGGTTCGCGCGGCAGCCGCTCCGCTAAAATGCACCGGACATCAAACAGTACATGTCCGGTGTGCACCGGACACCCAGGAGGGCCCAGAAGTCAGAAGCTCCAACGGTCAGAATTCAACGGCAATGGTGACGTGGCAGGGGCACCGGACTGTCCGGTGTGCACCGGACTGTCCGGTGCGACATCGAACAGACAGCTTCCAGCAACGGTCACTTTTGGTGGTTGGGGCTATAAATACCCCAACCACCCCACATTCATTGCCATCCAAGTTTTCCACTTCTCAACTACTACAAGAGCTCTAGCATTCAATTCTAGACACACCAAATAGATCAAGTCCTCTCCAAATTCCACACAACACCATAGTGACTAGAGAGAGTGATTTGCTTGTGTTCTTTCGAGCTCTTGCGCTTGGATCGCATTCTTTTCTTTCTCACTTGTTCTTGTGATCAAACTCAATTGTAACCAAGGCAAGAGGCACCAATTGTGTGGTGGCCCTTGCGGGAAGCTTTGTTCCCGTTTGATTGAGAAGAAGAGAAAGCTCACTCGATCCGTGGGATCGTTTGAGAGAGGGAAGGGTTGAAAGAGACCCGGCCTTTGTGGCCTCCTCAACGGGGAGTAGGTTTGCGAGAACCGAACCTCGGTAAAACAAAACCGCGTGTCACACTCTTATTTGCTTGCGATTTGTGTTGCGCCCTCTCACGGACTCGTTTCTTTATTACTAACGCTAACCCGGCTTGTAGTTGTGTTTATATTTGTAAATTTCAGTTTCGCCCTATTCACCCCCCTTTAGGCGACTATCAATTGGTATCAGAGCCCGGTGCTTCATTAGAGCCTAACCGCTCGAAGTGATGTCGGGAGATCACACCAAGAGGGAGATGGAGACCGGCGATAACAAGCCCACTACAAGCCAAGGGAGCACTTCATCGGAAGAGTCCCGCACCAAGAGAAGGGAGAAGAAGAAGAACTCCTCCAAGCGGAAGGAGAAAAGATCTTCCTCTTCTCACCACAAGGAGAAGAAGGAAAAATCTTCTTCTCACAAGCCGCATCGGAGTGGGGACAAGCACAAGAGGTTGAGGAAGGTGGTCTACTACGAGACCGACACTTCATCGACATCCACCTCCGGCTCCGACGCGGCGTCCGTCACTTCTAAACGCCAAGAGCGTAAGAAGTATAGTAAGATCCCCCTACGCTACCCTCGCGTTTCTAAACATACACCTTTACTTTCCGTCCCATTAGGCAAACCACCAACTTTTAATGGTGAAGATTATGCTATGTGGAGTAATTTGATGCGATTTCATCTAACCTCTCTCCACAAAAGTATATGGGATGTTGTTGAGTATGGTGTACAGGTACCATCTATAGGGGACGAAGACTATGACACGGACGAAGTGGCCCAAATCGAGCACTTCAACTCCCAAGCCGCAACCATTCTCCTTGCCTCTCTAAGCAAGGAGGAATACAACAAAGTGCAAGGGTTGAAGAACGCAAAGGAGATTTGGGACCTACTCAAGACGGCGCACGAAGGTGATGAACTCACCAAGATCACCAAGCGGGAAACGATCGAGGGGGAGCTCGGTCGCTTCCGTCTTCGCCAAGGGGAGGAGCCACAAGACATGTACAACCGGCTCAAGACCTTGGTGAACCAAGTGCGCAACCTCGGGAGCGCAAAATGGGATGACCACGAAGTGGTTAAGGTTATTCTAAGAGCTCTTATTTTCCTTAACCCCACACAAGTACAATTAATTCGTGGTAATCCTAGATATCCACTAATGACTCCCGAGGAAGTTATCGGGAATTTTGTGAGTTTTGAATGCATGATTAAGGGCTCCAAGAAGATCAACGAGCTTGACGAGCCTTCCACATCCGAGGCGCAACCGGTGGCCTTCAAGGCCACGGAGGAGAAGAAGGAGGAGTCTACACCAAGTAGACAACCGATTGACGCCTCCAAGCTCGACAATGAGGAGATGACCCTAATCATCAAAAGCTTTCGGCAAATCCTCAAGCAACGGAAAGGGAAGGATTACAAATCCCGTTCCAAGAAGGTTTGCTACAAGTGTGGTAAGCCCGGTCATTTTATTGCAAAATGTCCTATGTCTAGTGATAGTGACAGGGGCGACGACAAGAAGGGCAAGAGGAAGGAGAAGAAGAGATACTACAAGAAGAAGGGCGGCGATGCCCATGTTTGTCGGGAGTGGGACTCCGACGAAAGCTCAAGCGACTCCTCCGACGACGAGGACGCCGCCAACATCGCCGTCACCAAGGGCCTCCTCTTCCCCAACGTCGGCCACAAGTGTCTCATGGCCAAGGACGGCAAAAAGAAGGTAAAATCAAGGTCCTCCACTAAATATGAAACATCTAGTGATGAGGATGATAAAAATGAGGAGGAAAACTTGCGTACTCTTTTTGCTAACCTCAACATGCAACAAAAGGAAAAATTAAATGAATTAATTAGTGCTATACATGAGAAGGATGAACTCTTGGATTCTCAAGAGGACTTCCTTATTAAAGAAAATAAGAAGCATGTTAAGGTTAAAAATGCTTATGCTCTAGAAAGAGAAAAATGTGAAAAATTGTCTAGTGAGCTAAGCACTTGCCATGAGACTTTAGACAACCTTAGAAATGAAAATGCCAATTTGTTAGCTAAGGTTGATTCTCATATTTGCAATGTTTCAATTCCAAATTCTAGAAATGATAATGATAATTTGCTTGCTAGAATTGAAGAATTGAACATTTCTCTTGCTAGTCTTAGAAATGAGAATGAGAATTTAATTGCTAAGGCTAAGGATTTTGATGTTTGCAATGCTACCATTTCCGACCTTAGAACTAAAAATGATATGTTGCATGCTAAGGTTGTTGAACTAAAATCTTGCAAACCCTCTACATCTAATGTTGAGCATATTTCCATTTGTACTAGATGTAGAGATATTAATGTTGATGCTATCCATGATCACCTAGCCTTAATTAAAAAACAAAATGATCACATAGCACAACTTAATGCTAGGATTAGAGAGCATGACTTAGAAAATGAAAAATTTAAACTTGCTAGAAGCATGCTCTATAATGGGAGACGCCCTGGCATTAAGGATGGCATTGGCTTCCAAAAGGGAGACAATGTCAAAATTAATGCCCCTCCAAAGAACTTATCTAACTTTGTTAAGGGCAAGGCTCCCATGCCTCAGGATAACGAGGGTTACATTTTGTACCCTGCCGGCTATCCTGAGAGCAAGATTAGGAAAATTCATTCTAGGAAGTCTCACTCTGGCCCTAATCATGCTTACATGTATAAGGGTGAGACATCTAGTTCTAGGCAACCAACCCGTGCCAAGTTGCCTAGAAAGAAAATTCCTAATGCATCAAATGATCATAGCATTTCATTTAAAACTTTTGATGCATCTTATGTTTTAACTAACAAATCAGGCAAGGTAGTTGCCAAAATTGTTGGGGGCAAACACAAGGGCTCCAAGACTTGTGTTTGGGTACCCAAAGTTCTTGTATCTAATGCCAAAGGACCCAAAACCGTTTGGGTACCTAAAACAAAGAACTAAACTTGTTTTGTAGGTTTATGCATCCGGGGGCTCAAGTTGGATACTCGACAGCGGGTGCACAAACCACATGACAGGGGAGAAAAGGATGTTCTCCTCATATGAGAAAAACCAAGATCCCCAACGAGCTATCACATTCGGGGATGGAAATCAAGGTTTGGTCAAAGGTTTGGGTAAAATTGCTATATCTCCTGACCATACTATTTCCAATGTTTTTCTTGTAGACTCTTTAGATTACAATTTGCTTTCTGTATCCCAATTATGTCAAATGGGCTACAACTGTCTTTTTACTGATATAGGTGTTACTGTCTTTAGAAGAAGTGATGATTCAATAGCATTCAAGGGAGTGTTAGAGGGTCAGCTATACTTGGTAGATTTTGATAGAGCTGAACTCGACACTTGCTTGATTGCTAAGACTAACTTGGGTTGGCTCTGGCACCGCCGACTAGCCCATGTTGGAATGAAGAATCTTCACAAGCTTCTAAAGGGAGAACACATTTTAGGACTAACCAATGTTCATTTTGAGAAAGACAGGATTTGTAGCGCATGCCAAGCCGGGAAGCAAGTTGGTGTCCATCATCCACACAAAAACATCATGACTACCGACAGGCCACTGGAGCTCCTACACATGGATCTATTCGGCCCGATCGCTTACATAAGCATCGGCGGTAGTAAGTATTGTCTTGTAATTGTGGATGATTATTCTCGCTTCACTTGGGTGTTCTTTTTGCAGGACAAATCTCATACCCAAGAGACCTTAAAAGGATTCTTGAGACGAGCTCAAAATGAGTTCGGCTTAAGGATCAAGAAAATTAGAAGCGACAACGGGACGGAGTTCAAAAACTCTCAAATTGAAGGCTTTCTTTAGGAGGAGGGCGTCAAGCATGAGTTCTCTTCTCCCTACACTCCTCAACAAAATGGTGTAGTGGAGAGGAAGAATCGAACTCTATTGGACATGGCAAGAACCATGCTTGATGAGTACAAGACACCGGATCGATTTTGGGCCGAAGCAGTCAACACCGCCTGCTACGCCATCAACCGGTTATATCTTCACCGAATCCTCAAAAAGACATCTTATGAACTCCTAACCGGTAAAAAGCCAAATATTTCATATTTTAGAGTTTTTGGTAGCAAATGCTTTATTCTTGTTAAGAGAGGTAGAAAATCTAAATTTGCTCCTAAAACGATAGAAGGCTTTTTACTAGGATATGACTCAAACACAAGGGCATATAGAGTCTTTAACAAGTCCTCAGGACTTGTTGAAGTTTCTTGTGACGTTGTGTTTGATGAGACTAACGGCTCTCAAGTAGAGCTAGTTGATCTTGATGATATAGGTGAAGAACAGGCTCCATGCATAGCTCTAAGGAACATGTCTATTGGGGATGTGTGTCCTAAGGAATCCGAAGAGCCTCCACATGCACAAGATCAACCACCCTCCTCAACGCAAGCATCTCCACCAACTCAAATTGAGGATGAGGCTCAAGATGTTGAACAAGAAGATCAAGAAGATGAGCCACCTCAAAATGACGGCAACGATCAAGGGGGAGATGCAAATAATGAAGACAAGGAGGATGAACAACCCAGGCCGCCACACCCAAGAGTCCACCAAGCAATACAACGAGATCACCCCGTCGACACCATCCTCGGCGATATTCATAAGGGGGTAACTACTCGATCTCGTGTTGCTCATTTTTGTGAACATTACTCGTTTGTTTCCTCTATTGAGCCGCACAAGGTAGAGGAAGCACTTCAAGATTCGGATTGGGTGATGGCAATGCAAGAGGAGCTCAACAATTTTACAAGGAATGAGGTATGGCACTTAGTTCCACGTCCTAATCAAAATGTTGTAGGAACCAAGTGGGTCTTCCGCAACAAGCAAGACGAGCATGGTGTGGTGACTAGGAACAAAGCTCGACTCGTGGCCAAGGGATATTCACAAGTCGAAGGTTTGGATTTTGGTGAAACCTATGCACCCGTAGCTAGGCTTGAGTCAATTCGCATATTATTAGCCTATGCTACTTACCATGGCTTCAAGCTCTATCAAATGGACGTGAAGAGTGCCTTCCTCAATGGACCAATCAAGGAGGAGGTCTATGTTGAGCAACCTCCCGGCTTTGAAGACAGTGAGTACCCTAACCATGTTTATAGGCTCTCTAAGGCGCTTTATGGGCTCAAGCAAGCCCCAAGAGCATGGTATGAATGCCTTAGAGATTTCCTTATTACAAATGGCTTCAAAGTCGGCAAAGCCGATCCTACTTTATTCACTAAGACTCTTGACAATGATTTGTTTGTATGCCAAATTTATGTTGATGATATTATATTTGGATCTACTAACAAATCTACATGTGAAGAATTTAGTAGGATCATGACACAAAAATTCGAGATGTCGATGATGGGGGAGTTGAAGTATTTTCTAGGATTTCAAGTCAAGCAACTCCATGAGGGCACCTTCATTAGCCAAACGAAGTATACTCAAGATATCCTAAGCAAGTTTGGAATGAAGGATGCCAAGCCCATCAAGACACCCATGGGAACAAATGGGCATCTCGACCTCGACACGGGAGGTAAGTCCGTGGATCAAAAGGTATACCGGTCGATGATTGGTTCATTGCTTTATTTATGTGCATCTCGACCGGACATTATGCTCTCTGTTTGCATGTGTGCAAGATTCCAAGCCGACCCTAAGGAATCACACCTTACGGCCGTGAAACGAATCTTGAGATATTTAGCTTATACTCCTAAGTTTGGGCTTTGGTACCCTCGGGGATCCACTTTTGATTTGATTGGATATTCGGATGCCGATTGGGCGGGGTGTAAGATTAACAGGAAGAGCACATCGGGGACTTGCCAGTTCTTGGGAAGATCCTTGGTGTCATGGGCTTCAAAGAAGCAAAATTCGGTCGCTCTTTCCACCGCTGAAGCCGAGTACATTGCCGCAGGCCATTGTTGCGCGCAATTGCTTTGGATGAGGCAAACCCTGCGGGACTACGGTTACAAATTAACCAAAGTCCCTTTGCTATGTGACAATGAGAGTGCAATCAAAATGGCCGACAATCCCGTTGAGCATAGCCGCACTAAGCACATAGCCATTCGGTATCATTTTCTTCGGGATCACCAACAAAAGGGGGATATCGAGATTTCTTACATTAATACTAAAGACCAATTGGCCGATATCTTTACCAAGCCTCTTGATGAGCAATCTTTTACCAGACTTAGGCATGAGCTCAATATTCTTGATTCTAGGAATTTCTTTTGTTAGTCTTGCACACATCGCTCATAAATATACCTTTGATCATGTCTCTTTTATATATGCTATGACTAATGTGTTTTCAAGTATGTTTCAAACCAAGTCATAGGTATATTGAAAGGGAATTGAAGTCTTCGGCGAAGGCAAAGGCTTTCACTCCACTCTACTACTCATCCTTCGTCGTCGCTCCGCATCATATCTCCAACTTTGGTATAATCTTCACTCATTCATTTCATGACCAAAGGGGGAGAAAATACTTCATTGGGCTCTAATGATTCCGTTTTTGGCGATTCATGCCAAAGGGGGAGAAAATATGAGCCCAAAGCAAAAGGACCGCACCACCACCCTAATTTTAAATTTGATGATTTTCAATGGTAAATTTCAAAATTGGTATCTCTTTGTGTTCTAAAGGGGGAGCAAGTAGTATTTTCAAAATTGATGGAAAACCCTCTTGAACACTAAGAGGAGACCTTATTTGAGGGGGAGTTTTGTTTAGTCAAAGGAAGAAAACTTCAAAACTTGAAAATGCTTTGCAAATCTTATTCATTTACCTTTGACTATCTTGCAAAAAGACTTTAAAAAGAATTTACAAAAGGGTTTGCAAAAACAAAACTTATGGTGCAAATATAGTCCAATATGTCAAAAACAAAGAAAACAATCCATGCGCATCATATAAGTATATATTGGCTCAATTCCAAGCAACCTTTGCACTTACATTATGCAAACTAGTTCAATTATGCACTTCTATATTTGCTTTGGTTTGTGTTGGCATCAATCACCAAAAAGGGGGAGATTGAAAGGGAATTAGGCTTACCCCTAGTTCCTAAATAATTTTGGTGGTTGATTTGCCCAACACAAATATTGGACTAACTAGTTTGCTCTAGTACTCAAGTTATACAGGTGCAAAAGGTTCACACTTAGCCAATATAAAGACCAAGTTTTGGATTCATCAAAGGAGCAACGAGGCAACCGAAGGCACCTCTAGATGAAGGCACCGGACTGTCCGGTGTGCACCGGACAGTGTCCGGTGCGCCCAGAGGACTCCAACTCCAACTCTTCGCTCTCGGGAATTCTCGGAAGCCGGCGCGCTATAATTCACCGGACTGTCCGGTGTGCACCGGACATGTCCGGTGCTCCAAGGAAGCGCGGTCTCCGGAACTCGCCAGCCTCGGGTTCGCGCGGCAGCCGCTCCGCTAAAATGCACCGGACATCAAACATTACATGTCCGGTGTGCACCGGACACCCAGGAGGGCCCAGAAGTCAGAAGCTCCAACGGTCAGAATTCAACGGCAATGGTGACGTGGCAGGGGCACCGGACTGTCCGGTGTGCACCGGACTGTCCGGTGCGACATCGAACAGACAGCTTCCAGCAACGGTCACTTTTGGTGGTTGGGGCTATAAATACCCCAACCACCCCACATTCATTGCCATCCAAGTTTTCCACTTCTCAACTACTACAAGAGCTCTAGCATTCAATTCTAGACACACCAAATAGATCAAGTCCTCTCCAAATTCCACACAACACCATAGTGACTAGAGAGAGTGATTTGCTTGTGTTCTTTCGAGCTCTTGCGCTTGGATCGCATTCTTTTCTTTCTCACTTGTTCTTGTGATCAAACTCAATTGTAACCAAGGCAAGAGGCACCAATTGTGTGGTGGCCCTTGCGGGAAGCTTTGTTCCCGTTTGATTGAGAAGAAGAGAAAGCTCACTCGATCCGTGGGATCGTTTGAGAGAGGGAAGGGTTGAAAGAGACCCGGCCTTTGTGGCCTCCTCAACGGGGAGTAGGTTTGCGAGAACCGAACCTCGGTAAAACAAATCCGCGTGTCACACTCTTATTTGCTTGCGATTTGTGTTGCGCCCTCTCTCACGGACTCGTTTCTTTATTACTAACGCTAACCCGGCTTGTAGTTGTGTTTATATTTGTAAATTTCAGTTTCGCCCTATTCACCCCCCTCTAGGCGACTATCACCATGGTTGCCCCGTCTCCGCCTCCTCCGACGAGGAGGGTGGCGGGGACGACCGGAGTGCTCCTCTTCTGCCGCGGGGAGATGCTGTCGTAGAGCTCGTCGTCGCCGTGCGAATCGGAGACCGTCATTGTCGTCACGCCATGGGAGGAGGAGTACCATGTCGTAGCTACCGTCGAGGGACATGAACTCAAGACTCCCGAAGCGGAGCACCGTTCTGGGCTGGAGAGGTTGCTGAAGACTCCCCATCTGGATCTCAACGGGAAGGTGTTCGTTAACACGCAGCAGGCCCCTACCTGGCGCGCCAACTGTCGGCGTTTCGACCCCGGGGGTCCCTGGACCGACGAGTAAATTGTCGCTGCATGTCCCTGCCCAGATGGGTTGGCGCGGGATGGAACACAAGATGTGGGACAAGCCTTGTATTATCCTACACCAGGGGTGCCGCTCGCAGTAGGGGTTACAAGCGCGTCGCTTAAGGGAGAGAGAGAGAGAGAGGGCTCGTACGCCGCTTCCCTCGCGCGAACCTCCCTCAGGGTGGCCCTGGACTCCCCTTTTATAGAGGCAAGGAGAAGTCTAGGTGTACAACAGGGGGCGTAGCTATGCGCTAACGTGTCCGGTAGTGGAGTGCCTAAGCCCTGTGTATATGCCAATGTGGCCGTCGAGGGAGAGCTTGGGCGCTGTACATGTGATGGCGTGGTCGTCGGAGGAGCGCCTGAGTCCTGTAGGAGCATAGCTGGCAGCGCGGCGGGGACCCTGCTGATGTCTCCTTGCTGTCGTAAGGGGCTGAGAGCCACCGGCATCATGGCGCACGTGGGGCACCATCATTACCCGTCGCCGGGGTAAGCCAGATGGGACGCCGGTCTTGTTCCTTGTAGCCTGAGCAGGCTAGGAGTAGGGGAATGATGCATCCCCTATCAGCATGGTCAGTCCGAGCCCAGGGTCGGTCGAGGCGAAGACTTCTCTTGTGACCGAGGTCGGGGTCGGGCGAGGACGCGATTCCTCCCGAGACTGGGGTCAAGGCTGAGTCCGGGGGTCGGGCGAGGCGGAGACCTCCTCCCGAGGCCGGAGTCTGAGGTCGGGCAAGGCGGAGCTTCCTATTGCGCCCGAGGCTTGAGCTTGGTGGTTGATCGTGACCTGTTGTCAGTCGTTGCCGGGGTGGCTGACATGGCAGTCGGAGCGGAGCGAGCGGCGCTGTTTTCCTGTCATATCGGACAGTAAAGAGGAGGGGCGAAGTGATTGCGGTCACTTCGGCCTGGCCGACTGAGGCGCGTGTGTCAGGATACGGCGTTAGGCATCCCCCGCATTTAATGCGCCTGCGAAGCAGTCGGTTGGTGAGGTGGTATGGCCAAGGTTGCTTCACAACGAAGCCTGCCCGAGCCGGGCCTCGGGAGAGCCGAGGGGGCGCCTGCCGTCTGAGGAGGCCCTCGGGTGAGGCGTGAATTCGTCTGAGACTACTGTTCTGACCTGAGGCTGGGCTCGGGTAAGATCGCATACTTCGGGTAGACGAAGTCTTGGCTTGGACCGCACCCGTCAGTTGGTCTGAGGGTGTTAACCAGCCGTGATTAGGAGCGTTGGGGGTACCCCTAATTATGGTACCCGACAGGTAGCGCTCGGGATGAGCCATCGTGTCCATGGCGATTGCGGCGGCGAAAAGCTGAAGAGTGTGAATGTGCAGGGGCACAGGGGGCTCGAAGGCGAAAGGGCACTGCGGTTGGAATGTTAAAGCGTAACTTCTGCCCGCGAAAAGAATCACTTTTCAAGGAAGACTCCCCCGCTCGCGCCCCGGAGAATCCCGTCCGACGCGCACCTAGCGCCCAAGCAACCTAGTCGCTGACATGGGGGCCCGGGCCCACAAGTCATGCAGCAGATGTGTCAGTCTCCAAGTGTAGAAAAGGCGAACCGCCGCACGAGGAACCGTCACGCACGATCGTGTACCGCCTCGGGGCTGCTGCAAAGGGATATTTACCACGACGACGGCAACGAGGTGCCCCGCGCGTGACCCGGTGGAACCGCTAGACGTGGGGTCGTGCGTCAGTCAGCCGCGGGGACAGATGTGACAGTGAACATGACCCGGGGCAGGCTGATAGCGCATGCGTCACCAGATGCGCCGAGTTAATGTGGCACGCGCAGAGGTGGCACCCTAGTCACCAGTCGTGCCATGTCGACGCAAAGTACAAGTTTTGGCCCCACCTGCAGGCTCACATCCTCCCCTAAGGTGGGCCCGGGGGCCACTATCGGTACCCCTAAACGGGGGTACCCCCTACTGCTGTATCAAGGCATAGTGCCCACGTGGCTATCTCCTAGCCGTGCAGCAATAATGTCGCGGTCGGGGCCAGGCCACGACTCGGCCCAGTCGCGGACCGCTATTCAGGGCCCACGATAGCGCCCGACCACGCCACATGGGTGGGTTTGGAGCCGCCACGTGTCTAGGGAAGAAGGAATGCCCCAGGACGTCAAGAGTGAGTCCGGACCCCTTTGGGAGAGCGGCGGACCTCTGGGTATGCAGCCGGGATCCCCAGGGGAGGTCCGGGACCACCACGTGTGCAGGCTGGGTCCTTGGGATGGAGTCCGGATCCCCTGCGAGGGGTCCGGACCGCCCGCGGCAGGGTCCCGGAATTCCAAAGCAAAAAATACTTAAGCCCTGGTTAAGGACCAGGCTAGGGTCTGGTGCTGGCACGTGCCCGGATCCCATCCTGTACGCTTCTGCTCCCCGCCCAAGTGGAGGCCCGATGTCGCCACATGGCCCACGGCCCGTGACGTAAGCCAGCGGGCGGGGCCTGACGTATGGCCTCTGCACCGCGGGCTACGCCGCAAGCTACGCTACCTCAGCATTAAATGCAGATGGGACGCGCCGCCTGTCCATCCCGCTGTCGGGCAACGTGCCGCCTCAGCATTTAATGCGCCCTGTCCACTCCGCTGGCAGGCGATGTGCCGCCTCGGCATTTAATGAGCCCTCTCTGTTCCTCTGGCGGACAGCGACCGAGCCATCTTATAGGCGGCGAACCTGTCCAATCAATTGGTAGGTGGCGTGTCCATACTACCGCATGTCCTACACTCATGATGGCTCACGCGTTACCGAGGAAGCAGCCGCGAGAAATCAATATTGTAAGCGCTACAGACATTACTACACTCGGAGATAGCTCGGACGTTGCAGGCGTTAGTTATTTCTCTCTGTTTTGCCCCTGGGCCCACATGTCGGGGCCCATTGCCCTTGTATGTGCCCCCCTTGATCTATAAAAGGGAGGGCACACGGCGTAACGGGGGATTCAGACTCAAGCCATCCTAGACACAACTCAAGCTCACGAGCAATACAACACATAGTGGAGTAGGGTATTACGCTCCGGCGGCCCGAACCACTCTAAACCCTTACGTGTTCTTGTGTGTTCATCCCCCAATCTCGTAACAGGCAAAACGCTTAGGCCCCACCTCATCTTAGGATTTAGGGCGGGTGCACTCTACCACCCGGCCAGAGATCTCCTCTCCGACAGGGACATATGGTGGAGGTATGTATGTGTATGGATATGGCATAGGTGGATATGGGGGTGGAGGTGTCCATGCAGGTACGTAAGGTCTTAATTGAACATTATGACCTCCCGTCCTTTCCAATTGGTGTGGTGGTCCAATCGGCCTAACCTGCTGTCGCACCTGGGTGGGTAAGCGAGGTTGCTTTGGTGGCCGGTCGCTGGGGCCGACTTTCTTTTTCACATATTTAGACAATAATTGATCAAAGGTCATACTAGATTTTACCAACCGACCAGTTGCCTTGAACGTGTTAGTTTTCCACGTACCTATTTCTGATCATCGTGGTTTGAAGGTACGTGGTCGTCGTGGCTCTTCGTCGTTGCCGGACCGTTTGTTGGAACGCTTCGGACCGTCCGGTGATGTTACGGACCGTCCGCGCTTGGGCACCGGACCGTCCACGATGCGTAGTATGGGTTCTCGTGCATGTCCCCTTGTCTGCGCTTGCCCTCCAGTGCCGAAGTTTGTGATGGTCACCTTCAGTGTCTCCCCTGCATCAGGAGTCTTCTCGGCCACCACTTTTCTGGAAGAAATTTTGTTGTTTCCATCGGCCTCCCGTGCGTTGTTGTTGATGACTTCTTTGTCTTTGCCCTTATCGACTGTGCTAGGCCGAATTAGGATTTTTTTGCCATTGAAGTCGATCACATTCATTGGGAAGGGCTCCGTGTCCTCCTGAAATTTCAATCGTCCCTCGTTAATGGCCGATTGGATTTGTCATCGAAACACATTACAATCATTAGTGGCATGGGAAAATGAGTTGTGCCACTTGCAATATGCACGACGCTTTAGTTCGTCGGCAGGTGGGACGGTATAATCGATCTTAATGTTACCATTTTTAGTAATTCATCGAATATCTTATCACATTTGCCGACATTAAATGTAAACTTAATCTCCTCCTGTCGTTTCTTTTGAACTGACTGCAAGGAAGAGCAAGCTGAAGATTTGGCCTGTTCGGGCCAAACTATTTCGGCAGTGTAAACTTCCTTTGGTTCATCGTCCGAACTACTTTGGTTGTGTTCTACTATATGGACATTATGATAAACCGTTTTGACTAGTTCTTTGCTTCGGCTTTTACAAGCCAAAGCTCTCTGATGTAATTGTGCTAGCGTGAAGAACTGGATGCCTCCTAATTTCTCTTTTAAATAATAGCGCAATCCATCAAAGGCTATCCCCGCCAGTTGTTTATCTGTTAAATGAATTTGAAAACATTGGTTTCTCATATCCCGAAATCTCTGGATGTAATCATTAACCGATTCATC
This sequence comes from Zea luxurians, assembly GCA_029449295.1. Lineage (NCBI taxonomy): Eukaryota > Viridiplantae > Streptophyta > Magnoliopsida > Poales > Poaceae > Zea > Zea luxurians. Next base: position 154,387,357 of record JAOPSE010000004.1, read on the forward strand.
CTTTTCTTGTCGTAGGGCCACTAAGTCTACTAAATCTAGCTCGTAATCGCCAGAGAAGAAATGTTCATGAAATTTTTGTTCTAAGTCTCCCCATGACAAAATGGAATTAGGAGAGAGTGTGGCATACCATGTGAATGCAGTCCCTGTTAAAGATAATGAAAATAAACGCACACGGAATGCTTCGGTGTCGGCCAATTCTCCTAATTGTGCTAAGAACTGGTCTATATGCTCACGCGTGCTTTTTCCTTGGTCACCTGAAAACTTTGTGAATTCGGGTATTCTGGTCCCCTGTGGGTATGGGAGACGGTCAAAATGGCTACCATAAGGTCTCCGATATGACTGTCTCCCGGGGACTATACTAACTCCGAGCTTATCTCGGAACGCCCTAGCTATTTCCTCTCTTACTATATCGATGGCAGCCGGTGGGAGACCACCGGCTCTTTGGTCCAATATGGATGAGGTTGTTTGGATGTTGGTATGTTGTTTTCTTCCCCATTGGTTTGGGTTTTGCGGCACGTTAATACATGCCCTATGAGGCTCATAGGACTGACCATTCCTTTCTGGCCTTCTGGGGGCCAAAAAGTACTCACTCCCACGGGTTTGGTAGATTATATTACGGTGCTAGCGTGTCGTATGGTGAGATGGGAAGTCTAGCTGGGACGGATACGGAGTTGGATATCCATCCTCCTCAAAAAAAACTCTGTGCCGGACCGTCCGGTTAAATACGTGGACTGTCTGGCTCTGTGCGCGGACTGTCCGGCCATGTGACCAGACCATCCGACATTATATTTGGACTGTCTGGCGTCATACGCGGATGGTCTGAATGGGTTATCTAGGGTTTGCACGGTATGTAGCGGCTTGGATGCAGGTCTCGGTAATTCGCTTCTAAAAATGGGATCGGCCGCCGCTGGCTCGGACGGTCCGTGCTCACGTGTGGACGGTCCGAACATGCACAAATTGGCAAATTTATCGCCAATGTGTGTGGGAGGCTGTTGTTGCCTAGAGTACATATCTATCGGCATCCCATAAAGGGGTTGTGATTGGCTGTGACAACCTGTTGCCGATGAATCACGTGTGTATTCCCTCAGTTCAACCTCGTGCGAAAGAAGATTTGCAATAGTAGACTTATCAAGCGCACACACTAGCCTTTTATGATCGTTTTGTATGTCCCCTACGATACGTTGCATATGCTCTCACTGTTCGTCTATGTAAGCTTTAAGAGATTAGAGCTCATTGGTGCTACTTACATTAGGGGTATTCGTAGTAGGTCGGAGCGAAGCCAGATCTGTCGCCCGTTGCCGAACGACTTTGTTGTTCCTGTCCATCTTGAAGTCGGCCAGGAATTTCGCCTTTGCTTCCTGGATCATCTGCTCCTGGCGCTCCTCGAATAGGAGCTGTTCTTCAACCGGCAAGGTTTCCCATGTCAGCTTGATGATATTGCTGGTGGAAACTTCAGAGCTATCATTTGAACCGGCCATTGAGGGCCGATCTCGATAGGTCTATATGGAATTATCTCCAGCGGAGTCGCCAAAAAGTATGTTGACGCCTTTTTGCGGGCGCCAAACACTCAATAAGAACCGGCGGCGGTGCTTTCTGGTCAGGCGCGGACGGTCCGCGGGCAGGGGCCGGACGGTCCGCGACCTGACGCAAGGCTAGGGTTTCCTGCCTGATGGCCGGACGGTCCGCGCGTACGTAGGGGCGGCGGAAGGTTGCCGGCGGCGCCTGGATCTCGCTCCCGGGAGGGACCCCGTCGAGGAGGAGAGATCCTAGGAGTTGTCTAGACTCGGGCAGGCCGACCTAGACTCCTCTAATCGATGTAGAGTCGAAGAGAAGCGGAGAATCTGGGGATTGAGAGGCTAAACTAGAACTAGACTAGAACTACTCCTAATTGTACAGGAAATAAATGCGAGATAGAAGTATTATTGATTCGATTGATGATTACAAATCGGCCTATACCTCTCTATTTATAGAGGAGGGGGCTGAACCCTTTACAAACTAATTTTCTGAGGTAATTCTACGAATTTAGTTAACAACCGTAGCACAAAACTCGAAACCCTAATCTGCTCTGCGCACGTGCGGACTGTCCGGCCCACAGGCGCGGACCGTCCGACCTCAGGGCCGGACCGTAAGCCGTTCAAATTAGTGATCAACATATGCTCCCCTGTCTTTTGGTTGGTAGAGCTGAGCGAACTAAAAGCTACTAACTCAACAGAGATGCTCTTAGCGCGCAGTATAGAACCGCGCCTCTACCGCACAGCTCAACAGTGAACACCCCCATCTCCCACTGATCGCAACAGGAGCAAGCGATGCTGGCAGCTGGTGGCTCTGCCTTGTGCCCGGCATGAACACGCACACACACAAGCATATCTGCATATGCTATCTTGTAGCTACATACACGCATACAACTTATCAGTGATACGCCCCGATGGAGAGAGAGACGAGGCCGGTGGCGACTTGGTTCAGTTGGCGCCACGGAAATGGCGTGGCCGCGTGGCACATCTAATCTAACCGGATACCTGACCGGCGTGCGGCGGCGAGGTGCCGCCGTCACCTGACCCAGCCACCCAGGCAACTACGGCCGGTGTTCCAGCGATTTGGTTTGCTTTGCAGCGGCCTTTTGCCCTTGGCCCTTGTATGCGTGACGCTCTCCGATCGCGGCGGCTAACTCCAACAATGGCCAGCCATATTGTCCAGCTATTTTCATCGCTGCATTTTATCTGATCCATGACAGACTTGCTGTTTACAACAAAACAGCCAAAATGGCTGTGGCCGTTGGTCCAATAGCTTTCCTGTCAAATCGTAGATCTCGTGAAGCCGCTGCCGGCCGATACCCTCGCGAGGTCCGGGCTGACGGTTGCTTAGACCAGCCAATTTACCAATTCTTTCTCCTTCTATGTAATTTGGCTGGACTAGATAGCTGAGTTATTGGAGCCGCTACAGTACTAAATGACCAGATAAATTAGCTTTACCTCCCCAAATAGATGGCCTGTTGGAGCCAGTCTGCTATGATTTTCGTGGCCACCAAGGCCCAGACGGCCAGACGTCACCGTACACAGAACGCACCAACAGGAGGACCGGAGGACCGACCGCTATGGAACGAATCTATACCATTTAAACTTTATAAAAAAAAACACATCCAAACAAATCAGCTCTATACAACCTCAATTAAATCTATCAAATAAATTATACTTAGACTTATCACACCATCAAAATCATCCTTTATCCCTTACCTCTCCTGTCTCGCTGCCGCTGTCACCGTCAGGTTAATCCCTTCTCTCACGCCGTCGTCGTCACCGTCAACCTTTTCCCTCGCATCATCGATCCCTCCTATCCTATCTACGGGATCGTAACGTTAACACGGCCTGTATGCTAGTGTATTGTAGGAAAAATTATTACAAAGCAGTTATTTTGAACACGTCCAAAACCTTAGAAAAATGAGAGAATATTTGCTAATTCCACGGGTGCAGATCGGTGGAAACTGCATAAAGGTTTTGAGGTTGAGTAAGCCTTTCGCTTGTGTGAGGACGAAGATCTGTTGATGATTGATGTTGTACCAACTCAGCTCTCACCAAAAAAAGATCATAGAGTTTTTTTATAAGAAACTCATCCAAAAAAGTCTAATTTAAAAGGTGTCACTTTCGAACGGGATAAAAATATAGCCATCCTCAGGTACTACGATGTAAAACGACCAATGTAAAATGAGTGGGCCGCCCCAGTCAGTCAGTCGCTGCCGTCGTCGCGCCGGCCTCGATACGTTCCCGGGAAGTCGGAGGCGCCGCGCTCGTCACGCTGCCGGCTCCGACGAGGTAGACCTCACCTACCAATCCCGCCTCTCTCTCTCTCTCTCTCTCTCTCTCTCTCTCTCTCTCTCTCTCTCTCCCCCAACATCTCTCTACCCTCTCCTCCACCCCATTCATGCCTCCCGGTCCCTGCTCCCGACCTGCTTCCTAGATTGGCGGGTCCGCTGATCCCATCCGCCCCTCCTCGTCCGCTGCGCGGGCTGCAGTTCTCGATTCTGTTCCTCTCTCTCTCTCTGGTATGTGATTGACTGATTGCTGTAGTTGGTGGGTTATTTTTTTCGAGTATATGGTCAACTCAGGCGAGATTGGTTCTAGATTTGGCAATGGGAGTCCACGGTGCAATTCATTCCCCGATTCGGTGATGCGGGTTTCCCTTTTGTCATTTTCTCTTCACTTGTGACTTGTGAGGGGACGTATGTTGTTCGGTTGACTAGTGCTTTGTTCAAGTTGGCACTACGTTTTTTTTTATGTTCCGAATGTTTAGGATACCCGGAGGTTGATTTCGTCCACATTGTTACCCTGTTTAGGAGATGAATCTGAACTTTGCGAATCAATCTTCTCCTACGTTGGACTGTTCAAAGGATGCCGGCGCGTTTGCACCACTGATTGGAAATTCTTTGTTAAGCAGCAATCTAACTATCTAAGTACATGGCTGTTACAATCTGGTTGTTTCCCTAATGTGATTTGCCAACTTCAGTTATTTTATCCAAACTGAGTAGTTATATATGGATGTATACAAAAAGGTAGTTGTTGGTGTGTATAAATTTTTTACCGTCAGTATATATACTATCCAGATTGCTAGGTTGATATGCAATCAGGATCCTTGTCGCTATGAATATCAGATGCTATTCGTGAGTGAAAGATTGTCATTCGTTCTGTTTACACTATGATGTTTAGCTATTTACCATTGGGCAGGAAATCTGTGGTCTTAGACTCTTAGTTATTTCAGCAAAGCTTAGTCCATATCCCCCATCCCCACATCTGACTTGATGTATTGTCCTGGTGCATGACAGTGATAATGAGATAAATTAATTGTTTTGTTCATTTATGTTTGCTTATTTCAGATGGAGGATGGCGTATCTACTTATACTGTGGATGAGGCACTTGTGTCCATGGGGTTTGGGAAATTCCATGCATTCGTGCTTGCATACTCTGGGATGGCTAAAATCTCTGAAGCAATGGAGATGATGCTTTTGTCATTTGTTGGGCAATCAGTTCAAGCTGAGTGGGGGCTTTCTGCACATGAAGAAAGCCTCATAACAAGTGTTGTCTTCGTGGGGATGCTTGTAGGAGCATATGCTTGGGGCATAGTTTCAGATAACTATGGAAGAAGGCAGGGTCTTCCTCACTTTTTCCATTGGCTATTGGAATTTGATTATGAATGTTCTAACCCTTCAATCTTTTTCGAAACTTTATGGAGTGTTGCACACTGTTCCATGTCTGTAGGAAGCTTAAGCTAGGCACTTACTGTTCCATGGTTAGGTGTTTGGATTCAGTTAATAATGCTTGAAAGTCCTGTTTATTTCCAATTTCTGCATGCTATGCAGTAGTAGCTTCCCATTTTCCAAGTAGCCATTTTTTGCTCATTCTAGACCCTTCATATTTATCTACAGGGTTGGGTTCAACTTCACAGCTATTGTTACTGGAGGAGCTGGCCTTCTTAGCGCTTTTGCTCCAAATTACTTATCTTTGATTGTACTGAGATTTATGGTTGGTGTTGGACTGGGTGGTGGGCCAGTTTTAGGTTCTTGGTTCCTAGAGTTCATCCCTGCTCCTAACCGAGGAACATGGATGGTTATGTTCTCAGCATTTTGGACTGTTGGCACAATAATGGAAGCTTCTCTTGCTTGGGTAAGTCTATTTCTTTAGGAAAAGTAATGTCAATGTTTGCCTTACATACAGTACTGGCTGTTTGAGATTTTTTTTACGTGTATGATGCTACAGTACATCCTACAATGGATGTTATATTCTAGTTACCAATAGTGGATGTTACGGTGGATATTTGTCTGCTGAGTGCAGATGTTCCCCTTTTTCTCTAGCACACAGGAGAACTGCATGGGATTATAGTGTAGGTCGGGAGGGGAAAGGGTTAGAGTGCAGAGGGCCCCCCTGATTCAAATAAACAGATGCACCACAAACAACATTAATTAGGGTTGCCGAGCTACCAGCTAAGGCTTGCAGGTATGTTAGTTCATGTGTGTCAGCTGCACATCACAGCTCTGCATGCTGATGTTCTTCTGCTGTCCTTATTACCGTACTTGTAATTCTAAGACTAGGATATACCATTGAATCCTAAGGACCAGGGAAGCTTCTTCTGTGTTTTTGTAATTTGAGCAAGTTTAGCCAGCACATGCATGGGTCTTCCTGTGCAATCAATTTGGGTCTATTTGCCATGGTATTTTGCTTGTACATAGTTTTGATGAAGTGATTATTGACGTCCATGGTGTATATGTTGTATATAATATATAATCGGTTAATGGCACCATTTTGGTGTAAGTGGCCAAATGGCATGCGTGGTCATTCTAATCCGTGACTATTGCTATTTCCAAAATCTCCATGCAAATTCCTGTACTCATCTGCTCAATTTGCAGGCCGTTATGCCAGCTTTTGGCTGGAGGTGGCTGCTGGCACTCTCATCATTGCCATCGTTTGCCCTGCTACTCTTCTACCCAGTGACACTTGAGTCACCAAGATACCTATGCATGAAGGGTAGAATAGCTGAAGCAGTTCATGTTCTGGAAACAATGTCGCGCGTGAACTGTGTTTCTCTCCCCTCTGGCCGACTTGTCTCTGGCCATCGGGTGGAACTTCATGATATCGGGGATTCTTCAGAAACGGCACAGTTGGTGACATCTAATAAGAATAACACTGCTGATCGTGGTAGCAAATCCGAGATCGGAGGCCTCAGTGCCATCTTAAAGCTTCTATCTCCAAACTTAATCAGATCGACTCTTCTACTCTGGACTGTCTTTCTTGGTCATGCCTTTCTGTACTATGGTCTTGTTCTGCTCACATCAGAACTGAATCATGGAAATAGGATCTGTGGATCAGAAGAGGGGGCAGAAGTGTCAACAGCCCACATACATGATGAGAATCTCTACAGAAATGTATTTATAACCAGCTTTGGAGGTATGTGTGTTTCTGCTATCTGGTCAACCAGTCATTTTTCAGAAACAGTGTCCTGGGAATTCTTGATATTTAGGGCAACAATGATGCAGAGGTCCCTGGTCTTCTCCTGTCGGCTGCCATTGTTGACAAGATCGGGCGCAAGCTCTCGATGTCTTCCATGCTTTACATCAGTTGCCTGTGCATATCTCCGCTTATGTTCGCCCAGACGGAATCGCTGACGACCATCTTTTTGTTCTGTGCCCGGGTTTGCATCTCTGCAAGCTTCACTGTTCTGCACATCTACGCCCCTGAGGTTTGGTCCCTCCAGTAGCCATGTGTGTCCTTACATACATAAACCTTGCATGTAAACCTCTGAAAGTATCGTTGCCTCTTTGTGCCGTGTTCCTTGCAGATATACCCAACTGCTGTTAGGGCCACGGGTGTCGGGTTTGCAAGCTCGATTGCTCGCTTTGGTGGAATCCTGTGCCCTCTCGTGGCCGTCGGCCTGGTGCACGCGTGCCACCAGATGGCAGCTATCCTGATATTCATCACGGTGATGCTGGCTTCAGGCATCGCCGTGTCATACTTCCCCCTGGAAACAAGCGGCCGAAAGCTGAGCGACCACGTCGCCGCCGCGTAAGAGCTGATTAATTGAAGAACTGACTTTTTCTGAGGGATACACCAATACAGAATCAAGGCCCAAGGGGCCATTAATTTTTTTGTTCAGTTGTTGACAAAGGATACAGTGGGAATTGGGAAAGAAAGTGCAAAGGAGGCATTAGATTGTTACGTTATTATACTGTTGCTTCTCAATAGAAATCTACAGTTCACTGTATGATTTTTGTTCTCTTGTCAAGATGGTATTTGTATGAATTCTAAACGCCCTCAAAATTCATTTTTTTGTTTCAAAAGTGAAACGTCTTTTTATATAAATCGAATTGGGAAACTAAAAAAATAAAAATTCCGTTGCCGGGACTCGAACCCTGGTCTTTCGGGTGAGAGCCGAATATCCTGACCAGCTAGACTACAACGGATCTTGTTTATGGTGTGCATAGTAATTTATAACATTAGGTAGATCTATTCACAGTAATGGCTTAGCGACATTCTCGCTGCTGCAATGGCGACGGTCTCGTTCCATCACTGTCCCCCGTCATTCTCGCTGCTCCAATGGCGACGGTCTCGTTCCATCCCCCGTCTCTTCCTCCTCCGTCTCCTAATTTTGGAAAGGCCATAGTTTCCCACCGCGAGACCTGTATCCCCATGGATCCATGAGAGAAAGGCGGAGGAGATCAGGCGACGTACGCGCGTGGGGGTCTCCTCCTGCACGCTCTCAGCTGAACCGCCCCGTGTTCCCCTGGGCGCGCCGCGCGCAATGGCCCGACGACGGCGCCCCCTGCCGCCGCCGCAGCTCGTCTGGTTGGCCGTCCTCTTCTCTGCGGTGGCGCCCGCGGTCGCCAAGACCGACAAGTCTGACGGTGAGGGTTTGCCGGATTCTTTGTGCCCTCTCTGTGTATGTATGCATCGGTCATGGTTCTGACTGAACATCGTGTGTCCTGCAATATCAGTTGATGCGCTCAATGTGATGTTCAATAGCATGAACAAGCCATCGCAATTGTCTGGTTGGAAATCGAGCGGCGGTGATCCCTGCGACGACGATGACGAGTGGAAAGGGATAGAGTGCAGCGGTTCATCTGTCACAGAAATGTACGCAAATGAAAACGCCTTCAGGATTCCACTGCTTGTTCAGCATTTAACAGCGCTGTGAAAGCACCTTTTTTTTCTTTTAGCTTTCCATGACATTTTTACCCCAGTTTGTCTCTAACCATCATGTTGCATAGAGCAGTAACTTGTCAGGGTTTGAACTCAGTGGCTCGCTAGGATATCAGCTGTCAAGCTTGAAATCAGTAACCAAATTGTGAGTTGCCCCAGAGATTTCCTGCATTGACCATCGTAGTAATGCAACTTAGTTGAATTTTCCTTGTTTTACGTAGTACAGTGATCTCAGCAATAACAATCTCAACGGCGATCTTCCATATCAGCTTCCACCAAACGTGGTGGAATTGTGAGTTTACGGTTCTCATCCACATTCAACTTATTTGCGTGGGTTCGTGCCTAAACCAACACATTCTCTTATATTTTTTCTTATTGATGCAGAAATCTTTACGGAAACTCTTTTACTGGAGGAGTTCCTTATTCGATATCTCAGATGGGTGATCTGGAAACACTGTAGGAATTCCAATTTGCATTGCACTCTATTTAATTGTTTGCTTTATGTTCCCTTCACATGGCCGTGATTTTTGTTTGCATCAATCCTTATATGATTCCTCATCTGATTAAACTGCAGAAATTTGGGCAAGAACCACCTAAGCGGGCAGTTGACGGATATGTTTTCACAACTTCCAAAGCTCTCAACATTGTAAGTCAAGCAGCGAATTCCCCAGTTTTTTTTTTGACTGTCAAGGGGGGGACCCCACCTGAACTCCCCAGTTTTTGGTATCTATAACAGGAATTTGTTTTCTATAGTAGTTGCTAGAATGCTATTTCAGTGAGTCTGTCTTGTACGACTAACCTCGATTGTTTCATCAGGGATCTCTCCTTCAACCGCTTCTCAGGCAGCCTGCCCAAGAGTTTTCAGCACCTAAAAGACCTCAAGACGCTGTGAGGGAACTGAAATTTGCACATGGTAGTAATTCATCCATACTTTCTTTCAGATCTACAATCAGTGCCATTCTTTTCAAAATGTATGTAGGAATGTGGAGAGCAACCAATTCAGTGGTCATATAGATGTTCTAGCGAAACTTCCTCTCGAGGATCTGTAAGTATATCTCAAATTAAATACTCACTGCATAAAACTACTCTTTTTCGCAAGTACATTAAAAAGCAAGATTATCCTGATGACTCCATATATGCATTGCGGTGCCTCGGCACAGCAGTACAACATAAATAATTCTGTGAAAAAAATGCGAGCTAAAAAAATGTGTTGCCAGTTTTAGCCATGTAATGGGTACACTATAGCCTGTTTACTGCACTCAGATAGTGGAAACTACGCTTCGTCTTTCTGAGAACTAAAGCTATAATGGCTTCCCCTTTGTGCTCAAGGAATCTGCAGAACAACAAGTTTACTGGGTGGATCCCCAGTAAACTAAAAGACATCAGCAATCTACAGTAAGTAGTAATTGTAATTCCATCCGCTATGATCCTATTTGTTGCACTTGATGAATTGTAAAAGTCCTTGACGCATTCTGAAGGATTGGAGGGAACCAGTGGTCGTCCGGATCAGCTCCTCCTGGTATGGAGAAGGGCTCTGCACTGGAGGGCTCTTCAGGTGGAGGGGGTGGAAGTGGAATAAACGGCATCGCCATCGCAGCTGTGGTGATAGCGGTGCTTGTTGCAGCTCTGATTCTCTTGTCTGTGTTGAAGAGGAACCGTTCTTCTTCCTCGTCTCATTACCTCATGGATGAGTCAGGTCACAACCGGTCATTTGCCCCGCTAGTTGATGATGGCAGAAGTAAATTGCTCATATTGCCTTCTTTTAACATTCATGGTAAAGCGCTCATGCTGCTTTCTTTTGCTTCAGCGATCAACATGAAGCCACTGGAGCATTCATCGTCAATTAGCAGTACAACACCGTCTGCAATGCCTATCAAGCCGATTAGTGACAACGAGTTCGAGACCAAACTAAACTATTCGAGGCGGAGCACAGATCCAGTCAACCTTGTTGCTTATTCATCATCAGACCTCCAAGCAGCCACTGGAAGCTTCCATAGTAGCAGGTTACTAGGTCAGGGGACAATCGGTGGTGTTTACAAGGCAAAATATGCTGATGGAACGGTGAGACCTTACCTTGCCTTTTTAAACCCATGCCAAATGAACTTATTTGCTGATAAACTTCAGTATTGTTCCTTCTGAATCTATAAAATTTATCATCAATTATTTTTCAGTAGTATAGTACCATATAGTTGAATTGAAGATTATAACTAGTATCAATATGCTTCAAATATGTTCTGTAGTAAGATCTTGAGTTGGCGCTTCATACCTTGCATTCCCGTTGTCCTTATTGTCTCTCTCTCTCTCTCTCTCTCATACACACACACACACACACACACACACAAACTCAGGTGCTGGTCGTTAAGAAGTTTGATCCATTGAGCTTCTCGGGAAGCAGCGACTTCATGGATCTTGTGAACAGCATTTCCAAGCTGCATCATCCAAACATCTCCGTGCTTGTTGGTTACTGCTCAGAGCCTGGGCACTACATGCTGGTCTATGACTACAACATGAATGGATCCCTCTATGACTTTCTGCACTTGTCCGACGACTACAGCAAGCCGCTGACCTGGGACACCCGCGTAAAGGATTGCTGTTGGTACAGCTTGTGCTCTGGAGTAAGTTGACAACTAGTAATATTTATTTAGGCCTAGATAAAAAAAAACAATGCATCTTCAAGCACAGAGGAGATAATATGTTTGTAGTTCAAAAGAAAGGGGCATTGACATTTCTGGTTGATTCAGGTACCTACATGACGCGTGTTCACCTCCAGTGATCCACAAGAACATCAAGGCATCCAACGTCTTGCTCGATGCTGACCTCAACCCTCACCTCACTGACTGCGGCCTTGCATACTTCTATGAGGTTTGCAGAATGTCTCTTGAAGAACTTGTTGAGCAAAGCATGAGTGTAAAAAAACTGTAATAATAAACTCTCTGCAGGATCCGAGTCAGAGGCCTGGGACCAGGTTACGATCCTCCAGAGTGCACAAGGCCATCAGGTTACGTTATGAAGAGCGATGTCTACTGCTTTGGCGTCGTCATGCTTCAGCTGTTGACCGGCCGGAAGCCCTACGACAGGTAATTAGTTGAAGGAAAAAAAAAGAAGAAGATAGCGTGCTCCTTCCACTTTGGACTGCACCTTTGTGAAGCTTGCCTGTGGAATATTGTGTTTGTCAGCCATGCTCAGGAACATGGCTCCTTTCGTGATTTCAGCTCGAAGCCTAGAGCGGAGCAGTCCTTGGTCAAGTTTGTCGGTCCACAGCTTCATGACACCAACGCCTTGGAAGCTCCTGGCGGATCCAGGCCTTCGTGGCCTATATCCACCGAAAGCATTGTCCCCGTTTCGCCGATGTCCTCTCCCGCTGCGTCCAGGTGAATCGATCGAATGCCTTTCAGTGATGAACTGTTTCAGGCCCCTGAAACAAACATCAACTCTGAACTGAATTGCTCTGAACTTTCTGGGCGGTGTTGCAGTCGGATCCAGAACTCCGGCCATCCATGTCAGAGGTGGTGCAGTTGCTTCTCCAGTGCGTCCAGCGCACAACCAGCAACAGGAGGCTGGGTGGCCACCGCACCGTCTCGCAGCGAAGCGACGATTCTGATTGGTGATGCTCTGTTTCTGCCTCCATCTTGCTGCTGCCCAGTTGCTGAAACTGTCTCAGAACAGAACCGTAGGTGTGCGGCCCCTGGCATGCCGCTGTACAAAAGAAAATGCTTTATTAGACAATCTGGTTGCTCGAACAGTGTGGCAACAAACAAGTCGGTTGATTTAGGTAAGGTAAAAGCAGATTGGGTGTTCTAGTGAGTAGTGACATTGTATTTGTACTCATAAACTTAAAAACATATGGCCAGCTAATTTTTAAAAATATATAAACCATCTTAGAACAACTCCAGCAGGGCCTCTCAGATCCCTATTCTACTTTTGAGAATGCAAGAGCCAAAAAAAAAAAACCCGACCCTGAATAGTTGGAGGCACTCAAATCTCCTTCTCGAGCCTTTATTTGGTCCGCTATCTCTTTGCGTGATTGGTCCGCCCGTCCGTGTATGGAGCTGCACTTGCAGAGAATTAAAGGCTTGTTTGGTTTTCTGGGAACAGATAGGCACGTTTGGTTCCCTTCCGGCTTCCGCTGGCAGCCACGACGGCATGAGCCAGCCAGGTGCTAGCAGCCATGTTGTGCGTGTGCGAGGAGGGGAGGTTCTGTTTGGTTCCTCGTATATTATCAGTTCAGTTTGGTCTAGCAGAGTTGTTTGGTTCCCATGATACATAGGTGTTAGACAGTGTTTGGTTAATAGAGACTAATCTTTAGTTTCTATATTTTATTTTATTTTAGCATCTAAATTATCAAATACGAAAACTATTATATTTAACAATTTAAGAACTAAAATTGAATAAAACGAAGAGGCTAAAAGTTAGTCTTTAGAAGCCAAACACCCCTTAAAGTGGTGTCAACCTCTCAAACATATACGATATGTGTGCATGCTCGCGCCATTCCAGCGAGACTCCATATAAACGGAATAAAATCTTGTATGGGGAGAGATACACTTGACGGCTCCTTTTGCACCTGCTCAGCTATAACACCTCGTTCAATCCCAGATTGACGGTACTTACTTCTAACAGCTCTATGATCATATATTGTCCCCACAGATCAACACAAGCCTTTTGTACGTACTTTATCCTCACTCATGCGCACCCGGGAAAACTTCTCGGTCGGTCATCTATCCCAAATTGGTCCAAGCCAAACACGTTTAAATTGGAGGTTCTTTTAAGATAGGCTTCCGAAAAAATGCACCTTGTTGGCATGAATACTCAATTAATTTTATTAAGCATTGGGCCAAGGTATCACATCAGCCTGGCCAGAATGCGAGCACATCCAACCAATCATGTGTTGCTTGCATCAGATGTGCCTGGTTGTCTCCCATACAACTAACCAAATGTGCCCATATAGATTCAGTTCATACAAAAAGGACCTCGAGCTAGGCCCACGAGAGACATCTGCCCTGTGTGTACGCGTGCGAGACACATTCACGACAGAAAGCTGACTGCTCTGTCGTCGAGCGCACCGGATAGAGAGCGCACCGGTGCCTACCACCAGACTGTCCGGTGTGCCATAGAGAGCAGTAGCTTTTCTCCAACGACTATATTTAAGTTGAGGACTATATATACTTCATCCAACCGGGCATTTGAAGGTGTGGAGCCCAAGCAACATACCAACACATGTTATAGACTATCTCAAGTGCTCAAACACCCAAGTGCTTAATAGAATCACTCACTGATTAGTGTAGATGCTTTGCGAAGTGCTTAGGCTAGTTAGACCGCTTATGCGCTTGCTCTAGGTGAATCCTAGTTAGTTTGAGTGAGTATAGAAAAACCCACAAAACCCCTCGGCTCTTGTGTGAGCCATTGTAATTGTACCAAGTGGGGCGAGAGTCTTGCGAGACCGTGACAACCGAGTTTGTGTCACGACCACCACAATACTGGAGGGAACGAGGCCCGTGGCGTTTCGGCCAGAAGCTCGATAGTGGAGACGGTGGGGAGCGTCCGAGAGAAACCAAAACTGGAGCACACGTGTGCGTGGAGAAGGCACACGACTCTGTATGGAGTTACTCGTCTATGGTGCTTGGCCCTCGCGTGGGCTAACCCTTTGTGTAGGAGCACTAACGAGGATTAGTCGGTACCTTGCGTGGTTCCGGATACCTCGGTTAAAATACCAGCGTCATCCATGAGAGTTTGCTTTTTTCTACTAGCTCTTTACCTTTACATTAAGTACTCAAGTTTTCAATCTATCTTTTCTAGTTAGAATATTTAGGATTGGAACTTAGGTTTTGCAGTAGAGATAGCAACATATAGTCTAAACCTAGTTTGTACATTTTAGATTGTTTACTTGGATATGTTTTTATCTAGGAATTTATTTGTGGCCTAATTTAGAAAGAAGTTTTAGAAGTCCTAATTCACCCTCCTCTTAGACGTCACCGTTTCCTACGCGACCAACTGCCCCAACAGGGAAGCACACATTAAATGTCACCTGCTCTCCCACGAACCTCGTTGAAGACCATGTCGAAAAACTGTAATAATAAACTCTCTGCAGGATCCGAGTCAGAGCCTGGGACCAGGTTACGATCCTCCAGAGTGCACAAGGCCATCAGGTTACGTTATGAAGAGCGATGTCTACTGCTTTGGCGTCGTCATGCTTCAGCTGTTGACCGGCCGGAAGCCCTACGACAGGTAATTAGTTGAAGAAAAAAAAAGAAGAAGATAGCGTGCTCCCTTCCACTTTGGACTGCACCTTTGTGAAGCTTGCCTGTGGAATATTGTGTTTGTCAGCCATGCTCAGGAACATGGCTCCTTTCGTGATTTCAGCTCGAAGCCTAGAGCGGAGCAGTCCTTGGTCAAGTTTGTCGGTCCACAGCTTCATGACACCAACGCCTTGGAAGCTCTGGCGGATCCAGGCCTTCGTGGCCTATATCCACCGAAAGCATTGTCCCGTTTCGCCGATGTCCTCTCCCGCTGCGTCCAGGTGAATCGATCGAAATGCCTTTCAGTGATGAACTGTTTCAGGCCCCTGAAACAAACATCAACTCTGAACTGAATTGCTCTGAACTTTCTGGGCGGTGTTGCAGTCGGATCCAGAACTCCGGCCATCCATGTCAGAGGTGGTGCAGTTGCTTCTCCAGTGCGTCCAGCGCACAACCAGCAACAGGAGGCTGGGTGGCCACCGCACCGTCTCGCAGCGAAGCGACGATTCTGATTGGTGATGCTCTGTTTCTGCCTCCATCTTGCTGCTGCCCAGTTGCTGAAACTGTCTCAGAACAGAACCGTAGGTGTGCGGCCCCTGGCATGCCGCTGTACAAAAAGAAAATGCTTTATTAGACAATCTGGTTGCTCGAACAGTGTGGCAACAAACAAGTCGGTTGATTTAGGTAAGGTAAAAGCAGATTGGGTGTTCTAGTGAGTAGTGACATTGTATTTGTACTCATAAACTTAAAAACATATGGCCAGCTAATTTTTAAAAATATATAAACCATCTTAGAACAACTCCAGCAGGGCCTCTCAGATCCCTATTCTACTTTTGAGAATGCAAGAGCCAAAAAAAACCCGACCCTGAATAGTTGGAGGCACTCAAATCTCCTTCTCGAGCCTTTATTTGGTCCGCTATCTCTTTGCGTGATTGGTCCGCCCGTCCGTGTATGGAGCTGCACTTGCAGAGAATTAAAGGCTTGTTTGGTTTTCTGGGAACAGATAGGCACGTTTGGTTCCCTTCCGGCTTCCGCTGGCAGCCACGACGGCATGAGCCAGCCAGGTGCTAGCAGCCATGTTGTGCGTGTGCGAGGAGGGGAGGTTCTGTTTGGTTCCTCGTATATTATCAGTTCAGTTTGGTCTAGCAGAGTTGTTTGGTTCCCATGATACATAGGTGTTAGACAGTGTTTGGTTAATAGAGACTAATCTTTAGTTTCTATATTTTATTTTATTTTAGCATCTAAATTGTCAAATACGAAAAACTATTATATTTAACAATTTAAGAACTAAAATTGAATAAACGAAGAGGCTAAAAGTTAGTCTTTAGAAGCCAAACACCCCTTAAAAGTGGTGTCAACCTCTCAAACATATACGATATGTGTGCATGCTCGCGCCATTCCAGCGAGACTCCATATAAACGGAATAAAATCTGTATGGGGAGAGATACACTTGACGGCTCCTTTGCACCTGCTCAGCTATAACACCTCGTTCAATCCCAGATTGACGGTACTTACTTCTAACAGCTCTCTATGATCATATATTGTCCCCACAGATCAACACAAGCCTTTTGTACGCACTTTATCCTCACTCATGCGCACCCGGGAAAACTTCTCGGTCGGTCATCTATCCCAAATTGGTCCAAGCCAAACACGTTTAAATTGGAGGTTCTTTTAAGATAGGCTTCCGAAAAATGCACCTTGTTGGTATGAATACTCAATTAATTTTATTAAGCATTGGGCCAAGGTATCACATCAGCCTGGCCAGAATGCGAGCACATCCAACCAATCATGTGTTGCTTGCATCAGATGTGCCTGGTTGTCTCCCATACAACTAACCAAATGTGCCCATATAGATTCAGTTCATACAAAAAGGACCTCGAGCTAGGCCCACGAGAGACATCTGCCCTGTGTGTACGCGTGCGAGACACATTCACGACAGAAAGCTGACTGCTCTGTCGTCGAGCGCACCGGATAGAGAGCGCACCGGTGCCTACCACCAGACTGTCCGGTGTGCCATAGAGAGCAGTAGCTTTTCTCCAACGACTATATTTAAGTTGAGGACTATATATACTTCATCCAACCGGGCATTTGAAGGTGTGGGAGCCCAAGCAACATACCAACACATGTTATAGACTATCTCAAGTGCTCAAACACCCAAGTGCTTAATAGAATCACTCACTGATTAGTGTAGATGCTTTGCGAAGTGCTTAGGCTAGTTAGACCGCTTATGCGCTTGCTCTAGGTGAATCCTAGTTAGTTGAGTGAGTATAGAAAAACCCACAAAACCCCTCGGCTCTTGTGTGAGCCATTGTAATTGTACCAAGTGGGGCGAGAGTCTTGCGAGACCGTGACAACCGAGTTTGTGTCACGACCACCACAATGTACTGGAGGGAACGAGGCCCGTGGCGTTTCGGCCAGAAGCTCGATAGTGGAGACGGTGGGGAGCGTCCGAGAGAAACCAAAACTGGAGCACCACGTGTGCGTGGAGAAGGCACACGACTCTGTATGGAGTTACTCGTCTATGGTGCTTGGCCCTCGCGTGGGCTAACCCTTTGTGTAGGAGCACTAACGAGGATTAGTCGGTACCTTGCGTGGTTCCGGATACCTCGGTTAAAATACCAGCGTCATCCATGAGAGTTTGCTTTTTTCTACTAGCTCTTTACCTTTACATTAAGTACTCAAGTTTTCAATCTATCTTTTCTAGTTAGAATATTTAGGATTGGAACTTAGGTTTTGCAGTAGAGATAGCAACATATAGTCTAAACCTAGTTTGTACATTTTAGATTGTTTACTTGGATATGTTTTTATCTAGGAATTTATTTGTGGCCTAATTTAGAAAGAAGTTTTAGAAGTCCTAATTCACCCTCCTCTTAGACGTCACCGTTTCCTACGCGACCAACTGCCCCAACAGGAAGCACACACATTAAATGTCACCTGCTCTCCCACGAACCTCGTTGAAGACCATGTCGAGCACCTTTTCTACCACTCTGACTCGACACACTTGGAAAACGTCTCATCCACAGTATAGCCTAGGGCTCTAACGTATGCCCATGCTCCCGAGCCCAGCCTCAGCTCTCTACCCAATCAAAGGAACATGCTACAGGGATCGGGCATACTTCTCCTGACCAAAGATGCCAACAATAGCATAACAACCCTTGTACACCTGGACCTCCTCCGTGCGAATATAAATGGAGGAGGCTGAGGCCTTCTACGAAAGAGACTTCACGGCTCACGACTCACCTCACTCATGATATTGACACTCGCATCATCATACTCAGAGACTTGGGACTCACTCCCTCTCTCGACTTGTTTGTATGCTCTACTATGAGCATTTAGCCCTCCCTGCTGGATGTAGGGTCTTCTCTTAGCCAAACCAGGATAAACCTTATATGTCTTCTTGTATTAACCATCCAGGACAAGGACACGCAACACAAATTTATTAGTTGGTTAGGACCCTCGAGTCAAAAACCTCGACAAATACAAACTATATTTATAGGTTAATTAATGAATGTATCTTTTGTCTCAAACAAATTATATTTTGGGACGGAGGGAGTAACATACTTATCACTTTGAACTCTTTTTATCGTTTTTAAAATGACTTCAGCTCAGCTACTCTAAGAAAAATTCTGAGCCTCCTTGGATGTCCTTCCATCATACTTGGTTCAATGCCTAACTTATCACAGTTTATCTAACTTTTCTATTAAGATTAATTCTTTTGTGTCGCAGTTAGCCGACAACTAAACAGACTCCAAACCTATCAATTGATCGCCACATCTTAGGCATGCTTCAGGTGTTGTAATGTTTGGCCGTGAACCAAAATAAGTGTCATCGACATCGATGCGTAAGAGAACCTCTGAGAAAATTTTTTATATTCTTCCTAACTTACAAAAATAAAGATTTAGTAAAAAAATACTCTCTAATACTCTCTTTAGCTAGATCTTCAAATATAGATATCCTTTATTCTAGATTTATAGAGCGAGAATGGCTTTATAGAATATGCACAAGATATACAAAAGTTGTTGCAGGATATGAAGATAGAGGGATCGTTTTTTTTTAAATGACTCTATAGATGATAATAAACTTTTGAAAGACTCTCTAGGTGTTGCTTAGATCCATATCACCATAGCACTTTTGAAACATAATTTACTAGAAATATAACCAAAACTTGGAACATTGTCATTGGTTGTTTCAAATAAGAGAGAAAATAGCAGAGAATCAAAGAAGAAAGAAAATAGCAGAGAAATATAACCAAAATTCGTGGACAAGTGAATTCATCAGAGGCTTTTGAATCACCGGTTTCTTATTTGAGTCCAATATTTATTTATTTCTCATATAACATGATGAGCCAAAAGAGAAAGAGAATCAAAAGAAGGCAAAAGCAAGGTGTCCGCGCTTCATGCTACTTGGAAGGTCCTTCAGTATTCCTTGCCAAAGTTTTTGCACCACAGTTGAGATGGGATTGGCCGGACTGGGTGATGCGGGCGTTGCTGCATAGAAGTATTATAGCACATTTGTTATGCACTGTGATTTCCACAATCTATTTCAGAAACAAAATGACGAACACATTAAGACTGAACCATATAACACAAACGGCAGTTCCTTATCGTATATACATCTGTAGATGATCTCAGTCAAGCAGTCTACGTAGATGATCTCAGTCAAGCAGGTCTTCAGTTTAGTATGCATTCATTGTCACTAGCCCGCTTTCAATAAAATTATAATGTGAAATTTTCAGATTGTTCTAAATGAGGGAGAACAATCCGGGGATAACAATTGACAGGAAGATAGCTGGCAAAGTCACCGTGGAGGGAGACTAGAGCATTTGGGGGAGTTGGATTGTTTGTTCTTCCTTCATTGCTTTTTCCTCCTTGGTACATCACTTTCCTTTATATAGAGAGAGATCCTGGCCACCTAAGGAAGGCCCAATCAAATCATAACAAATAATATCGAAACCTATCCCTAACTGACCCAATCTAATCCTATCTCTAATTGATCAAATCCCTCTAATTGAGCTAATCTAATTTCTTTCTTAATCCTTTACTCCTCTAGAAGGGACCAAGAGTGAGGGGGTTGTGGTCAGTCAGGATGACTCAAAAGTCTGGAGTTTTCCAATATGTTCTACTGCTCTATTGGGAAATGGCCAATTAAGTACTTAGGGGTTCCAGTTTCAGGTTACCTATTGTGGAAAATATGTTCTAGAGGTTGGATGCTTGGAAAGGTAGTGCTCTTAGTCTGGGGTGTGTGTGTGGGGGGGGGGGGGGGGTATTGCTTAATTCGTGCTTCAGTAATCTGCCAGATTATGCCATGTATTGTTGCCTTTGTCAACAATTAATAAGATGGGACACTGCTAGAAAGAGATTTTTTTTGGCAGGGGGGGGCACCGGGGCAGCTTGAAGAAAAAGTACCATTTAATCAAGTGGATCAAGATTACTAAACCCAAAGATAAAGGGGGTTTAGGGGTCAAAGATTTGAGAAGAATGAATATTAGTCTCCTTTGCAAGTGGTGATGGAAAATGGGAAGGGAATTTGGCAGGAAACTGTACACAATTAAAGATGCGAGTTGTTTCTCATCTTAAGCAGAATAATAAAAAAAACTCTCCTGTGTGGAATGATCTACTGAAGATTAGGCATATATATCTAAAAGGCAGAGCTACTGCAGTAGGTATTAGGTAATGGCAGAGCTACCAGTTTTTGGAAGAATAAATGGTGTGGCCATGTTTCCTTAGCTGAAAAGTTTCCTCAAGTTTATTATTTTTTTCTTGAAAACACAGGAGAACTGCGCCTCTTTATATTTTAAGAAGAAAGGTAACAAGGTATTAAAGAAGACTGAAAACAACAAGACAAGGCACTCTTTACGGAGGCCAGAAACATGCATACAAAAATCCATAAAAACAGGAACCACCACTATATACTCCAAAGACAGCAGCCCTCAAGTTTATGTTATAAGTGAAGAGTAGGATTTCTCAGTTGAAAGTCTGAAAATGAAAAGCTGGCACCTATCCTTTAGAAGGTGGCTATGTGAGGATTTACAAAACCAGCTTAGAAGGTTACAGGGTATTATTGTTCATATATACAATGTCAATAATGAGAAAGAGAGAGCTAATTGGGAGTGGCAGAAATCTGGTTATTTATCTGTGAGATCAACTTATAAACACCTCCGCCAGAATGAGTTTGGGTGTAATTTCAAGTTCGGGAAATCTAAGATCCACCTAAAAGTGAAAGTTTTCATGCGGTTGGCCCTACAAAATACCATTCTCACTAAAGATAACTTGAGTAAGCGTAAATGACAGGGTGATGTGATATGTGCATTTTTGCGAAAAGAGCTCTAGCGTAATGGTTAAGGCTTCCGAGTAGCACCTCAAGGTCTTGGGTTCGATTCCCCCGCGGAGGCGAATTTTGGGCTTGGTTTAAAAAATCTCCTCGCTGTGCCCCGTCCACTCTCGGGGATCGATATCCTGCGCGCCACCCTCCGACTGGGCCATTGCAGAGTGAGTAGTTGACCGGACCGTTAGTGATGGTCTGATGGGGGGTCAGGGTTCGGGGGGTTTCTCGGCCGAGACCATGTTTCAGTCTCTTCTTAATATAATACCAGGAGTGCGGTCTTTCCCTCCCCGGCCGTGTTTTTTATGTGATATGTGCATTTTGCACAGAGAAGGGAAGTGTGCAGCATATCCTTTTTTATTGTCTGACAGCTAATACATTTGGAGTCTCATGGCATATGCATTCAGGTCTAACTGTAGACCAAGCAGTTTTGACCAATATTGGATATGGATTGGTAATAGTTTGGCACAGGGTAAATAAGTGTATGCTATGGACAACCTATATGCTTTCCCTGAGAAATGAATTCACATGAAATAACACCCGTCAGCTTAGGTATACAATTGACAACTGGTAACCTCAAATTGCAGCATCTCACTCCATCATCCCATATACTCATTAGCTATCTACAGAACATGTATAATGGCTATAATAGAATTTCAGTGGAATTTACTTCTAGGTGCTATTTGATCCATTAGCATCTGTATGCACCTGTCATTCATGCCTGGCTAATATATGCATGTCCACAAGTTGTCCAGATGGAAACAAGCATACTCATCACAATTTGACCTCAGATCATTTCAGTACAGACAGAGAATAACAGGAGCTTAAAAGAATCATTGTAGCCACACAACTCCAATAAAGTATTGTGACATCGTATTCTAAAACTGGATTTAAGGATGCAACTGGGTACTCAATTGTGTTTTGGCGTTCAGCTAATTAATTACATGGTATATCAATTTAGTTCATTAAACCACGTGTCTGAACCTTGATTTGTGACTTCTGTTGGGTTTCAACTCTAGCCTACTCCAACTTGTTTGGGACTAAGGCTTTGTTATTGTTATTGTTGTTGTTGTCAATTTAGTTTATTTCTTTCCCTAGTTAGGTGGCAGGCCCTTTTAGCTCATTCTAGCAAGTTTTGGGCCGATCCAATGACAGAAAATAAGCGGAACTTGCATCAGGAACTGCTTTCCATGGCAATAATAGATCAAGGATTCAAGGGCACTTCCAACAGGATCAAAAGCATTGGCAATGTCACCACTTTGGAATTTTACAGCTAAATGAACAGCAAAAGTACCATATTAACGAACTGGTCATTACATCCGCATTCGAATTGTGTGCTGTACCGAATGGGTAAGCGAAGTCTCTCTATAAAGAACACTGAAGTATATATTGAGACGTTTCGCGCAGATCTAATATCTAGGATATACCAAGCGTAAGCTCAAATCCTGAAGACCGTGCACGCCAAGGAGAGATCGTAGGGTCAGAGTCTGGGTGATGGGGATACACATGTATACCTCGAGCTCAGCGGACTTCATGGGCGATGGGAATGCAGATGAGGAAGACGCCGAACATGGCGATGGCGGTGTTACGGCGCCAGTGGACTGGGCGGCAGTAGGGTCCGCCCGTCAGGCTCCATACCTTCTGGCGGAAGTCACCGCCGGCGTGCCCACCGCCATGGTCGCTGCCCATAGCGGTGACTGGTGAGTGCCTGAGTCAGGTTCGGTGCGGCGTTGAGCGCAGAACAGGTATTCGTACGGACGGACCGATGTCTCGATGGGGAATTGGTTGAGCACGGGGTGTTTGCACAAGAGACCCTGCTGATTTCAGTAATTATATTCCAACACTACCATTTGGGGAAAATTGAAGTTCTACTGTGTGCTTGTATGGTCATGTCCTTGTTTGAAAATGCTGGATTCAAAAAGGGAACTCCGTTTTCTTTGTGAACTGAAGCACGTTTTGTATTTCTCTACTAACTATTAAGAGAGGAGTGTAGACTGCCCCCGTCTCCCTATCCTGCCCGCCCGCGAATGCCAGGATTTTCGCATCGCGCCTCCGTCTCCCAGGATTGTCGCGCCTCTGCCATTTTCGCCGCCGGAGGGACGAGAGCACGCCAGAGAGGCTGTTCCCCTGGAGGCTGAGGTCGCGCAGCGCCGCAAGCGAGGGGAGCGACGGTGGGAGCGTCCCCGCCAGACTGGCGTTCTTGAGGTTGAGGTTGTCGACGCGGCCCTCTTGCCCCAGCTCGGATCTGCCTGGGCGCGCCACGGCACCGTCCTCGCCGGCCCCGCCGGCACGGTGCTCGTCCTCACCGAGCTCGCCGCGCTATCCTACACCCCCTCCGGATCCGCCAAGTGGATGAAGCGTCCACTCTCTCTGACGTCCAAGCCGCGGAGCCCCATACTGGCCTCCGACGTCGTCTTCGCACTCTCCGACGTCGGCACGCCGTGGCGTAGCCAGTGGAAGCTCTTCTCCTGCCCGCTTGCCATGCTCACGGGGGGCTGGGCGCTCGTGGAGCGAGTGGCATGGGGAGACGTCTTCGAGGTCCTCAAGCGTCCCCGGCTCCTGGCTGGGGCTGGCGGCCGCCGGGTCCTTATGATCGGCGGGCTCAGGTCCTCCTTCGCCATGGACGCGCCGTGCTCCATGGTCTTAATACTTCGCCTAGATCTGGCCACCATAGAGTGCTGCTTCACTGGCCTATGCGGGGCTGCCTCGCAGGGAGGTGCCATACCGGCCGCTGCTGCCGGGGGTAACAATAAGGTCAAAGTTTTCGGAGGCGATGGGAAGGTGTGGATCGCAGGTAAGCGAGTGCGCGGGAAGCTTGCAATGTGGGAGGAAGATGAGATGGGGAGCAGTGGCAAGTAGGACTGGGTGGATGGTCTTCCTAGCTATGGTGATGTAGAGAGTTTATTTTAGTACAAATAGCAACCGTATGTCCTACCTGATCTAAACCGCAACACTAATTTTATTATGTGATGTTTTTCACTTATTATGTGATGTTTTCCACTATGCGAGGTTGTTGGTATAGAATTTATTTTGTATATTTGATCAAATAATTTGTGTGTCGTTGCAGCGTATGACCATTGTACAGGCTCTTTGGCTCGTGTGTTGCGACAGTCGTGATAGCTACTGCGCAAGTCACCAAACATGATGGCACGGTTTTTCGTTGTATCGGTAAACACTAATGACTAACCCAATGACTTAGATTACTTGATTTGTTTTGTGTGCTTTGTGCTGAAGGTGTTTCTTAATTCTAGCATGGCAGACAGGAAGTGAATGTGGAGTTGAAGAAGGAAGTTGATGTATGGGGTATGATGTTGTTTGTGTGAAGTTTCCGATAGTGAGTATATTGGTAGTTTCTTGTTTTTTTTTGCTTTCTATATATGACATCTTTGCCATTTTAAATTTTTATGGATGACTCGTAAATATAACTGGTAAAATTTCATATGTGTTCATGTCCTTATCTGATTGTGTCAGCTCTCTTAATCATACAAATTCTAAAATGATCATATCATATAACTTTGATTCCTTTCAAATAATTTAATTTATGAAACAACTATGTTTGTAAATGGATATATTGATTCCGTAGCAACACACGGGTATATATCTAGTCTAAAATGAAGCCTCAACTTTTAAATTGTGACGATTTGCAACATGATAAACATATGTCTTGGGTTTTAACACTCGACGTGAATACAAGAAACGAAACAAACCTGTTAGGATTTAAATTTTATATTAAACGTGAATGAAAATAGTTTCCCAGCAAAAAAACAGGGATTATACAAAAGGTACTGATCAGTGTATAATGCCGCCTCAGAAAAAATGCAGTTTGCGTGTCCAGACTAGGGTGTTTGATTTTATTTTATTTTAATTCCTAAATTGCCCTAAATTGTCAAACACGGGTTTTCGTATTCGGCAATTTAAAGACTAAAATATAATAAAATAGATAGAGTATAAAAATAAGTCCCTAGAAACCAAACACCCATATAATTAATAGCAATAGCATCCCCCCATCAAGTACTCAACTCAAACATTGCAGCTTTCAGAAAAATGATCGCATTGGTCGCATAAATTATCAACATGAACAAAGTTGTTCCTCGGTTAGAGCAACTTTTTGGGGGTAACAAAACCATAAATTTGACTATGTAACACAAGAGATTTGACCCAAGTGAACCAGGTCGATGAGACTAACCACTGTGGTTCCTACTCCTGTGAGAACTAAAAAAGCACTTCGCCTCTTCCAGAATTACATGTGTGAAATATAATAGTACAATGACAAGAGGCAAAATCACAAGAAAGATAGACCAGATCAACACAAGTATGCGATCCGTTATTACCCCATGTCCCCCATACTAGAACCTAGGATCACTTGTCGGGATTCTTGCAGCTCCCTGCATAAGATTTGTACGCCGTTTCCGGTAATATACGAACGGGCCACTTACTAGCAACATTCCGGCCATCATTATCTGGAAAACAACATAACTATATGATTCATGCTTTAAGAAACAAAGATAAATTTGTCTTGGATTCTCATTGACAAATGAAAATTAAAAAAGAAAACAAACCATCAATACGGTGTACATTTTCAGTGCAGAAGAACGAGCAAGATTGTGCTACAAATAGAAAGAAATGCAACTCATGCTTTGCACTCTTACAGTACGAAACTACATAGGCACACCTTTTGATGCTTCAATTTCACGAGTATTTTGGAATTTATCAAACATCATGCTCAGAACATCAACAAACAGCTCTAGATATCTATCACAGCTGCAAAGAAAAGGTAAGGTCTGCTTGCATGTTTAAGGGCAAAATTCAGAGTCCAATTTTAGTCTAATGAAATTACCCCAGAAATGCTTCTCAATTTACTAAGATTTTCTGCCTTTCACTATTATTTCTCACTATCAAGTCTTTGGTCTCAGTCTGTGTCCAGCTTGCTCGGCAGTGATGGCGGCGACTGCAGCTGCATTTGCCACAGCCATCAGTACCGAGCGCTCCTGGCGCATTAACAATAGAAAAACAAGTAACATTATAGAGTAAATAAAGAATTCATGATATAAGTCCAACAATATCTGTAATATAGAAGAGAAAAGTGTTGCAATTTTAATACCTCAAAACCAAGAACAGATAAATTCTCCTCTCCAACCAACGGCACACAACTTCTGTAAGTAATATAATGCTTTGGACCACCTGATGCGGATTTTGTGCCACCTGATGTGGATGCATCATCCAATATCTTCCTCTGCTTGCTCATGTTTCCTTCTTTTGTAGCATTTTGTGCCTGTACACATTTCAAGGGCAGGCGATAGCCAGTTTCGCTGCAGCTATACTTTTCATCGTTCTGAAAAAATGATATGTTATTGTCAGGCCGGTAGAACCTGTACAATAGGAAACAAATATGATAGCATGAAAATTGCATTTGTTAGCATTTAACCAGTTTTATGGCTAATACCAGTTTAAAATACAGTTCCAGCAATTTTTACAGGTCAAGCTGAAAAACTTGTTTGGATGAGTTATAAATCTATTAATTTTACACCTTTATTTGAGTTTTCCAACTAGAAAAAATCACCTCAGTGGACCACATTTATTTGCCGGCCGAAATCAAGCTCACCTCGCTCCTCGTTTCTCGTGATCCTGAATGAGTTGTAAATCTAATAATTTTACACCTGTATTTGAGCTTTTTGACTGGAAAAAATTAATAACTACAGTGGACTACACTAATTCCAGTGACCCGTCTGTTACCTCACACACATTGAGAATGGCCAGAGGCGGCAAGCCTGCCAGCTGTCAACCCGTTAGAGCAGAAAACTCAGCCAGCAGCCATGAGGCCTGCCTTGAGGTAGCGTGCTCAGCCAGTGGGTGCAAGGACCAGGTTGAGGCTCCAGCTCTTCATGACTGCCAGCCCAAGTGCACTACAGTGAGCCTGAGTCAGCTAACAAGGGTGTCGGCCAAACAAGTCTGCACAGTAGCAAGTTCGTGTCGAGGTAATGATCCCAGACATTGATGGCCTTCAGTTCACAGCCATTCCTCAACAGATCTACCAGTGTTGACTGCAAGCTCCCAAAGCCTCTGATCTCCATTGTTTCCCACCACTTCATTTAGCTTATCTGTTTTTCTTTTGTTTTTCCCTGCTTTGCAGCATCAGGTTGAGAAGTGCAAGTATTCCATCACTAGTGTGAAAAATCAGTGTAACTATAAGCCTATTTTCAGAATATTTATGGGACTATTTTAAGGTCATATTTTTTGCAATGGCAAGCAATTCTGAAACTTATATGACAGAATTGATAAGGTGGAGGGAGAGTCTAAGGGTGAGGGCGAGAGTTGATGGTTAGGAATATGACCAATCTTATAAGGTTACATTATGGGTCTATAAGATAAGCTTGTCTTAAGTTGTAATATCTTTTTGTAAGTAAACAATTTCCACAGGGAAATTATTTTAGCAATCAAATAAGTGAAATATTTGGGCTTTCTGGCATCAGGCGGTAACACACATGTAATCCTTTTTATTTTGGAACAGTGTGTAATCTGTCAGGCCAAGAAAGAGGCAGCATAGAAACTAAGATTCAACCATCAGTTCCGATGCAGAAACTTTGCATTCTATGCACAACTTAAATGACATCAAGAGGCACACTTCAGTGTTGTTTTCAACAAAAAGGTGGGGCACAAAGAAACCTTTGGAGTAACTTGAAACCAATGATGTCCATATCCTTCAATCCATAATACCCCCTTCTTTTCAAACACATACTAAGTACTATATCACACATTTTGCCATACATGTTGTAGCATAAACCAAAAAATCAGGATATGAAAGTACCAGACAATGTGATTGACAAATTAATGAAATACTAAAGGCTCCTACTTCACCGACCAAGAACTACATTTTGCAATGTCATGAAGACATTTATACTAGCTTCAAAGACCAGTGGTATACTAATTTTACTAACAAAGCATCACTACCGACACATATTATCCTGTACAGCCAACCCCAACCACCCTGAAAAAAGTTACCCATTAGCAAGTTAACTAAAATCCAGGGCGTGTTTGGAAGGAAAGTATTTCAAAACCATGGTTTTGGAATACTACGGTTTCAAGATGTTATGACACAACTACAATATTTTTTACATCACTCTTAGCAATACATGTTTGGAGACAAAGTATTTCAAACCATGGTATTTGGTATACGTGTGCAAGGCTAGTCATTGACAAAAACTTTGGGTTGGAGTGAAGTTTCAAATACTCCAAAATTACATGGTATTTATAAAACCATGGTATTCAAAACAAAGTTTTTTTACGAGGTAGCCAAACACCTCTTGGCAAAGAATACTATGGGCCTGTTTGGTAGCATGGTTATTTCTAGGGTTGAAAACGGTTTCGGAATTTTTTGGTATTCCGGAAACCGATTTCGATTTTTTTATCGGATTCACCGGTAACGGTATTTTTCGAAAACGGAATCGGTTTTCGGAATTTTCAATCGGAATCAATGTGGTGTTTTACCGACCGTTTTCTTCGGTTACCGGTTTTTGTCGGAAATTACCAGATTTGTGTCTCGGAATTTTCTGGAATTGTGTCTCGGAATTTTTTGGAATTGTGTCTTGGTTTTTTTCGGAATTTTCCAGCATGTGATTTTTCGCATCGCCTGTACGTCACTAGATAAGGATTACTTATTTTTGTATTTTTTTGGACGTATTAAGATTTTTTGGGATAGATGGTGTTGGAAGGCAGTTGGGATTAACGATTTGGTCTCTCGAACAAATCCACTCTTTTCTATGCACATGTTATGTATTAGTAATATATAATGATAGAGAGCCGATAGTCTGTCTTTTCCACACACTAGATTTTAGGGTTTTCCTGTGAGACTGAAAAAATTGTTTATGTGAGGAAAAATATTTCATGAGTAAGCATGCCATGTCAGCTAGATCGAGTGGATATTGTGAATTGTGAACTTTGAGTCTGTGAACTGGTGATCTTTATGAACTTGTTATATTGTAAACTAGTGATCTTTGCAAACTTTTTATACTATAAATTTGTGATCCTTGTGAACTTGTTATATTGTGAACTTGTTATATCATGAATTGTGAACTTCTGGTCTTTGTGATATTTTGTCAACTTTGTTGTATTGTTAAGTTTGATATGTTTATCGATCGTATTTTAGATTTTGACCGTTACCGGTGTATTTTCCGCACCAAACTTTCGTTTCCGATGTTTCCGAAATACCGATATCGTTTCCGTTTCCGGAGTTACCGTTTTCGATTTTGTTTCCGATAAAAAAAATGAAAACGGTAATGGTTTTAGTGTTTACCGACCGTTTTCATCCCATAGTTTCGATGCAATATTGTGGTATTGTAGAATACTACAGTATTTTAGGCCTATATGTGTTTGGTTGGTCCTTCTGAAACATTGTTTTCAATATTGTGGTTTAGATAAAACTGTAGTATTTTTAAAGTATTGGATACTGCACTCCCCACCAAAGTTTTCCTCCGTCTGTGCCACCCGCGCGCGCCCCTCCCCCTGCCCCGTCGGCTGCGCCAGAGGCCCGCCTGTTGCCTGCTGCCAAGTCACAAGCCTGAACCACATGTGCCAGTCCTCAGAGCACCCTGCATGGCTGCATGCACCAGAGGCCCCCTAGAAAAATAGAGATGATGGCAGGAACGAAGCAAAGTATACTATCGAATCAAACGATCACTAGTTTTAAGATATACTATGGTTTTAGTGCAGTAAAGAAAATCTATAGTATTTATGTAATAAACATCTGTAAACCATGGTTTTAAAAAACTGAAGTACCAAACAGGGCCTATGGTGTTCTCCAATACCATGGTTTTACTTCAAAACTCCAAAAATATTTTGCTTCCAAACACCCCTTAGCGTGGCTATCATTTGGTAAATCATTCAGGCCTTGTTCGGTTATTCCAATTCCATGTGGATTGGAGTGTATTAGAATGATTGTATTGGATTTTGACTTACTATAGATTTAAACCGACCTAATACCACCCAATCCACATGGGTTAATGGGTGAAACGAACAAGCCCTCGGTGAGTAATGAAACTAAGCTAAATATCACCGGATAATTCTTGTTGCTCCATGCTACTCAACTTCATGAATGCTACCTCATTATCAATCATATCAAAACAATGAACATAATAGGGTGAGATTCTCTGCAACTAAATTTTACCCAACTTGAACGTGATATTAACCACTGATATAAAGCAAATTTACTAGGTAACTGAATCTAGGTGATAAAAGATAGAACGCAGAAAGCAGGGCTCATATTTTGCAGTGAACTTTAACCAAGATCTGAACTTTTCATGATAAACTTTCACTACTCTAACCCAGTAACACGAATCACATAAGCTAGTACATCAGAAAAGCAGAAAATAAGGAAAACACGCGATCCCTAGGATCTATAGAAAGAAGCGACCTAACACGATCTTCTTTTGTCACCTACCAGATCGGGGGTTTTTTTCTCCCACGCGAAACCCCAATAGAATGCGTTCCCATAATGACAGATAAAGAGAGAATCGCCAACCTTCTCAGAATACTGGCAGGGAACGCAGGGACCGGAGGGCGTGCAGTGGTAGGAAGCGTTCCCCTGCGCCTCCACGAAGCCGAGCAGCGACCTCCTTGCTCCATTGGACGTCGATGCGGCTGCGGCCGCCGCCACAGCAGCGATCGCCGGAGGAATCCAGCATAAGGCGGCTACGGTGACGAGAAGTAGCAGCAGAAGCCGCCACCGCCAGGAGGTCGCCGCTGTTGCCTTGTGTCGCCATGGCTTCCGCGGTTGCTTTCTCGCCGACCTCCCTTGGTGCGGTGGCGTCGCGGTGGCAAGGGGAGGTTGGACGCGCCCGTTAGTTAAACGGGCACGTAGAAACTAACAGGCTCGAACCCGCATACCCGATTTCATAGTAATCGACTAATCGTGTACTCGTGTCCTCTGTCTATCGCAGGCCAACACAAAAGCGCCATCACCGTCGGCAATGTTCCGCCGCCTATTCCACCACCGCCGCCACTTCTCCACCTCGTCCGCATCCAACTCCACCCCGACCTTCTACTCTTACGGAACCATCCCATTCTCCCTCCTCTCGTGGGGCCGTGGCGCGTCCGGACAGCTCGGCGGCGGCATGGAGGAGCACCGTCTCTACTTCCATAAATTTGTAATTTTGTCGCTCTCATTTTAGCTTCATGTTATTATGCCATCCAGAGTCATAGTCTATGACTGATCGACTATCTGTGTCTATGATTTATGAGCCCGATATTATATTAACGAAACAATGACAAAATTGCCAATCAGTCTCTACTCATTCCCCGTTGACCAAATAACCACCTCCTACTCCTCGAATTAGACCCACGCCTCGCGCCCAGACTGGCCCAACCCATCGAACTTTGTGTCCAAACGGGTTTGGACCACGAAAGTACAATAAACTTTTGGGTCGTGTCGTGCCGTGCCGTACCAGCCCGAAGTGTAAAATAGTGGGCCAATCCGGCCCTAAACTACGTCGTGCCTTCGTTGGGCCGTACCGGCCCAAGCCCGGCCCGTATATTTGACCACATAAAATCAAAATATTACAACCATATAAAGTTTATAGCTTACTAAATTAAAGATATTAAACAATTCTAGCATCATTTAACCACGTGAACTCCAAATATAACAACAATATTGTCGGTACCCTGAAACAGGAGTACCCCTTACTACAGTGTGAAGGCACGGTACCCGCACGGCTATCTCTAGTCGCGTGGAGAGCAGCACCCGACCCCACCACGTGGACGACTCCAGGGCCACCACGTGGCCAGAGAAGACAATATCCTCCAAGGTATCAACGGTGGGTCCGGACCCTATGGGAAAGTGCCGGACCCCTGCATATACGGACCGGACCTCGGGGCAGGGTCCAGGACCTCCGCGGGTACAGACCGGACCCCCGGGACGGGTCCCGGACCTCTCTGTGTGGGGTCCGGGCCACTCTCAGTAGGGTCCCGGGATTCTGGGACAAAGAGTACCCGGACCTTAGTCAAGGCTAGGCGGGGGTCCGGAACCGACACGTGTCCGGACCATACCGTGTACGCTTCTGCTCCCCGCTCAGACGGAGACCCGATGCTGCCACATGGCCCACTGCCCGTGACGTAAGCCAGCGGGCAGAGCCTGACGTAAGGCCTCTGGGCCGCACGTCGTCTGCATTTATTGCAGATAAGGCGCGTCGCGTGCCAAACTGGCAGGTGATGTGCCGCCTCAGCATTTAATGAGCCCTGTCACTCCACTGGCAGGTGATGTGCCGCCTCAGCATTAAATGTGCCCTGTCCACTCCGCTGACGGGCGGCGACCAAACCATCCTGCAGGCGGCGTGCCTGCCCATTCCGTTGGCAGGCAGTACGCCCGTGCTGCGGCATACACTGTGCTCATCATAGCTCGCGCGTTACCGAGGAGGCAAGCCGCGAGATATTAATACTATATGGACTACGAACATTATGGCGCTCGGAGATCTTCTAGGGACACTGGCATTGGATACTTCTATATGTATTCCCTCCGTTTTGCCCCTAGGCCCACATGTCGGGGCTCAGCACCCTTGTACATGCCCCCTTGAGCTATAAAAGGGAGGGCACACGGCGTTACAAGGGAGACCCAACTTAGGCTCAAGCTCAATACATCACACAGTGGAGTAGAGTATTACGCTCCGGCGGCCCGAACCACTCTAAACCCTTGTGTGTTCTTGTGTTCTTCCCGATTCCATCTAGCAGGCAAAACGCTTAGGCCCCTCCTCATCTTAGGATTTAGGGCGGGTGCGTTCCGCCACCCGGCCGGAGAATACCCTCTCCGACAATATAATGTCGATATCTTACTAAATTAAGAAATTAAACAGATCGAGCTTAATTGGGTCGTGTCGGCCCAAGCCCGGCCCGTCTATACGGGCCGTGCCGGGGCCCGACGGGCCGGAATTTGAGGCCCGACCTAGGCTCGATTTCGGGTCGTGCTAGCCCAGTCCATATTATTTTGTGTCGAGCGTGCTTTGGGTTTCTATTTTCAGGCTGTACTCGTGCTGCCCGAAAAGTCCGGCCCAGATTCCCAGCACTAGCCTTCCCTCTGCTGGGGAGACATCTGTAGTGGAGGTTGGGATCTCCTGTGGGCTCTTCCACTCCGCTCTACTTGTCGAAGGAGGCGCCTCGGTGTGGGGCAAGGGCGATGGAGGCCGTATCGACCTCAGTGACGAGTCGTCCGCCTTCGACCTCTGCCCTAATCCCAATCTCAGCGATCTCCGCCTTCTCGCGCTTGGTGGCATCCACTCCGCCACGCTGACCACCTCCGGTGACGTCTTCCCCTGGTGAGGAAACTGCCACATTGCTGATTTCGAGATTGCTATTGAAAAGTTTAGTGTGTATACTTCATGTAATTAGATGGCGAATCAAGTAGCTTCCTATTACTCCACGAGTGAATTTTATGATGAATGGATTGCATTTTGATGCATGTGGCTGATACATCACTCAGTTTATTGTAGTCTGGAGGGGTTATGATGGATTTGGAGCTCTGAAGCACTGTATACCATTGGAACTTTTGCCAAAGGCAAGTGAATGGCCTTTGGGAATGGAAGATAACACACATTTCTACTAGTGGGGCGCATACTGCAGCAATCATCGACTCAGGTCGGTCTGATTCACTCATTGTAAACTATAGTTTGAATCATCCAATACCGTCCTGTTGGTGTTGGCGCCGATCTTGACGCCAATCACTGGGGATGTACCGCCTGACGGTGCCCTCTGCAGCGGCGCAGACGGTCCATGCTGCTACAGCAGGAGTGTCACCTTCCCTACGTCGCTCTAGACGGTCCGCGCTCTGGGTCGAAACGGTCCACAATGGCGCATGGTCTTCTTCTTCGCTACGACCTAGATCTCGCCCTTGAGGGAGAGATCTTAGGGTGATCCGGGTCGGCAGGTCACCCGGGGCGTCCCCAGACGACGTAGAGTCGCCTAAAAATTAAGAGATCAAATTGAGCAAGAGATCTCTTGGATTGACAACCAGATCTTGCCCCCGGGAGAGGTAAGATCATGATGTCGTCTTGGGTCGGTAGGCCACCTAAGACGGATCTAGACGACGTAGAGTCGAATAGGGGGATGGAGGTGGATATGTGGAAAGCTACAACTAGGACTACGCCACATCTACCCCTAGGACAGGAATGGTAAAGAAAGTAAATTGGTTCGATTAGAATGTGTTCGGAGGTTCTCAATCGGTCGTATCCCTTCATATATATAGGGGGTCTGGAACCGTTTCTAGGCGATAGCCAACAGATCCCACATGATTAGATGGATAACCACGCACGAGATAAGTATAATCGCTCGAGTCAATTTGATCGCAGGGGTGCGGACCGTTCGGGTCTAGGGTCGGGTCGTCCGCCACTTTTGGTGTTCAACACATGCCCCTACCTTTTGGTGGAGCTCGATGAACCAAAAGCACCAACACACTTTGGAAACAATAGATCTCATGAATCATTTTGTTCCCGAAGGACTCAACTCGATGCAAGTCATCAGCTCTTGTGACCAGATAATATAAAATATTTGATAGAACTTTTGTGCACAGAGGTCGTTTCTGATTGCGTCCTCTTCGGCCATGTCTGCCTGATCAACATGTCAATAGGAAAAAAACTTGTGGTGCCCCCAGTCCGAATAAGCAAACGGATTGGGCCAAATAATATGGATTCATCATTGTACCACCCCACACTTGAGTAGGAGTAGGACAACACATCGGTGATGAGCAGATTGGAAAGCATCATGACATCCCTGGAGGAGGATGACCAGGCGATCTTGGTTGCACCACTTTTGGGTCGGTTTAGTCGGCCTTTGCTTTCGCACAGATCGCCTTTTCAACTTTGTTTTTTTATTGGCCGGTTGTGTGGAACGACCTTCTTTTTCATATATTTAGCAAGCAGTTGATCAAAAGTAGGGCCGACTCTATGGAGCCGGCCAAACGTCTTGTAAGTGTTTTTCTTCCTAGTGCTTGTTTTAAGACGTTGTGGTCTGACAGTCTGAGGCCGCTGCTGCTTCTGGTCGTCTGCGGACCGTCCAGTCTCATAGCCGAACTGTCTGCACCTGTCACGGAATGCCCGGCCTTAGTCCCCGGACCGTCTAGCGTACGCAGGACAGGTGATCGTGATCGAGTGTCCGATCATGCTTGCCCCTCGACGTCTCCGGTCTTTTTTTTGTTCGGAGCCTTCTGAGTAACCACTCTGCATGACATATTTGTCGTGCGAGGATCACCAATGATGATATTTTTACATTTGCCTTTATCGGCCGCACATGGACAAACCAAGATTATTTTGCTCGTCGGCACTAATGTGGTGATAGGGACCTATGGCCTGTCAATCTTCACCTCGTGAAATCTCAACCAGCCTTCATTTATAGTTGATTGTATTTGCCGACGGAAGACAACACAATCATTGGTGTTATGAAGAAAGGAGTCATGCCATTTACAATACACACACCCTTTAATTCTTCAACTGAAGTAATTGTATGTGACAATTTAATGTTACTGTGCTTAAATAACATCAAATATTTTACCATACTTAGCAACATTAAATGTGAACTTAACTTTCCCCTTTTGTGCCGAGTGCGGGTGAAAGCGAGCAGAAGATTTGGCCTTAGCAGGCCAAACAAGCTCAACGACGTGTAACCTTTTAGCTCATGGGGTTTAGGTGGCCGGCTATCTTTATGTCGGCCTTCTGTACTAGGCCGATCATAGGTGGCTTCCGGTGGCTTCGGAC
This sequence comes from Zea luxurians, assembly GCA_029449295.1. Classification (NCBI taxonomy): domain Eukaryota; kingdom Viridiplantae; phylum Streptophyta; class Magnoliopsida; order Poales; family Poaceae; genus Zea; species Zea luxurians. Next base: position 154,423,315 of record JAOPSE010000004.1, read on the forward strand.
GGTCCAACCTGTGCAGTCGGACAGTCCGCGAGTGGACCGGACGTTCCGGTAATGTTCTCGGACTGTTCGGTCACGCCGGGCAACGCCTGTGACCCTTGTGATGGGCTAGATGTGACTCTAGACTGTCCGGCGTAGAGTGTCTAACAGAGGGTCGGATGGTCCAAGATAGTGTGCAGGCAGTTCGGGTGTGCTCAGAGTCGACCTACCGTTTAGTGAAGATGGCGGTGATGGTTGTCCTGGATATGAGTCCACCGACATACCAGAATATGGCTGGGGAACCCATTGTTTGGCGCAATTGTTTCGGTGTCCAATTCATGTGATAAAAAAAGTAAGCATGTGAGTTTTTTTTCTAATGCATGTGTCATCTTCTCTATATCCTTTGTGATACTTTAATCCGATTATCAAAGAATTTTTGATAGATTGAATATGTAATCGACGTTTATTTCCCTCTCTCGGACGACCTTCTGGTGGCGATCTACCCTGAAGTGCGAGAGGTACCACTTCTCCGCCACCTTGAGCACCTGATCTTGTTGTCGCTAGATCTGGACGCCAATCACTGGGGGTGTACCGTCTGGTTGTGTCCTCTGTGGCGGCGCGGGCGATCCACGACCCAGCCTCAGGAGCGGCGCCTTCCCTACGTCTCTCCGGACGGTTCGCGCTTTGGACTGGACGGTCCGCGATAGCGCAGGCTCTTCTTCCTCATGGCGACCTAGATCTCACCTCCGGGTCGGCAGGTCACCGGGGCGTCCCTAGACGACGTAGAGTCGCTTAGGAATTAAGAGATCAAGTTGAGAAAGAGATCTCTTGGATTGACAACCGGATCTTTCCCCCCGGGAGAGGTAAGATCATGAGGTCGTCTTGGGCCGGGTAGACCATCCAAGACGGATCTAGACGACGTAGAGTCGAATAGGGGTGGAGGTGGATATGTAAAAGCTACAACTAGGACTATGCTACATCTACTCCTAGGGCAGGAATGGTAAAGAAAGTAAATTTGTTCGATTAGAATGTGTTCAGGGTTCTCAATCAGTTGTACCGCTTCATATATATATGGGAGGTCTAGACCCGTTCCTAGACGATTGACAACAGATCACACGTGATTAGATGGATAACCACGCACGAGATAAGGATAATCGCCCGAGTCAATCTGATCGTGAGGGTGCGGATTGTCCAGGGTCCTAGGGCCGAACCGTCCTCCACTTTTGGTGTTCAACATGTCCTTTGCAATCAGATGGTGGTAATATCATTCTGTTCTTTACTGCAAACCTGATAGTTGTGGTTTGCTAACAGATGAACCTTACACTTGGGGTCATGATGAAGGTGATGGTAGACTGGGGCTTGTGAGTGGAGGTGGTACTGGTACCATGTGAAGCTGGCTCCCTCAGTGTTCCTTCCAAGGTGAATGCATTGCCTGTTCCAGTTGCTGCTGTAGCTTGCGGTGGCTTCTTCACAATGGTTCTTACTTCAGATGGACAGTTATGGAGTTGGGGAGGTTAGACTCTGACTAAACATCATCCAACAACTCATATTGTCATAGACATTACTGGTACATAGTTGTTTTCTCCAGATGGCATAACAGTAAATGGCCAGTGTTTGTTAGTATATCCAGACCGTTCATTTCATTATCAGACATACGTTAAATGACCTTGCTACTGTCTCCAAAGTGCAGTTTAGCTGCTTCAATCCAGGTGAATAGAATCTTTGTCATGCCTGTTTATGCTTTCAGTTGGTCACCCTACTAAATTGACACTTTTAATTATCAAAGCCAATATGAGCATTGGCAAAACATTCCTGAACTGATGTGCATCTATTCCTTCTCCAATTGTCATGATGCTAGAATCTGCACCTTTGTATCCTGTTTGTTTTCAAGCTTTATGGCAAAGGAATGCGTCCCTTCACTTTTTTGGATTTACTGTGGGATAGTTAATTATATTTAAGTTCTGGTTCCACCTTTCATTTAATTACTTATCAGCTTCAGTTTTTCTTCATGGCTGTTATCAATTTACTGATGACGATGATCAAGATTTGGGCCCTTCTCATGTCATATCTGTTGCGGTAGGAGACTCCCATGCAACGTGCTTGGTCTCCATGCAACAAACTGAGAAATAGGGCAGCCTGGGTTTCTGCTTTGTGAAGGCACTTTATGTTTCTGCATTCGTATATCTGAGTTCATTTTTTAAGGCACTTCTGATTCCATCCTGCTGTTCCTGTTGGTGGAAACTGGAATTCCTGCTCAGTTAAGTTGAACAGATCTGCGACACAGAATACAAAACTGCCACACGCTGGTTTTCCTTAAATTTTATCACTGAAAGTCGTTATCAGTGTAGACACGGTTCTTACTTAAGTTCACTCAAATATCAGCTGTCCGGGTTGAAGTGAAGAAACACAATGTTGCTGTACAAGGAATTATCGACTATTTAGGTGTCGAGATAGTTAGGCATAAAAAGGACATGGCTGATTGTTCACCAGGAGCTCCATTGCAGTAGCGCTACTGAGGATGACATATCAATGTTCCAAATGTCACCGAAGGTGTCTCAATCACTGCTCAATGTTGCATTTCTGCAGACTGGGCTATAGCCCCTGCCAACTCTACGATCTTGGGGAGGGAGAGGGGTCGGCAACGGCACGAGGGGAGGAGTTGATGGCAGCGGCATGAGTGAGGTGGAGGGGGCGGTGGAGACACGAGGGGATAGAGGAGGGGGAGGCTGAGGGCGGCAGAATTGAGGGATTGATAATTTAAATAATATTATTCATTGGATTTTGAGTAAAAGAGAAAGGTTATCCAACTATTTGAACCGTTGGTTTTAATGGTGTGTTAAGTTTGAGTATAATTTATTTGATAGATTTAGTGGAGGATATGGATGTGGGGGTGATTTAGTTGGGTAGGTTTTGTAAGATTTAAACTTGTGGATTATATTCCTGTAGATTAATGTACTGCAACGTTTTGTACGGAGTGTTGCTCTCAGAAGTTGCGTCCCTCTTGATATTTTGCGTATTGCACCTTCCTTCCCTGGTTTCTGGTGTGTGGTTCTGTAAATTTTGTATGCTCGATTATATCAAAACTGTGAGCAAATTGGAGCTGTCATATGGGCATGTAACAAGGTCAGATATCTTTACTGACGTTACAGATAGCAATACCTATGAAACTTTCTTGTACCTATGAGATCTTTTTAAAACTTGTCGCACTGTGAGATTTGCGTTGGCTGGATATCTATAAGGCTATAAGTCTATAACTATGAAGGGCCTCCAGCCATGTTCCTTTGGTTACTTACCTTTTTTTAGTGAATGATAATGCAGATACACGGGTTGATCCAATAACAATATCTTGAACAAAACACCAAAGTCGTCTTGAGCAGAGGAGGAAAGTGATGTGGACGGTTGGGTTAGGTGATGCTTACTTTTCTGGTTTCCAAGAGGCTCTCAAGGACAGGTTGTCTCTCCATCCTTATAGGTAATATTTGGCTCCGGAGTTAGTTGGGATGTAGCAGTTCCATAACAGAGAACGGGAAATTTTAAGGAGCTAGATAGTTCAACATTTGAGCATAATCTCCTCTTTTTAGAGTAACTTTGTCTTTGTCCTATAGGGAACCAATCCAAACAACAATAAATTGGAAGTGGAGCGGCTCTGTCATACCACACTCCGGGACCAAACACTACCTTAATTCCTTGATTTGTCTCTACCAAAAAACTGATTAATGCCTTGCCCCTTTTCGTACTTTTCTGCTAAAGTTTTTTTTTTTGTTTTGAAACCTGTATATCCTTTTTTGTTTGTTTGTTTCTTACGTTTTGGCCTTTGGGGGCATCAAGCTCTTCCAGCTTGCAGGACTGGAGCTTGACTCGAGGATACCTGTAAGTGTGCCTGGAGTTAGTTACTGGAAATTAGCAGGGCTGCTTGTCATATTGTCTGAAAGTGTAGATAGTTTCACTGCTTTTTATAGTCCCATGTTCAGAAGTCGAGATGCATTGCGAAATCGACAGCTGAGTGAGCAGCAAGACCGAAGACCTCATGGTGTTGGTGTTGATGCCAACCGTGGCGCTGCCGACGTTCCGGAAGCTGTGTACGGTAGGATCCAGGTGGACCTCCGTGCTGGCGAGCTGATAACGGTGACGATGCAGGACAGCTACGGCGGGAAGAAGGCGTTGGTGCTGTGCTGTGTCCACGGCCAGAGTGCTGGGAGGCAAGAACAGCTTCCTCCGCCGCGAGTATGTCATCGTCGGCCTGGCCTGCCTGCTGGCGCTGCTACCTCACCATGCTCTGCCTCCTCTTCGCAATGTGTTTATTTTTTTTAGCAAGAAAAAATATAGAAGGAAGACAAAAATACTAGGAAGTGTATTTTGATTTATATAAATTTATATAAAAGATAAAATATAGGATATAATTTTATGAAGAGATATGGATATCATGACAATGTATATATGTTGATGTGAGTATTTGTATTTTAGTAAGTCATACGGTTCGATGGATATTTTAGTGAGCCACTGCCACGTGTTAGGCGTGTGCATGAGTAGAAGGACGGGCCGGCGGAGCTCATCTCTTTGAGGCTTTGAGCTGGAGTGCTGGACTGCAGCTGCCAGCTGCATTTGCGTGCAGCACTGCCTGCGCCTGCTGTGCCGCCTAGTCCAATGGAGAGGGCCGCGTCGGTCATCTCCTCGCTCCTCGGCGGCGGCGGCGGCGGCTCCGGGGCACAGGCGGCAACGGTGAAGTCCGTCCTCGTGTACCCCATCAAGTCCTGCAGGGGAATCTCCGTGCCCCAAGCCCCCATCACCGCCACGGGTACCTCGCCTCTGCTCGCTGCTCCTGTTCCGCTCGCCGCGCCCTCTACGCTCCCTCGCTCGAAAAGATGCGTTTTCCCCTCACTCGCAGTGAAATCGAAAATCTTGTCAAGCAGGGTTCAGGTGGGATCGCCAGTGGATGCTCGTCAACTCCAAAGGGAGAGCATGCACCCAGAGGGTGGAGCCCAAGCTTGCTCTGGTTGAGGTCCAGATGCCGCCGGAGGCCTTTGCCGAGGACTGGCACCCTACGCCCGACGAACACATGGGTATTGTTCGTTGGATTGCTGATCGTTTCCCAGAGTCTGGTAGTACCTGCTGAGTTGCTATTGTTGAATGTGACTGCAGATTTTCTTCCAAGTTCCAACAGTAACAACAAAATATTTTTTTATTAGAAAAATCGCTGCACGGCATTAGTAGAAGAAATTGTACAACCTTGCTGCCTGAAATTTGAACATATATTGCAAAAATAATAACAAAAAATACGGCTAGTTTTACTTGTGCTATGTCCTTTTACCTTTCTAATAAGTATTCCCTTGCTTCCAGTTAATTGATTATTGGTGGAGCGGTGTGAGCCGTTCTATTATATTTTTCAGAGAAATATACTGAAGTTGAGATTTATATTCAAACCACTGCATGGTGCAGTTATCAGAGCACCTGGAATGGAACCCTTGAAGGTCCCTCTTTCTGTGGAATGTGCCACAATCAGTGATGTCTCTGTGTGGGAGTGGACTGGCGCTGCTTATGATGAAGGTGCTGAAGCAGCCGAATGGTTTTCCACATTTTTGGGGTGCCCAACTCGACTGGTGCGCTTTAACGAAGGTGCAAACCTTTTTTTTCTTACAGACCTTTACATTTATCTGGGATGTATTGCTAGATAAGACCCTCTGCGTTACTTAAGGAGAACTTTGATTTTACTATATCTTTTAACAGATTCAGAAACTAGGCTGACTGACCCTGACTATGCACGAGGTTACAAAACCATGTTTTCTGATGGCTTCCCTTATCTGATAGTCTCTCAGGTGTTGTTTTGCATATATTCCATGGTTTTCAGATAAATCTATCTGCAAATGTTGCTAAACAAAAATCTTTACCTGACAATGCACATCTGTTTTCAGGGCTCATTGGATGCACTAAATGAGATACTCAAAGAGCCTATACCAATTAACCGCTTCAGACCAAAGTGAGTTGTGCATACTGTGCGCTTGTGTTTGACTACTTTCTAAATGACTTATTTTGGTTAAGCCAAGTTTGAATGCACTAATAGGATGTTTGAATGAACTAGAGCTAATAGTTAGTTAGCTAAAAAATTGCTAGTGGAATTAGCTAGCTAACAAATATCTAGCTAACTATTAACTAATTTGCTAAAAATAGTTAATAGTTGAACTATTAGCTAAACTGTTTGGATGTATTCAACTAATTTTAGCAGCTAACTATTAACTCTGGTGCATCTAAACACCCCCTAAAACTAATAGTTATTTGGCTAAAAAGTTACTAGTAGAATCATCTAACTAAATAGTTGGCTAACTATTAGCTAGGTTATTTAGATGTCTGCAGCTAATTTTAGCAGCCAATTATTAGCTCTAGTACATTCAAACAGCGTCTTAGTTGTTGTGGTCGTGGACTTGTGGTTCATGATAACAACTACAGGTGCTTAGCGGGAGCTTTCACCTGCCAATAGTGTAATTGCTGTGCTTGCTTTAATTCTTACAAAAATAAATTTTTTGACAGTATTTTAGTGGAGGGGTGCCACCCATATGCAGAGGATATGTGGAAATCAGTAAAGATAAACAAGTTAACGTTTCAAGGTGTGAAGTTATGTGGCCGTTGCAAGGTAAAAATACAAGGCCATGGCCCCAGGATCTTATTTCAAATACGTTCTTTGCTGATTGGTTAGATTTATGTGATAAACTGATAATGAAACAAATCGGTAGCATAAAATAGTTAGTCCGCTTAGTTCTGCTCATGTAGCAATCTTCATAAATTGCCATATAGCTCATGGCAACTATAATTTGCAGGAACATTGAAACCAAATAAATTTAGTACTACAATGTGCACTGTTAACTTCAACAAGACAGTATGGATAGAAAAGGAAATCTTAACTATTCAATTTGTTCTGGCTTATTCAGGTTCCTACAATTAACCAAGACACTGGAATACCTAGCCCTACTGAACCAACTGAAACTCTGCAGACATATCGGTCGGGTGAAGTGCTGCTTCGTAGCCACAAAAACAAACGGCAGGTGATTGTTGCATGCATCTTCTCCGTGGAACATGTCACTTCATATGCAGATATGCTGGTGAAATAGATTCATAATGGTTTAAATCATTGAAACTGCGAAAGAGCCTCTAGCCTAGCGGTTAAAGATTTCCGAGTGGCACCTTCAAGTCCTAGGTTCGATTTCACTGAGGGTGAATTTGCCGGCTTAGTTAAAAAAATCCCCTCTGTTGGGGACTTGTTCTCAAATGCTATGAATTAAGAACAAGGCAACACAAGAAATGTTAAACGTTAAAGCCCTTCGTCCTTCGAAGCATTATTTCCCTTAGGATATAATGATTTTCGGACGAAGGTTATGAAGGACATACCTTCATAGATTCAACATATAATAATGAAGAAGGAATCATATGAGACACAAAAGATAGCGTAAACCATTATGTATTATTATCAATTCATTTCTGTATTATTATTACAGAAAAATAGAAATGATATCAAGCTACAAATGTACCTTCGGCTTGAAAGAAAGGCGAAAGTACAAGCGTGACGCAAAAGCAAATGCCAAGTCAGCGTGAGCAGTACGGGGGTACTGTTCACCTATTTATAGGCACGGGACACAGCCCATACAAAATTACATCCATGCCCTTTACATTTGGTAGTAATTCTATAGTAATCCACCGAGGTCTAAATAGCCTTTTCATCTTTAAGTCGGTTTCCTTTTCTGCTACCACGCCGAAGCTTTCCTGCTCACATCTTCGGCGTTGTATCAACCTTCGTATTATTTGGGCTTCTCCTACTGTGATATCGACTCGAGTCCGAAGATATCTGTTCACACATTATACTCCAGAAACACTGTTAAATCTTGTTTTTGAGGACCTTCGGAAGCCGAAGGCCCCCAACAGTAGCCCCTCGCAATATTAATTTGTTAGAATGATAATAAATTTAGATTGCGACATGGACAAAGGCCTTAAGCCGAAGGTCCGAAAAAACACCTTCCCTTTGCTAGAATAGCAACATTCACTGACAAGTGGGGTCTTTCAATTTTCAACGTACTGGGCGTATAAATAAGAGCATACCGCGAGCTCATTTGGTATGCTCTCTTGCCATCTGCTCTTGCTCACTCAATTTTTAGCTCTAGCGCACCAAGACTTGCTTAGCTTTTTGAGTTTTTAAGCTTCGGCGTTGAAAACAGTTTTTTAGTGTTTCCGAAGATGTCTGAAGATAAGAAGGCTGCTGCCGAGATGAAGCTGAGTCTCTCTGAAGAGAAAAACCTGGGGTTTCTTATAGCAATGTCGAAGACCAATACAGAAAAAATCACCAAGGAGATTTTAGAAGGTTTATCTGAAGATACTGATGACAGCGACAGTTATGATGTGGATAGTGGTGGTGAAGACTCCGAAGATCGCCCCTGGCGACCAAGCCATTCGGTTTTTGGCAAATCAGGTATCAAAGAAAATCATCTTGTCAACATGAGGGGAAGATATTTCCGGGACTTATCCATTGTGAGGGCCGACGAAGGAGGGAAAACTTGCCCGTCCCCTGAGGAAAATGAAGTCGTAGTGTTCCGAAGCTTTTTGAAAGCTGGACTACGATTTCCCCTGAGCAGCTTTGTCGTAGAGGTGCTGAAAATGTTTGAAGTCTATCTTCATCAACTTACCCCCGAAGCAATCATAAGGCTGAATATCTTCGTGTGGGCCGTGAGAAGCCAAGGTCTGGAACCTGATGCGAAAAGTTTCTGCAACATACACGAATTATCATACGAGACAAAACCCTGGGGTAAGGAACAGTATCACAATAATTTTGGTTGCTACAGTTTCGTTTCTCGGTCTGGGTCAAGCTGTCCCGTGCCAACCTTTCGGAAGAAATGGCCCGGCGACTGGATGACAGAATGGTTTTATGTGAAGAATGACCTAAAAACACGGGAAGATATTAAAGGTATAATTATGCGCCCTATTTGGCAAAGCTTCGGCCTGCGGAGGCCGAAGGTTGAAATGAATGAAGCTGCCGAAGAATGCCAGAGAGCCTTCGGAGTTATTTGTTCTTTTATTGGAACGAGAGATTTGGTCCAAGAGCATATTGCCTTCAGAGTATGGCCGCTCGCGGAAAAATGGGAAATGCCACAAGATGGACTTATCAGGCTGAAGTATACTTTCAAATTCGGAGACAAATTCGTAGAGCCAGATGATGACTGGCTAAAAAGCATTGAAAATTTAAGTGATGAACTACTTGGGGTTTATTCAAAGGCCGAAGATACTGCATTGTCAGCAGCCTTCGGAGGCCGGAAAAAGAAAAGACTGAACCGAGTGTTCGACGCAATCGGGTTCGTCTACCCTGACTATCGTTATCCCATTCGAGGGCAGAAAAGAAAGGGCACGACTTCTGCGAAAGAAGAAGCTGCAGGTGTTCCTAGTGAGCCAGCACCGAAAAGAAAAAGGATAAAGGTCCTCACACATCGGCCACGCTATATTGAACCAGCCTCGGTGCCTGAGTTCACTGGAGAGACCTCTTCGGGCACCGAGGCTGAAAAGCCAACCTTGCTGCCAGAAGTCGCAGAAATGGCCGAAGCGCCAACAACAATAGAATTGGAGGAACCAAAGATTTTATTACCAGAAACCAAAGAGATGGCCGAAGCGCCATCGACAGAAAAGATGGAAGAAGCAAAAGGATCAACTGAGGGATCAAAAATATCAGAAATTTTAAGTCCTTCAGCAGAAATTGAAGTAGCAGGAATTAAGAAGGGGCCAACAGTGACCCCAAAAAGAAAAAGAATGGTCAATGTGCTAGATGTTCTGGAGACAATTAAGTCCTCAAGCACAACTCCGAATAAAACTGTTGAAACTTCCGAAGCGGAAACTAAAATTTTTGATATTCAAGCTCCAAAGCAACAAACTGAGGCTGAAGCTGGGCCTACAGAACCCACGAAGGTAAAATCCCTGGAAACCGAGGAAGAAAAAATGACGGAGCCTATTCTTGTTGAAGAAATCAGTGTTGTTGCCCCCGAAGCATCCCCCAAAGTCCTTGATTATATTGTTCGACATGCTTCGGGGAAAAAATTATCAGAAAAAGAAAAGCAAGAGGCCCAGCTTTACGCCCAAAAACTGAAGTATCCAAAAGGGGCGTTAATATTCAACGGCAGCGGAGAAGAAGACTTCTTGTATTGTCTCCCTGACAGCAAGGAGATTTCTGTCTGTCGAAAGATGAGCAAGAGCTTCGGATTCCCAACACTAGAAGACGGGCTCTTGGTGCTGTCGAAAAACGAACTGGCCGACAGCTTGGCGTACAATAGCTTAAAGATGCAAAAAATGAGATCTTTGTATTTTTTCTTGAGACCAAAATTTTTCGTTTGCTTAAATTTATTGACGCATACACATTTTCTTTGCAGGGCCTTATACTTAGCAATGCCCTCAGGGCCCAAAAAGATGCCGAAGACGAAGGGTGCGAAGACGAAGGGTGCGCTATAGCCCTGAGCAACCTTCGTTCCGAAGTAATTGAACTAAGGAACGAAGGTCTCGAAAAAGATAAAATATTACATTCATTGATAAATAGAATAAAAGAAGACGAAGCTACTTTTAAAGGTCAAGCTGAGGCTCAGAAGCGTGAAATTGAAGATCTTCGAAAACAACTGGCCAGAGCTAAAGAGGAACGCATACTTGAAGAAACGAAGCGAGAACTTAGCGACCAATGGGCAAATCATTTAGAAGGAACTGTTGAAGAGCTTCGTTCGTCCAAGAAAAGATGCTATGACAAATCTATGGAGTGTGTTAAAAAGTTGAAAGCTAGCTTCGCCAGCGTCGGCGCATTCTCGAGCGAAGAAAACTTTACAAGAGGCAACCCCGAAGGTCCCATCGAATGGATTAATCACGAAGCTGAGGCTTTTGAGGAAATTTTAAATAGCCGCAGAGACATATGTGCTTTCTCGGGTACCAGGGGGATTGCCACCATTTTGGAGAAAAAGGGCTGCGAGCATGTAAAGATTTTAGCGCAATCCGAAGCTACCTTGTCCTTCGAAGATGCGAAAGATCCTTCAGCCGAAGCTAGCATGGTTGGCGGAAAATTTTTCACCGATGTCTGGGATAACGGTGGTCGAGAAATGGCCCGAGAAATTATCCAAAAAAGCGAAAAGGGCATCCACGATGCTAGAAAAGTAGCAGAGGCTGCTGAGAAAAGCGCAGAGTCCGAAGGGCAAATAGGTATTAACTAATGGTTTTTATTGTGTTGTAATTTTTGGTTTTAAACTTCGTTCGCAATTTGTAATAGCAATGTAGCTGTATCCTGTCCTCCTTCAGATCCTACTAAAGCGTCTCCGGGCCCTCACCCGAAAGGAGACAACGAAATTAAAAAGATGGCTGAAGCTATCATGGATGAAGTTGTTAATCAGCTCCTGAACGAAGCTGCGGAAGTTGTACTTAGAGAAGATTAAGTGCTATTGTAAAAACTTCTGAAATGTAATATGTGTAACATCTTGTAACCCTGAATATAATATACTTGTTTTTATGGTTCAATTCTTTACGATGCATGAAATTTTACATACGTACCATTTTTGAGTCTTTGACGAAAAAAACACCTTCCCTTCTTTTCATGCTTCGTGAAGAAGAATTTTCATTTATCACAACAATATCCGTAGTGTTCTGATGAAGAATATCCAAGCTTTGTGAAGATATTTTCCGAAGCTACACTTACGAAGATCAATAGTGTATCTCCTTGTGACTTAGCATGATTTTCCCCTTTTTCAAAACATTCTTCTGAAGATCGATATTGTGTCCCCTTCTTGTGCCATATGCAGCATGATGTATGATGCTTATGCCATGCGAAATGATGTGATGATGTTATGCTATGTAAAATGGTATTTATTCCAAAGATACACGCACATCCCTGTAATAAAACACATAATCTTTTTAAATCAGCGTTGACTTTTCGCTGTAAGCCTCCCTTAGGAGCTTCTTCGCCTTTTACTTCAGCGGAATCAGCGTTTATTTTTCGCTGTAAGCCTCCCTTAGGAGCTTCTTCGCCTTTTACTTTCAGCGGTATTCGCGTTGACTTTTCGCGCTTCGCCTTTTACTTAGGCGGTATCAGCGTTTATTTTTTGCTGTAAGCTCTGCATTCCCTTTGGAACGACTTTGGAGCAAAAAACTTACACTGCGCTCCCTTTGGAACGGCTTTTTGTTACTTCAGCAAACTTACTCTGCGTTCCTTTTGAACGTCTTTTTGTTGCTTCGAAGAATTTTTGATAATTCGAAGGTCCTCCTTGTTATCGCAAATCTTTAAGCTTCAACAACTTAAGCCTGTGGAGAAAATATATTTTCCTTGTGGCAAACAACGAAACTATTACATGAAATTTAAAAATGTCCTTTATTACACAGAAAATAAAACTGAATGGAAAAGACTACTATCAAGGTAGGATATTTGTTAATAGATGTGCTTCGACTCTGGCACAGTGCTATTGACTGTGCGAGCTTCGGACTGTTCTCTGAAGTCCCTTTGGTGTTGAGCATATTGGCCCCCTTCTGGCTGCTGGCCTTGTTGCAGCGGTGGTGGAGGCGGAGGCTGTTGCCAGGAAGCTTGAGGTTGACTCGCCGAAGCAACAGAAACTGCAGGGTGGTTGCCTACATATTCTGGGATATAAGGCGAATGATACGAAGCAGTGTGCATGATTTGCTTCGGCTGAGCCTGTTGTGCTGCAGCTTCGGCTATCTCCTTTTGCTTCTGGATGGTAACATGGCACATCCTGGTGGTATGGCCCTTGTTTTCACCACAGAACAAGCAAAATATTCTCCTTGGTTGATCTCCAAACCTTCCGCCGAAGCCCCTGGCGCCTCTGCCTCTTGGAGCTGGCGGCCGGAAGGAGCTTTGCTGTTGCCCCGAAGCCTGTGAAGAGCACTGTGGCCTTTGCTGCTGACTTCCCTTATCATCATTTTGAGTAGAGTTGTGAATTGACCTAACATGCCTCGGATAAAATCTTCCTCCGAAGCCCCTGGTCATTTCAGAAAACCTGAAAGCCTCCTCCCTTCTTTGACGAAAATCATTGTCGGCGCGAATATACTCGTCCATCTTTTGGAGCAGCTTCTCCAAAGTTTGAGGAGGCTTCCTAGCAAAGTACTGAGCTGAAGGTCCTGGCCGAAGTCCCTTGATCATGGCCTCAATGACAATTTCATTGGGCACTGTTGGTGCCTGTGCCCTCAAACGCAAGAACCTCCGGACATACGCCTGAAGGTATTCTTCGTGATCCTGGGTGCACTGGAATAGAGCTTGAGCAGTGACCGGCTTCGTCTGAAACCCTTGGAAGCTGGTTAACAACATGTCCTTCAGCTTTTACCATGAAGTGATCGTTCCTGGCCGAAGGGAGGAATACCAGGTTTGAGCAACACTCCTGACAGCCATAACAAAAGATTTTGCCATGACTGCAGTATTGCCACCATACGAAGATACTGTTGCTTCGTAACTCATCAGAAACTGCTTCGGGTCTGAATGGCCGTCGAATATGGGAAGCTGAGGTGGCTTGTAGGACGGAGGCCAAGGTGTAGCCTGCAGCTCAGCGGACAGAGGAGAAGCATCATCAAAAGCAAAATTTCCATGGTGAAAATTCTCATACCAGTCATCTTCGTTGAGGAAACCCTCCTGATGAAGGTCTTTATTCTGAGGCCTTCGGTTTTGCTCATCCTGAGTAAGATGACGAACTTCTTCAGAAGCTTCGTCTATCTGCCTTTGCAGTTCAGCTAGCCTGGCCATCTTTTCCTTCTTCCTCTGCACCTGTTGATGAAGCATCTCCATGTCTCTGATTTCTTGGTCTAGCTCATCCTCTGGCGGTGTCGGGCTGACAGCCTTCCTCTTCTGGCTTCGGGCTTCCCGAAGGGAGAAAGTCTCCTGATTGGGGTCTAGCGGTTGCAGAGCTGCAGCCCCAGTTGCTGAAGCTTTCTTCGGCGCCATAGCGAAGGTGAAAGGGAAATGTGCCCTTGGGCCATTTCTAAGTATTTTGGTGATTTAGTGCCCAACACATGTGCTTAATTGTAAAATGGGACAAAGTACAAATCATGGAGAAAAGGTATGTTTCTAATCCTTAGTACATTGTTTTTGTGTACTAATATATTTGTCTAAGTGTTAGAAACAGAAAAGGAGATGAAACAGAAAAGGAGATGAAAAGAAAAGAGGAGAAAGTCTTGGCTGTGTGCAGCCAAGACCCAGCTCGGCCTGGAGCACCGGACTGTCCGGTGTGCACCGGACAGTGTCCGGTGCGCCAGGCTGCCTCGGCTCGAACTGGCCGCTCTCGGGAATTCGCCGACGGCGTACGGCTAAAATTCACCGGACTGTCCGGTGTGCACCGGACTGTCCGGTGAGCCAACGGTCGGCTAGGGCCAACGGTCGGCCGCGCGATCAGCGCGCGACACGTGGCCGGGCCAACGGTCGGGAAGGAACACCGGACTGTCCGGTGTGCACCGGACATGTCCGGTGCGCCAACTGAGCGCAGATCTGGAGCAGCCAGCAACGGTCAGAAGTGCTGTTTTTGGAAACAAATCGGGCACCGGACAGTGTCCGGTGTGCACCGGACTGTCCGGTGCGCCACGAGACAGAAGGCAAAGATGGCCTTCCAGATTTGTTCCCAACGGCTCCTAGCTGCCTTGGGGCTATAAAAGGGACCCCTTGGCGCATGGAGGATGTACCCAAGCATTCCTTGAGCACTCTTGATCACTCACACATCAATCTTGCGCACTTGTTTGAAATTCTAGTGATTTGAGCTCTGTTCTAGTGTGTTAGCCTCTTGAGCTCAAGTCTGGGTTTTGTGTGTGCGTATTCGCTGTGATCTTTGTGTTGTGTGTGAGTTGCTAATCCCTCCCTTACTCCGTGATTCTTTGTGAACATCTTTTGTAAGGGCGAGAGGCTCCAAGTTGTGGAGATTCCTCGCATAAGGGATTGAGATAAGAACAACAAAACACCGTGGTATTCAAGTGGGTCTTTGGACCGCTTGAGAGGGGTTGATTGCAACCCTCGTCCGTTGGGACGCCACAACGTGGAAGTAGGCAAGCATTGGCTTGGCCGAACCACGGGATAAACCACCGTGTCCCTCTATGCTTGATTCTTGTGGTATTGTGTTTTGTTGAAGACTTCACCTTAGCTACTTGGCATTAACTGTGCTAACGCTTAACAAGTTTTTGTGGCTTAAGTTTGAAGTTTTTACAGGATCACCTATTCACCCCCCCCCCCTCTAGGTGCTCTCAATTGGTATCAGAGCCGTTCTATTCACAAAGGGACTAACCGCCCGAATAGATGGATCCTAAGGGGAAGGGTATAGTGATCAACGACAAAGAGAAGGAGACCTTCGTCAACGAGCCGAAGGACGACAAGCCTACCGACTCCGGCTCGGGTCAAAGACGAAAGGATGGGAAGAAGAAGAAGACCAGGCGCATCAAGGAGATCATCTACTACGACAGCGACGAGTCTACTTCTTCCCAAAAGGATGAGGACCACAACGACTACGAGAGGAGAAAACCGGTTAATTCGAACTTTTCCTTTGATTACTCTCGTATTCCGCAAAGTTCACATTCTCATTTACTCTCCATTCCACTTGGCAAGCCCCCACACTTTGATGGAGAGGACTACGGATTTTGGAGTCACAAAATGCGTAGTCACCTATTCTCTCTCCATCCTAGTATATGGGAGATTGTAGAGAGTGGAATGCACTTTGATAGTTCGGATAGTCCTATGTTCATTAATGAACAAATCCATAAAAATGCACAAGCTACTACTGTTCTTCTAGCTTCCTTGTGCAGGGATGAATACCATAAGGTGAGCGGCTTGGACAACGCCAAGCAAATCTGGGACACCCTCAAGATTTCTCATGAGGGGAACGACGTCACCTTACTCACCAAGATGGAGTTGGTGGAGGGCGAGCTTGGACGGTTCGCGATGATAAGGGGCGAGGAGCCAACGCAAACGTACAACCGGCTCAAGACCCTTATCAACAAGATAAGAAGCTACGGGAGCACGCGATGGACGGACCACGACGTCGTCCGCCTAATGCTCAGGTCCTTTACCGTACTTGATCCTCATCTCGTAAACAATATTCGTGAGAATCCCAGGTACACGATGATGACGCCCGAGGAAGTGCTTGGAAAATTCGTGAGCGGGCGGATGATGATCAAGGAGGCAAGATACGTCGACGACGCGTTGAACGGACCACTCCACGAGCCTCAACCCATTGCTCTAAAGGCAACGAGGAGCAAGGAGTCGCTACCTAGCAAAGTGGCGCAAGTTGAGGCGGCTGGCCTTAATGATGAAGAGATGGCTCTCATCATTAAGAGATTCAAGACGGTGCTTAAAGGTCATTTCATTGCTAACTGTCCCGATAATGAAAGTGATCAGGAAAAGGGGAACAAAAGAGAGAAGAAGAAGCAATACAAGAAGGCAAAAGGCGAGGCGCATCTAGGAAAGGAGTGGGACTCGGATTGCTCCTCCTCCGACTCCGACAACGAAGGACTCGCCGCCACTGCCTTCAACAAATCAGCTCTCTTCCCCAACGAGCATCTCACTTGCCTTATGGCAAGGGAGAAGAAGGTGAGTATTCAAGACTCCACTTATGCTTCATCTAGTGATAGTGAGTCTAGTGATGATGACATAGATTATTCTTGCTTGTTCAAGGGCTTAGATAGATCTAAGATAGAGAAAATCAATGAATTGATTAATGCATTGAATGAAAAGGATAGGCTTTTAGAAAAGCAAGAAGATTTATTGTATGATGAACATGATAAATTTGTAGAGGCACAAAAATCATATGCTTTAGAAGTGAAAAGAAATGAAATGCTTTCTAGTGAAATATCTTCCTGTCATGAAACCATTTCTACCTTAAGAAGTGTTAATATTGATTTAAGTGCTAAACTAGAAGTAGCTAGTAAATCAAATTCTTTTGTTGAACATGTTGAAATTTGTACTAGGTGTAAGGATTTTGATATTAATGCTTGTAGTGAACACCTAGTTCTAATTTCCAAATTAAATGATGAAGTGGCTAGTCTTAATGCCCAACTTAAGACTAGCAAGAATGAAGTTGATAAAATAAAATTTGCAAGGGATGCCTACACGATTGGTAGACACCCCTCAATTAAGGATGGGCTTGGCTTCAAGAGGGAAGCCAAGAACTTAACAAGCCATAAGGCTCCCATCTTCGTCAAGGAGAAGGGGAAGGCCCCGATGGCTAGTAATACTAAAAAGAATCATGCTTTTATGTATTATGATAGGAGACATGCTAGAAATGCTTATAATCATTTTGATTCATATGCTTATGATTCTCATGCAATGTTTGCTTCTAGTTCTTCTTATAATCATGGTAGAGATATGTGTAGGAGAAATGTTGTACATATGCCTAGGAGAGATATTGCTCATGTACCTAGAAAGAATGCTATTCATGCTCCTAGGAAAATAGTGAATGAACTTTCTACCATTTATTATGCTTGTAATGCTCCTTTTGCTATTTGTAGAAAGGGTAAGAAGGTAGTTGCTAGGAAATTAGGGGCTAGATGCAAGGGAGAAAAATCTTGCATTTGGGTCCCTAAAGATATTTGTGCTAACCTTGCAGGACCCAACATGAGTTGGGTACCTAAGACCCAAGCCTAAATTTGCCTTGCAGGTTTATGCATCCGGGGGTTCAAGCTGGATTATCGACAGCGGATGCACAAACCATATGACGGGGGAGAAGAAGATGTTCACCTCCTACGTCAAGAATAAGGATTCCCAAGATTCAATTATATTCGGTGATGGGAATCAAGGCAAGGTAAAAGGGTTAGGTAAAATTGCAATTTCTAATGAGCATTCTATTTCAAATGTATTCTTAGTGGAGAGTCTTGGATATAATTTGCTATCTGTTAGTCAATTATGTCAAATGGGATATAATTGTTTATTTACAAATGTAGATGTGTCTGTCTTTAGAAGATGTGATGGTTCACTAGCTTTTAAGGGTGTACTAGACGGCAAGCTTTATTTAGTTGATTTTGCAAAAGAAGAGGCCGGTCTAGATGCATGCTTAATGGCTAAGACTTGCATGGGCTGGCTGTGGCATCGCCGCTTAGCACATGTGGGGATGAAGAACCTCCACAAGCTTCTAAAGGGGGAACACGTAATAGGTCTAACAAATGTGCATTTCGAAAAGGATAGACCTTGTGCAGCTTGTCAAGCAGGGAAACAGGTGGGAGGAGCACATCACAGCAAGAACGTGATGACCACGTCAAGACCCCTGGAGCTGCTACACATGGATCTCTTCGGACCCGTCGCCTATCTAAGCATAGGAGGGAGTAAGTATGGTTTAGTTATTGTTGATGACTTTTCCCGCTTCACTTGGGTATTCTTTTTGCAGGATAAGTCTGAAACCCAAGGAACCCTCAAGCGCTTCCTCAGGAGAGCTCAAAATGAGTTTGAGCTCAAGGTGAAGAAGATAAGGAGCGACAACGGGTCCGAGTTCAAGAACCTTCAAGTGGAGGAGTTTCTTGAGGAGGAAGGAATCAAGCACGAGTTCTCCGCTCCCTACACACCACAACAAAATGGTGTGGTAGAGAGGAAGAACAGGACGCTAATCGATATGGCGAGGACGATGCTTGGAGAGTTCAAGACCCCCGAGTGCTTTTGGTCGGAAGCCGTGAACACGGCTTGCCACGCCATCAACAGGGTCTACCTTCATCGACTTCTCAAGAAGACTTCGTATGAGCTACTAACCGGTAACAAACCCAATGTATCGTACTTTCGTGTATTTGGGAGCAAGTGCTACATTCTAGTGAAGAAGGGTAGAAATTCTAAGTTTGCTCCCAAAGCTGTAGAAGGGTTTTTATTAGGTTATGATTCAAATACAAAGGCGTATAGGGTCTTCAACAAATCATCGGGTTTGGTTGAAGTCTCTAGCGACGTTGTATTTGATGAGACTAATGGCTCTCCAAGAGAGCAAATTGTTGATTGTGATGATGTAGATGAAGAAGATGTTCCGACGGCCGCTATACGAACCATGGCGATTGGAGACGTTCGGCCACAGGAACAGGATGAACGTGATCAACCCTCTTTCTCAACGGCGGTGCATCCCCCAACTCAAAATGATGAACAGGTTCATCAAAAGGAGGCGTGTGATCAAGGGGGAGCACAAGACGATCAAGTGATGGAGGAAGAAGCACAACCGGCACCTCCAACCCAAGTTCGAGCGATGATTCAAAGGGATCATCCCGTCGACCAAATTTTGGGTGACATCAGCAAGGGAGTAACTACTCGGTCTCGATTAGTTAATTTTTGTGAACACTACTCCTTTGTCTCCTCTATTGAGCCTTTCAGGGTAGAGGAGGCCTTGCTAGATCCGGACTGGGTGTTGGCCATGCAGGAGGAACTTAATAACTTCAAGCGCAACGAAGTTTGGACGCTGGTGCCTCGCCCCAAGCAAAATGTTGTGGGAACCAAGTGGGTGTTCCGCAACAAACAGGACGAGCACGGGGTGGTGACAAGGAACAAGGCTCGACTTGTGGCAAAAGGTTATGCCCAAGTCGCAGGTTTGGACTTTGAGGAGACTTTTGCTCCTGTGGCTAGGCTAGAGTCTATTCGTATCTTGCTAGCATATGCCGCTCACCACTCTTTCAGGTTGTACCAAATGGATGTGAAGAGCGCGTTCCTCAACGGGCCAATAAAGGAGGAGGTGTACGTGGAGCAACCCCCTGGCTTCGAGGATGAGCGGTACCCCGACCATGTGTGTAAGCTCTCTAAGGCGCTCTATGGACTTAAACAAGCCCCAAGAGCATGGTATGAATGCCTTAGAGATTTCTTACTTGCTAATGCTTTCAAGGTTGGGAAAGCCGATCCAACTCTCTTTACAAAGACATGTGATGGTGATTTGTTTGTATGCCAAATTTATGTCGATGACATAATATTTGGGTCTACTAATCAAAAGTCTTGTGAAGAGTTTAGCAGGGTGATGACGCAGAAATTCGAGATGTCGATGATGGGCGAGTTGAACTACTTCCTTGGGTTCCAAGTGAAGCAACTCAAGGACGGCACCTTCATCTCCCAAACGAAGTACACGCAAGATCTGCTGAAGCGGTTTGGGATGAAGGACGCCAAGCCCGCAAAGACTCCGATGGGAACCGACGGACACACCGACCTCAACAAAGGAGGTAAGTCCGTTGATCAAAAAGCATACCGGTCAATGATAGGGTCTTTACTTTATTTATGTGCTAGTAGACCGGATATTATGCTTAGCGTATGCATGTGTGCTAGATTTCAATCCGATCCTAAGGAGTGTCACTTGGTGGCGGTGAAGCGAATTCTTAGATATTTAGTCGCTACGCCTTGCTTCGGGATCTGGTATCCAAAGGGGTCTAACTTTGACCTGATTGGGTACTCAGATTCCGACTATGCTGGATGTAAGGTCGATAGGAAGAGTACATCGGGGACGTGCCAATTCTTAGGAAGGTCCCTGGTGTCATGGAATTCTAAGAAACAAACATCCGTTGCCCTATCCACCGCTGAGGCCGAGTACGTTGCCGCAGGTCAGTGTTGCGCGCAACTACTTTGGATGAGGCAAACCCTCAGGGACTTTGGCTACAATCTGAGCAAAGTCCCACTCCTATGTGATAATGAGAGTGCTATCCGAATAGCGGAAAATCCTGTTGAGCACAGCCGCACAAAGCACATAGACATCCGGCATCACTTTTTGAGAGACCACCAGCAAAAGGGAGATATCGAAGTGTTTTATGTTAGCACCGAGAACCAGCTAGCCGATATCTTTACCAAGCCTTTAGATGAGAAGACCTTTTGCAGGCTGCGTAGTGAGCTAAATGTCTTAGATTCGCGGAACTTGGATTGAATTGCAGCATACATGTATTTATGCCTTTGATCATGTTCTTTCTGCATTTTGTTGCTTATTATGGTGCTCAAGTTGTACAAACACTCCCTGGACCTCACAAGTCCGTTGCAAAGTGATGCACATGTTTAGGGGGAGATGTGTTACAACTTGACCCTTTGAGACTAACCATATGTTTGAGTTTGCTTGTGTTAGTCACAAAGGAGAATTGAAAGGGAAAAGGTGGACTGGGACCATGAAAGACTTCCACTGCACTCCGATGAGGGGTAACTTATTCCAAGTCCATCTCAATGAACTCTTATTGCCATTTGCTCTTAATTGAAGATTTTGGTGAGGCAATGGGGTTAAAGGGCCACAATTGATCCCGTTTTGGTGCTTGATGCCAAAGGGGGAGAAAATAAAGGCCAAAGCAATAAATGGATCAGCTACCACTTGAGAGATTTTGAAAATAGGGCAATAGAGTTTTTGGTTTGTCAAAATTCTTATGTTGTCTCTCTTATCAAAAGTTGGCTTCTTGTGGGGAGAAGTATTGATTATGGGAAAAAGGGGGAGTTTTTGAAATCTTGATAAATCTCCTTGTAATGACTCTCTTTATGCTTTAACATGTGTGTTTAACTTAGAGATAGAGATTTGAGTTTGATTTGCAAAAACAAACCAAGTGGTGGCATAGAGTGATCCATATAAGTCAAAAATGAATCAAAATAAATTTGAGTTATTATTTGAAGTGTTTTTGTACTTGTTCAACTTGCTTTATGTTGTGTTGGCATAAATCACCAAAAAGGGGGAGATTGAAAGGGAAATGTGCCCTTGGGCCATTTCTAAGTATTTTGGTGATTTAGTGCCCAACACATGTGCTTAATTGTAAAATGGGACAAAGTACAAATCATGGAGAAAAGGTATGTTTCTAATCCTTAGTACATTGTTTTTGTGTACTAATATATTTGTCTAAGTGTTAGAAACAGAAAAGGAGATGAAACAGAAAAGGAGATGAAAAGAAAAGAGGAGAAAGTCTTGGCTGTGTGCAGCCAAGACCCAGCTCGGCCTGGAGCACCGGACTGTCCGGTGTGCACCGGACAGTGTCCGGTGCGCCAGGCTGCCTCGGCTCGAACTGGCCGCTCTCGGGAATTCGCCGACGGCGTACGGCTAAAATTCACCGGACTGTCCGGTGTGCACCGGACTGTCCGGTGAGCCAACGGTCGGCTAGGGCCAACGGTCGGCCGCGCGATCAGCGCGCGACACGTGGCCGGGCCAACGGTCGGGAAGGAACACCGGACTGTCCGGTGTGCACCGGACATGTCCGGTGCGCCAACTGAGCGCAGATCTGGAGCAGCCAGCAACGGTCAGAAGTGCTGTTTTTGGAAACAAATCGGGCACCGGACAGTGTCCGGTGTGCACCGGACTGTCCGGTGCGCCACGAGACAGAAGGCAAAGATGGCCTTCCAGATTTGTTCCCAACGGCTCCTAGCTGCCTTGGGGCTATAAAAGGGACCCCTTGGCGCATGGAGGATGTACCCAAGCATTCCTTGAGCACTCTTGATCACTCACACATCAATCTTGCGCACTTGTTTGAAATTCTAGTGATTTGAGCTCTGTTCTAGTGTGTTAGCCTCTTGAGCTCAAGTCTGGGTTTTGTGTGTGCGTATTCGCTGTGATCTTTGTGTTGTGTGTGAGTTGCTAATCCCTCCCTTACTCCGTGATTCTTTGTGAACATCTTTTGTAAGGGCGAGAGGCTCCAAGTTGTGGAGATTCCTCGCATAAGGGATTGAGATAAGAACAACAAAACACCGTGGTATTCAAGTGGGTCTTTGGACCGCTTGAGAGGGGTTGATTGCAACCCTCGTCCGTTGGGACGCCACAACGTGGAAGTAGGCAAGCATTGGCTTGGCCGAACCACGGGATAAACCACCGTGTCCCTCTATGCTTGATTCTTGTGGTATTGTGTTTTGTTGAAGACTTCACCTTAGCTACTTGGCATTAACTGTGCTAACGCTTAACAAGTTTTTGTGGCTTAAGTTTGAAGTTTTTACAGGATCACCTATTCACCCCCCCCCCCTCTAGGTGCTCTCAGAAGGTTTATGATCGCCGAAGGTGTTCAAAACTCAAAGAGTGGAAGTGAGTTCACCGGAGGTGGGCGCCAATGTTGGGGACTTGTTCTCAAATGCTATGAATTAAGAACAAGGCAACACAAGAAATGTTAAACGTTAAAGCCCTTCGCCCTTCGAAGCATTATTTCCCTTAGGATATAATGATTTTCGGACGAAGGTTATGAAGGACATACCTTCATAGATTCAACATATAATAATGAAGAAGGAATCATATGAGACACAAAAGATAGCGTAAACCATTATGTATTATTATCAATTCATTTCTGTATTATTATTATAGAAAAATAGAAATGATATCAAGCTACAAATGTACCTTCGGCTTGAAAGAAAGGCGAAAGTACAAGCGTGACGCAAAAGCAAATGCCAAGTCAGCGTGAGCAGTACGGGGGTACTGTTCACCTATTTATAGGCACGGGACACAGCCCATACAAAATTACATCCATGCCCTTTACATTTGGTAGTAATTCTATAGTAATCCACCGAGGTCTGAATAGTCTTTTCATCTTTAAGTCGGTTTCCTTTTCTGCTATCACGCCGAAGCTTTCCTGCTCACATCTTCGGCGTTGTATCAACCTTCGTATTATTTGGGCTTCTCCTACTGTGATATCGACTCGAGTCCGAAGATACCTGTTCACACATTATACTCCAGAAACACTGTTAAATCTTGTTTTTGAGGACCTTCGGAAGCCGAAGGCCCCCAACACTCTCGTTGTGCTCCATCCACTCTCGGCTTACAATGTCCTGTGTACCACCATCTGGTTGGACCGTTTTAGAGTGGACGGTTGACGCCGACCCGTTAGTGATGGGGCCAGGTTTATGGATTTTCTTGGCCCAGTCATTGTTTCGGTCTTTTCTTAATATAATAACACGACGGCGGTTATTCCCTCCTGGCCAAGTTTTTTTTTTAAATCATTGAAACTCATGCTTCTGTTGATTTTTTCTAGGTGTACTTTGGGCAAAATGCAGTCTGCAAGGAATCTCTGTCAGCAAATGTGGAAGGAAGGATCGTCAAGGTGGGGGATCCAGTTTATGTGACACAGTCGTTCTCTTCATCTGTTGAAGTACCAGCCTGAGTGACCGAATCAGGACCCCGGCTACGTAACAACCACCTATATAATTTTTAGCACTATTTTAGATTTATATTTGCTGAGGAAAGTTAAATTAATATTTACAAAGTTTTAAATTTAAGTTTAAAGAGTTTTAGTTAAGTTTTTCTATAAGAAATAATTGGTTATTGTCCATTATATTAAAATCAGCGTGGATATTTAATTTGAGAGTACTAAAGAATATTGAGGTTAAGTTATTTTAAAATTTTATTCTATTCTAATTTATTCAAAAGTTGTTATATAATTAGAGTAATTTTTAGTATTATACATGTCCAATTTAAACCAAAGTTGTGCATATCTTTACTATATTAAAGCATCAGTTTCAACGGTCGTCTCGCGTCAATATTTTTCAAAAAAAAACTTTTTTTAGAATCAACTATACTCCTATAATCTCTTTATGTAAAAAATAAGTCGAAATTATGTATGAGTGAGTGTTTGAACCTTGACTGTTGTCTCCACATTCACACCCTTCACACCCACCTAATCAATAGAAAACATATATTTTTATGCTTTATTAAAACAAAATTTATTCTATATTCTATATATATATATAAATCGTAGCAATGCACAGGCTTATGGCTAGTTAATTTAAATTTTATGTATTTATGAAGCATCACAATATAAGATCTATATTGCCCTCATTGTTATCTCTAGACTGAGCCATTGGATGGTTCCAATAATCTATTTTAATGAGAAGATAGACATGGCATTAGCGTAGAGATAGATTATGCTATATGTTGGTAATAAAAGAAACGCCCGAGGCAATAGGCAGTTAATAATGTTGCCTTAACAATGTTGTATAATTTTGAACACCTAAAATGAAAGAATTACTATTATTAGTCTATTAATATGCAAGAGGCAGAGAGCGATAATAATTGGCTAATTTCTATTGGTACAGATTAATTTGTATTGACTTCCAAATAAAAAATATAAATTACTGGTGTGTAATTAGACTATCTTCAGTAAAATCTCTATCTCACTCTCTAACTCACTTTTATTTCAAACTTCACTCTACGAACAGTATAATCTATAATAAAAAACAAAACAGTATTTTGAACGACGGTTTACATAGCCCGCTGGAGATGGTCTTACGGTCACTCACTTGCAGTGTTCACGCTCAACTAGATTTCAGTCTCATGAACAGTTACAACACCCCGATTCTCAGGGGCGGATTCCCGACCGAGGCTGCCTGGGCTGCAGCCCCAATCGCGGCCCAATAACGCGAGTAGAGAATAGGCCCATGTCCAGCTCTGCTGCTTCCGTGCGTGTGTGCGCTGCCCAGCCGCCAGCCCTGCTTCTAACCTAAGCAGCCGCCAGCAGGCGCGCACCGCGCACGCACTGGCCACCGCGCCCGCGGCACGCCGGCACGGCACTGCGCCACCGCCCAGGCGCCCTGCGCCCATTGGCCCTATGCCCGTGGCCCGCACACCCCGGAGCAACGCCGCCGCACGCCCGCACGGCCGCCTGCTCGCCTAGAGGCTAGAGCGGCTGGAGGCCGGAGCCGCCACTCGCCGGACGAGCGAAGCCCGGAGGCCCAGAGCAGGCGAGCCGAGCAGCAGAGCTGCCAGAGCACTACCGCAGCGACGCAGCCGACGCTCGCCCCGCCGGCGCCCGGACCCGAAACAACGCCGAGGCCCGACCGCTGACCAGGGGTTTGTGATTTGAAGCTTGATTTAAAGTTTTGATTTGAATTTGATTATTTATTTGATAGTAATCTCATGTTTAATTATAGGAATAAGATGGACAAATTTCTCATCAAGAACCAGAAGAAAGATGCTTCTATTTCTAAAACAATTAGGACAAATGAGAGCCGTGTAGAACAAAAGAGGCCACATATTGAGCTAGATATGAATGATATAGTTCCAGATCCTGGCCTTATAAAAGCAATTGATGAGTTCCCCCATGAAATTAGAGATGATGCTAAAAGAGCTTATTTACAAATGGGCTCATGTCAACCATTTGGTCATACATTTCCACGGACACCGGGTAATTCTCAAACTAGAGGTTTTGTTGAATCTTGGTTCAAACAGTTCGATTGGTTAGAGTACAGTGTACAGAAAGATGCAGCTTATTGCTTTTATTGCTTTTTATTTAAGCCTCCAAGAGCCAACAACTTTGGTAAAGATATATTCACTAAAGTTGGGTTTAAGAATTGGAAAAAAGCAAAGGATGTATTCAAGGAACATGTCCAAGCAATTGATGGTTCTCATAGTTATGCGAGGAAACGTGCCCTCGATTTTGCAAATCAGAGACAAAGTGTAGCTCATGTATGGTCATCGACAAGTGCAGCCGAAGAGGAGGCATATAAAGAGCGTTTGTCTATCATGTTAGGCATTGCAAGATTTCTCCTTTTGCAGGCTCTTGCTTTTCATGGACATGATGAATCTAAAACATCAAGCAATAAGGGTAAATTTTTAGAGATGCTTGAGTGGTATAGAAAAAAGGATCCTAAAGTTGCAATGGTCACTGGTGAGAATGCTCCTAGCAATAATAAAATAAGTTGCCCAAATGTCCAAAAAGATTTGGTTCGATCTTGTGCGAAGGAGACAAGTGAGGCTATTAAAGCTGAGATAGGTGGCCGTCTATTTGTAGTGCTCATTGATGAGGCTCGGGATGCATCAATTAAGGAACAAATGGTTGTGGTTGTAAGGTATGTAACATCTTTTACTTTACATTTTGTTGTTTTTAGTTCTTTACTAATTACATTTTGATGTAGGTATGTCAATGATAAAGGCCATGTAATTGAGAGGTTTCTTGGTGTTCAACATGTTCCTGATACTACATCATCTTCATTAAAGGTAGCTAGCAAGATATGGTTTATCTATTTCAATAGTTAGAGGGCAAGGATACGATGGAGCCTTAAATATGAGAGGGCAGTTTCATGGATTGCAAAGATTGGTATTGGATGAAAACCCATATGCATTTTATATTCATTGTTTTGCTCATCAATTACAGTTGGTGGTAGTTTCTATTGCCAAATGTTGTGGCTCAGTATATGATTTCTTTAATTACATCTTATTGATTGTCAATACTGTTAGTGCATCTTGCAAAAGAAAAGATCTTCTTCTTCAGAGACATCATGATAAAATTGTGGAAGAATTAGATAGTGGTGCTATATTTCCTGGGAGAGGAAAAAACCAAGAAACTAGTCTCGCAAGGCCAGGGGATACTAGGTGGGGCACACATCATAAGACATTGGTGCGTATTCTTTTCATGTGGTCAGCTGTGTTAGAGGTGCTAGAGAATATTAGTGAAGATGCAAGTGACGGGGAAAAGAAAATACAAGCATCGGGTTTGATAGAAAGAATGGAAACTTTTGAGTTTGTGTTCATATTACATCTTATGATAAGAGTATTGGGGAGGACTCAAGATTTATCACAATGTATGCAAAGAAAGAATCAAAATATTGTTCGTGCAATAGGATTGATTGGATCTGTGCTAAGGAATATGAATGACACGAGGGAAAATGGTTGGGATCCCTTATTTGAGGAAGTGGAGAGTTTTTGTACCAAAATGAACATAGTAATCTCAAATATGGATGACACAATACCAACTAGAGGCAGATCAAGGTGATGTGGAGCTAAGTTGGTGAGTTACTACCAGCATTTTCATAATGGAATTTTCATTGTTGTCATTGATCAAGTTCTTGTTGAGTTCAACAACCGCTTCTCTGAAAGATCAACTCAGTTACTTTGATGTATTGCTTGCCTTGATCCAAGGGATTCTTTTGCCAATTTTGATTTAGAGAAGTTAATTGAGCTATCAAAGATTTATGATGCTGATTTTAGTGATTATGAACGTACATGCCTTATGGACCAACTTCTCTTATTCATTGATGAGGTTAGAAATTATGATGGATTTAGAGATTGTAATGATCTTGGACACCTTGCTACAAAGATGGTTAAAACAGATAGACACATATGTTTTAGTTTAGTGTATCGTCTTGTTGAGCTTGCATTAATCTTGCTAGTGGCAACTGCAACTGTTGAGATGGCCTTTTCTGCTATGAACATTATCAAGACTGAAAGAAGAAATAAAATGGGTGATGAATGCATGAATAACAACATGTTATGCTATATTGAGCGGGATATGTTTGTAGAAATTCAAGATGAAAAGATTTTGAAGCATTTTCAAGGCTTAAGAACTCGGAAGATAAATTTACCTCGCAACATGAACTCATGAACGGTATGTGCAAGATTATTGTATTTATAAATTTTGTATCGACTTATTTTTAGACTACATATTTCTTGAATGTTTAAATTATATTTTGCTTCTTGTGTCATATTAAACATCAATTATATTTTTTGTTTGGTTTAAATTTTTTGTATAGTCTTAACTTAGTAGCCAACCCCTCTTTTGGATCAATCCTGGATCCGCCACTGCCGATTCTCATCCTCCTGCAACTGTGAGGCCACGAGCGGCAGCCACGACATTGACAATGGGTGGCAGCCATGACAGTGACAATGGGTCCGCCGGTGCCAACAGGTGCATGTACACCAGCTGCATTAGGATATGACCAACAGTTTCACTGCACAGTTTATAGAGTAGATTTTAGAATATAAGGTGAAGCGAAAGGGTCTTTAGTTAATTGGTTACATGATCTAAGTAGCACTTCTCAGTCCTAATTTCAAATCCAATGAGAACAAATTTTAGAATAACCTTAAAAAGTTACTTGCTGTTCCCCTAATTATGTGACATAAGATGGACAGACGCTGGCCTATAAAGGATAGATCCTCATGTAGCATGCAACACGGCAGGAGCTTTCGTGACATTTTCTGGGGCTTTGATTGAACTGCTTAATATAACACTTATTACACAAATTAACACGACCTAAGATTAATTTGAACATACTGTGCAATACATAAAGGAATATAGATCTGCTAGCATATAGCTAAACCGATACTAGTACCCCACAGATATTGATTAAATTATGACAATAAACGTACATAAGATAAACAAACATCAGATCTATCCAAAAGATATGCATCATGACAAACAGAAAAATGCATGATAAACAGAAAATGCAGATCTACTTATAGTGTATCCTGTGACTGATGTTGAAGAACACGAGTGGACGTGTGAAGCGTACTTCCTAGAAACCTGATTCACAAGCACCCGTGCAGGTCGTCGAATTGTCGGCATCCGTTCGGAGACACCGATATCTTTTTTATCTGCTGCACGATAGAGACACAAGAATGACAGGGCAGAGAAGCGGCAACAATAAGAATTGAGAACGAGAAGACGAGTCAATTGTTTGTACACCCTCCGTCTGAAGGACGTCTCCCCTTTATAGAGGGGTCGCCGTAACGTACAAGATTCGATCCGCTAAATTCCAGTAACCGCTCTCTAGAATCTCTCTATTTGCAATCGCACGGAGTTCATGTGGTGTGCGGCTAATTGGCAAAAAATAAATTGTTTTTTTAACACGTCACGATATGATCGTGCACCATTACAAGTCATGCATTAATTTTGCTCAAGTGAGCAGGCGAGCACATGTATGGTCAATTCACTATAGCCTTCATAGCCCTTTGTATGTCACATGTGAACAACAGTGCATAGTCTCACATATAAACTAGTTATTTTTCCCTCGTGCTACCTGTACACACCATATTAGTTTTCTTATATGATTAGGCCACCCACAAACCAAATTTCAACAAGACTGTGGGGTGATCTTTTTGCAACCGACAAAAAAATAGGAGTATAGCTGTTGGACAGGCGGAGGACGGAGGCAGCCTTATCTTTTAAGGCTAGTTTGCGAGCCACAAAATTGAAAAGTTTGAAGGAACTAAAATTCACTTTTTATTTAAATTATTGCTCATGGCTAAAATAAGAAGAAAATTCTAGCCATTTCAATTAACTCTGGTTTTGTGACTTCCAAACTAGACAATATTTATTATAGACCTCAGCAGCCCATGCCGAACTGATCCGAGCGTTATTGCCCACGCCACGCCGACGTTTTTCGTCATCAACGCCGTGCTGTGACACTATACTTCTGCAGTGGCGTCTACGAAAACCCATGTCTTATCTGTATGGGCATGGCTAGAGCTACAACTGCCATGACATCGATTTCACATTTCACTTCTCTTCTTCACTTCCTATTTTCTTCGTATCAATTTATTTAGCGTACTATAATTGAACTATCATGCATATATGAGTACTGTATATTATTAGACAAAGATAGAGAGGTAGGCATGTTTAGAATATAAGGTAGGATGGCGAGCTATTTGGAAAGTAAATTAATAAAGGGCCGAGCGAAAGAAAAGCAGTCTAGAAAATAAAAAATCGGGTCAAAGGAAAGGCTTCGCTTAATAATTTGACAGTGAAGATAAACATAATATGAGGTATACGTATATACTAGGTAAATGCCCGTGCGTTGCAACGGGTGACACTTGTGCACGCATAGATCATTGTTTACTGGTGTTATCAATCAACGGGTCACACTTGTGTACGTATATGTCATTGTTTAGTGATGTTATCAACCGAACTCTGCGCGTCAGGCGAGGGAGGTGGCATCGGGAGACGGGGCATCGGGTGTGTGCGACCGCGAATCGCGTCGAGAGGTAGGCTTGGAGGCAGCAGGTGGCTGGAGGTCGTTGCATGCGGAGCGCGGTGCGGTTGAAGCGAGAGGCGGGGAAGAGCTGGAGGAGGCCAGGCATGGATGGTTGTGCCAAAAGTGTTGAGTCCATTTGTCAGAGATAGGAAAGGCAGAACCAGAGAGGGTCAGCCTACCCCCTTACCTTCTTCATAGTAGTATATAGTCAGTTATATGTACGTTGTTACGGACATACATAGACCTTGTTTAAATAAGATAGTTATAGGTCTGTGCCCGTGCGTTGCCACGGGAGTAAAAAAATTGTATGAAATATAGATATGAAATGACAAACATCACTATGATATGCAAAATCCGTGTGACAAAATATTACTGTAACACTAATAAAATTTCAAAAAGAAGTGTTGAATACAGTTGCTATAAAAACATTACAAGCAAAAAAGGAATTGTCGGTGAGACTATAAGTGTACTTATAGAGTGCCTGTGTAACATTCATTCTTAAGAAGTCTTTTGACAAAATATTTAACTTCAGGGCATACTGATTGTCATGTTGAGTCCTCAAAATTAAGGATAACGTGCCATCAAACATGTATTTGTACCTCATGAGCACTTCCTACACATAAAGTTGTCTAGTCAAGTACAATAGACATGTAGTCACATAGTGTAGCGATAGTGCATGTCAAGGGATCACACACACACACCTGGTAAGCTACACCAAGTTCTCGCATACCACGTTTAACAAAATTGTCAATGACAGCTCTAACCCTTTCAATATCCGTCTTGTTGTGGGCAAGATGAAGGATCTGTTCAACTTTCACTATTAATTAATAATTGAAATTCATGTCACAATGCAGGGTTCCCAATATGTGCTCAGGAAGGAAAACAATACCTGCTCTGGTGCTTCCTTGCTAACATGATGCATTCTTCCCTCTCCATCAAGGTAGGTTAAAGCAGTTCTTTTGTCAGTTGGATTAACAGGCAAAAAATGAATCTCTTGGACACCAGCACAAGCCTTTTGTTAAACAAACAGAAGGAAGAGAAATAGTTAGAATAAACGTAAAATTAGCATCAGACTGCACATCACAAACTCCTGAGGAATACCCAATACCTCCTTTAGATCAGCCAGCATACCAACTATTATGGCATCTATGTCATCCTGGTTTTCTGTACGAGAAGCTTTGGCAGCCACCAGAATTACCGTATCTTGGTCAACCCCTCTTTGGAAAACCTGATGCGGTTAACAATCATGCTATGATGGATGTGATGATCGATACATATTATTGTTAGGAGGTATAAACATTATTGTTAGGACAAGCAAGGATTGTGAACACTGTGGAGGTGGTGCGACAGACCTGCGAAACAGACCCGAGAAGTGCGGTGGTGTGCGACGTAAAAATGCCGGCCAATCATTTTCTTTTTCTTTCTTCAAGAAAACATTGTATGGAGTGTAAGTTCACATGCTATGGATGGACAGCTAGCTGCAGTTCACAACATCCATAAGCTATAAAAATATGCATCTTCACTCATGCTACAAAATGGCTAGCCCATACAAATCTTAGCAGAACATACAATACACAAATGCCTTAATTGAATGTCATTAAAAATGTCTCCAAACAAATCAAAGTTGTAAGCTGAAAGCCTATGTTGTTAGAGTACATACAGAAATGAAGCAAAGTAATACCTATCAAAGCTCTTCACTCCTGCCATGTTACTTTCTTTGGCCATTTTGTAGGTTGCTTGATCCTACAAGAGGAAAGAACAGATGTACACATCATCCGGTAATCCTTAGAAATTCACACCATATCTAATAAATATATTAATCTAACACCACAAGCCATGTTTAGAGAAACACCTAAATTATTGCAAAACTAAAGGAATATACCACAACAAGCAACTAAGCCTTGCAGAACTTAGAAAGTTCATCATCACAGATGTCCTACACTTTTGACTGGAAAATTTGCTCCCAAGCATAGCACCTAAAATGAAGTTTATGGAAGTTGGAACTGTTATAACCAAAACTAATTGTTATGAATCATGATAACAAAAAATGAATATAACTCATGGTCAAAAAGTGAAAATAACACACTTGAATGTATCTGTAGCAGCTAATACTTAATGATTCAGAAATGAAAAAATGACAAGACTTCAACAAATTATGCACGCGAAGGTAGAAGAGAAATTACCTT
This sequence comes from Zea luxurians, assembly GCA_029449295.1. NCBI lineage: Eukaryota > Viridiplantae > Streptophyta > Magnoliopsida > Poales > Poaceae > Zea > Zea luxurians. The sequence goes on from JAOPSE010000004.1 coordinate 154,456,054, forward strand.
TACAGTAGATCCTTTCCTAATAAAGATTAGGCCCCCTTTGAAATGCTAGAAATTTTCCTCTTTTCTATATTGTTTCTCTTTGAAATGCCAAATCTAAAATGGCTGATTTCTCCGTCCCAGACTAAACAGCTTTTTGAGTTCCAAATTTTATAAAAAAACATTATACATACACAATATGGAATATTGTCTCTTAGTGTCCGAAGGTAATTATGGTGTATACAAATAATGATGTGTGGATCCCTCGGGTGACTTCAGCCTACGAACGTGAGATTCAGAACAAAAGAAACACACACAGCTGGTAAAATACATCAGCAGCCTGTAAAACCTGAAGAACATCCTAAACTCCACGGTGGATGATCCAAAGCACGTGTATCTGGAAAATATTATATTGCCACAATATCAGATTATCCACATTAGAAAAAAAAGACGAGACTGCATCTTGACACTTCGATTCAGTGCCCCTATATGCCTAACTCATGCAAACAACGAACATTGGATTTGGATCTGGGATGAAAGGATGACAATCCAGATGCCCTAATTTCAGTAGTCCATATTGACGACGAATAATCTGATGGGAACTTGCGGGGTAAGTGACACGTAATTTGGCTATCTTATGAAACTACTTCGGGTAATAAAACAGTTGGGATACTGATCAATTAATTAAGTCTATCCTATTTAAATGAGGCATGAAAAATCTCATCCGCTAATTTTGTAACTAATGCTTCTTGCACCTGTTGATGCAAAGTTACACAAGCATGCAACTCATATTTTTCATGATTAATTCCTTTCTCTAAATTGCATCCAATCGATCTGTCTGCATCTATATGAGTAAAAAAACAAGATGCAAAGAAGGTGGGGATAATATTCTCACCAAAAGTCTGTAACAAACAATGCTTAGGGATGTATGAAACAATCGGTGGCAGTAACTTACTACAGTATTTGTTTGTTTCTTCAGTTATTCTTCTTCTTTCTTCAGAGGGTCATTTGTGGGCACCAGAATACGTAACCGCATGCGATTGGATATAACCACCATGATGTCAATTGAAGATGCCAAGACAACAGTGTCTTTCACAACCAAGACAAAAAGAGAAAGATCTTGAGGGAGGATGCCTAGCGAGGCATGGTCAGCTGTTGCCTTCATGTAAAATAGCATGGGGGGAGGACGGCGAGCAGGTAGGGCGCAATGGATTTAGACGGGATGGTGATGGACAGCGAGATGTGCAGCGGCGAGCAGAGGATTTTAGGCACGATGATGAACCAGGGGGCGTGGTGTGAGGCGGCATGTGGGGCTGCAGGAAGAGGAAGAGAGCGGACGAGCGGAGAAGGAGACGCACTCGTGCTTGGAGAAAGGGGGCGATGCACATGGAGGGAGCGAACACATGAGAGAGGGAGCAGTTTGTCGGCGCTGTGATGTGTGGGGGTGGTGGCGGCGGCGCCGAGGACAGGGTGCGGGGTGCCAGCGCTAATCTCGGATGGGGGCGAGGTGGCAGCGCCGTTCTCGAATGGGGGCAGGGTGGCGGCCCCGAGGATGGGGGGCTCCTTAGCTTCTAATGGCCGGTCGGCGGCGGACAGGATCCTAGCATGCGCCGGGCGGTCATCTTGAGAGGGCGCGGTCGCGGCCGTCGCGCAGCATTTGTACACCCGGGGGGTGCGGAGGCAGGACGACCATCGCAGCATGCGTCCTGGGAGACGGCGGTGGGGACATCGCGGCTGGAAGGACTGGGGGGCGGGGATGGCGTAGCGGTTCGAGCGGACGGAGGCGGGGGCATTTGGTGCACAGGGTGGGGAAGGGCGGGGACTGCGGGCGGGAATGGCGGGGACGGGGGCATGCGCGCTGCCGGATCCCCGGGCGAGGGGCAGTGGGGAACGGCGGGGGCATGGTGGACGCCCTCAATAGGTACATATAGATTAGTAGAGATTAGACTAAGATGTCGTATTATTTAGTTTAAATTGGATAATAAACTGCTTAAAACTTTAGTTTACGGTTTAATTAACTAGTTGGGGCCATCTAAGTTTTGTTAAAAATATACTCCCTCTGTACTAAAGTATAGTTTTTTATAGCCTTTTTTTTTCTATTTACATTTAGATGAATGATAATGAATATATACATACATGTAAACTATATTTATAGAATGATTACTTAATTTATGTGTAGTCTAAAACAAATTATATTTTGGGACGAAGTGAGTATTAGATTTTATTTTTAATCAAAACTATATCATTAACTTAGTGATTATTAAGGGTGTTTAAATACACTAGAGCTAACAGTCTAGCTAATACTTTAGCTATTAGCTACATGTCGGTGTTTCGAACCAAGCTCCGACAAGTAAATTTGTATGCTCGTTCTGAGCTTCGGACGATATGTGCGGTGATCGCAAGATTTATACTGGTTCGGGCGTCGGCTTGCACTACCGGCACCTTTGCCGATCAAAACTCGTAGTAGGGATTACAAGCGAGCGAAAGAGGGAGAAGAGGCTCCCAAGTCTCTTGTGTGGAGGAGGTGGAGCTATAGAGCTGGAGTCCTAACGAGTCTTGGCTTGACGGCGAGGCTCTGACCTCTTGGTCCTCGTCGATGCGTCCTCTTTCCTTTCGTTGGTCCGTCGTTCCTGTGCCTTCTATGTCCGTATGGGTAGGGGTGGCCGTTTGGGTTACCCGGAAATTTTGGGTCGGATAATTCGGTATTTAAAATTTTGGGTTTTGAGAATCGATACCCGAAATTACAACGAGTTTTACAATACCCGAAAATTTGGGTATCCGGAATTTCGGGTTCAGGTATTCCTGAACTGTTGTGTCAGCTTCATAAAAACATGCACCCTATTAAATTATTATAAAAACACAGTTTGAATAATGATATACGTGGACGTAAAAAACACAAGCAATCTACCATCACAGGTCATGCACACTTACACATAATTATAGATGTACAAATTAATAACTAAGAATTACATGAGTACATGACACATGAAAGTTCGGGTAATTCGGGTACCCGATTATGATACTCGAATTACCCGAAATAAATTCAGGTTTTGCAACTTGCAACCCGAAATTTCCGAACGAAATTCAGTTTTCGGGTATTTTGGTTCGGGTTACGGGTTTTTTACCCAGCCCTACGTATGGGTCTCTGTCTTTGTCCCTTCTCCTCTCGCCTTTCTTTCGTTTGGGGTCGACCTCTTTCTTTTATAGGTCAAGGAGGGGTCGTCCAGCGATGGCTTCCTTAAGGAGTTATCGGGCGATGGTAAAACCGCGGTGAAGCCACGTATGTCCGTGAGTCTCGGGGTCGCTTGGTTGTCTCATATTCTTTATAGCGGACGACATGGACAGCGTCGGGCCTGGGCGTCATCATTCGAGCTACGCTGACCCCTGGTCTTCGTAGTCTAAGCCTCGGTGCGGTTTGTTTCCTTGTGCCCTTCAGACGGTTTGTGCACTCAAGTCTAGTTTCGATAGACCATGAGTATGTCGCGGGCCGTGGGTCGTGCGGGTCATAAATACGTCGTGGTCCGAGGGGTTCATAGATTATAAGTGCGCTGCAGCCTGATGGTCTATATCGCGGCTTGACGCCAGACATAGTTAATACGGTTGATCACTTATGGCGGGTCCAGGGGCGGATCTGCGTCCGGGGCTGCCTGGGCTGCAGCCCCGGTCGCGGCCCAGTACAAGTGAATAGGCCCAGTACAAGCAGACCGCGTCGGCGCGTCTCCACCTTCAGTCGCCAGCCGCTTGCCCGCGCCGCGTCCAGCCGCCGCTCGCTCGCCGTCTCGTCCTCTCGGGGTCTCGCCGTATCCGCCTCCTCTCGCCCTCTCCAGTCATGGACTCGTGGCGGCGCTGGCCCCGCAGGCTCCAGCAGGCCCGCCTCGGCGCCTCCGGTCGTGGCCAGGTGCCCAGGTCCTGTCCTGCTCAGCCACCGAGCAGCGTACAGGAAGCCGCAGGCGGCTACCTGCCTGCCTGCCTCACCCTCAAAGGTACCCAGCCGACGAGCCCAGCAGGCAGCAGCCCCATTGTCCAAGCCACCGTAGACATGGAGCATCGCGGAGACGAGCAGGAAGAGCGTTGCGTCGCTGCCTGACCAAGCACGGAAGCACCAGGTAAAGCCTCATTCAGTTAGACCATAGTTTAATCTGGATTGGAATCCAATCCAACCCACAATTCATGCCCAAAAAATCCAGAATTATTTTATTTTTCCCCTCTTCGGTTAAACGTGCTATGGTTCGCAACCCATGGTTTTGGATCTGGCCTACCGACAGTCGACAGACTCAAACTGTTCCTATTCATTTTATAAAAGTAGGAATATGATATATTTCACTCGAGATCGGTCATTGTAATAATACAATTCACTAGCTTAGTAGCCCCCCTCTTGGATCAATCCTGGATCCGCCACTGGGCGGCTCAGTCTTGGACCGGACAATAAATCCACTCAAGTGGTTTCTCCTGATTCGCTTGACCCCTTTTTAGCTCCACCACACCTGGCCCGGCTCCGTGTCGTGTGGTTTGTATGGGAGGCTTGGGAGCGGGTGGTTGCAGGGTAAATGTTTTCTTTTTCCTCCCGACGGTCCCAGTTACCAGATGTCTCACCTCATCGCGTTTGCTGACCGATGGACCCAAAGTACTGAGTATTTTACTCCGACACTATTTTTTAGCAAACTTAGCTAATAGGTCGAGTGCTTCGCTACCAGCCAGCCAGTACATTCTACGGTTACTACTCACGCCATCTTGCACTCCTCCGACACCGAGGCAGCTCCAAGCCATGGCCATGGAGAAGGCTGCCTCCTCCCTCTTAGGCGGAGGCGGCGGGGAGCCGGCAGCGACTGTGAAATCTATCTTCATATACCCTATCAAGTCCTGCAGGGGTCTCGCCGTGTCACAGGCGCCCATCATCTCTACCGGTGCCGTACTGTGCTCCACCGTCCATCTTCCGTCCTTGGCGTTCGCTCTCTTCCTCCTCTGGGACGATGCCCTTGTCTAATATCTGTTGTACGATGCCCGTGTCTAATATCTGTTGTTCCGTCTTGCAGGGTTCCGGTGGGATCGGCAGTGGGTGGTGGTGAACGGCAAAGGGCGAGCATACACCCAGAGGGTGGAACCCAAGCTCGCTCTGGTCCAGGTGGAGTTGCCGCCGGAGGCCTTCGCCGAGGACTGGCAGCCCACGCCCTACGACCACCTGGGTATTTCTGGATTCATTTATCTGATTATTCTCTCCGCATCATTTTGCTAGCTGTAACACTCTCAGAAACCGACCTCGGGCCCTGGTTGAATGCAGAGCCAATAATTAGCTATTAAAATTAGCTGGAACGATTCAAACACCCCATAAAATAGTTTAGCTATTAGCTATTTATACATATAGACATACAAACACACCTCACACCTAACTATTAACTGCACTCTCAACTTTTCAACACTTAAACCTAGCTAGGGGGTTTTTAATGCACTAGAGCTAATAGTTAGTTTGCTAAAAAAATTGCTAGTAAAATTAGCTACCAAACAAATAGCTAGCTAACTACTACCTCCATCTTTTATATTTGACGCCAAACGGTATAAAAATGAACTCCAAACAATAAAAAAATATGGAGAGTATTAGCTAATTTGCTAAAAGTAAAGTTGAATTATTAGTTAGACTGTTTGGATATCTTTATCTAATTTTAGCAGCTAAGTATTAAATCTAGTGCGTTCAAACAGGGCCTAAAATTATTTATTAGTTAGCCAACTAATAGTTAGCCAGCTAATTTTACTAGCAATTTTTTAGCCAACTACTAATTATTAGCTTAGTACATTTAAATGGAGCCTTAAACTGACAGCATTGAAATCTAACACTCCAAGCAAACCGACACTAGCGAGTATGTCTCCCACAAAATCTGTGGTGGCTGGTTGGCCATCTCCTCCATCTTCCTCGCGAACTCCTCCAGACTTGTTTCGTGCTTGAGCATAGCAGCCCATCTTCGTAGCATCCTGGAAATCTTGATCAGTACCATCTTCAACCCCAACCAAACAGTCCCCTGAAAGCACAATTCGTTTCTTAGTTTCCAAATTGTGTAGGAATAAACCCTGAGCACACGTTTAGTATATTTAGTAGTTTATATTGATTAGTGGTTAAGTATGGTAAACTGCATGTCTAGACTGTTGGGATGGCAACAGATAATCTTGGACGTGCTGTGATTGATTCAATCTGCTGTGATTGATTCAATCAGTCTATAACCATATATGACTACATGTATCTTCTATATAATGAATAGAGAGACACCAGAAAAGCTGTCGCTTGCAGCACCAAACACTTGCTTGCGTATATTATTATCCACCCTCGTCAGTGTTCTAACAATTGGTACCGGAGCCGGTTCTTCTTCATCGTCGCGATGTCTCAATCGCCTGTCATCGACGGGAAGAAGCCCGAGCTGTCGCGCTCACCGCGCCGTCGCCGTGGCTATTCAGGCACTCGCCATCGCTCTGGATCTCGGATCGTGGAGCGCGTCGTCGAGCGTTCATCCGCAAACGTCGCGTGGCCGATGCTCACGCGAACGAACTACCCGGAGTGGGCGCTGGTGATGGAGGTGAACTACCAGACGCTCCGTGTCTGGGATGTCGTCGACATCGGCATCGACGAGGATCCGGATGAAGACGAATACCAGCAAGATCGCCAGGCGATGGCGTGTCTCCTGCGCTCGGTCCCCTCTGAGATGTGGGGAACGCTTGGTCGCAAGCGGACCGTGAAGGAAGCATGGGACGCCATCAAGGTACTGCGGGTTGGTGATAGCCGCGCACGCGATGCCAGCGCGCAGCAGCTTCGTCGTGAGTTTGGCGCGCTCGTCTTCAAGGATGGGGAGTCCGTTTCCGAGTTCGGGATCCGCATCACGTCGCTCGCCGTCAACCTTCGCATCCTCGGCGACAACATCTCCGACGCCGAAGTGGTAAAGAAACTTCTGCAGGTGGTGCCGGATCGGCTGTCTCAGGCAGCCGTTTCTCTTGAGATGTTCCTTGATCTGAACACGACTTCGATCGAGGACGTCGTCGGGCGTCTACGCGTATTCGAAGAGCGCGGCAAACCGAAGGAGATCACGGACGGCATGGGCCGACTCTTGCTCTGCGAAGAAGAGTGGGAAGCACGTCGCCAGAACCGCCGCGAGCAGGAGACCTCCGGCGGCGGCGGTAGCTCCAGCAGCCGCGGGAAGGACCGAGCGCGTGGACGCGGTCGCGGTGGCGCCGGTCCACCATCCCGTGACGGTCAGTCGAGCAGGAACGCGGGCGGCGCATACGCGGGCGCTGGCAGGCCGCCTCCTGGAACCCTATGCAACAGCTGCGGGAAGAAAGGGCATTGGGCCAGAGATTGCAAATGGAAAAAGAAAAAGGCCGCGGCCCATGTGGCCCAAGCTGAGGAGGAAGAAGATCGGGCCCTCATGTTCGTCTCTGTAGAAACAGAGGAAACTGCGCCGCGCGCAACTCTGCCCAACCACTCAGCGCCGCCGCCGTTGCTGTGCGCCGTCGAACCACCGGCGCGCGTCCAGCTCGTCGAGCCGAAGGTCCTCCTCCACCTCAGCGAGGAAGAGAAGGAGGCAGAAGGGCCCTGCCGTTGGGTCCTCGACACAGGCGCGACGAACCATATGACGGGTTCGCGTCATGTCTTCTCCGAGCTCGACAGCGGCGTGACGGGCACTGTCAAGTTTGGAGACGGGTCGGTGGTTAACATCGAGGGGAAGGGCACAGTGCTCTTCGCCCTCAGATCCGGCGAACACCGCCGACCCGGCGGCGTCTACTTCATTCCGCGGCTCACCACCAACATAGTGAGCCTCGGGCAGATGGACGAGAACGGCTTCAAGGTCGTCATCGAGGAGGGCATCCTCCGCATCTTCGACCCGTCCCGACTCCTGCTCGCCAAGGTGCACCGAACTCCAAGCCGCCTCTACTACCTCGACATGAAGGTTGTCGCCCCGGTGTGCCTCACTGCGCGTGTTGGTGACATTGCCTGGAGATGGCACGAGAGGTTCGGGCACTTGAACTTCCGTTCATTGCGCAAACTCAGTCGAGGCGAGATGGTGAAGGGGCTGCCGGAGATCGACCACATCGAGCAAGTTTGCGAGGACTGCGTTCTCGCCAAGCAAAAAAGGGCACCATTTCCGCAGGCTGCCAAGTTCCGGGCAAAGGATCAGCTCGAGCTTGTCCATGGAGATCTCTGCGGGCCCATCACTCCACCGACGCCAGCCGGGAACGTCTATTTCCTGCTTTTGGTCGATGACATGAGCAGGTATATGTGGCTCACCTTGATGCGTTCCAAGTCAGATGCACCGGCGGCCATCATGAGTTTTCAGGCGAAGGTCGAGCGAGAAACAGGCAAGAAGCTGAAAGTCCTTCGCACTGACAACGGAGGAGAGTTCACCTCAGTCCAATTCGGTGAGTACTGTGCCGGCGAGGGAATCCTTCGTCAACACTCTGCGCCGCATTCTCCTCAACAGAATGGCGTCGTAGAGAGGAGAAATCGGATGGTGGTGAACACGGCGCGCTCCATCCTGCGCGCTCGAAGCATGCCCGGCTTCTTCTGGGGAGAGGCAGTGCACACCGCAGTGTACCTGCTCAATCGGTCGCCAACAGCCGCACTCGATGGCCTCACGCCGTTCCAAGCGTGGTACGGGAAAAAACCACCCGTGCACTTCCTAAGAGTGTTCGGGTGCGTCGCCTTCATCAAACACCTGTGCCCGCACCCGACCAAGCTGGAGGACCGTGGGCGGAAGGTGGTCTTCATCGGCTATGAAGCAGGAGCGAAGGCGTATCGCTTCTACGACCCCGCCACGGAGCGAGTCCGGGTCGCGCGTGACGTCGTGTTCGACGAAAACGCGCGCTGGGACTGGGGGAGCGCCACGCCGAGCGACAGCTCGATGCCGTTCACCATCGAGGAGGAGTACGAGCTGCGTCATCAGGCACCGACACCATCTGCGCCCGGATCTCCGTCGCATGCCGCGAGCCCTACGCCTCTATTGTCGGGTGCGCCGTCGCGCTCTGCTTCTGGAGCGGGCTCGCCCGTACTGGGTTCGACGCGGAGGGAAGAACCTTCGCCGACAACTGCTGCCCCGAACGCCGCCAGGGTGACGCAGGTGGAGTTCGCGACACCACTAAGCGCTGACCCGAACTTCGACGCGGACGACGACGAGGACCTGGAGCATCGGTACAGGACTCTGGAGAACGTCCTGGGCACCATCACCGTGCCTGGGTGGGCTCACCGCGACGTCGAGGATGCTGAGCTGCACAACGTCAGTGTGGAGGAGCCCAAGTCCTTCAAAGATGCTGATGGCGATCCAAACTGGAACGCGGCGATGGAGGAGGAACTCAAGTCCATCCATGACAATGACACATGGTCGTTGGCTGATCTCCCTCGGGGTCAGCAAGCCATCGGCCTCAAATGGGTGTACAAGGTGAAGCGAAATGAGAGCGGCGTCGTCGTTAAATACAAGGCGCGTCTCGTGGCCAAGGGGTACGTGCAGCGCCCCGGCATTGATTTTGAAGAGGTGTTCGCCCCCGTCGCGCGGCTGGAATCAGTCCGGCTACTACTTGCCATCGCTGCGCACTTCGGCTGGGGAGTCCACCACATGGACGTCAAATCGGCATTCCTAAATGGGGAGCTTCAAGAGGAGGTATACGTCCAGCAACCTCCAGGTTTCGTCGACAGCAAGAACAAGCACAAAGTGCTGCGCCTCTGGAAGGCTCTGTATGGGCTCCGTCAAGCACCGCGGGCCTGGAACCAAAAGCTTGACGCCTCCCTGCTCGGCCTCGGCTTCAAGCGCTGTGTCGACGAGCACGGTATATATACTCGTGGCAGTGGGACAGGACGCCTGATCGTAGGCGTCTACGTTGATGACCTGATCATCACCGGAGGAGATGCAGTTGCTGTGAACAAGTTCAAGGGGCAGATGATGAACACCTTCCGCATGAGTGACCTTGGGTTACTCTCCTACTACCTCGGCCTGGAAGTGTCACAAGGACCAGCTGGCATCACACTCCGGCAGACTGCGTACGCCGCCAAGATTCTTGAGAAGGCGGGCATGGCTGGATGCAATCCCAGTGCCACGCCTATGGAGCTCAAACTGAAGTTGCTCAAAGAGGGAGACACACCAAGTGTTGATGCAACGGAGTACCGCAGCATCATCGGCAGCCTCAGGTACTTGTGCAATTCTAGGCCAGACCTGGCTTACGCTGTTGGCTATCTCAGCCGTTTTATGGAGGGACCGCGCCAGGAACATCTTGCTGCAGTGAAGCGTGTTCTGCGATATGTTGCTGGAACACAACAGTGGGGGCTGCATTACCACCCAGGCGAGAAGAACTCCGGCGTTCCCAAGTTGCTGGGATATTCAGACAGCGACCTAGCGAGCGATGTGAACGACCGGAAGAGTACAAGTGGGCTGATTTTTTTCCTGGCAGGAGGTCCGATTGCATGGCAGTCAGCAAAGCAAAGGGTGGTGGCTCTGTCTTCATGCGAGGCTGAGTACATCGCTGCTGCGGGAGCTGCGTGTGAGGCGGTGTGGCTGGCACGTCTGCTGGCTGAACTTGTCGGAGGAGCAGTCCTCGCACCCAAGCTCAAGGTGGACAACAAGTCCGCCATAGCTTTGATGAAGAACCCTGTGCACCATGACCGGAGCAAACACATAGATATCAAGTTTCATTTTATCCGGGAATGCTGCGACAGGAAGCTGATTGATGTCGAGTTCATCGGAACTGAATTTCAGTTGGGTGACCTTCTCACAAAGGCGCTCGGACGAAGCAGGTTTCAAGGACTCCGCGATGAGATCGGCATGAAGAAGTTAAAGTAGTTGCTCAAGGGCTTAGGAGGAGATTGTAGGAATAAACCCTGAGCACACGTTTAGTATATTTGGTAGTTTATATTGATTAGTGGTTAAGTATGGTAAACTGCATGTCTAGACTGTTGGGATGGCAACAGATAATCTTGGACGTGCTGTGATTGATTCAATCTGCTGTGATTGATTCAATCAGTCTGTAACCATATATGACTACATGTATCTTCTATATAATGAATAGAGAGACACCAGAAAAGCTGTCGCTTGCAGCACCAAACACTTGCTTGCGTATATTATTATCCACCCTCGTCAGTGTTCTAACAAATTGACCACAAAACTGCAGAAGAGATTACATTAGTACCACATGTTTTTTATCAGCCACTCGCAGTCTGGCCACTGATTCAAAATCATTTCCCAACTCCAAACTCAACATCCTGGAGACCAATCTCCAGATATTGTTGGCAATACAGCATTGAAAAAATATGTGAGGAATAGATTCATGCTCAGTACAGAACAGACAAGAAGGATCATGAACTTCTCTCCTCTTTACTAGGTAATCTCTAGTAAGTAACCTGTTGTTTGACACTAACCATAAGAAGATATGCACTCTTGGTGGAATCTGCAATTTCCAAATTGAGCTCACAAACAGTGGAAAAATAGCCCTTCAGTTAATCACTGAATACAAAGACTGCACAGCATAGACCCCGTTTGAAGTAAAATTCCACATAATCTGATCATCTTCATCATTAAGTGAAATATCCTCAATTAGGCTACTCAGCTCCAACTGTACAACCTGAATGGAACCAATTGATGCAAAGGGAGGGGGATCAGAATCTACAGCTACCGCTGTCCCTAGCATTTTGTTCTGGTACCAATTCCAAGTGCTTCTCAGTCTTCATCGGGAATTCATGCTGATAGATCAGCAACTGTTACCATTCATGTGCTCGAAAAGGTTCTTGCCTGTTACATGCTTGCCAAGACCCAAGAGTTTATTGGCTCATGGACATGGCAAGCACAGCCTCAGCCTACAGGATGTGCACTTTAGTTTCCATGTTTATGTTACAGAGGACACTCCGAAATACACAATGTTTATTCACTCTTCTCAAAATCTTGCAGTTATCAGAGCACCCGGAATGGACACGCTGAAGATACCTCTAGCAGCGGAACACACCACAATCGATGATGTCTCTGTGTGGGAGTGGTCTGGCTCTGCGTACGATGAAGGGGCTGAAGTGTCTGAGTGGTTCTCCACTTACTTTGGGAAGCCAAGTCGACTAGTGCGCTTCAAAGAAGGTTCAGGCATTTACATTTCCCTTGGAATAGGTTTTGCACAGCTAGATGATCTTCTCTATTGCTTATGGACAACGCTTGCTTTGCTGCATTTTTTTACAGCATCCGAAACTAGGCCAACTGATCCATATTACGCCCAAGGTTACAAGATCATGTTCACCGATCGCTTCCCATTTCTGATAGCCTCTCAGGTCACTTCATACTTCTATTCAGTTTTGAGACAAATGCCCTGTGTCAATGTTGCCATACACAAAACTAGCACCCTCGTAATGCACATTTAGTTGTACTGCAGGGTTCATTGGATGCACTAAATGAGATTCTTAAAGAACCTGTACCAATGAACCGCTTCAGACCAAAGTGAGCATCACGCTTGTGCGCTTGTAGTTATATCCTGAGTAGATTTTTTTCTTTTGGTTGGTTTATTCTATTGAGGTTGACAGTTAGCTGCTTGCTAGTTGTGTCCTTATCTTCTTATTAAGCTGATCCCTTTTGACAGTATTTTAGTGGATGGATGCAACCCATACTCAGAGGACCTGTGGAAAACCATAAAGATAAACAACCTAACATTCCTAGGTGTAAAGTTATGCAACCGTTGCAAGGTAAGATAACCCCCTTGCGTTGTTACTCTTCTAGCTTCGAAGGTGATTATGCAGTTTTATGTCTAAAAGGGAACATGGTAGCTGATGAAAATAAATCGGTGGTTTGACAAGCTGGCTGTATGTTCTGACGTTGAAGTACTTAATTGTGTGATAATATAATACTGATGCTTTATGTCTCATTATTATCTATTAAGTACTTATTCTGTAAGTCAATTTATCCTAGCTTTAGACTTTAGTATGGTTAATAGTAGTTGATTATTTGTGGACTTGAATTGATCATCTTAAAAATGAGAAATAATTCCTTGTATGGACAAACTAGATACGAATTATACAATGGTGTACGTGTTTACTTCAGCAAGCCAATACATATAAGATTATCGTTTGTTTAGTTACTGTGTTGATTAATTCAGGTGCCAAGCATTAATCAAGAGGATGGAATACCTGGCACTGAACCAAATGAAACTCTACAAACATTTCGGTCCGACCAAGTGCTTCGTCCAAGCCACAAAAATAAACGACAGGTATTTGCCTTATGCAGCCTATCTTCCTCATATTATCTGCTTCGTTTGTTAAGGAATTGTCTGTGGCCTACTGGCCTTGCAAGTTGCTAAGGTCATCAGGATCACTGGCAATGACACTGGAAGGCTTTAATCGATTTTTGTAGGTGTACTTTGGGGTGAATTTAGTCTGCAAGGAATCTCTATCACGAAAGGGCGAAGGAAAGATCATCAAGGTTGGGGATCCAGTTTATGTTGTGCAGGCATTCGATTCTTCTAATGAAGCCCTAGTCTGATTCAGGGTTAAAAATAGTAACTGTGTGTTCAAAAATCAAAATAAGTGAGTTTGTTATTCGCACTGGATAAACAAAAATCAGCGGGCTGTTAAAACTGTTAATGAGACAATAAAACACCTGCCGCTGGACAGTAATTATGAGTTAGATGTACCTTCATCAGGGGCTTATTTACTATGATATTACATAGTATACCTTGTACATCAGAATGATACAAAACAATAAAAAGTCCCAAAAAGGGAGGTGAGTTAGACGACTTTGTCTAGATAGGATGGAATGGATGGCTGATGGAGTCTCTTGTGACCTATACAAAATCAGTGACCCACTCCAAGTTCTTTCAGTTACATCAGAACATCATGTGTACCTCTAGTTTCGATTCGAGCCAGTTTGAGCTCGCAAACAAGCCGAGCCAAGCTGGTTCTTTGGCTCGGTTTCTTAACGAGTCGAGCCGAGTCAGCTCGTTCCCTTAACGAGCCAGTTCAAGCTCGGTCGAGCCGAGCTGGCTCGATATCCACCCCTAGTTTCGAGGATCTTTCAAAACCATTCAGGGACTATATTAAAACCATATCATTAACTTAGTGGTTATTAGTCAAGGCTTAAAAGCTCAAAGACTCGTATTATTACATATTTTTTTATTTTCATATAAGAAAAAGTGATTGCTAGAATTTAAAGATACCAGGTGTGCGATCGAGAGTGGATCTGGCTAAGGCATGTTTTAAACTTCTAAAACTAGTAGTTAGCAGCTAAAATTAGTTGAGGGGTTTTAATCACACTAATTATTAGATATATCTTTTAAATAGTTATTAGTTGCTAGCCGCTTCAACCTAATTAAAACTAATTAATTTATAATTTGTTTTATTTTTTTCCTAAGTTTACTAGCTCATCTTATTAAAAGAAATAATTGTTATTATTTTTTACTAGGTTATCGTTTAACATATAATATAATATACTTTAAATGTGGCTTTGATTTTTTTTCTCATAAAAATTTGAATAAGACAAGCATGATAAAAAAAAGTTAAATAAATTATAAACCAGAACGCATGAAGTATTAAGCTAACTAATAATTAGCTCAGCTAACTAATAATTAGCTCTATAGGTTTGTTTGAAAGAGGACTTCATACAATCATACATCGTCTTTGTAGAAAAATGCTACACGTTTTTATCGTGTAGCCGAGCAAAACAAATACTAAATGGCGCCACCGCCGTATCATCCTGCTGGCGCGGCACAAGACGCCAGACGCCAGACGCCACCGAGCCAAGAATTTGCATCCTCATCCTGCGGCTGTCAGTGTCAAGCAGCCAGGCACAGGGGTAAGGTTTCGGCAATTCGGCTCTCACGCCTCCGGCGCGGCACCGGCACTACGAGTGCTTCGCTACCAGCCAGCCAGCACACTCTACGAGTCGCCATCTTCCACTCCACCGAGGCAGCTCCAAGCCATGGCCATGGAGAAGGCCGCCTCCTTCCTCTCCTCCCTCTTAGGCGGCGGCGGCGGGGAGCCGGCGGCGACTGTGAAATCTATCTTCATATACCCTATCAAGTCCTGCAGGGGTCTCGCCGTGTCACAGGCGCCCATCACCTCCACTGGTGCCGTACCGTGCCTTCCCTCCGCTAGCTGCTCTGCTCCATCCTAATCTTCCGTCCATGGCTTGCGTTCTCTTCCTCCTCTAGGACGATGCCCGTGTCTAATTTGGTGTTCCGTCTGCAGGGTTCCGGTGGGATCGGCAGTGGGTGGTGGTGAACGCCAAAGGGCGAGCATACACCCAGAGGGTGGAGCCCAAGCTTGCTCTGGTCCAGGTGGAGTTGCCGCCGGAGGCCTTCGCCGAGAACTGGCAGCCCACGCCCGACGACCACCTGGGTATTTCTGGATTCATTCATCTGATTATTCTCTCCGCAACATTTTGCTTGCTGTTTAGAGGTTTTTTTTAGAAAGGAGGTCAAACCTGCTTTTGTATTTCAAAAAGCACACCTTGAAGTCCTTAAAAAAACATTTAGGCCCTGTTCGTTTATCTGGGAATGCACCAGGAATTATTTTAGCCGATCAAAACTCATATAAATT
Organism: Zea luxurians; assembly: GCA_029449295.1. Taxonomy (NCBI): domain Eukaryota; kingdom Viridiplantae; phylum Streptophyta; class Magnoliopsida; order Poales; family Poaceae; genus Zea; species Zea luxurians. The sequence continues at coordinate 154,471,553 of JAOPSE010000004.1, forward strand.
AGAGAGCTAATCAAAACTCATATAAATTAGAGGACCAATCCGGCTAGGAATTATTCCAGAGCTCCATTAACGGCCCTTTAAGCGCTCCTGCCGAAACCCAGAGTTTTAAAAATCCAAATTTTATCTCACAGCACTCTCAGAAACCGACATACTACAGAGGCTTAAACTGACAGCATTGAAATCCTAACACTCCAAGCAAACCGACACTAGCGAGGACATCTCCCGCAAAATCAGTGGTGGCCGGTTGGCCATCTCCTCCATCTTCCTCGCGAACTCCTCTATCTCCAGACCTGTTTCGTGCTTGAGCATTACAGCCCATCTTCATAGCATCCTCGAAAGCACCGTTCTTCTTAGTTTCCAAATTGACTACAAAACTGCAGAAGAGATTCTGTTAGTAACCACATGCTTTTTATTATCCACCCATAGTCTGGCCACTGATTCAAAATCATTTCCGAACTCCAAACTCAACATCCCGGAGATCTCCAGATATTGTTGGCAATACAGCATTGAAAAAAAACGTGAGGAATAGATTCATGCTCAGTACAGAACAGACAAGAAGGATCACGAACCTCTCTCCTCTTTGCCAGGTAATCTCTAGTGAGTAACCTGTTGTTTGACACTAACCATAAGAAGAGATGCACTCATGGTGGAATCTGCAATTTCCAGATTGAGCTCAGAAACACTGGAAAAATAGCACTACAGTCAATCACTGCATACAAAGACTGCACAGCATAAACCCAATTTGAAGTAAAATTCCACATAATCTGATCATCTTCATCATTCAGTGAAAGCAGGGGGGGGGGGGGGGGGTGGGGGAGGGTCCGATTCTACAGCCACTGTCCCTAGCCTTTTGTTCTTGTACCAATTCGAAATGCTTCTCAAGTTCTCGGTCTTCATCGGGAATTCATGCTGATCGATCAGCAAGTGTTAGTGTCAAGGTCCAAGAGGGCCCGCCCGCTACAGTTTCACTAAACCCTAAACCCACCACAAGCTGGTACCGGAGCCCTAGCTGATCCTAGGATGCCGGGCGACCCTCCCCAGTTTTCTGTTCCCCCGACGACCTCCGGAGCAGCAGCCGCCACCAGCACGTCGCCCATTGTGCCGTGTCGCAGGACTCCATGGCGTTCCAGCGGCAGGTGCAAGATTCCCAGACGTTGATCATCAACCACCTGTCGGCGTTGACCGCCCGGCTGGGGGCGATCGAGGTCCAGTCACACGCCTAGCAGCCATTGCGAGCCGACTGTTGCCCTCTGCGCCGCCCCTGCTACCGTATGACCTGCCATGGTTTGAGGGCATTCCGGCCCTTTCGGCGTCGGTTCCAGTCATCCCGGAGGTCTTTTCTGTGCCGCATATCCTGCCTGCAAGTTCGATGCCCGGCCCTTTTCCGCAGTCGGTCAACTGTCTGCCACCGCAAGCGTCCAGCAGGCTCCTGACCGCCGAGGAGAGCAGCAGTCCGGGGCCGCTTCCCACCACTCCTTCATCGATCTCATCTTTCACCGCCCCCATGCATGTGCCGCCACAGCAGTGCTACGTGGGCGTGGATGGCATCCGGACATCGACGACGCAGCTAGAGGCCGCAACACGTTGCCTCCTACCGCGCCGGCAAGGATAGCGCCCCCATCTTCAAGCGGCAGCGCACGGTCGTCCTAGCAACCTTGCAATAATTTGCGAAGAGGAAGGCGATTGCGTGGGTGAGTGCCTGCAAGGTGTATGCGGCAGTGCGGCTACAGGCTGCGGCACGGGGGCGCAACCTCGCCCTATCAGGCGGCCATCAGCATCCGCACCGGCTTGTTGTCTCCAAGTGCGAGTATGGTGCGTGTCCCGCGGGTGATACACTTCAACTCTACGGCAGCAGCGGCTGGGAAGGCGCTCCCCTCCTTGTCATCGGTGAGGGAGCACTGCTTAGCACCACCACATTCCGCTACCGGCCGCCATGAGGACGCCTCCGCTGGTCATTGTTGTGACCTATTCCAGGTGGTCATCCATGTGTTCCCCTTTCGTCCAGATGGCGTCTATGGGATCCAAGTGGTTGCACACGTGCAGGTCCAATGCGCATATGGTGTGCGCCTTATCTTAAGGGGTCAAAAATAAAGAGTCACAATCTAATTCAGATTCGGAATAATAAAATGAGTCAAGATGTAAAAGGTTTGTTTTTAGGTGTTAGGTTTGTGTCTAGCGGAGTCATCGTTAGGTTGCAGCTCGAGGACGACCTGCTTATCCAGGAGGGGTGTAGGGTTAGGGTCCAAGAGGGACGCTACAGGGTTAGTTAGATAAAGATAAGGCTGGTTTGGGATAAGATTAAAATTAGAGATAAGATTAAATCTAGTGCTTAGAGGTCAAATAACCCTCTCTATATAAGGGAGATTGTATCAATTTAAAGTAAGCAAGAGATTAGAAGGAAATCCCTTCTCTCTTGCCGACCGTAGGCAAAACCTTGCGGCTGGCCTCTCCAGCGCCCCTAAAGCTAGTCGTCACCTCTAACACGTGCAGCCCCCACCCTGTGAACAGTACCGCGGGTACTGTGGCACTACAGCCCACCACAACAGTTAGCATTCATGTGCTCGAAATGGTTCTTGCGCTGTTACATGCTTGCCAAGACCCCAAGAGTTTATCGGCTCATGGACATGGCAAGCACAGCCTCAGCTCTCAGCCCCTCAGGATGTGTACTTTGTCTTTCATGTTTATGTTTCAGAGGACACTCTGAAAGACACAATGTTTATTCACTCTTCTCAAAATCGTGCAGTTATCAGAGCACCCGGAATGGACACACTGAAGATACCTCTAGCAACGGAACACGCCACAATCGATGATGTCTCTGTCTGGGAGTGGTCTGGCTCTGCGTATGATGAAGGGGCTGAAGCGTCTGAATGGTTCTCCACTTACTTTGGGAAGCCAAGTCGACTAGTGCGCTTCAAAGAAGGTTCAGATATTTACATTTCCCTTGGAATAGGTTTTGCACAGTTAGATGATCCCCTCTGTTGCTTATGGACAATGCTAGCTTTGCTGCATTTTTTTTACAGCATCGGAAACTAGGCCAACCGATCCAGATTACGCCCAAGGTTATAAGATCATGTTCACCGATTGCTTCCCATTTCTGATAGCTTCTCAGGTATTTATACTTCTATTCAGTTTTGAGACAAATGCCCTGCATGAATGTTGCCAGACACAAAACTAGCACCATCGTAATGCACATTTAGTTGTACTGCAGGGTTCACTGGATGCACTAAATGAGATTCTTAAAGAACCTGTACCAATGAACCGCTTCAGACCAAAGTGAGCATCACGCTTGTGTGCCTGTTCCCTGTTGTTATATCCTGAGTAGATTTTTCTTTTAGTTTACTCTGTTGAGGATGGTAGTTAGCTGCTTACTACTTGTGTCCTTACCTTCTTATTAAGCTGGTTCTTTTTGACAGTATTTTAGTGGATGGATGCCACCCATACTCAGAGGACCTGTGGAAAACCATAAAGATAAACAACCTAACATTCCTAGGTGTGAAGTTATGCAACCGCTGCAAGGTAAGATACCCCCTCGGATTGTTACTCTTCTAGCTTCGAAGGTGATTATGCAGTTTTATGTCTGAAACGGAACATGATAGCTGATGAAAATAACTCAGTGGTTCAACAAGCTGGCTGTATGTTCTGATGTTGAAGACTTATTTGCGTGATAATCTAATACTGTACCGATGCCTTTTATGTCTCATCATTATCTATCAGTACTTATTGTAAGTCAGTTTATCCTAGCTGCAGACTTTAGTATGGTTATTAGTTGATTATTTGCGGACTTGAAGTGACCATTGTAAAATTGAGAAATAATTTGTTATAATGGTGTTTTTATCTCGAACATAGAAATGGACAAACTGGATACAAATCATACAATGGTGAATGGTGTACATGTTTACTTCAACAAGCCAATGCATATAAAATTATCTTTTGTTTAGTTACTGTGTTGATTGATTCAGGTGCCAACCATTAATCAAGAGGATGGAGTACCTGGTACTGAACCAACTGAAACTCTACAGACTTTTCGGTCCGACCAAGTGCTTCGTCCAAGCCACAAAAATAAACGACAGGTAATTTGCCTTATGCAGCCTGTCTTCCTCAATTATCTGCTTAGTTTTTTAAGGAATTGTCTGTGGCCTTGCAAGTTGCTAAGGTCATCAGGATCACTGACAATGACGATGGAACACTTTAATCAATTTTTCTAGGTGTACTTTGGGCAGAATTTAGTCTGCAAGGAATCTCTATCAGGAAAGGGCGAAGGAAAGGTCATCAAGGTTGGCGATCCAATTTATGTTGTGCAGGCATTCACTTCTTCTAATGAAGCCCCAGCCTGATTCAGGGTTAAAAGTAGTGACAGGGTGTTCAAAATAAGTGAGTTTGTCTTGCACACTGGATAAACAAAAAACAGTGGGCTGTTGAAACTGTTAATGAGACAATAAAACACTTGCCGCTGGACAGTAATTATGAATTAGCTGTACCTTCATCAGGGGCTTATTTACTTCTATGATATTACATAACTTGTACATCAAAATAATACAAAACAATAAGAAGTGCCAAAAAAAAGGAGGTGAGTTAGAAGAGACTGTCTAAATAGGATGGAATGGATGGCTGATGGAGTCTTTTGTACCCTATACAAAATCAGTGACCCGCTGCAAGTTCCTTCAGTAACATCAGAACAGCATGTTTGTCTCTAGTTCCAAGGATCTTCCAAAGCTCTTAAGGCCACGATTGATACTAAAGAAATTGTCACATGAACAGTGCAGTGGCTGCTTTGTCGATGAGACTGGCGTAATCACATCAAAATGTAGTGGCAGCCATCATAGCCTGAAAAGAAGGCATGCATGGTTTAGATAACATGCATTGAGCTGAATAATTTGGTATTGAATATAGACGCACATGTGCATTGCAAGTTATCTCTACTGAACAACGTTGGAGAAGGACATGACTTACTGGGGTCCTTGGTGATGAGCATGGCGGTGCCGCCGAAGTCACAGGTGGCACCGTTGGCCTTGGTGCGCTGCCAGTAGCTATTGAAGGCGTAAGAGGCATGCGCCAGCATGGTGTCCGGCTGGAAGCACGGGTGTGACGGTAGGATTGAGTCGCAGTCCGCCCCCGAGCCGCAGGCGTAGTCCATGGCCTGCTGCACGATGGCCCCCGGCACCGACGGCTTGGCCACGCACCACTCCGAACCCATCGTCCCCACTGGCGATGGCGTCGCGAACGGGGGCGGGAACACCACCGGCGGCAGGAAGCCGCCTCCCGGGGAGGGGACGACCGGGGCCCCCGGCGGCTCCGGCGCGAACTCTGGCGGGCCAGGCACGACCACCGGCGGGCTCGGGACAAACCCAGGTGGTTCCGGCGCGTACTCCGGCGGGCTCGGGATGATCCCGGGTGGATACGGCGCGTAGACTGGCGGGCTAGGCACGTACGTCGGCGGCTCTGGTGCATACTCTGGCGGACTCGGCACGTATGCTGGTGGCTCTGGCGCGTACTCCGGTGGGCTTGGCACAATGGTCGGCGGCGTTGGTTCATAGCTCGGTGGGCTCGGCGAGACCTCCGGTGGGTTCGGTGTGATTTCCGGCGGACTTGGCACAATGCTGGGTGGTGTTGGTTCATAACTTGGTGGGCTCGGCGAGATCTCGGGTGGGCTCGGTGTGATTTCCGGCGGGCTTGGCACAATGCTCGGCGGCGTTGGTTCGTAGCTCGGTGGGCTCGGCAAGATTTCCGGTGGGCTCGGTGTGATTTCCGGCGGGCTTGGCACAATGCTCGGCGGTGTTGGTTTGTAGCTCGGTGGGCTCGGCGAGATCTCCGGTGGGCTCGGTGATATCTCTGGTGGGCTCGGTGAGATTTCGGGCGGGTTGGGACTTGGATACGGCGCGACTTCCGGTGGGCTTGGTGTGGCTCCAGGTGGACTTGGGTAAATGATGGGCGGGAGCGGCGTAACAGTGGGCGGTGATATCTCGGGTGGGCTCGGTGAGATTTCGGGTGGACTAGGACTTGGATACGGCGCGACCTCTGGTGGGCTAGGAGTGACTTCTGGTGGGCTTGGATAAACGATGGGTGGGAGCGGTGCAACCGTGGGCGGCGGGCTTGGGCTGATATCTGGTGGGTTTGGACTGATGTACGGCGGCGGGTAGTAGTATTCCACCTCCGGCGGCGGTGGGGACGAGTAGACGAAGGCCGGCGTCTGGACAGTGTTCGTCGCCGTTGGTGGCGGTGGCGTGTCTGGAGTGAGGATGCAGTTGGGAGAACCGGGAGGATGAGAAGGAGGGTTTGGTGGTGCGAACAACTCGGCGTACGGAGGCATGGCCGGTGTGCTGGAGTAAGAGTAGTGTCCCAGCAGCATCTTCTCAGGCCTCAGCACTCTTGCACCTGCCCAATCAAATTTATTGTTAGCCACTTATGGCGTGTTTGGTTTGGAGAACGGGGTGATCCTTCATCTAGTCATCCCTCACATTTTTTGTTTGATCTATAGAATAGAATAAGTTGATTCCACCTAGTTCATGGTCACTCCTCTAGTAATCCATATTCCAACTAAACCAAAGAGACTGTATGTGGGACAAATTGGACATGCGATAGATGTGGAAACAGACCGTTCTTTTTTCAGAGAGTCAGACACATTATCATTGTGGGTCCAAACTCCGAATACCCACCAGTACAGGGCTCATGTGCACGACGACATCTGATATGGCATGGTTGTCGTGTACATGGAGCTATGTACTTGTTTTGGAAGTTCCTATCCACAGCGATATGGTATGTCTAGCTTTCCGAAAATCGAATTGTCTGTTTTCACAGTTGTTTTGAGCTAGTTTGGTAACCCCATTTTTTCAAAAACTTTCATTTTTCTAAAGAAAATTAATTTATTTTACTTTAAAAAATAGAAATCCTTTAGAAAAATAAAGTTCCCAAACTGGTCCTCCGTGCCCAATACGTCTCACATACTACGGCTCCACCGGCTTCTCATCTGGTAACCAAACCAAAGAGCGAAATGAACTAGTTACAAGAGAAGAAAACGTATGGAACGAGCAAGCAATGGCTAGTGGAATGGACGAGGGTGTCATTTGACGGTCATGTTACAGTAGGCAGTGGGACAAGATACTTAGCCTCGGTTGCTTGAGTCCAAAATGTCACGGGCAGAACGCCAAAAACAAAATTGCAATGTGCAGAGCAGGTATGGAAGGAGGAGGAGGAGGAGGTGGGGCCGTACATACCACCGCATTGCGCGAGGAAGGCCAAGGCGAGGAAGAAGACGAAGAGCAACCGCGACGACGGTGTCAACGGGTATCCGGTGCTCCCCTCCATGGCGGCGTACATGGGGCTCTCGACGGAGGGACGCATGGCGGCCGTGCGGGCTGTAGCTCGGGAGTTGTTATAGTGGCCAATGGCCATGCCAATGCCCCGGTTAAACAGCGGCGACAAAAGCGTGTAAATTAAAGCAGAGACAGAGAGCTGAGTAGTTGAAGCGAGCAGTGAGCGGAGACCGCGGCACGTGTGAGTGAGCTTTGGCTCATTCAGCGATGGCTGGGTAAACTAAAGCGTCGTGCGGAAGGACGGAGTGAGGCGGCATGTAAATGATTGGGATCCGCTGGTGATGCTGAGGTTTTTGGATTCGGCTGCACCTGCCTGCCCCCGGTCGCCCTTTTCTCCTTTGGCAATCTTGGCACAGATGCTTGCTTCCTGCTCGTGCCCAGAGAACGGCAGATTTGGGCGGGGGATGGGGGCTTTGCATTTGCTTGGGCCTCACTCAAGATAGGCCCCACTCAGAACTGGGCACAACACGCTGCTGCTTGTACAAGTTGTGTTGTCAGTCTCTAGGGTGTAACTATCAACGTTCTTGAAAAGATACCTCGAGCCATTAACCAATCAATCGATCGATCAAATAAATAGTCACCATATGCCAATGGAAAACAAATTTGCTCTGCTACGTTTTATGGTTGAAGGACAAATAACCAGAGCAGTGAAGGGACATTCCAAGATTGCATCATACTTGTCAATCATGCTTGTCGGTGCTCTTGTCGTATGGATACCCTAGACACTACAACCAAATTAGGACTACGCGAAGAGGGTAGACTATGGACCCCACCTTTAAGATGGGTCGGATCAATAGGATTTCTCTGAACATACAAGGAGAATACATGGTCGGGGCCCCGCCACACGCCATCGTAAGTGCCCCCTGCCATGTAAACTTTCATTAGGCTCCCTTCTACAACAACCCTCGCCAACCCGTTAGTAGGGCCCGGTTGCGCCACGTGGCCCGACCAGTCCCCTGCCTTTCACGAGGTTGAAGGTTCGATGCTACCACGTGCTCTAGGGTCCCATTAGGGCCCCTGGACCTCGGGGGGCCTTTTTTGCCCAATGGCTCCATGTGTTCCCGAGGTACCACCGGCGGTCTCATACCTCCCTAGACGATATCTGAAGTCTGAACCCCTAAGGTAGACTCCTTCAGGCACCCATTTCACCAACTATCGTGCAGAGCTTGGGCGCCCTGCACACTCGGGCTCCAGGAGCCCCCACCCTGCACGGGTCCCACAACGACCCTGTTCAAAGAGGGGCTCTGGGCATGCCATGTGTCTAGCCACGCCATAGTCAGTCAAAGAGTTGGAGTCAGGAGATGTCGCGCCTATTCGACGCAACAGGTGCAACTATACTAGCATCGTACTTACTTCCTAGCTGTTAGGCACTAATAATCTAGGGCGTGGCGGCAACGTGGCATTATGGCGTCATGCGCGGCATGTTTTCCCGCCCTGGGCACGGTAGCGACATGGATGAAATGTGTCATGAATCGTCAGTCACCTGCGTCGTGCGGCACATGTCTTCGATCTTGATCATCCGTGACTTGCTGCCGTGCGGTCCCAGGTCTCCTTTAGCGACATGGGGGACATGCTCCTCCACCTTCCACGTCCCAAGATTTCAACAATATGCACACATCTAGCATGCACCCGAGATATCCGGTAAGAGCAAAGCGCAGTCTAACCCCACCTGTCAACTATAACCCCTCTCTCTCTTGGCAAGGGATGATTTTGTGACCCGAAAAATGGAGGAAATCCATAGGAAAGAATTCCCTTACCATTCAAAATTGAATAACAATGGGATTCCTTCTCCATGTACCCTTCATTTTCATGGTCACCAAACCAACCCTAAAAGAAAAAGGGAGACATCCATTATGCAGGGACACACACTGCCACTTTCCTGCCATAGCAACCTGAACCTCACCCATCTCTTTCGTTATCGAGCATGTTCTACTGTTTTTCAGTATTTTTATCTCTACATATTATAGCTGCAACAGTCAAAACAGTTGGCTTTAATCTGAAAGCCCACCATGGTCAAAACATACGGCTTTAATCTGAAAGCCCATGGGTGTTTGCTGTGGTCATCTCCCGGTAACCAGGCTAAACCCGTGTCGTGGTAGGCAGAGTGCACTAATACGCCCTGCAGAATCTTTGGGCATTATCCCTGTACCCCGGACTGTCAACGAACGACAATTGAGGGACAAAATATTAAAATCAGTAACATTAAGTTGCTTTCCAGCCAATGCACAGCATTAGGCTTCAATTGGCGATAGCACATGACCAGGTTACAATCGGGCAGAAATTGAGGTGTTCATCAATATATTCCCAATGAGGCGACAGTTGGACCAAAATAACTCCTAAGTGCTGCTAATTCATTTTGTTGTCGATGCTGGAAACATAGAAGAACAAAGGCTCGACACTCAAACAAGTCAGAAACAACACATTCCTCTTAACTGCAGCAACTCCATTCGCTAACTAAATGAAGAGGGCCGACTGCTGCACAGCGAGATACAAGCGCAGGCAACGTCATTCGGTGAAATGCAAGGGGGATAATCTACCGAGCAAAGCCCAGCTTCTTCATAGGGCCATGCGTCCTGCCAGCCGACTTTCTGATATTCTTCGATCAATTGCTGCGTCAACAGAGTTCATCTGCTCATACAAATTGTGAAATAACAAACTTGGTGTTAGATATGGTTGGTGCCTCCAAAACAATGAGTCGAGCAGCATTTCAGGCTCACTGGCCAAATGAAAGCTGACCTGGAGCAAGACTCTTGTCACATTCTCGACCAAACTTAAGCTACAATAAATGCTACCGTATTGGCAGAACCTCAGCCACCTAGTTTTGCTACAAACCCATATTTGCATGCAGTGAATTGGCAATGAATAAAATTAATGCTTCAATTGAAATTAAATACATACATATTTGCCAGCTGTCCAGGGCTTGGTCGATAACCCTCAAGCCATTAGCATAGGCACCACGAAATTTGTCAGATTATAGAAAACTTACTAGTAGGAAGAATGGTGTAAATACCTACTTGGAACTCCTGATGTGTGCAAAATCAGCAGGATATAGGTGACCAATCAACACAACAGAGACATTTGAAAATGTAAAAAAGTGGCATAAAATATGAATCATCTCAGACTCACATATTGTATGACCAGATGAGACTTTCATATTCCACTAAAACGTTCAAGAATTGCATGCCCTTGAATCCTTGACAAGTTCACAATTCAGTATATTGTGAATATGCCAATATTTTATATGAAAATGAAAAGGTCAATTGTAAAAATGCAAAAGAATTGGTTGTAAATGGATACTGTGTTAATTTACATCTAATGAACAGGCTCAAAAGAAATCATTATATTATCAAATGCATCAGTTAAGTTCATAGTAGATACCAAGAAAAAGAAGGGGGTAAGTTTATGTATCACAAATAAGTAGAATAGCAAAACCTTCCAAGAATTCACTCCTTATGCGCAAGTACATAATGTAGAATACATGGTTCACAACATCAGTAAATGCAACTGAGGTGAGCCACCACCACCACTTTAACACAAAATCTTTTGTCCCAAGCAAGTTGGGCTTAAAACAAACAATGAAGGTCACCGCTCAAAGCCCGTCTTCAGGATAACAGAAATGCCTTTGAATACTGCAACAGCCTAACATTAAAAATCACCCTACTACCCCTACAATGAACTTCCTATATGAGTGCAACACCAAAGAAGATACAACTAGCATGCATACACTTTAGGCAAGAATTGGGTAGAACTCGGAAGCGTCAAGATAACATATCGCTATTGCTCATTGCTGAACTGCAGATTGAGCGATAAACCTTTTGTTTGAGAAACTACAATAATAGTATCATAAGAAACGCAACTTACCTGGCTAGTTTCATCATGCACCTGATACTTTGGCAACGACAACCTTCTTTCCTCCTACAAAAGACAGCAAAAAAATTGAGATTATTAACATTTCAATCATATATCGCTATGCACAAGTAAACTAAAAGACATATAGATGATGGTTAGAAGCATACCATTGACATTGCTTCATCATCCCACACCAGATATACCTCATTCGTAGCTGGTTGGGCACCAGACGCCTTATTATTGGATACTGCAGGTGAAGATCCAACTGCTGGATCTCTAGTGCCTGAGAAGATGAATGACAACATAAAGAACATTTGCTGTTGAACTTGTTTTTCTTTCAGGAACGGAAAAAAAACAAAGGCATTTTAAGATGTGATAAGAAATTAATTAATTAATTATGTTCATTTTTTATTTCTTTTGCACGAATTCAATAACCCATGTGCACAAGTCATCATGTTTGCAAACAACAAACGAAAATATACCAAATTAAGAAAAAAAAACTCGGCCGGGGAGGGAAAGACCGCCCTCCCGGTATCATATTAAGAGACCGAAACATAGTCACGGCTGAGAAAATCCCCGAACCCTGGCCCCCATCACTAGCGGGTCGTCACCGCCCACTCTGCAACGGCCCAGCCGGAGCATGGCGCACAGGACGTAACCCGAGAGCAGGCGGGGCATAGCGAGGGTTTTTTTAACCAAGCCAGAATTTTGCCCCCGGGGGGAACGAACCCTGAACCTGGAGGTGCTACTCGGAAGCCTTAACCATTACGCTAGAGGCCCTTTCGCGAAAATATACCAAATTGCAGTGCATTGACATAGGAAGAGCTTTAAGATCAACATACCTTGGTTATTGGTTCCATATCCAATTCCTGCAACACCGACTGCTGCTGGAGAGCTTGCTGGAATGGTTCCAGGTGCAACAGATGCTAAAAATGGGGAATTTACAGCTCCATTGACAGCTGAAGTGTTAACAGGAAACAAAGGCTGGGAAACATGAGGGGCAACAGGTGAAGGTACTCCTGGAGGGGCCATAGGAAACGATGTTTGAAGTACATTAGCAGCTGCTGATGTCATAGGAGTAGGCACATTCTGAATTGGGAATAGTGGCTGTTGTGGTGGGAGCCCAGCAACTATGGGAGGAACTGAAACAGCTGATTGTTGTGGATATGCTGCTTGTTGCGGATACCAAGCTTGCGCTGGTGCAGCAGGCCAAATTGGAGGCCGGGCCATCAAAGGATTGAGTGCAGGATTATAGCTGCCAGCAAATGTTACAGATTTAGAACACTTCCAAAGTGATTGCTCACAATGATTACATAAACACAAACATTAAATTGGTGCAAGTAGGAAGGAGGAAATAGAGAACATACATTGGAGGTGCCACACCATAAGCTGGTCGCGGAGGAAATGCCATGCCTAGCGAATTAGGCATAATAACAGGCCTTACCTGAGGCACTTCTACTTTGGGTACCTTTGTTGAAGGGTCTTCCTCTGCACATGAAACAAATGTCAGGTAAAGTGGGAAATTATAACGCTCTTTTTGGAATGGTACAAAATAGCAAGTTTCAGTTCTTAAATTCAATTTATTTCACGCGCATGCATAATTTCATTATATTTTCGCTGTCAGTGCCTTATATGCAGCTAGAGTACTCCAGAAACCTACAGTTTGTAGTGCTTTCCTAGCGATAAGGAGAAAAAAACAACTGCTACTAAGAAAAAATAAAAAAATAAGCGGTGCCCTTCTAGATTCATCACAGTTTTCAGGACTCTCTGGTCATCCAAAACCGCAAGGGAACATTTTACAGCAGAGAAATCTGCATACCTTCTCCATAATGAGCAGCCAATACATGCGCAGGAATTCCCTGCATTCCAAATATCTCTATCTCCGTTGACTCCCTATCAGGCTTTGCATTAGGAACCCTGTAGCAGAAAATAAGTAACAGGTTAAAATTGTAGCAGTGCAAAGGTTGTACTTGAAAATTTTTCTTAACTGCAGTATTCTCAGAGTAGCAATTGATGGATATATATATACCATAGTACCAACACACTAGCATCTTTGTAAATACCAACACGCTGGAATCAACATGACATTAATCGATAAAATGAAAAGCATAAGAGTAATAACACCCTATACTCACAAGTCACAACAATCCGATCATGAAAACCATGGGCGTGATGGAATCCTAACACAAGCATATCGTCCAGATTACAGAATCACGCTCTGCCTTTCTCGGTAAAAAGCCTCTCAGGCCATAATAAAAGGGATAGCCGACAAGCATTAATATCGTAATTCTAGAAATTTCAGGAAGCACAGAAGTTAAAACAAGCTTTTTCCTTCAAAATTCAACTGTCAGTAAGGCGCACGTGCAATCCATCGACTAAACTACACACCGCCAACAACAAGGGGGTGTCAATAGCTCAAACGAAGCTGCACAGCACCATTATGGGGGCGGCGGGCATTAGCAGAGCTATCTCCCCTATCTAATCAGTCGCGCCAGATCGAGGCAGGCGCAGATCGAAGCGGGGAAGAGCAGGAGAGGGGGCGGGGAGGCTGTTCTCACTTGGTCACGGACTCCTTGTGGACCTGGAGGACGTGTATGGCCATGCCAGAGGCGGTGGAGAGCTTCTTGTGGCATACGTGGCACTTGAAGTGCTTGGCCTTCTGGTGCTGGACGAGGATCTTCTCGTCGTCGAACTCGCGGTCGCAGTAGTAGCAGAAGACCTTGTCGACGCGCTTCTTCTTCTTCCCCATCGGACGCCCTTTGATGTGCGAGTCTCTCTCTCTCTCTCTCTCTTTCCCTTGGGCGGCGGTGGCGGCGGGGTCTAAGGTAGGTTAGGGTTTCGCCGAGAGGTCGCGGCAGCGGTCAGGGAGGGGAGGAAGAAGCCGAGGGCGAGACGTCTGGGTCTCTTCTCTCGTCTCGTGCGGGCTTTTTTTGGTTGGTGCGGGGGACGGAGGGGCTTCGGACGGTCGGTGCGAAATTGGGGAGGGGGTGTATGCAAATATCATGCTGAGGATGGAGTGTTACGCAAGCTGACGTGTGGGGCAGCACGTGCACTTTTCGTACGGAGTACAGTATCATTTTTCACGCGCTCGGTTCTCCTGGTTTTGTTATGGTCCATCTCCTCACATGAAATCCTATGATGGTGATCATATATAAAAAAGCTAAATGCCTTTCTAGCCTAGTTTTTTTTATTGTTGTTCTTGTTAACGACTTGTTGGTATTGTTATATAAATACAAATCTAACACGGCCATTATATCATATGTTATACACAACACATCTAGGGCAAGTATTTAAGACGACTTTTTCAACCGATTGTGAAAGCCCTAGTTTATTTGGAACTTCACTTGTTTGGCGCTCTCTCCTCTCCCCCTTTCTCTCCCTCTCCCTTTCTCGACTTTGAACCGCCTCTTGTTCTCCCACTTTGATGAGGATAGTAAAGAGAGGGTCATGGCGTCGCTCGTAAACCCCTTTGCGGTATGTGTGCTCCCCTTCGGGGTGAACGTGTCGCTGTCGAAAGGCTTCTCGGTGGAGCCCTAAGGGCTCGCACGAAGGTCGCGCTCCGGACCGATGGGTGCATCACCTTGTTCGACGATTGCTCTCTTCTTTCCTTTCTTTGTGTTGTGCTTGGGGTTACAGATTTAGGGTTAGGGGTTTGGGACCAACACGATCTTCTCCTTCTACTTGTCTAATGGGTAGATGCGAGACTTCAAGGGGTTGCTCGGATCAACCCTAACTGAAGGTTCTTTGCATCTATGATTTCGAATTTGGGCAAAAAAAAACTTTGCTCGAATACCGTGGTTAGAGGAGATCATCATTAGGGTGTTTCTTCTCGCCTAGCAACGGTGAGGAATAGCGACGACCTCATATGGGACAGTAAGGTAGTGTTTGAATGGAGGGACGAGAAAATGTGAAGAGGGATGGGATGGATCATTCTAACTTGACCCGCGTTTGGTTCGGAGGTTCAGAGTCAGGGTCAAGGAATATCCTTCAAAAATGGTGGATGAGGCCATCCCTCAAAAAATAAGGGACGGGTCAGTACAGGGTTGATCCCGTCCCATCCCTCGTTGACACCGAACCAAACACTACCTAAGGTGCGTCTAGAGATGGCAATGGGTACCCGCTACCCGAAACCCGGTGGGTTTTTGCTCTATTAGGGTATGGGTTTGAGTCAATTTCTCTACCAATGAGTTTATTAATGGGTTCAAATGGAAACCCAATGGGTACGTGGGCATGGGTTTTTAAAATCCGCCTTAAAATCAACATTCCTTATAAATATATCTCATAATATTATTAATTTAATATGTTCTAATTGAAATAAACTTCATGTAACAAATTTTAAGCTAAAATTAGTTATCACTTATTCCTTTTATCCTAACTTATTAATATATTGGTTGTCTTTACATGATGAATTATTTTTTATGTTGATGTTAGTGGGTATGAGAAACCCGTTGGGTACCCGAAACCCGCATGGGCATGGGTTTGGGCAAAATTTTATACCCGTCATGGGTATGGTTTTTTTAATGAGCTTATTTTTTCTTCGCGGGTATAGGTTTAGACAAGTAATACCCAGCGGGTTTTTACCCATTGTCATCTCTAGGTGCAGCGGTGGCCTTTCCTTCACTCCCATAGATTAGATTAGACCGGTTCTGTTGTGTCGTGAAAGGTTGGCAACATAAAATGTTGGTTCCCGTGGCGGCTTCATTTCTCCTTTCAGCATCCCACACCTGCTTCTTCAGATCAATGCGGATCACGTGGAGCCTCAGGGCTGATTTGGTGAACCAGAATCATGGGAGGATTGAGAGGGAAATTAGTTCATTTCCCTCTCAATCCCCCATGATCCCCTTGTCACCAAATCAACCCTCAAAGGTTTGCGTCTGTTTTAATTGGACGCCCTGCCGGGAACCGTAGAACACGACTGGGGACATCTCCTTGCGGGCCGCATGATAGAAAACACGAGGATTGGCCGAAACAAAATCCTCAGTTTTGCCTTTGGTCTGAAAATTAAGAAAAGGGAGATGCCTCCACCTCACCTTGTCCGCTGCGGCATCTGCCGTGCGACGGGGAAGCATACGAGTTTGGCCAAGAGAAAAAAACAAGGAGGGTCAAGGCGTGTTAACAGTTGATTAACACTTTCTTCTGGAGTTGCTGCACGGGAGGAAAATAATTTGTCTAAAATCTAAACCAACCAAAGAATTAACAGAATTGTGCAAATACATGTCTGGTCCTTACAGCTGGTACACGAAAGAACTGCGTGTGCATTTCTGTACAGAAAAGAATTAACAGATCTCCGTATAGAAATCCTATAGTGTAAACGTGAGACAAACCCTATGGCATAGAACACTCTGCTAGGCATCACATGCAGTTAGACGATTGCGTCGGAGCGAGTAGGGAACTCCAGGCCTCGAAGAGCGGGGATGTTGTGCAGATCCTCTGTGGAGTATAAGGGAACAAACCAGAGCAACTTTTTGGTACCAAAGACCTGCGGTAACCCGTAACCCGTGTTAGAAATGGCCGGGACGTATGATATGAAGGTTAGGCAGTGGATTACACCGTAAAGATTACCTGCTCCAAGTTTCGTTTCCATCCTAGGTCGTACTTCCATGAAACCGACTTCTTCCGTTCGTAGACCTGGAACAAGATTCATCCAATCATCCAAAGCAATCATAAAGATTGTAATGTTTTCGGAATGCCATCAAGGAAACAAGGTATTAATCTACTGGGATGTAGTGCTGAAATTATTGACCGCGAGGCAAGAGAAAAAAAAAACAACCAAAATCTGAATTAAAATGACCGGACACTTTGTGAAGGTTTTTTGTGCGCTATACAATTACATTTGATGAATACTGCATTTTGAATCTCGTGCATGGTGGTTTCCAGATTAACAGGCAATTAGGTAGATGAAGGTTGATGTGTTATCAAGACATTTGTTTATTTATGAATAGCGCAAAAAAAAAAAAGAACTAATGTCACAGAATCACCTCTATAGAAGTCGTGTTACGTGTAACAAGAGACGCGTGCATGCCAATGAAACAGAGGAGGCTCAGCGCAAATGCTAAATTGAGAACTGCAACAAAGACCAACTGTTACATAGCTTGCACAACTTTGAGGCAAGTTTGATGCTTCCAAGGAAAGGAAAAGGTTTACCAAAAGCAAGAAATAGAATAGCAATATCCCCAGGAGAGCTGGAACGCCTATGTTCATCTTGAAAAAATTCAATGAAGTTTGGAAGTAGTACCAAGGTATCCAGCACAGTCTCAATAAATGTATACACCTATATAGCATAGGAAAATCAGCTTCAAGAGAAATAAATAGCAAGAAGCAAGGTATCTGAACAGGCAAGCAGAGAACATCACCACATAGAAATAAAAGGTAAATAAAAATACAATCATGTTTCCTTTGTTCTAATTACACTAGTACATGTTTCAGTGATACAAATGTGTAGAATAAGCAAGAACACAGAAGCCGCATTAAATGTTTCAGTTGTACCAGAAAAAGGAGAAAATACTTGTAGTTCCTTGCTCCAACACAATTAACTACCCAAATGCAGTGATGGTCCATTTTAAGCACACATCTGTTACCTGCATAAAAAGGAAAGGTTAAAACGAGAACCTGCACAAAGATTAGGTGACATCTAACTTATTCATCCTAAATTTTATTGATGCGATAGAAACAAGACAAGCCAATGGCAGATTTTTAGCCGAGCTAATAAAACCAGAAGGAAAACAAAGAACTCCTCGGGTATGCATGTAAATCTTGTAGATTTGCTATATGAGGATTGGTTGATGTTCAATGCCACTATAACCACAAGATATTTTGCAGAAATTTGACAGTGATTGTTTTTTTTTAATCATAGCAAGGAACATCAACAAAAAGATCTGGATCAGGAACCAAAAAAACTGAACAGTACCAAAAAAAAGCTAACATAGATATGAGATAACTATCACAATACTAGTTAACATGTGACTTTGGCAAAGACTTAAAGACTTACTAATGAACAATGGTTCTGTTGCAATTTTTCAAACAGTGGTCATAAATTGAAAGGTTAGTTGCCATCCACAGGAAAGATGACTTACAAACAGAACAATGATGACATCGGGGAGGTTTGCCATTTTGACAGCGAGAACAATATCTAGGAGCACTTCCTTGCTCATCTGAAGAGGAAAATGAAGGGTTCCCGCTATCTTCAGCATCATGTCTCCAGTTTTCAGGTACAGCACCAGGATCAGTGAAAACAGCCATCAAATAGCACCAAAGAATCATTGCAAGCTGCAGAAGAAACAAGATCCCTGAAGAAGTTTAAGCAAGACAGAATCAAATATAATCAAGATTCATATTTCTAATTTTAAAGTTCATGTTAGAAAGAAAAAAAAAAGGCAGACTCGGTGCCGGAGGCTCCCACATGAGTGGAGTACAGAGAAGGGATAAACTAAGGTAAGCCTTCCTCCCGCAAATGCGGAGAGGCTGCTTCAAACCCGTGACCTGATGACTTAGTGAGACAACTCTCACCACTATACGAGGCCTACACTTATATGTTAGAAAGCAAAAAATATAATATATTCGAAGGTACTGTGAATAAAACAATATATTCTCAGTCTAGCTTGAAGAATCAAAGTTTTTTTCCCCATATGAAATCTAGGAAATGGAACAACCACTTCATGCAAGAGAAAAGGCGATGCTAAAGAATAAGAAGGTAAACTGCTCAAAGAAGATCATGAAAAAACATTGGCACAGATTGCTTTCTTTGCTAGACTATTTTTTTTCGAGAAACAGTAGGGGGAACCCAACAGTGGTATTGGCATTATATAAATAATATAGAAGGAAAACTGTACAAACAAAAAAGAAATAAGCTATACAGTAGGGGTGCGGCCAAAGCAGCTGAATCAAAGAAGAAACCAAGTAGAAAAGTACAGTTCTAATATATTATGTACAGTTAAACTTCACCATGAAAACCTACCTTCCAGCTATGAAAGGAAGGACTACCAGATTGTTTGATGACAACAAGTAGCAAAAAAATACTTAAAAGGAAAAAAATCGTTGGCAAATCCAATTTTGGTACATTTTAAAATGGTTTTATTAAGAGATATACTCAACTATTTAAATTTGTAAAGTCAGCAACAAAAAGGGTCCTTGATAGTCATAAAGGTACCATGATCTTTATTGAGGATTGCAATACGCTGTCGCTGATTTAAAACTTAAAAGACACGATATCAAATTAGAACCTAGACACTCCACAACGTACCCATTCTAATTATAGAAATGTGCCTTCATCTAATTAATACCCAACGGAAAACTTAATGTTAGCTTCAACTTCATTATCAAGCTTCTGCTTCACAATTTTCACATTTTTGGTGGTACCTAAATCCTTAAACAAGTGCCTGGATGGGTAATGATTGAAGGCGACCAACACCTTTCAATTTATGACCACTGATTGAAAAATGATTGCCCTTCTTGACCAAACGGCGGTCCAATACCTTCACCGGCCTCAAAGCCCCTTTCTCCAGATTCAGGGTAGTTGGTAACTCTGAAAAGACCGGATTATAATTGGGTACAAATGGCTTCAACTGAGAGATGTAAAACAGGATGAATCAAAGATCCCTCAGGCAACTCCAATCTATAAGCCACCGACCCAATACGTTGTATTATCTTGAAAGGACCAAAATATCTGAAGGATAACTTGGGAGAAGCTTAAAACACCACTGAGTGTTTGCACATAGGGCTGTAATTTAAGTAACACCATCTCACCCCACTGAAATTCTCTCTCAGTCCTTCCTCTATCAGCTTGCTGCTTCATTCGATTTTGAGCCCTAGCCAACTGCTGCTTCAACAATTCCAAATGTTGTTGAGATCGAGCTTCCAACAACTCAGACACTGACTAATCAAAAGCATCAGTAAAATGAGGAGCAGCAGCCACATGGGGGTCATAACCATAGAGAGCCTTGAAAGGAGAGCAACCCAATGCAGAATGGTATGAAGTATTGTGCCACAGTTCAGCCAATGGAAGCCAAGCTTTCCATTTAGTTGGTGAAGCATGCACAGGACACCGTAGATACATTTCCAAACACTGATTCACACGTTCACTTTGCCCATCTGTCTGTGGATGGTATGCAGTAGACATCAGAAGCTTAGTATTCATCAGGGAGAACAGTTGCTGCCAAAATCCACTAGTGAACACTTTATCTCTATCAGACACAATAGAGAGTGGCATACCATGCAGCTTGCAAACATTGTCAAATATCACTTGAGCAACCTGATGGGCAGAATAGGGATGCTTGAGTGGAAAGAAATGGGCATATTTAGATAGCCTATCCAGTTATCCACCACAACCAATATCACAGAAAATCCATAGAAATATCTTGCCATACTCCTTTAGGGATAGGAAGAGGCTGCAACAATCCCAAAGGGTGAATATGATCAACCTTAGCCTGTTGACACACAACACACTGTTTCACAAAATTGGTCACATCCCTTTCAACCCCTTCCAATAAAAGGCTCTTTTGACTCGTTGGTAAGTGGCCATCATTCCAGAATGACCACCTAAGGCACTGTCATGTAGAACAGCTATCAACTTTGTCCTAAGAGCTGAATTGAGCCCCACCCAAATCTGATCCCCTCTTCTGATTAAGCCCTGGTGAGTTTTGAAAGTTGTCTTATACTCTTCCCCATCCTTCATTCTCACTTGGTGATACCCAGCCTTTAGGCCCAAGCTAGTGAAAATTGAGTACCACACAACTCATCTAGGATCTCATCCACTAGGGGCATAGGAAATCTATTTTTAATAGTCAAATCATTCAACTTACGATAATCCACATAAAATCTCCAGGTGCCATCCTTTTTCTTAACCAACAACACAGGTGAAGCAAAGGGGTGGCACTGGGTTCAATCAGTCCAGCAGCTAATAACTCCTCCACTTGCCTTTCAATCTCAGACTTATGGAATGGAGAGTATTTGTAGGGCTTAGAATTTACAGGCACAGCCCCAGGCACTAAAGAGATCACATGATCAAACACCCTTGCTAGAGGTAAAGTCTTGGGATCTGCAAAAACATCACTGAATTCTGCTAAGACAGCTGTCAAGGCCTCAGGCTGATCAGAAATTGGAGGTATAGCAGACTCCTTAGCACAGAAATCTACCACTGCAAGAGCCCACACCTCATTCCCCTTAAACCACTTTCTCAACTGTATAGCAGACAATTCAATCACTGGGGAAGGTTCAGCAGCAACCACCCCTTGTAAAGTAACCACTTCATTCTTATGCCAAAATTGTAAGGTTTTCTGGTCCCAACCACAAGTCATAGGGCTATGAATTTTGAGCCAATCAAATCCCAATATGGCATCATAAGATCCCAGATCTAACACCATCATATCAGTGTGGAATGTATGTCCATCACACCACCACTCCATAGCAGGAACCACCAATTGACTGACCAACTCTGCCCCATTGGCCACCTTCACCTTGACAGGAGAACAGGAAATAGTGGTCATGCCAACTTGCTGCACAAAAGAAGAATTGATGAATGTGGCAGAACTCCCAGAATCCACCAACAACATAAAGACTTGATTCTTCACAAAAGCCCACAATCTGATACTCTCAACCCCTTCAGTACCAGAAACAGCATGTACAGACAGGTTACACAATCCTTCGACCACTTGACCTTCATGTTCCAAATGTTGCAACACCTCATCACTCAATTCCAATGACATATCCTCAGCTGTCAACACCTGAAGTTGAGTCTGATTCCTCTTAGTGCATTTAGCCGCATGGCCTACTTCATACTTTTCTCCACAAGTGAAACAAAGACCATGTAATCTCCTATAATCTCGTAGTTGCCTCTCTTTGGAGAAATCCAATCCACCAGCCCCATTCTTGGCATCAGGCTTCCCTTGGCGTAATGGATAAGGTTGCTTTTGGGGTTTAAACTTGCTCTTCTCTAGCACATCTTGATGAAGTTGGGCCAACAACACCGCCCTATTCACCGTCGTGGGAACCTGGCACAATACTGACCCCTGAATCTCAGGCTTGAGACCCTTCACAAATTGTTGTACAAAGAATATCTCATCTAGTGTAGGATTATGCATAGCAGCATAATATCTCAGACATCAAAAACAGCCACATAATCCTCCACCGATCCTTCTTGCTTCACATGAAGTAGATCATACATGGCTTTGGGGTATTCATATAATCCAAATGCCTCCACAACAGCAGTTGTAAATTGCTGCCAGTTTCCCAAAGTATGTTGCAACTTATACACCTGTAAGTTGTAACCACTTAGCCGCTTTTCCCTCCATATGCATAGAAGCAGCCATAGCCCAGATAGTATGAGGAACATGAAAAATGGTGAAAAAATCCTTGTTCAACCAAATTGATGGATTTTGTCCCTGAAACTTGGGAAAAGATAGTTTCATCAATGAAGCTTGCCCTCCTATGTCCTCCTGATCCTGATAAGGAAACCCAGGTGCAGTATCACGATGAAACCTTGGATGCCCACGCATATGGACCCTGGACGCGGTCCCTGTGGCGAAATAAGAGGTGTCCCTGAATGATCAGAAGAAGGTTCAGGAACAGGCTCACCAAAACGATCCATCTCCTCAGCCATGCGCTCCAAGGTCAATGCTGCAACCCTCTTCCCAGTCTCTTCAATTTGTCGAGTCATCATGTCTCGATCCTTCGTTGCTTGTTCCGCCATGGATGTCGACAGTGCTTGTTGTCCCACCAGCTGTGTTTGAATCTTCTCAACCGCCCCGAGACGCTGATTGATGGCTTGCAACGTCTCCTTCATCTGTGTCCAATGATCTTTCGCGGCCCGCGACGACTCAGCCATGGTGTCTAACACAAATCGTGTCTACGCCGATGGAAGAAGAGGTGGAGCCGTGATGACGTGGCGAAGAACCGCCCGTCCAAGACGATGAAGACGTACTCACAAACGAAGTACTCACAAACGAAGACGTCGGAGGCTCGGAGCTGCCGTGGATCGCTGAATCCGATACCAAGTGTAGCACCCCCTTGGCCACCGACGCGTCTAGATGTCGTGGCGTGAGGCCTGCTGCTCGGTTGCCGGAGATAAGAACGAAGAACAATCTCAAACAGCGATAAGTGGTGTCTAGTCTTATTCCATTTCATATCTTTGAATGCTTACAACTCTAGTACTTATACCCTAGGCCTGTGGCCAAACGAGTCTGTTACAAGCCAGCTGGCTTAACAACCTGCCAGCTAAGCTAATCCCTTTCAAATCACTAGATGAATTACTACATTCTTCGCCTTAAGCACTGATAGCCGTCACACTAAATGAACTATGTCCCACAGATGACGGAGTTGCTTCACAAGTCAAATACATTTTCACAGTTGCACAATAGTACAAGGATGAACAGAGAATACCACCAGCAAGGCGTACGTGCATCATAATTCTAGTACCTAGTGTACATGCTTGGGATCCACAATTGACAAGCATAGCTTAACTAACCCTAGAATCCATCCAAAGGAGCCACGGTGATAAATGTGCAGATGATGGGAATCACTACAGTTTAGTATACGAAACTTTGGACGGAAATAAAATCTTTTAGGCTCTATAAGCTTATTGCAGATGTCTCACGCTGTAGTACTGAACACAGATCTTAACAGAAAGGGGAGAGGGGGTGTGACTTGTGAGGGCGTCGGCGCTTACGAGTATGTGGAAGGCGGCGATCACGGCGGCAGCACCTGCCGCGGCTGCTCCCCCGGCGAGGAGCATGGGGCCCCATGCGTAGACGACGACGGCGTAGTAGGACACGGCGACGATGGCGGCGACAAGCGCCACCATGAGGTAGCCCAGCCCGCGCAGCCCCGAGCAGGCGCGGAACGGGTTCACGTGCCGGCAGCAGTCCATCTCCTCCCGCGAGGCGGGGCTAGCCTCGAGGAGGGGGCAAAGGCAACGAAGCGGCGGACCGGACGGTGCGTGTCGGTGGCGGCGCGCGCTGGCTGGTTGTTGGCTGTTGGACTGTTGCTTGCTGGGCTTGGTGCGTCGCTGACTAGGCGGACCCAGCGGCGAGTGACAGTTTCTTGATGCAAAACCTATAAGGTCTAGTTTCAGAACCTCAATTTCCTAAGGGCTAGTTTAGAAGCTTTATTTTACAAGGGATTCCTATTTTCTTTAAAGAAAATGAACTAATTTCTCTTGAGAACATGAAAAACCCTTGGGATAATGAAGTTCCCAAACTAGCCCTAAGAGATTTCTATTTTCCCATGAGAAAATAAACTAATTTCTCTTAGAAAAAATATAAATTCTTTGGGAAATTGGGGTTTTCAAACTAGCCCTAAAGAGTGCAGTACATCATCATAGGTCCTAAACTTGTTCTACGGTGTCATTCATGTCCCAAACTCTCAATACAAATTTTTAGGTCCCAAGACTTACTGGGTCGTATCATTTAGATGAGATAATTGCATATTTGGGACTCTAAACATTACGTTTCGCACAAATGCTATTCCAAAAATTTTCTTCGTAAAAAAGGGACTATAAATATATTCTAATTGATTATACTACCATTTAATATGTATTATTCCTTTTTATAATTTGTTTCCATGTATTTATCATCTAAGAGTCAAAATTGCCCTTGCCCTGGGTTTCTACTTTCTATCGTTTGTCTCTATCTCCTGGTTCAACTGCGTTTCTCTCGGCTCTTCTCGCCGAGCCCGGCAGACGGCGTGGATTGCTCCTTTGTGGTCTGAGCAAGCTTGCCCACCAACCAGAGGAATGCAGGGGAGGAAGAGTTTGAGCACTCCCTCGTTCTGCTTGACCTCTGCAACACCGTGCAAGAGAGCGATGTCAAGTTCTAGCAAGTGGTCACTTGTCTCCAAGTCAGTGTCTAGATGCGACCCCGAGCGGCCATACTGCTGCAGCCTCGCTCGGACACTGTCGGCCTGGCCGAGGTACACCACGACGACGCCTCGCGCGTCACGCCTCCGAGACCTGACGCCCTCATCGGCCGCGTAGGCAACGCCTAGCTCGTAGAGGTCGGGGAAGTTGTCCGAGAGGTTGGTATTTTCTTTATTGAGCATTTGTTGGTCATTGGATTCGAACAACGTCTCCATGTTGTGCGCTTCCATCCTGGCGGACATGGGAGAGGAGTTCGTGGCCATGGCGACAGAAGATCGTGCAATGTACGTCGGGGGAGTCTGTGCTTGGTGGGGCGGCAGGCGTGGCCAGTCTGGTGGAAGCTGCGGCCATGGCCAGTGCTTGTGTTTCCATCGCGGATGACAGGGGAGGGAAGTCGATGACCATGGCGTTAGGGGAGGACTGCGTAGTGCATGGGGACTCCGTGCTCGGCGCGGTGGTGGCCTGCCCGGCGCGTGGATAGTCGTGGTGGCCTTCATGGCCAATTTGGCGGCGTTGGATGACAGCAAGCAGTCTCCTCTCGTCATCCGGTGTTGCTGCGTACAGGAGACTAACAAGAACAGCGATAGAATGAGAGAAGGGCAAATCTGGTCTAGTGGAGAAGAGAATACACGTAAAAAAATACAAAAGAAAGGAAATATGGTAAATGGTGTATTTATCAATTAGAAGACGTTTGTAGACCCATTTTTGTGAGACAGTTATTTAGAATGGTATTATTGCGAAGCGTCACGTTTATAGTCCCAAAAATACAATTGTCTCTCATTTAGATCCCCAAACTCTTGAAACGAATGTTTAGGTCTCTAAACTTGTTCTAAGACACTGTATATCTAAACAGATCTAATCTCGCGACATGAGCCTATGTGGTGCTACTAATGTGGATAACCTATGATGTTACGTATTTTACAGAGACTGGATTTTTTTTGTTGGCACCAAGTTTTTTTAGCGATTTGACTCTTGAGTTGTATTGTTTTACAAAATTTTAAGGTAAATATAAGTATGAGTGTGGCACCAAAACCAATTTGACAAAGTTTATATCCGATTTTTAAAACAAATTCGAATTTTATACAACAATGGAAAATATGAAAAACGAACCCTCAGATAATATATTTTATACCATGTTATCATGCCATAAACTTATACTAGAATTGTATTTGAAGGATTATACTAGAATTACAAAACAAATACAAACCATCGTCTTAGTTATAAATATGGCTACAAAAATTCACATTATCAAACTTATAGTTATATTTATAACTAACATGCTTCTTCATATTTGTTTTGTGGTTCTCG
Source organism: Zea luxurians (assembly GCA_029449295.1). Classification (NCBI taxonomy): domain Eukaryota; kingdom Viridiplantae; phylum Streptophyta; class Magnoliopsida; order Poales; family Poaceae; genus Zea; species Zea luxurians. Next base: position 154,497,866 of record JAOPSE010000004.1, read on the forward strand.
TATAATCCTTCACTTACAATTCTGGTATAAATTGATGGTATGATAATGTGGTATAAACTATGTGATCAGAGAGGAGTATATTCTCCATATTTTCCCATTCATGTATAAACTTCAAATTTGTTTCAAGAACTGGGTATAACTTTGTCAAATTAGTTTTCCGTGTGGTTTTGATGCCACACTCATGCTTATATTTACCTTAAAAATATGTAAAATAATTCAAGAGTAAATTGCCAAAAAAACTTGGTGCCCAAAAAAATCTAGTCCATATAGGATAGGTTACATCATCAGTTATCCACGTCAACAGCGCCACACAGGCTCATACTTCGAGATTGGACCTATTTGGATCTGTAATGTGCCCTAGAACAGGTTTAGGGAATTAGGGACCTAAAAATTCATTTTGAGAGTTTGGGACCTGGATAATACGGCCAAACACGTTTAGGGACCTAAAAATCATTTTGAGAGTTTAGGGACCTGTATGTGAAAGAGAAATGTGCTAGGTAGTCATTTCTATTTGTATTAGTGATTAAGTGTCCAACACATCAATATAGGCTAAGTAGTTTGATGAGTATGAACACAGGTTCACATGATACCAATTTGAAGGTTTCAAGTCCAAAAGAGCTAAAACAGGGGCCTAAAATGCAACTTGAAGTAAAATGGTAAATATCTGATGTTTGCACCCTTAGACATGTTATATATGTCTATTACAATACTCCTAGCAATTGCATTTGGTCTCTAACTCTTTTTGTAGCAAAAAGTGTGTTTTGGACTTGGTTTGAGCCAATTCAGGAACTCTATTGAAGATCTGTGAAAGAAGTGAGTTTCTAAACTTAGTCAATTGGATTATGGGGTAATTATGTTTGTCTAAGTCGTAGGGAAACTTTCAAGGACAGCAAAAAAAGTTAGAGGAGATAGGTCCGCAGAGGACTTGGACTTAGCCGTTGGATAGCCTAGCACACTAGACCGGATCCGTATGCACCAGACCGCCAGTACGGTCGAACTTTGTGGTCTTGGGAATTTTATTATAAAATTCACTCGGCCATCTACATTACCGGTCTGATGGTGCACTAGACCGTCCTCCAACGGCTACTTCACGGGCGGGCGCGCTGGCCAATGACTAGCTGGCGTGGCACCCGGTCTGAAGGTGCAATGGATCGGTTCGAAGCTCGTCAATTAAGGAATTCGGCCAATCAGATCCTATACTCGGGGCACATGGACCAAGACTGGTCCAGTGCCTCCGCAGAAGGTTGGATTTTAGCATCTTTTTAGAAGGAAGGGGCAACAGCGGTTTTTTAGGATATAAAAGGATCCTCGTGGCACACCTCTTTAGAACCCAAGCACTACGAGAGAACCACATCACTTCAACACTCTGCCACAACGCTTTCTAATGATTCTAGTGAGATCCAAGCATCATTTCTAAGTTGTTCTTATTGACTTTGTGTATTCGCGCTCTTGTGATCTTCTCTCCTGCATTGTGTTGATGTGTTTTGCTCTTGTGTGTGATCTCCCCTCTCTTGTGTTGTTGTTGAGTTGCAAACTCCATTAGTCGATGTACAGCTGCAAAAGACTCCAACGTGTGTAGATTCCTTGCGAGGGGAATTATATTGATATAAAAAAAGACTGTGTCACTCGAGTTTGATTTTTTGGATCAGTTGAGATGGGTTGAGTGCAGCTCTTGTTTGTCGGGACACCACAACGTGAAGTAAGCAACCATTTTTGGCTTGACCGAATAATGGGAAAAAATCATCGTGTCGTGCGTGCTTATTTGCTTGTGATTTTTCGTCCTCTTGCTAAATCTGTCGAATCCACTTGTAATATTGCTCTTAATCTATTTTATATCTTGAATGTGCAATCAAGTAAAGATGACTTTCTTCCTGCTTCTTTATTTAAACTTGATTTAGTTTTGCACTAACTCTTATTTTTAGACCAAGTTTGTGTTTTAGTGGTATTTTTGCAGAATCACCTATTCACCCTTTAGGTGTTCTTAGGATGACACGACCAAATAAGTTTAGACACCTGCAGTTAATTCACTCAAACATAAATAAGAAAGGAAAAGGGGAAAAGGAATATAAAAAGGAGAGAAGAATGCTATTATAACCCTTTTCACTCGTTTCAATAACTAGAAGTTAAAGGCCTTTTAGCGCGGTTTGTTCCACTCCTCTTTCATATATTTAAGCAAAAGTTGTACTCAACAGTAATCTTTTGCAACAACTTATTAAGGTCTAGAGACTTTGGATGGATTTTCCAAATAAACAGACAACTAATAAACTACAAGTCATAATCTTTAGTCTTTGGATCATAAATACAGTTAAGAGTGGATTTTCGCGAACACATCTCTATATGACTATTCATAGAAACGTCAACATAGTAAATAGGATTGTACATTCTCTTAAGCCCACTGCTTCCTAGATGAACTGAAAGCAAATAATAAGTTGAAAGCTTTTCACCAGCTCTGATAAACTGTTTCTTCAATGAGTTGAAGCTCTGCCAAACCAAACCAAAGTTATTTCCTAAGAGAATCGATGCGAAGGCATGCGGTGATGGGAGCGACCCTCACGGAATTTACGAATTATAGTTGACACTCTCGATGTGATGGCAGGATGGAGATGATGGATCTTGCGAGACAGCGTGCATGTTGTGGATGCTGCGAGCATACACACGTGGAGGCGTGAGTGGGACATGACATGATACGGTAGAGAGAAAACATAAACAATAGAGGGGAAATAAAAAAGAAGAAATAGAAAAGGGGAAGAAAAAGCTTGTTATAAACTTGTTTGCTCTTTTTAATAACTTGGACATCTTTATTAAACTATTTTTCAAATAGTAAAAAGTTATTTCACGAGAGAAACCACAACCGAGACTGTTTTAGTTATAGGTGAAACTTAACCAAATATACACTATATTTTCTATATAGAGTGTGGGCAAGGTAAATTTTATTGGCTAGTGAAAGCTTTATGTGAGATTCTTATAACTAAGATAACTAGTGAACTAACATTTATTCTAGTGTTGTATTTAAGATAGGTTAATTCCACATCCAATTTTGAACATGATTGGCACTCATAACAAAGGATGGTGTTAACCACAAAGAATGATCAAGTGCTCGATATAGAAAGAGGAAGAAGAAAAACAAATACAAAGGCTCAAAGCAAAGATATAGCTAGGATATTTTATTTTGCCAATCAAAACAATATAGTGGGTAATCGAATTTAGGATAAGTAGTCGCAGTATAAAGAGTGACACTCAAAGTTTAAATTATTACTTAAGTGCCACTAGGTGAATTAAGTCCATGCATGAGCATAAAACCTACTGAAGCCTTGAAACTCCAACTTAGACATATTTGTGAAAATGTTAACTCATATGCATAAGTTTAAGGGAAATGATGGAGTTAGAACATGTGTGAAATATAGACGAAAAAGGGTTAAAGGGCGTGTCGGTGTTTTGGGTCCGACCGCACACCCGGGGTTGCCCCTCAAGGTGTTTTTAGGAGTAGGACGGTGTCGCCGACTGTAGCTAAATGGTTCGTTCCAGATGCACGAGGAGCAATGGACAGTGTTTATAGGTTTGGGCCGCTTTGAGATGCGTAACACCCTACGTCCTGGTGAGTATGCTTTATGTGGTAGATTACAAGGAGGTTCTCTAGTATTGGAAACGTAGAGAGCCGGAGTTGGTGGCTGAGTAATGAGATCGATCGTTCTGAAGGGGTGCCCCTAGGCCTTATATATTCGACCGTGGGGCAATACATGCAGATATGATAACAATGCGCACCTAAGAGATAGTGAACTGATCGAGTCTATCTTAATATAATTCGGCCGACTTATCCTCGCCTGGTTCCATCGTACGGGGCTCCAGCGCAGGAAAGTCGGGTCTCTGTTGTGGTCGCTTGCTCAACGTTGTTGGGGCCATCCAGGCTCGCGCCGATCCGGCCTTACATCGATCTGCTTCGCTGGTCGTTCTTCCCCAGGCCCAAGAAGGGATGACCTTACGATTTATTGGACCCTTGGGCCTTTCGTGAGGTCTTTTATCCTTCCAGTGGACCCGGGGATATCTGTCCCCCACAAGCCCCCGATCTTTGGGTTGATTTTGAGATAATCGGCCCAAAGATCCTAGGTCCAGCTTGCGGTCTTCATTTTATGACAAGGGATGCTTTCCGGGTAGTTTGGTAAAAACAATTTCTCACTATCTCCTTCTGCTCGAAAACTGACGTTTTGTTTCAAACTTGCGCTTTGGAGGTCAGCATTTCGTATTTGTAGGATCCTGAACTTCATTGGGTGTAGCCCCCGAGCTTCGAGTGGATTTTTGAAAATAATCCACTCGAAGGTTCTCATCAAAAATCATTTTATTTTCCGCTTGCACTTTGTTGGAGGTCAGCCTTGCTTTTGATCTTGCCATATGCTTTAGAAGTTAGCATTGTCTTGACTTGAAATGGCGATTCATGGGGTGCACCGGAGGTGCACCCAATGGGTGTAGCCCCCGAGCTTCGAGTGGATTTTTTGAAAATAATCCACTCGAAGGTCTTCATTTCGTGTCCTTTTGCTGAGAGTCATCTTTTCTTTTTTCTTCTGAATGCCTTAGAGGTTAGCATTATGTCATCGATATTATGCTTTAGAGGTCAGCATGTATTTTGTCTTTGGAGCCGAGTTCGTGATCTGCCCATATCTTGCTAGGTGGTGCAATTTATTTGATCTGCAACTGATTGGACATTCGATGGATGTCCCCTGGCTAGTCTTCATGTCGCTTCTGTCAGTCAGACTTTATACTTCACCGGCTATATTTGGCTTTCCTTTGATCCTTACTGATATCTCATTTTTGTCTTGAGGTATTCATTGTATGCCCTGCACGGACGTGACAGTTTTTTAAAAATATACTGATAATTCCTGGGCGTCCCCCCCAATGGGTGTGGGCAAGGGACGGCTTGGTACGCTGAGTGTTTTAGCCGGCTGCTTCTGAGTAGTAATGTGATGTGACTGTGGGTGTAATCATATCGCCCGTGCAGTTGACTGGAGTCCCAATGGGTGTTGCGTTGCATGAAACGGCGTCAGCCGCCTGATGTATCTTCAGACGGGTTGAAGCGTATATTGAATATTTTGCGACTGTTCGGCGACCGTGGTAGGAGGTGAGCGGTTGCCTTCTTCTTATATAAATAGTGCCTTTGCCTCTCCGGTTTCTTCACACCTCTTTGCTGTTCTCCACTGCTTGCTTTCTTCTTCTCCCTTCGTTTCCACCATGGGCAAGAGTAACAAACGCAAGCGCGAGCTGACTCCTCCGTCAGAGGACTTCGGCGATTCAGAATACTCGGAGGAAGAGTTCTCCTCCGAGTCCGAGGGGTCTCCGGCTCCCGTCTCTCCCCCGGCGTTGTCTGACGATTCAGACGACTCCCAGGGGATTGCCGCGGAGGTCTGGACTTACATCCGGGCCATCGAGCGCTCCGGGCTCGCGGGCTCAGATGAGTCGGAGTACTCCTCGGACGAGGAGGACTCTTCGGACTCGTCCGAGGAGGGCGGCGGCGGCGATGGCGGAGACGACAGCGACGGCGGGGGCGATGATGGCGACGGCGACGATGACGGTGACGGCGGCAGCGGGGGCGGCAACGGCGGCAGCAAAGGCGGCAACGGCGGCAGCGGCGGCAGCGGCAGGGGCAGCAACGACGGCGGCAGCAGCAAGGCCAGTGGCTAGATGCCACTGGTTTTAGATGTTAGTATAGATTAGAAGTAGTATAGTGGAATAATGTAGTAGTAGTTAGTAGTGTAGAGTAGTAGAATGTAGTGTAGTAGTAGTAGAATGTAGTGTAGTAGTAGTAGAATGTAGTGTAGTGGTAGTAATAGGGAAGTATCAACTCATAATGAGTTGATTTGTAAGTTCTGAAACTTCCCTTAATGAAGAATGATTTTGTCTCCTCCTGTGTTGATTATTTTGCTTCATAGTCAGTTGATGATTGTCGCGATATTTATTGTCCATGATGTTCTTTGTCTGTTATGCTTGTGTCGCAGCTTGGAGTTTTCAAGTCATTTCTCTGTTTGCTTTGTCTGTGAAGTCAATCCCTCTGGAGTAGTAGTTGAGTCATTCGGGCATCATATCGTCGCTTTTAGGGTGATGACCGAGTTATTATTGTCAACATTTACGCCTTTGAAGTGGCACCGAGTGATGACGAAGCCAAATCAGCGTTGGAATGACTGATGACCACGTCGGCGCTTTTGGAAGTAACAGCCGAGTGGCTTATGACGACGTCGTCGTTTTTAGAGATAACTGCTGAGTGACTGAAGACGACGTCGGCGTTTTAGAGATAACTACCGAGTGACTAGAGACGACGTCGGCGTTTTAGAGATAACTGCCGAGTGACTGGAGACGACGTCGGCGTTTTAGAGATAAGTGCCGAGTGACTGGAGACGACTGTCGGCGTTTTAGAGATAACTGGCGAGTGACTGGAGATGACGTCGGTGTTTTAGAGATAACTACCGAGTGACTGAAGACGACGTCGGCGTTTTAGAGATAACTACCGAGTGACTGAAGACGATGTCGGCGTTTTAGAGATAACTGCCGAGTGACTGGAGACGACGTCGGCCACTTTGAAGGTAATAGCCGAGTGATGATGTGGCGCACCGGTGCTTTTAGAAGTAACCGCCGGGTGATGACTGGGCGCCTTTTGGAAACAGTATCTGGCCCGGGAAGATCCCATATGCGTTGCGCTTTCAGCCGCCTCTGCTTTCCGTGCCCTAGTTCTTGCTTTCCTGCCTCCAGATCCTCTCTGTCCTTTTGCAATTCGGCTCCCGTTCTGTTCGCCGGTGGAATTGAGATGGCGCCCAAGCGAAAGGCCTCGAGTTCATTCGCTGCGGTGATTCCCCCTATCGACCCCAATAGCCAGTTGCCTTTCGCAGGTAACCACATGTCTGTCGTTTCTGAGCCCGACCTTCTCCATCTCGTGTCCATCGGGGTTCTTCCTCCGAAGGAGCTCTGTTCTTGGCGGATTTGCCACGGGGTCACTGTCCCAACAGAGGATACCCACGAATCCATGATTTATGTTCCTTTTCTTCTCCGCGGTCTCGCTCTTCCTATTTCTCCCTTTTTTCGCGGTCTCCTTGATTTCTATCGCCTTAACTTGACCCATCTGAATCCCAATTCCATTCTGCAAATTTTTATTTACGTTCATTTATGTGAGGCTTTTCTTGGCGTCCTGCCACATTTTGGACTGTGGAAGTACTTGTATCACTGTCGCCCTGGGATGGCCGGGGGCAGCATCAGCTAGTGGGGGGTGCGAGTTTAGAGATGCGTCGTGGGAGGAAGACTGACTACCTTGAAATCCCGCTCAAGGATAGTATCAAAGGATGGCGCTTGGAATGGTTTATTGTTGAGAACCACGGAAAATCTCTCCCCCCACGGTCAGGGAGACAGCCAGATGTTCGTACTCCGAGTTGGACCGAGTCTCCTACGGACCAGGAGGTGGCTGATGCAGGGGCTTTGCTGGCTGAGGTTGGGCTGCTGAAGGAGAGGGGTCTGACTGCAGAGGCTGTGGTTGCTGATTTTGTTTTCAAGAACATCAAGCCGTTGAAGGATAGGGCATACCCAGCCTACTTGTACCGAGGTTTAGCTAACTCAACCCGGGTCACCAATAGAAGAATTCCCGCTGTAGACTTGGTGAACCGGCTTGAAATGATACTTAGAGGCAAGGTATCAAATGTTGGTGCCCCTATCGCATACTCGGCCTGGAACCTGCCTCCTTCCAAGGCTTTTACTCATTTTATGTCGAATCCTCCTGTTGCTGGCGGCGGTTTGGGCCTTAGAGTACGACCCTCTGCCGAAGAAGTTAGTGCTTTGGTTGCTTCGATTGGAGAAATTCCCGATGATGAACGACAAGTCCACTTTGAGGTGCCTTTGGATCCTAATGATACAGAAATAAGTGCTATGCTTGATATGCTGGCTGAAGACTCTTCTGATGCTGCTCCTGCTGGGACATTGGCGGTGGTGCCTCTCCCGGAAGCTGGTACAACCTTGGATGTTCAGAGGCCTGTCAGTATTCGCTCGAAACGCCCTTGCCGAGCCAATCAACCTGATTCTCCTGCTGATGAGCAGAAAAATAAAAGGAGACGTTTTCGGCGAGTATCTAGTTTGGATCGGGGTGTTGGTCCTTCGGTTCTTGCTGCTGAGGAAGTGCCTGTGCCTGAATTTACCGATGTTGAACCCAATGGGTGTGATCCATCTACCGCTGATCCCAATGGGTGTGCTCCATCTGTCACTGAACCCGATGGGGGTGCTGTCTGTGTTGCTGGCGAAATCGCGGGGGAGGAAGAAGATGAGGTCCCTTTGACTCGGAAAAACAGTCGGCAATATATTGCCAGTGGGGAAAGTAGTGGAGTTCCTTCTCCTGCTCTGTCTGCCCTCATCGGTCTACAGGAATTGTCTCTGGCGAACTTTGATCAGGCTCTTTAAGATATGGTTCCAGAGGACCTGTTATCAGAGCCAGCGGATGGTGACGCGATGGATGTTTGTGCTGATGTGTTCGACGCCGGGTTGGGGTCATCCCGGACAGCGTCCCGCGCCTCATCGACCTTAGAGCACGGTCTTGAGGGCCAGGAAACTGACTTTGATCGTCTTGCTCTCATGGAAGTAACTAAGGGGCCTTCAGCCTTAGAGGCGGCTGCCGCAGAGAACTTGACCCTCAGGGATGGTGTTGACGCTTACCCAGCCCCTGAGGGTGTTGCCGGGGATGATTCGGCTCGGGTGGGAAGCGTAAGTCACGACCCAGCCCCCGAGGGTGTTGCCGGAGACGATCCGGCTCAAGTGGGCAGCGCGAGCTATGACCCAGCCCCCGAGGGTGTCCGAGCGGGGTCTCCCTCTTGTACTTACATGGATGTTCACGTCGGATCTCCTCCACACTCTGGTTGCATGGTGGTGGCCCAAGTTTCTGGTCAGGGAGTCGCTTTAGAGGCCAGCGTTCCTGACGACCAAGCTTTGGGCTCTACTGATGACACTGAATTGGTTCCCGCTGGTTCATTGCAAGTTGCTCCGGATGGTGACTCTATGCCAAGCCATCAATTGATTTCTCACGATCTGGGAGTCCCCTCATTCTTCTCCAACCTCCAGGTACTATGCCATATTCTAGTTTGACTTTTACACCTGACGAATTGCTGTCTTTGCACTCATTTGCTCTCGTTATCAGGCATTAGTGGACGAGATGGCTAGTCAGCTGAAATTACAGGGTGCTTCTGTTCCGAAAAGAGCTTCATCACTGGCCCGTTGGAATCTGGTGCTGCTTCAACAACGTGTCTCTGACTTAGAGGCGATGAATGCTGGTTGGTGCTTTTCTGCTTCCCTTCGTCTACCTTGTTAAACTGCTTCTCAATTTGACTCTTTCGTTTGATTGTTTCTCGCTAGATATGGCTCGGCAGTTTTCTGTTCTTGAAGAGAAACATTCTTAAAGTCAGGCTGAGCTGGTCCAGCGATGCTCTGATTTTGAGGAAAGGTATTCCCAAAGCCAGACTGAGCTGGCCCAGGTCTCTGCTGCTCTGAATGATGCTAATATGCTGAATTCTACTCTTCGCGCTCAGCTTGATTCTGAAAAGGTGATTTATGAATCTGCGCCTTGTGTTGCTGTGCTCTTATTGCTTGCTTGATGTTTGAAGAAGCTAATTCTTGTTTGCAGGAAGAAAAACGTGCCCTTGTTGCTTCCCGTGACAATCTTGACAGGCTATATCGTGACTCTAGTAACTCGTTGACCATCCTGGAAAGGAGTCATCGCTTCACCATGGAGGAGTTAGACAATCATCGCTGTAAGCTGCAGGAATCCATGGATGACGTGATCCGTCTCAGGCAGTTGATATCGGCTAAGGATGCTGCTATCAAGGAACTGCGCGCTTCCAAGAAGTCCATCGCCCAGGAGCTGGAGACCGCTCAACTGGCCGTCAAAGTTGCTGAAGAGACAGTTATGATTCCTTGCGGTCCTGGCATCTTCAGTATCATGTACGTGTAATGCGGAATGGCCATGAATTTTGCCAATCCCGGCCTCCCGATGATGGCGTTGTACCCGCAGTCGAAGTTCGCCACTTCGAACCTCAGGAACTCGGTTCTGTAGTTCTCCGGAGTTTCGAAGGTGACGGGCATGTAGATGTGGCCCAGCAGGTATTCCCCTTCAGTCAGCACGATGCCGAAGAAAGGAGTGTCTGACTCGTGGAGCTCTTTGAGGTGAACCCTCAAGCCTTGGAGTGTCCGGGGGAAGGTGACGTTGATGCTGCTCCTCCCGTCAACTAATACCTTCTTCACCCTGTTCTCTCGGATCACCGGATCAACGAGGAGCGGGTATTTGCCTGGGTGGTCGAAGTTGAGCCATTGATCGGCCCGAGTGAAGGTGATCGGGTGCTTCGACCATCGGTACGGAGCGGGAGGACCGGTAGTCGCCACCAATATTTGGCGATCGTTGAGCTTTTGTTGTCTTCTGCTCTCCTGCGATCCGTGTCCACCGAAGATGATGTTGACTTCTCCGTCAATGCGCGGGAAGGCTCCACCTCTTCCCTCCTCCTGCTGCTGGGGTTGTCGCGGTTCCCCTGGTCCTCCCCGCGGCGGAGGAGGAGGTAGAGGTTGGAAGGGTCGGCCATGCCCGACGGAGTGCTTGAAGTCTCTGCAGTTCCGAAGGGTGTGGCGCATGTCCTTGTGGTACGGGCACTAAGCGTCGAGGATATCGTCCAGTGTACGTTCGCCTCCGCGAGGTCCTCCTCGGGCGCGAGAGGCAGGTGGTTCGGCGGCATGCACTTCTTCGCGAGGCCTCTTCTCTCAGCGTTTGTCGGGTTACTGGATCGTGTCGCGTCGTGGCGCTGTCGGTGCAGGTTTTGTTCCCCCGATGAGGTCCTGAGCTCGCTCGTCGGCGGTGATGTAGAGGTCGACTTCCCGGAATAGCTGCTCGGAGGTAGTCGGCGCCTTCTGCAATATGGCTCGGACGAAGGCCGAGTCGTTGGATCCTCTGTAGAAGTCTTCGATCACGGCCGCCTCCGTGACCTCGGGGATACGATTTCTCATGGTCTAGAACCTTTTGAGGTACGATCGGAGAGTTTCATCCCCCCGACGCTTGATGGATTTGAGGTCCCATGGTTGCGCTGGTTTGTCGGAGAGGGACTGAAAGTTGGCGGTGAAGCGTCGACTGAAGTCGCTCCAGTCGTCAATGCAGTGTCGGGGTAGGTGTCGCAGCCATTGTAGCGCGTCTTGTCCAAGGACGATGGGTAAGTATGCGGTCATCACATCCTCGGACGCTCCGGCAGCTCGAGCAGCGGTGGTGTAGACAGCCAGCCAGCCTCCTGGATCCTGCTTAGGTTCATATTTGTCGACATTTGATACCTTGAAGTTAGGGGGCCATTGAATGGCCCTAAGGCGTGGAGTAAGGGTAGACACTCCACACGTGTCTTCTTGTCGACGGGGATGATGTCTGTCCCGGGGAGGGGAGTAGTTGTCGTGGTCCCTCGACCGTCCCCGGGTAGTACCGCTAGTCGAGGCCGTTGCCGACTCAGTTCTGGTGGCATGACTCCGAGCTGGGACGCCATGATCCCTGTCGTACTCCTCCCGGCGGCGGATCTCGTTCTCATGTCGTCGTTCACGTGAAGCATTGATGGAGCTTCGCGCGTCCCGGCGGCTGTTGATGGCGTGTCGTAGGTCGTTCGGCGGGTGAGCGAGAGATAGAAGATGGTTGGCTACTTGAGTGAACAGTCGTCGATAGCCCTCGGCGTCGGGAGTCCGAGGGAGTCCATCAGCTATCCGAGCTAGTACCCCTCCGACTTCACTCGGCGTGTTCATGGCTCGGGCGAAGTCGGGATTCAGGTTGCGCCCGAAGAGTGGATTTTCCTGACGTTGCCTTGCCTCCTGCTCGGCTTGTTCCTGAGCTCGCCGGCGATCACGCCGCCGGGAGTTCCTTCGTTCTCTGAAGACGCGTTCCTCTGGAGTTTCTCCTATCTCTGAGGCCACGTATCGCGAGACAGGCTGCTCTGGATTCCGCTCTCCGGCCTCGTGATGCCGCCGGATATTTCGGCGTCGGTTTCTCCGTCGACGGGATTCCCACTGAGGTGGTTCTTCTCCGGGCGCGGTCGGTTCGTCGTCGGAGACGGGGGGCGACTCCACTCTTCCGATGAAAAGAACGTCGGGGTAGAATGGTGTGGCTGTCATGGCAGTCTTTTTTCCGTTCTCCTTCGAGGGTAGAGGCACAGAAAGAACAACTTGCTTCCTCCTAGTTTTGTTCGTTTCTTTCTTCCTTGCGATTTGTGTCCATTCTTTCGTCGGGGAAGTAGACAGCGGAGTTCTCCGGGTCAGCGGGCCCTCGGCCCCTGGCTTGCTGAAGGTGATCTCTTTTCGGAGCGCTGGAGGTTGTGCTTTTTCCTTCCTTACTCCGATATTCTCAGAGTTTGTTGGAGGAGACTTCTTCCTTGGCAGATCTGCGATGCGATGTAGAGTTCCTTCTTCATCCGCCACGGATGAGATTGTTCCAAAGCAGAACACAGATCCGGGGTGGAGGGTGATCTTGCGGTGGAAGGTGACGTCCATTGAGCTAGCTTAGATCGACGACACACCCCCCTACCTGGCGCGCCAGTTGTCGGTGTTTGGGGTCCGACCGCACACCCGGGATTGCCCCTCAAGGTGTTTTTAGGAGTAGGACGGTGTCGCCGACTGTAGCTAAATGGTTCGTGTCGGATGCACGAGGAGCAATGGATAGTGTTTACAGGTTCGGGCCGCTTTGAGATGCGTAACACCCTACGTCCTGGTGAGTATGCTTTATGTGGTAGATTACAAGGAGGTTCTCTAGTATTGGAAACGTAGAGAGCCGGAGTTGGTGGCTGAGTAATGAGATCGATCGTTCTGAAGGGGTGCCCCCTAGGCCTTATATATTCGACCGTGGGGCAATACATGCAGATATGATAACAATGCACACCTAAGAGATAGTGAACTGATCGAGTCTATCTTACTATAATTCGGTCGACTTATCCTCGCCTGGTTCCATCGTACGGGGCTCCAGCGCAGGAAAGTCGGGTCTCTGTTGTGGTCGCTTGCTCAACGTTGTTGGGGCCATCCAGGCTTGCGCCGATCCAGCCTTACATCGATCTGCTTCGCTGGTCGTTCTTCCCTAGGCCCACGAAGGGATGACCTTACGATTTATTGGGCCCTTGGGCCTTTCGTGAGGTCTTTTATCCTTCTAGCGGACCCGGGGGATATCTGTCCCCCACAGGGCGCCTCTAATAATCGTCAACCTTAACACAGGTAGAGTTGGAGCCAGTTTGATGGTTAGCCTTATTCTCTCATAAAACAAGACCTTTGAATCCTAAGCATTTCTCTGATGATGGAGTAGCCCCCACTGTTAGACGCATGAGAAACTTCAAACAGTACCCTAATCTATAGTACAACGAGGATCGTCAGTCTAGTATGCCACAATCACTTTCTATAGGCATCAGATCCTAGCCATCATTGGTTTGATGGTTTTCAAACTGTAGTCATCGGACCATACAATGTTGTAGTTGTTAGAGTGGCAATGGTAACTTTCAAATGTAAACAATTTGGGTGTATCATTTGGCCTTTACTTGTTCTTATCGTCTATGTTTACTTTTAGGCCTCACTTGGAAGTTACGGTGTTGGGCGCCCGGTCAAGGCCTGACTGGTGGGACAATACTTGCACGTTCCTATTGAAAGTCGCCTAGGGGGGGTGAATAGGCATAATCTGAAATTTACAACTTAAAACAACAAACTACAAGCCAGGGTTAGCGTTAGAATAAAAACCGAGTCCGGGAGAGAGGGGGAAACAAACCAACCAAGAAATAATGCGAATGACACGGTGATTTGTTTTACCGAGGTTCGGTTCTAAAGAACCTAGTCCCCGTTGAGGTGGTCACAAAGACCGGTCTCTTTCAACCTTTTCCCTCTCTCAAACGGCCACTTAGACCGAGTGAGCTTTCCTCCTTGATTCCTTGGGTCACTTAGACCCCACAAGGACCACCACATAATTGGTGTCTCTTGCTTCGCTTACAAGGCTTTGAGAATTAGAATGAGAGAAAGAAGAAAGCCAACTAAACAACAAGAGCAACAAAGAAACACAAGAACGGTCCTCTCACAAGTCCTAAAGCACTAAAATTGAATTGAGGACTTTGATTGGATCAGAGGCTTTGATTTGTGTCTTGGAGTGTTGCACTTTGCTCTTGTATTGAATGAGGAGTGTTGAATGCTTGGATGGTTGGAGTGGTGGTGGTTGGGGGGTATTTATAGCCCTCAATCACCAAAACAACCGTTGGGGTGGCTGTTGTCGATGGGCGCACCGGACACTGTCTGGTGCGCCAGCCACGTCACCCAATCGTTAGGGTTCTGGAGCTTCTGACCGTTGGAGCGCTGACTTCTGGTGGCACCGGACAGTCCGGTGCCGCACCGGACAGTCCGGTGCCGCACCGGACAGGTATTGTTCACTGTACGATGCGCCTCTGACGACTGCTCTGACTTCTGCGCGCACTGTTCGTGCACTGTAGCTCTGCGTCCACGCTTCTGCAGTCGACCATTGCGTCAGATAGCCGTTACCCCGCTGGTGCACCGGACAGTCCGGTGGCACACCGGACAGTTCAGTGAATTATAGCGGAGTGCGCTCTAAGAAACCCGAGAGTGGCCAGTTCGCGACTATACGGTCCTAGTGTATCGGACAGTCCGGTGCGCCAGACCAGGGCACACTCAAGTTTCTTGCTCCTTTGAATTTGAACCCTATCTTCAATCTTTTATTGGTTTGTGTTGAACCTTTGTGCACCTGTAGAACATGTATTCTAGAGCAAACTAGTTAGTCCATTATTTGTGTTGGGCATTCAACCACCAAAATTAATTATGGAAAAGGTTTGACCCTATTTCCCTTTCAATCTCCCCCTTTTTTGGTGATTGATGCCAACACAAACCAAAGCAAATATATAAAGTGCAGAAATGAACTAGTTTGCATAATGTAAGTGCATCAGTTACTTGGAATTAAACCAACTTATAATTTCACTAGATATGCATGGTTGCTTTCTTTTATTTAATATTTTGGACCACATTTGCACCACTTGTTTTGTTTTTGCAAATTCTTTTGGAAAGTCTTTTTTGCAAATAGTCAAAGGCATATGAGTAAGATTGTAAGAAGCATTTTCAAGATTTGAAATTTTCTCCCCCTGTTTCAAATGCTTTTCCTTTGACTAAACAGAACTCCCCCTGAATGAAATTCTCCTCTTAGTGTTCAAGAGGGTTTTACCAATTTTTGTAAATACCATTTGAACAAGATCAAATACATTTAGATACCTATTTGAAAAATTCTTAAAATTTTTGAAATTGGTGCGGTCCTTTTGCTTTGGGCTAAATATTTTCTCCCCCTTTGGCATTAAGCACCAAAAACGGAGAACGTTGGAGCCCATGTTACATTTTCTCCCCCATTGGTACAAGTAAATATGAATGAAGAATTGTATCAATTTGAAGAGATGGCGGAATACCAGTAAAGTTGAGTGGAAGCGTTGTCTTTGCCGAATATTCCATTTCCCTTTCAATCTAAGACTAACATAAGAAATACTCATGGAAGCATATTAGTCTTAGCTTTGGCACAAGACGAATAAGAAATATTGTATGCACCAAAGGAAAGAGATATGATCAAAGGTATATAAAAGAGCTATGTGTGCAATGTTTCAATCAAAATTCCGAGAATCAAGAATATTTAGCTCATTCCTAAGTTTGCTAAAGGTTTTCTCATCTAATGGCTTGGTGAAGATATCGGCTAATTGATCCTTGGTGTTTACATATGCAATCTCGACCCTTTGTTGGTGATCCCTCAGAAAGTGATACCGAATGTCTATGTGCTTAGTGCGACTGTGTTCAACGGGATTCTCTGCCATGCGGATAGCACTCTCATTGTCACATAGGAGAGGGACTTTGCTCAATTTGTAGCCATAGTCCCTGAGGGTTTGCCTCATCCAAAGTAATTGCGCACAACAATGTCCTGCGGCAATATACTCGGCTTTGGCGGTAGAAAGAGCTACTGAGTTTTGTTTCTTTGAAGCCCAAGACACCAGGGATCTCCCCAGAAACTGACAAGTCCCTGATGTACTCTTTCTATCAATTTTACACCCTGCCCAATCGGCATCGGAATATCCTATTAAATCAAATGTGGATCCCCTGGGGTATCAAAGCCCAAACTTAGGAGTGTAAACGAAATACCTCATGATTCTCTTTACGGTCCTAAGGTGAACTTCCTTAGGATCGGCTTGGAACCTTGCACACATGCATACATGTTGGCACTTGCTTTCTTGGGCAAGTAGGTCCAACAGGAAAATGGAGAGAGTGTTTGCAAAGTTCAACGGGGAATGCCGATAGCTCTGTTAATCTGCCCTCTCACGGGCACTGTACAGGGGTATTTATAGGTACTCGAGTGGCCACCCATCCCTTGCCAAAGACGTTCCTGCCCTCAAGCACCCGGTTTATCCCCAGAATATTCCCACAAGTGGAGGTTACAAACTGTCATTACGGAAAAGGCTATTACAGACGTGGCCCGTAATACACGTATCCGCGTGGGGCCCGACACAGTGGGCCGAATCCCACCTGGGCCTCCCGGGCGCGGTGAGTTCTTGGGCAAGTAGACTTCGTCAGATCCTTCACCTTGTCGTGGAGAGGATGAAGGGGGACCGCACCGGTCTTCATCCGATCGGCGCCTCTGGCTTGCTTGGGCGCACTGTGGATGTGGTCAGTATTAGTTGGCAGGACGACGAAGGCATCAGCGAAGGGTAGCGTGTTCGCCTTTGACCCAACATTTGCCCTCCGAGGGGCCAGTTCGATGAAGTCATCTGGTGCCAAAGACGTCACTAGATGGTGGAGACGCTGCCCTCGCTCGAAGTGGTCCCGCGGGGATTTTTGAAATAACCGTTGATGGACGTGTTACTGTTGGACTGCGGCTTTCCCGAAGCGTCGTGTCCTGTCTATAAAAGGAGGCGGCACGGCCGGGGCTGTTTCTTACCCGTTGCGTGCACCGACCGTGGAAACCCTACCTTTTTCAACCCGCTCGCCTGCCCTCCTTCTTCGGAAACCTGGCCCGCGTCAAGCAGACCGCACGCCACCACCGACGGTACGTAGCAATGTCTTCCTCTTCATCTGCTGCGACTGTGTCGTCGATCGATCAGTCGTCCGAGGAAACCCCAAGTGATTTGGTGGCGACAGAGTTGCAGCCAGGCCACACCGTGGAGTTCGGCACCTTGAGGATTTCCTCGGTTCGCATGCAAGAGATGCAGCAGCTTGGATATTTCGGTGACGGTGTTGGGCAGGTTTCGGGTGCCGAGGAGATCCCCGAGCCTGAGGGCGAATTAGTTGTGTTCGAGGCGTTTTTTCTTGCCGGCCTTCGCTTCCTAGCGCATCGTTTCGTGGTGGAGGTTTTGCGGAGATTTGGTGTGCAGGTCCATCAGTTGACACCCAACGTCGTTGTTGCCCTGGCGAAGTATGTGTGGCCAGTTGCGTCGTACGACGGTCAGCCATCTATGGAAGTCTTCGCCGAGAACTATTGCCTGCACTGGCAAAAGAAGAAAATAGGAAATAAGATTGCTCAATTTGGATCTTGCACCTTCACACCAAGGACTGGGAAGACTTCGACGGAGGTTGTGGAAATAGTCCCTTGTGCTCGCAACAAGTGGGGCAATTGGTGGGACTATTGGTTTTATGTCTCTGGAGGGGAAGTTAAAGACCTTCCTGGTCTCCCTGCCGCCATCATGTGCTCGCACTGTTATGTGGCGTTCCCACCGTTCAAGGTGGCAGAGGATGATGAGGACGAAGGGGCCCTTCGTTACACTGTCCGCATGAGTAGCGGGTGCGATCTTATTGAAGAATTCATTGGATATGGATTGTGGCCCTTGGTGCATGGATGGGTACTTGGCGAAGTATGCCCTTGCAGGATGCCGTCCTTGGGTGATCAGTTTGTGCAAAGTCCTGCCTTCACCTTGGATCCGCGGGGTCGGAATCCGGCCGCTTTTGTGCGTGAGGTGGAGGCCGAGGCCTCAAAGATTGTAGGGCGATACGTGCCGAGGACGGAGACCTTGCGGAGTTGGGACATTCGTGGTTCTAATGTTTGTTTGAACCGTGTTTTTGAGTTGAACCATCTGCCATATGACGGGTACCCAGGAGACGACGACGCTAGTGTTGTCGACCGCCGCGGAAAGAGGGCGGCTGCCGCAGTCGATGAGGGGCCTTCACGGGGAGCTGCGCTGACCGCGACCACTAAAAGGAGAAAACTAGGTACTGCAGCTGAGGGGTTGGGGGTCTCCGACCGCTTTGCAGTCAATTTGTTGGGAACTTGCGCGGCTCTCGGGGGAAGGATGTCTTCGCCCGAGCTCCGAGAATCTTTGGCGCAGATGCTGGAGGTTACTGGGGGTCGCTGGTCGAGGAATGTTCCAATCCCCCGAGCGGCCGGTGAAGACATGTTTACATCCTGATTAGCTCGTGAGTTGAAGGTTTTTCCTTATGGGAGCAATATTGCTGCTATTGTATCGGCAGTGATGGATAAAGATCGTCAAGATGCGACGCAGAAGCGCCAGGCGTTCACTAGGGTCGGGGACCCTAGTCGCAAGGCCAAGAAGGCGCGGGGACTCGTGAAGTCTATCGCCCCTGGCAGCAGCAAGCCACCGCCGGTTGTGAAACCCGCCGCCCCGGTCCCAGCAAACCTTTGCCGGGGGCACAGCTCGTCGCTCCTGGCTCCGGCAAGCCGACTCCTGCTGAGGCCGATGCCTCCATGGATGTTTACGTGGATGACTACCTTGTGGTTGGTGTCATGATGTTCGACGCTCGTATGGGACGGGGACTTGTTGGTGAGTTTTTTGTCTGGATCTTTGACAAGATAATGATGCAGGGTCCGATGCTGGGCAGCTGGCTGTTGTCCTGGCCCAGTGGCGGCCGCAGCGACTGCCGAGGCGAAGGGGTCTTTGCAGGACTCCTGGTCCAAGTTTTGTGCAAGCGGCAAGATTGCTTCAGCCGCCGCCACCAAAGACGTGGCGGGCTCAATTGCGCAGCAGCTTAAGCATGCAACGCAGCAGCTGAAGCATGTAAGTCGCCTTGGACTTCAGCGATTTATTGTTCTTATACGATTGTGATTGACGGTTTTTGTGCCAGGCGGCTACCTTCGCCGAACATGTTGCTTCGAGCGCCCTGACCTCAAAGTTTGCTGCCGAGAGGCGGCAACTCGAGGGCATGATTGGACGCCTCTGGGCACAGCATACTGAGGTGGTGCAGGACAAATCAGTCATGGAGTACAAGTCCCGCAAGCTGAAGGAGAAGCTGGTGGCTGTGGAGGCTGAAAAGGAGGACCTCGGCCGCCAGCTTGCGACTTAGAAAGAGGATGCGAACAAGGCCTGCGCGGAGGCCCAGGCCGCTCGTGCCGAGGCCAAGCTTGCGCGCACGGAGGCCAACCTCGCCATCCAACGTGCCGTGGAGGCAGAGGCGAACCATAGTAGCCTGCGCGGCTGCCTGGACAAGGCGGCGGCCTCGACCCGCACAGAGGTCGATCGGGCGCATGCATTGCTTGTGGATGCATACCGTCAGCTTGGTGCGCGTACCGCCCCCTTTGATGCGTCTGGTAAAGAACTTGGCCTCCGCTTTCTCAGGTGGTTGCAGGAGGAGCTAGAAGTGCTGCCGACGATTGTGACGGGTCTCATGTCCTTCGCCGCGCTCATCACCTGTGAAGGGGCCGTGAATGCCTTGTCCCGTGAGGGATGCAGGCACTTCGAAGTCTTTGATCGTTCGGACGAAGACATCGAACGCGGAATCTTCCAGGTCGAAGACCCGGTGCTAAAGCGCTCTGCTCGGGCGCTTTATGATAGGATGTGGGGCTCTCATGGCCGTGATATTGTCCAGGAAAGGTCCGACCGGGCGATGGAGCAGGTACGGGTTTTTAGTGATTGCTGCTATTATTATTACTAGGTGAGTGTCCGTGCGTTGCGACAGTAGTAAAAAATTTGTATGAAACATAGAAACAGAACGACAAATATCACTATGATATGCAAAATCCGTGTGGTAAATATTATAATTGTCACACAAATTATTTCTAAAGAGTCAATTTCGAATTTTGTAATGGCAGACAAATGTGTCGACAACCATACACTAATCTAATCCTTTTTAGTGATATCGATAAGTCGATATTGTATGTTTGCAGGGATGACATATCGGTACGAATTGTCCTCATAACTTAACAGACCAATCACAAAGTTCATTCGAAGAATCTATGCATCCTACACACAAAGACAGTAGAGAACAAAACATCAAATTTGTATTATGTAACCGGAATGTATGTTTGAACCTGAAACGAACGTACTACACTCACCCTAATAAATGCCACGAACACAAGTTAGATCTGAGCTGAAATGCTTTGGGGCCATAATTTAGGGATTCGACTGAAGTTTCCATTTCTCCTTTGTCGTTAATAGTGGCTACACAACTGGTAAGGAAACACGCATAGAAAAGAAGTAAACAAGAAATGATCGCATGATGGAGGGAAGGGGATCACAGATATGATGGAACCAGGCTGTGTGCGGGATACGCGAGTGGCAGCGCGGCTAGGAAAGCAGGGCACACGTTGAGCAGCGAGCATGCGACAAGGGAACATGTAGAGGAAGAAATCGACATGTGGGGTCCTTTTGTAAGTGAAATAGAAAGGGGAAAGGATGGGATTGGTTGGGTTTCCAGGAGTGGCCTGAGCAGACCAGCACAGCCGTGTGGCATGCGAGCATGCCTTGCATTTTTTTATTTTATATCCTTTCAAATATAGAAGTACTCTTAGCTAGTTGTTAAAGTACTTTTTAGATGCTACTTGGAAAACATGACCAGGGTTCAATGGTTGTTTAGAATATCTTAGTTCCAAGTTTGTAATGTTATTTTCACGCATGGGGGTGATATAGAATCAATATTACTAACACAATTTCATTTGAGAACTTTATCCTCGGTATGATGTGGGTATCTGAGATCTGAATACATGCAGAATCACATAAGACAATGAAGGGAGCCAAGACAATAAAAACCCACATGAATGAAACTCATGGAACAAGCGCTGACATAAATGAGAACACACCAGTTGACAAAGTATTACAGATAGCATGCTATGTACCACAGATACAAGTCAAACAAGTCGACGACTTACACAAAATATGGTACACAATAACGTGTTGCATCTGTTCAATCAGTAAAATAGGCATGCTGTTTAAACTTGAAAATTTACAGAACAATTAGGATCATAATGAGCAGTTTCACTAACGACGACGGTTAGCTTATGAAATCTAAGCTCGTGGCAACAACCAAAAAGGGGAGTAGTATCACTAACAGTAGCAGCGAACACTCTGAAATGCATGAACCCAACACCACCAACGCAGAAGCAGCTGACTGGGTTTCTAAAGTCTAACTAAGGTGAGCAATGTCAACCTCCCCGAGGATCTTGAAGGTGGCCACTGCATCGAACTTTTTCCCGTCCTGCCACTCATCCTCGTCCTCTAGGTTGTTGTCATCGTCGTCCTTGTGGGTTTGGCATGATGGGGAGGATAGGTCGTTCACGCTCTTCGACCTGCATAGATCATTGACCAGCATAGCCACCTGGTAGAGGTTGGAGATCTCCACGACCACGATGTCACCTTTCTTGAGCAAAGGCTGCTTCCATGGCTCTCGTCGATTCATCTATCACTTCACTGCTCCCTGCTGGAACTTGAAACAGATTCGATGGGCGTAAAACCAAGATATAGTCACCGATCTTTAGTTGCACACTTATAAAAACCAATAGCTCCGCAAGCAGAACAAAATAGGAAGGGATGAGGGTCAATAGAGAGAGTATGCGTCTGCTTGAACAAGTCTATACCCACAATTCCACAATAGTCAAGATTTTTCTTTAAATGAAAATATTGGAACCGATGAACCAAATGTGTTTTTTGCTACTACCGATCCGTTCCCTTATTTCTATCGCTGAAAATAATATTACTTTGTCCTTTTGGCTGAAGAGTTTTGGGATAAAATGCATATCCAAGGAAACTAGTCATTCAAAAAATACCCTGCATTCTCCTTCAGGGGGCAAGTTCGTTCTTATGAAGTTGAGAAATAGGAAAAGAAAATCCAGGGCAAGTGGTCCTAGACAACTATGAGGTGGGCAGATGGCTAAAAGACATCCTAACAATTCCTATCAGGAATTCAGGATGTTGACATTTCAGATAAGATGACTGCGATAACGATAAGAGCTGAAATCTAATAAAAATGTTTCTTTCAGTAGTTTAATTGGCACCACAGAATCCTCAAACAACATTGCTCTGACCAACCAGATTTCATCAATCAGATTATCTTACAAATACACTTTATACCAACATAAAAATGGCATAAAAACTGGATTATTTTTTAGGGATCCTTGCGACAGTACTATCTGAACTCAGAACTAATGTGAAAAACTTAGCTCAGAACTAACATGTAGTTCAGCTTATTATAGGACTATATGAACTCAGAACCAATGTGAAAAACTTAGCTCAGAAGTCAGAACAGATGAAAAACACCACCATTCAACACACAAAAGGCACAAGTGTTGATAGTAAATAACATAATTACCGTTTCTAAGATCATCAGGAGCAGCGTGAACAACAACAGCTCTGCTAATGTGAGAGTTTGGCACAGTCAGTGGGATCTGAAAAAAATCATTAGCGGTGTTAAGAAGGCTAGGGTGACATAGGAATCATACGGGTCTAGATGTCTTATTACCTGGCTGTCAGTGACATTAATATTAGCAACACCTGACACCAAAGAATCAAACTCAGTGATAAGATAGGTATCAAGAATCAACTCAACAACCATAACCATTTCGAACTACCAAATTTTGGCTCAATGTCACTGTTAATCGAAATAGGTAAATCCCAAGTTGGTATTACAGGATATGATGATGTACCATGGCCTCTATAGAACAATTTTGCATTACAAGATGAAAAATTATAAAAGGAGATCCTAAGCCTATCGAAAGGAGATGATGAGTTGTGACTATCAAAATTATTTTAGCTCACAAATATAGCCCTCTTATCTTTTATGTTGTGGAGAAATGTGTTGTGGCAAGATTTCTACATTACTTGCATATGGATAAGTATTATGACAATATTCAACCTATCTAAAAATGAATCCTCTAAAAACGGACAGAACAACTAAAGTTGTGCGCATTCAAGATCAAGGTTGCGTCCATAATAACATATGTTGTTTCAAATCTGGGAGGCTGATAAACCTTCTTGAACCACTCATTGTTAACGTGCTCCGCAATAGCTATTATCTACACAGGCCACAGAACGATGGTACACAGTTATTAACCCTGCAGATGTTGAACAAAATGAGTTAAATGATGGCTACAGACAACAAAACTCATAGTGTTAGCATTAGGATCAAGTATCTTCTTGATGAGCTTCTTTGCACTTGTGGAGAACCAGGATGGGCAACTAAAATCCGCTTTGAAGATCTGCATGAAAAATAGGATGTGTCAAGCAACCATTAAAAAAGGAAGGAAAATTAAGTGCTTCTTGAGTTGTTGTCATGGTAGAGACTGACAAACCTTCTTGTAAAGCGACATCAGGTTTGAATCTTTAAATGGGAGGTACCCCGCCACGAGGACAAAGAAAATCACTCCACATGACCACAGATCACCCTTAGCTCCATCATAGCATTTATTGTTTATAACCAGTAGACACAAGAGCACTGGACATGAGAACAAAATACTTTATTGAGTGAAAAATAAGAACATAACTAAAAGCATAGTCGTGGTCAGCACCTCAAGAGCAACATAACTGGGAGTTCCACAGGTTCTATGCAGCAGGTCATCCGCTTACAAGTCCACAAAAGGGTATTGAAAAAACGTCTTATGAATGTACTAAATTCTTCTGAGTAAAATGTATCATGTGATTTCATATAAATTAGTAAGTAGCTTTTAAATATATGATCCTACAGAGTCTAGACAAAGAACCACTTCAGAAAAATCTTAGAAAGCGCACAATTTGATCAGTGTAGATTTACAGATTGACTGTCCACTTCTATCGTGTTCACAACAGGAAATCACTGTCTAACATAAGCTTGAGTAGCGGAACTCTAAGCTAGAGCACACAATTGTGGTGGACAATTGGAGTGGAACTCTAAGCCAGGACACATAATAAAGGCTATTATGTTCATATGTTCAGTGAAATCTACAGTTTTTCATTGTGTAACTGGTAGTTTTTCACATGTGAAGCTTGCCATATTTCACGCAAGAAGTATAGTTTCAGTTAGTGAGACATGCCTTTTTCTAGCAGTTTTTCGGTCTCCTTGGTCATCGAGGAGCGAGCAAGCAATGCTTCATTGTCGGTCAGCATTATATTTTCTGTAAGCACGGTGCAGTCGACCATGTAAACCCAAAAAATGGGAGGTAGAAGTTTGCAAAGGTGCTAACTGACCAACCTGCTGGAAGGCGCATGTGGCGAGTGACCTGCTGAAGACTCCTGCATATGTTCACCTACAAAAAAATGCAGCGGACATTACAACAAGCAACTGTAATAGTTCATGATGAACTCATGATTAAAATAAGAGAATAAAAAAGGCAGTTTCAGAATCGCTGGTGTTGTCTAGTGGCACGCACGCTTCATTTCGTCATTTGCTAACACACACTTGAACCATTCACCAAAAAAATATTCAGCACCAAAATCTTGAAAAGAATCTATACTGTTCCTAAGCTATACACATAATAAGTATTCAGTTTCTTTAAATCACTATACTTACACTTGTACCTATATCTGAATGAGAAATCATCATGATCGAGTAAAGTCTATTTGATTATAAACTATCACAAAAATCAGATTTACATCCAACGTGGCTGATTCGATTTACCTCCCTCGTGGAGGATGTGGTGCCATTATGACGCCTGATATAGTGCTACTTCAGCTAAAACTGTTTAGGAAATAAATGGGTCACCATCAAAAGTTTAGGAAATCCAATTTCCAAATGAAGGATACAAATTGAAATTACACAATAGTTAAAAAAATTAAAGAACCAAGCTGAACATGTGTGCAGCCCTAGATGCAGCCATTTGGCTGCAAGGAAAGCCCACCTCCACGACAGCCACAAACATAGCTTGCACATTGTTATTTTTAAGTAGAAATTTGACTACAATTGTCACAGATTTATTCAGAATAGGCAGTAGCATTCTACAACAGTTAATCGTTTGTGCCACTCATCTAGATTATTTATCGTTGTAATCATTTTTGTATGGTTAGATTGTTTACTTCCACTACAAAGATGTCGGAAAAGCTGCAAGTACTCTGTAGCATATTGCTAGCTACTACTTTTTTTGCTGTGGCTAAACTTCGACATTTAAATTCGGTGAAATAACTTAATGTTGTCGTAGAATAAAAATTAGCGAATGCTCACAACCTGCCATACGCCAATGTAATAACAAGAACCCAATCATATATGGACCTAGAATCAACGCAATTAAGCATCTACACCACTACCATATCACATCATACAAAGAAATGGCTCAGAATCCCCATTCCTGCCACTACAAAAACAAATCATTTTAACCTGGGCTTGTACTATAAATCCATATCAAATACCATCAGCAAATAGTTGCCATTCTATATTAAAACATTCCAATTCCTAGAATGGAACAATTAAGCATCTACATCACTACCAGATAAGATCATACAAAGAAATGGCTCAAAATTCCCATTCCTGCCACTACAAAAACAAATCATTGCAACCTGGGATTGTACTATAAATCCATATCAAACAACATCAGTAAATAGTTGTAATTCTATATTAAAACATCCCAATTCCTAGAATGGAACAAACAGAAGATGTGGTCGTGCAGTAAACGTAAGTAAAAGGGATACCTGCTTGTTTATTTCGACGGCGATGGCACACCTGGTGATGTTCCTGACGCGACTGGTGCGGCCATGGTAGAACTTGTGCGGCATCCCCTTATGGACGGTGTTGTTCATCTTGACGTCGACGTAATCGACGATCTTCTAGGTTTGAGAGGAGACCGGCGACAGTATCGAGGTCATCGACGACCTGACCGATGGACTTGACTTTATTGGAGGAGGCAGACGCGCTGGCCTCCAATGTGCCGGGTAGCATCGGGGCGGCGTGTGCGGTGACGGCCTGGAGCGCTGCCGTCTCGAAGTGGAGCCCCGAGCCGAGGTCCTCGAGGTTGGTGGTAGCCTCCCAGCACCGACTCCGACTGTGACATGAATGTCTCCACCAGGCCCTCGAGGCTTCACCCGCCTTCTGAGTTTTCCCCATCCTGCCCCCTCCTCCCCGTCCACCGCTTCTACATCGGTTCCTGCTCTTCGTCCTCTTCCGCCGTGGTGGCAGCCTCGTGCCCATTGCACATCGCCTCGATCTCTCCCTGGGTTGCAAGGAGGCTCACGTCCGCAGCGATCGAGCGTAGGAGGCCGAGGATGCGAAGGTACACGGCGCCAGGCTAGAGCGCACGGGAGAAGACGTGTAGTGCTGGTTATAAGCTGGATTAACCACTTTCATGGCTTCCTTGAATTTAACAATTATAGAGAAGGCGTGTAGTGCTTGAAAGTATAAAACTATTATGACACAAGAGAGCCACAGAAGTACAAAAATCATTCTAGACTGCTGTTCACTTGGAATCTAGACTGTTGTTCACTTGCATATGGCCACTTAATGAACATAGATTGTTGTTCACTTGGAATCTAGAAATATTTTATCACGTAATGAAAATTAAATCAGCTCTTATATAACATTCGTATTTTGCCAGGTAACTGTATCTTTTATCATGCTAGACTTCTAATTTGTGCAACTACTTTTTCAAAAAAATGACAGCGGAGTAGCATCTTCAATCAATAAAAAAATATTGCATTTAGGTAATGGTCTTTCAATCAATATTTTGTGCTGCTTTGGTCCAGAATTTACAAAAGAATTGTGAACTCACCAGGTAATTTCTTTGTTGTTACTGTTACATTCCTTGTCACTAAACTTGAGGTTGTAGAGATGTTGATGAACTATTAAATCAAACAGTAATTCATTAACAAAAATGTATTCAAATTTGTTTATCCAAATCATTGCAACAGTAAACCAAGGTGACTTATTATACATAGCAAGGTAGTGTGCTGGAGAGTAATAAAAAGCATGCCAATTGATCGCGACATTGTAAGAACACCAAAAACTCGATAATTGTTCCATTGTATGACCTTACCACCCTCTTCCTCAATCCTTGCATACTCATCCTCCCTGTTAGGTTGAAGAACGAGAACATCTGATTAACATGTGAACTAAAAGGTCAGGCAAATAAACAACATTGCAGGAGAGCTTACTTTATGAAAC
This sequence comes from Zea luxurians, assembly GCA_029449295.1. Taxonomy (NCBI): domain Eukaryota; kingdom Viridiplantae; phylum Streptophyta; class Magnoliopsida; order Poales; family Poaceae; genus Zea; species Zea luxurians. The sequence continues at coordinate 154,525,160 of JAOPSE010000004.1, forward strand.
ACTGATAGACACACAGGTTTGCTTGCCACGGTAGATCACTGCCCATGAATCTCCATAATTGGAGACAACGATATGCGAGGAGCAGATGATAGCGATGACCACCGCTGAACCCATAGTCTCAGGAGCCACAAGTTCTGGAATGAGCATCACAACATCATCACTTGTTCCTGCTTCGCCACCACCTCCCCTAATCGCGTTGCCCCTCATCATCAGTATAGTGAATTGATTATATATTGACATGATTAAAATAAGTTATCAAATCATGATTAGATAGTATATCTAGGGCATGGTGTTTCATAAAGTAACACCATCTTAAGGAACACAGTCTTAAGCTCTCTCCGTGGAACACAATCTAAGTCCATGAAAGTTATCAAATCATGTCTCTGGTAGAATTTGCATAACCACTCAGCTAGCATTTGCATAATCATGTCTTTGCTAACATTTGCATCTCCATCGAAGCCTAAGGAATAGAATGATGGAAGCAAGTCCAATCAAGCAGCAGGGGACGGGACGATGCAGGAAGGGATGATAGGGGGAGATCATGGCGGACAAACTCACAGGATAACGCACAATAAACTCAATGGAGAAAGAACTCGAGATCGAAAAAAGAAAAGGAAAACATCACCTTGTATAGATGAGATTGGACCTGCTCTCGCCTCGGCTTGAGCGTGCACCACCACAGGCTCGACATCTCCGTTGACAGCATGGGTGCCTCCGCCTCGGATTCACTTCCTCGCCTCGAGCTCCGTCAACCACACCGACGCGAATCCGACGATGATTCGTCGTCCCGCCTCGTGGGCTCGACACCTCCATCGACGGTGATGGCTATCTCGGGCGGGCGGGCGGGGGTGCACGATGGCGGCTATATCGGGCAGGGTGACTCGTGGTTGGAGCCCAGCCATCGTGCGGGGACGACGGTCAGGAGCAACGAAGTCGATCTCGAAGAGGGGTGGGGTCACGGTCGAGAGGGGGCCCAGCTGACGCTACGAGCAGGGGGCTCCTACGCATCGCGGAGTCGCCTTCCATGGAGAGAGCGGATGCGGACGCGAATCCAGGGCGGAGGTGCCGGACCCTTCCATGGAGATCAGGCTATCGTAGACTTCCATGGAGAGAGCGGGGCCGAGGGTACCCAATCCACGTCGCGGAGTCGCCGTCCATGGAGAGCGCGGACACCGAGAGAGCCGGGCGCCGCGATCCGGGGCGGAGGATGTCGCCTTCCATAGAGAGAGTCGGGGCGGGGTTTAGGGACAGAGGATGTCGCGGACACCGATGCAGGTCGAGACCGCGGGGATTGCTGGTGCGGGGCGAGCGGTCTGTGGGGATTGTGGGCGCGGATTGCGGACGTGCGGTGGTGGAGAGCTGCCTGCGCTGAGCCATGGATGGAAGGGCGAGCTGCCTGCACGGAGCCATGGATGGAAGGGCGAGCTGCCTACGTACGCGCGGTGGGAGCGCAAGCGCGACAGAACGGCGCACGATTGTGGACGCCTACAGTAAAGCCTTATAGAGTAGTAGAGATTATTATTATTTTAATGTGTGTTGCTATTTTTGTAGATGGCGCGTGAGGAGGAGGTCGAAGACCTCAGGGACTTGGAGAGCACGACGCCTCTATCAGTGGGTGCGAGGGCGGGGGTTGAGGAGTCGCCAGCGCCGCCGACTGATACTGGTGAGGCACCCGCAGAGGCCTCCATGCCAACTGGTGAAGATACTTCGGCGGTGATTGCGCTAGCTGACGAAGACCCAGCGGCGCCGGCCGGTCCTTCGCAGGTGGCGGGATAGTGCTAGGGGTGTAGGGTGTAGGATCTTGTTTTTGTGATACTGAAACTCGGTTGCTGCGCAGGTTCCGACGTGTGGACCTACGCAGACAACCCTGGCTGGTGTTACGAATTTTGTGGAGGCTGCTACCGTGGTGCCTGCTGATTATAATGTGCCTGGTTCTGAGTCTGAGTCTTTTTCGTTTGATGATGAGTTTGGGAGTCTGTTTTCCTGGAGCGAAGAGTCGTCGAGTGAAGATTTGGATTATTTTATCGCGTTAGATGCGGCCGCGACGGAGTCCTCACCGCGGGTGGAGGTTGGTGAGGTGTGTGATCTTCCTGGTTCGAGGACCGAGCGCTGACGGTGAAGGGTGGTGTCGAAGCATAGCATTGGCGAGTTTTCGCGAAGTGGTCGGCGCCGTCGGCTGGGGATGGAGCGGGACCGTCATCGAGTAGATCGGTTTGGGAAATGAGAGCTACTGTCTTCGCCGATTGCGACGAGCATTGGTGAGGGGGATCTGCGGAAGCTTTTCGAGGGTGAGGAATTGAAAATAATGTTGTTCAATTATAGGGAGGCGGGCATCATCCCAAAAGTTGAGCCGATGTAGTGTATGGTGCCCTCGTGTTGCCTGGCGGTGATGGAGGGCATAGTTGTGTTTATTTGTGCGGTGGGTCTAGTGCCCCTTCGCTGAGTATATGTAACTACGACTTATATTGTAATGTGGCCTATTGGTCTCCTTTAAGCGAGAGACTTCGTATTGCGTACTTGTGGTAGTCCGGCTGCACCCTTGGGCGACTTTTGCACGGAGTGGCTTTTTAGTGAAAGACTTCGATTAACGTACTTGTTGTGCTAGTCCGGCTGCACCCTTAGGCGACTTTTGCGTGGATTGTCTTTTTAGTAAAAGACTTTGATTAACGCACTTGTTGTGCTAGTCCGACTGCACCCTTAGGCGACTTTTGCGTGGATTGTCTTTTTAGTAAAAGACTTCGATTAACGCACTTGTTGTGCTAGTCCGGCTGCACCCTTAGGTGACTTTTGTGCGGATTGTCTTTTTAGTAAAATACTTTGATTAATGCACTTGTTGTGCTAGTCCAGCTGCACCCTTAGGCGACTTTTGCATGGATTGTCTTTTTAGTAAAAGACTTTGATTAATGCACTTGTTGTGCTAGTCCGGCTGCACCCTTAGGCGACTTTTGCATGGATTGTCGCACGCGAGGGTAGTCTACGCTACCTGTCGTGGTGACCTAGAATTGGTCGAATGCCGAAGACCATCAAAGCGGTCTTTTTCGATATGTTGCACTTGAGTTTTTGTTTTTGCGATGGCTTTTACTGATATATTACATGGCTCCACCTCGTTAAAAACCTCATCCCTAGGAGGAAAAGAGTGCCGGCCGGAACAATACTGTTTGCTGAATTACAAGGGTGCATGGGCCCTGAGGGTTAAACAAAAAATTTCCAGAGGTTTTCAATGTTCCTGGAGTGCTATAAGTCTTCACCGGAAGGTGTTACAAGCCTATACGCGCTGGGGGAAGCCTTCGTCTTGACAATGAATGGGCCTTCCCATTTCGGGTCCAGCTTGCCCCGTGACTCTATCCGGGTGGTTCAGACAAGTACAAGGTTTCCATTGTTGAATTCCTTTGGGACGACAGCGTTGTCGCGCCAGGCCTTTGTTTGGGCCTGATATCTGTCGAGAGTTTGCAGGGCGAGGACGTGGTCTCCGTCGATGAGATCTTTGGAAGTTGGTTCGTCGACATCGGGGACTACTGATGTGCTTGTCCTGGGCGATCCATGCTTTATTTCCAGTGGCGTCATGGCTTCGGATCCATACAAGAAGCGAAAGGGGGTGAACCCGGTCGCCCGGCATTCTGTAGTGTTTAGGGCCCACACCACTTTGGGTAGTTGGTCGGCCTATTTGCCCTTTTATCGTCAAGAAGTGTTTTCTTGATAGCGGTAAAAATCTTGCATTGGCACGCTCGACGACGCCGTTGGACTGTGGATGGCATACCAAGGCGAAGATAGGCTTGGTGCCGATGGAAAAGTAGAAATCTCTGAAGTCTTGGCTGTCGAATTGTTAGCCATTGTCAACTGTGAGTTCGGACGGGACTCCGAAGCGGCAAACAATGTTTTGCCAGAAGAATTTTTGTGTGGTTTTCGACGTTATGGTGGATACTGCCCTGGCCTCAATCCACTTAGTGAAATATTCGACGACGACAAAGGCAAACTTGAGGTTCCCTTGAGCTGTAGGTAGCGGTCTGACGATGTCTAGCCCCCAGCGCTGAAGTGGCCATGTGTGGACGATAAGTTTGGTGAATTGCGAGGGGCTGCCCGAGTGAGGTGAGAATTTTTGGCATGCTTCACATGACCTTGTGACTCGATTGGCATTGCGAATTATTGTGGGCCAGTAGAATCCCTATCAAATCACCTTGGCGGCGAGGGCCCTGGGTCCTGAGTGGGAGCCGCAAGTTCCGCTGTGGACTTCGCGGAGGATTTCTATGCCTTCAGTCACAGTTATGCACTTTAGCATTGGCTGACTGATCCCCTTTTTGTATAGCTGTCCCTCGACCAGTGCGAAGTCTCTGCTTCTGTGTTTCAGTCGTTTGGCCTCGTTGCGGTCGCTGGGGTGATAGTGACCTTGCAGGTACAGGGTGATTGGGGCCCGCTCGTCTTTGGTCATGTGACACCGAGTGCTTGTAGTTTGCGAAGTCCCAGAATGACGGCTTCATACTTTGCTATATTGTTGGTGCATCTGTCAGATTCTACAGCGAAGCTGAGGCGTGCCGCATATCTGTACTTGACGCCTGCGGGTGATGTGATAATTGTCGTGGCGCCTACCCCCGCGTGGCACCATGCACCGTCACAGTGGATGGTCCACACTTTCTCCAGAGACCCTTCTTGCTGCCATGCTGGTCCTGTCCAGTCAACGATGAAGTCTGCCAGGACCTATGACTTGATCGCTGTCCTAGGCTCGAAGGTGATGTGATACCCGGAGAGTTCGGCTGCCCACTTGGCGATTCGGACGGAAGCCTCTGGGTTCCTGAACAGTTCCCCCAGACCTCTGTCCGAAGTCACCCACACCTTGAATGCCTCGAAGTAGTGGCGCAGCTTGCGCGATGCCATGACAACTACGTATGAATTTTTTTCTAGCTCAGTCATGTTACACTTGGAAGCCGTGAGGACTTCGGAGACGTAGTAGACTGGGCATTACTGGGTCGTGCCCTCTCTGTCCTGCTCTTGGACCAATGTTGCGCTGACTGCACATGGTGAGGCCGCTATGTATAATAACAAGGGCAGTGAAGGGTTGGGACTAGTGAGGGTTGCCAAATCGGACAAATATTGCTTGAGCGACTCGAATGCTGCCGCTTGTTCTGGTCCCTAGGCGAAGTATTTCGCACCGTGTAGTGTCTTGAGGAAAGGTAGACTATGCTCTGCAGATTTTGAAATGAACCTGTTTAGGGCGGCCAATCTGCCTGTCAGTCGCTGGACAACTCTGGCGGACTGTGGGGGTGTCATGCTGATGATTGCTTGGATTTTTGCCGGGTTGGCCTTGATCCCTCTGTACGACACCAGGTAGCCGAGTATTTTCCCCTGGCGGACCCCGAAAACACATTTTTCGGGGTTGAGCCGAAGTCGCGCATCCCGCATATTAGCGAATGTTTCGGCGAGGTCGGCCAGGTGATCCTCTTTGTTCTTGCTCGTGACGAAAATGTCGTCCACGTTGGTGAAAATATTGCGGCCTACTTGATTTTTGAGGACCCTTTTTGTGAGGCGGGAGAAGGTTGACCCGGCGTTTTTGAGTCCTTCCGGCATTCTGATGAAGCAGTATGTGCCGAAGGGTGTGATGAAGCTTGTGCTGGCCTTGTCTTCCTCCTTCATGTAGATCTGGTGGTAACCGGAGAAGCAGTCGAGGAGGGACATGACTTTGCATCCTGCTGCACTATCGACTATTTTTTCGATCTGTGGCAGGGGGAAGTTGTCCTTGGGGCAGGCCTTGTTGAGACTGGTGAAGTCGATACACATGCGCCACTTGCCGCTTTTCTTTTGCACCATGACTACATTGGTGAGCCATGTTGGGTAAGCAACTGGCTCGATGAGGTTGGCTTCCAACAGGCGGTGCACCTCGGCTTTGGCGGCTTCGGTCTTCTCGTCGGACATCTTGCATAGTCGCTGCTTTCTTAGGCGCACCGAAGGGTCGATGCCCAGGTCGTGCTCTATGATGGCGCGGCTGACTCCAACCAGGTCATGGGCGGACCAAGCGAAGACGTCCTTATTTAGGGAGAGGCAGGAGATGAGTTTGTCCTCGTCTCATGAGTTTAGGTCTTCGCTTATTACGACCATTTGCTTAGGGGTGGCCGGGTCGAGGGGTACTGCCCTTGTTCCATCGTTGCTTTGCAGCTGCGCCTTTACTTTTTTGTCGGCGACTGGGCGGGTCTCTTCGGAGCCTTCGTGTTGTGCCATTAGGCAGTGGACATTCCGTTGCCCTGGGACAAAGTCTCTTTTAATGTTGCGTGTGGTCTGCTGGTTGCCGTAGACTATGATCACGCCTTGCGGACCTGGGATTTTTATGCATAGGTGAAGTCCGTGGATGGCCGCTTCAAACTTGTTGATGGAGCCCCGGCCCATTATGGCATTGTATGGGTATACCATGTCGACGATGTTGAAGGTGACCTGCTCACTTCGGGCATTGGGTGCTACACCGAAGGACAGGGGTAGCTCAATCTTGCCAACAAGGAAGGTGCCTTTCCCGCCGAAGCCATAAAGGGGGTTGTCTGAAGGCTTGAGCAGACTGTGGTTGATGCCCATGCGGTCGAAGGCGTGCAGGAAGATGATGTCTGCTTGGCTACCATTGTCGACCAAGACCTTGTGTAGGTCCTAGCCTGCTACGCTGTAGTTTATCACCATGGCATCGACGTGAGGGGCACTGCACAGATCAACGTCCCTGGCGTTGAAGGTGAGCGGCACATGAGACCACCTTGTCTGTACGACTGGGCCAGCGAGGGCGATGTGGTTAACACTTCGGTAATGGTCCCTTTTTTGCCGCTTCGTTTCGAAGTCCACGCTGGACCCTCCGGTGATCATATGGATGACTCCGCGGTATGGTTGTTTGGTGAAGTCTTCCTATTTTGGTGCTTGGGGGTGATTATGGTGGTATTGATTTGGGTGGTGCGGAGGTGGAGGTGAGGGTGGGAGGATTTGTACTTCCTGGCAGTGTTGGTACGCGTTGTTGGGTGGGTGCTGGACGTGGTCGTTATAAGGTTGTTGTTGATGGTGGTGGTATGTGTGCGCGACAACTCGCTGGTTGTCAGCTGGCTGTGTTCTGGACATCCTGTCCTTTGTGGCCTTTGTTTCTAGACAGTCTCTTGTTGGGTGCGCGCAGTCTTCACCGTGAAACAGGTAGTAGAATCTGCACGGCTGCTGCGTCCGTCCCCGGCCTCTCCCTCTTGTGCCATTGTCGTGACCCTGGTGGGGATTCCTAATGGTGGACGGTTTCTCCGGCTAGGTGCTGGTTAGCTATGTTATGCACCTGTTGTTGGCTTTTGCTGTCCCGACCGGAGTCTAGCTGGGAAGGCCTGGTCCAGGTTCTGCTGGACTGCAGAGGGTCCTTGGGCTTCCTCTGAGATTCAACCTTTCGTTGATGTAACTCTTCGGACCTAGCATACTTCTTGAATAGCTGATATAGCTCTTGGAGATTTCTAGGTGGGTCCCTGATGCAGTGACTGTACAGGACGCCAGCTCGAAGGCCACTGATGGCGTAATTTATTGCAATGTGGTCGTCGACCGATGGCAGTTGAGACTTAAGAGTCAAGAACTTTCTGTAATACTCGCGAAGAGTTTCCTTCTCCTACTGCTTGCAGAGAGACAGCTCGGTGAGGGCGTCGGTATCGGGTCGGTACCCTTGAAAGTTGAGCAGAAACTTGTCTCGGAGTCCTTTCTAGGAGTCAATGGATAGAAGTGGTAACCTGGAGTACCAGATCAGGGCCGGGCCTTCGAGCGTGATGATAAAGGATTTGGCCATCGTGGCGTCATCCCCTCCAAACGATGCGACGGTGACTTGGTAGCTCATGATGTATTGCACTGGGTCGGTGCTGCCGTTGTACTTGGGGTAGGTGCCTGCCCTGAAGTTGGTGGGCCAAGGTGATGCTTGGAGTTGCGGAGCCAGGGGGCTGCGCTCATCAAGGTAGTTGATCCCTTAGAAAGCTGTGACATGCAGAGTGAAGGGCCCGCGCTGAGGTATGAATGGGTCTTCGGTTGGGACGCGCCGCTGGAGGGGCGGTCCGTGCTGCGGATCATGCTGGCCCTCACTCTGCATGAGCGCGATTTCTTGCTCAAGCTTCCGAGCTCTCTGCTCCTCGTCTCGTATCATCTGGCGCGCCTTGGCCTGCACGGTGACACGTTGGCGCTTGGCCTCGAGGATGTCTTTTTGCTTTTGGAGGTTGCGATTCTTGAGGCGTAGGGCCCGCAGCTATAGCTGTTCCTCGGCTGAGATGCCGATGACTTCACCGTCCTCTATTGCGTCTTCGCCCTCTGGTGGAGCGAAGCCTGGTGGTGCTTGCGGTAGTCCTCCGGAGCTGCAGGTGCGTATGGTGCCTTCGGGGGTTGGGTGCTCTTGGTGCTGTCTTTTGCTGACAGCTTCGTCTTCGGAGGCTTCTTGGGGGTGTTGTCCTCGAGGGCCTTGCCTTTTTTCTCAGCCAGCAGCGCTGCCTTCGCTGCTTCATCGATGGACGGGGCTGCCTTCGAACTAGCTCGCTTGGGGGCCATCGCGGGTTGCTTGTTCGTAGCACGAACGGTGGGCGCCAAATGTTGGCACTTGCTTTCCTAGGCAAGTAGGTCCAACAGGAAAATGGAGAGAGTGTTTGCAAAGTTCAACGGGGAATGCCGATAGCTCTGTTAATCTGCCCTCTCATGGGCACTGTACGGGGGTATTTATAGGTACTCGAGCGGCCACCCGTCCCTTGCCAAAGATGTTCCTGCCCTCGAGCACCCGGTTTATCCCCAGAATATTCCCACAAGTGGAGGTTACAGACTGTCATTACGGAAAAGGCTATTACAGACGTGGCCCGTAATACACCTATCCGCGCGGGGCCCAACACAGTGGGCCAAATCCCACCTGGGCCTCCCGGCCGTGGTGAGTTCCTGGGCAAGTAGACTTCGTCAGATCCTTCGCCTTGTCGTGGAGAGGACGAAGGGGGACTGCGCCGATCTTCATCCGATCGGCGCCTCCGGCTTGCTCGGGCGCGCTGTGGATGTGGTCAGTATCAGTCAGCGGGACGACGAAGGCATCAACGAAGGGTAGCGTGTTCTCCTTTGCCCCAACAATACAGAAAGCATAATATCCAGCGAGATGCACATAAATAGAGTAAAGATCCTATCATCGACCTGTATACTTTTTGATCTACGGATTTACCTCCCGTGTCAAGGTCGAGATGCCCATTGGTTCCCATGGGTGTCTTGATGGGTTTGGCATCCTTCATTCCAAACTTGTTAAGTATGTCTTGAATGTACTTGGTATGGCTGATGAAGGTGCCCTCTTGGAGTTGCTTGATTTGAAATCCTAAGAGTTATCTCAACTCTCCCATCATAGACATCTTGAATTTTTGAACCATGATCCTACTAAACTCTTCACAAGTAGACTTGTTAGTAGACCCAAATATGATATCATCAACAAAAATTTGGCATACGAACAAGTCTTTTTCAACAGTTTTAGTAAAGAGAGTAGGATCGGCCTTACCGACTTTGAAGCCATTAGTGATAAGAAAATCTCGCATGCATTCATACCATGCTCTTGGGGCTTGCTTGAGCCCATAAAGCGCCTTTGAGAGTTTGTAAAAATGGTTAGGGTACACACCATCTTCAAAGCCGGGAGGTTACTCAACATAGACCTCTTCCTTGATTGGTCCATTGAGGAAGGCACTCTTCACATCCATTTGATAGAGCTTAAAGCCATGGTAAGTAGCATAGGCAAGTAATATGCGAATTGACTCAAGCCTAGCTATGGGTGCATAAGTCTCATCGAAATCCAAACCTTCGACTTGTGAATAACCTTTGGCCACAAGTCGGGCTTTGTTCCTTATCACCACACTATGCTCATCTTGCTTGTTGCAGAATACCCACTTGGTACCTACAACATTTTGATTAGGACATGGAACTAAATGCCATACCTCATTCCTCGTGAAGTTGTTGAGCTCCTCTTGCATCGCCAGCACCCAATCCGAATCTCTTAGTGCATCCTCCACCCTGTATTGCTCAATAGAGGACACAAAATAGTAATGTTCACAAAAATGAGCGACTCGAGATCGAGTAGTTACACCCTTATGGATATCACCAAGAATGGAGTTGACGGGGTGATCTCTTTGAATCGCGTGGTGGACTCTTAGGTGTGGTAGTCTTTGGCCCTGAATTTCTTGATCATCTTCCTTGTCTTGATCATCTTCATCTCCCCCTTGATCCTTGTCCTCCTCTTGAGGTGGCTCATCTTCCTGATGTTCTTCTTCATCACCTTGAGCCTGATCCTCATCTTGGGTTGGTGGAGATGCTTGCACGGAAGATGATGGTTGATCCTGTGCTTGTGTGGGCTCTTCGGATTCCTTAGGGCACATATCCCCAATGGACATGTTCCTTAGCGCGACACACGGAGCCTCTTCATCATCTAATTCATCAAGGTCAACTTGCTCCACTTGGGAGCCATTAGTCTCATCAAACACAATGTCACAAGAAACCTCAACCAATCCAGTGGATTTGTTGAAGACTCTATATGCCCTTGTGTTTGAGTCATAACCAAGTAAAAAGCCTTCTATAGCCTTAGGAGCAAATTTAGATTTTCTACATCTTTTAACAAGAATAAAACATTTGCTTCCAAAGACTCTAAAATATGAAACATTCGGCTTTTTACCGGTGAGGAGTTCGTATGATGTCTTCTTGAGGATTCAGTTAAGATATAATTGGTTAATGGAGTAGCAAGCAGTGTTGATTGCTTCCACCCAAAACCGGTCCATGTATTTATGAGGATCAAACCCTAGAGTGATTCTATCATAGATTAGGTCTCTGGATCTGGTGTGCCTTGGCCTGACAGCAAGCTGAACAACTTTGCTGATCATCTGGCTTGATTGGGATTCTCTCTCATAGAACAGATGACTGATGACTTTGTTGGAGGGATGGCCTAAACAAACGTTTATGCCAGAGTTTGGAGGTAGCTTTGGTTGAAGAAAAAACAGAAGGTGAAGCTTGCTCTGTGATGAATTGGGCCTTCCTTCAGCTTCCACATCCTGCTTTGAATTCAAGAGTCCTTCTTTTCTTGAATTGGTCGGTCAGTGGTTTTCTGGGCCTGAATCCCGGATGAATCCCCTATTAGAACCTTCTCAAGCAAACCCTCGTAATCCTTTTACATCTCTTAGTCTAGCCCATGCATACCTTGCTTTACCCATCGTTACTTATCGTTCAACTTAGAGCTCGATAGCAAATTATTCAAGAGTCTCTTGTTCCATCTACTATCCTTTCTGAAGATAATAGAGTAACAGTGCTCCATAGAGAGAGAAAGAAGACACAGTAATGGTAAGCCATTGTAGGGATCAGCAGAGTCTTGTACTCATCAAGCATAGTTCTTGCCATGTCCAGTAGAGTTCTATTCTTCCTCTCCACTACACCATTTTGTTGAGGTGTGTATGGAGAAGAGAACTCATGCTTGATGCCCTCTTCCTCAAGAAAGCCTTCGATTTGAGAGTTCTTGAACTCCGTCCCATTGTCGCTTCTTATCTTTTTGATTCTCAATCCGAACTCATTTTGAGCCCATCTCAAGAATCCTTTTAGGGTCTCTTGGGTCTGTGATTTTTCCTGCAAAAAGAATACCCAAGTGAAGCGAGAATAATCATCCACAATAACTAGACAGTACTTACTCCTACCGATGCTTATGTAAGCTATCGGGCCGAATAAATCCATGTGGAGTAGCTCGAGCGGCCTGTACATTGTCATGATGTTCTTGTGTGGATGATGAACGCCAACTTGCTTTCCTGCTTGGCATGCGCTACAAACCCTGTCTTTCTCAAAATGAACATTTGTTAGTCCCAAAATGTGTTCTCCCTTTAGAAGTTTGTGAAGATTCTTCATCTCAACATGGGCAAGTCGGCGATGCTAGAGCCAACCCATATTAGTCTTAGCAATTAAGTAAGTGTCAAGTTCAGCTCTATTAAAATCAACTAAGTATAGATGATCCTCTTACACTCCCTTAAATGCTACTGAATCATCACTCCTTCTAAAGACAGTAACACCTACATTACTAAAAAGACAGTTGTAACCCATTTTGCATAATTGAGAAACAGAAAGCAAATTATAATCTAAAGAATCTACAAGAAAAACATTAGAAATAGAGTGGTCAGGTGATATAGCAATTTTACCAAGTCCTTTGACCAAACCTTGTGATAGTCGCCTAGAGGGGGGGTGAATAGGGCGAAACTGAAATTTACAAAAATAAACACAACTACAAGTCGGGTTAGTGTTAGTAATAAAGAAACGAGTCCGCGAGAGAGGGCGCAAAACAAATCGCAAGCAATTGAGAGTGTGACACAAGGATTTGTTTTACCGAGGTTCGGTTCTCTCAAACCTACTCCCCGTTGAGGAGGCCACAAAGGCCGGGTCTCTTTCAACCCTTCCCTCTCTCAAACGATCCCACGGATCGAGTGAGCTTTCTCTTCTTCTCAATCAACCGGGAACAAAACTTCCCCGCAAGGGCCACCACACAATTGGTGCCTCTTGCCTTGGTTACAATTGAGTGATGATCTCAAGAACAAATGAGAAAGAAAGAAAGCGATCCAAGCGCAAGAGCTCAAAAGAACACGGCAAATCTCTCTCTCGCTAGTCGCTAAAGGCTTGAGTGGAATTGGAGAGGATTTGATCTCTTTGTATGTGTCTAGAATTGAATGCCTAGCTCTTGTAAGTGGTTGAGAGTTGGAAAACTTGGATCGCAATGAATGTGGGGTGGTTGGGGTATTTATAGCCCCAACCACCAAAGGTGACCGTTGGCTGGAGGCCTCTGTTCGATGGCGCACCGGACAGTCCAGTGCACACCGGACAGTCCGGTGCCCCTGCCACGTCACCAATGCCGTTGGATTCTGACCGTTGGAGCTTCTGACTTCTGGGCCCTTCTGGGTGTCCGGTGCACACCGGACAGGTACTGTTTGATGTCCGGTGCACCGGCATGGGCGTGCCTGACGTCTGCGCGTGCTGCGCGCGCATTTAATGCAGTGCAGGGAGCCGTTGGCGCCGCAGGGAGCCGTTGCTCCGCTGGCACACCGGACAGTCCGGTGCACACCGGACAGTCCGGTGAATTTTAGCGGAGCGGCTGCCGAGCAAACCCGAGGCTGGCGAGTTCCGGAGGCCGCGTTTCCTTGGAGCACCGGACATGTCCGGTGCACACCGGACAGTCCGGTGAATTTTAGCGCGTCGGCTTCCGAGAATTCCCGAGGGCTAAGAGTTGGAGTCGAAGTCCTCTGGGCACACCGGACATGTCCGGTGCACACCGGACAGTCCGGTGCCTTCAGCCAGAGGTGCCCTCGGTTGCCTCGTTGCTCCTTTGTTGAATCCAACACTTGGTCCTTTTATTGGCTGATTGTGAACTTTTTGCACCTGTATAACTTAAGTACTAGAGCAAACTAGTTAGTCCAATATTTGTGTCGGGCAATTCAACCACCAAAATTATTTAGGAACTAGGTGTAAGCCTAATTCCCTTTCAATCTCCCCCTTTTTGGTGATTGATGCCAACACAAACCAAAGCAAATATAGAAGTGCATAATTGAACTAGTTTGCATAAAGTAAGTGCAAAGGTTGCTTGGAATTGAGCCAATATAAATATTTATATGATGCGCATGGATTGTTTTCTTTATTTTTCACATATTGGACCACATTTGCACCAAGAGTTTTGTTTTCGCAAATTCTTTTGTAAATACTTTTCAAAGTCTTTTTGTAAGATAGTCAAAGGTAAATGAATAAGATTTGTAAAGCATTTTCAAGATTTGAAATTTTCTCCCCCTGTTTTAAATGCTTTTCCTTTGACTAAACAAAACTCCCCCTAAAATAATGTCTCCTCTTAGTGTTCAAGAGGGTTTTCCATTAATTTTGAAAACACAACTTGCTCCCCCTTTAGAATACAAAGAGATACCAATTTTGAAATTTATCATTGAAAATCATCAAATTTAAAATTAGGGTGGTGGTGCGGTCCTTTTGCTTTGGGTGGTGGTGCGGTCCTTTTGCTTTGGGCTCATATTTTCTCCCCCTTTGGCATGAATCGCCAAAAACGGAATCATTAGAGCCCAATGAAGTACATTCTCCCCCTTTGGTCATAAAATAAATGAGTGAAAGTTATACCAAAGTTGGAGAGGTGATGTGGAGCGACGGCGAAGGATGAGTAGTAGAGTAGAGTGGAAGCCTTGTCTTCGCCGAAGACTCCTATTCCCTTTCAATATACCTATGACTTGGTTTGAAAATCACTTGAAAACACATTAGTCATAGCATATATAAAAGAGACATGATCAAAGGTATATTTATGAGCTATGTGTGCAAGACTAGCAAAAGAAATTCCTAGAATCAAGAATATTAAGCTCATGCCTAAGTCGGGTAAAAGATTGTTCATCAAGTGGCTTGGTAAAGATATCGGCTAATTGATCTTTAGTGTTAATATAAGAAATCTCGATATCCCCCTTTTGTTGGTGATCCCGAAGAAAGTGATACCGAATGGCTATGTGCTTAGTGCGGCTGTGCTCGACGGGATTGTCGGCCATTTTGATTGCACTCTCATTGTCACATAGCAAAGGGACTTTGGTTAATTTGTAACCGTAGTCCCGCAGGGTTTGCCTCATCCAAAGCAATTGCGCGCAACAATGGCCTGCGGCAATATACTCGGCTTCAGCGGTAGAAAGAGCGACCGAATTTTGCTTCTTTGAAGCCCAAGACACCAAGGATCTTCCCAAGAACTGGCAAGTCCCCGATGTGCTCTTCCTGTTAATCCTACACCCCGCCCAATCGGCATCCGAATAACCAATCAAATCAAATGTGGATCCCCGAGGGTACCAAAGCCCAAACTTAGGAGTAAAAACCAAATATCTCAAGATTCGTTTCACGGCCGTAAGGTGTGATTCCTTAGGGTCGGCTTGGAATCTTGCACACATGCAAACAGAAAGCATAATGTCCGGTCGAGATGCACATAAATAAAGTAATGATCCAATCATCGACCGGTATACCTTTTGATCCACGGACTTACCTCCCGTGTCGAGGTCGAGATGCCCATTGGTTCCCATGGGTGTCTTGATGGGCTTGGCATCCTTCATTCCAAACTTGCTTAGAATGTCTTGAGTATACTTTGTTTGGCTAATGAAGGTGCCTTCTTGGAGTTGCTTGACTTGAAATCCTAGAAAATACTTCAACTCCCCCATCATCGACATCTCGAATTTCTGTGTCATGATCCTACTAAATTCTTCACATGTAGATTTGTTAGTAGACCCAAATATGATATCATCAACATAAATTTGGCATACAAACAAATCATTGTCAAGAGTTTTCGTGAACAAAGTAGGATCGGCTTTGCCGACTTTGAAGCCATTAGCAATAAGGAAATCTCTAAGGCATTCATACCATGCTCTTGGGGCTTGCTTGAGCCCATAAAGCGCCTTTGAGAGCCTATAAACATGGTTAGGATACTCACTGTCTTCAAAGCCGGGAGGTTGCTCAACATAGACCTCTTCCTTGATTGGTCCATTGAGGAAGGCACTCTTCACGTCCATTTGATAAAGCTTGAAGCCATGGTAAGTAGCATAGGCTAATAATATGCGAATTGACTCAAGCCTAGCTACGGGTGCATAGGTTTCACCAAAATCCAAACCTTCGACTTGTGAATACCCCTTGGCCACGAGTCGAGCTTTGTTCCTTGTCACCACACCATGCTCGTCTTGCTTGTTGCGGAAGACCCACTTGGTTCCTACAACATTTTGGTTAGGACGTGGAACTAAGTGCCATACCTCATTCCTCGTGAAATTGTTGAGCTCCTCTTGCATCGCCATCACCCAATCCGAATCTTGTAGTGCTTCCTCTACCCTGGTTGGCTCAATAGAGGAAACAAACGAGTAATGTTCACAAAAATGAGCAACACGAGATCGAGTAGTTACCCCCTTATGAATGTCGCCGAGGATGGTGTCGATGGGGTGATCTCGTTGTATTGCTTGGTGGACTCTTGGGTGTGGCGGCCTTGGTTGTTCATCCTCCTTGTCTTCATCATTTGAATCTCCCCCTTGATTGTTGCCGTCATTTTGAGGTGGCTCATCTTCTTGATCTTCTTGTTCAACATCTTGAGCCTCATCCTCAACTTGAGTTGGTGGAGATACTTGTGTGGAGGAGGATGGTTGATCTTGTGCGTTTGGAGGCTCTTCGGATTCCTTAGGACACACATCCCCGATGGACATGTTCCTTAGC
Organism: Zea luxurians; assembly: GCA_029449295.1. Lineage (NCBI taxonomy): Eukaryota > Viridiplantae > Streptophyta > Magnoliopsida > Poales > Poaceae > Zea > Zea luxurians. Next base: position 154,541,360 of record JAOPSE010000004.1, read on the forward strand.
TCTATGCATGGAGCCTGTTCTTCACCTATATCATCACGATCAACTTGCTCGGTTAAGAGTTCATAAGATGTCTTCTTGAGGATTCGATGAAGATATAACCGGTTGATGGCGTAGCAGGCGGTGTTGACCGCCTCGGCCCAAAACCGATCCGGTGTCTTGTACTCATCAAGCATAGTTCTTGCCATGTCCAATAGAGTTCGATTCTTCCTCTCCACTACACCATTTTGTTGTGGAGTGTAGGGAGAAGAGAACTCATGCTTGATGCCCTCCTCCTCAAGGAAACCTTCGATTTGAGAGTTCTTGAACTCCGTTCCATTGTCGCTTCTAATTTTCTTGATCCTTAAGCCGAACTCATTTTGAGCCCGTCTTAAGAATCCTTTTAAGGTCTCTTGGGTTTGTGATTTTTCCTGCAAAAAGAATACCCAAGTGAAGCGAGAATAATCATCCACAATTACAAGACAATACTTACTACCGCCGATGCTTATGTAAGCGATCGGGCCGAATAGATCCATGTGAAGGAGCTCCAGTGGCCTGTCGGTAGTCATGATGTTTTTGTGTGGATGATGAACACCAACTTGCTTCCCGGCTTGGCATGCGCTACAAATCCTGTCTTTCTCAAAATGAACATCGGTTAGTCCCAAAATGTGTTCTCCCTTTAGAAGCTTGTGAAGATTCTTCATTCCAACATGGGCTAGTCGGCGGTGCCAGAGCCAACCCAAGTTAGTCTTAGCAATCAAGCAAGTGTCGAGTTCAGCTCTATTAAAATCTACTAAGTATAGCTGACCCTCTAACACTCCCTTAAAAGCTATTGAATCATCACTTCTTCTAAAGACAGTTACACCAGTATCAGTAAAAAGACAGTTGTAGCCCATTTGACATAATTGGGATACGGAAAGCAAATTGTAATCTAAAGAATCTACAAGAAAAACATTGGAAATGGAATGGTCAGGGGATATAGCAATTTTACCCAAACCTTTGACCAAACCTTGATTTCCATCCCCGAATGTGATAGCTCGTTGGGGATCTTGGTTTTTCTCATAGGAGGAGAACATCCTTTTCTCCCCTGTCATATGGTTTGTGCACCCGCTGTCGAGTATCCAACTTGAGCCCCCGGATGCATAAACCTACAAAACAAGTTTAGTTCTTTGTTTTAGGTACCCAAACGGTTTTGGGTCCTTTGGCATTAGATACAAGAACTTTGGGTACCCAAACACAAGTCTTGGAGCCCTTGTGTTTGCCCCCAACAATTTTGGCAACTACCTTGCCAGATTTGCTAGTCAAAACATAAGATGCATCAAAAGTTTTAAATGAAATGGCATGATCATTTGATGCATTAGTAGTTTTCTTTCTAGGCAACTTGGCATGGGTTGGTTGCCTAGATCTAGATGTCTCACCCTTATACATAAAAGCATAATTAGGGCCAGAGTGAAACTTCCTAGAATGAATTTTCTTAATTTTACTCTCAGGATACCCGGCAGGGTACAAAATGTAACCCTCGTTATCCTGAGGCATGGGAGCCTTGCCCTTAACAAAGTTAGACAAGTTCTTAGGAGGGGCATTAATTTTGACATTGTCTCCCCTTTGGAAGCCAATGCCGTCCTTAATGCCCGGGCGTCTCCCATTATAGAGCATGCTTCTAGCAAGTTTAAATTTTTCATTTTCTAAGTCATGCTCTCTAATCTTAGCATTAAGTTGTGCTATATGATCATTTTGTTTCTTAATTAAAGCTAGGTGATCATGGATAGCATCAACATTAATATCTCTACATCTAGTACAAATGGAAATATGCTCAACATTAGATGTAGAGGGTTTGCAAGATTTTAGTTCAACAACCTTAGCATGCAACAAATCATTTTTAGCTCTAAGGTCGGAAATAGTAGCATTGCAAACATCAAAATCCTTAGCCTTAGCAATTAATTTCTCATTCTCATTTCTAAGGCTAGCGATGGAAGCATTCAATTCATCAATCCTAGCAAGCAAATCAACATCATCATTTCTAGGATCAATGCAAACATGAGAATCAACCTTAGCTAACAAATTTGCATTTTCATTTCTAAGGTTGTCTAAAGTCTCATGGCAAATACTTAGCTCACTAGACAATTTTTCACATTTTTCTCTTTCTAGAGCATAAGCATTTTTAACCTTAACATGTTTTTTGTTTTCCTTGATTAGGAAGTCCTCTTGGGAGTCCAAGAGATCATCCTTTTCATGGATGGCACTAATCAATTCATTTAATTTTTCTTTTTGTTCCATGTTAAGGTTGGCAAAAAGAATACGCAAATTATCCTCTTCATTTTTATCATTATCCTCATCACTAGATGTTTCATATTTAGTGGAGGACTTTGATTTTACCTTCTTTTTGCCGTCCTTGGCCATGAGGCACTTGTGGCCGACGTTGGGGAAGAGGAGGCCCTTGGTGACGGCGATGTTGGCGGCGTCCTCGTCGTCGGAGGAGTCGCTTGAGCTTTCGTCAGAGTCCCACTCCCGACAAACATGGGCATCGCCGCCCTTCTTCTTGTAGTACTTCTTCTTCTCCTTCCTCTTGCCCTTCTTGTCGTTGTCCCTGTCACTATCACTTGATAATGGACATTTAGCAATAAAGTGACCGGGCTTACCACACTTGTAGCAAACCTTCTTGGAACGAGATTTGTAGTCCTTCCCCTTCCGTTGCTTGAGGATTTGCCGGAAGCTTTTGATGATTAGGGCCATCTCCTCGTTGTCGAGCTTGGAGGCGTCAATTGGTTGTCTACTTGGTGTAGACTCCTCCTTCTTCTCCTCCGTTGCCTTGAAGGCCACCGGTTGCGCCTCGGATGTGGAGGGTTCATCAAGCTCGTTGATCTTCTTGGAGCCCTTAATCATGCATTCAAAACTAACAAAATTCCCGATGACTTCCTCGGGGGTCATTTGTGTATATCTAGGATTGCCACGAATTAATTGTACTTGAGTAGGGTTAAGGAAAATAAGGGCTCTTAGAATAACCTTAACCACCTCGTGGTCATCCCATTTTGCGCTCCCGAGGTTGCGCACTTGGTTCACCAAGGTCTTGAGCCGGTTGTACATGTCTTGTGGCTCCTCCCCTTGGCGAAGACGGAAGCGACCGAGCTCCCCCTCGATCGTTTCCCGCTTGGTGATCTTTGTGAGTTCATCACCTTCGTGCGCCGTCTTGAGTAGGTCCCAAATCTCCTTGGCGTTCTTCAACCCTTGTACTTTGTTGTATTCCTCCTTGCTTAGTGAGGCAAGGAGAATGGTTGTGGCCTGGGAGTTGAAGTGCTCGATTTGGGCCACTTCGTCCGTGTCGTAGTCTTCATCCCCTACGGATGGTACCTGTACACCATACTCAACAACATCCCATAATCTTTTGTGGAGAGAGGTTAGATGAAATCGCATCAAATTACTCCACATAGCATAATCTTCACCATTAAAAGTTGGTGGTTTGCCTAATGGGACGGAAAGTAAAGGTGTATGTTTAGGAATGCGAGGGTAGCGTAGGGGGATCTTACTATACTTCTTACGCTCTTGGCGTTTAGAAGTGACGGACGCCGCGTCGGAGCCGGAGGTAGATGTCGTTGAAGTGTCGGTCTCGTAGTAGACCACCTTCCTCATCCTCTTGTGCTTGTCCCCACTCCGATGCGGCTTGTGAGAAGAAGATTTTTCCTTCTTCTCTTTGTGGTGAGAAGAGGAAGATCTTTTCTCCTTCCGCTTGGAGGATTTCTTCTTCTTCTCTCTTCTCTTGGTGCGGGACTCTTCCGATGAAGATGAGGTGCTCCCTTGGCTTGTAGTGGGCTTGTCATCGCCGGTCTCCATTTCCCTCTTGGTGTGATCTCCCGACATCACTTCGAGCGGTTAGGCTCTAATGAAGTACCGGGCTCTGATACCAATTGATAGTCGCCTAGAGGGGGGGTGAATAGGGCGAAACTGAAATTTACAAAAATAAACACAACTACAAGCCGGGTTAGTGTTAGTAATAAAGAAACGAGTCCGCGAGAGAGGGCGCAAAACAAATCGCAAGCAATTGAGAGTGTGACACAAGGATTTGTTTTACCGAGGTTCGGTTCTCTCAAACCTACTCCCCGTTGAGGAGGCCACAAAGGCCGGGTCTCTTTCAACCCTTCCCTCTCTCAAACGATCCCACAGATCGAGTGAGCTTTCTCTTCTTCTCAATCAACCGGGAACAAAACTTCCCCGCAAGGGCCACCACACAATTGGTGCCTCTTGCCTTGGTTACAATTGAGTGATGATCTCAAGAACAAATGAGAAAGAAAGAAAGCGATCCAAGCGCAAGAGCTCAAAAGAACACGGCAAATCTCTCTCTCGCTAGTCGCTAAAGGCTTGAGTGGAATTGGAGAGGATTTGATCTCTTTGTATGTGTCTAGAATTGAATGCCTAGCTCTTGTAAGTGGTTGAGAGTTGGAAAACTTGGATCGCAATGAATGTGGGGTGGTTGGGGTATTTATAGCCCCAACCACCAAAGGTGACCGTTGGCTGGAGGCCTCTGTTCGATGGCGCACCGGACAGTCCGGTGCACACCGGACAGTCCGGTGCCCCTGCCACGTCACCAATGCCGTTGGATTCTGACCGTTGGAGCTTCTGACTTCTGGGCCCTTCTGGGTGTCCGGTGCACACCGGACAGGTACTGTTTGATGTCCGGTGCACCGGCATGGGCGTGCCTGACGTCTGCGCGTGCTGCGCGCGCATTTAATGCAGTGCAGGGAGCCGTTGGCGCCGCAGGGAGCCGTTGCTCCGCTGGCACACCGGACAGTCCGGTGCACACCGGACAGTCCGGTGAATTTTAGCGGAGCGGCTGCCGAGCAAACCCGAGGCTGGCGAGTTCCGGAGGCCGCGTTTCCTTGGAGCACCGGACATGTCCGGTGCACACCGGACAGTCCGGTGAATTTTAGCGCGTCGGCTTCCGAGAATTCCCGAGGGCTAAGAGTTGGAGTCGAAGTCCTCTGGGCACACCGGACATGTCCGGTGCACACCGGACAGTCCGGTGCCTTCAGCCAGAGGTGCCCTCGGTTGCCTCGTTGCTCCTTTGTTGAATCCAACACTTGGTCCTTTTATTGGCTGATTGTGAACTTTTTGCACCTGTATAACTTAAGTACTAGAGCAAACTAGTTAGTCCAATATTTGTGTTGGGCAATTCAACCACCAAAATTATTTAGGAACTAGGTGTAAGCCTAATTCCCTTTCACCTTGATTTCCATCCCCGAATGTGATAGTTCTTTGGGGATCTTTGTTTTTCTCGTAGGAGGAGAACATCCTTTTCTCCCCTGTCATGTGGTTTGTGCATCCGCTATCAATTATCCAGCTTGAGCCCCTGGATGCATAAACCTGCAAAACAATTTAGGCCTTGTTCTTAGGTACCCAAACAGTCTTGGGTCCTTTGACGTTAGAAACAAGCACCTTGGGTACCCAAACACAAGTCTTTGAGCCCTTGTGTTTGGCCCCAACATATTTGGCAACTACTTTGCCTGATTTGTTATTTAAAACATAAGATGCATCAAAAATCTTAAATGAAATGTTAGGCACATTTGATGCAGCAGGAGTTTTCTTTTTAGGCATTTTAACATGTGTAGAATGCCTAGAGCTAGAAGCCTCATTCTTATAAATAAAAGCATGGTGAGAAACATTATGAGGTTTCCTAGCATGAATTCTCCTAATCTTGTGTTCGGGATAATTTTTAGGATATAAAATATAACCCTCATTATCCTGAACCATGGGAGCTTTGCCCTTAACAAAGTTAGACAATTTCTTAGGGGCATTAAGCTTGACATAGCTTCCCTGTTGGAAACCAATGCCATCCTTAATTCCAGGGTGTCTCCCATTATAGAGCATGCTTCTAGCAAATTTAAACTTTTCATTTTCAATTTCATGCTCATTAATTTTAGCAGTTAATTGAGCTATATGATCATTTTGTTGTTTAATTAAAGCAAGGTGATCATTTATAGCATCAATATTAACATCTCTACATCTAGTGCAAATAGAAACATGATCAACAATACATGTAGAGGGTTTGCAAACATTTAATTCATCAATGTTAGCATGTAAAATGGCATTTTCATTTCTAAGACTAAAATAGCATCATTGCAAACATTTAAGTCTTTACCCTTAGAAATTAATCTAGCATTTTTATCTCTAAGGCTAGAAATTGATTCATTCAATTTATCAATCTTTGCAATTAAACTAGCATTTTCATTCTTAAGATTGATAGTTGAATAATTACAAACATTTAATTTTTCAACCTTAGCAATCAAACTAGCATTCTCAGTTCTAAGGTTGGAAATAGTGTCATGGAAAATGCTAAGCTCCTTAGTCAAATTTTCATTTTTCTCTACTTCCTAAGCATAAGCATTTTTTACTATAACATGCTTCTTGTTTTCCTTAATAAAAAATTCCTCTTGGTTGTCCAAGAGTTCATCCTTCTCATGAATGGCTCCTATCAATTCATTTAATTTTTCTTTTTGTTGCATGTTAAGGTTGGCAAAAAGAGTAAGCAAATCATCTTCATCTTCGCTAGAGCTACCCTCATCACTAGATGTTGTATATTTGGTGGAGGCTCTAGATTTTACCTTCTTTTTGCCATCCTTTGCCATGAAGCACTTGCGGCCGACGTTGGGGAAGAGGAGGCCCTTGTTGACGGCGATGTTGGCGGTGTCCTCGTCGGAGGAGTCGGTGGAGCTCTCATCAGAGTCCCATTCCCGACACACGTGGGCATCGCCGCCCTTCTTGTTGTAGTACCTCTTCTTCTCCTTCTTCTTCCCCTTCTTGTCATCATCCCTGTCACTATCACTAGACATTGGACATTTAGCAATAAAATGACCGAGCTTACCACATTTGTAGCACACCCTCTTAGAGCAGGGTTTGTAGTCCTTCCCCCTCTGTTGCTTGAGGATTTGGCGGAAGCTCTTGATGATGAGCATCATTTCCTCGTTGTCGAGCTTGGAGGCATCGATTGGAATTCTACTTGGTGTAGATTCCTTCTTTTCTTCTTCCGTCGCCTTGAATGCGACGGGTTGCACCTCGGGTGTGGAGGTGGCGCCTTGCTCCAAGTTGACGATGTGTTTGGAGCCTTTGACCATTAGTTCAAAGATCACAAACTTACCAATTACCTCCTCGGGAGACATTAGCTTGTATCTAGGATCACCACGTATTAATTGAACTTGAGTGGGATTACAAAATACGAGGGATCTAAGAATAACCTTGACCATTTCATGGTCATCCCATTTTGTGCTCTCGAGGTTGCGCACTTGGTTCACCAAGGTCTTGAGCCGGTTGTACATCGCTTGTGGCTCCTCTCCTTTGTTGAGGACGAATCGACCGAGCTCCCCCTCGATCGTCTCCCGCTTGGTGATCTTGGTCACCTCATCTCCTTCGTGCGCCGTCTTGAGGACGTTCCAAATTTCTTTGGCCGTCTTTAACCCTTGCACCTTATTATACTCCTCTCAACACAAGGAGGCGAGGAGTATAGTTGTGGCTTGGGAGTTAAAGTGCCAAATTTGGTCGGCCTCGTCCGAATCGTAGTCCTTGTCCCCTACCTTCGATACCTGCGCTCCATACTCAACAATGTCCCAAATGCTTTTGTGGAGTGAGGTTAGATGATGCCTCATTTTATCACTCCACATAGAATAATCTCACCATCAAAATATGGTGGTTTGCCTAAGGGAACGGAAAGTAATGGAGTGCGCTTAGAAATGCGAGGATAGCGGAGGGGCATCTTACTATACTTCTTGCGCTCATGGCGCTTAGAAGTAGTGGATGATGAGTCAGAGCCGGAGGTGGAGGGCGATGAAGAGTCGATCTCATAGTAGACCACTTTCTTCATCTTCTTCTTCTTGTTACCTCTTCGATGGGTCTTGTTGGAGGAAAAGGATTCCAACTTTTGCTTGTGGCCGGACTCCCTTAAGAGGGTTCTCCTCGAGCTTGCGGGCTTGTCGCCGGTCACGATGTCCCTCTTGGTGTGATCTCCCGGTATCACTTCGAGTGGTTAGACTCTAATGAAGTACCGGGCTCCGATACCAATTAAAATTCCCCTAGAGGGAGGGTGAATAGGCGTAATCTAAAATTTACAACTTAAAACAACAAACTACAAGCCGGGGTTAGCGTTAGAATAAAAACCGAGTCTGGGAGAGAGGGGGAAACAAATCAACCAAGAAATAATGCGGATGACACGGTCATTTGTTTTAACGAGGTTCGGTTCTAAAGAACCTAGTCCCCGTTGAGGTGGTCACAAAGACTGGGTCTCACCCTTTCTCTCTCTCAAACGGTCACTTAGACCGAGTGAGCTTTCCTCCTTGATTCCTTGGGTGACTTAGACCCCGCAAGGACCACCACACAATTGGTGTCTCTTGCTTCACTTACAAGGCTTTGAGAATTAGAATGAGAGAAAGAAGAAAGCCAACCAAGCAACAAGAGCAACAAAGAAACACAAGAATGATCCTCTCACAAGTCCTAAAGCACTAAAATTGAATTGAGGACTTTGATTGGATCGGAGGCTTTGATATGTGTCTTGGAGTGTTGCACTTTGCTCTTGTATTAAATGAGGAGTGTTGAATGCTTGGATGGTTGGACTGGTGGTGGTTGGGGGGTATTTATAGCCCTCAACCACCAAAACAACCGTTGGGGTTGGCTGCTGTCGATGGGCGCACCGGACAGTCCGGTGCGCCAGCCATGTCACCCAACCGTTAGGGTTCTATAGCTTCTGATCGTTGGAGCACTGACTTCTGGTGGCACCGGACAGGTACTGTTCACTGTCCGGTGCGCCTCTGACGTCTGCTCTGACTTCTGCGCATACTATTCACGCACTGTAGCTATGCGTCCACGCTTTTGCAGTCGACCGTTGCGCCGGATAGCCGTTACCCCGCTGTTGCACCGGACAGTCCGGTGAATTATAGCGGAGCGCGCTCTAAGAAACCCGAGAGTGGCCAGTTCGCGACTCTACGGTCCTAGTGCACCGAACACTGTCCAGTGGCACACCGGACAGTCCAGTGCGCCAAACCAGGGCACACTCAAGTTTCTTGCTCCTTTGAATTTGAATCCTATCTTCAATCTTTTATTGGTTTGTGTTGAACCTTTGTGCACCTGTAGAACATGTATTCTAGAGCAAACTAGTTAGTCTATTATTTGTGTTGGGCATTCAACCACCGAAATTAATTATGGAAAAGGTTTGACCCTATTTCCCTTTCACCTGTCTTGGGTCTTTGCTGCCCGATGGGGTGGATAGACACGGTTGCTATTTGGGAGCATCTCAGGGCATACTTCTATGGCAGCTGACGTTATCTTCTTCCTCAGAGGCGGTGGTAGAGACAGGTGGTGGTGATGGCTGTGGCAGAACCTCCCAAGTTATTGGGACCACATGCACCTGTCCTTGTCTCAAAGACCTCAGACTGCTATGCATGTGCACCAGATAACTTAATAGGATCTGTTCGAGTGCCCCAAGGACCTCGGATAAACCACTAACAACCAGGATCGAAGGATTAAGTAACACAAATCACACACACTAACATTTTTGCAGCAAAAATCTTATTACCAAATTTTACAAAATACTAAAATTTTACATTAGATTCATCAGAGTGATTACAAAAGTATAAGTTTGAAATATATGCTAGCTCAAGTGACCATCCTCGATAAGAAGTATGGAAGAGTTACTTAGACTTATAAGAAGGCCGAGCCCACCGGCACTTAACACCATCAACAGCAGCACAAAGTTATATCCTGAAAAACAACACGGAATAAAACCCTGAGTACGGAATTACTCAGCAAGACTTACCCGACTAAAGAAAAGACTCTCAAGGGTATACTGGTTTCAAAAGGGATTCAAGGTATGGCTTATCAAGAATTAAGGACTCTGTTTGCAGAAAAGCTTACTATGAGTGGATCCTTAAAATCCATTTTTACTTGTCAAGTTAAGGAAAGTTACCTGCATCTAGAGTTCTTTCTATCCTAGTTCAAACACTTGGCCTACACTAGTCATCTTTTAATCACCCCTTTAGTTCACTGGAATGCTACGTGTAAGTCAGTGACCAAGTCTTCATATCCGAGAAGTAATGGCGATCCGAGTCGATTAATACACAGCTGAGGATCTCCAATCACACGACATATGTAGCACTTAACCCTTGCATATGTCAACTCGCCACCGGGGTTCTTAAGACCAGATCAGGTTCACGCCAACCGAGAGCACAAATACACCACCGTCCAGCCTCTTACCACGGAGGGTACACGCTACTCTCGCCATCTCTCCACTCCTATTGTGTATTATATTATTTTGGTATTAGTCTGCCCGAGGCAAAGCTTACCCATGACGAGGCATGTGACCAGTTAAAAGGTCCTCGGTCAGCAGGCCTACATCGACAAGGTCCTTAATCGACTCAGACGGAGACACTACACCGAGACTCTCTTCTCGTGCAAGTCACCCTTTTGGTCTCAGCTTTATTATTTTCAACCCAAAGTTTGGTACCTGGCAGAGGTACATCTTTTCCGATGTTGAACCCATCAAGGCCTTTGACGGATTCACCATCATAAGTTTTTCTTTTCAAAAACATTCTCACCCACTGAAGCATCACTTTTGTTTTAAAACAAAACATTTTTGTTTATCTAGAGCAAGGCTAAGCATCAAAAATCCTTTTCATAAAAGGGTATCAAGGAAGAGTAATCAATTTTCCAAGGAAGGGAATGTATCAACTGTTTAGCACACAACTCCTATCACCTAATGCATCAAACAAGGTGATAAATATTTTAAAACATCAAGGAGGTGGCAAATGCACCGGGGCTTGCCTGGAGTAACACTAGGTTAGTGTTGTTAGACGACGTCCACTTGACGATCATCCTTGTCCTAGCACTTGATCAGGCAGGTTCATCCATCAGCATTATCCTGCGGATTAGCCCACGCTTGGGGTCGACTTGGCTCGTTTTCTGCATCGCGCGATCAATTATCGTACCTAATTGAAATGCATGATGCACATGAATGCATATAGACAGGAATAGCATAAATCTAAATAGTGCTACGCGATAGCAAATTAAACACCTAGCGGCGAGGTGTTGTACAATTTTATACAGAAACACTAGTTACCAATATACGACTACGCCCAATTATTACACTTTTCTAGCGTAATCGCATCTACTTCAAACATCAAGTAATAATAAGCTAAGCACAAGTCTTTTGCCAAAACACCCAATATCAAATTACTCGTCATATTTTTATTCACTATTTTTGAATACCGACAACTTAGAGTAAGAGGGGGGCACATTAACTAACTTTCTAAATTATGTTTCTTAATTATCTTGAATTCCACGCTAATTAAATAGTTCAACGCCATTCACTGTTAATTACACGAGGTAATTTGCACATCCCTCCTGACATCGAACTAAATACCAAACCTAGAATAAACTAACTAATTAAGCAAGGCATCGACTAAATCAATTAACCAAATTGACATAACGACACTAGAAAATCTATCAACAAGCTGATAGGAATACTAAGTCTATCTTTCTACGTCATCAGCTCGCCCGAATATCGTATAATTTAATCTACCTTTCGCATTACTAACTCCATCGTATTTCACACATATTTAACACTACCACAACGCGCCTGTGCTAACACGAGGATTATTATGATTAATAAATCTAGCCAATCAAATTACCATTCCAACTATCCGAAGTAACGAGTTCGCTTACCAAGATTAAGTCGCTCCACTTCCATGGACACGGCGATAAATTCTACTTCAGACTTTTCGTTGAGTACTAGGTAGACATCACCCAGGGGTCTTCTTTTTTTCAGTAATCAACTGCTGGAGATCTTCTTCTGGCAAGTATTGGAGTGGCATTGGACGAAGCGTGAGCATGAGGGTGAGAATCGCAAGTCGTCGACATGGTGTTGTGATCAAGAGTGATGGCGAGGCGGAGATCGAGGATGAGCATATGAAGGGAAATGACGATGCTGTCACACACAGCGCAAAGGCGAACGACAACGACACGGATAGTGCTAGACGTGGCCGAATCCGTTTAGAGCTTCAAATCGACGGCCACCAGGTCATGACACCGAGAAGAATGCACAAAGCCAAGAGACTGCGCCGGTAAAGGGAGCTCACACGGACACAAGGACGGCATCCATAACGAACGCACAGGGGAATAACTCCCTGACAGAGCAACGAGGATGCAGGGTGAGCTGAGGCGCGAACTGGGCAGAGGAAGCTGGGCGATCCAGGGACTACGGCGAGGGAGAAACTCGGTAGGGTGGAGATGGCGGGACCTCGGCACGGGACGAGCGCAGGGGAGTTCGCGGCTGCGCGCAGATGGGCCGGAGCAGATGCGGACGGGCGGAGACGGCTCATCGGCGTCCATAGACATGAACCATAAACAAACCTCCAATATTCAACTAATTTCTTCATAACCAACAAGGACCCTTCCTTTAACTTCTGAAGTTAGGACAAACACCCAAAAGGCCACAAGCGAGATCAGCCGTTAAAATAAGAATGGACCCAAGGTCTCGAATTCACCTGGTTCTGGTGAGCAAACTACGACGACACTATCTGATTATGATGATACCACACCAGAAGACATTTGAGCCTAAAACCACCGAATCGGACCCAATCCTGCAACCCACACGCTAAAAACTCGAGAACAAAATAGGATCCACCAAAAAACTATAATCGCATGAAGAGTAAACTATAAACCGAACAACCCGACCAAACCAAACTTGGCTCGCTCCCGGCGTCGCGCGGAGGCAAAGCGGCCACAAGGGATCTGCAAGAGTACGGAGATGCAAAGCAGTAGAACAAATCAACCGGTGAAGAAGAAACTGACCGTGCTTGAAATCAAAACGGAGTACATAGAAGGAATAATGGAAAACACGAGCGCGGGGAACGGCAGGCGACCAAGCGAGACCCGAGTTGGGTGCCATGGAAGAGGGTAGGAGGTGGGAGGAACTCGGATGGAGGCCAGGGCACCACGGGAGAGGGATCAAGGAGGGCGCGGCAGGGAGCTAGGGCCAAGCAGCCGCCATGGATGCAGGGAAGGGAGCTCCGCGAGCAGAGAGCGCCACATGGAGGGAGATGGAGCAGGAAATGGTCGGCGTTGAGAGCAAAGCCGAGCAGGGAGGGAGTGCTGGGCAGGGAGATGCACGCGTCAGGGAGGAACGAGCAGGGAGGAGGGAGAAAGAGAAGGGCACGGGAGGAAGCTGCGACTACGACCAACGGTAGCCGCGACCAGATAAAGCCTCCTGCGCGCGTGAAGGATGAGGATGACGGCTAAAATTTGCTGGGAGGCGGCGGGATTTTTCCCTGTGTGCACGGCGCGGCTAGGAGATGTGTGCGTGTGCTGGAGATAAGCCAGCGGCAAGGGAAAATCTAGGGAGAGAGAGAAGGCAATGTGGAGGAGATTTTTCAGATTTTTAGAAATTTATAGATATTTTTAATTGGGATTTTTAGCGATGATTAAAGGGTCGACTCAAACGAGATTGATAACAATAATTGGACACGATTTGATTTGGCGAATACTCGGGAGTCGGATGAATTCGTATCATTAATTCACCTTTTTAGATCGAGGCGAGAAGCAACGGACCGAATTAAACTGATTTCGGCACTGATAATTTGTTCCCGAAAACTCTATTTGTCGAGTTCTAAATAAATTTGTTTGGGATAAAATCATCCGAGTGGGTCGAGCTTTCGAATTCGTATTTGCGCGAGTGATGCATTTTAAATAACCACCGGACGCACCGATTTTCGGACAACTATGTTTCAAACATCACGAAAATTTAGGAAGAGCCCGGATAAATAAAAATGATGTCGAACTTGCGACCGATGAAACAGATGCGATATTAAAATCGCGATAGGCGAAGATGATTAAAATTTTAGCATCTGTTTTATCCACTGATATTACGTGTTTAAATCCATACTCGTTGTTGAGCGGAATATAAACATCAGGGGTGTTACAGCTATTGTGATATCCTGGCCCCTGGGATGGGATATTCTGGCCCAAGGCTTAATAGAATTAATAGAGTATTCATACCAACAAGGTGCATCTTCTTTTTTGGAAGCCTATCTCGAAAGAACCTTTAAGTTAAGCATGCTTGGCTTAGAGCAATTTGGGATGGGTGACCGACCGAGAAGTTTTCTCGGGTGCGCATGAGTGAGGACAAAGTGTGCACAAAAAGACCCATGTTGGTCTGTGGGGACAATATACGATCCTAGAGAGCTGCCAGGAGTAAGTACCATCGGTCCAGGGATTGGACGGGGTATTACAAGTGGTATCAAAGCCGACCCTCGAGGTTTCACGGGCGTGTGTGGGCTAGGGGGTTTGGGTATATGGCGCATGGCGCATGTGGGCCTGGAGCGGTCACATGGCATGGCATATGACGACACTAGACACACAAACGTGGCTAAGAGGGGAGGTTCCTGGATTGGGGTTGACCGACGAGGACGTCGGTCTTCTAAGGGGGTGGATTGTGATATCCTGGCCCCTGGGATGGGATATCCTGGCCCAAGGCTTAATAGAATTAATAGAGTATTCATACCAACAAGGCGCATCTTCTTTTTCGGAAGCCTATCTCGAAAGAACCTCCAAGTTAAGCGTGCTTGGCTTGGAGCAATTTGGGACGGGTGACCGACCGGGAAGTTTTCTCGGGTGCGCATGAGTGAGGACAAAGTCCGCACAAAAGACTCATGTTGGTCTGTGGGGACAATATATGATCCTAGAGAGCTGCCAGGAGTAAGTACCACCGGTCCAGGGATTGGACGGGGTGTTACAATGGCGACCCCATGAGTGAGGGCGGTGGCGGTTGGATCTAGAGGACGAGGCGAGGTAGAGAGTGGAGGCTCGGGCGCTCAGCGGCTGGATCCAGAGGAGAAGGCATGGCAACGACAAGTGAGGGATGAGGCGACAGTTGCGGTGACCGTGTCAAGCGGTGGAGGCGGAAGAAGCGCCGGGTAGGCGGTGGCGACAGCATGCTATTGAGGACGAGAGCGAGAGAAGCGAGTGGAGCAGAATTCTGACCTCAGGAGGTCTGGTTTCCAGACCCGTCGATACCTACTATTAATCGGGCCATGCATACCAAGGTATTGGGTTTCCAAATGTCTTCCAGAAAAACACAAAACTGAGGTATCGGGTTAAACATGGTAAAACCGATGATTCTTTGCGCTTCCAAATGAGACCTTAGGTGAATCGCCCTGACCTACTTGTTCTTTTTTTTGTTGCGGGTATAGACATATAGTAAGGAACGAAATCACTGCGTGCCTATTAACCTTTGGTACCAAGTAGAATTGGTTCCATAGTGTTTTTTGTTCATTTAAAATTTGATGCTACCTTGTTGAAATATATGGCCCCGAACCAGAAAATTCGGTCCCGACGTCCATTGGAAGTTTTTTTGAAACATCTGTTCATTTCTGTCTAGACGACATCTCGATTCTTTCACAAGATCAGCATCCATATTGTATGGGTTGGTAACTGTTCATGGGATGATTGGCTACGAGCTGGGCTGGATGAACATGAAGCTGGACTGGATCGAATCCGTTCACACACCGCTTGAGTGGATGGTTGTATGTTGGCGTCCAGGCTCGCACGGCCATGGCCAGTACTGTGGATTCGATCATTTGGCCAGATGCATGCAAATCGTGTTAAAATAGATTGTTTTGCATCCGCTCATGTAGCATATATCTACCTGTATGCAACTAAATACAAGTTAAGACACTCAACATATATGTATATAGTGACACAAGACAATGCAAGACAGTGTGAGCAACCAATCGGACGAACAGTGAATCAACGAGAGACAAAAAAAGATGGGACCAATCAGGGGCCAAGGTAGGTGCCATGGTACACCATGACGACATAATTTTTTTATTTTCAATTACTTCGACTAAATAAATAAAATAAAAGTAGTCCTCAAACTTGGTACGTTATGTTATCCGAATCATTAAAACCAGATAGACAGGCTCTCGACTTGGTTGGCCATCCAAAACTGACCGACGTGGCATCGCCAATTTAAGGTCACTTGTGTCCCCAAACCTAATATACTGTGGGCCTGTTTGGTTCAGCTTTTTTCTGACCAGCTTTTCTAAGAATCTGGCTGTGGGGAGAATCTGGCTGTATAGAAAATCTAAGTATTATTAGGATTACGTGTGAAGGAAGATAAACTTGTCCATAGAACTTAGGATCTAGAAAGTGACGGATTACTACTATTACAACAACTCAACCGATTATGTGTTTATGTTAATTTTGAATGATTTTTACCTAAACGAATTTTATAGAAGCTGGCTAAAAAATTAAGCGTTTGGTTCAGCTTCTAACTTCTGACAGTCAGAAGCCCCCTAGAAGCTGAACCAAACAGGGGCTGTGTCATTTGGGTCTCTGAATTTGATATTCGGTGTCACCTGGGATCTCCGAACTTTCATCATTGTGCTACAACGTGGCGGCCTCCGGGCTAAGTTCGAGGAACTGTTTTGTCGGTTTTGAGAGTTTGATGATCCAAGTGATACAATATGTCCAAGTTCGAGAACTACTAATGTATTTTGTTTAATTACATAGTAGCCTAGCATTTCGCTGGAATCTCGAAATGCTACGGTGGGTTTAGAAGTTTCAAGCAATTGACATCACCACATGAACAGAGAGAGAGAGTGTGTGTGTGTCACACCCGGTTTTGGAAGGCAAACCGAATGCGAACCATGTACGTGCCAGGATCAGCAATTCACGTACACAACGATTACATAAATAACTCATCATAGCACAATGCTTCGAATAACAACAAAGAGTAAGTAATAATATTACAGACTAGAGCCATTTATATAATATAAATCAAAGTACACAGAATCGAAACATAGCCAACGCAAACAAACCCACCACAGGCAGCTGACCGGGGGAGGTCGCTAGCCTAATCCTTGAACTCATCGAAGCCCTGAAACTCCTAGAGATCCGCCTCGACACCTTCTTCTTTACCTGAGCATAGATTGCACCAAAGGCAACCTGGTGTTTTGTGAAAGCAAGGGTGAGTACACATCAACGTACTCAACAAATGTCCCGTTTGGCTGTAGTGGACTAGCTTTATGTGGGGTTAAGGTCAAGCAGTTGCTTTTAGTTGGTCAGGTAATTATTACTAGTAGAGAGCCAGGTTTTAGCATCAACCCAAGTTGTTAACCCAAAAGTACCCTTTCCAAACGGAAAGAATACCAGAAACCATAAAAAAATAATAATAGAAACCAGCGTTATCCTCATCATCATCTGTAAACAAATCATCTCTGATCAATGTGTCTCTAATCAATGGAGCTCCCTTGGCCGCTCATAACAGCGAACACGACTGGTATATCAATTTCATAACACTCTGCAGAAGTTGCGCACTTTACCCACAAGCCGTGATTCCCTCTTTAGCCCGGGCTTGCAAGACCCTTGTTCACTCCCGAGGTGAATGGCCAGGGATTCACTACGAAGCCTTTACAAAGATTCTCTGAGGCTGTAGCCACCCGTTAGGTTTCCTAAATGTACCACACTCCTCCTCAAGGGACAATCCACCCTCGACAGAGCGAGCCGCATACACCGAGCCCCATTGACGGCACGACGGCGAAACGAACTACACCTCAGTTCCTCTAATTAATTAGCTAAGGGCGTCCCATACCACCCTCATGGTTGCACTGTTTTCCTGGGTGGTCATCCAACGAACAGCTCCTTATGGAGAGGCGCTCGAGAAACCGCTCGAGTCCCCTAAAGCATCACCAGTCCAACATCATAATCAAGATATCATCAACATATCATAAATGTTCTCATCATGTTCATTTATTAAAGTAAAGCAATAGCACGAAGCTAACCATAGTAACCCAAAAGGTAATCAAGGACAAGGTAATTAGAAAGCTAGTCAATCCTTAGGTTGTTCATAGTATGCGGGACAGTAAATTATAAAGTAAATGGGACATAATGGGTCAGAGGACACTTGCCTTCACCAAACAGATGCTCAGGGTCTTCAAACTTGTAGAACTCGAAGAGCCTAATCACTTGGTCGCCAAGCTTTGTCTTCGATTCCTCGAAGCTCGGGAACGGCGCTATAATCGTAACGCAAAGCGAAGACAAACATGTACAAGCAAACAAACACATATATGTATAAGAACATTACACCATGAAAGATAAAACATAATAAAAACGTGCAATATAAAATAGAGAGCACTTCTACGGTTACACGAGCATAAGAAACGCGACGGTCGAAGCTACGGTCGAGAAGTTACCACGTTTACGCTAAACATGTATTAATTACAACATTTATTTCGACATTTATCAAATACAAATTATAACTATTATTTAGTTTTGACCAACTTACTATTTTAGTAGCGAACAATTAAACAAATAATTAATTAACCGATGCAAGTGATTATAAATGAACGGTTTAATATCGCGCACGAACGACGTGCGATACTCAAAAACGGTGTGCTCGACAAACACACGTGAAAGACGTGGGCAACACACGCGAACGACACGTGAATCAGCATGCTGGCAGCGTGCGAACGACGTGCGGCAAGGCGCGCGACATGCGAAAATAGCATGCGCGACAAACGCGAATGACGTGTGACGACACGAACAGCTCGACGACGACGAGGGCCACTCGTGCAAACGACGCGCGCGAACAACGCGTGACCCACGCGAATGATGCTTGATGACACGTGACACTGTGTGAAACAGCGCACGGACAGCACGCAAAACAACGCGCACGATAGTGCACGACACGCGCGAATCAATGTGACTACGCGCGCGAACAACACGATGACGCGCAAACGATGCCGCGCGCGAATCAACAACAAACAAATAAGTAGTTAAAAGTATTTAAACTGGTATTAATCAAGTTAGTTAACATTTATATTTATAAAAGCACGAGTTTAAACTATAGACTCGTTCTAATTAAATTGTTATTTTAATAACCCTCGAACAAACCAATAACTAATTGTTCAACTAAAACATGTGTGGTGACAACATAATAATTTTAACGTGTGCACAAGATCATTATACGGTTAATGTAACTAGAACGGAGTGAATCGAATCTCTAACGCCGAAGTTAATATATATTTTAATAAATAGCGTAATAACGACGATGTGGCGCGATCCTATCGGTCGGAACCGTACCACACAAAGGGTCACATGGATCTCAGCCACAACTGGTCAAAGTGAGTGGGATCAAGTGTGGGTGATCAGTTTTCTCTCTCCTGTGATAGAACCTCCCAAGTCATTAGGCCCACCTACAATTGTCCTTGTCCAACGGACCTCAGACAACCCTGCAGGTGTTCCTGAATCACTTGACAAGTTCAGTATCTGCTTCTCTTACCTTTCCCAAGAGCGTTTCACCCGTCACGCAGACATTACAAATCATCGGAGATACGGAAATGCGGAAGCGGTTACATAAACTTACCTTTATTAAAAGTAAGGCAAAGTTAAATATTTACAGACCAGAATATAACATACGAGTGCAGAGTATTATTATTACAAGCCAAGGGAGGCAAAAACCCCTCCCGATAAGTTTTAAACAAAAGTTTTTTATGGAGGATCCTTTCCTCCCGCAACTTCACTCCTGGTGCTCTTCCTTTGGTACCACCTTAGAATAGAAGCAACAAAAGTTTGTCGCTTCTTCACCTAAAAACAATAGGGAATAAAACCCTGAGTATGGAGTTACTCAGCAAGTCTTACCCGACTAAAGAAAAGACTCGCAAGGATATGCTGGTTATAAGGGAGTCAAGGTAAGGCTTCTCAATAATCAATGAAAGGTCGGATAACCAACTTTTGCCTTTTCTCGGGGCCCTGATTGGGCCTGTTGCCTCCATTCCCCTTGGATTTTCCGGATCCTGCATATTTAGCTTCAACTGCCAGCGCTGTGCTAACAGCCCTTCCGTAAGTAAGGTCGATGTAGGTGGCCATCTTTCTTTGCATATGATCATTCAAGCCTCTCATGAAACAATTCTTCTTCTTTATGTCTGTGTTGACTTGATCGATTGCGTATTGGGATAAGCGATTGAATTTATTGAGATATTGGGTAACAATATCCCCGCCTTGCTTAAGCTTCATGAACTCCTCCTGCTTCATATGGAGGACTCCTTCTGGTATATAATGCTCTCTGAATGCCAACTTAAACTCATCCCAAGTGATCTGATGACCGGCCGGCTGAACGGCCACAAAGTTTCCCCACCACATACTGGCAGGGCCTCGCAGTTGTTGGTCTGCAAACAGGGACTTTTGAGTTTCTGAACACCGAAGAAGCCCAAATTTTTGTTCAATGACGTGGATCCATTCATCTGCCTCTAAAGGATCTTCTGCTTTGACGAACAATGGAGGGCGCGTCTCGAAGAAGTCCAGATAAGATGTCTCACAGGGGCCTTGCGGATATGCCCGCCCGCCTTGTTGTTGTAGTTGTTGACCTGCCATCTCCCGCAGGAAGTGGGTATTGTCTGCTGTAGCATTTACCAAGGCAGCGATGGCCTCGGCAAGTGTCGGGGGTACTGGAGGTGGATTTGGGGTCGCTTCCCTCCCACGGGAGGTACCAGCCCCATCCTGAGCGCGAGTCCTGGAAGGCATCTGAGGCAAAGAACATTTGGAACATTATGATATGTCATACAAACCATCCATTTCTCATTACTTTAAAAAGGTAATGTTACAGACTCGTACTTACAATAGGATTACACCACCTATTACACAATAGTATGACTTCTATACTACACTATTCCTGCTTTTTGTCACTCTGGGTAGCCTCACTGTCAGGCGTCGGAGACCATTCGTCGACCAACTTCATAGAGGGAGGGGGCCTGAAAAGGTCCAGTTCGCCACCAAATGCTTCTCCCGCTACTCTAGAAGGTCCGGCTTCCATCCTGACAGGAACCACAGGGACGTTCGAGTGCAGTTGCGAGTACAGTACATGAACTTCTTCATGTAGTGTGTTGCAATAAACCTGCAAGCTATCCATAGTTGAGCTAAGCTCTTCCACTCGGGCTCGAGCTCTAGCTTCCTTTGCCCAAGCTAGTGAACGAGAGTTCACAGCCCAGTCGAGCGCTAGATCCCGATCCGCTAGCTGGTCTTGCAGTTGGCAGATGTCTCTTCTTAATTCATTGATTCTTTCGCCATCCGCGACCCATATTTTGTTCCTGCGTCAGAGTTCTGTTCGAAACTGATCCACTTGGGCTTCCAGATCTCCAATCGGATCGTTGCTCCCACTACTGCTATCTTCATGATGTCGGGCAAGTTGATGATGGGGTACACCGATTGGCCCAGTTGACTTGCGCGCAGTCTTTCTCGTGCGCAGCGGCATTTTTCTAAGGGGGAAATCTTATTAGCATAGTTTTTAGCATGATGCATGTGTAATTACAGAATCAATCTTAGTTGATTCAACCTTCTATACATTGCACTCTTCCTATCTGGTGTTTGCAATAAACTCTTCAGAGATGCTTAGGTAAGAAGGGAAGAAATTTTCTAGATAAGTCTTTAGAAAATTCTTTTTGAAGATGCCTCATAATATCTGCAGAGATGGGCTTCGCTCCGATACCAGCTGTGACGGAACCTCCCAAGTCATTAGGCCCACCTACAGCTATCCTTGTCCAACGGACCTCAGACAACCCTGCAGGTGTTCCTGAATCACTTGACAAGTTCAATATCTGCTTCTCTTACCTTTCCCAAGAGCGTTTCACCCGTCACACAGACATTACAAATCATCGGAGATACGGAAATGCGGAAGCGGTTACATAAACTTACCTTTATTAAAAGTAAGGCAAAGTTAAATATTTACAGACCAGAATATAACATACGAGTGCAGAGTATTATTATTACAAGCCAAGGGAGGCAAAAACCCCTCCCGATAAGTTTTAAACAAAAGTTTTTTTATGGAGGATCCTTTCCTTCCGCAACTTCACTCCTGGTGCTCTTCCTTTGGTACCACCTTAGAACAGAAGCAACAAAAGTTTGTCGCTTCTTCACCTAAAAACAATAGGGAATAAAACCCTGAGTATGGAATTACTCAGCAAGTCTTACCCGACTAAAGAAAAGACTCGCAAGGATATGCTAGTTATAAGGGAGTCAAGGTAAGGCTTCTCAATAATCAATGACTCTGTTTGCAGAAATGCTTACTAAATTGGATCCTTAAAAAATCCAGTTTAATTTGTCAAGTTAAGTAAAATTACCTGTAACTAGAGTTCTTTCTACCCTAGTTCAATCACTTGACCTACACTAGCCAATTTCTTAACCATCCTTCGTCTTTACTGGATTGCTACGTATAGGTCAGTGACCAAGTCTTCATAACCATGAAGGTACGACGATCTGAATCGATTATACTCAGCTGAGGATCTCCAATCACATGACATATGTAGCACTTAACCCTTGCATATGTCAACCCGCCACCGGGGTTCTTAAGACCAGATCAGGTTCACGCCAACCGAGAGCACAGATACACCACCATCCAGCCTCTTGCCACGGAGGGTACACACTCTCGCCATCTCTCCACTCCCATTGCGTGATATCTTATTCTGGCCTTAGTCTGCCCGAGGCAAAGCTTACCCATGATGAGGCATGTGACCAGTTAAAGGGTCCTCGGTCAGCAGGCCTACATCGACACGGTCCTTAATCGACTCAGACGGAGACACTACACTGAGACTCTCTTCTCGTGCAAGTCACCCACCCGGTCTCATCTGAAAGGGAAATGTGCCCTTGGGCCATTTCTAAGTATTTTGGTGATTGAGTGCCAACACATGTGCTTAATTGTGAATTTGTGTACATGGATGAACAAGGTGCAAATCATGAAGTAAAGGTATGTTTCTAAGCCTTAGTACATTGGTTTTATGTACTAATATATTTGTCTAAGTGTTAGAAACAGAAAGAAGAAGAAAAGAGAAGAGGAGAATAGTCTTGGCTGTGTGGTGCCAAGACCCAGCTCGGTCTGGAGCACCGGACTGTCCGGTGTGCACCGGACAGTGTCCGGTGCGCCAGGCCGACTCGGCGCGAACTGGCCGCTCTCGGGAAATTGGCCGACGGCGTACGGCTAAAATTCACCGGACTGTCCGGTGTGCACCGGACTGTCCGGTGAGCCAAACGTCGGCCGGGCCAACGGTCGGCCGCGCAATCTGCGCGGGACACGTGGCGGAGCCAACGGTCGGAAGAAGGCACCGGACTGTCCGGTGTGCACCGGACATGTCCGGTGCACCAACGGCTCCAGATCTTCCAACGGTCGGCAACGGTCGGAAGCGCCTGTTATGGAAACAAATCGGGCACCGGACACTGTCCGGTGTGCACCGGACTGTCCGGTGCCCCCGAAGACAGAAGGCAAGGATGGCCTTCCGGATTTGCTCTCAACGGCTCCTAGCTGCCTTGGGGCTATAAAAGGAGCCCCTAGGCGCATGGAGGAGACACAACAAGCAACCTTTAAGCATACTTGATCATCCACACTCAGTCTTTGCGCTTTCATTTGTGATTCTAAGTGATTCGAGCTCCGTTCTAGTGAGAACTTTGTGATACTCTTGTGAGCTCGAGTCTTGGCCGTGTGTGTGCGCATTTCGCTGTGGATTTGTGTGTGTTGCTTCCCTCCCTTACTCTGTGTTTCATTTGTGATCATATACTTGTAAGGGCAAGAGACTCCAATTTGTGGAGATTCCTTGCAAACGGGATAGTGAAAGGAACAACAAAACACCGTGGTATTCAAGTGGGTCTTTGGACCGCTTGAGAGGGGTTGATTGCAACCCTCGTCCGTTGGGACGCCACAACGTGGAGTAGGCAAGCGTTGGTCTTGGCCGAACCACGGGATAAAACCACTGTGTCACCTCTGTGCTTGATTTTCTTGTGGTACTGTGTTTTGTTGAGACTTCACCTTAGCCACTTGGCAATAATCGTGCTAACACTTAACAAGTTTTTGTGGCTTAAGTTTGAAGTTTTTACAGGATCACCTATTCACCCCCCCCTCTAGGTGCTCTCAATTGGTATCAGAGCCGTTCTCTTCACAAAGGGACTAACCGCCCGAAGAGATGGATCCTAAGGGGAAGGGTATTGTGATCAATGACAAAGAGAAGGAATCCTTCGTCAACGAGCCGAAGGACGATAAGCCTACCGACTCCGGCTCGGGCCAAAGACGGAAGGAAGGGAAGAAGAAGAAGACAAGGCGCATCAAGGAGATCGTCTACTACGACAGCGACGAGTCTACTTCTTCCCAAAAGGACGAGGACCACAACGACTACGAGAGAAGGAAACCGGTTAATTCGAACTTTTCTTTTGATTACTCTCGTATTCCGCAAAGTTCACATTCTCATTTGCTCTCCATTCCACTCGGCAAGCCCCCACACTTTGATGGAGAGGACTACGGATTTTGGAGCCACAAAATGCGTAGTCACCTATTCTCTCTCCATCCTAGTATATGGGAGATTGTAGAGAGTGGAATGCACTTTGATAGTTCGGATAGTCCCATGTTCATTAATGAACAAATTCATAAGAATGCACAAGCTACTACTGTTCTTCTAGCTTCTTTGTGCAGCGATGAATATCATAAAGTGAGCGGCTTGGATAACGCCAAGCAAATCTGGGACACCCTCAAGATTTCTCATGAGGGGAACGACGTCACCTTGCTCACCAAGATGGAGTTGGTGGAGGGTGAGCTTGGACGGTTCGCAATGATAAGGGGCGAGGAGCCGACGCAAACCTACAACCGGCTCAAGACCCTTATCAACAAGATAAGGAGCTACGGAAGCACACGATGGACGGACCACGACGTCGTCCGCCTAATGCTCAGGTCATTTACCGTTCTTGATCCTCATTTGGTGAACAATATACGTGAAAATCCCAGGTACACCAAGATGTCACCCGAAGAAGTTCTTGGGAAATTCGTCAGCGGGCGGATGATGATCAAGGAGGCGAGGTATGTGGACGACACCTTGAATGGTCCGATCAACGAGCCGCAACCTCTTGCTCTCAAGGCAACACGAAGCAAGGAGGCGCTACCTAGCAAGGTGGCACAGATTGAGGCGGCTGGACTCAATGATGAAGAGATGGCTCTCATCATCAAGAGATTCAAGACGGCGCTAAATAGTCGCAAGGGGCAGCCAAGCAAGACCAAGACAAAGGGGAAGCGCTCATGCTTCAAGTGCGGTAAGCTTGGTCATTTTATCGCTAACTGTCCCGATAATGAAAGTGACCAGGAAAAGGGGAACAAAAGAGAGAAGAAGAAGCAATACAAGAAGGCAAAGGGCGAGGCGCATCTAGGAAAGGAGTGGGACTCGGATTGCTCCTCCTCCGACTCCGACAATGAAGGACTCGCTGCTACTGCCTTCAACAAGTCTTCCCTCTTCCCCAACGAGCGTCTCACATGCCTTATGGCAAGGGAGAAGAAGGTGAGTACTCAAGACTCCACTTATGCTTCCTCTAGTGATAATGAATCTAGTGATGATGATGACATAGATTATTCATGCTTGTTCAAGGGCTTAGATAGATCTAAGATAGATAAAATCAATGAATTGATTGATGCATTGAATGAAAAGGATAGGCTTTTAGAAAAGCAGGAGGATTTATTGTATGATGAACATGATAAATTTGTAGAGGCACAAAAATCATATGCTTTAGAAGTGAAAAGAAATGAAATGCTTTCTTATGAACTATCTACTTGTCATGAAACCATTTCTACTTTACAAGGTGCTAACAATGATTTAAATGCTAAGTTAAAAGTAGCAAATAAATCTAATTCTTGTGTAGAACATGTTATGATTTGCACTAGGTGTAAGGATTTCGATGTTGATGCCTGTAGTGAACACCTAGTTTTAATTTCCAAATTAAATGAGGAATTGGCTAGTCTTAATGCCCAACTTAAGACTAGCAAGAGTGAAGTTGATAAGATAAAATTTGCAAGGGATGCCTACACGGTTGGTAGACACCCCTCAATTAAGGATGGGCTTGGCTTCAAGAGGGAAGCCAAGAACTTAACAAGCCATAAGGCTCCCATCTTCGTCAAGGAGAAAGGGAAGGCCCCTATGGCTAGTAGTGCTAAGAAGAATCATGCTTTCTTATACCATGATAGGAGACATGCTAGAAATGCTTATAATGATTTTGATTCACATGTTTATGATTCTCATGCCATGTTTGCTTCTAGTTCTTCTTATAAGCATGATAGAGATATGTGTAGGAGAAATGTTGTACATATGCCTAGGAGAAATATTGCTCATGTGCTTAGAAAGAATGTTATTCATGCTCCTAGGAAAGTAGTGAATGTACCTTCTATAATTTATTGTGCTTTAAACACTTCCTTTGCTATTTGTAGAAAGGATAGGAAAATAGTTGCTAGGAAGTTAGGGGCAAAATGCAAGGGAGACAGGACTTGCATTTGGGTCCCTAAGGACATTTGTGCTAACCTTGCAGGACCCAACATGAGTTGGGTACCTAAGACCCAAGCCTAAATTTGCCTTGCAGGTTTATGCATCCGGGGGTTCAAGCTGGATTATCGACAGCGGATGCACAAACCATATGACGGGGGAGAAGAAGATGTTCACCTCCTACGTCAAAAATAAGGATTCCCAAGATTCAATTATATTCGGTGATGGGAATCAAGGCAAGGTAAAAGGGTTAGGTAAAATTGCAATTTCTAATGAGCACTCAATTTCAAATGTATTTTTAGTTGAGTCTCTTGGTTACAATTTGCTATCTGTTAGTCAACTATGCAACATGGGATATAATTGCCTTTTTACTAATGTAGATGTGTCTGTCTTTAGAAGATGTGATGGTTCACTAGCTTTTAAGGGTGTACTAGACGGCAAGCTTTACTTAGTAGATTTTGCAAAAGAAGAGGCCGGTCTAGATGCATGCTTAATGGCTAAGACTTGCATGGGCTGGCTGTGGCATCGCCGCTTAGCACATGTGGGGATGAAGAATCTCCACAAGCTTCTAAAGGGAGAACACGTGATAGGTCTAACAAATGTTTATTTCGAAAAAGATAGACCTTATGCAGCTTGTCAGGCAGGTAAACAAGTGGGAGGAGCACATCACAGCAAGAATGTGATGACCACGTCAAGACCTCTGGAGCTGCTGCATATGGACCTCTTCGGACCCGTCGCCTATCTAAGCATAGGAGGAAGTAAGTATGGTCTAGTTATTGTTGATGACTTTTCCCGCTTCACTTGGGTGTTCTTTTTGCAGGATAAGTCTGAAACCCAAGGGACCCTCAAGCGCTTCCTCAGGAGAGCTCAAAATGAGTTTAAGCTCAAGGTGAAGAAGATTAGGAGCGACAACGGGTCCGAGTTCAAGAACCTTCAAGTGGAGGAGTTTCTTGAGGAGGAAGGGATCAAGCACGAGTTCTCCGCTCCCTACACACCACAACAAAATGGTGTGGTAGAGAGGAAGAACAGGACGCTAATCGATATGGCGAGGACGATGCTTGGAGAGTTCAAGACCCCCGAGTGCTTTTGGTCGGAAGCCGTGAACACGGCTTGCCACGCCATCAACAGGGTCTACCTTCACCGCCTCCTCAAGAAGACGTCATATGAGCTACTAACCGGTAACAAACCCAATGTATCTTACTTTCGTGTTTTTGGGAGCAAGTGCTACATTCTAGTGAAGAAGGGTAGAAATTCTAAGTTTGCTCCCAAAGCTGTAGAAGGGTTTTTATTAGGTTATGATTCAAATACAAAGGCGTATAGGGTCTTCAACAAATCATCGGGTTTGGTTGAAGTCTCTAGCGACGTTGTATTTGATGAGACTAATGGCTCTCCAAGAGAGCAAGTTGTTGATTGTGATGATGTAGATGAAGAAGATGTTCCAACGGCCGCTATACGAACCATGGCGATTGGAGACATTCGGCCACAGGAACAAGATGAACAAGGTCAACCTTCTTCCTCAACAACGGTGCATCCCCCAACTCAAGACGATGAACAGGTTCATCAAAAGGAGGCGTGTGATCAAGGGGGAGTACAAGATGATCATGTGATGGAGGAAGAAGCGCAACCGGCACCTCCAACCCTAGTTCGGGCGATGATTCAAAGGGATCATCCCGTCGACCAAATTCTGGGTGACATTAGCAAGGGAGTAACTACTCGATCTCGATTAGTTAATTTTTGTGAGCATTACTCCTTTGTCTCTTCTATTGAGCCTTTCAGGGTAGAGGAGGCCTTGCTAGATCCGGATTGGGTATTGGCCATGCAGGAGGAACTCAACAACTTCAAGCGCAATGAAGTTTGGACGCTGGTGCCTCGTCCCAAGCAAAATGTTGTGGGAACCAAGTGGGTTTTCCGCAACAAACAGGACGAGCACGGGGTGGTGACGAGGAACAAGGCTCGACTTGTGGCAAAAGGTTATGCCCAAGTCGCAGGTTTGGACTTTGAGGAGACTTTTGCTCCTGTGGCTAGGCTAGAATCAATTCGTATCTTGCTAGCATATGCCGCTCACCATTCTTTTAGGTTGTACCAAATGGATGTGAAGAGCGCGTTCCTAAACGGGCCAATAAAGGAGGAGGTGTACGTAGAGCAACCCCCTGGCTTCGAGGATGAACGGTACCCCGACCACGTGTGTAAGCTCTCTAAGGCGCTCTATGGACTTAAACAAGCCCCAAGAGCATGGTATGAATGCCTTAGAGATTTCTTAATTGCTAATGCTTTCAAGGTTGGGAAAGCCGATCCAACTCTTTTCACTAAGACTTGTGATGGTGATTTGTTTGTGTGCCAAATTTATGTCGATGACATAATATTTGGTTCTACTAATCAAAAGTCTTGTGAAGAGTTTAGCAGGGTGATGACGCAGAAATTCGAGATGTCGATGATGGGCGAGTTGAACTACTTCCTTGGGTTCCAAGTGAAGCAACTCAAGGACGACACCTTCATCTCCCAAACGAAGTACACGCAAGATCTGCTAAAGAGGTTTGGGATGAAGGACGCCAAGCCCGCAAAGACGCCGATGGGAACCGACGGACACACCGACCTCAACAAAGGAGGTAAGTCCGTTGATCAAAAAGCATACCGGTCAATGATAGGTTCTCTGCTTTATTTATGTGCTAGTAGACCGGATATTATGCTTAGCGTATGCATGTGTGCTAGATTTCAATCCGATCCTAAGGAGTGTCACTTGGTGGCGGTGAAGCGAATTCTTAGATATTTAGTCGCTACGCCTTGTTTCGGGATCTGGTATCCAAAGGGGTCTAACTTTGACTTAATTGGGTACTCAGATTCCGACTATGCTGGATGTAAGGTCGATAGGAAGAGTACATCAGGGACGTGCCAATTCTTAGGAAGGTCCCTGGTGTCATGGAACTCTAAGAAACAAACCTCCGTTGCCCTATCCACCGCTGAGGCCGAGTATGTTGCCGCAGGACAGTGTTGCGCACAACTACTTTGGATGAGGCAAACCCTCCGGGACTTTGGCTACAATCTGAGCAAAGTCCCACTCCTATGTGACAATGAGAGTGCTATCCGAATAGCGGAAAATCCTGTTGAGCACAGCCGCACTAAGCACATTGACATCCGGCATCACTTTTTGAGAGACCACCAGCAAAAGGGAGATATCGAAGTGTTTTATGTTAGCACCGAGAACCAGCTAGCCGATATCTTTACCAAGCCTTTAGATGAGAAGACCTTTTGCAGGTTGCGTAGTGAGCTAAATGTCTTAGATTCGCGGAACTTGGATTGAATTGTAGCATACATGTATTTATGCTTTTGATCATGTTCATTCTGCATTTTGTTGCTTATTATGGTGCTCAAGTTGTACATACACTCCCTGGACCTCACAAGTCCGTTGCAAAGTGATGCACATGTTTAGGGGGAGATGTGTTACAACTTGACCCTTTGAGACTAACCATATGCTTGAGTTTGTTCGATTTAGTCTCAAAGGAGAATTGAAAGGGAAAAGGTGGACTTGGATGATGCAAGACTTCCACTGCACTCCGATGAGAGGGTAATTAATTCCAAGTCCATCTCATGAACTCTTATTGCCATTTGCTCTTAATTGAAGATTTTGGTGAGGCAATGGGGTTAAAGGGCCAAGATTAATCCCGTTTTGGTGCTTGATGCCAAAGGGGGAGAAAATAAAGGCCAAAGCAATAAATGGATCAGCTACCACTTGAGAAATTTAAAAATAGTAGAGTAGAGTTTTTGGTTTGTCAAAACCCCTTTTGTCTCTTTTGGCTTCTTGTGGGGAGATTATGGGAAAAAGGGGGAGTTTTTTGAAATCTTTGATCAATCTCTTTTGGAATGACTCTCTTTATGCCTCAACATGTGTGTTTAACTTAGAGATAGAGATTTGAGTTTGATTTTCAAAAACAAACCAAGTGGTGGCAAAGGATGATCCATATATGCCAAAATTGATTCAAAATAAATTTAAGTTTTATTTGAAGTGAGTTTGCACTTGTTCTAGTTGCTTTATGTTGTGTTGGCATAAATCACCAAAAAGGGGGAGATTGAAAGGGAAATGTGCCCTTGGGCCATTTCTAAGTATTTTGGTGATTGAGTGCCAACACATGTGCTTAATTGTGAATTTGTGTACATGGATGAACAAGGTGCAAATCATGAAGTAAAGGTATGTTTCTAAGCCTTAGTACATTGGTTTTATGTACTAATATATTTGTCTAAGTGTTAGAAACAGAAAGAAGAAGAAAAGAGAAGAGGAGAATAGTCTTGGCTGTGTGGTGCCAAGACCCAGCTCGGTCTGGAGCACCGGACTGTCCGGTGTGCACCGGACAGTGTCCGGTGCGCCAGGCCGACTCGGCGCGAACTGGCCGCTCTCGGGAAATTGGCCGACGGCGTACGGCTAAAATTCACCGGACTGTCCGGTGTGCACCGGACTGTCCGGTGAGCCAAACGTCGGCCGGGCCAACGGTCGGCCGCGCAATCTGCGCGGGACACGTGGCGGAGCCAACGGTCGGAAGAAGGCACCGGACTGTCCGGTGTGCACCGGACATGTCCGGTGCGCCAACGGCTCCAGATCTTCCAACGGTCGGCAACGGTCGGAAGCGCCTGTTATGGAAACAAATCGGGCACCGGACACTGTCCGGTGTGCACCGGACTGTCCGGTGCCCCCGAAGACAGAAGGCAAGGATGGCCTTCCGGATTTGCTCTCAACGGCTCCTAGCTGCCTTGGGGCTATAAAAGGAGCCCCTAGGCGCATGGAGGAGACACAACAAGCAACCTTTAAGCATACTTGATCATCCACACTCAGTCTTTGCGCTTTCATTTGTGATTCTAAGTGATTCGAGCTCCGTTCTAGTGAGAACTTTGTGATACTCTTGTGAGCTCGAGTCTTGGCCGTGTGTGTGCGCATTTCGCTGTGGATTTGTGTGTGTTGCTTCCCTCCCTTACTCTGTGTTTCATTTGTGATCATATACTTGTAAGGGCAAGAGACTCCAATTTGTGGAGATTCCTTGCAAACGGGATAGTGAAAGGAACAACAAAACACCGTGGTATTCAAGTGGGTCTTTGGACCGCTTGAGAGGGGTTGATTGCAACCCTCGTCCGTTGGGACGCCACAACGTGGAGTAGGCAAGCGTTGGTCTTGGCCGAACCACGGGATAAAACCACTGTGTCACCTCTGTGCTTGATTTTCTTGTGGTACTGTGTTTTGTTGAGACTTCACCTTAGCCACTTGGCAATAATCGTGCTAACACTTAACAAGTTTTTGTGGCTTAAGTTTGAAGTTTTTACAGGATCACCTATTCACCCCCCCCCTCTAGGTGCTCTCATCATCTTAATCATTTCAATCCCAAAGTTTGGTACCTGACAGAGGTACATCTTTTCTGATGTTGAACCCATCATGGCCATGATGGATCCACCATCAAGTTTTCTTTTCAAAGACATCCCTCCCACTTTGCAACATCATCTTTTGTAAAAACAAAACATTTTGTTTGCGAAAGCAAGACTAAGCATAGGAAAAACCTTTGTAATACAGGGATTCAAAGGAAGGTAATCAAATTCAAGGAAGGAAATGCAGGAATTGTTTTAGCAATCAACTCCTATCACTTAATGCATCAAGCAAGTGAGAAAGAGTTTAAAAGAATCAAGGAGGTGGCAAATGCACCAGGGCTTGCCTTCGTTTATAGGTGAATCAGGCTCGGATCCGCAGATGTCAAAATAGAAACAGCTGCCTGCCTGATGTTCCGCAGGTGGTGGTGGCGAAGTCTTCTCTTCTTCTACTTCAACTTCTTCCTCGTTTTCTAAATATAACCATATATATAAGAATGAATGCCCATGTAATGCTCATGAGGATGCAAAGATAGTAAAAGTTTATTTTCTAAAGTCTTGAATATAATTTTCCTTCACGATTCTCCGAGAAACTAGGGTTTCCGGAGTTAGTAAAGGAATTCAAAGGGCAGGGGGTAGGGTTTTGGGTTCTAAGTATCAAACAAGGTCCAAATCATACCAAATTCTACCCAAAGCCTCTAAATAATGTTTAGAGTTCATATAAAAAGTTTGGGGATTTTTGGAATTATTATTGATTTTCTAAAAAGCCAAAACAAGGTTTTAGGCTATTTTAAATGCTCCAAAATTCCCTATTTGATCTAAAAATTATGAAACTATTTTTATTAAATTCTATGGAAAATTAGGAATCTAGCAAAATTGGTTCGACATTTTTACCATTTTTCTACAATTTTCTACAGATTTCCAAAATTTCACAGAAAAAGAAAAGAGAAAATGTGAACAGTACTGGGCCGGAAGCAGCCCAAACCAGCCCACGCCCGAAGGAAACTGCCCCGCGCGTGCCCGTGTGGCAGACTTGCAGAATGGCCCTTGGCTTATTGAATAACTGGAAGCGGGGTCATGGCACTATTTGACTAAGTCGCTGATAGATGCAGAAAAGCCCCTGGATTTCTATTCCTTTACCGTGCCAGGACCACGACGGTGAGCGGCGCGGCAGAGCTCCGGCGAGCTCGCGTACCGGCCGATTCACGCAAGGATCGGCGCCCTTCTTTGGCCTAAACCAAATTTGGGACCTAGTGAACGCTTCCCCTAAATCAATTTCATGAATGGCTACCCAAATGTCTCTAGCCACGGTGACAGTGCGGATACTCCAAAGAACAATTGTGTTCCCGGTGATTGGTGGTGGTCTAGTTCAATCGGGTGGGTCGACGAGCATCACGGGTTCATGAGAGCACTCAAACGAGAGAGCAGAGAGGATGAGCTGACCTGTATCGCGCTAGCCACGGCAAGGTGCGTTTTACGGTGGCGGAAACCGTGATTGGGAGAACGTGCAATTCTCGGTCCCTGGTGGATAATCCGGGGCAAGGTTTGGTGCAATAGATGCGTGATTACCCTACGGAGCTGCGGGTGCACTCAATTTATAGAGCACAACAGCGGTGGCGCTCAATTTGACAGAGAAGTGGTGGCGGCCAGAGGGGGAAAGGGGCACTAGTGCTCAGAACAGGTGGCTTTCACCGTGGCAGTCCTCCGGCGATCACCGGACATGCACTCCATGATTCACCATGATGCGGGCTAGCGCTTAAGCACGTGGCGCGCACTGGTGACAGATCAACGGCGGCGAAGGTTATCCGATCGACCGATGAGCATGGGAGGTACGGCAAGCTTAGCCACCACGAGACCCAATTCCATCCGGGTGCTAAGATTTTTACCTGCCCGTGCTTATCTACTGACCACGGTGCACGAATCACGACGAGCAATCAACCATCACGACGACGGATCACCGGCGACGAGGAGGGGGGGGGTGAACCGCGATCTGTTTCAGTTTGGGGTGCACTGTACCATGGAATGCTTCGTCAGTGCACCTGACAGCCAGGTTTTAGGGTCAATTTTCTCTAAATTTTCTATAGCAACTCACCTAAAGCTCTGCAGCAAAGTTGTAGACCAATGATTCAGCTACAATCTTGCCATAACAACTATAGCCAAATTCCCACTCGATCATGCTTGATTTCCTGTCCAAAGATGACTCAGTACCACTGATAGTCTGAATTTCAGACATCAAATAGCCTGACAACCCAATTTTGGGTTTAATTATCTCCCAATTCTTCATAACAACAATGCTTAACCTCTTAAACAAAGTTGTTCACCTTTAATAGATCTACATAGTTGATGTGGTGACCTAGGGCAAATTCTCAATAATTTGGAAGCTATAGAGCTCCAAAGTTGAGCCAATATCACTGAATTTCAGACTTAGGTTTAGAACTCAAATAGGGTCTTTTTGCAAATAAGTCCAAAATTCAGGGTTTAGCTTGCAAATCTTCATGATTGTGAACCATATGACTTAGGACACCTTATTATCATGGTTTTTGCACTTTAGTCCAAAAGTGCACTGATTTTGCACTTAGCCCCCTAGGGTTTAGGTTTAGGGTTTCCCAGGGTCCTTTTTAGGGTTTTTGGTATTTCAGGGGTGTGAATGTAATTTAGGTCCATTCTTAGTAAGATTTCATGACTATTTCACTTAAGCTTTAGGGTTTTCTCTATTTGGATTTTGTTTTACCCTTCTGAACCCCATTTAGGGTTAAGTACCCAACTCCAGGGTTTTATTTGCAAAATGCCATATCAATACAACTTGTTTGAAACTTTTACCTAGTGAATGCATTCTAGGTGTGTCAATCACATGAAATGCTGATGCTTATGATGTTATGCTCAAGTTTTAGTGACAGTAACACTAGGGGTGTTACACCAGGAGAAGACAAGGAGGCAAGGGGACCGTGGCCAGGGGAGGTAGAGGGAGGGGCGTCGGGCAGCAGAGGGGCTCCTCGACTCGACGGGAACAGCAGCTACAGTCCATGTGAAAGTCGCCTAGTGGGGGGTGGATAGGCGAAACCTGAAAATTAAAACTTTATCCCCCAACTAGATCTCTTGATTAGTGGTTAGAACAAGATATACAATTATCGGAGTATAAAAACTAAGTCCTTGCTTGAAAAGAGTATTGCTTTCAAATAATGCAGAATTGATAAAACATTACAACTAATAGGTCTATGAGAATAAATCAAAGGGACTTAGATAAGAAGAGCAATGACACAAGTTCTTTCTTGCAATGTGTTGCTTCACTAAATGAGAATTTGACTTAAAGCAACACTAAATAATGTTAGCAATGAATAGTGCAAGAAAAAACTTAGAAAGGGAAAGAACAAACAAATCACAAGCAATAAGCACACGAGACAGGGGTGATTTGTTTTACCGAGGTTCGGCCCTCGAAGGCCTAGTCCCCGTTGAGGAGTCCACTAAGGACGGGTCTCTTTCAACCCTTTCCCTCTTTCTCCACCGATCACCAAAGACCGGAGAGCTCTTCTTCTTCTCAAGGATCACTTAAGACCCCGCAAGGACCACCACACACTTTGGTGTCTCTTGCTAGCTTTACAAGCCTCCAACACTTTGGAGGAAGTTCAATGGGAGTCAAAACTCCACGCGCAAATGAACACAAAGATGTAGTGCACACTATCTCTTAATGAATCTCACAAGGCACTAGTGCTAAACTCAAATGAGTAGCTCTTTCTTGCTTGCTCTATCTTTTGTGGCACTTGTGTTGGTTGTAGTGGTTTAAATCTCATGTATAGGATGGATCAATGAATAGAGGTGGTTGGGAGGGCTTGAGTATGTCAACTAGATGACTTGGAATGTTGCTTGGGCTCCCACACCTCGAAGTGGCTGGTTGGGGTGGTATTTATAGCCACCAACAAAATTGTAGCCATTGGAGAAGTCTGTTGGCGATGGGCGCACCGGACAGTCCGGTGCACCACCGGACAGTGTCCGGTGCGCCGCCACGTCATCCTCATCGTTAGGGTTGGAGCTGGTCGACCATTGGAGGCTTTGTCCTCATGTGGCACCGGATAGTCCGGTGCGACACCGGACAGTCCGGTGCCCCTCTGACCGTCTGCTCTGACATCTGATTTGCACTATTCACTTTGCAGAGTCGACCGTTGCGTGCAGATAGTCGTTGCTCCGCTAGTGCACCGGACAGTCCGGTGAATTATAGCAGAGGTGCGCCTGGAAAACCCGAAGGTGAAGAGTTTGAAGTTGATCTTCCTTGGTGCACCAGACACTGTCTGGTGGCACACCAGACAGTCCGGTGCGCCAGACCAGGGAGCACTTCGGTTTCCTTTGCTCCTTTCTTCTTGAACCCTTTTTAATCTTTGTATTGGCTTTGAGTTGAACCTTTGGCACCTATGGAACATAAATTCTAGAGCAAACTAGTTAGTCCAAATATTTGTGTTGGGCATTTCAACCACCAAAATCATTTAGGAAAAGGTTTAAAGCCTATTTCCCTTTCAATCTCCCCCTTTTTGGTGATTGATGCCAACACAAATCAAAGCAAATATATAAGTGCAGAATTGAACTAGTTTGCATAAAGTAAGTGCAAAGGTTGCTTGGAGTTAAACCAATATACTTATTTCAATAGATAAGCATGGATGGTTTTTCTTCTTAAAAATTTTGGACCATGCTTGCATCACATGTTTTGTTTTGCAAAATGTTTTGGAAATTCTTTTCAAAGTTCTTTTGCAAATAGTCAAAGGTAAATGAATAAGATTTTGAGAAGCATTTTCAAGTTTTGAAATTTTCTCCCCCTGGTTCAAATGCTTTTCCTTTGACTAAACAAAACTCCCCCTTAATGAAATCCTCCTCTTAGTGTTCAAGAGGGTTTTAGATATTAATTTTGAAGAGGGTATACCAATGTGAAATTATATCAAAATAAGATACCAATTGAAAAAAAACTTCTTTTAACACCAATTAAATACCAATTGAAAAACTTCTTTTAACACCAATTAAATGACTACATTTTTGAAATTGGTGGTGGTGCGGTCCTTTTGCTTTGGGCTAATACTCTCTCCCCCTTTGGCATGAATCGCCAAAAACGGATGCTCGAGTGAAACATAAGCCCTTTACTTTCTCTCCCCCTTTGGCAAATAATTAAAATATGAGAGAAGATTATACCAAAGTGGACAATTATGTAGAATACCGGCAAAGAGTAGATAATATCGATGGAGTTGAGTGGAAGCGTCGTCTTTACCGAATATTCCATTTCCCTTTCAATTCTATGACTAAGCATGAGAATACACTTGAAAACACATTAGTCATAGACATAAAAGAGATATGATCAAAGGATATGTCAAATTAAGCATGATCATAGTTCTATATAATATAGATTGCTCCCCTTAAACGTGTGCAGGGAGATGAACACATATTTTGGCCTTAAATGCCAATTGCACATAATTAGGTTAATGAGAACATATCTATATCATATAGAATGTGTAGTGCATTGTGTCATAGTAAAGATTGTGATGCTTATGACAGTTTATGCACTTATGAAAGCATGTTATGAACAATTTAAGCATTTTCCCTTGAAAATTTCAAAGAGGCTTAAGGACCATCCACCTTTAGAACAAAGGCAGCTTATCCTCGTTACAAGGTTAAGCTTTAAGCTCTTTGACAATAAAACCACTTCATCTAGTTTTAACAAAGATGCATTAATGCATGAGTGAGATTATGAGAAGTTAAACTAGGTATGATGCAGGGTTAATGCACGGACATGCTTTCTCTTCCTTTTATACAAGATATGCAAAGAGTGTATAGAAAAAGGAAGATTTAGGTACGTGTGTAAATGAATGGAAGTAGTTTTACCGTTGTGTACCTTCACATAGAGACGCTCTCTTCATTGTGCTTTGTCCTTTGTCTTAGTTGCTTAAGACCTATACTTAAGACAATATATGGAAATATTTTGCACAAGAGAGAGTTCTACAACTAGTGATCCTTCTCCAAGCCATTGTTAGCATATATTAAGTGGATCACAAATGCATAAATGTATCATGAATTCTCCTTTTAACTTAGTGCATATCAAGAGATATATCGATTGATAGTATATACGACACTAAGAAACATGAGAGTTAATTGAAGTTATTCAATGATCAAACAAACAATAGATGTGATAAAAAAGAACAACATACGCATTAGATTATCAATTAAGCTTAGAGTAGGAGAATCCAGCAAATATGCTACTTTAGAGTGAAAGATGAGAATTGGAAAGTAGTAGCATACTTCATGAGAAACTCATTCTCATGCAAGAGACTATATGAAATTACTAAGATAAAGTAATAGTCTCAACATAATCAAGATATAGAAAGAGGCTCCCCCTAAAGATATGCATCAAGTATTTGAATGAATTGAATGGATGAATTTACTCTAAAGACAAATAGGGAGAAGCATTATACATCTTGATCAAGGCTCATGAAATTTGCAATAAACAACTTAGGCCTGGTATTCTCACAATGAAAAAGGTTTAGAATGCTTACAACCACACCATTGATTGTTTTGAGGATCTTATTATCCAAGTGGATGTTGTTGGTCTTGATGTCCTTCTCTTTCATGTGAGTGTCC
Source organism: Zea luxurians (assembly GCA_029449295.1). Taxonomy (NCBI): domain Eukaryota; kingdom Viridiplantae; phylum Streptophyta; class Magnoliopsida; order Poales; family Poaceae; genus Zea; species Zea luxurians. Next base: position 154,579,585 of record JAOPSE010000004.1, read on the forward strand.
TCCCTTTGTAGTTGTTTCCTTTTCCTTTCAAACTTATTGAAAATACTCAAGAAGGGTGTTAATAGTACAAGGGAGTATATGATGAAAGATGATTTCTTTAGATAGAAAATATAAACAATTCATCATTCATAAGTCACACAGACATGAAGTAAAATCCTTAACATTAGTGCATTTCATTTGAGACAGAGGAATATGCACCTTTTAAACATTTTGATCAATCATAGGAATTTTTACTTCTTCATATTGAATTTATTATCATAACTTTAAAAGCATATCAATATGATAACATATATAGCAAAGGCATGAAATGGATTCTAATGGACAAGTGCATTTATGAGAATGAGATTGAATGCACACCTAGTTAATTTAAGTCCAATAAAGAATCTATTCCTCACATGGGTAGAATATGATAATTTAGAGTAAATAACCTTTGATGGGAACTATATTTGATTAAGAAGATGAGTTCTCATACCTTTGCTTTTACCTTTCTTCCTTTGGGTGAAGAGCAACCCTTGAGGCTTGTGCACTTTCCTTTTTGTAGATATTCATAAGTAAGCTCAAGAGATACGTCGTTAGTAACACAAGCACTAGTTTCCATTTTTGTAATCATTTTTTTATAAGGAATGAAAGGATGGATTACTAAAACATGGAAACTTCATAGCATAAACTAGATTATCCTATAAATGATGTTATGCTCAATTTTAACTCATAAAACAAGCATAAATAATCCCTTAAGATTATAGGAATAAATCTAATTCATGATATGGAAAGTGATAAATGTGAAAGAATCTAATCCAATTTAAGCAAGTAGAAACACATCATAAATCATTGGATTGATTTTTCTTTTCATGTTAGATTACACATTTCCAAAAAGAAACTTATTCTCTACAAGTGAGACTACTTGGGTTACTTAAACAAAATTATTAGTCTCACTATTCTAGTTATAGAGAGAGTTTTCCTTTTATAAGTGTCCTAAGGAGTTGAATTCCTTACATGACACCTTATTCTTTTAAGAACTTGGAATATCTCTCTACATCTAGAATCATGGCAATAATAGAATGACCAGCGAAAAACGTGCCATGAGATACTTGCAACAATTTAAAGCATGTAGATTGCCATAGGAAATGATGAGTATGCAATCTACCATATGAGAGGAAATTCTTCAAAGAATGGTAATATAAATTTAGAGACATTTGAAGTGCTTCTTTTTCTATGCGACTATAAAAGACACATGAGAAATAATAATTTAAGATACTTGCACTCAAAAACACAAGTGTTACCATCCTTCGGCTTTCCTCCATGTTGTAGGCCTTGATTTTTCCGCACAAGATAATTCTTTATTTCCTACAACATCAATATCTTCCTCGAGATGATATGAGTTTTAGACATAACAATATGAAATAACTTTGGGTCAATCTTGGATATATGGATCATTGAAGATTGATAACTTGAGTTAAATTGAATTAACTTTCTCAAGCACCCCAAGGCTTCATATCTGAGAGCACCTAGAGGGGGGGTGAATAGGTGATCCTGTAAAACTTGAATCTTAAGCCACAAAAACTTGGTTAAGTGTTAGCGCAATAATCGCCAAGTGGCTAGAGAGGAGTCTCAACAAAACACAATAACCACAAGAGATCAATCACAGAGATGGCACGGTGGTTATCCCGTGGTTCGGCCAAGACCAACGCTTGCCTACTCCACGTTGTGGCGTCCCAACGGACGAGGGTTGCAATCAACCCCTCTCAAGCGGTCCAAAGACCCACTTGAATACCACGTGTTTTGCTTGCTTTTCTTAATCCCGTTTGCGAGGAATCTCCACAACTTGGAGCCTCTCGCCCTTACACTTGAAGTTCACAAAGAAGCACGGAGTAAGGGAGGGATTAGCAACTCACACAAGACACAAAGATCACAACAAATACGCACACACAAGACCCAGACTTAAGCTCAAAAGACTAGCACACTAGAACGGAGCTCAAATCACTAGAATGTCGAACAAGTGCGCAAGAATGGAGTGTGAGTGATCAAGAGTGCTCAAGGAATGCTTGGTGTCCTCCTCCATGCGCCTAGGGGTTTGTTTTATAGCCCCAAGGCAGCTAGAAGTCGTTGAGAGCAATCCTGGAAGGCAGATCTTGCCTTCTGTCGACTGGCGCACCGGACAGTCCGGTGCACCACCGGACACTGTCCGGTGCAGATATCCTTCCTTATTTGGCGAAGCCGACCGTTGGAGTCTGAGAGCCGTTGGTGCACCAGACACTGTCTGGTGCACACCGGATAGTCCGATGCACCAATGTGATCGTTGGCTCGGCCACGCGTCACGCGCGGAATCCTCGGCCGACCGTTGCCTCGGCTGACCGTTGACTCACCGGACAGTCCGGTGCACTACCGGACAGACCGGTGAATTTTAGCCGTACGCCGTTGATGGTTTCCCGAGAGCGACGAGTTCGCCTGTGAACGGCCCACCGGACAGTCCGGTGCACCACCGGACAGACCGGTGAATTATAGCCGTACACCGTCGTCGAAGTCCCGAGAGCAGCCTGTTCGCCAGAGCCAGCCTGGCGCACCGGACACTGTCCGGTGCACCACCGGACAGTCCAGTGAACCCAGACTGAGCAGACTTTGGCTGAACAAAGTCATCTCATTTTCCATTCAATTTTTCCTGTTTCCAGCACTTAGACACAATACATTTGTCCATAAAACAATGTACTAAGTCTAGAAACATACCTTTTGACATGATTTTCACTTTGTCCACCACTTTGCATAGATTAGCACAAAAGCACTTGTGTTGGCACTCAATCACCAAAATACTTAGAAATGGCCCAAGGGCACATTTCCCTTTCAATATCATCTCCTTCTCCTGCAAAGCTTGTCAAGCATATTTTGGTACCCATCGCTTGATGGGTCCATTATGGTTAGTCAACAAAGATCTAGGAACCCAAAAGTCCTTTGTGTTAGCACTAGGTAAACCATTACCTTTCTAGCACAAGTTGCAATTTTGGGTTGCCTAGTTATATGAGAATTAATTGACAAGCTAGGAGAGGGATTGTTACCAATGGGACAATCCTTGCATTGATGTCCCTTCTTTCGGCATATGTAGCATAGGCGATCTTCAAGTCTTGAAGATTTCTTCTTTCCTTGTTTCTTGCTTGCTACATGGTTAGTGAATATTTTCTTTTCTAACATAATGCCTTTTTGTTTTAAATAGGGACAAGATTTAATTAAGTGTCCCTTCTTTGAGCATTTAAAACAAAGTTTATCATCCTTGTTAATAATCAAGTCATTTTTAATATATGGACATGACCTAATCAAGTGTCCCTTTTCAAAGCATTCACTACACTTCTTACTTCTCTTAGTGTGAAGTGTGACTTGATTATTAGCTTGGATGTTACCTTTTATGGAGGCGTGGTTGAGGCTTTTGGAAGAGGTATTGATTTTCTTCTTTTGTTCCTTCCTCTTGGCAATCCTCAAGTCCTTGACGTTTTCTTCAAGGGATTTAGTGCATGCTACGGTTGTACCCGTCTCAAGCTTCTTCACCATGTGATCACGGTTATCTTGAGAAGGTTGAGCAATGCACTTCCCTTTTAGTTGTGTCAAGCTCATTTTTAGCCTCTCATTTTCTTCTTTGAGCTTTTGATATGTATCACCATTTGTTCCTGCAAATTCTGGCTCAAAGGAAGATTTGCTTGTCGACAGACAACAAGCATTAGCACATGGTAATGTAGTTTCAATTTGAATACATGTGCATGAGTGAGGTTGTTGGAATTTTAAGTTTTCTATCACAACCTCATGAGCAATATTTAATATGATATGATCATCCATAAGATTTTCATAAGAACATAGAAGCATATCATATTTTTCTTGAAAAGCTAGATTTTCATCTTTTAGCTTTTCTACTTGGTCCTTAAGCAAGGCATTCTTATTTACTAATTGAGCGATACAATGTAAAGCGTTATCTTGCTCAATTGAAATAGTTTCATACCTTTGGACCAAATCAACATGAGAGCACTTTAGCTCCTCATGTTCTTTAGTCAACTCGTCAAAGCATTGCATTTTCATGGAGAGAATACTTTCTAGCCTTTGACGAGCTTCGCTTTGCTCTCTTGCTCTTTCTAGAAGTTTGAGCATGACCGCCTTATCTTCTTGGCTTAGGCGAGCGTAGAGTTGCATGAAGCTTCTTTCTTCCTCCTCATCCTCATTTGTGCTTCCGCTATCATTTTCATTAGCCACACAACACATGTGGGAATCGAAATGGGAAGACAAACCTCTTGGAGAGGTGGATTCATTGTTTGGTCTCCATCGATCATTTTCTTCTTCTTCCTTGCAAGAGTTAGTATCACAAAGACCAAAGGAAGTAGAAGCACAAAATGAACTATCATGTTTGGACTTATTAAATTTGCTTTTAATTCTAGTCCAAATATCATGCGCATCACAAATAGATTCATTATAATTCATTATGAAGGCATGATAATCTTCTTTGCTAAGAGAATTACTTAAGATGTCATAAGCTAGGTAGTTTAAGCGTATACATCTTTGATCTTCCTCGGAAGCATTTTTGCTATCATAACTAGGAGGAATAATACTCTTGTCTAAAATTTGTTCTAATTGTGGATCTACCGTTCTAAAAGCATTTATCACCCTAGTAGACCATGAATCATAATTAGAACAATCGGAAAGTAATATCTCAAGAGTTACCTCCTTGTTCTCCTGGGTCTTCTTGTTCTTTTGGGATCTCCTACGAGCCATCACTTCGAGTTGTTAGACTCAAGATGAAGTGCCTAGCTCTGATACCAATTGAAAGTCACCTAGAGGGGGGTGGATAGGCGAAACCTGAAAATTAAAACTTTATCCCCCAACTAGATCTCTTGATTAGTGGTTAGAACAAGATATACAATTATCGGAGTATAAAAACTGAGTCCTTGCTTGAAAAGAGTATTGCTTTCAAATAATGCGGAATTGATAAAACAATACAACTAATAGGTCTATGAGAATAAATCAAAGGGACTTAGATAACAAGAGCAATGACACAAGTTCTTTCTTGCAATGTGTTGCTTCACTAAATGAGAATTTGACTTAAAGCAACACTAAATAATGTTAGCAATGAATAGTGCAAGAAAAAACTTAGAAAGGGAAAGGACAAACAAATCACAAGCAATAAGCACACGAGACACGGGTGATTTGTTTTACCGAGGTTCGGCCCTCGAAGGCCTAGTCCCCGTTGAGGAGTCCACTAAGGACGGGTCTCTTTCAACCCTTTCCCTCTTTCTCCACCGATCACCAAAGACCGGAGAGCTCTTCTTCTTCTCAAGGATCACTTAAGACCCCGCAAGGACCACCACACACTTTGGTGTCTCTTGCTAGCTTTACAAGCCTCCAACACTTTGGAGGAAGTTCAATGGGAGTCAAAACTCCACGCGCAAATGAACACAAAGATGTAGTGTACACTATCTCTTAATGAATCTCACAAGGCACTAGTGCTAAACTCAAATGAGTAGCTCTTTCTTGCTTGCTCTATCTTTTGTGGCACTTGTGTTGGTTGTAGTGGTCTAAATCTTGTGTATAGGATGGATCAATGAATAGAGGTGGTTGGGAGGGCTTGAGTATGTCAACTAGATGACTTGGAATGTTGCTTGGGCTCCCACACCTCGAAGTGGCTGGTTGGGGTGGTATTTTTAGCCACCAACAAAATTGTAGCCGTTGGAGAAGTCTGCTGGCGATGGGCGCACCGGACAGTCCGGTGCACCACCGGATAGTGTTCGTGCGCCGCCACGTCATCCTCATCGTTAGGGTTGGAGCTGGTCGACCGTTGGAGGCTTTGTCCTCATGTGGCACCGGACAGTCTGGTGCGACACTGGACAGTCCGGTGCCCCTCTGACCGTCTGCTCTGACATCTGATTTGCACTGTTCACTTTGCAGAGTCGACCGTTGCGCGCAGATAGCCGTTGCTCCGCTGGTGCACCGGACAGTCCGGTGGCACACCGGACAGTCCGGTGAATTATAGCGGAGGTGCGCCTGGAAAACCCGAAGGTGAAGAGTTTGAAGTTGAACTTCCCTGGCGCACCGGACACTGTCCGGTGGCACACCGGACAATCCGGTGCGCTAGACCAGGGAGCACTTCGGTTTCCTTTGCTCCTTTCTTCTTGAACCCTTTTTATTCTTTGTATTGGCTTTGAGTTGAACCTTTGGCACCTGTGGAACATAAACTCTAGAGCAAACTAGTTAGTCCAAATATTTGTGTTGGGCATTTCAACCACCAAAATCATTTAGGAAAAGGTTTAAAGCCTATTTCCCTTTCACCATGGATGAACCTTCAACTCGCCATGGATCATTGGCGACTCGTCGGAGTAGTGGGCGGCTGGGGCACGTTAGTGGGGCTACGTGCAGGGGCTTCGAATGACCACGCAGAGCGCACAGCTGCACACGCCCGGAGGCCGCTCGGCCTGTTAAGAAACCAGTTTAGGCCCCAAAGGCCCATGTGGCCCATCTAGCCGAAACCCTAACTTTTCACTATATATAGAGGAGGATAATACCATTTGTTGTAACCAAAGAACAGAATACATGAATGAGAATATCAATACCTCCTATATCTGTGTGTCTCCTGTGTTTATGAGTTAAGTAGCCTTTGGACTACACTCGATAGCAAAGGGTTCTTAACACGTTATCAGTACGATTGCTCTTGCAATCTAGGAGTTCACAAAGCAATAAGAAGGTGAGTTCACTTGCACTAAGAAATTTCTATATTTTCAGCTTCTTTCGACCTTCAGTATGAACATACGTACACATAGAAAATAAAAGGAAAACATCTCTGCAGATTTATCGCTAGCTTGAAGCTCACTGAGATGCAAAACACACAAATTTTCTACTTGAGCACCGGCGTCGGTCCCTGCTGCTGCCAGCGCCGGGCTATGCTGTCGCGCTTTGAGCAGACAATGAGCACGAAACGCAAGCGAGCGTCGCCACAGCCAAGCGCGCAGGCGAGCACTGTCGCAGACAAGCACACGTGCGGGCACCGCCATGGCCGCGAGCGCGCGAGCGAGCGTCGCCGCCGCCCAGCATGCGAGTAGGCGTGCAGGCTGCCCCCGCCGCCGCCGTGAGCAGGAACGCGAGCGCAGGCCGAGCAGCTGTGGTCAAGCGTGGGCCGCCCCCGTCGCGCGAGCAGGCACGCTGGCTGGATCGCCACGAGCAGGCGAGCACGAGATTTGGCCACGCTGCGGAATTGGGCCGCGCCGTCGCCATGGGTAGGCGAGCACGCGCTCTGCCCATGCCACCGCCCCAAAGCAGGCGCGTGGGGTGACTATCGTCATCGTCTGAGAGCAGGCGCGTGTAGGCACTGCCATCGCCGGTCCGGAACAACGCATGCGAGGCTGGCTAGCGCCGCCGCCATAGCCTCAATCGTCCATCCACAAAGCGGAAATGAAGGAGAGAGAGAAAAAAAGGGAGAGGGAACGTGCGGCTGACAAGGAAAGAAGAATAAAAAAGAGGAGAGAAGGAGATGGCGGCTAACAAGGGAAAACCCTAATACCGTTACCCCTCGTTCGCTGAAATGGGCCCCGAAGGCCTTAGAGGCTTTGTAAATTTTCATTGAAAAATTATACATTACACTATAAACCATAAAAAGGGTTCAATAGTACCTCTTGAACAGTAGAAGAAGTTCAAAAAACTATGAAAATGCTGAAAATAATAAGAAATATTTTCATGCAATATAAATAAATTGGGATTACTTATGCATTTATATAAATTATATTTATTTGCTTAGCATGTTATTATAATTTTTCCTTTGAATTATGAATTTGTATTATCCTTGTAGTGCAACAGGAAATTATTCTATAGACGTATATTTATTTATATAGTAATATATTTTTAGAGAAGGCTTAGAATACTTTTACATTTGCTAGAAGTAAATTGTAAAGCATATTATGGAAAGTCATACAAAGAATATCCCATGAACTATTCTACGTTGCATTTTATGCATACAAAAGCACATTTCATATTAGTAGAAGGCACATTACATCCTGTGGAAGTCCTACATGAAGTGATGAACTAAATTTTATTTACTCCAAAGTATACGGAGTATTTTTTGAAAGTATTGATAATTACATCCAAAATATCTGAAATCACAAGAAGTATTTTTGGAAATTATGAAAATTACAAAGATACACAAGAAGCATTGATGATGGCATAAAAGGATCACGAGATTTGACTCTTGATCTCATTTGAAAAATGAAGGTAATTTTATGGTATTATTTATTACCTTTATGCAATACATTTATGAAAATAATGCAATTATAATTTTCATGGCTATTAAATTTTATGAGAAGCATACCATATACACTTATAGGATTGCAAGTATTTTGTATATATTTCAAATACGGAAATATGGGCAAATTTTAAGTATTGTATTCCCATGAGAAATACACCATTGTTGTTGACTGCAGTCGCCAACAAGAAGTCGATTGGGGTGTGGCATAAAATTGTTGCTGATTTGAGATCACCGACTTCTACGCCGATCAATTAATATGCACAAGTCACATGTGTGGACGTATGGTCGATAAATCTCTCGACCTAGTTGAAAATATTTAATAGGAAGTCTAATACTAGCATATAAACAACAGTAGTCATCCATATGAACCATAGAAGGTCATCTTGTTGTTTCTAATATGCACAACCGCTTACCTCATGCATATCCAAATTCAGTCTTATGAATCGCCAAATGAAAGCACACTAACGTGGTTTATACCGAAGTAAGTTTATGGTCGAACATGCAAGTAGTAATTCATTGACACTATGAATGCTCCTTCATGAAGAAATACCCCCTTGCCCCTAATCGTATAAAAAAACCACATGAAGTGGATTGGAGAAGAAAATACCCCAAACAATAATATTGAAATTAAAGTCAATATTTATTTTGAATGATCTTTTATAAATGATCAACATCTCTTGCATCATTTTAGAATTGTGGTTGTAAATATTGAATTAATTAGAAAGCCACGAAGAGTAGACCCGTTTTGGCAAATAATTTCCAACTCTTGAAGAGAAGGTCACATTTTTCTCATCATTATATATGAATCTTTACTTAGTATTTATTTGAAATACATTCGATGTTTGTTTCCACTTTGTATGGAATCTTGCATTTACTCGATTATTATGAAGCATGAAAGTAACATAGAAGCATATGAATCATCTCTTAAATACTATGAAAGTATCCGACTGATATAAAATGTTGAAAGATATATCGACACAAAAAGAATTTTTAAGAAGAGTGCATCCAAGCGGGCCATGAAGGTTGCCCTCTATAATGTCATTCCTCGAAGTATTTATTTTACATTATATGCATAGAATGGAAAATGTGACATTATATCAGGACTTGAAGAAGCATGATCATACGAAGTATCATACATGTAGTACCCTCTCAAGTTTAAAAGAGATCCATAAGAATTTGTTTCAGGAAGAAACAATGAACATCGTACCTTCACTATGAATTGTTAGGAAATATGGATGATTTTCCATATGAATTATTAAGAAAGGTTGAATGTGAAATCATTTATGAAAATTTTCCCCTTTTGAATCTCAATGCACACTTGAATTGTCAATTTATTATTTGGATAAATAGTTTAGAATCTTAGATATCCTCTCCCCTTTTTGCATCATAAGAAATTTCATTTATATTCACAAATAATGAGAAGCATCAATTTGCAAGACCATCACATTAGTATCCCCTGAATTTAGAAGATCCTTGTGAGCACTTTTGAGCCACTGGGGAAACTAAAAGTGCAATACTCTCTTATGAAAAGTGCAATTTAAAGAATAACCCTTACCTAGAATGCATTTAGGAGATATCCATGGTCATATAAAATCCTTATTAGGGATTTTAAGAATTTATTCGTGTCAAAATATGCTTCATCAAAGTGGTCAAAAGTGAGTGCGCTCCTTAGAAAACCACATACCAATGAAGTTGATAGCATTGCTCATAAGAATTATGGATATATTGGGTAATCATCACTATGAAGTCTAGCAATGTGAAGGAAGATGCCAAGTGAAATAAGGATACACTTGGAAAATATGGTCGTACTAGAAGAATTACCCTTTTTCAAGAAAAGGACATGAAGTCGATAATTTCAAAAGAAAAGAAAAGGGGCATATAGTCCTATTGCATATATATAATCCTATTGCATATGACTAATGTAAATGATCATAAGAACAACTCCCCAACTTCAAATCTATGGTATATGTACTTACCACAATAATGACCAATTATATATTCCACGGCAGTAGGGGGAGGAAAAGAATACTTGAAATAAGAATGCCAGGAAATCGCTCGAAAAGCCAAAAAGATCCCCGTGCAAGACCCACACTAATAAGAAAACTAGAAAATCAAGAAGCCGGGAATTCACATAGAATATTCTCGTGTAATACCAATAAGTAAATTGGAATGTTAAGAAGACATTGAAAGTACATTCATCCCTTTTGTGAGTTTTGGTGATTTGGATAACAACACATTTAAAGGTCTATTGAGTTTGCTAAGTGTTGAACAGGAAATTCAGTATGATGAACATACTTGAATAGTGTATAATGATTAGTGAACAAAGATTCAACACAAGGTTAAATAACCAGTGAGACAATACAAATGGATATAATATGATCTCTATATTGGTTTGAATATATGGACAAGACCTGAGAAATCACTACATACATATGATCAAAATAGAGGATGAAGTGATTAAGAAGATTGGTCAAGACAAAGTGAATAAGATATGAGGAATCGTGAATTGGCTTGACCATATTACTATCAGTCCATATATGCTTCTATGAGAATCAAACTAAAGCTTGATTAATCTTAACAGTTATATCTAGAAGACATTCAAGCAAGGTTCACAATATTGAAGAAATGATTCTCTCAATGGATGCTCAATAGGATGTGACTCAAGAATGGCTTAATAGGGTGAAGATAGCAAGGAAAGGGCTTCGAGGAACTAAGTGAAGGTGAAGGCCAAGCGACGGCTTGTAGACTGAGGTACCATGGCTAAGGTGAAGAAGAGAGTACTTGCACTAAGTCGATGAACTAATCAGCTATGAAGAGTTATAACTTGTTGATGCATCAGTAAGGTGACTTGAAACCATGATTTGAACTCATATATGGTGATATGGTACAAGTCACAGGGTTTGATTTGTGTTTGCTTCAGAAGGTGAGACAAAGATGTTTGTGATCCTTATGAAGCAACACCATGGAGAAATCACACATGAGACACCAATGACTCAAGGAGTTTACTTAATTAATTTTATTTAATTTGAGTATAGGAATCGTCGTACTATAAAGGGGGATCCAAAAAGAAGGTTGGTGTTTGCCAAAGCTCAAACCTTTATATTCAAAAGCTATTTTTAAAAAACAAAAATCTCTTTAACATTCTATGGTAGACCATGGTTAGGTTTGAGAAACCTAAAGTGTTCTTGTTGAAAAGCAGCTGAACTACTTCAACTGCAGCTGAGCTTTTTAGCTGAGCTGAACTTCAGCTGAGTTGAGCTTCTTCAGCTGAGTTGAGCTTCTTCAGCTGCAGTTGAGCTGAACTTCAGCTGAGTTGAACTTTCTCAACTCCAGCTGAACTTCAACTTCAACTGGGGTCCAGGCAGGTTCTACCAGGGTCCAGGGCAAGTTCAACCGGGGTCCAAAGAGGTTCAACCAGGGTCCAAGAAAAGTTCAGTCGGGGTTTTTTCCTGGACCTCACTGGTCAATACCGGTTGAACCGGTCCTAGGGGAGGTTCAACCGGTGTCAGGGTCACCTGACCGGTCTGACCTCCTGACTGGCAGACTGACTGCCAGTCTGACCCCCAGGCGGTTGAACCGGCCCTAGGGGCAGTTCAACCGGTGTCAGGACCTGTTTTTTGCAGTCTGACCTGCAGTCTGCCAGTCTGATTGGCAGACTAACTGTCAGCCTGCCCCAAGCGGTTGAACTGGTCCTAGGGGCGGTTCAACCGGTCCTCCACAGCCAAAATCAGCCCAACGGCTAGTTTTGAAGCCCCACCTATATATATTCGCTCCTACCTCTCTCCCCACACAAGAGCACGACCCAAACTCTATTTCTATCTTGAAGAACACCTCCCACTCTCTCTCACACATCTCTTGCCTCTCCCATTTCAAATCTTTGGAGAGAAATCTTTGAGTGAGTTTGAGAGCTGCAGTTTTTGTGCTCATCTCCAAATCTCTCATATTCTTCTTCATTCGAGCTTTGGTACTACATCAAGTTCTTTGTGGATTCATTACTCTTGGAGCTTCTAGCTCCTAGATGACTAGGTGTCTCTTGTGAGTCTCCAAATCTTGTGGAAGACCACAAGAAAGTTTGTATTACCCGCTCGTTTGAGCAAAGATTAGTGTTGGGGCTTGTTCTCAAACACTATGAATTAAGAACAAGACAACATAAAAGTGTTAAATGTTAAACTCCTTCGTCCTTAAAAACAATATATCCTCTCGGATATAATGAATCTCGGACGAATGTTACAAAAGAAAAGACCTTCGTAAGGATAAATGATAAAATAGGGCAACCGTATATAATACACGAGTAATAATACCAATATTATTACTAATGTATTCCCCTCATTAAATTCATAAAATAGAATTACCAATGTACCTTTAGATTGATGTAAAGTAAAGGCACAGACGTGATGTGAAAAAGCGTATGCCAAGTCAGCGTGAACAGTACGGGAGTACTGTTCACCTACTTATAGGCACGGGACACAGCCCGTGTAAAATTACATTGATGCCCTTTACATTTATCAATAACTCTACAGTAATTCTTCAAGGTCCAATCTGGCTTTTCATTTTTAAGTCGGTTCCTCTTTTCTGTCGTTATGTCGAAGCTTTTCTGCACATAGCTTCGTGATCGTCTTATCCTTCGTCATGATCGTTTTTTACTCCAGTCCAGCTTCGTTTTAACCGTGCTCTTGTATATCCACGACCTGACTCCGAAGGTGCCTGTTCACATATTACACTTGGAAAACATTGTTAAACTAAGTTTTTGAGGACCTTCGGAAGCCGAAGGCCCCCAACAGTAGCCCCTCGCAATATTAATTTACTGTAATGATAAATTCATATTGCGACATGGACGAAGGCTTTAAGCCGAAGGTCCGAAAAAAACACCTTCCTTTTGCTAGAATAGCAACAGTCATTGACGAGCGGGGCCCTCCAGCTTTCGACACACTGGGTGTATAAATACGAGCTCACCCCAAGTTTATTTGGCACACTCTTTTGCCATCTGCTTTTTACTCACCCAGCTTTTTAGCCTGCGCGCGATAGCATTTGCTCAGTTTTAAATTTTTAAGCTTCGATTTCAAGTCTGGTTTGCCAGCATTCGCGAAGATGTCTGAGGACAAGAAAATTGCTGGTGCTTCGAAGCTAAGCCTTTCTAAGGAAATGCACCTGGGTTTTCTTGAATCAATGTTCAAGACCAATACGGAGAAGATTGTCAAGGAGACTTTGGAGGGTTTATCTGAAGATACTGGCGACAGTGATAGTTATGATGTGGATAGTGGTGGGGAGGATTCCGAAGATCGCCCGTGGCGGCCCAGTCACTCAAATTTCGGAAAATCAACTATGAAGCAGAGTCAACTTGAAAATATGAGGGGGAGATATTTCCGAGATATATCCATCGTGAGGGCAGATGACGGAGAGAAAACTACGCCGACTCCCGAAGATAATGAAGTCATGATCTTCCGAAGCTTTTTAAAAGCTGGGTTACGATTCCCTCTAAGCAAATTTGTGGTAGAAGTTCTGAAAATATATCAAGTTTACCTTCATCAACTTACTCTTGAAGCAGTGATAAGACTGGGAATCTTCGTCTGGGCCGTGAAGAGCCAAGGCCTGGAGCCAAGTGCAGAAAGCTTTTGCAATATACACGAGTTAGTATACGAGACGAAGCCCTGGGGTAAGGAGCAATATCATAATAATTTTGGCTGCTATAGCTTCGGTGCCCGCTCTGGGTCAAGCTGTCCCGTGCCAACTTTTCGGAAGAGATGGCCCGGGGAATGGATGAAGGAATGGTTCTATGTGAAGAACGATTTAAAGGTTCGAGAAGATATTAAAGATATCATCATGCGCCCTATCTGGCAGCGCTTCGGACTCCGGAAACCAAAGGTAGAAATGGATGAAGCAGCTGAAGCATGTTAGAGAGCCTTCGGCGTAGTCTGCTCTTTTATTGGGACCAGGGATTTAATGCAAGAGCACATTGCCTTCAGAGTGTGGCCACTTGCGGATAACTATGAAATGCCGAAGGAGACCGTTAAAGAAACTGACGAGGGTGGACTAATCAGGCTGAAATATACATTCAAGTATGGAGATAAGTTCGTTGAACCAGATGATGATTGGTTAAAAAGCATTGAGAATGTAAGTGATGAATTGCTTGGGGCATACACAAAGGCCGAAAATACTGCATTATCAGCGGCTTTCGGAGGCCGAAAGAAGAAGAGACTGAATCGAGTATTTGATGCAATTGGGTTTATCTACCCCGACTACTATTATCCAATGCGAGGCCAAAAAAGGAAAAATACTTCTCCTGCAAAGGAAATTGCTTCGGCTGCTCCTAGGGAGCCAGCGCCGAAGAGGAAGAAGGTAAAAGTGCTCACACACCCTCCACGCTGTATTGAGCCGGCCACAGTGCCTGAGTTTATTGGTGAGGCTTCTTCAACTATCGAAGTCAGAGAACCAACTCTAGTGCCAAAATCCGAAGAAATGGCCGAAGCACCAGGAATAGAGACAACGGAAGAACCGAGAACTGAAGAAGGAAAAACATTGGACATTTTAAGTCCTTCATCAAAAGTTGAGGCAGCTATAAGCCAAAAGGGGCCAGCAGCGACCCCGAAAAGAAAAAGGATGGTTAAGGTGCTGGATGTTTTGGAGACAATTAAATCTTCAAGCATAACTCCAAAGAAAACTGTTGAAACTTCTGAAGTGCCTACTGAAGCCTTTGTTGCTGAAACTTCGAAGCAACAATTTGAAACTGAAGCTGGGCCTTCAGAACCCACCAAGATACAACCTTTGGAAGCCGAAGAAAAAATGTCAGAGGCAAGTTTAGAAGCTGAAAAAACAAAAACATCAGAGCCGATTTTGATTGAGGAAATCGACACTGCCATCCCCGAAGCATCTTCCAAAATACGTGATTATATTGTGCGACATGCTTCGGGGAAGAAACTATCTGAAGAAGAGATTTTTGAAGCCAATCATTATGCCCGAGAACTGAAGTATCCGAGGGGGGCCATAGTGTTCAATGGGACAAATGAAGATGATCTCCTATACTGTCTCCCAGACAATAAAGAATTATCCGTGTGCCGGGAGATGGCTAGAAGCATGGGGTTCCCGAAACTCGAAGCTGGCCTTTGCGCCATGACGAAGGACAATCTTGCGGATAGCCTGGCATACAATAGTCTGAAGGTACAAAAAATTGTGAATTTTGAAGTTTATAAATTTTGAATTAGTCTTTTGTTCTTATGTTAACTCATTCATTCTTTTGAATAGGGCTTAATACTCAGCAATGCCTTAAGGGCACAGAAGAATGCCGAAGATGAGAGCTGCACCATGGCTCTTAACAACCTTCGAACAGAGGTTATCAAGCTAAGAAACGAAGCCTTGGAGAAGGACAAAATTCTGCTTACGTTGGTGGAAAAAATGAAGGAAGACGAAGCTAACTCTAAAACTCAAGCCGAAGCTCAGAAGCGCGAAATCGAAGATCTTCGGAAACAACTAGCCCGAACTAAAGAAGAACGTATTCTTGAAGAAACAAAACGAGAATTAAGTGATCAATGGGCAAATCATTTGGAAGTAAATGTCGAAGAGCTTCGTGCTTCGAAGAAAAGGTGTTATGATAAATCCATAGAGTGCGTTAAAAAGATAAAATCCAGCTTTGCCAGCGTCGGCGCATTTTCTAGTGAAGAAAATTTCACAAGAGGGAATCCAGAAGGCGCGATTGAATGGATCAGTCGCGAAGCTGAGGCCTTTGAGGAAATCTTGAATAGTCGCGGGGACATTTGTGCTTTTTTAGGCGCCAGAGGAATTGTTACTATTTTGGAAAAGAAAGGATGTGAACATGTAAAATCTTTAGCACAGTCTGGAACTGCTTTATCCTCTGAAGATATCAAAGACCCTTCAGCTGAAGCAAGCCAGGTCGGTGGAAAATTTTTTACAGACATTTGGGACAATGGCAGCCGAGAAATGGCTCAAGAAATTATTCAGAGAAGCGAAAAAGGCATCCATGATGCTAGAAAGGTAACGGAGGCTGCTGAAGATGGCACAGGGCCCGAAGGGCAAATAGGTATTAGTTAGTGGTTTTTATTCTGTTGTGATTTTTGATTTTAAACTTTGCTCGCGATTCTATAATAGTAATATAGTCGTATCCTCTCCTCCCTCAGAATCTGCTGGGGCAGCTCCAGACCCCCCCCCCCCCGAAGGGGGACGACGAAATTAGACGAATGGCCGAAGCCATTATGGACAAAGTTGTCAATCAGCTATTAAACGAAGCTACAGAAGTAGTTCTTAGGGAAGATTAAGTGTTAATGTAAAAAATACTTGGAACATGACATGTGTAAATCTTTGCAATTTTAAATGTAATATATAATCTACTTACGGCTCAATTCTTTACGATGCATGAAATTTTACATACATACCGCTTTTGAGCCTTCGGCGAAAAAAAACACCTTCCCTTCTTTTCATGCTTCGTGAAGAAAAATCTTTCTATATATCATAATAATTTTCATACTTCTCTTGATGAAGAATATCCAAGTTTCGTGCAAGCATTCTTTGAAGCTATAAAAAAGTTTTATGTTGCCTCTCTGACGAAGCTATACTTCCTCTTAATACATTCCCCGAAACATTCTTCGAAGATTAATACTGTGTCCCCTCTCGTTTTCATGCAATATGATGTATGATGCTTATGTTATGCAAAATGGTGGGATGATGTTATGCTATGCAAAATGATATTTATGCTGAAGATACACACATCTCTGCAATAGAGCACATAATCTTTTTATTTCAGCACTGACTTTTCGTTGTAAGCCTCCCTTAGGAGCTTTTTCGCCTTTTACTTTCAGCGGAATCAGCGTTTATTTTTCGCTGTAAGCCTCCCTTAGGAGCTTCTTCGCCTTTTACTTTCAGCAGAATCAGCGTTTATTTTTCGCTGTAAGCCTCCCTTAGGAGCTTCTTCGCCTTTTACTTTCAGCGGAATCAGCGTTTGTTTTTCGCTGTAAGCCTTCCTTAGGAGCTTCTTCGCCTTTTACTTTCAGCGGAATCAGCGTTTATTTTTCGCTGTAAGCTCTGCATTCCCTTCGGAACGACTTTTGAACAGAAAACTTACACTGCGCTCCCTTAGGAACGACTTTTTTACTACTTTGAAGAAATTGCACTGCGTTTCTTAGAACAATTTTTTGATAATTCGAAGGCTCTCCGTGCCATCATAGATTCTTATGCTTCAGCAACTCAAGCCTATGGAGAAGACATTTTCATTATGATAATAAGCTAAACTGTTACAAGAATTTGAAAATGACAAAAAACACTTAAACTTCCCATAATTTTTCTTTACTACGAAGAAAGTAAAACTGAACGCGAAGGTGCAAAAAGCTGGTATCGAGATAGGATATTTTGTCAGTAAATGTGCTTCGACTCTGGCACAGTGCTATTGACTGTGCGAGCTTCGGATTCTTCTCTGAAGTCCCTTTGGGGGTGAGAGTGCTGGCTCCCTTCTGGCTGCGGAGCTCGTTGTATTGGTGGTGGTGATGGAAGCTGTTGCCAGGAAGCTTGGGGTTGGCTTGCCGAAGCAACAGAGGCTGCAGGGTGATTGCCTACATATTCTGGAATGTAAGGCGAATGGTACGAAGCAGTATGCATAACCTGCTTCGGCTGGCTCTGTTGCGCTGCAGCCTCTGCTAGTTCCTTTTGCTTTTGAATGGTAATATGGCACATTCTGGTGGTATGACCCTTGCCTTCACCGCAAAATAAGCAGTAAATTTTTCTTGGTTGATCTCCAAATCTTCCTCCGAAGCCCCTGGCGCCTCTGCCTCTTGGTGCTGGCGGCCGAAAAGAGCTTTGCTATTGCCCTGAAGCTTGCGAGGAACACTGTGGCCTTTGCTGCTGACTCCCTTTGTCATCATTTTGAGTAGAATTGTGAATTGACCTGACATGCCTCGGATAAAAACTTCCTCCGAAGCCCCTGGTCATTTCAGAGAACCTGAGAGCCTCCTCCCTTCTTTGGCGAAAATCATTGTCAGCTCGAATATACTCGTCCATCTTCTGGAGCAGCTTCTCCAAAGTTTGAGGAGGCTTCCTGGCGAAGTACTGAGCCGAAGGTCCTGGCCGAAGCCCCTTGATCATGGCCTCAATGACAATTTCATTAGGCACTATTGGTGCCTGTGCCCTCAGACGTAGGAACCTTCGGACATATGCCTGAAGATATTCTTCGTGATCCTGGGTGCACTGGAATAAGGCTTGAGCAGTGACCGGCTTCGTCTGAAAGCCTTGGAAGCTGGTTATCAACATATCCTTCAGCTTTTGCCATGAGGTGATTGTTCCTGGCCTAAGGGAGGAGTACCAGGTTTGTGCCACGCTCCTGACAGCCATGACAAAGGACTTTGCCATGACCGCCGTGTTGCCACCATACGAAGATATAGTTGCTTCATAGCTCATCAAGAATTGCTTCGGGTCTGAATGACCGTCGTACATAGGGAGCTGAGGTGGCTTATAAGACTGTGACCAAGGTGTAGCCTGCAGTTCTGTTGACAGAGGAGAAGTATCATCAAAAGCAAAGTTTCCATGATGGAAATTTTCATACCAGTCATCCTCGTTGTAGAAACCCTCTTGATGAAGCTCTCTGCGCGGGGGCCTTTGATTCTGGTCATCTTGAGCGAGGTGTCGAAGCTCTTCAGAGGCTTCATCTATCTGCCTTTGAAGATCAGCTAGACGAGCCATCTTCTCCTTCTTCCGTTGGACCTGTTGATGAAGCACCTCCATTTTTTGGATTTCTTGGTCCAAGTCGTCTTCCGGAGGTGTTGGACTGGTGGCTTTCCTCTTCTGGCTTCGGGCCTCCCTAAGAGAAACGACATCCTGATTGGGGTCCAGCGGCTGCAGAGTGGCAGCTCCTGGCGCTGAAGCTTTTTTCGGCGGCATGACGAAGGTGATGCTTGTCGAAGGTTTTCAAAACTCAAAAAGTGGAAGTGAGTTCACCGGAGGTGGGCGCCAATGTTGGGGGCTTGTTCTCAAACACTATGAATTAAGAACAAGACAACATAAAAGTGTTAAATGTTAAACTCCTTCGTCCTTAAAAACAATATATCCTCTCGGATATAATGAATCTCGGACGAAGGTTACAAAAGAAAAGACCTTCGTAAGGATAAATGATAAAACAGGGCAACCGTATATAATACGCGAGTAATAATACCAATATTATTACTAATGTATTCCCCTCATTAAATTCATAAAATAGAATTACCAATGTACCTTCAGATTGATGTAAAGTAAAGGCACAGACGTGATGTGAAAAAGCGTATGCCAAGTCAGCGTGAACAGTATGGGAGTACTGTTCACCTACTTATAGGCATGGGACACAGCCCGTGTAAAATTACATTGATGCCCTTTACATTTATCAATAACTCTACAGTAATTCTTCAAGGTCCAATCTGGCTTTTCATCTTTAAGTCGGTTCCTCTTTTCTGTCGTTATGCCGAAGCTTTTCTGCACATAGCTTCGTGATCGTCTTATCCTTCGTCATGATCGTTTTTTACTCCAGTCCAGCTTCGTTTTAACCGTGCTCTTGTATATCCACGACCTGACTCCGAAGGTGCCTGTTCACATATTACACTTGGAAAACATTGTTAAACTAAGTTTTTGAGGACCTTCGGAAGCCGAAGGCCCCCAACAATTAGTGTGTGAGCTTGACCTTTGTGGTCGGCAAAGGGAGGATTAGGGTTGAAAGAGACCCGGCTCTTTATGGGTGCCTCAACGAGGAAGTAGGGCACCTTGGTGGTGTGACCGAACCTCAGGATAAATCTTGTGTCTCTTGTGTTCTTGCTCATTGTGTTTGTTTGTGTTTTTCATTCTCTCACCCTTCCGTGGAAGATTTGTTCATATCTTTTTGGTGTGTGGTTTTTGAGAAGTGCCCTTCTTAGATCTACTACTTTAAACCCTGTGGATCAACTAGAATATCTCATTTTCAAAGTTAACTGGGTGAATTTCGAGATCAATTCAGTTTATATCTCATTTTTAGTTGAGCTCGTGCAAACTAGCTAAATCGGTCTTGACACCGACTAAACTGGTTTTACCCAGTTTGCTTCTAGTTTTTGTTGAAAAAGATTTAACTTGCCTATTCACCCCCTCTCTAGGCAACTTTCAATTGGTATCGGAGCCTAATCCTCGTTCTAACGCTTAACCGCGTGAGGAAAAGATCATGTCGGGGGGACTAAGAAACAAAAGTGCTTCTAAGCTTGAAAAAGTTGAGGTTGCCTCGACTTCATCTTTTGGTGTAGATGTTGATCCTAGGGCAATAGATCTTGCCATGAGAATCGCCGAAAGGATATTCCTCAAAATGAAGGAAGATGAGGCGAAGAACAAAATTGAAGAAGAAAATGATCGATGGAGACCAAACGACGAATCCACCTCTTCACAAGGTTTGTCTTTCAAATCCACTTCTCATATGTGCTTTATTGCTAATGGGAGTGACAATGAAAGCGAAAGTGAGGATGAGGAGGAGCAAGAAAGTGATAGTGAAGATGAGGATGATCTTCAACAATTCTTTGCTCAGCTAAGCAAGAAAAATCGGATGAGCTTGCTCAAACTCATGAAAAGAGCGGAATAACAAAAAGAAATGCTTCATAAGCAAGAAGACTTCCTCATCAGAAAAATCGAAGACTTAAAGAGGTTGACCAAAGAACATGAGAAGCTAAAGTGCTCTCATGATGATTTGGTCCAAAGGTATGAAGACATTTCAATTGAGCAAATTAAAGCTGTTAATCATTCATTATATATTGCTCAATTAGAAAATAAAAATGCTATGTTCAAGAACATGATAGAAAGGCTAAATATTAAAAATCTAGCTTTGCAAGAAAAATATGATATGCTTGTGTGCTCTCATAATAAATTTATGGATTCGCATATCATGTTAGAAATGGCTCATGAGGTTGTGTTAACTAATTTGAAATCATGCCAACCTCACATATGCACATGTACTAAAGAAGAAACTATATTATCATGTGCTAACAAATGTTGCTCTCAAGAAAGCCAATCTTCCATTGGGCTAAAAATTTCAGGAATTAGTGATATTTCTATCACACAAGAAAATGAAGAGCTCAAGGAAGAAGTTGGAAGGCTAAGAAGGAGCTTAACTCTTTTGAAGGGAAAGTGTCATGCTCAACCTTCTCAAGATAACCATGATAATATGGTGAAAAAGCTTGAGAAGGGGACAACCGTAGCATGCACAAAACCCCTTCAAAAGAATACCAAGCTTTCCAAGAAGGGCATGAACAAAATTCATGGTAAGAAAATTAATGCTCATACTATTTTCTCTAATAATGTACCTATGTGCTTCAACAAAGAAAGATCAAAGAGAAGCGATAGAAGGCGCTATGGATGCAAGGAGAAGGGTCATGAAATTGATTCATGCCCCCTGTAACACCCTGAATTTGGGGGTATAAAATTTCTTTGCTCATATTCACAAATTCAGGTGTTACTTCCCTTTTCTCATCCTTCCCCAATCTTCTCTTTCTCATTTCTATAGGAGAAAAGTGGTTATTTTATTTGTAACTATAGTCTATTAGCTCAAACTCCAAGGGAGTATGAATTGTTGCATCATGCTGAACCCTAGATTTCAATTTTGTTTGGTGCATAATTCTTAGAAAGTCTAATTTGAATTTGTGGCTTATTTGAATTTGAATCAAAAAGAGAAAATAAAAAGAAAAGAGAAAACAATGGCCGGAATAAAAGAAAAAGGAAAGAAGCCCACTCCCCCCCCCTCGGCCTTTCGGCCTAGCTCGGCCCATCCCGCGCGCGCCTTCTCCCCCCCCCCCCCCCTCCTCTCTCTGCCCTGGCGGGCCCACCCGTCAGCGCAGCCGCGTTCCTCGCGCGCGCGCCCGCTTCCCCCGCTCTCTCTGCCCTAGCGGGCCCGCCCGTCAGGCAACCGTTCTCCGCGCCCGCGCCCGCTTTCCTCTCTCTCTCTGCTCGCGGGCCCGGGCTGTCAGCCCCGTCGTCCCCGCGTAACCGCCGCCGCGCGTGCCGCGGACTCCGCGCCCACGTCGCGCGTGGAGCTCGCCCCCACCTCGCCTCGGCCACTAGAGCCCAGAGCCCCACTCGCCCTCTCCCCCTCCCTCATTTGCACACCTGCCGACCCCTCTCTCACCTCCCCCTCGCTGCGCGCACGCCAGAGCGCCATCGCCGCGAACCGCCGCCGCCCCGAGCTCGTTTCCCGGCTGCCGTTGGAGCTCCGCCGTGTCCATTGCCACGGTGAGCTTCGCCCCGGCGTCCGCAACCTGGGACGCGCTCCAATTTCCCCTTCCCCTCCCTAATTCCCTCTGCCCGCGCTCACCCGCCGTTCGCTGCGCAGCCGCGGAGGTCCGCCACCGTCGCCCCGGGCCACCGTCGCGTCATCGCCGCCACCAAGGAGTCCTCGGAGTTCGCCTTGAGGTAAGGAACCTCCCATGCCCCCTCTTTTCCCCTCTATTGCACTCTATCGCGTTTGATTCCTCGCCGGAGTAGATTTATGCCGCCGCCGAACCACTCCGCCGTGAACCGCCCCCCTCCGGTGCCCCTGCCCCGACCCAGACCCCACCAAAGGATTCCCCGTGCCCTTCCCAACCTTCCCGGCCACTCAGGTCGCCCCAGAGACCCGCCAAGCGCCCGCGCCCCTCGTCTCCGGCGAGTTCTCCGCCGCGGGGACGAGCGCCGCCACCCCAGCTAGCCGTAGGAGAAGCCCAGGCCGGCCACCCAATCCCCACCGTCCGTCCCAGATCGGGCGGTCCCGTTTTAATTAGGCCAAACCTGATCCTGGCCGTCCGCCGGAGATCCAGCGGCCCAGGCCCGCTTCCCCCACACCCCGTCTCCCTGCCGTTTGGGTCCCGCCTGTCAGCCCGCCCGCGCGCTCGCGCTGCCCGCCGGTCCCGCCTGTCAGCCACCCAGGCCGCCGCACGCCCGCGCGCCCGCCCGCAGGATCTAATCCTGGCCGTCCGCCTGAGATCCAACGGCAGTAGGAGCCCGATACCCCTTCGCCCGCGCGTTTTCTTAAAGAGCCCCCCGGTTTCCTGGAATTTGAACCCGCCGTCCCTGGTTCCTCTCAGTTAGGTCCTCGGACCTTTTATTTAATTCAAAATAGGTCCTTAGGGTATATTTTTAACCCCTAAACTTGTAAAATTCATAACTTTGCCATGTGAACTCCAAATTAGGTGCTTCAAATTGCAAAATGTTCATAATATTATTATCTATCTGTTTATGCAATGTTTCCCTGTTGTTTCCATGTCCCAATTAATGGTTAATCATTAGGATAGGATTAAGGTTATTGGAACCTTATTTGAGATAAATAAAAGATAGTAGACTTTAATAAAAGTTGGAGCACTTAAGTTTATGGACTTAAACACCTAAGTTTAGGAACTTAAAACCAGATAATGACTTAATCCCACCACTGACTTAAACCTGAGTAGTGGATAATGAATCCTTTTGTATAGTCCTCTACCCTAGACCTAGAGAATACCAGAGTGCCTATCCCTTTTCTATTATGAACTTGTGATCTCTTTGCTGCATATGTTTGGTATATTGCTTTTGTTTGTTATTTCCCAAGTGCATAGTGTGAATGATTACTTTACATAGACAACGAGCAGTTTGTGTTTCCCGAGGAAGTTGCAGAGGAAGTTCCTGATCAACAGTTGGGTGAAGGCAAGTGTCCTCTGACCCATTATGTCCTATTCATTTATAACTTACTACCCCGCATTACTTACTTGAAACCTAAGGATTGACTAGCTTTACACTTTACTTTATCCTTGATGACCTTATGGGCTATTATGGTTAGCATTCTGCTACTGCCTTAACTTAATCAATGAACATGATGTGAATATTTATGATACTGTTATCCTGATGATGTTGATGATCTTGTGATACTCTAGGGGGCTCAGGCTGTTTCCTGAGTACCTCTCCGTAAGGACCTGTTCGTTGAGAGACCACCCGGGATAACAGTGCAACCATGAGGGTGAAATGGGGCGCCCTTAGCTAATTAATTAGAGGAACTAGAGATGTAGTTGCTTCACCGTCGTGCCGTCAATGGGGTCCAGGCACAGTGCTTGCTCTGCCGAGGCTGAGTGCCGAGGTTCTTTCGTTTTGCTTTTGTTAGTCACTCTCCTGCGGGAGGAGTACTGTGTTTATCAAACTGGAGAAACCTAACGGGCAGCTATGATCTCTAGGGAATCTCTATAAAAGCTACATAGTGATACCCTGCCGGACCACCTAGGTAGTGGTCAATGGGGATTAGCTCTCCCCGGGCAGAAAGGGAATCATGACTCATGGGTAAAGTGTGCGACCTCTGCAGAGGGTAGTGAAACTGATATATCAGCCGTGCTCACGGTTAAGAGCAGCCTTGGGATCCTCTTTGATTAGAGATACAGATGGTTCGAGATACAAGGATTATGTTATGGTTTTGGTTCCAATATGATGACGTTGTTCCTCGATGAGGAAATGGTTCATGGGTTGGTTAATGATAAAATCTGGCTTCTACTAATGATAAATACCTGACCAACTAAAAGCAACTGCTTGAGCCTAACCCCACATAAAGCTAGTCCACTTCAGCCAAACGGGACATTTGCTGAGTACGTTGATGTGTACTCATCCTTGCTCTACCACAAAACACCAGGTTGTCCGCATTGTAACCACTGCTCAGGAGAAGGCGAAGCCGTGGAAGGAGACTTCCAGGAGTTCCAAGACTACGACGAATTCTAGGTGTGGGTTGGCGGCAACCCCCAGTCAGCTGCCTGTGAAGGCCTTATCTTTACTGCGTTTCGCTAGCACTTTGATTTATCTATTAAGTTGATGACTATGTGGATGTCTATGACTCTGTGATGTAATAAGTTAATACTCTTTTATGTTATTATTCGAGCAATGTGCATTGATGTTCATTTATGTAACCACTGTGTATGTGAGTTCTGATCCTGGCACGTACATAGTTCGCACTTGGTTTGCCTTCCAAAACCGGGTGTGACATAAGTGGTATCAAAGTCGTGCTGACTGTAGGACCGCTGACCTAGAGTAGCACTGGTCGTACTAAGGATTATTGACCTTCCCTCTCACCTTGACCTCTGATGTTACTTCAAAAGTCGGTCACCTCGACCAACCCTATGTTTTACTACATATATATATATACTATATTATACCTTGTTAAAATTTTTATCTTATTCTGTTTATGGTTTATTCACTTGTCATATTAGTTCTGCTCTTACTCTTATGCTTACGGTGTCTTTTGTAGATGGCTCGTCTTAGACACACTGCACGTAAGTCGGTGATTCCTTTCCTGCCGTCTCGACTTGCGGAGCGTCCTCTGCACCGCACCGTATCCGGTCAGTCGAGTCACCTGGAGAGACTGCACCACCGCCTGCGTGAGGAGCAGGAACGCCGGCGCCAGCACAGAGAGCAGCAGGGCTCTTCCTCCCCACCCCAGCAGGAGGTGGTGTCCGTGAGGCCCCGTTCCTCTGTTGCCCAGCTGGAGGCGCCCCCTGCACCACCGCGGGACGCCCCGGCTGTTGGAGGAGCTACTGGAGGAGGTCTTGGAGGAGACCCCGACGACGACGACTCAGACCACAGCACGGAGTCTTCTGAGCCGCAGGAGGTGGAAGGATGGGTCGCCCGACCCATCACCCGTGACGCCGCCCGCGGTTGTCACTTCCACGACGCACTCGACACCTTGCTGCGCCAGGTTTTTGACCGGCATACCTGGTCGATCGAGTATCGTTGTGTAGTCTACCAGCACAGTCGCGGGAGGTACCCGGACCGCTAGGAGGCTACCTGCCTAGTTCGCCGTCCGGAGGATGACCTCCGGGGTGCGAAGGCCGTTTCGGAGCACTATTCCATCTCCGAGAGGGACACTGCAGAGGCGGCTATGCAGGATGCAGCACGACGTGCACTCTCCCAGTACTGTTCTTTGTTCGGTGGCGTGGTCGACGGTCTTAACCTTCGGTACTACCCCCGCCGCCCTACTGGCAGCACAGAGAGTGTGGTTGTCTCACCTGTTGGTGAGGCTAACCCTAGGTTGAGCAGCACAGTCAACCTAGTCGCAGTGCTTAACACTGAGCTGGATCACTCTCTGGACGAGCTGAGCAGGGCTCGAACGGAGATTGCGGAGTTGCGTGTCGAACTGGCAGAGCGCCATCACCAGGAGGGTGGTTCTCCCGCTCCTGTTGGGACTCAGCACCCATACCGCTCGCCGCCACGTGGTCACCACACTTATGGTTCCCCTGTGTAACACCCACTTTGTAATTGCTAGGAATAATATCAATAGAGAAACATTTTCTCTTTATGTGAGTTTGATCTTTATTCATCATCATATGAGAACACCATGTCCAAGAACAAATAATGAAAAGATATGCTACTAAATTGTTGCATCATGCTGGATATTTTATTTTTGTGTGCATTGTGTGACAAGAAAAATATTAAATATCCAAATGAGAAATTAAATCCTAAAATAATCCTAGGATTAAGAAAAGAGAGAAAGAAAAGATTATACAAATTAGAGGAAAGTAAATGTATGAAAGAATACATTTTGTCCCCCACTAATATTTTAATTTAAGTGTTTAACCCAGTTAAGAAGATCACAAACAAGTTTGAATTCAAATTGGGATTTAAATTTGAAAATAGGAAATAAAACAGAAAAAGAAAAAAAAGGGGACATACATGGGCCCCTGGCGCCATTTCGGCCCAATATGCAAACCCACCCGCGCAGCCCAAACCTCCTCCCTCCTCCTCGCGCGCGCGTCCACAGTAGATACTGACTGGTGGGCCCACGTTCTCAGCCTCAGGTCTACCGCGCGGCTAACGCTCTGTCTGGCTGACCGTTGGGGCCTACTTGTCATCCCCTTCGCCCTCGCCGTCAACGGACTCCGCGTGCTTCGCGTCGAACTCGCCGGGGATCTCGGAGCTATTGCGACCCGTCCCTATCCCGAGCCGGGTCTCCAGGAGATAAGTAGGAATATCCCCTCTCCTCTGCTCCTTCCCAACCTCCACTCCCCTCTTGCGCGTTTACCAGAGCGATCGGGCGCTGCCATTGCTGTGCCGCGTGAGTTGGTGGTCCGCCGTCGTGGACGCTTCGCCGTCGTTCTAGTGAAGGCAGGGAGTCTTGGCGACGCGCCTTGTTGCGGGAAACGTGTCAGTAGCTGATTGGAGTCTGGAGGGCAGTGAGGATCAACCGAATTCCTCGTCGGAGCTATAACCTCGCCGCGGATCCGCCCGTACCGTGGCCAGTGGTCACCGCCTACTTCAACGCCGGTATGATGTACCTCAATCAGTTCGCTATGTACTCCTGTTCGCGTAGCACTAGTCGGGGTAGGAAATGGACCTCCGCCGCGCCGGATGGCCGATCTCCGGTGAGAACGCCGCCGTCGGCCTGAGCGGCGCCGCCGCGCGAGTCTGCCCAGTTGGGGCGATAACCGTGCGCCATCGGATCGTTGGCGGACGGCCGAGATTAGGCCAAGGGATACCCCTTCGCGCTTTAGATCTGAACCGTAGGATTCAATCGGAGGGTGCGCGTTGATCTCGGCTTCATTAAATTCGAGCCGTTGATCGCCGATCCAACGGCGCGCGCTGCGTACCGGTTCGGGGTATAGTAAATCTAATCTGGGCCGCTCAGTTCAGATCGTGCGGCCGAGATTCAACGATACCCCTTCGCGGGTCGATTTTGTTAAAGAACCCCTCGGGTTTCACTAAATCAACCCGCCGTCCATATGTTACTGTGCACTGTGTCTGGGGCGACTTACACCGAGCCCCCTGGGTTTTCCAGGAATTGACGCCCAGTCCAGTCAACATGAAAACCAGAGAAAATAAATAGAAAATGAATTTTTAATATAAAAATAATTGCTAGAACTTTATAAATTCATAGAAAATGCATACTAACTCCAAATTCACCCATTCCAGTTCCTAAAATTTTGTAATTTTATTCTCTAGCACTTAGTGTCACTGTTTTGGCATAAAAACAGAAAGGAAATTTATTTATCACTTAATCCTATTTAAAGCACATAAAACCTTTGAAAATGCATAACTTAAAATCTATAACTCCAAAAATTATGATTCCTGTTCCTAAGATTTTATTTTAATATGTAGAATATCTCTGTGTATTTTATTTATATGTTTGGTGTAATGTTAATTTCTCTATATACACTGTGCTTGTTTGTATTGTGGCGAGTAGAAGAGCCCGTTGCTGAAGATACTGGTGAGCAGCAGGTTGAAGTAGCTGAGCAGGAGCTCATTGAAGGCAAGTTGTGCCCTTGACCACTTTTTACCCAATAATGTTCTTTAATATCACTTATCCATGCATAGGTTAATTTTGATGGGACCCAATAGGATTCCCTAGATTGTTTATCTCATTACCTTGTTTACCCCTGAATCACTTGGGTAGTTTGCTATTGCTTTATATGGTTTTGGGATAATCATTTATTACCTCTATGTTCCAATTCTTGTTGTTATTCTGTTTATGTTCATGTTGTTATCATTAATGTTAATTGGAACATAGAGCTTAACTTGAGAACCACGTGCCACCACAAGGGTGGAATGGGACGCCCTTGGCTGACTAATTAGGAAAGCTAGTGGAAGACTACCTTACCCGAAAGGGGCAAGGGCAGTAGGGGAGAGGTCAGTGCGGGGAGGTCCCTGGTTGGTCTTGCTGGGATGGCAGTCAGCCAGGAACCCTTTACTGGATCTTCCCATAAACTGTAGCGGGTTTTCGGAAGCTAGTGGAACTTTGTAAAGGCCTCGTAGTGTTGCCCTGCCGTGCTTCCTAGGTAGAGGTATATGGGATTCATGACCCCTTGGCAGATGGGTAACATGACTTGTGGGTAAAGGGTACAACCTCTGCAGAGTGTAAAACTGGTATACTAGCCGAGCTCACGGTCACGAGCAGCTCAGGACTCTCTGATGTTTAAATTATGGAACTTAAATTCAATTTTGTCATTTGCATTGCATGGGTTTATTATTAATTTTGTTCTATTACTTTACTTATGGTTTGGTATTTACTTACACTTAGTAATTGCTAATAAAATTTTGACCAACTACTTAAAAGCAATGCTCAGCTTTAACCCCTATCATTGATTAGCCTTACACATCACATGAACTCACACCTTTGTGAGTTTATGTCCACTGGTTCCCCACAACTTGTTGAGCTATGATCATGTGTGAGCTCACCCTTGCTGTCTCACACCCCCCCCACAGGAGATGATCAGGTGGTTCAGGAGGAGCCGCCTAACACTGAGGAGTTCGATCTGATCTAGGTGGCGTTTCCCAGTCGACATTGGCGCCGACGATCCTTAGTTTGTTTTATCTTTATTACTTTATTTTGTAATAAGTCTTCCGCTATGTAATAAATACTCTGATGATTTATGACATTTATCTCTATACACTCTGTTATTATATATGTTGTCTTCTTGGCGCATGTATGAGATGCACTTGGCTTTGTTCCTTAAAGCCGGGTGTTACAGAAGTGGTATCAGAGGAAATGTTGACTGTAGGACGAAACCTAGATAGACTGGACAAACCCTTACCTACTTATCTCATTCTGGTTCATTCCACACTCACCTTACTCTGATTCTTTCTACACTTATCTTGATCCTGTCTCACCTTCTACTGTTCTACTCTGATCCTTCTTACCTTTGCTACTCTGAGACAAGATGGATTGCAAACCTTGGAATCCCTACCCCTATGACATTCTTAAGAGTTAGGGAACCCAAAACAAAAGTTAAAACTATTTTCTCTATTAAAAATATTGGCTGATTGTGCTGATGCTAAATGCCTGATTTGCTTCCTTGATTGATTGAACTATGGACATCTTAGTATGTACCACCATAAGGTATTGAATTAGCTAGGATATGTAAAATATTAATCTGCTTAGCTAATAAAATTCCCCAAAGTAACTTGATTTGTAAATACCTGCCTTGTCTACTATTTTCTTACCATATGTATCTAACTCAGATGGTCAATACCAGGCGGGGTGGTGGAATTGACTTGCCTCCTAACCAACACACTCGAAGACAACCTCAGCCACAACCTGCTGGGATGAATCCTCCAAATCCCCCACCTGTTGAAACCGAGCAAGTGATCGCAACCCAAAGGCTGGTAATACAGCAATTGACAGACATGATGACCGAAATGCAAAGCCAGATAAGACAAGAACGCGAGGAAATACGTCAGGCCCGTCTGGAGATACAGCAAGAAATAAGGCAATCACGGTTGGAGAGACAACGACAAGAGCAACCACCATCTCCACCACCACCAGCTCCACCAAGCTACATAAACATATATATAAATTACTACTATTTGTAAGATCTACATGTTCCTTTAGTTAGTATTCGGTATGATACCATTTTAGGAGGAATAAAAAGGTCTATTTGACCCCATGAGTTGCTAATAAAATTATGCGTCATGCTGAGATTTTGGTTTGGGCATATGTGTTGGACAATATGAGAAAACCCATGAGAGTAATTACACCTAAAGGGACTGAAGAATCAGTGAACGGAATTACAAGAGGCTAGTTACTTACGTCCGAGTTCCTCACCTTGGAGAGTACCAGTTTTGTTTGTAAAGAAGAAAGATGGATTGCAAGGGATGTGCGTGGATTAAAGGTTCCTTAATGATGTCACTGTGAAGAACAAGTATCCGTTGCCCCGCATTAAGGATTTATTTAATTGGATGAGAAGTGCAAGCGTATTCTCGAAGATTGAACTCCGATCGGGTTACCATCAAATGAAGATTAGGCCATCAGATATTCCTAAGACGGCTTTCTCGACTCGATATGGATTATATGAGATCATCGTTATGTCGTTTGGATTAACTAATGCACCAGCTTATTTTATGAACTTAATGAACAAGGTGTTTATGGAGTATTTGGATAGATTCGTCGTGGTATTCATCGACGATATTCTTATTTATTCTCAGAGTGAAAGTGATCACGAGGAACATCTGAGGATGGTGCTACAGAAGCTACGAGATAATCAACTCTATGCTAAGTTCAGCAAGTGCGAGTTTTGGATTGGCGAAGTGCCATTTCTTGGTCATATTATTTCTAATGGAGGAATAGCAGTGGATCCTGCTAAGGTTAAGGAGATAATGGAGTGGAGAGTACCCACTACAGTTACTGAGATTCGAAGTTTCTTAGGACTTGCTGGATATTATCGGAGGTTTATCGAAGGATTTTCTAAGATTGCTAAGCCGATGACTTCGCTTTTGGAGAAAGGAAAAGAATTTAAGTGGGACGAGAAGTGTCAAGACAGCTTTGATCTATTGAAGAAGAGGTTGATGTCGCCACCAGTATTGGTTATGCCGGACCTACAGAAAGGATTTGACATCTATTGCGATGCATGTGGCCAAGGCTTAGGATGTGTGCTCATGCAAGAAGGACATGTGATTGCTTATGCTTCTCGCCAGTTGCGGAAACATGAATTGAATTACCCCACCCATGACTTGGAACTGGCTGCCGTTGTGCATGCACTTAAGATTTGGAGACACTACATTATGGGAACTAAGTGCCAAGTATACACGGATCACAAGAGTTTGAAGTATATATTAACTCAGAAGGATCTCAACCTTAGGCAACGCCGTTGGTTGGAGCTTATTAAGGATTATGATTTGGAGATTCACTATCACCCGGGCAAGGCAAATTTGGTTGCAGATGCCTTGAGTCGGAAGGAGCATGTTCATTCAGCTGTTGTTGCCCAGCTACCCGATGAGATTGTTGAGGACTTCAGGAGACTTAACCTGGGGATAGTTGCTCATACTGAGGGAGTTACTATTGATGTGGAACCTACTTTGGAGCAAGAGATCCGCAAAGGACAAATTGGTGATGCTAAGATAAAAGAGATTAAGGATCTGATTACTGAAGGTCGAGTTCCGGAATTCACGGAAGATGAGCAGGGCACTGTATGGTTCAAGGACAGAATATGTGTTCCTGATGTTAAAAGCCTTCGGGAGACTATTTTAAAGGAGGCCCATGACTCGGATTATTCCATTCATCCTGGTAGTACCAAGATGTATCAGGATCTGAAACGGAAATATTGGTGGTATGGATTGAAAAGAGATGTAGCTGCACATGTAGCTATGTGCGATGTATGTCAAAGGGTTAAGGCTGAACACCAGAGGCCAGCTGGATTATTGCACCCACTAAAGATACCTGAGTGGAAATGGGAAGAGATTGGTATGGATTTCATTACTGGATTGCCTCGCACCCAGAAAGGATATGATGCTATATGGGTGATTGTTGATAGATTGACTAAAGTGGCTCACTTTATTCCTGTCAAGACTACTTATAAAGGTTCTCAGCTAGCGGAATTGTATATGGCTCGGATTGTGTGTTTACATGGAGTACCAAAGAAGATCGTGTCTGATCGAGGTTCGCAGTTTACCTCAAGATTTTGGAGAAGCTTTCATGAGAACATGAGCACGAAGTTGAATTTCAGTACAGCTTATCACCCTCAGACGGATGGACAGACTGAAAGGACTAATCAAGTATTGGAAGATATGTTGAGAGCATGTGCCCTTCAGCATGGAGGAAGTTGGGATAAAAGTCTACCTTATGCTGAGTTCTCATATAACAATAGTTATCAGGCCAGTCTAAAGATGTCACCTTTTGAAGCTTTATATGGGAGGAAGTGCAGGACTCCTTTATATTGGGATCAGACGGGAGAGAGACAGTTCTTTGGGCCTGAATTGATTCAAGAGGCAGAAGAACAAGTCCGTATAATTTGAGAGAATTTGAGAGTGGCCCAAACCAGGCAGAAGAGTTATGCTGATAATAGAAGGAGACCACTGGAATTTGAAGAGGGAGATTATGTGTACCTCAAGGTGTCACCACTTCGTGGAATGAGGAGATTCAAAGTCAAGGGCAAATTGTCCCCTCGCTATATTGGACCATTCTTGATCTTTAGAAGAGTTGGGGAGATGGCATACCAACTCGAGTTACCTGCTAGTCTATCAGATGTGCATAATGTGTTTCACGTATCTCAACTGAAGAAATGTCTCCGTGTCCCCGAGGAACAGTTACCAATGGAAGAGCTCAGTGTTCAAGGTGATTTGACTTACACGGAGTACCCGATCAAGATTTTGGATACATTGACTCGAGTTACAAGGAATAAGGTGATAAAGATGTGTAAAGTACAATGGAGTCACCACAGTGAAGATGAAGCAACTGGGGAAACAGAAGAAGAGCTTCGTATAGATTTTCCCCACCTTTTCTCTAGTTCTTCTTAAATCTCGAGGACGAGATTATTTTTAAGGGGGGTAGGATTTGTAACACCCACTTTGTAATTGCTAGGAATAATATCAATAGAGAAACATTTTCTCTTTATGTGAGTTTGATCTTTATTCATCATCATATGAGAACACCATGTCCAAGAACAAATAATGAAAAGATATGCTACTAAATTGTTGCATCATGCTGGATATTTTATTTTTGTGTGCATTGTGTGACAAGAAAAATATTAAATATCCAAATGAGAAATTAAATCCTAAAATAATCCTAGGATTAAGAAAAGAGAGAAAGAAAAGATTATACAAATTAGAGGAAAGTAAATGTATGAAAGAATACATTTTGTCCCCCACTAATATTTTAATTTAAGTGTTTAACCCAGTTAAGAAGATCACAAACAAGTTTGAATTCAAATTGGGATTTAAATTTGAAAATAGGAAATAAAACAGAAAAAGAAAAAAAAAAGGGGACATACCTGGGCCCCTGGCGCCATTTCGGCCCAATATGCAAACCCACCCGCGCAGCCCAAACCTCCTCCCTCCTCCTCGCGCGCGCGTCCGCAGTAGATACTGACTGGTGGGCCCACGTTCTCAGCCTCAGGTCTACCGCGCGGCTAACGCTCTGTCTGGCTGACCGTTGGGGCCTACTTGTCATCCCCTTCGCCCTCGCCGTCAACGGACTCCGCGCGCTTCGCGTCGAACTCGCCGGGGATCTCGGAGCTATTGCGACCCGTCCCTATCCCGAGCCGGGTCTCCAGGAGATAAGTAGGAATATCCCCTCTCCTCTGCTCCTTCCCAACCTCCACTCCCCTCTTGCGCGTTTACCAGAGCGATCGGGCGCTGCCATTGCCGTGCCGCGTGAGTTGGTGGTCCGCCGTCGTGGACGCTTCGCCGTCGTTCTAGTGAAGGCAGGGAGTCTTGGCGACGCGCCTTGTTGCGGGAAACGTGTCAGTAGCTGATTGGAGTCTGGAGGGCAGTGAGGATCAACCGAATTCCTCGTCGGAGCTATAACCTCGCCGCGGATCCGCCCGTACCGTGGCCAGTGGTCACCGCCTACTTCAACGCCGGTATGATGTACCTCAATCAGTTCGCTATGTACTCCTGTTCGCGTAGCACTAGTCGGGGTAGGAAATGGACCTCCGCCGCGCCGGATGGCCGATCTCCGGTGAGAACGCCGCCGTCGGCCTGAGCGGCGCCGCCGCGCGAGTCTGCCCAGTTGGGGCGATAACCGTGCGCCATCGGATCGTTGGCGGACGGCCGAGATTAGGCCAAGGGATACCCCTTCGCGCTTTAGATCTGAACCGTAGGATTCAATCGGAGGGTGCGCGTTGATCTCGGCTTCATTAAATTCGAGCCGTTGATCGCCGATCCAACGGCGCGCGCTGCGTACCGGTTCGGGGTATAGTAAATCTAATCTGGGCCGCTCAGTTCAGATCGTGCGGCCGAGATTCAACGATACCCCTTCGCGGGTCGATTTTGTTAAAGAACCCCTCGGGTTTCACTAAATCAACCCGCCGTCCATATGTTACTGTGCACTGTGTCTGGGGCGACTTACACCGAGCCCCCTGGGTTTTCCAGGAATTGACGCCCAGTCCAGTCAACATGAAAACCAGAGAAAATAAATAGAAAATGAATTTTTAATATAAAAATAATTGCTAGAACTTTATAAATTCATAGAAAATGCATATTAACTCCAAATTCACCCATTCCAGTTCCTAAAATTTTGTAATTTTATTCTCTAGCACTTAGTGTCACTGTTTTGGCATAAAAACAGAAAGGAAATTTATTTATCACTTAATCCTATTTAAAGCACATAAAACCTTTGAAAATGCATAACTTAAAATCTATAACTCCAAAAATTATGATTCCTATTCCTAAGATTTTATTTTAATATGTAGAATATCTCTGTGTATTTTATTTATATGTTTGGTGTAATGTTAATTTCTCTATATACACTGTGCTTGTTTGTATTGTGGCGAGTAGAAGAGCCCGTTGCTGAAGATACTGGTGAGCAGCAGGTTGAAGTAGCTGAGCAGGAGCTCATTGAAGGCAAGTTGTGCCCTTGACCACTTTTTACCCAATAATGTTCTTTAATATCACTTATCCATGCATAGGTTAATTTTGATGGGACCCAATAGGATTCCCTAGATTGTTTATCTCATTACCTTGTTTACCCCTGAATCACTTGGGTAGTTTGCTATTGCTTTATATGGTTTTGGGATAATCATTTATTACCTCTATGTTCCAATTCTTGTTGTTATTCTGTTTATGTTCATGTTGTTATCATTAATGTTAATTGGAACATAGAGCTTAACTTGAGAACCACGTGCCACCACAAGGGTGGAATGGGACGCCCATGGCTGACTAATTAGGAAAGCTAGTGGAAGACTACCTTACCCGAAAGGGGCAAGGGCAGTAGGGGAGAGGTCAGTGCGGGGAGGTCCCTGGTTGGTCTTGCTGGGATGGCAGTCAGCCAGGAACCCTTTACTGGATCTTCCCATAAACTGTAGCGGGTTTTCGGAAGCTAGTGGAACTTTGTAAAGGCCTCGTAGTGTTGCCCTGCCGTGCTTCCTAGGTAGAGGTATATGGGATTCATGACCCCTTGGCAGATGGGTAACATGACTTGTGGGTAAAGGGTACAACCTCTGCAGAGTGTAAAACTGGTATACTAGCCGAGCTCACGGTCACGAGCAGCTCAGGACTCTCTGATGTTTAAATTATGGAACTTAAATTCAATTTTGTCATTTGCATTGCATGGGTTTATTATTAATTTTGTTCTATTACTTTACTTATGGTTTGGTATTTACTTACACTTAGTAATTGCTAATAAAATTTTGACCAACTACTTAAAAGCAATGCTCAGCTTTAACCCCTATCATTGATTAGCCTTACACATCACATGAACTCACACCTTTGTGAGTTTATGTCCACTGGTTCCCCACAACTTGTTGAGCTATGATCATGTGTGAGCTCACCCTTGCTGTCTCACACCCCCCCCCACAGGAGATGATCAGGTGGTTCAGGAGGAGCCGCCTAACACTGAGGAGTTCGATCTGATCTAGGTGGCGTTTCCCAGTCGACATTGGCGCCGACGATCCTTAGTTTGTTTTATCTTTATTACTTTATTTTGTAATAAGTCTTCCGCTATGTAATAAATACTCTGATGATTTATGACATTTATCTCTATACACTCTGTTATTATATATGTTGTCTTCTTGGCGCATGTATGAGATGCACTTGGCTTTGTTCCTTAAAGCCGGGTGTTACACCCTGCCTGTAAGACCAGGATAGATCTGGATCCTTAGATCGTTAGCGTCGAAGTTTGTAATAATTCCTAAGTCAGATGTCTCAGTCTTAAATAGTTAGTTTAGTTTGCTTATCAGTTGTTTCCAATTAGCTTAGTTTGCTTATCAGTTGCTTGCATGCTTGTTATGATGAACTTGTGCTGGATTTGAATCTTTGTAATGACTGTTGCCAACCTGTGGGTTTCTCCTGCAGTTTGGCCTAGCTATAATGTTAATAAAGTCAGTTATTTAGTTGGGAAGCCATTTACTTCTACTTTCCTTTCTATCTGAGAAGCTGTGTTGAATCATAATGAGGATCAGTGAAGCTCTTTGTTCACTCAGTGTCATGAAGAATTCTGTATTTCCTTTTCTTATGCTGGAGGGTTGTAAGATCAACGCTGATGTATGAATGTCTTCCACAGATGTCTGACAACAGGCGCCGATGCAACAGGCATGCTCAGCAGGAGCAGTAGGACCAGCAGGAAGAACAACAGAGGCAGCCTCCCCCGCCACCCCCGATGACAGTGGAGCAGATGTTCTTGATGCAGACTCAGGCAGTGCAGGCCATTGGGCAGACTCTGGCAGCCATGCAGCAGGCTCAACAGCAACCCCAACCCCAATTGCAAGTACAGATGCCCCAGATGCCACGGGATAAGCGTGGTGAGTTCATGAGAGGGCACCCTCCTACCTTCGCCCATTCTGCCGACCCCATGGATGCAGAAGACTGGCTGCGCGCAGTGGAAAGAGAACTGCGCACCGCCCAATGTGACGACAGGGAGAAGGTTCTGTATGGCCCCCGTCAGCTAAGGGGAGCAGCCCAGTCCTGGTGGGAGTCCTACCTCGCCACACATGCTGACCCCGAAGCCATCACCTGGGAAGAATTCAGCGAGAGTTTCCGCAGGTACCATGTGCCGGAGGGACTGATGATCGTGAAGAAGGAGGAGTTTCTGGCTCTGAAGCAGGGACCCCTGTCTGTTAGTGAATACAGAGACAAGTTTCTGCAGCTATCTCGTTATGCACCTGAGGATGTCAACACTGATGCTAAAAGGCAGTACAGGTTCATGAGAGGTTTGGTGGATCCCCTGCATTACCAGCTGATGAATCACACCTTCCCCACCTTCCAGCACCTGATCGATAGGGCAGTTATGACTGAGAAGAAGCGTAAGGATATGGAAGATCGGAAGCGCAAGATGAGTGGACCCCAGACCGGAGGCATCAGCCGTCCACGTTTCTCAGGCAGTTCATCTCAGCAAGGCAGGCCTGGTCACCCACAAGGATATCAGAATCAGAACCAGCGTCCACATCAGCAGCAGTTTCAGAGGCAGCACCCACAGCAGCAGCAGCAGTATCGTCAACACAGCCAGCAAGGAGGTAATCAGTATCAGAAGCAGAACAACCAGGCACCTCGCTTTCCTGCCCCAGCAGCAAACCAGAGCAACCAAGCAGCCCCAGCACAAGGAGGAGGCAGAGGATGTTTCCGCTGTGGAGAACAAGGCCACTGGGCGATGCAGTGCCCAAAGAAGGCGGCGCAGCAGCAGACCAACCCCAATGCTCCAACAAGGCAAGGTGTGCTGCAGCCGGCAGCAGGCAATCGTAACCAAGCGTACAACCGTGGAAAGGTGAACCACTTGGAGGCCGAAGCGATCCAGGATGCACCAGATGTGGCAGTAGGTATGTTCTCAGTCGAATCTCATCCCACGAAAGTGCTATTTGATACTGGTGCAACTCATTCATTTGTCACTGCAACATGGGTAGAATTGCATAACATCTTAGTAGAGGCAATGATGCCGCCCATGAGGATTAATTCAGTTGGTGGCAAGGTGCAAACAGATAAAATATGCTCAAATATAAGGGTGGAAATAAGGGGGATAGGATTCCCCGGTGACTTAATAGTAATAGACACCCCTGGGATAGATGTCATTCTAGGGATGAATTGGTTAATGAAGTATGAAGCAAATGTTAGCTGTGACAAGAGGACCGTAACATTGAAGTCCCCGTCAGGAGAAGAGGTAGTGGCCGAGCTAAGGATGCCTAAATCAGTGGAGGGTGTCTGTCACCAGATTTCAGTTGATAGTAAGGAGCCCAACCCGCTCGAGGCTATCGAGGTTGTGTCGGACTTTCCGGACGTATTTCCCGAGGAGCTAACGGGCATGCCACCCGAGAGAAAAGTCGAATTTGCCATAGAGCTTATCCCTGGTACCGCCCCCATCTCCAAAAGAGCCTACCGAGTGTCTGGACCAGAATTGGTGGAACTCAAGAAGCAGATAGATGAGATGTTAGAGAAGGGTTACATCAGACCAAGTACCTCGCCTTGGGCCGCTCTAGTGTTGTTTGTAGAGAAGAAAGATGGTACCAAAAGGATGTGCATAGATTACAGAGCCTTGAATGAAGTCACTGTCAAGAACAAGTACCCCTGCCAAGGATAGAAGATTTGTTCGACCAGCTCAGAGGTGCCAGCGTATTCTCGAAGATAGATCTGAGGTCAGGCTACCATCAACTCAGAATCCGACCCTCA
Organism: Zea luxurians; assembly: GCA_029449295.1. Classification (NCBI taxonomy): domain Eukaryota; kingdom Viridiplantae; phylum Streptophyta; class Magnoliopsida; order Poales; family Poaceae; genus Zea; species Zea luxurians. The sequence continues at coordinate 154,618,805 of JAOPSE010000004.1, forward strand.
GACATACCGAAGACGGCATTCATCACCAAGTACGGGTTATATGAATTCACAGTTATGTCCTTTGGTTTGACAAATGCGCCAGCCTTCTTTATGTACCTGATGAACAGTGTGTTCATGGATTATCTGGACAAGTTTGTGGTAGTGTTTATTGATGATATTCTTATATACTCTCGAAGTGAGGAAGATCATGTAGAGCATTTGAAGATGGTATTGCAAAGACTTCGAGAGCATCAGTTGTATGCCAAGCTGGGCAAATGCGAGTTCTGGATTCATGAAGTCCTGTTTCTGGGTCACATCATAAATCAAGATGGGTTGGCAGTGGATCCAAAGAAAGTGGCAGATATCCTGAACTGGAAAGCACCAAAGGATGTTCGTGGGATCAAGAGCTTCATTGGAATGGCTGGGTATTACAGGCGTTTCATCGAAGGCTTCTCAAAGATTGCTAGACCAATGACAGCGTTACTAGCGAAGAAAGTTGAGTTTAAGTGGACCCAAAAGTGTCAGGAAGCATTTGAAGAACTAAAAAATAGGTTGACTACAGCTCCGGTGTTAGTCCTGCCTGATGTTCACAAGCCATTCTCAGTGTATTGCGATGCTTCTTACACCGGATTGGGATGTGTGCTAATGCAAGAAGGAAGAGTTGTAGCATATTCATCTCGGCAGCTGAAGATTCATGAGAAAAATTACCCCACACATGACCTGGAGTTGGCAGCAGTAGTTCATGCTTTGAAGACCTGGAGACATTACCTGTATGGGCAGAAGTGCGACATTTACACAGATCATAAAAGTCTGAAGTACATATTCACCCAGTCAGAGTTAAACATGAGACAACGAAGATGGTTGGAATTGATCAAGGACTATGAGTTGGAGATACATTACCATCCAGGCAAAACCAATGTGGTTGCAGATGCTCTGAGCAGGAAGAGTCAAGTCAATATGATGGCCACGTACCCAATGCCATATGAGTTAGCCAAGGAGTTCGACAGACTGAGTCTCGGTTTCCTGAACAGTACGCAAGGAGTAACAGTGGAATTAGAGCCCACCCTAGAGCGGGAGATCAAAGAAGGGCAGAAGGATGACGAAAGCATCAACAAGATCCGGCAGCTAATCTTAGAAGGAAGAGGCAAAGACTTTCGAGAGGATGAAGAGGGGGTAATATGGTTCAAGGACCGATTGTGTGTCCCCGACCTCAAACCTATTCGGGAGCTGATCCTAAAGGAAGCTCATGAGACAGCCTACTCCATACACCCGGGAAGCGAAAAGATGTACCAGGATTTAAAAAGGAGGTTTTGGTGGTATGGCATGAAAAGAGAAATCGCAGAATATGTCGCCATCTGTGATAGCTGTCAGAGGACCAAAGCAGAGCATCAAAGGCCCGCCGGATTGTTGCAGCCATTGCGGATTCCTCAGTGGAAGTGGGATGAGATCGGGATGGATTTTATAGTTGGCCTACCTCGTACCCGGGCCGGTTATGATTCCATCTGGGTGGTTGTGGACCGCTTAACAAAGGTGGCCCATTTCATACCTGTGAAGACCACATACACCGGAGTAGCGTTAGCTGAGTTATACATGTCACGGATAGTTTGCCTTCATGGTGTGCCGAAGAAGATAGTGTCAGATCGAGGAACGCAGTTCACCTCTCATTTTTGGCAGCAGCTACAAGAAGCTTTGGGCACCCATTTGAACTTCAGCTCGGCTTATCATCCGCAGACAGACGGTCAGACTGAAAGAACTAACCAGATCCTAGAAGATATGCTGAGAGCCTATGCGTTGCAAGACAAGTCAGGATGGGACAAAAGGTTACCTTATGCAGAATTCTCCTACAACAATAGTTATCAGGCCAGCTTGAAGATGTCGCCGTTTCAGGCACTCTATGGACGGAGTTGTAGGACTCCGCTGCATTGGGACCAGCCTGGAGAGAGACAGGTGTTTGGCCCCGACATTTTGCTTGAAGCCGAAGAGAATATCAAAATGGTTCGGGAGAATCTGAAGATAGCACAATCAAGGCAGCGAAGCTATGCGGACCAAAGGAGAAGAGAACTGAGTTTCGAAGTGGGGGATTTCGTCTATCTGAAGGTGTCACCTATCAGGGGAGTCAGAAGGTTCGGAGTTAAAGGCAAGTTAGCACCCCGATACGTTGGACCATATCAGATTCAAGCAAAGCGTGGAGAAGTGGCCTACCAGCTCAACCTACCAGAGAGCTTGTCAGCAGTGCACAACGTGTTCCACGTGTCGCAATTGAAGAAGTGTCTGCGAGTACCAGAAGAACAGTTGCCAGTGGAGGGTTTGGAAGTCCAGGAGGATCTGACATACATAGAGAAGCCAACGCAGATTCTGGAGTTTGCGGACAGAGTCACCCGGAGGAATACCATCAGAATGTGCAAAGTCAGATGGGGTCACCACTCGGAGGAAGAAGCAACCTGGGAACGAGAAGATGATCTGAAAGCCAAATACCCTGAACTCTTTGCTGACCAACCCTGAATCTCGGGGCGAGATTCTTTTACGGGGGATAGGTTTGTAACACCCTGAATTTGGGGGTATAAAATTTCTTTGCTCATATTCACAAATTCAGGTGTTACTTCCCTTTTCTCATCCTTCCCCAATCTTCTCTTTCTCATTTCTATAGGAGAAAAGTGGTTATTTTATTTGTAACTATAGTGTTGGGGGCTTGTTCTCAAATGCTAAGAGTTAAGAACAAGGCAACATAGAAAATGTTAAGTGTTAAAGTCCTTCGTCCTCCAAAACATTATATCCCTTCAGGATATAAAGAATTTCGGACGAAGGTTACGAAGGACGTACCTTCGTGAATATAATAATGAGCAATGAAGTGTTCATACGAATCATGAGGTATAAAATAAACATTTAAATATTATCATAGAATCATCTCTATTTTTATTGTCATGAATGAATATAAATGGATTCAAATTACAAATGTACCTTCGGTCCTGAGGAAGGCAAAAGTACAGGTGTGATGCGAAAGCAAATGTCAAGTTCGCGTGAACAGTACAGGGATACTGTTCATCTATTTATAGACACAGGACACAGCCTGTGACGAATTACAATTATGCCCCTTACAAAAGTTTACAACATTGACTCAAACCTTTATGGATAAAAAGGTCATTCTATCTCTATGTCGGTTTGTAATGCCGAAGCTCCATAAAAAGGGACCTTCGGCCATCTCCTGGGGACAACTTCAGCCGAAGCTGCTTCTTCGTGTAAGACCTTCGGCGCAACGAAGCATGGCCCCAACAGTAGCCCCTTTCGCGGCGCTAGATCGTTTTTCGTAACGAGCTTGATCCGTGAAAAAAGCCTCTTAAGCTTCGGGAAGCCGAAGGTCTAAAAAACACCTTCCCTGAGCTCGTTGCCGAGAAACGATTCAATTTCCGAGCTCGTGTCGGGCCCACCTTGCAGAGTTACTGTTTGATCTTTGCGGTCCACTGCGCAGCGAGTACAAGTGACTGCCCGCCTGGTGTAAAAATCCTGCCGCTTCGCCTTCTTACCTGCAGCACTATATAAACAGACGAGTAGGTGTGAAGTTACCACAGCATTCATTGCTATTTGCACTGTTTTGCTGCCAAAATTTTTAACTATAGCCGAAGCTTGATTCTCAGAATCGAACGAAGGTCCATCTCGAAGTCTGCTTCGTTAGAAAGAAAGGCTTCGGGAGAAAAGGAAAAAGAAAAAAGTGTTTAACTTCCCCAGACTCAGAACCAAATGGCCAGAGTGCGATCTACTGCCAGAGTTGAACGTGAAGGAGACGAAGCCGAAGGTTCGAATACTGTGCCCATCTCCGAAGCAATGCGGCGTTCCGGACTGGTGACTGCGGAAGAAATACCCGCTGCTGAAGCAGACCCGACAACTGCCGAAGGAGAAGAGGGGAACATTGAAGGAACTGATCCCGAAGATGACTATCGCATTGCCATGCCCAGCAAGCCCAGTCACTTGGACTTCGGGAAATCAACTGTTTCAAAGGCTGATCTTTCCAAGATGGTGAAAGCAGGTTATTTTAGTGAAAATCAGAAGAAGCTACTTCGCTTCGGGGGAGAAGAAACTACCCCGAAGCCAGAGAAGGACGAGATTGTCATTTTCAAGAGCTTTTTAAAGGCTGGGCTGAGATTCCCTCCTCATGGAATTATTGCAGATGTATTGAAAAAGTTTGGTATTTACTTTCATCAATTGACTCCTAACGCTATCGTTAGGCTTAATGTTTATATCTGGGCCCTCCGAAGCCAGGCAATGGAGCCGTTTACTGACAGTTTCTGTCGAGTTCATGAATTACATTACCAAACGAAGGCCAGAAAAGATGGGCTACATGATAACTTCGGTTGCTACAATTTTGCCTACCGGAAGACAACAAAGTGTCCTGTTATCAGCTACCGAAGCAAATGGCCAGCAGGCTGGAAATCTGAGTGGTTTTACGTGAAGGTTGACGAAGATGAAGAAAAGTTGGTACAAAGCCCCCTTGAACTAATCTTCGGAGAGACAAGGCCGCGATGCCACATGAAATTAGAAGGTCCCACCTGGGCTGCACTGGGTGAGTTTGAAATTATTTCAGAGCATATCGGTACCAGGGATCTGGTGCAAGAGTTCTTGGCGTTCAGAGTTTTCCCTATTCTAAAAGAATGGGAGATGCCAAAGCTAGAGGGAGAGAAGAAGAAGGGGGAACTTGTCCGGCTTCCTTACCATTTCAAATTCAAGAAATACTTTAAAAAGCCTTGCAAAGAGTGGCTGGACACAGTCGAGGTAATGTGTAATGAAATTCTTGGGAATTATTCGAAAAAAGAAGATCAGCTGATGACCGTGGCCTTCGGCACCCGACCGAAGCGAAGGTTGAACCGAGTATTTGATGCCCTGGGTTTCGAGTACCCTGACTATGAACAGTTGAACAAGGGTGCTGAGGGCCAAAAAAGAAAAAGAGTGGCCGAAAGTTTGAACAAAGAGGAAGAAGAACCAGCAAAAGAGAAGAAAATTCCAAAGAAGAGAAAAATATCAACTCCAAAGCGAAAATTATCCGATGAAGAGGGGACTCCTGCACCACCTTCTTCTAGCGACGTGGAGGAAATCTTAAAGGTAATGACTGAACCTCTGCCCGCGAAGCTAAGTCCATTAGGGCCCCAACTGACGAAGCTTTTTCGAAAGGTGGAGGAGCCGGAAAAAACGAAGATAACCAGAACAAAGAGGCAAAGGATTATTGCAGTGACCGAAGTTATCGACAAGACGCCACCGAGGGCGTCAATTCGGAAAACACCAGCTATTGAGGGTAAAACAAATGCCGAAGTCGCACCTTCGGAGGTCGCGGCTACCGAAGCCGCTTCAGCCGAAGATTTGAACTTAGAAACTACCATTGAAGACATCGACAAAATTTTACTAGACATGGCCGCAGAAGAAGCTGCCACTGCTGCTGAAGAAACCACGGCCACAGTGCCTGGAAAAGGAAAAGAAATAGCCGAAGATTCTTCGGAAGACGAAGCCTACATATTTCAAAATTTAGTTGGGCAAAAACTGTCGAAGGACGAAATAGAAGAGCTTAAAGACTATGCCAAATCTTGCGGATATAGGCCAGGAGCTCTTCTTTTCGGAGGTGTGGATGATGAAAAACTAGGCTGCATCCGAGACCAAACTGGAGCTAAGGTCATCGGTACTCTATCAAAGAGTATCGGTTTTCCGAAGCTAGAGACAGATATCAGCCGCTACCGACGACAACATATCGTCGGCAGCTTATTTTATTCCAATTTCAAGGTAAACAACTTTCTCTCTGACTCCTATTGTTTTTTAATAATGGAAATATTCCTGACGAAGGTTGTTTATTTGCAGAGCATGCTACTAAGTAAAGCTTTGAAGATGCAGCAAGATTTAGAAGATAAAAAACACGAAGCTATAATTGAAAATTTAGAGAGCAAGATAAAAGAACAATCAGCTATTATTGAAAAGAAAGACTTCGAACTCCAATCAACCGAAGGCTTGCTGGCAGAGACTGAAGCTAAAGTATCAGAATTGAATTCGAAGCTTATCTGCCAATCAAAACAATTTGAACAGGAGAAGCTAGAGCTTAATTCGAAACTTGAAGCCGAAGTCCAGACCAACTCAGACTTGAAGAAATCATTAACAAGCCTTCAAGACAAGTGCTTGAAATTTAGCAATAACTGTATTGAACAATTAAAAAAGGTCTTTTACTCAGTTGGAGCCAGCAGCGGGAAGTTTAACCCTTCAGCTGAAAATTTACCAAAAGCCTTCGATCATATTGAAGCTGAAATTGAAGAACTTGACGAAGTTATAGCCGGGCACAGTGACTTCTGTGCCTGGGTAGCTTCTCGGGGTACCGCTGCAGCATTCCTGAAGGCCGGCTGCGAGCATGGAAAAATCGTCAACAGGCCCAACTTCACCCTGTCTCCATCAATTCTGGACGATATTCCTGACCTCGCCCGAAGCATCTCAAATAGATTTATAAAAATGATATGGACAAAAGGCGGGCGAGAGAAGGCTGGAGACGAAGCTCGAAGTCATCTTGATCCAGTAAGAAATCATACTTTGTACTTACCTTCTCCTTCACACTTGATTTTTACTCGCGATACCTTGATTCATGTAGGATGACGAAGCTGAAGATGATGCTTAAAATATGTCGCCGAAGCTGAAGCTTAGTGAAGATCAGTAGGAGTATACTATAGAAAAAACTCAGGAGACTTTTGTAACAACTTTTGTAAATACAATTAAACTGTTCTCAAGGAACTTTGTACATACCTTGTAATATATTCTTACCCTTCTATTGAGGCGCTTTGATGTGGACGAAATTAGTATTTTGAGCCGAAGGCGAAAAAACACCTTCCCTTCTTTTCGTACACAACGAAGCATAAAAGACCACTTCTTCTTTTTGCCGAAGCTTTTCTTTTTTGTACATAACGAAGCATGAAAGACCACTTCTTCTTTTTGCCGAAGCAACCACTTAGGAACACAAATGCTATGAATGAATGCTTATGAATGCAAATGCTATGATGTAATGTAATGTGCGAATGAATGTCCAAAACATATGTCCGAAGCCACACTCTCAGCCATTATTTCCTTAGAAACAACCACACATCAGCTCTGCATTCCCTTAGGAACGACTTTGGAGCTTCTTCGCCTTTTACTTAGGCGGTATCAGCGTTGACTTTTCGCTGTAAGCTCTGCATCCCCTCAGGGACGTCTTTGGAGCTTCTTCGCCTTTTACTTTCGGCGGAATCAGCGTTGACTTTTCGCTGTGAGCTCTGCATCCCCTTAGGGACGTCTTTGGAGCTTCTTCACCTTTTCAGTTTCGACACTCGATGGTGCGTTCTCAGTTTTTACATTTACATTTTTTGGGGGATTTTGCTCTTATAAGACTAAAAAGAAAATTACACATGATGGCCCCATTAAAAACCTTTCTCCCCCTTTAGAAAGGAAAAGGGTGCCATGAAAAAGAAAAGAAAAAACATAAAAAGTTACATCAAGTTATACGTAATATCGCCGAAGCTCATCCGCATTCCAAGATCTTGGAATTTCGTTGCCATCCATGTCCTTCAATCTGTACGAACCAGGCCTTGACGAAGATACTACTAAGAAAGGTCCTTCCCATTTCAACTGTAGCTTGCCCACTGTATCTGGGTTGGCTACTCTTCGAAGCACCAAGTGTCCCGGCTCAATATTTTTTAGCCGGACCTTTCTATCTCGCCATTTGACTGTTTCAGCTTGGTATTTATTGATATTCTCCACGGCTTGAAGCCTGATCCCTTCTAAGGCATCTTTTTCCACAAGACAAGCATCTTCAGGACCTGATTCTGCCGAAGCTACTACTCTTATTGATCCAGCTTTAGCTTCTTCCGGAGTTATTGCTTCGTCACCGAATAATAATTTGAATGGAGTAAAGCCTGTAGACCTTGATGTTGTTGTATTGTGGCTCCACACCACTTTGGTTAACTGATCTGGCCACTTTCCCCTGGGTTGATTGAAGATTAACTTCATTATTCCTGTCATTATAATGCCGTTGGCCCTTTCAACGAGCCCATTTGACTCCGGATGCCTGACTGATGCAAAATGGATCTTCGTTCCAATTTGATCACAGAAATTTCTGAAAGCTTCGGAGTCGAACTGCGTTCCATTATCTACAGTGATGGCCTTCGGTACTCCGAAGCGACAGACAATATTCTGCCAGAAAAACTTTTGGATAGTGGCCGAAGTTATTGTGGCTAATGGCTTCGCCTCAATCCATTTAGAAAAATACTCCACAGCTACTATAACATATTTTAGATTCCCTTGGGCCGGTGGTAATGGACCCAACAAGTCAAGGCCCCACCTTTGCAATGGCCAGATGGGTTGTATCAGCTGTGTCAAAGACGAAGGTTGCTTTTGATCTCTTGCACATTTCTGACAACCTTCGCACTTTTGAACTAACTCCGCTGCATCCGAAGCTGCCTTCGGCCAATAAAACCCTTGGCGGAAGACTTTTCCAAGTAACGGCCTAGATCCAATGTGGGATCCACACAGGCCTGCATGTATTTCTTTCATCAACTCTATACCTTCGGTTCTAGATAAGCACTTGAGCAGCGGAGCACAAACTCCATGTTTGTATAACTCCCCTTCTATCATGACATATGGACGAGCTCTTGCTTCTATCCTTTTATTATAAGCTTCGTCATCTGAAAGGAACTTACCCTGAAGGTAAGAGATGATTTCAGTTCTCCAATCTTCGCTGTAAACAGGAGATATGTTGAGGACTGCTCTTTCCAGGAGGTCCACTGAAGGTGCCTTTATTGTTTCGAAGAACACATCCGAAGGTAACGGCAGCCCCTGTGCTGCAGACTTGGCTAGCAAATCAGCATGCTCATTTTGTCCTCGGGGGATATTCTTGACAGAAAAACCTTCGAAGGAGGCTTCGATCCTTCGGACCGTGTCTAGATATTTTTCAAGCTTCGGATCTTTAGCCTTGCAACTTTTGTCAATATGACCCGAAACGACTTGGGAATCAGTTTTAAGAATCGCCCTTCTGATTCCCATTGCCTTTAATTTCCGAAGGCCTAGGAGCAGGGCTTCGTACTCAGTAATATTGTTTGTACAGCTGAAATCAAGTCTTGCTGCATAACAAGTTTTAACCTTGGATGGTGAAATCAACACAGCGGCTGCACCTGCTCCGAAGGTTCCCCAAGAGCCATCACAAAACACTGTCCACACTTCGGCATCTTTATTTGCTTCTTCATCCTGAGCCCCTGGCGTCCAGTCGGCAATGAAATCTGCCAATGCTTGAGACTGGATCGAGGATCTATGCACATAATCAATGTAAAATTCATTGAGCTCTGCAGCCCATTTTCCAATCCGCCCAGTAGCTTCTCTATTTCTCATGATATCCTTCAACGGCTGCGAAGAAGGAACAATAATATTGTATGCCTGAAAATAATGCCGAAGCTTCCTGGATGCCATTAAAACGGCATATAATACCTTCTCCAGCTCTGTATAATTTTTCTTTGATATACTAAGGACTTCAGATACAAAATATACTGGGACCTGCTTCTTGACTTGGCCATCAAACTTCTCCTGGACAAGTGCCGCACTTACTGCTGAGTGCGAAGCTGCCACATATAACAACAGAGGAGCCCCTGGCGTTGGTGGAGTTAATGTTGTTAGATCTATCAAATATTGCTTCAGCTCTTCGAAGGCTTTTTGTTGACTTGGTCCCCATTGAAAGACTTCAGCTGACTTCAGCACCTCGAAGAATGGTAAATTTCTTTCTGCTGATCTGGATATAAATCTGTTGAGAGATGCCAGCCTTCCTGTCAATCTTTGGGCCCCCTTTCTTGTGGTTGGTGGCTCCATTCGAAGTATAGCTTCGATTTTATTTGGATTAGCTTCGATTCCCTTTGTTGAAACCAAGCATCCAAGAAATTTTCCCTTCTTTACCCCGAAGACACATTTTTCTGGATTCAGCTTCAGACCAGCTTGTCTGAAACTGGCGAAGGTCTCCTGCAGATCAGCAATATGATTTTCCTGCTTCGTGCTTTTTACAATGATGTCATCGACATAAGTCAACACATTTCTGCCTATCTAAGACTGGAGGACCTTCGCTGTCATTCTGCTGAAACTTCCTCCAGCATTTTTGAGCCCCTCAGGCATCCGAAGATAGCAATATGTGCCACTTGGGGTTATGAAGCTAGTCTTCGGCTCATCTTCCTTCTTCATCCAGATTTGATGATAGCCTGAGTAGCAGTCCAGGAGACTCATGAGCTCTGAAGAAGCTGCTGCATCGACTAAAGAGTCTATCCTTGGCAGCGGGAATTCATCCTTCGGACAAGCCTTGTTGAGATCTGTGAAATCGATACACATTCTCCACTTGCCATTGGCCTTCTTCACCATAACAGTGTTAGCTAGCCACTCTGGATACTTTACTTCTCTGATAACTCCTGCACTGAGGAGTCTTTTTACTTCATTGCGAGCCCCTTCGGCCTTGTCATCCGACATCTTCCGAAGCCTCTGCTTTCGGGGTCTGAAGGATGGGTCAACATTGAGCGAATGTTCAATAACATCCCGATTTACTCCACAGAGATCATTAGCTGACCATGCAAAAACATCTTTGTTGTTGAATAAAAACCTTATCAAGGTTTTCTCCTGGTCTTCAGATAATTGCGAGCCCAACAGCACCTTCTGCTCTGCTATGTCCTCACACAATAGCATGGGCTTCGGCTGATCTGCTGAAGCTGCTTTCTCCCTTCTGAATTTGTACTGTTCACAAGCTTCAGCTCCATCTATGTTATGGATTGCTTTGGAGTCAGTCCAGCTTCCTTCGGCCCTTCTAGCAGCTTCCTGGCTTCCATGAATAGCAATAGGCCCTTGGTCCGAAGGTATCTTCATACAGAGATAAGCTGGGTGAAGAATTGCTTCGAAGGCATTAAGAGTACCGCGACCAATGATAGCATTGTAAGGATACTCCATGTCAACAATATCAAACACAATTTGCTCAGTCCTTGTGTTGTTAACAAATCCGAAGGTTACCGGCATGGTAATCTTCCCAAGTGCTACAATCTGCCGCCCTCCGAAGCCACAAAGAGGGTGCGTAGCATCATGAATCTTGTCTTCGGGCTCTTGCATTTGTCTGAAGGCTTTAGCAAATATAATATCAGCTGCACTGCCTGTATCAACTAAGACATTGTGGACCAGAAATCCTTTGATCACGCAAGAGATAACCATGGCATCATTGTGAGGATAATCCTTAAGCTGAAGGTCTTCCTGAGAGAAAGTAATTGGAATGTGGGACCATTTTGACTTGATGAAGGGTCCCTGCACTCCAACATGCTGCACCCTTCTCTGAGCCTCCTTCTTCTGCTTCTTGTTAGCCGGCTCTGAGCAAGAACCGCCTGTTATCGGGAGCACCAGCTTCGAAGCCGAAGCAGCTCCAGCTTGATTGTTGAACGAAGCCATCAGCTCAGAAAAGTGGAAGTGAGTTCACCGGAGGTGGGCGCCAATGTTGGGGGCTTGTTCTCAAATGCTAAGAGTTAAGAACAAGGCAACATAGAAAATGTTAAGTGTTAAAGTCCTTTGTCCTCCAAAACATTATATCCCTTCAGGATATAAAGAATTTCGGACAAGGTTACGAAGGACGTACCTTCGTGAATATAATAATGAGCAATGAAGTGTTCATACGAATCATGAGGTATAAAATAAACATTTAAATATTATCATAGAATCATCTCTATTTTTATTGTCATGAATGAATATAAATGGATTCAAATTACAAATGTACCTTCGGTCCTGAGGAAGGCAAAAGTACAGGTGTGATGCGAAAGCAAATGTCAAGTTCGCGTGAACAGTACAGGGATACTGTTCATCTATTTATAGACACAGGACACAGCCTGTGACGAATTACAATTATGCCCCTTACAAAAGTTTACAACATTGACTCAAACCTTTATGGATAAAAAGGTCATTCTATCTCTATGTCAGTTTGTAATGCCGAAGCTCCATAAAAAGGGACCTTCGGCCATCTCCTGGGGACAACTTCAGCCGAAGCTGCTTCTTCGTGTAAGACCTTCGGCGCAACGAAGCATGGCCCCAACATATAGTCTATTAGCTCAAACTCCAAGGGAGTATGAATTGTTGCATCATGCTGAACCCTAGATTTCACTTTTGTTTGGTGCATAATTCTTAGAAAGTCTAATTTGAATTTGTGGCTTATTTGAATTTGAATCAAAAAGAGAAATAAAAAGAAAAGATAAAACAATGGCTGGAATAAAAGAAAAAGGAAAGAAGCCCACTCCCCCCCCCCTCGGCCTTTCGGCCCAGCTCGGCCCATCCCGCGCGCGCCTTCTCCCCCCCCCCTCCTCTCTCTGCCCTGGCGGGCCCACCCGTCAGCGCAGCCGCGTTCCTCGCGCGCGCGCCCGCTTCCCCCGCTCTCTCTGCCCTGGCGGGCCCGCCCGTCAGGCAACCGTTCTCCGCGCCCGCGCCCGCTTTCCTCTCTCTCTCTGCTCGCGGGCCCGGGCTGTCAGCCCCGTCGTCCCCGCGTAACCGCCGCCGCGCGTGCCGCGGACTCCGCGCCCACGTCGCGCGTGGAGCTCGCCCCCACCTCGCCTCGGCCACTAGAGCCCAGAGCCCCACTCGCCCTCTCCCCCTCCCTCATTTGCGCACCTGCCGACCCCTCTCTCACCTCCCCCTCGCTGCGCGCACGCCAGAGCGCCATCGCCGCGAACCGCCGCCGCCCCGAGCTCGTTTCCCGGCCGCCGTTGGAGCTCCGCCGTGTCCATTGCCACGGTGAGCTTCGCCCCGGCGTCCGCAACCCGGGACGCGCTCCAATTTCCCCTTCCCCTCCCTAATTCCCTCTGCCCGCGCTCACCCGCCGTTCGCTGTGCAGCCGCGGAGGTCCGCCACCGTCGCCCCGGGCCACCGTCGCGTCATCGCCGCCACCAAGGAGTCCCCGGAGTTCGCCTTGAGGTAAGGAACCTCCCATGCCCCCTCTTTTCCCCTCTATTGCACTCTATCGCGTTTGATTCCTCGCCGGAGTAGATTTATGCCGCCGCCGAACCACTCCGCCGTGAACCGCCCCCCTCCGGTGCCCCTGCCCCGACCCAGACCCCACCAAAGGATTCCCCGTGCCCTTCCCAACCTTCCCGGCCACTCAGGTCGCCCCAGAGACCCGCCAAGCGCCCGCGCCCCTCGTCTCCGGCGAGTTCTCCGCCGCGGGGACGAGCGCCGCCACCCCAGCTAGCCGTAGGAGAAGCCCAGGCCGGCCACCCAATCCCCACCGTCCGTCCCAGATCGGGCGGTCCCGTTTTAATTAGGCCAAACCTGATCCTGGCCATCCGCCGGAGATCCAGCGGCCCAGGCCCGCTTCCCCCACACCCTGTCTCCCTGCCGTTTGGGTCCCGCCTGTCAGCCCGCCCGCGCGCTCGCGCTGCCCGCCGGTCCCGCCTGTCAGCCACCCAGGCCGCCGCACGCCCGCGCGCCCGCCCGCAGGATCTAATCCTGGCCGTCCGCCTGAGATCCAACGGCCGTAGGAGCCCGATACCCCTTCGCCCGCGCGTTTTCTTAAAGAGCCCCCCGGTTTCCTGGAATTTGAACCCGCCGTCCCTGGTTCCTCTCAGTTAGGTCCTCGGACCTTTTATTTAATTCAAAATAGGTCCTTAGGGTATATTTTTAACCCCTAAACTTGTAAAATTCATAACTTTGCCATGTGAACTCCAAATTAGGTGCTTCAAATTGCAAAATGTTCATAATATTATTATCTATCTGTTTATGCAATGTTTCCCTGCTGTTTCCATGTCCCAATTAATGGTTAATCATTAGGATAGGATTAAGGTTATTGGAACCTTATTTGAGATAAATAAAAGATAGTAGACTTTAATAAAAGTTGGAGCACTTAAGTTTATGGACTTAAACACCTAAGTTTAGGAACTTAAAACCAGATAATGACTTAATCCCACCACTGACTTAAACCTGAGTAGTGGATAATGAATCCTTTTGTATAGTCCTCTACCCTAGACCTAGAGAATACCAGAGTGCCTATCCCTTTTCTATTATGAACTTGTGATCTCTCTGCTGCATATGTTTGGTATATTGCTTTTGTTTGTTATTTCCCAAGTGCATAGTGTGAATGATTACTTTACATAGACAACGAGCAGTTTGTGTTTCCCGAGGAAGTTGCAGAGGAAGTTCCTGATCAACAGTTGGGTGAAGGCAAGTGTCCTATGACCCATTATGTCCTATTCATTTATAACTTACTACCCCGCATTACTTACTTGAAACCTAAGGATTGACTAGCTTTACACTTTACTTTATCCTTGATGACCTTATGGGCTATTATGGTTAGCATTCTGCTACTGCCTTAACTTAATCAATGAACATGATGTGAATATTTATGATACTGTTATCCTGATGATGTTGATGATCTTGTGATACTCTAGGGGGCTCAGGTTGTTTCCTGAGTACCTCTCCGTAAGGACCTGTTCGTTGAGAGACCACCCGGGATAACAGTGCAACCATGAGGGTGAAATGGGGCGCCCTTAGCTAATTAATTAGAGGAACTAGAGGTGTAGTTGCTTCACCGTCGTGCCGTCAATGGGGTCCAGGCACAGTGCTTGCTCTGCCGAGGCTGAGTGCCGAGGTTCTTTCGTTTTGCTTTTGTTAGTCACTCTCCTGCGGGGAGGAGTACTGTGTTTATCAAACTGGAGAAACCTAACGGGCAGCTATGATCTCTAGGGAATCTTTGTAAAAGCTATGTAGTGATACCCTGCCGGACCACCTAGGTAGTGGTCAATGGGGATTAGCTCTCCCCGGGCAGAAAGGGAATCATGACTCATGGGTAAAGTGTGCGACCTCTGCAGAGGGTAGTGAAACTGATATATCAGCCGTGCTCACGGTTAAGAGCAGCCTTGGGATCCTCTTTGATTAGAGATACAGATGGTTCGAGATACAAGGATTATGTTATGGTTTTGGTTTGAATATGATGACGTTGTTCCTCGATGAGGAAATGGTTCATGGGTTGGTTAATGATAAAATCTGGCTTCTACTAATGATAAATACCTGACCAACTAAAAGCAACTGCTTGAGCCTAACCCCACATAAAGCTAGTCCACTTCAGCCAAATGGGACATTTGCTGAGTACGTTGATGTGTACTCATCCTTACTCTACCACAAAACACCAGGTTGTCCGCATTGTAACCACTGCTCAGGAGAAGGCGAAGCCGTGGAAGGAGACTTCCAGGAGTTCCAAGACTACGACGAATTCTAGGTGTGGGTTGGCGGCAACCCCCAGTCAGCTGCCTGTGAAGGCCTTATCTTTACTGCGTTTCGCTAGCACTTTGATTTATCTATTAAGTTGATGACTATGTGGATGTCTATGACTCTGTGATGTAATAAGTTAATACTCTTTTATGTTATTATTCGAGCAATGTGCGTTGATGTTCATTTATGTAACCGCTGTGTATGTGAGTTCTGATCCTGGCACGTACATAGTTCGCACTTGGTTTGCCTTCCAAAACCGGGTGTGACACCCCCGCATGAAGAATCAAGACCTTGCACGATCAAGAAAGATGACCATCAAGAAAGATGAAAGCAAAAGGCAAATGCATTGCAAGGACAAGCATCGCATTTGCTACAATTGCCATGAGAAAGGTCATCTATTCAAGGTTTGTCCAAAGGGTAAAATTCATAAGCCTAACTTGTTAATACATTCAGATATGCTTAGGAGACCCAAATTTGACTCTTGTGCTAGAAAGGTGATGAGTTCACCACATTCTAGGACCAAGGCTATTTGGGTGTCTAAGTCCTTATTGGCTAACCTTGATGGACCCATCATAAGATGGGTACCAAAATATACTTAATAAGTTTTTGCAGGTACCAAGAGATGATATGAAGCTTTGGGGTGCTTGAGCGGTTTAACTCAATCCTTATCTCAAGCTATCAATCTTACATTGACTATTCTTTTAAGATTGGCCCAAAGATGAATTGAGTTGTTATATCACTTACTTCATATTCATCTCTAGCAAGAACTTGTGTTGTAGGGAATAAGGATTAACCTTTATGGGAATCAAGCAAAAAACCTACAGCCAAGTGATATCCAAAGGATGGTAACAATTAAATCTTAAGTGCACATTATTTTTAATTAGTATATTCCTTTGTGTCTTTTGTAGCCACATATAAAAAATGAAGCACTTGAGAATGAACTTAAAATATTTTACCTTGTCTTGGAAAAGTTCCAATCATATGGTAGATTGCAAGTTTATATTTTTATATTGTGGCAATCTACATGATTTAAATTAGTTGTATGTATCTTGTGGCATATTTCTAATTTATTATCGTATTATTGCCATGACCTAGACATAAATAGGATTATCCCATGTTCTTAAATGAATAGAGTGCTAAGTAAGAAATTCAAATTCTTAAAGCACTTACCAAAAGGGGAATTCTCTATATGACTAGACTTGTGAGACTAATGTTTCTATCTAAGTGTTTATGTAGTCTCAGAACATGAGAATGTGTTTCTCAAATGGAGTGTGCCATTCAACTTTCAAAGAAGATCGAACCAATACTATGTGATGTATTCATTCTCATTTAAATTGGTTTTGAGTCTTCTACATTAATCACTCACCATGCTATGAATTAAACTTGCCATGTGAACTTAATTAAATAATCATGCTTTTTCACCTTGTTTAATTTTGGGGTTATGCATGATGCTTGAAGGGCAATTTAGTTCATATCATGAGGTTTCCTTATTTTAGTAATCTTCTTGTCATTCATATACTAGAGGTTTCTAAATAGGAAACTATTGTTTGTGTTTCTAATGCAATCTCTTTTAAGCCACTTCATGGAAATTCATAAGTAGAGATTGTGCTCTTTCATTTGGTAAAATCACAAGCATTAAAGGTTAATCTTCACCTAAAAGAAAGATTAGAAATGCTCAAGGCAAAGGTATGGAACTAGTTGTTTCATTTGGTATGAGACCAATGATAGTTCCTTTTAAGTGGCATTCTTTCAATTGGTAATAATCTATTCCATGGAAAGAAATGTCAATATAAAGGGTAAAATTCCTTTTCGCTTAAATTTGTAAATTGGTGCATATTGTTAATTCACTCCTCCATGTGCATTAACTTAAAAGGAATTTAACTTATGCCTTTATGCCTCATAAATGATGATTTGTTTGCAATTCATATCTAAAGATCACTATTCATTAAATACTTCCTTGTACTACTAATATCTCTTTTCAAAGTTCTTTTTCAACTAGTATTAAAAGGAAAAGAGACAACAAGCTAAAGAAGGAAGTCTCCACAAATGATGAAAAGAAGAATACTACGATGACACCACCACAGATAGTAAGATCTTTCATATTGGTATAACAAATGGTACGCTCTACTTGGTGGTAAGTATTCTTAAAGATAAGTTAATTCATTGCAAATTTGTCATGCCTTGACCATGATATGTAATGTACTCCTCATGATACTCTTAACTGAATTGAAAGTGCATGTGGCAAGTCATTCAAATACTTGATGCACATATCTAGTGGGAGAACATTATATATCTTGTGTCGCAGAGAATAAGTTTCTCTTGAGTAAGCTATACTAAAACAATCCAAAATGGTAAATTTGTATTTCATTCATATGGATTGTAATCTTTTTTTCTAAATAGCTACTCTTGATGCATCTTAAAATTTTCTTATCATTAAAACTAAAAGTGCATAAGAATCCTTTTTTATATTCATCACATACGTATGCACTAACATGGATATGATTTTTAAACTGTAAAAGGTACAATTAGCGATCCATACTCTCTAAATTTTTGGAAACCCATATTTTGATATCTTAGAAATCTACTTCAATCTGTATCCATATGCTTCACATTGAATTGGATCACTAAGTTGTAAATTCCATGCATAACTTGTCTCTATGATATGAATGCTTGTGCAACTAACCTTGATAAGCTAGGTGCACCCAAGGTCAAGCTAGGTTCATCATCAAGAAGGCAACACAATGATGTATCAAGAAAAGGAGAAAAGGCTCCTATTCTTAACTCTAACTCTTATCTATGAGTTTACATATTAACTTGGAACCATAGTAAGATGGTTGTCAAGTATATGTGGATGCCTATACAAAGAGAAAGGCCACAATAAGGAATGTGTGGGTACCCAAGGCTCTTACTACTAATCTCAAAGGACCCAATTCAAATTGGGTACCAAAATACGAAGCTTAAACTTGTTTTGCAGGATCACTCCTTAAATGGATCAAGCTGGGTGTTCGATAATGGATGTATAAATAATATTTGGAGATAGTAGCAAGGGTGGTAACAATTGAATCTCAAGTGCATATTATTTTCAATTCTTACATCCTTTATGACTTGTGTAGCCACTAAGGAAGAGGGAGCACTTGAGGGTATACATCAATTGTTGATTATGAAGTAAAAGTCCAATTGGAAGAAAAATGAATCTTATCATATGGTCAACAATCCAAAACTATGTGATGTACTCTTTCTAATTAATTTGGATTTGATTCTTCTATATTAGACAATCACCATAATATGGATTAAGTCAGCCCTTTAGACTTCATTGAATAACCATGCATATTATCCATGTCATTCAAAATATATTGTGCGTGAGGGCTCAAGGGAAATTTAATCCATATTATGAGGTTTCTCTATTTTAGCAACTCGCTTGCCTTCCACATATAAAGGGTTGCTAAATAAGAAACTAGTGCTTGTGCTACTAATGTCATCTCTTGTGTTGAGTTTATCCATAGAAAATCGATGTTAGGAGATGGTGCTTGTTTTAAATTGGATAAATCATAAGCTTAAAGGATACTATTCAACTAAAGTAAGAAGTTGATAAGAGGCCAAGGTATGAAAACTTCCTCTCCTTCAGTTGTTTTAGTATTCTATCCTTAGTGGGATGTACCATAGTATAGGTTAAATTCCTTGCAATATAAAATGTTCAATAGTGCATATAACTTTGACACCAACTATATGTGTGCACTAATTTAAAGGAATTTAGTCTATCCTTTTAGGTTTCAATAATGATGATTCATTTGCCATCCACATATAAGGATCATCATTTATGAAACCCTCTCTTGTGTTTCTAATGCTCTCTTTTCTAAGTGTTTCAACAAGGTCCTTCCAAGTGCTTTCAAGATGGATTCAAAATCTACAAATATAAGAGACTTGGTTCTTTCAATCATTGAGTTTCAATGGGTCTCATATCAAGTATGATCGAACCAAGCAAAGATGAATGAAGTTCAAGATTGCTTGGTTGGATGAAATCATAAAGAGAAAATAAACCACAGTGAATCGAGAAGGAAGTTGAACTATCCTGAAAACCAAATAATGAAGAAGTAGTGACATAATCATATAATATCCTTCATTATGAGGTTTGATGTTCATATTAGCATGCTTTACCCTTCATGATTTCAATTGATATACTTTCAGTTCTTAAACTTTCAATTAGTTTAATTTTCATCATCTATGTAAAGCATGTTATGTTCAACCAAGATATAGTGCAAACATCTTCTTTAACCTCGTATTGTTGATGTGCATAAGTGTACTTTGTGTACTCTTGCATGCACAAATTGAGTGAGAGTTTAGCCTATATCCTGTGAAACTAATGATTTATTTCAAGTTCATGTTGTTTAGTCTCACACCTTGGTGAAAGGAGAACATCAAATGAGGATGAGTGGTTCCAAGGAAATGATCAAATATTTACCACATGTCACCACATGGATTAGTTCTATTGGGGAACGATATGTGTTCTCTAGCATAAGTTCAATTGTTCCAAATATATTATGCCTTGACCAAGATATATGATGAACTCCTCTAAGAATCTTAATTGAATCATGTGCATGTTACAAGTAATTCGAGTACTTGATGCATATATTTAGGGGGAGCTCATTCTATATCTTGTGTCCTTAAAGACTAACATTTTCTTTTAGTGAATTTGTGTAGTTCATTGAAGAGAATGAGTTTCTATTGATTTTTGAAGATGATAAGTTTTTCTTTGGCATGCTAAATTGATTCAATCCAAGTCATGATGAAGAATGATGGGCACAATGAAAATTATCTTGCTTTATGTAAAGAAGTGCCAAGCCTATCAAAGAACTAAGTGGAAAAACAATCATCTTGGTGGAGACCATGTGACGTAAAACAAAGTTTCAAATTTAAAAGGAATTTTTGGGCAAAGATAATCGCTTCCACTGCAAATTTTGATGGGTATCAAAGATTATTTGCTCCAATAAATGTATCTTCTATACATTTCATAAGAGAATGAGTTTCTCTTGTATATGCTACTCCAATGTCATCTAAAATTGGTAAATATGTATCACATCCTTTTGGATTGCAAATGTCTGAAGTAGCATAGCTTATAAATTCTCTTGTCTAGAACTTAATTGATTAAATAGTGCACATGTTCCTTATGTTGCATGATTATGTTCAATTGATACTCCTTTTATGCCAATGGTACTTTAAATTGCAAATAAGTACTCTCAACAGGTATCAATTGAATTCATATATATGTGTGCACTAAAGCTTGAGGAGAACATAATATAATATGCAATTAGTGATCTGATTATCTATCAAATTATATTAATTGGTGTTTTTTAATTAGTATTTTTCCATACATGATCACTAGTTGTACAATCCATACTTGTGCTATTTTCATATTGCCTCTTGTTGTGACAAGAAAATGCTAGATGACATCTAGACTCCAGGTATCAAGATTCACCTTCGATTTAGTATGACAATCTTCATTTGATATCTTGGACCTATGTCACAATTATGCCACCAAGAGATTGCAAATGAATTCTAAATCCAACACAAGTTTGGAACTCCCCTTGAAAAGGTAAAATACAAAGGTACATCACTTCATGTCACTTCTACATTATCTTTGTGCCATCTAAGGACCCTTTTCATGATAGTGCGTTTAAATCTTGCTTAATCAAAATTTCTTCCCTTTATATCCTTTGTATCCTTTTTGGAGATTTATGACAAAGGGGGAGAAATTGTGCATTAAAGCTTACCTCTAGTCCTATGTAACCAAGTGTTAGAAGAATTTTGAAAAGGGGAGAAATAATTGACAAAAGGGGGAGAATCATAAGAAAAACATAAGATGTAGAAAGTTGATAAGTGCATTCTATGTCATGAGCATCACGTTTATTTTATGACACACTGCAACCCATGAATAGTATGATATAAGTTGTCTATACTTTGACCCAAATATGTGCTTTTGGAATTTGAGTACAAAACTTGTATTTTCTGAAATGCACATATTTAGGGGGAGGAAACTATATCATAGGATTCAAAATCTTATTTATCAAATCTTATGTAAGCTTTAAATGTGTTGTCATCAATCACCAAAAAGGGGGAGATTGAAAGTGCATTCATCCCTTTTGTGAGTTTTGGTGATTTGGATAACAACACATTTAAAGGTCTAACGAGTTTGCTAAGTGTTGAACAGGAAATTCAGTATGATGAACATACTTGAATAGTGTATAATGATCAGTGAACAAAGATTCAACACAAGGTTAAATAACCAGTGAGACAATACAAATGGATATAATATGATCTCTATATTGGTTTGAATATATGGACAAGACCTGAGAAATCACTACATACATATGATCAAAATAGAGGATGAAGTGATTAAGAAGATTGGTCAAGCCAAAGTGAATAAGATATGAGGAATCGTGAATTGGCTTGACCATATTACTATCAGTCCATATATGCTTCTATGAGAATCAAACTAAAGATTGATTAATCTTAACAGTTATATCTAGAAGACATTCAAGCAAGGTTCACAATATTGAAGAAATGATTCTCTCAATGGATGCTCAATAGGATGTGACTCAAGAATGGCTTAATAGGGTGAAGATAGCAAGGAAAGGGCTTCGAGGAACTAAGCGAAGGTGAAGGCCAAGCAACAGCTTGTAGACCGAGGTACCATGGCTAAGGTGAAGAAGAGAGTGCTTGCACTAAGTCGATGAACTAATCAGCTATGAAGAGTTATAACTTGTTGATGCATCAGTAAGGTGACTTGAAACCATGATTTGAACTCATATATGGTGATATGGTACAAGTCACAGGGTTTGATTTGTGTTTGCTTCAAAAGGTGAGACAAAGATGTTTGTGATCCTTATGAAGCAACGCCATGGAGAAATCACACAAGAGACACCAATGACTCAAGGAGTTTACTTAATTAATTTTATTTAATTTGAGTATAGGAATCGTCGTACTATACAGGAGGATCCAAAAAGAAGGTTGGTGTTTGCCAAAGCTCAAACCTCTATATTCAAAAGCTATTTTTGAAAAACAAAAATCTCTTTAACATTCTATGGTAGACCATGGTTAGGTTTGAGAAACCTAAAGTGTTCTTGTTGGAAAGCAGCTGAACTTCTTTAACTGCAGCTGAGCTTTTCAGCTGAGTTGAGCTTCTTCAACTGCAGCTGAGCTATACTTCAGCTGAGTTGAGCTTCTTCAGCTGCAGCTAAGCTTTTCAGCTGAGCAGAACTTCAACTGAGTTGAGCTTCTTCAGCTGCAGCTGAGCTGAACTTCAATTGAGTTGAACTTTCTCAACTCCAGCTGAACTTCAACTGGGGTCTAGGCAGGTTCAACTAGGGTCCAGGGCAAGTTCAACCAGGGTCCAAGAAAAGTTCAGCTGAGGTTTTTTCCCCAGACCTCACTGGTCAATACCAGTTGAACCGATCCTAGGGGAGGTTCAACCGGTGTCAGGGTCACCTGACCGGTCTGACCTCCTGACTGGCAGACTGACTGCCAGTCTGACCCCTAGGCGGTTGAACCAGCCCTAGGGGCAGTTCAACCGGTGTCAGTACCTGTTTTTGCAGTCTGACCTGCAGTCTGCCAGTCTGATTGGCAGACTGACTGTCAGCCTGCCCCAGGCGGTTGAACCGGTCCTAGGGGCGATTCAACCAGTCCTCCACAGCCAAAATGAGCCCAACGGCTAGTTTTGAAGCCCCACCTATATATACTTACTCCTACCTCTCTCCCCACACAAGAGCACGACCCAAACTCCATTTCTATCTTGAAGAACACCTCCCACTCTCTCACACACATCTCTTGTCTCTCCCATTTCAAATCTTTGGAGAGAAATCTTTGAGTGAGTTTGAGAGCTGCGGTTTTTGTGTTTCATCTCCAAATCTCTCTTGCTCTTCTTCATTCGAGCTTTGGTACTACATCGAGTTCTTTGTGGATTCATTACTCTTGGAGCTTCTAGCTCCTAGACGACTAGGTGTCTCTTGTGAGTCTCCAAATCTTGTGGAAGACCACAAGAAAGTTTGTATTACCCGCTCGTTTGAGCAAAGATTAGTGTGTGAGCTTGACCTTTGTGGTCAGCAAAGGGAGGATTAGGGTTGAAAGAGACCCGGCTCTTTGTGGGCGCCTCAATGAGGAAGTAGGGCACCTTGGTGGTGTGACCAAACCTCGGGATAAATCTTGTGTCTCTTGTGTTCTTGCTCATTATGTTTGTTTGTGTTTTTCATTCTCTCACCCTTCTGTGGAAGATTTGTTCATATCTTTTTGGTGTGTGGATTTTGAGAAGTGCTCTTCTCAGATCTACTACTTTGAACCCTGTGGATCAACTAGAACATCTCATTTTCAAAGTTAACTGGGTGAATTTCGAGATCAATTCAGTTTATATCTCATTCTTTAGTTGAGCTCGTGCAAACCGGCTAAACCGGTCTTGACACCGACTAAACCGGTTTTACCCAGTTTGCTTCTAGTTTTTGTTGAAAAAGATTTAACTTGCCTATTCAAACCCCCCTCTAGGCAACTTTCAGAAATAAAGTATTGAACTTCCGTTTTGTTTTGTGATTTGTCGAGCGTGATCAAGTCGCACTATTGTTTAGTGCAATAGAGAGGACTTAAGTACCATGAATGGTATTCCTCATCCTATTTCGAGGCCTCAAAGAAAAGGATAGGAATATAGTTACTCTAATTCCAAGTACCGGGGACACCTGGAGAAAAATGGATAAGAGAGCTTATCATAGCCTAGTCACGAAACACCCCAACAAAATAATAGGGAACCAGTTGAGAGCTAGTAACTGGATAGCAGCCTGCTAGCGAGGTGCCTTCAGGATATGAATATACCGGTAAATGAAAAAAGAAGAGAAAGTTGAAACAAATTTGAGCTCATCAGCTATTAAAGGAGCTTGCTACCATATTGAGAAATATTAGAGTAAAGCAAGATAAAGTGCATAAAGCACTCCCATGAATTCTGAAAAGGAATGGTAATACTTGAACAAGAGCAATAGTCATTATGTATCTATCATATAATGCAGACTATCTTGAAAAGATGGCAATCACTGTAGCAAAGATACAATGACCACTAGGAGCTCAAGGTCTTAAAGATCTATTTTTCCTAATCATGGGCATTATCTCCTTTGTAAGTATGTTTATCTCATTGGCAGAAACCAACTTGAAGTTGAATAAGAGAATGATTAAATAAAGAAAAGATCTTGAATTAGACTTTATATATTTATAGGCACATGGAAGTGTCATTGACCATAACCTAAGAAAGGCAAATAAAGTTAAGCATAGTGTAACTTCGAAAAGTTACCTCAAGTATTGAAATAATCATGCAAGAATGCAAACATACTCGAAGTATGAGCATGCCACAACTTAAGCATATAGCTTGAGGCATGCTTGAATGAATATTTGAAACCTATACCTTATCGTACTGAAAAGGTTCTCAATATATAAAAGTGCATTATGAAAATACTATTAATTGGTCGGTCATTTGTGAACCCAGACCTATAAGAACCTAAGGATGAGGGGGAGGAAATACCATGTCGATACACCAAAGGTAGACACTCTATGTGTCATTGTGTTTGATCAGTAATGGCATTAAGTATAAATAAATACCATGTATATGAATCATGAATATACTCCAATATATCCAAAGGGCTAAGAAATTTTGCATTGAAGATCAAGACATGTACCTAAATATGAATATGAATCCCTTTGTTGTAAATTAAAGTCATACTAGGTGTGTGCCCGTGCGTTGCCACGGTAGTTAAAAATTAGTATGAAAATATGAAATAACAAACATCGCTATGATATGCAAAATATGTGTGGCAACACATGAAGAAAGAACAAGCACAGGTTAGCTATCTATTCAAATTTCAAGGCAAAAGCTGCTATCTATTCAAATTTCAAGGCAAAAGCTACATAGTAACATTTATTCGACTGAAGTGTATAGCATAGCCTTTAAATATGTTCCCCAATCAATTTTATCACAAACAGTTCCAAATTTAAGTAAAACTTAAGTTGGGCAGGGAGCAAAGAGGAGGTGCGGGGTTAGGGGCAGAGCGGAGGCACGCAGAGCGGAGGCTCTGTGAAATGTGGAGGCCACAGAGGATGATCCGTGAAATGTGGAGGACGTAGAGGCCGCGAAGCAGAGCGCGAGCTTGGAGGTGATGATGGCGGCGGCGTAATGGAGAGTCGCTGGAATATCGCGACCGAGATCCTGGGAGGCAGAATACGGCGCACATGTGGACGCCTACAATAAGGATTTATAGAGTAGTAAAGATTTGTTTGATATCTTGACAGATCTCCGGGGTGAAGAAACATACAAAAGCTACATCAAAGCCAAACAGCTATTTTTTAAATCCTTTGGCTGATTAGGAGGGCTCTCCAGTTTGTTGTTCTTGTCAGGAGATGTACCCGCTTCATCCACAGTTCTGAACCCAAGCTCTGACATGTCTTGCTTTTCCATCAAGTTTCTGAGTATGGTAAATAAATTCAGAGATTTTAGAACCACACACAGAAATAATGATTTGAAATCATAACAGAAAGAGCAGCAGAAAACAGGAAAAAAAAACTACATCTTGCTAGCTAGCAAACATTTTCCAACACCTTGTTATGAGATCAGATACTGAATTTCAGAGATCAAAGATGGTAAGCGTTCAAGTTCAACCCAGTGCCAGTAAGAATTTCCAAGATAAAACAACAATTGTTCTTTCTCAACACAAATCAGTACATGCACCAAAAGTAGGAGCTGAACACTTGTGGTTGGAGAGCTGGTTACTTCACATAATCACCAAACACTGACCTTGATGTGCACATTGCACACGTGTTGCACTTGCACCCGAGGATGCAAACCACTGAGGATTCTAGGAGGGCAAACTATGTTGTCGTAGGCTAATGTAGCAATAGCATTTACTTCACTCAACAACTTTAAAAGGGTCATAACAGGTGTA
Source organism: Zea luxurians (assembly GCA_029449295.1). NCBI lineage: Eukaryota > Viridiplantae > Streptophyta > Magnoliopsida > Poales > Poaceae > Zea > Zea luxurians. The sequence continues at coordinate 154,644,979 of JAOPSE010000004.1, forward strand.
GCGTGGGGAGCATGTTTAATAGATCTCAAAATATTAAGTGCCCAAAAGAGATATTTGCCAACCAAAAAAGCATTTGAGTGCAGGAAAGAACTAATTTTGACCAATGTCTAGTGTGGTTGGTTGGTCGTGGTAGTTCTATTTCTTTTATGAGTTTTGTGAGTGGTGTGCATTGGGGAGGGACTTTTCCTAGCCACACCCTAGTTTTTGTATGTATTCTTTCTTAATGAGATGACACACAACTCTCTTGTGTTGTTCAAAAAAAAGATAATAATTTCAACAAAAAGGTCAACTATCTAGAAATTTGGATAGTTACCGATATTTTAACTTCAGTTCATCCATATTAATACATTTGCAGAGCTTCTTTGGGGCATCAAAGTTGTACAGTTTAGCATTGCAGCCAGGACAAAATTCATGTTTACAGCACTTAGTCATAGCCACCCGGGCTTGCACAAGACAAGATATTGCTTAACAAGATACAAAGTTTCCACCAAAATAGTTTAAATACCAGTGATTTATTGCATAAACATAACAACAAAGATCACAGAAACACACAACTCTCTTGTCTTGTATATAGGTAAACAAAAAGAATACGAGGTTAAGTGAACCAATATATGCAACAACAAAAATAATGTCACCAAAACAGATTTAGTATCATCTAAGACACGATATACTTGACTACTAAAATAGTACTTTGTAGGTTCCTTAGGGAAGCAAAGGGACAAAATAAATAATTTCAGCAGTTCACACACTAACCCAAATAGCAAAAACCTGCATTATTCGTTTCAAATGAAATGCTATAGTAATTCCAGAAAGAACTTTGATCATAGAATAGAATAAAATAAACCAAATCAACAATGTACACATATATGTGACTACTAAAATAGTACTTCGTAGGTTCCTTAGGGAAGCAAACGGGCAAAATAAATAATCCCAACAGTTCACATACTAACCCAAATAGCAGAAACCTGCATTATTTGTTTCAAATGAATGCTATAGTAATTCCAGAAAGAACGTTGATCATAGAATAGAATAAAATAAACCAAATCAACAATGTACAAATAAATACAAAAAACGGTAATGTCTAAAGCTGGCATAATCAAAGAATGTAAGTAATAACCTCTCCAACCATTATGTCAATCATTCTTGGATGTACTACTATATCCTCGACAAATTTTGACTTCATAGATTCTACAGCCTGTAATTTGTTTTCCAAAAGAGAAGAAATAACATAAGAATCATAAAGATAATTGAACATGGGAAAATAAAAAATATTATGCATAAAAGCTATGAATACTGGGACCATTTCCAAACCAAACTAAAGAGGATAGCGCCACCACTTGAAGCATATAAAAGCTTCAGAATGAAGTTCACAATCATATAAAAGCTTTGAAGCATCACCTCCAGACGTGTTTTGATGATTTTGTATGATCGGGTGGATGTGGAATATAGCAAAGTTAGTACAAGTTTGCTTTAAGATCATATAATTATGATTGGGGGGAGGGGGTCACGGATGCGTCTAAAACATATTTCATTAAGCGGAATAGAAAATGCAATCACACGCACGTCCAAGCCAGAAAAGGGCCTAGGCAGCACCAAAAACAAATATGTTATGGAGAACTCAAACATTCACATCTCAACAAAGAAAAGATTGGTGAAAAATGGGGATAGAAGAGCATGGTCAAACCTTGCATCCAAGTCCCATGACAAGGATACTCCGTCCAATCTTGTCAAAGTAATCAGTTGATAAGTTTTTCCAGTCACTGCTTCATCAAACATGTCATCCTGCATAAAGAAATGCAAAACAAGATTTTCTATCAGATAATAATCCATCAAACCGGATGTCAAAATGCACCAAATGTTTCACAAAAGTATGCTAAAAAGCTCCATGATGGCATAAGCATAATCACAGGTGTACCATTGACGCATCCTTCAAAGCAATATGACTTAGAAAAAAAATCTCACCCAATGGATTTCATCTGGTGTATATTCTGAACTCCATTGTAAGGTTTGCTTCAACAATTTGGTAGCCTTCATTAAGCAGGATATTGTTGTTTGTCAAACTATAAGCTACCCTTCCGTTAAAATGCCACACACACACACACAACAAGTATTCATGGTAGGAAATGAATGTAAATTTGAGTAACAGTCACTGTAACAATAGCAACTACATTAGACTGCATCCTTTTATTACTATATATTTATAAAAAATGTTGGATCCCATTCAAGCTGAGCTTCTTGGTTACAAAATATGGAGCCGTTATTTGTATTACTTTTGTCACTCTATAGCAATTAAAAGTTTTTATAGAACAAAATGCTTATGCTTAGGAAAAGATGAGGAACTGAGGAGATGCATGCATGGAGTCAGAAACCCGAACCTGTTGGGCCATCAATCTGATAAGCTATATAAAGCTGAGTACTTTTTTGTTATTTGCATCAGTCGATGGAGAAGCTTAACTGAAGAAGCTAAACCGTTTTTTAAAAATGATAAAATAACTTCTTCTAATTAAAAATAATAAAACGTCTATACCATCTCTATAGTTCTTTATTTTAATTTCTTTCATTTTTTCTCTTAGGCAAGGATGGAACAGAACATGTACGGAAGATCCCAGTGCTCACGCACGCACAGAGCCTTGCAGCCGCGATCCCGCTTCGCCTCGCCATCATGAGCACGCCCAAGCTTCACCTCGTCGTCGTGGTCGCGCCCAAGCTCCATCTCTCCGCGCCGCCATGCTCCATGGTGCAGGTGGAGGTGGGTGTTGGGGTTGGTGGCGCTGTCGGTGGCGCCATGGTGGGCTTCATGGCTGCTGCAGTGACACATACAGAGAGAGATTTCTACTGGTGCGGGCTCGGCCTGATTTCTTTTTATTACCAGATGAGGAAGGTGAGCAGGACCTTGAGGCCGGAGCCATGCTCTGCGGCGACGAGGAGGCCAACGAAGATGAGCACGGCGACAGCGTAGTAGGCGAAGGCGGCGTGGTAGGCGGACAAGCAGTAGATGTCGACGCCGCCCAACGGAGCTCCTCTAGCTCGCACTCCATGCCTGCCTGGGATTCGGTGGTGGAGGTGGCGGGCGGATTGACGGTTGGAGACGATCCGCGAAGTAGACGCCATCGGCGGTGCAGCGGATGGCGGGGCGCCCCGACTGCTCCCCCTCCACAATGCCGACGCCACCCAACGGAGCTCCTCTGGCTCGTACTCCATGCCTGCCTGGGATTCGGTGGTGGAGGTGGCAGGCGGATTGATAGTTGGAGACAATTGGATTTGGAGGAGACAGAGAGGGGAAGCGGTGGCATGCGAATTGGGGATTTTCTCGCGCTCTCCTCTGGCTTGTCGTGATTGGGATGAGACTGGATGACCTGGAGGTGGGGGTGGGGCGGAGGTCGCGACGGACATGGTGTGGGGCGCCGAAGACGGGAGGACAAGGGCGCAGAGGTTTCCTTGCGGTGATTCCTTTCCGGATCCTGGTGGAGTCGATGCACATCTTCCGGTCGGGCGCGAGCGAGGCCCCGTCCGTGATCCGGGCGGCGCTGGCCAAGGCGCTAGCCTTCTTCTACCAGCTGACGGTGCATATCGTGGAGGGGTAGCAGCCGGGGCGCCCCGCCATCCGCTGCACTGCCGACGGCGTCTACTTCGCGGAGGCCGAGGCGGACTGCAGCCTGGAGGACGTGCGGTTCCTAGAGATCCGAGCACGCGCGCGCGGTAGATCTGGGAGCACGGCACCACTGTAGCCGCGCGAGGGGTCAAAAGCCAAGGGTAAGAGAAGGCGTGCTCACCATAGCCAGGCCGATGAGATTTTGGGGCAGAGGAGGTTTTCTTCGCGGCTGTAGAACATGGATGGAAGGGCGCGGTTAGGGCGGCGGAGACCTCACGGCGGATTCTGCGTGGGGAGGAGGGTAGGGATCCTCGGCTGAGATTGCGTATGGGTGCAATGGCAGAACTGTGCACCTGTGGACGCCTACACTAATCTCTTAAGGAGTAGTAAAGATTGAAGTCAGAAAGTGGACCTTTGTGTCAACAATGGCAAACTCATATGGGAACCAAAGTCTAGCATAAAGATTTTGTGAAGATGTATACTTTGAATAAGAAACACTCCACGATATAAGTAATGTGGATTAAGGAATCCCACTACCAACTTATGAAATAAAGAAGCTTATGTTGCATAAGTAATGATGGGATATGTGCTATGTATGAAAAATCTCATTAATATATGATCAAGAAGGAATATGTTGAACCATGTTAGAGTCTTGCATAATAAGGCACAAGAGGATCTTGTAGATCTCCATTTAAGCATTGCATCCATCATTGAAAGGATGGGCTTGAAGCAATTATAAAAGACTTAAAAGTGAGGTTCTCAGGGGGAGAAATTTGCATACTCCTAAATTGAATCTTGAGCATAAAGTTCAAATCTCTACTACTCCTTAAGCCTCTATTGTAGGCGTCCACATTCAGCACGGTTCTGCCTGCTCGCCCCGCGGCAACCGCCCCCGCCTGTCTCCCGCAATCGCCACTCCCGCAATCCGCGCCCAGATCCCGCGTCCGCGACATCCTCCGCACTGGATCGCCGCGCTCGGCTCTCTCCGCGTCCACCCTCTCCATGGAGCTGTGCCCCCGTGTGCCCTCGCGCGAGCGACCTCTCCCCTGGTGCACCGTGCCCCGCCTGCCCTGCTCTCCGTCACGCCCTTCCAGGGATCCTCCATCGCCGCTCCCGCCATCACCGCGCCCGCGCTCCATCGATGGAAGGTGCCGCCCCTGCCATCCTCGCCCCGATCCCCGCGACGCACGGCGCTAGGTACTACTCCGCCTTCTCGACCTCGGCCTCCGCGGTGCCCGCCTGGCCCGCTGCGGTAGCCGTTGCCATGCTCGAAGCGGATCCAGCACCCCATCCCAACATCTTCCTAAAATCCTCGGATCCGCCCCCTTCCTCTACAGCTTGTGTCGCATCTTCTATCTATTCACCAACACCCTCTCCATGGAGCTGTGCCCCCGTGTGCCCTCGCGCGAGCGACCTCTCCCCTGGTGCACCGTGCCCCGCCTGCCCTGCTCTCCGTCACGCCCTTCCAGGGATCCTCCATCGCCGCTCCCGCCATCACCGCGCCCGCGCTCCATCGATGGAAGGTGCCGCCCCTGCCATCCTCGCCCCGATCCCCGCGACGCACGGCGCTAGGTACTACTCCGCCTTCTCGACCTCGGCCTCCGCGGTGCCCGCCTGGCCCGCTGCGGTAGCCGTTGCCATGCTCGAAGCGGATCCAGCACCCCATCCCAACATCTTCCTAAAATCCTCGGATCCGCCCCCTTCCTCTACAGCTTGTGTCGCATCTTCTATCTATTCACCAACAAGGTACCTAGCGCAGAACCCAGCCGAATCCTAGAACCCAGCTGGATCCTAGAAATTTCCCATTGGCATCTGGAGACCGTATCCGGTGGTTGGGCGTCAGACGCAGCGGGGCGGTACCGGTGCTTGGAGCTGGACCACCCGTGCGAGGCACCGTGGTGCGACGGGCCGCTCGGCGCGCTGGAGAGCAACGGGTGGGTGTACTCGGCGCACTGCTTCTTGAAGCTCTTTGCGGCCGATGCGTCGTGGCGGTGCCTTGACGGGAAGTGGCTCTTCTTCTGGGGCGACTCTAACCACGTCGACACCATCCGGAACCTCCTCACCTTCGTCCTCGGCATCACGGACACATCTGCTGTGACACACCGGTTTGATGCAGTGTTCACCAATCCCAGTGGTGGGGCAGGGACTCTGAGGATCACAAGCATCTTCAACGGCCACTGGAACATGAGCATGAACTATCTCGGCTTGCATTCCCTCCGGAACAGAGGTTTCCGGCAGCTCATCCGGTCCTACTTCATGTCCGGTGATCGTGTTCCAGACGTCGTGGTCCTGAACTCTGGCCTGCACGATGGCTGCTACTGGACCAGCGTCCGCATCTACACGCAGGCTGCGGATTTCGCAGCACAGTTCTGGTCCAGAGTCATGGACAAAGTCCGGGCTCGTGGGCATGCAGTGCCCAGGGTGTTCTACCAGACGCAGATGCCTCAGGTGATATCTAGAGATCTGTGTGTACTTTAAACCCGCTAAATAGTACTAAGCATAGGCAGATTGCGTAGAAATCCCTACCCACTAACAATCTGCCTACAGGGTGGTATAGATGCAGGGAAAAACCAGGCGACTCCCTTCACGGAATTGAGAGATGAAGCTGGTGTCACATACTCACAACCGCAGGGATGGGTCACGTTGCAGACACTTCCTAATGAAGTCCTTGTAGTGCTGCGAAAGGTAATTAGGTATTGGAAGAACTTCCTTGCTGTTCCCAATCTTGAACATAGCAGAAATCTATTGGCAAATAAAAGGGAAACATTCCTGAATCGTAATTATGATTAAGTTACTAATTAAAAGAAGTCTATGTAATGGCACATCTTATTTGTGCTCTAAGTAAACGGTACAATTCAGTATCTTGAGGAAATTGCCCATTGTCTTGAGCCGTGTTCATTGAAAAGAATAAAATATGGGAAACAGTGTGGCACAATGTGGATTATTTAGCATATTAAACTAATTCAGTAATTAAGTTGTTTGTTGTTTTCTTTCTTTTTTTGAGAAAATGCATTTTTCAGTAATTTGGAATACTGGTGGCTGGTTGGTTTCTGGTAGGTTGCGAAGGGTGTAGGTATACAAAGTAATAGTACGGGGACCTAGACCTATGAAACAGAGATTTAGGCGCCAGCCATATCACACGAACAAAGGTAGGAGAACAGGGGAAACAGGAAACTAGATTTATCCATTCTTGTAGTTTTCCAAATACACGTGACCTATATATATAATGACAAGTTACGAGTCCATCATCTCATACAACTTTAACTGATTCTAATCCAATTTGCTAATATATCTAAATCTAACTAAAATCGACTAATGTATCTCCTAAACAAAATAACCTAGGGCTCTGACTCCTTGTACTTGAGAAAGTGGGTAATGTATCAACTTTAACTTGTATGTGCTATATCCTGGTCCTGGGCCGCCTCCTTGTCCTTCCAGCATCAGTAGCATACATGACATCAACCAAGTACTTGAACTACAATAAATGCAAAAGCAATTGAAGTTCTAACCACTTCATCCTAAACCAAGGGCTAAGGATTTTGACCTAAAAAAGTATAAAATGGGTAAGTCAATTTCACACTATTATGTTTTTTTAAAAAAATATAAGATAAGGGTAAAGACTGTAGGTGCACCCAGAAGGCATAAAGAAATCAGCTACATCTCAAATAAATTAAGTTATGAACTATTGATGTAGCTGATGTAGACTAGATTAGTAAAGTGAAATGTTGATTGCTGATGTAGGCAGCAATAGTCAATAGTAAGTGCATATGGTTAACTCTGTACATATAGGATTTTGACCAACTAATAGGATTTATCAAAGAAATAACGAGTCCTACACATTTTGTACACAAACTATTTTGCTCATACAACTGGTTACATATCATAAATATTCATGCAACTCGAGTAATCTGCAATGGTGTGCAATTGGTGAAACACAATGGTATTTTCCACCTTGTACTCCATCTTCTTAGGGCAGTTGAAGTCTGTAACATATCAAAGCATATATTTTTTTAGTATGCTTCTTCATGCTTGGAGTAAGTTATTTTTATCTATAGGTGTGGTTGGTGCAAGGTGATTCTTCACTGTGACGGCAACGCCAACAGCGAACTGGGAGGTGTTGCGGCTCTGCACAACCCTTGGTTAGCCTTACTCAACCTTTGCATCCCCTCTTGCTTGCTTTCTCTAACTGCAGGGATTTGTTTTTTCTGTGCTTTTACATACATAGCATATTCCCGATTGAGCTGTTACAAATGTGATCTAGGCTCATTTGCTCATTATTTTTTTTATTTTGCTTGATCTGTTAATGAAATAAAAAAGTACCCTCTCCTTCACCAGTCCATACCATTTAGATTTCATCATACAAGACCAACTGAAAGATTCTGTCACTATTTCTTGGTCATATTATCGTGCATGTTCGGGTGTTCTGTCAGTCTCAAACAATGGTGATAATGTCTATCTTACAGATTACAGATTGGATCACACAGTCCTGGTTGATTTCCTCACTTAAGGTGCGTGAACTCTGTAATCCTTGGTTTTTTCCGACCATGAATCAACTGAATTATTATTTTTTTGATCATGTATTGTTATGTACAGAGTTCATGCCCATACCATTTAGGTTATTCTTAGCCTGCCCATACCATTTTGATTTCATTTTTTCGACCATGTTTCTGTTTAATTTTCCTAACAAACTATGGTGTTAATGCCATGTATGCTTGTGTTAATAGCCTCCATTTTATTATAGATTTTGTTAGTAGACAGCACAAGGAAGGAAGCACAAGGAAGTTTAACCTGTACAGCACAAGGAAGCAAACAGCTCAGCCTCCATTTTATTTGGAAAAGTCTTATACTTATCAGAATTAAGTTTTTGATCCTCCATTTTATTACAGATTTTGTGATTCCAGATCTGTTGACCTCAAGCCAGATTGGGTACAACCTTATTGTTGTTTTGTTGACCAACTATAGAAAGAAAAGCTAAAACTCTACCCTCTGCGCGCACCTTCAAGGTCGCTCCCTATCTTCCTTCACTCTCCATCAAAGCTTTGCTTGCATCAAATTAAATTTCTTTTCGTTACGAATTTAGCTTCATTATATAATATTTTGCTCAGTGAATTGATCAAGTTTGGTGCACGAGTGTCATGCTCCTAGGTTTTGTACTAATTGAAGAAGTAGCAAATGTAGTTCGTGGTGGTGGTTTAAGTCATGTCTGATGAAACTGATGCTTATATAGAGGGGTTCTTTGTGCTTTCAAAAGAATTCTGCAGGAAAATCGACTGCATTTGTTGTTCTTGGGTACACAATGAAAGATGGGAAGGCATATTTTCCCCCACATGACAGTATCTATACATATTGCAGTTGAAATGGAAATAATTGATATACAAGGTATGTGCAGGTGCAGTCTATTATGTTGGAGTTAAGAGAGCGCTAGCTTGCAGTCACACTCGATGAAGTCCTATAGGGCTAGATTTCAAAAGTAAGATCCAGTACAAGGTTAATTCAACTGTAATTAGCGATTAGCCAAAACTTTCATCTTCGGTCTCACTAGGCCTTTCATCTTCAAAAGAATTTATAAAGATGTTATTTTCCAGTTTATCTCTACATCCCTCTCTCCATCTTGTTATGCAATTATGAGTTCATTAGATGTCATTGATCTAAATTAATTTCTATCCATTATGAACTTATTTTTAATGAACCCTGCTCCTTCTTCGTTGCTCACAACAGGGTCCATGTACTTGGCACATGATATACATATACGAGATGGACTTAAAAACTAACAAAGGTCTTCTTTTGGTGGCAGATAATTTTGGTTTTCTTGTGATTCTCTTTATGAAGTGGGTGGTACCTCTAAAGAAATAGATGATCTGTTGACTCATGGCAGTCGGGCATTACATTTTTTTTGCATGAAATCGACATCTGAGTAGTGATAATTTTGTTTTGATCGCTTCTCTATTGCAAGATTTAGATGGCTACTATCCTTTGCAATTGATCAAGAATGGTGAGCTATTCTAAGGAAGCTTCTGAACAATATACCTGTTGTCCTGGAGTGTCACAGATGTAAGAACCATGACCAACCATCGCTTACTATGCTTTATTAATGTACAATACATTAGTAATTCTAAAAATATGAGGCAAACTGACCACAAAAGGGTTGAGATGATTCCATCATACTTATACGAAGATTTTCCTAGCAAGGTGTTTACATTATTATCTTTACATGTTGGATCGTCAACTCGTGCCTTTGATGCAGGGCAAAGATTTGCGCTTAGGGAAGGAGGAAGAACGGTCGGTGCTGGAGTCGTCTCCAAAGTTCTTAGCTGATCAGTTTCCACTTTCTTCTCCGTAGTCTGGTTGCAACTGTTAATGGTTAGCACATTCTTTATCATACCTAGGGAAGAGAATTTGCTAAACCTTTGGGCACAATGTTCATCATTTATTATGCATATGCTATTTTCTCTTGTATTGGTTTAGGGTGTGATCTCCATACATCGTGCTCCAGCCGCACTCAGATCTAGCCTTGGCCGGGAGACACCACGATAGAGGCTGGACATGCTCTTCCCGTCCTCACGCCCCCACGCCGCTGCGCGCTCTTCCCTTCACCTCTCACTACACGGCGGCTACGGAGCAGGGGTGAAAGAGGCGAGGCTTCTCCAGCTTCTCGAGGCCGGAGATCGTTTGCTCAAGGGTGTCGTTCTTGACGGCCTCCTCCGACAGCGTGGACGCGTGGTTCTCAGCCATGGCCTTGGTCGCGGCAGGAAGCAGATCCTGGTGAGGTCCCATTTCATGTGCTTGTCAATAGGTGTATATTATAATTCAGGTAATAATTTAGGTGCCAGAGAAGCTCCCAGTGCCCCATGTGTTGGCAGCATATCAGCATGAAAGATCCTATGAGGTGAAAATTGCAACCTCTACTCTGTCTTAACTCCTAAGGGACTGAATTGCTGGTTCTCACTTATTATTGCGACACTCTGCAGCCAAGAGCTACTAGAGGCTGTTGAACAAGAGAGGAACATCCGATCTAATCCTTCACGTAATATTGCTGTTTTCCACCATCCAATGCTGGGTGATTTTGAGGTGGGCATGTTTCTTCATGCATGTTTGGGGAACTTTTCCAATAACATTCTCCTTTTTGCTATAGATGTACTTTCAACACATGTACTTCTGTTAATATCGCCATTTGTATCTCCAGATCCCTGTAGGTGCAGATGATGCAGAACTTGAAGAACGCATTATTCAGCACTTGGCTGCCGCAGCTGCAGTGCGTAGGTCACACCGTCATCATAATAGAAGAGATGGGCAACAGAGCAGATCAGGAGCAAGTAGCCACCCACATTTTCTGGTGCTCTCAGCAGACGAGCGCACTATTTCAGGTCAAGAGGACTACGAACAAGCACCTGCTGTAGCTTCTGGCCGCCCTTTACGTACACTTGTTGAACAAGAACGCACTCGAGGGTTAGCGGATGCTTCCAGTCTCCTGTGTGTAACTATTAGTCAAGTTGATCACTGGTTAGAAGGCGTTGGATTTTGGAAGAGTAGCAAAACAGAAAGGTAGAGTGCTCGACTGGGTAAGCATGCATCTTGTGTTTACTTATCCAATTTCAGATTTTATTTAAAACTTATAGATGAAAATCGCCTATGTTTCCTTTATTATATTTTATACCTTGTTTTGCTTTGCCCTTCAGTTCAGTCTCTTGAGAGTTCTTTGAGAATTGCAAGCTTTTGTCATTGCCATGACCATGTTTCTAGGTTAAGAAACTCCATCAAGAAAAGCAGCTAGGCATGATGGTGGACAAAGGCCTGGTAGCAACTAGGACAGGGTTGAGTCAGTACCACCTGTCTCACTGGCCTAGAATGTTCGAGGTGATTAGGATGCTGGAAGGAGACAGGCTCACAGAGAGATGGGAGGTGTCGCAGAACGTGGACACGCCAGAGTTCGTCTCATCGGAGCTCCTACTTCAAAAGTACATAGATTTTGCAGCAGACGAATGCTCGCTTGGTGTAGAAGCCATGGAGCTCTCTAGACTAAGGTGACCATCTGATCGATCGAATCGGCCATCGCACAGGTCGCATAGGTGTCTTGCCATATCAAGCCTATATTATTGTTGTATTACATTGGACACATACGGAAGGGAAAAAATCCGGTGAATTGTAGGGTGTGATCTGCCTGCCTATACTTGTGGTGGCATTCATTTGTGCAAATGATTTTGATATATTGATGTCGAGAATATATATGTTGTTTATTTCTATGTAATCGTTGCACACAGAAAGAAAAAAAAAGAAAATAAAAAAAATGAGAGAGTATCAGAATTTGGTGGACATTAGAAAAGAAATTTTATACCACCAAGAGAGAGAGCGCGCGCGCGCTATGGAAACAGCGTGATCTGAATTAGCTGGCAGCTTATATTAGAGTTGGTTTAGGCAACGGACGTCACCACCAACCCATTTCAGCAAGTAGTTGAGTGGAAGGTACCACAAAGTTGAAGCATCACCTCAGATTAGGAGCCTATTTTGTTCTTATTAAAAAATTATATTGACGAAAAACCGTTTGTTTTCTTTTCTAGGCTGGTCTTGGTTTTGTTCAGTAGCACATGGACATGGTAGTGCGTTCGTGTCGGGCGGGATTGTAAGAGTTTGGCAGTCGGCACGGCAGGATACCAACCTATTGGTATTGCAACGGAGAAGAGAGTACCACTTCAACCCGAGCACGCGACACATGGATGCATCCCCCGGCCCAATCATCCCTGACCGGCCAAGACACCACGCATTTCCCGTGCACGCCAGTTTGTTCTGTTTCTCTATCTCACGGAGAGGGATGGGGCCAGCAGGCACGCATGGATCGGCGCGGCAGGCACGACGGATGCATGCTCGGTCCGTGGCTGTGGCTCCCTCCGTGCACGAGAGTGCATCACGCGCGCGGCGCCTCCCTCGGCCGGAACAGGAAACGATCACGCGTCCGCCGTGGCGTGTTGGCGCGTGCGTCTTCACGCGTCGTGCCACGCGCCTTTGGTTTGGTTTCCTTGCTTCCCCGCGACGTCTGCGGGCACAATACGAAGCACGGCTAGGAACGTGCCGTGTCAGCGTGTCAGCAACTTGCATGTGGTGTGACCCTGAGTCCCGAGAAAATTGGAATTCTGCCATTATCAAACTACGGATTCGCTCGAATGCCATTATGAGAACACGCTTCGTTATTACGTCATTCTCAAACACTGGCTTACAGATAAAATGTCATTTAGGGGGTTATTTGATAAAGTATCAACTGATTAGACTGTTTTACCCCTAAAGTAAACTGCAGTCGCTCGTTCTCTATCTCCAGTCGCGCAAAACACTTTATTCTCTCTGTTCTCCTCCTCTCGCTCGTTCTCTCTGTTCTGGACCGCGCCTGGGCGAGACGCACGCGCGCCTGGGCTGCAGCACACAGCAGCGGCGAGCTCTAGCACGCAGCAGCGATGAGCAGGGAAAAAACGAATGGCAGGCAGGGAAAAAAACAAACGGCTGACATATACTGTGTTCTGAATTTGTGTTCGTTTTGAATCTGTGTTCTGAAACTGCCAAAGGGCTGAACAGGTTGCCAGCCGTTCGTTTTTCCCTGCCAGCCGTTTGTTTTTTTCCCTGCCTGCCATTCGTTTTTTCCTTGCTCATCGCTGCTGCGTGCTGCAGCCCAGGCGCGCGTGTGTCTCGCCCAGGCGTGGTCCAGAACAGAGAGAACGAGCGAGAGGAGAACAGAGAGAATAAAGTGTTTTGCGCGACTGGAGACAGAGAACGAGCGACTGCAGTTTATTTTAGGGGTAAAATAGTCCAATCAGTTGATACTTTATCAAATAACCCCCTAAATGGCATTTTATCTGTAAGCCAGTGTTTGAGAATGGCGTAATAACAAAGCGTGTTCTCATAATGGCATTCGAACGAATCCGTAGTTTGATAATAGCAGAATTCCAATTTTCTCCTGAGTCCCTGAGTGGAGATGGTGAGCGGCGGAGAGCGGTGGCGTTGCTCCAGTTCGATCCGTCCGTGACTCCGTGTACCGTAAGATCCGCTGGTTTGCCTCGAGAGGCTTCAACTTTTTTCGGCTAGTCTTTTAGCCCATTTCTATAATCATTGCAAAATCGACGTAAACACAGAATCGACCAAATCACTAGTATAGTAGGGAACCGTTATTTTCTACATCATAAACACTATGAACTCTTTTATTTTGTTTCACATGTAATCCCCCACGATAATCAGATTATCTTCAGAGCTAGATTCTTCTCACAACTAGATTATTAGAAAAACTCATCAGAAAAAAGCTGAACCAAACGGATCCTTTCTACATTCTTCCTAATCTATGTAAATAGATATTTCTTTACTATATTAAAGCATCAATTTCGACGGTCGTCCGATATTATTTTTTTACAAAAGAACCCCTATATTTCTTTGAAATAATCCCACGGTTCTAAATCTCTTCTCTATCTCTATCTATATCTCTACTATTATAATACATCACTTTCGTGGATTATTTTCGTGCACGCACGATACCCCCCTCCCTCTCACCGCTCCGCAACAGACATCTCCGCTTGACTCGCCGTCGCCGCCCACTTCATCCGCTCCCGGCAAAAAACGGCACGACAAACCCTCCCCTCCGCCGCCTCCTCATCCGTCCTCATCCCGCATGGTGTGCAACAACCCCGCGCTCCGTACTCGTGCCCATGCCCACCGTCGTCATCCCCGTGGACTCCGGCGCACACGATTCGAGAAGATAAGCTAGGACGAGAACATAAATAACATCCATCACCCCGTACATCCGTTGAGAGCAGAGGCGAGCGCCTACAGGTCAAGAAGCCGCCACCGCCGGATCTGGCGCAGCGTAAGGGCGCGACGGGCGTTGGCAAGGCGGGCGAGCGTGGCATGGGTCTGCGTGCCCGCGGAGCTCCTCCAGGTGTCGTAGTACTGCCACGTGACTCGTGATTCGAGATCCGGCGCCGGAGCCGCCGCTTCACTAGCTCGTCGGCGCTAGCTCCGTGCAGACAGCGACGCCGACGCGTCCTCGTCCTCCGGCGGTGGTCCTCACCGATGGCTCAGTCATCCGCAAGAGCGCAAGCATGGGGACCTCTTCTCCTCTATGCAGGGTCCACCAACGGCGACACATCCCCAACCGTTGGACCCGACCTCGGCGACAGCGGTGTGGGGCTACGACTTCGAACGACGTCATCATCCGTCAGCCGTGAGCATAAGAAAAGGTCAGCTGCCGCTCAATCTCTGCCCCTCCTCTCTAATCGATCAATGGTAACACCACACTGCGAATACTCCTGCCATTGTATTCCATTAGAGAAGAAATCGCTAAAAAACTATGGTATGGTTAAAACTATTCCAGGAATGGTGTTTTATGTTACCCCGTCATATTTTTCGAGATACATGTCATATGGTCGGAATTTCTTAAGGTTTCTTAGTTGCCTTACAGTTTTGGCTAAGTTGACAAATTGAAGTCTGCATAGAGAAATTAATGATGAACCATTGTGCAATGTAAGACATATATCACATTTCATGGTTTAGTGACATCCTTATTAGCACCCGTTATTGAGGAGATGGGCATCCATATATGCGTCTTATTCTCTTGAACCAAGATGGTACAATCTCTGCTTTCAACTGAAGAAAATCTCTGCTTCCCCTGTCCTTTCCTACGAAGGACAAAAGATGAGAGGAATAGGTTGAGGATGATCATGACAAAGTACATGGTGTGGCTTTATTCTCCATGCAAGATTTGAGCAACCCTGAGTAGGAGATCGATGTCTTGTTATGCATGTAAAGGAGGATTACTATCGGTGCAATTTTTTTCTAAGGATTGTACCAAATATTCTAGTTTGGTGCTTGTGGTACCTGTTTTAGATCTTATTATGAATGTACTATTATGCACTAACATTTTATTAAATAATTTGTGTGCCGTTCATATACGGCTACTGGACTAGTTTTTTTTTTTAAAAAAAACACTCTTTAACACCAACGCTACGGGCCCACTCTTCCGGCCCACATGTCAAGAAGCGTGAGCTAACCGCTAAGAAACAACTCCCACCATTCCGACGGGGGACCTACCGGCTCTGGCGCGTCGGTGGTCGCTTTCGGCCGACCGCTGCGGACCGGGCTCGGACCAAGCAACACAACAAAGCGACCAAGGCGACGCGACGCCAGCCCAGCGCCTGCG
Organism: Zea luxurians; assembly: GCA_029449295.1. NCBI lineage: Eukaryota > Viridiplantae > Streptophyta > Magnoliopsida > Poales > Poaceae > Zea > Zea luxurians. Next base: position 154,660,737 of record JAOPSE010000004.1, read on the forward strand.
TTGTCACTGACGCGGTGGGGACGGTCGCATATGGGCCAGGTTTCCGCCCGTCACCCGTCCTGTCCTCCCGTGCCGCTCCACTCCGCAATCTGGCTGGAGGCTGGACGCGCGCAAAAAAAAAAGCGCCACGTCTACCCGGGACCGGCAGGCCTGTCCATGGTCGATGCTCTTTTGAGTCCCCTCACGAAAATTACGTCAATGTCCTTGCTTTTTTACTGCTGCCGGCTCTCTCCTATCCTTGCTGTGTTCTTTTTCGCTTCGACCACAGGGGCAGATCATTTCTATGTTTTTCTTCCTACCATTGCTCAGTGATCAGATATTCCCGGTGGCGCACAAAAAGCACGGGTGATGGTCGTGAATGAATGGGAAATCACCTCATAACACACACATACACTAATAATAGCTTTTCTTCTGTGGAGGTGAGGTGAAGCCTCCAAAAAAAATACGCCTTATGTCCCATCCACATCGTAGATAGCTTTTGCTCCCATCAACTATCATACTTTGAACCCATTAGCGCTCCACATTATCTCTTGCTTTTTTATCGCCATCCGTATCCAACAATATACATGGTGCATATGTACAATGTTCACGTACAAGCATTGCATGGTTAGCCTGGTCTGTTGAAAGGTTGGGTTTTTTTTTATGCCGGGTCTTCATTTTCACTTAGAAATGGTAGGTTTCCCAATACGGCTACTCCTAAAAGCAGCGTAGAACACGAATGACGTCAACAAATCCAAACTACGATTTTAAACGCACAAAGATGATACGTACCACGATACTTAGACTATCTCCACCCGTTTTTCTATCATATTTCTTATCTCACTTTCTGTTTTTAAACCAACTGATCGTGCATATAACTACGAAGAACACAGTTTTACATTGTTTACTTTGTGAAGCTTAAAATATAAGGTAAAGATGAGTAAGTTGCTAGATAGCCTAAATACTAAAGAAATGAGTGATTCCACTATTTTATAAATTTAAATTATAGAATATTTTGAATTCGTAAATTCATAATATTCTTTACTATACACCCGATACACATAATGTATTGAAGATTCGGATATCTTAACGAAGTACTTGCTGCCACAAAGATTTTTCTTCACAAATAATGATGATAATGGGTTTACACAACTACCTGAACATTGGAGAACAAAAATCTGCACCGCATACACAGTGTCACAGTATACAATACAACCACTAGAGGGCGAAAACGTCATTCAGCATTATCCTCACACCCATTTCCGCAAATTTTTGCACCTAAAAGGTCTACTCGGAGAAATAGTACGTGCTCCCTCCTCCCCTGCCTTCCCCTCTCCGAGTGCGCTCTCCGCTCCAATGCCGTTGCCTCTCTCCTCCACCTGCTTCTTCTCATAAACGCTCCTGGCCTCCCGGAGACCCGGACACAAACCCTAGCATTCAATCACGCCGAGCTCGCCGGAACAAGCCCAACCCGAGCCCAATCCCGCTCGGGCCCCAGCCGATCCGGCGGCTCCTCACCAGCACAATCCGGAGTACCCCAGCGGATGCTAGCCTGATCGGGTCCCCACGGTCGATGGGTTCGCCCGGGTCCGCCAATGGCAGACGCGGCGACTATGTGAGGATCCCGGAGGAGGCGGAGGTGGCGTCCAAGGGGGAGGGAGATGCCGCGGCGGCCGTCAAGGCGGCCGCGGCGGCGGAGTGCCCTAGGGTGCTGCGGTGCAGCGCGATCCGGTGGTGGGCCAAGGTCGCCGTGCTCGGGATCTTCCTTGCTGGGGCCGGAGCTGCCGCGGTCGTCTTCCTCGGCCCGCTCGTTATCAAGAAGGTACGTGTTTTCGCCCTGCACCTCCTGCCCCCCCTCTCCGCCGGCGCCTCCTTTGAGGGGATTGTTTGCTTCACGGATCGTGCGGGAAGTCCTCGCGAACGCGACATCTTTCCTATCACTTATAAGTTCTGCTCCCGCGTCGTCTGTCGAATCGTCGGTTGCGATGCGGTTTCGATTTTTGCAGGAGTGCTTGGATATTTGTTGATACCTTTGGTTTGTTTGTGGTAGAAACATTTTCCATTTTTTGTTTGTATTGTTACATATATGTTTTTTTTTTGTGGCTAGCTCGTGAGAATAGGTGAGATGACTAATTTCCCTTTTAGCAATATTACCAGCAGAAGGATGATGTTGTCAAAGGATCTCAATCTGAACCAGAGCTTAGAGTACCAATAGATTTTGTTGAGATATCAATTTTGAAGATGAGTGGGACCATATGGATGTCGTTGTCGAAGAGCGTATTTAGCATTATTCCCAGCTGGAATACAGCAGCAGGAGAAATCCTTTGCTAATTCTCGAAGTTTTGACATCGGTCAATGCCTACCACTGTTATTTAGTGGTCCAATATGTGGGATCTGCAGGCATGGTGCTCTGGACCTCCAGTAGTGAATGTGTTTCCACCAAAAGGTGGATGGGTAGAAATAGTCTCACAAACCAACTGGTTCTTGATATTTTTGGATGTTAAGATGTGGTACAGAATTGCAGTGGACCTTATTGTGAGGGGCATCATGGCTAAATATTTTGGTGGATTTTTTATTAAACAACCCACTCTGGTTGCGAAAGTTCGTGTTCACAACAAGCAACTTGACATCGAAGTGATACCTGGAACAAGTACAGCTTGTGCTGCCGTTTGGGCTCTGGACCCACTTGTGTGGTCTAAGCAAACTCTGCTGTGAAAGCTATTCCCCAGAAGTAGTTGGTAGAAATACTTTTCCATTCTCTGGCCATGCTCCTGTTATGATGTTTAACTTCCCGAGAAATACTTCACAAGGCTTTTTGGGCAATACTCCTCCGGTGCAGTAAAAGAAGTCATCCTGCCCGTGACCGAACTGCACAAAAGAAGTCATAGTGCGTGTGGGTCTGGGATTTGGACGTCGCTGCCCCTGAGTAATTGCATCGGGAAAAAAAAAGCTGCGCTCACGAGGAATCGAGCTTGAGACCTCCAGTCTAGAATGCCTCGGGAGGTGCTACAGCAACCAATCGAGCTTGATTATTTTGGTGACGTTAATGCACCAATATCCCTATTTAATAAGGGCAAACAGGGAAAACTCCATGATAATTAATCACTCCTTGGTATGCACAATCATGTCCTAAACGACTACCTTTACTGCACCGGAGGGAGTATGTTTTGATTGGATGTTGATGTTGGTGTAGTTGGTGATAATATTTTGCTAGCTTATTTTATTGTAGTGTTCAAGGATCTTAATATATATATTACGACACAGAATATTAATTCATCTCTTCGGAAGTCAATTCTTTTGGATGTCTACATCGCAATGAGGGTATTATATTAATGAGTAGAGTACACTTAAAATTGTGACAGTGTGATACGACTCTTGGGGAAAAATACTGCCCCAATGAGCAATAGCTGTCTGTTAATTCTAATCATTGCCTGTGATTGGCCTTTATATATAAGATATGAACCGATGCTTCATCTGTTCTTGCACTTCACCATAAATTGACTGCAATGATCTGGTAATGCTATTGGCTGTGATATTTCTGGTTATAAAAAGGATTGAAATTGTTTTCAAATTAATGTCTACAACTCTACAGCCAATTACTAACTAAACTTTGTTATCCCTTCCAAAGGTTTAGAATATTAGGTCGGATCAGACGCTTATATGTATAATAAGCAGTGGCGGAGGACAAAATAATAATTAGGTATGGCTGAAGAAGGACAAAAAAAGAGAAAAAACATGATGCAACACGTAGGACTCGAACTTGGAACCTATTGATTGCAAGCAGTATGTGCTTACCACTACACCAAACATGATTTTTAGGTATGGCTCTAGCCATAGTTGGCCATAACGGGTGCTCCGCCACCGATAATAAGTCAATAGCACGTGCAAGGATCAGCTGTAAGGTATGCGCCTGTGGACACTACTTGTTTGCCTCACTTCAAAGTAAATTATGTGAGATAGTAATCTAGGGAAGTTTGTTATCATTCGCATATGCTAGAGCTTGGACATCTTCATGTCAGCTGGCCAGAGAGCTTATAATTCCATTCTGTTGAATTGAGTGAATAGCTAGCTGGTTGCACCATCTATTTATTGGCACCAATTTAATGGCCACCTGCACACCTTATAGTCCACTTGCATAGACAGTTTGGCTTTCAGGAGGTCTCTTGCATTCTTAGTTTCTTGCTGACCTTGATTTCCATGATGTCATTGCAGATTGTTGTACCTATTCTTCACTGGGAATCAACAACGTTCAGCAGACCATCTATTGCTCTAATATGTTTCGGCACAATCGCATTATTCCCAAGTGTTTTGTTACCTTCTTCGCCCTTCATGTGGCTTGCGGGGATGACTTTTGGATATCTTTATGGTTTTTTAATAATCACAGTGGGTATGAGCATAGGCATGTCATTGCCGTATTTTATAGGTTCTGCATTCCACTGTAGGATACATGTGAGTCCCTTATTGTCATCTTCTTGTCATGTTTTGTCCAAATATATTAAGAAACAGATTAGCAAATTACTTAGTTTTGAAAAATATTGTTTTAAATTGTTCTGCAGAGATGGTTGGAGAAGTGGCCAAAGAAAGCAGCTTTTGTAAGGCTTGCTGGCGAGGGAGATTGGCATCATCAATTTAAGGCTGTAGCTTTACTCAGGATTTCTCCATTTCCATATATAGTTTTTAACTATGCTTCTGTGGCTACGAATGTCAAATATTACCCATATATCGCTGGTTCCATGGCTGGAACCATACATGAAACTTTCCTTGCAATATACAGGTTTGTACTTGCCTCATGCCTTTTATTCTTTGGATGTACTTTTTTTTCCTGCGCACCTGAGCATGCCTAATACACATTGTGGTGAATTTTCGTTATTAAATCGATATGGAACACTTTGGATGAAACCTTTGGCGTGTTATATCAGATTTACTCCTTTTGTGATAGCTGGTTTTTGTAGTCACCAATTCATGAATGCAGTTTGATGGGTTGCTGTCCTTATAAAGATGGCATGCTAAGGCTTGTGATATATATCTACGCATGAATACTTGAGTAATGACGTGCATCCTATATGTGCTATGTTGATGTGAGCAGTTGAGCATAAACTCACAACTCAAACATATTGTCTGAGCCGCTGTAAGATTGTATTCACTTTATCTTGCATCGGTCAGGAGAAACTAATGCCAATTTTTGTAAACAGTGGGAAACTTTTACAGAGCTTGGCTGTAGCAACTAGCCAAGGGTCCTTCTTGTCTGTGGATCAGATCATCTACAATGGAATCGGATTTACAGTTGCTGCAGCTTCTACTGCCACGATCACTATTTATGCAAAGAAAGCACTTCAAAGGCTCCAAGCAGAGGAGGAGATATTGTGAGCGCATGAGGTCCAAGCCCAGGATCAAAACCCATAACGCTAGTTTCCTTTCAGGTGTACTATACATGGAGGGCTTGTTTGGCAGCAAGGGGGGAGGGGAATCTAGCCCCTCCAACCCCCTCCATTTCCCTTGCTGCCAAACATGCCTGAACAGTTGCTACTAATCTGGTTTCCTGTGTCGACTACCTGACTGCCGCTACCATCTGAGGAGAGGGAAGGGTGGGTGCTGAAGCAATTGTAAAGAAAAACAGACCCAGAAAAACTTACGTTTTCGGTTCTTGTTTTGTTTTCTGTAAAGAGAACTATCAACTTCAGTGTATTGCATTGCGCGATGTAGATTCCCAAGTCGAAAGTTGTTTCCTCTTGATGCTGGCAGCATCGATATCCATGACATACACTGCAGGCATGGCTTGCGTGTTCTATAGTGACAGCATCTTATGCTGATACGTACGTTCTGGGGGATTATTCTAAAACCTATTCATTAGGCTCTCTCCAACAAGAGAGGCTAAAGCGTTCTCAACGCCTCCAACACCAACAGTCCAACAAAAGTTCGCTAAATTATAGAGTAGGCTGGGGGTCCGGTAAATCTGGCGTCGTTGATCCGCTAAACAGGCGACCAGTACAAAAAAACATGCAGCGTAGATATGCTAACGTATACGGCTAAATCAAGAAAATATAGAGAATATAATCTTTTAGGGAGTGATGTAAGGCAACGACTGCTGTGCAAACAGTCCTTCTATGCAAACGTGCAAGCAAACCATCTGATCCGTTAGATCGTGATCTAACCGTAGGTCATATTTAACACTTAAGCCCTTCCACCATCAGCTTAATAATCTTTTAAAAAAAAATCCCTAACAAACCATGGTTGTATCTATGGTTGGATCGTAATCTAATGAATTAGATGGTTTGCTTGCACGCTTACACAGAAAAACTGCTTGCATAACAGTGGTTGCCGTAATGTAAAGAGCATGAAATACTCTTTTAGAAAATGAAATTTAGTGAACGACGCTACAGCCTTATGCTGATATATGACAATCCCTCCCGGAGACGTTAGCTGGAAATGGCCCTGTTTGTCATATTTTAGTTTACAGCTTCTTTATAGGAAGCTATTTCAAACAGGGTAATTTTGCAGAGTTGAGCTGTATTTCAGAATAAACTAAAAGCATACAATAAACAAAAGTTACATACCAACTTTTCAGATAAGTTGTTTCTCCAACGAGCAGCAGTGCTGAACGGAACATCTTTGACTGTCAACTCGTACGAATTTCAGGTAAAAATCATACATCTCACATAGCTCCTGTCGATGCTGTCATCCTGAAACTGGAACGGGATGTTGAACCGGTCTTTGGAGGCCTGGGGAAATGCAATTGATGCGTATTTCTTGCTTGCAGAACTCTCTATCTAATCTAACCGATTCGTTGTTACGTTATACTCTTGCAAGGACAACTGATTTTGGAATCAGGCGTCCCCATCTTAACGCAGGACGAGGTACCAGGTACAGACACATTTCTCCATCAACGCATTAATTAATACTGTACGATTTCCCATAGTAGGCACATGAAACCCGTTGCTTAGACGAAAATATTAGGCTATGCCACAATAGAAATCCCAATCCATATAGATTGAAGTGTATTGGAATATATTAGGATGAATTTTGACTTGCTACGGATTTAAATCGACTCAATATCACCCAATTCACATAGATTAAGGTTGAAACCAACAAGTCCTAAATAAACAAGCAAATGCTGAAACTCGAACTGTTCTGGGTTGGTCTTGGCTCTCGACATCCAATCTCTGGCCTACTCATTACTATCAGAATGACAGTCACAGCCTCCACGAGGCATAAAATTATGCATCTTCCACTTTGTTATACAACTGATGAATCACATAATTGCGCACAGCACAGCCCAAAATAAAGGTGGACGTCAAAAGGCACATCAATGCAGTTTCACAGGTTCTTGCACCGGCTTCTTGGGTTACAATGCGATATTGTCAGTTCTGGGAGAGGATTTATAACATCATGCCGCATCGCCTACCTGAAGGCCGGAGGCACGACAAAGCTAGAGATCAAACTATACAGCTACGAGTGAAATTTTTCAGTCGACACCCTACGGGGGAAGTTCTTGCGGCTTCCTCCTCCCACGGACACCACTGGGAGTGTGCTAAATGAGGTTATAGCTAAAGATCACATGCAATGAAAAGAAGGCGCTAGTTGCCAGCGCCGCCAATGCTCTTCCTGCGACTACTAAAATGCTGCATCAATTACGTAGACTGCACAGCAGCAGCAGCTGCTGCAGCTGCCGCCGCCACGGCAAGCTTCTTGCTACCTGGGCTCTTGTCGTCAGCCTTCTTGGCGCCTTCGGTGGCCTTGCCAGGAGCAGATTTTGAGCCTGAAGCAGAGTCAGGCTCGGCTTCCTCGACGGCCTGTACAGGACGCTTGCGACCGCGATGCATGTGGCGTTCGCAGTACTTCTCGTTTGGGATAGTGTTTCTCCAACATCGCCATTTTTTGCCATCTGTTCGCCGGCACCTCCCTGGTTCTGGTTCAGGGTTCTTCCCGAAGTCCAAGCAGAGTGTTGCTAAGCCCAACACTGTAGAATCAGGTTAGCAAGAACGGTTAGAATGCCTCCACACTAGGTAACATGCGCATCAAATTGCACTGAACATTGGTTTGGTAGAATTATAACTAACTAAACCTATAGAAGAAGGGCAGTTTCAGATGAGATTAGTAAATTTATTCATTGTACCGGCCTACAAACCGCTATCATGGAACAACTTGGCAAAGTCTACCCAAAATTAACAGGATTTCATAAGAGCACACATGTGATGAGACAGATTTGAAGCTTACAAGTAGGGTACTTCTGGGCGCCTTCAGAGGATGCACCGGTTACACTCTTCCATACGGGGAAGACGAGGTGTGTAGGCACAGGTACTCGGGCAGCCATGTACTGATAAACCCGGGACTGCTGCTCTAGCTCCTGAAGCTGCATGGCTGTGAATGCTGCCCCAGCACCGTCAGGGACGGATGCCACGAGCGCTTTCATTTCTTCCTGGAGTGCCGCGGTTGCTGCAGCTGTAACCAGGGGAGAAAAATCTCAGAGGCGCCCCCAGCCAAGAACTTCAGGCCAAATAAACATAAATCCGCAATTCATACATGCATGCATGAGTACTTAATTCAACGCAGACAGCAAAAAAAATAAGGCAGAACAAAAGGATTGCACACATATAACTTCAAATAAGATTCAATTTCGTGTTCACTGTACCAGGGAAAAGTAGCATAACAACAAAGAGGTGAAAGGAAGAAAGGGCCTTCTGTTTATTGCACGAGTACAAGTCAAATGATCGTAATAATGGACTTATAGAATAAAACAAACCATGCTTTTCTGAAGCCTTCAGCCCTTTGAGTAACTATAAGAGCTAACAGATTAGTACAAAAGGAATAACTGGACCCAATCTCTGATCCTTTGCATGTATTCTCAGCAAGAGTACAAAGTTACTAATAGAACCCGAAGCAGGAAACAAAAAAAAACTCCCCATCTCCCCGCAAAGTTATTTTTTTTATTTTATTCTGTTTATGAGCACCTGTTATGTTCAGAAGGGAAAAAAAACGTCAGTGTATCCATGCATCTGACAGCTGAGACACAAGCACCAACAGGGGCAACTACTACTAGAGCCAAGGCCGGAGAGAGAGAGAGAGAGAGAGAGAGAGAGAGACTGCAAGAACGGGCGTTGTACCTTCCTCCGGATCCTCGACGGCGAGCACCTCCGGATCCTCAACCAGAACCAGATCTCTGCACGCGCCGTCATCCTTCTCCCCCGCGCCGCCCTCCCCATCTCGATTCGCCTTCTCCCCCTCCGGTTCTTGTCCCGTCGCCTGCGCTCCAGCCTCCTGCACCGCTTCCCCCTGTGCCGTTGGCGGCTCCGCCGGCGCAGCATGCACTGCCTGCTGGTGCTGGGGGTTACCCCCTTCGCCACCGCCGGACGGGTTCTTGGCCTCCCCCTCCGCCGCCATGGTCGGCACCAAAACGGCGGCGCGAGAGGAAGGGGGGGAAAGGTATCTTTCGGCGCGGATCGAGGCTGCGGTGAAGGGATAGACCGGTGATACGGCGCTCTCGCTTTGACGGGGCGGGGTAGTGAGAAGGGAGAGTAGCGTGCAGAGGGGAAAAAAGGTTTGCGGGGCAGGGGCACCGGTGGTTTTTATCAGGCGCGGCGTTCGGGGGCACGGGAAACGATCGAACCCAAAATTGCTAGGCGCACGCCGGGGGTGGGTCAGAGTATGGCCGCTGGATTTTGGGCTTATCAGCATATGGTGGGTGCATTGCAGCATTGGCATGGGAATGGTATGACAGGCTTTCTATTTCTGGACTGGAGGTGCTGGGTGTGAACTTCAGCTTCCTTTGCTTTGCTAGTGCAATCAGGGTCTGTTTGGTTAGGCTGTGGCTGTGAAAAAAGCTGCTATGGTCTGTGAGCTGTGAGAAAAACTGCTGTGGGCTGTGAGCTGTTAAAAAGCTAAAGAGTGTTTGGTGGAAACCACTAAAAGTCGCTAAAAGTTTTTCCGTATATATTTTCACAGTTTCATCCAAAAGCCGCTAAAAGCAGGTCCAGAGGTGCTTTCAGTTTTGCACTGCAAGAAAGTCGGCTTTAAGAAAAAACTGCTTCCTAGATCAAGCCCTTTGGTTTAGCTTTTAGCTTTTAGGGGGTACAAGCCAAAAGTCAAACAAAACACACCCTCAGTCGCGTTATTGTTTTATAGTGACGATGGAGGTTGTATGGGTTTGTTCAGTCTCTATTTTTGTTTTCTTTTCATACTGAAACAAAACAATCGTGCAAAAGAAAACAATTGTGGATGATTCTTATTACTAGACACTAGTCATGACAAATGTAATGTTTATTGGCCATTTTTTGTTCCGTGATTTTTTCCCATCAATGCCATACTCATATATGCTAGAATTTGTTTATTTTATATGATCATACTGAATTTTTAATTGACGACTAGTGTACATTTGAGAAAATGACCTAGCGTATCTCCAGCATATTGTGGCAGCATGCAAATCGAAGCTTCTAACGGATTGTTTGGTTAATTTAGTTTAGGAACTAGTCTTTAACATGTTTAGTTCTAGGGACTAAAAATTTCTAGAACACATTAAATGGATCATAAGACGACTAAAATACCTATTAGCATTCTTTCGTCATTAGTGCAACTGAAATAAACAAGGGATAAAATGTGAAATTAATATATTTAGTCCCTTTTAGTCACTCCTTGAGAGACTATAGGCTAAAACGGTTTAGTCCCTGTGTTTAGGGAGTGTTTGAATGCACTAGAGATAATAGTTAGTGGCTAAAATTAGCTAGATACACTCAAACACCCTAGCTAAGTTCAGCTATTAGCTATTTTTAATCATGCAAGGGTGAGCTCACACATGTTCATCGCTCAACAAGTTATGGGGAATAATGTGGCATGAACTCACCAAATATGGGAGTTCATATGATATGTGAGACTGATCAACAATAGGGGTTAAAGTTGAGCATTGCTTTTAATAAGTTGATCAAATTTTTTTAGCAGTTACTAAATGTAAGTAAATACCAAACCATAATAAATAATAATAGAACAAAACTAATAAATAATCCATGCAATGCATATGACAAATTGAGTTTAGGTTCCATAATTTAATCATGCGAGAGTCCTGAGCTGCTCTTGACCGTGAGCTCGGCTAGTATACCAGTTTTACACTCTGTAGAGGTTGTACCCTTTACCCACAAGTCGTGTATCCCATGTTGCTAGTCCAGCGCTGAGAGGTTGCTACCGAATACTTGAAAGCAGGCCGAGCTCCCCGATTTGACCACGAGATCGCGGCAATGGTGAACACCACGAGGCGACGGCGCAACACACCCAAGTCGTCTCTTCCTCACGGCAAAATTACCAGCGCAAGGTGGGTGAGGGCACGATTAAATAGGTCAGCACAGAGGGGGTAGTGGGTCCCGGGAGGCCGCCCAGGTCGTTATGGGCCCGGAGAAATCGCAGCCACGAGCACCAAGCATGGCGGCATCGGAAGCGGTCTTCGGTTGAAGGGGGAAGAAGACCGCGTCGCACGCCCAGGTTGTTGTCGCGACGTCAGTGGAGATGACACACGGACCCAGCCCACACAGAGTTGAGCACGACCAAGCCCACGCTGCTGCTGACCCGGGGTCCCACTCTGCAGAGGCCGCGGGTGCATGGAGTGTGCGGAGACTGACACTCAGGACCCACACGTCGGCGCCGTCTGCCGCACTGGGCCGCGCGGAAGGAACGTGAAATGGGCCGGAAGGTGAGTCTTGGACCTAGTCAAGGCGTTTTTCATTTCTCCTTTTCTTTTATTTATTTTCTTTCCTAAGTATATGCTTTCAAATTTTGAATTTCAAATGATGTTGTGGAGTTTATTCTTGGACCCAAAAATATAAGTTCATATTCTAGTATGCTCAAGTACAATTATTTGATTACTAGGAACGTGCCCGTTCGATGCCACGGAACACAAATTGCGACCCTTCACGGTACAAAGATTTTAAAAAAATACTCCACCGACTGTACTTCATTTTTCCTTGCATCGATGGTACAGAGATTTCTCTGATGGTCTTTCTTCCTCGCGGGGTAACGCCGCGGTCCTTGCCTAGGCGCTTGACCTGGGACTGAACTGGGAGGTCAAGAAATTCCAGGAACTGTCCTACCAATTACCAGTACGAAAAAATCACAGCAACCACCCACCACCAATTCACCGTGCGGTCGGATAAATACACAGCAACCACAACCAATTAACCGTACTACAGTGAGGATAAATACACATCAGCCAGAACCAATTCACCGTACGGTTGGGGTGGAAAGATCGTGATGATTCCTGTTTCGGATTTCCTCACCGGTTTTTTTGTTGGGGTTTGCTACGACGGCGAAACAACCCAAGAGTTTTAATTTGTCAACGTTGTACGGACCGTCGGTGGCTAGCATCCTGGATCCTGATTCATCTGTCGTCTCTAGGGATTCGGCATGGAGGACGACGTGTTCTGCGACGTGTTCGACGGGCACGGCCGCTGCGGGCAGCTGGTCAGCAAGCTGGCGAGGGACCATCTTCCCTTCATGATCCTGAGCCAGCGGACTCGGGTCCAACCCGATAGCCCAAAACCCCTGCGAGCACAAGCACAAAGCTAAAGCTGTGTAAGCAGCAGAATCCAATCCAATCCCTAGCTCGCGCCGCCCCCTCTAATCCCTCCTCTGCAAACCAGACAGAGACCAGCGTTCACTCAGGCATCCGCGGGACGGACAGGGAGCAAAGCCTCAGCGGCGAGTGTGGGCAATTACTTTGGAAATACACTTCAATTACTGTTGTTTACTTAATGTTTGTTTATCCAGGTTCATGTTTGGGATTTTTTAGGGTAGGCAAACCTGATATTAATGAATGAATGGAATGGACTACATGACTGCTTCCATGCAGATCAAGCGGTAGCATCAGCTGCCATATCCGATCCATCTATATGCCATCTTAGAAGTTTTAAAGCTCCTTGTTTGCATGTAATTCGAAATTTACTATTAGCCATTGTTCCTGAACAGCCCTTGATTTTATTTCTTGAATGTGCATCTGATTCGTCTAATGGAATCATGGACCACAGGTTGTGCAGCTGTTTTGGTTAAGAGCTACAATGATCCTAAGGCGTCTGTTTTGTATGTTGTCTATTAATTTTGACTACTTTGTACCATTCATTTTGCATCTGTATAGTTGTTTGTTGATTACAAAATGAAAAATATCTGATACTAACCATTGATAATTTGGTACTCACTAAGCAAAGTCAAAGATAAGTGTTTGAACAAATATCGATCTATCTATGTGATATGTGTAAACTGTAACAAAGTACGGGCACCAATGTGATCTCTATGCACTAACATTTATCGAATAATGTGTATGCCGTCGCAAAGCACGGGCACATACCTAGTCATTTTTATGTTAGAGGTGGGCCAATTTATAATTATACCATCTCTAGCCTTGCAATTGTAATTTTAACCCTCGTTTTTTAACTTTATGCCCTTCGTTTTGAAAACAAAGCTTTGGCATATCCCTACGTACGCAGTGGCAAATCTAGCCGAGAATTTTGTCCGGGTCAACAACATCAACTTTGCTATATAATATAAATTTTCTTAAACTTAAACAACATTTTGCTAAAGGATTTATAAATTTTATTGGGATCGGCTGACCCCAACAAACCCCCTAAATTCGCCCATGTACGTACGTGTAGTTAACAATGTTAAATTTGATATAAAAAGACAAAAATATCTATAGAATTTATTATGATTTTTGCCTCTTGTTATATTATGTAAGTGTTATTTTACTTCTGTTGGGTTAAACCCATATATAATATAAGGAGGGTAGTTTGGACCTTTCATCCATTGTTTTCACATTTTTATTTTTTTATTCACTAAATCCGATTTTCACTAATGGTGTTGAGAGAGAGGGGCAAACAATAACTTTGTTTTAAAAACAGAGGGGTAAAATCACAGTATGGTCAGTGAAGAGTATAATCACAATTCGTCCCTAAACTATAAGACTGATGTTGAAGTGTCTATTGTAGGAGTCCTCGACGACATAGGTCAACACTTTAGCTGCGACTTCTTGTCCCTAAATTATAGCGCAGATGTTGAAGTGTCTACTTTAGGAGTCCACGATGCTATAGGTCGGCACTCTAGCTGCGACTTCTTCTTTTCCGCAACGGTGTCTCTCACTAATTCGACATCTATTTGTCTCTCATCTCTCTTAATGTATCTTTCTATCTAGCTCTTTCAACATTCTTTATTCTATTGATTCAATCTTGAAAATCTTAGATCTAAAAGCTTGAATTTGATCCTTAGATTTTTTATGTCAGTATATTCTCTCTTCTTATTTTTATGTGTTGATTTAATAAATGCTAGGTATATTTTGCAAGTCTAGCTTCTAGATAGATATGGATTGAATCGATTTTGACTTTTTTGAACACTAAACAGGATTCCATTAAACACTTGTGCCCGACATATCACCGGTCACCAGCAAAGCTACAGAATCCGGCACACGATCGAGCCACAACAGCGGACCATCCAAACAGTTCAAGCCAATGGCCGCCAGAGAATCAGCTACAACATTACAAAATCTGGGTACATAAAGGTTTTAATCTCCTCCATCAGAACTCATAGCACAGACCTATCAACACTTGAGTTAGACAGCGCTTCGGCTAGAACAGCTGCATCAGTCTCCAAAGTAACATTTCTGATTCCCAGAACAGCTGCATACTACAAGAGAAAATGTAGAGCTGACAGCAGAGCATATGCAGAACCTACTCCTGCTGCTACAACTATACCAAGATGATTTCTGATTACAAAGCCCCATCCAGCATTTTTAGAAGTAGGAGTAAAAGCACCGTCACAATTAATCTTGTACACATCTTTGGGAGGAGCCCTGCATTTTGGCTTTCTAGATGATATAGTAGGAAGCTTGCACACGTGTGTTGCCTTTGTCCATGCCTGAAAATGGAAGAAAACACCATTAATCACTTCTTGCGCCGATTTTCTCCTTTCACCGGAAATGATCTTATTACGTGCAGACCACCAGGACCATAAGAATAAAATTATTTTGCATTGGCAATCATTGTCAAAATTCCAGATTTTATGCAGCACCGCCTAAGGAGAATTCTTTCTCATTAACGGCTAGTTTGACAACTTCATTTTCCTGAGGGATTTACCTTAGGAAAATGGAAATCCCTTGGAAAAATAGAGTGGTCAAGCTAGCCCTAAAATGATTCTTTTATCCTCCATGTTTAGCAGTTGCCAGCCTTGCCTCCTTGCATTTAAAAAATAGATGATTTGGATCTTCATCAAACCTTGAGCACATTGGGCAAAGAGTGTCCAGATCCCCTCCCCTCATTACTATATTCCGCTTCACCTGCAAAGCATTGTGAGCCATGCGCCATACAAACATTTTGACTTTATTCAGGACACCCATTTTCCATATCCTACCCCAATCAAATGCATTCTCTTTAGAATCTGAGGTGGAAGCATCATTATTATCTAGGTGAAATCTGATTTTTGTGCTTAGGACATATGCAGATTTAACAGAAAAAAAATTCCTTTTGGGTCAGGGTGCCATGCCAAGAAAATCTTCTCTCTGGACAGAGATTGGAAGAGATAGAATGATGTTGCCATCCTCTATACATAAAATGTCCCGCACAAGCTGTTTATCCCGATCCTCATTAGGCCTTGTTCGGTTAATCCTATTACCCATGGATTGGATTAGATTGGAAAAAATTAAGAAGGAGTTTGACTTACTTGGGATTTAAACCCACCAAATCTCACTCAATCCACATGGATTGAGAGCTAACCGAACAAGCCCTTAAATGGATTTATCAGTTCAGAAACTCTTTGGATGACGGATTGACCCCTTGGATGGAGTAATTATCTTCCTGGTTTCTCCACGTGGGATCCATGGATCCTTCCAAATATTGATAGAATTGCAATTACCAACTCTCCAGATCAGCCCATTTCTTAAAAGTTGCAATCCATTTAGGATACTCGCCAAGTATAGGAACAGGATATTCCTCCTTTAGGTTTTGCCTCCGGAATGTTCTTCATCGGGAAATATTTTGCACGAAGAACTTGAGCACACAAAGATTTTGGACAGACCAATAACTGCCATGCTGGCCTGGCTAACATGGCCATGTTAAAAGTATGCAGGTCGCGAAAACCCAAACCCCCATTCTTCTTTGATATTGTGATCTTGTCCCAACTGACCCAATGAATTTTGTTCACTTTATCTTGATGGCTGCACCAATATCGCCCGATCATTTTAGAGATTTCATCACACAACCCTTTAGTTAAACCAAAGCATGACATGGCATAGGTTGGGATAGCTTGTGCTACTGCTTTGATCATAATCTCCTGAGCCGCTTTCATTTGCACATTGTAGGCCTGCCCCTTCATGCTGAGCTCCTTCGCAAGAGCCTTGTTGCCAACCAAGTAAGCCTGTCTAGCCTGTCAGGTGTGTCCTTATGTGAATACCTTAGCAACTCATAAGATATACCAAATTTAAAAACAGTATGTTACAGATAGTGGACTCTATTCATGAAAAAATGGACCTCATCGAACAGGTAAAGTAAATTGCAAATGTAGACTTCAGTATCCATAATGCTATAGTGCTTACCTGCTCAAAGCAGGTATTCCGGACCCTGGCAAAATCACGAGCCTCTCCCCTTGATTCTGAGTACATACTTGCTGGTGGATTGCATATACAGAGAGAAATTAATAAGCGATAATTGGATCACAGTAAAGGAACTCAAAAGTTAGCATAATTCTCCCTGATTTCTATCTATCCATTCCCGATTTTTCACTAAATGAAGAAAACAGGCAAGAGCAATACTCATCCAAACATGAAACATAGAGGGAACTGTGCAATATGGACCAGAAAGACTTCAGAGTATCAAATGAGTATTACCCACTGCATCACCAGTCTCAAGCCATGGGGCAACTCTTCCGCTGCTGATGCTTTGAAACTTGTTCCCAGATGATTGTTTAGTGCTAGAACTGTACTGCTTGGGTACAGAAAGAGTTGAAATGCCTGCCTTTCTTGATTCTCAGTTTCCCACTGATTTTGATTCTGCAATGATATATAGAAAGAAATATGCAGAGAGAAATCACATAAACACAAGGTGAATTACAAATATCGCATGCACCTCCTCTCATTGAAATGCTCTCTGACTGATTATTTTTGTAATGATTAATCTCATTTACAGCACCCTAGGTCTTCCTTCTGGCACATGACACAGACAATTATTCAAATACAAGGGGTGCATTGCAGTTTCTGCCTCCGAGATGGCCGGCACCACCGCGGCTATGCGTCTGCATGGAGGGGAAGGTGAGGCGGGGGCATGGCGGGCACATGGGGTTTTTATAGCAGCGTGGAGAAGGCGGGGATTGGTCCGGGGTGTTGGGACGACGGGGGCGGAGGAATAGTGGACGGGGCTGCGTACCTCCCGGGCGTGATGCGGGGATGGGCAGGCGCGCAGGGATGGTGATGGCGGGATCGGACCTTCCATGATGGCGGGGCATCAGGGGCGCAGAGAGCGGAGGCGGGTCCTCCACACGACACCCTTCCTTCCTTGGAGCAACCAAGCGAGCGGGGATGGCGCGCGGGGATGGCGATCTCCACACGACGCCCTTCCTTCCTTGGAGCAGCCGAGCGGGGATGGCGCGGGGGGATGGCGATGTGGGCGGGGTCGGACCTTCCATGCGCGGGGCATGACGCCCTTCCTTCCTTGGAGCAGCCAAGCGAGGATGGCGCGCGGGGATGGCGATGCGGACGGGGTCGGACCTTCCATGCGCGGGGATGGCGATGCGTGGGGCGTCGGGGGCATAGAGAGCGGGGCGGGTCCTCCACACGATGCCCTTCCTTCCTTGAAGCAGCCGAGCGGGGATGGCGCGCGGGGATGGCGATTCCTTGGAGCAGCCGAGGGGGGATGGCGATGCGGGCGGGGTCGGACCTTCCATGCGCGGGGATGGCGATGCGCGGAGCGTCGGGGGCGCAGAGAGCGGGGGCGCGAGAGAGAGCGGGCGACTGGCAGAACCGTGCACCAAAATGTGTGTGTACGTCTACACTATCGTCTTATAGAGTAGTAGAGATACATATTTTATTTATATTTATATAGTACTTTTCTTCATGTCTTTATCGGTTACTCAATTAATCTAATACTATTAATTGATTATGAAAAGGGGAGGGTCTCAATGATTTCCCAAAAGTTTCAACAATTCTCAAAACACTATCATAAATATATTTGTTTATTTATTTATTTTATTTTTTATTATTTATTTTTTTCTACCAAATTTGGGCTTTACAAATCCTACCCCCTTAACAGAAATCTCATCCTCGAGATTTGTAAGGAAATGGTGTATACTTATATTGTCTCAACACATATGCACAAACAAAAATCTCAGCATGATGCATAATTTATTAGCAACTCATGGGGTCAAATAGACCTTATTATTCCTCATAAAACAGTATCATACCATTTACTAACTAAAGTAACATTTAGATCTTACAAATAGTAGTAATATATATATATAGCTTGGTGGAGTTGGTGGTGGTGGTGGAGATGGTGGGTGTTGTTGTTGTTGTCGTCTTTCCAACTGTGCTTGCCTTGTTTCTCGACGTATCTCCAGCCGGTCCTGGCGTATTTCCTCACGTTCTTGTCTTATCTGATTTTGCAATTCGGTAACCATGTTTGCCATTTGTTGTATTACCATCATTTGGGTGGCCACCACTTGATCGATTCCAACCGGTGGAGGGTCTGGAGGATTCATTTTTGTTGTTGCCTGATAATCCTCCCTTTCTGGTATTGGCCATCGAAGTTAGAAACATATGGTGGGATAGTTTTACAGTGAAAAGTATTTGGTAAGCATAATGAATAGGCTAGTAGCTGGTTATGATATGAAGAATCTTTAGCAGGGTTTAATCTTTATTTTATGTCCAGATTGGGATAGCTAATCATATATGGTGAATGTCTAAAAGTATGATAGAATCTATCAAGATGAGATGGATATGGGTGTGATAGACTACATGATGTAGGTCAAAATCTTGTTTGATGTTAGGTGGGGATAGATAGATTATACCATTCATCATGACTCTATGGGTTGAGTTGGTCGAGTTGATCGAAGCCACCAATTTGAGCTTGAGTGAATTAGGAATATGGCCTTATCCTTTGTATCATCATTAAGTAACTCACACTAGATGAGATCATATTAATTTAGATAGGTCTACTTCCTTCTACCAGTATCACCAATATGTTTAAATAGATCACATTAGATTAGATCATACTAGATTATATCACATTAGATTCTATACTCCTATTTAAGGATACCATTTAGTTAAGCATATCAAGCTGATTTTATCTTTATGAAATTCCAGTATTTTTTAAGTGGAACTTCCAATTAGTATATATATATATTATACACCTAAAATTTTTCCATGCCATTAGTAGGTGTGGCCTAGAAAACAAGGGTACATCAGATTTCAACTATTAGGTGAGTGTTGACATAGAATGAGTGTACTATGGCATAATCGAGCTTCCTTTAGGGGTAAGGGAAACTTTTATTCCGGGTGGTGGATCTAGATTCATCTGAAGATATGTTTCTACTTGTATCCTTCATTGTCGAGATTATATTCCTCTTAGGTCTGATTTAGTAACCATCGGTTGTGGTGTTAGATGCCATCATCTGACTTGAGATAACAATGGCGGGTACATGGGTGAAAGGGAATTAGGCTTACACCTATTTCCTAAACTAATTTTGGTGGTTGAATTGCCCAACACAAATAAATTGGACTAACTAGTTTGCTCTAGTTTATAAGTTCTACAGGTGCCAAAGGTTCACAACAAGCCAATAAAAAGACCAAGAAAAGGGTTCAACAAAAAGAGCAAGGGATAACCGAAGGCACCCTGGTCTGGCGCACCGGACTGTCCGGTGTGCCACCGGACAGTGTCCGGTGCACCAGGGGACTCCAACCTAAACTTCGCACCTTCGGGAAAACTCAGAGCCGTCGCGCTATAATTCACCGGACTGTCCGGTGTACACCGGACAGTGTCCGGTGCTCCAAGGAGAAGCGACTCTGAACTCGCCAGCTTCGGGAATCCACCAACGGCTAGTCCGCTATAATTCACCGGACATGTCTGGTGTACACCGAACTGTCCGGTGTGACAGCGGAGCAACGGCTACTTCAGCGCCAACGGTCACCTGCAGAGGCATTAAATGCACGCCAGAGCGCGCAGAGGTCAGGCACGCGCGACATGGCGCACCGGACACTCTACAGTACATGTCCGGTGCGCTACCGGACATCCAGGCGGGCCCAGCAGATAGAGCTCCAACGGTCGAACCCTAATGGCCGGGTGACGTGGCTGGCGCACCGGACACTGTCCGGTGTACACCAGACTATCCGGTGCACCATGCGACAGTCAGCCTCCACCAAACGGCTAGTTTGGTGGTTGGGGCTATAAATACCCCCAACCACCCCTCATTCAAGTCATCCAAGTTTTCACACTTCTACACCTTACAAGAGCTCTAGCATTCAATTCTAGACACATCCAAGTGATCAAATCCTCTCCAATTCCACACAAAGCTTTAGTGACTAGTGAGAGAGATTTGTTGTGTTCTTTTGAGCTCTTGCGCTTGGATTGCTTCTTTCTTTCTCATTTGTTCTTGTGATCAAAAACTCATTTGTAACCGAGGCAAGAGACACCAATTGTGTGGTGGTCCTTGCGGGGAAGTTTTGTTCCTGGTTGTTTTGAGAAGAGAAGCTCACTCGGTCCGAGGGACCGTTTGAGAGAGGGAAAGGGTTGAGATAGACCCGGCCTTTGTGGCCTCCTCAACGGGGAGTAGGTTTGCGAGAACCAAACCTCGGTAAAACAAATCCTTGCATCTCACTTCCTTACTCACTCGCGATTTGTTTTACGCCCTCTCTCGGACTCGTTTATATTTCTAACGCTAACCCGGCTTGTAGTTGTGTTTAAATTGTTAAATTTCAGTTTCGCCCTATTCACCCCCTCTAGGCGACTTTCAATTGGTATCAGAGCCCGGTGCTTCATTAGAGCCTAACCGCTCGAAGTGATGTCGGGAGATCACGCCAAGAAGGAGATGGAGACCGGCGACAAGCCCACTACAAGCCACGGGGAAACTTCATCAGAAGAGTCCCGCAACAAGAAGGACTCCTCCAACAAAGGGAAGGGGAAGGAGAAGAAATCCTCTTCTCACAAGTCGCATCGGAGAGGCGACAAGCACAAGAGGATGAGGAAAGTGGTCTACTACGAGACCGACTCTTCATCACCATCGACCTCCGACTCCGATGCGCCGTCCATAACTTCTAAGCGCCAAGAGCGCAAGAAGTATAGTAAGATCCCCCTACGCTACCCCCACATTTCAAAGTGTACTCCTTTACTCTCCGTTCCATTAGGCAAACCACCGGTTTTTGACGGTGAAGATTATAATATGTGGAGTGACAAAATGAGGCATCATCTAACCTCACTCCACACAAGCATATGGAATGTTGTTGAGTTTGGTGTACAGGTACCATCCGTAGGGGATGAAGACTACGACTCGGACGAAGTGGCCCAAATTCACCACTTTAACTCCCAAGCCACTACTATACTCCTCGCCTCTCTAAGTCGAGAGGAGTATAATAAGGTGCAAGGGTTAAAGAGTGCGAAGGAAATTTGGGACATACTCAAGACCGCGCACGAAGGAGACGAGGTGACAAAAATCACCAAGCGGGAGACGATCGAGGGGGAGCTCGGTCGCTTCATGCTTCACCAAGGGGAGGACCCACAAGCCATGTACAATCGCTTAAAGACCTTGGTGAACCAAGTGCGCAACCTCGGGAGCGAAAAATGGGATGACCATGAAATGGTCAAGGTTATTCTTAGATCCCTCGTTTTTCTTAACCCTACACAAGTTCAATTGATTCGAGGTGATCCTAGATATAAGCTAATGTCTCCCGAGGAAGTTATAGGAAAATTTGTGAGCTTTGAGCTAATGATTAAAGGCTCAAAGAAAATCATCGAGCAAGGCACCTCCTCAACGCCCGAAGCACAACCGGTGGCATTCAAGGCGACGGAAGAGAAGAAGGAGGAGTCTACATCAAGTAGACAACCAATCGACGCCTCCAAGCTCGACAATGAGGAAATGTCGCTTATCATCAAAAGCTTCCGCCAAATCCTCAAGCAAAGGAGGGGGAAAGATTACAAGCCCCGCTCCAAGAAAGTTTGCTACAAGTGTGGTAAGCCCGGTCACTTTATAGCAAAATGTCCTATTTCTAGTGACAGTGACAGGGGCGACGACAAGAAGGGGAGAAGAAAGGAGAAGAAGAAGTACTACAAGAAGAAGGGCGGTGATGCCCATGTTTGCCGGGAGTGGGACTCGGACGAGAGCTCCACCGACTCCTCCTCCGACGAGGATGCCGCCAACATCGCCGTCACCAAGGGACTTCTCTTCCCCAACGTCGGCCACAAGTGCCTCATGGCAAAGGACGGCAAAAGGAAGAAGGTTAAATCCAAATCCTCCACTAAATATGAGTCCTCTAGTGATGATAATGCTAGTGATGAGGAGGATAATTTGCGTACCCTTTTTGCCAACCTAAACATGCAACAAAAAGAAAAATTAAATGAACTAATTAGTGCCATCCATGAGAAGGATGAACTCTTGGACTCCCAAGAGGACTTCCTAATCAAGGAAAATAAGAAGCATGTTAAGGTTAAAAATGCTTACGCTCTAGAAGTAGAAAAATGTGAAAAACTATCTAGTGAGCTAAGCACTTGCCATGAGACTATTGATAACCTTAGAAATGAGAATGCTAATTTGTTAGCTAAGGTTGATTCAAATGTTTGTGATGTTTCAATTCCTAATCTTAGAGATAATAATGCTAATTTGCTTGCTAAGATTGAAAAATTGAATGATTCTCTTGCTAGCCTTAGAAATGAAAATGAAAAATTAATTGCTAAGGCTAAAGATTTTGATGTTTGCAATGTTACTATTTCCAATCTTAGAAGTGAAAATGATATGCTACATGCTAAGGTTGTAGAATTAAAATCTTGCAAACCCTCTACATCTACCGTTGAGCATGTTTCCATTTGCACTAGATGTAGAGATGTTGATATTGATGCTATTCATGATCATATGGCTTTAATTAAACAACAAAATGATCATATAGCAAAATTAGATGCTAAAATTGCCAAGCATGACTTAGAAAATGAAAAGTTTAAATTTGCTAGAAGCATGCTCTATAATGGGAGACGCCCTGACATCAAGGATGGCATTGGCTTCCAAAGGGGAGACAATGTCAAACTTAATGCCCCTCCAAAGAAATTGTCTAACTTTGTTAAGGGCAAGGCTCCCATGCCTCAGGATAACGAGGGTTACATTTTGTACCCTGCCGGTTATCCCGAGCACAAAATTAGGAGAATTCATTCTAGGAAGTCTCACTTTGGCCCTAACCATGCTTTTATGTATAAGGGTGAGACATCTAGCTCTAGGCAACCAACCTGTGCTAAGTTGCCTAAGAAGAAAACTCCTAGTGCATCAAATGATCATGACATTTCATTTAAAACTTTTGATGCATCTTATGTTTTAACTAACAAATCCGGCAAGGTAGTTGCCAAGTTTGTTGGGGGCAAACACAAGGGCTCCAAGACTTGTGTTTGGGTACCCAAAGTTCTTGTGTCTAATGCCAAAGGACCCAAAACCGTTTGGGTACCTAAAGTCAAGAACTAAAATTGTTTTGTAGGTTTATGCATCCGGGGGCACAAGTTGGATCATCGATAGCGGGTGCACAAACCACATGACAGGGGAGAAGAAGATGTTCTCCTCCTACGAGAAAAACCAAGATCCTCAACGAGCTATCACATTCAGGGATGGAAACCAAGGTTTGGTCAAAGGTTTGGGTAAAATAGCTATATCTCCTGACCATTCCATTTCCAATGTTTTTCTTGTAGATTCCTTAGATTACAATTTGCTTTCTATATCTCAATTATGTCAAATGGGCTACTGAGAGCACCTAGAGGGGGGGTGAATAGGTGATCCTGTAACACTTAAAACTTAAGCCACAAAAACTTAGTTAAGTGTTAGCGCAATAACCGCCAGGTGGCTAGAGAGGAGTCTTCAACAAAACACAATAACCAACAAGAGATCAATCACAGAGATGGCACGATGGTTATCTCGTGGTTCGGCCAAGACCAACGCTTGTCTACTCCACGTTGTGGCGTCCCAACGGACGAGGGTTGCAATCAACCCCTCTCAAGCGGTCCAAAGACCCACTTGAATACCACGGTGTTTTGCTTGCTTTTCTTAATCCCGTTCGCGAGGAATCTCCACAACTTGGAGCCTCTCGCCCTTACACTTGAAGTTCACAAAGAAGCACGGAGCAAGGGAGGGATTAGCAACTCACACAAGACACTAAGATCATAGCAAATGCACACACACAAGACCAAGACTTAAGCTCAAGAGACTAGCACACTAGAACAGAGCTCAAATCACTAGAATGTCGAACAAGTGCGCAAGAATGAAGTGTGAGTGATCAAGATTGCTCAAGGAATGCTTGGTTTACTCTTGGAAGGCAGATTTTGCCTTCTGTCGACTGGCGCACCGGACAGTCCGGTGCACCACCAGACACTGTCCGGTGCAGATCTCCTTCCTTATTTGGCGAAGCCGACCGTTGGAGTCTGAGAGTCGTTGGCGCACCGGACACTGTCCGGTGCACACCGGACAGTCCGGTGCACCAATGTGACTGTTGGCTCGGCCACGTGTCACGAGCGGAATCCTTGGCCGACCGTTGCCCTGGCTGACTGTTGACTCACCGGACAGTCTGGTGCGCCACCGGACAGACCGGTGAATTTTAGCCGTACGTCGTTGATGGTTTCCCGAGAGCGACAAGTTCGCCTGTGAATGGCCCACCGGACCGACCGGTGAATTTTAGCCGTACACCGCCATCGAAGTCCCGAGAGCAGCCTGTTCACCAGAGCCAGCCTGGCGCACCGGACACTGTCCGGTGCACCACCGGACAGTCCGGTGCACCCAGACTGAGCAGACTTTGGCTGAACAAAGCCATCTCATTTCTAATTCAACTTTTCCTGTTTCTAGCACTTAGACACAATACATTAGTCCATAAAAACAATGTACTAAGTCTAGAAACATACCTTTTGACAAGATTTTCACTTTGTCTACCACTTTGCATAGATTAGCATAAAAGCACTTGTGTTGGCACTCAATCACCAAAATACTTAGAAATGGCCCAAGGGCACATTTCCCTTTCAGCTACAATTGTCTATTCACTGATGTAGGTGTCACTGTCTTTAGAAGGAGTGATGATTCAATAGCATTTAAGGGAGTGTTAGAGGGTCAGCTATACTTGGTAGATTTTGATAGAGCTGAACTCGACACTTGCTTAATTGCTAAGACTAACATGGGTTGGCTCTGGCACCGCCGACTAGCCAATGTTGGAATGAAGAATCTTCATAAGCTTCTAAAGGGAGAGCACATTTTAGGATTAACAAATGTTCATTTTGAGAAAGACAGGATTTATAGCGCATGCCAAGCCGGGAAGCAAGTTGGTGTTCATCATCCACACAAGAACATCATGACGACTGACAGGCCACTGGAGCTCCTACACATGGATTTATTCGGCCCGATCGCTTACATAAGCATCGGTGGGAGTAAGTACTGTCTAGTTATTGTGGATGATTATTCTCACTTCACTTGGGTATTCTTTTTGCAGGAAAAATCACAAACCCAAGAGACTTTAAAGGGATTCTTGAGACGGGCTCAAAATGAGTTCGACTTAAGGATCAAGAAAATTAGAAGCGACAACGGGACGGAGTTCAAGAACTCTCAAATTGAAGGCTTCCTTGAGGAGGAGGGCATCAAGCATGAGTTCTCTTCTCCCTACACGCCACAACAAAATGGTGTAGTGGAGAGGAAGAATAGAACTCTATTGCACATGGCAAGAACCATGCTTGATGAGTACAAGACGCCGGATCGGTTTTGGGCCGAGGCGATTAACACCGCTTGCTACGCCATCAACCGGTTATATCTACACCGAATCCTCAAGAAGACATCATACGAACTCCTAACCGGTAAAAAGCCCAACATTTTATATTTTAGAGTCTTTGGTAGCAAATGCTTTATTCTTGTTAAAAGAGGTAGAAAATCTAAATTTGCTCCTAAGACTGTAGAAGGCTTTTTACTAGGATATGACTCAAACACAAGGGCATATAGATTCTTTAACAAGTCCTCAGGACTAGTTGAAGTTTCTTGTGACGTTGTGTTTGATGAGACTAACGGCTCTCAAGTAGAGCAAGTTGATCTTGATGAGATAGGTGAAGAAGAGGCTCTGTGCATCGCGCCAAGGAACATGTCCATTGGGGATGTGTGTCCTAAGGAATCCGAAGAGCCTCCAAATGCCCAAGATCAACCATCCTCCTCCACGCAAGCATCTCCACCAACTCAAATTGAGGATGAGGCTCAAAATGATGAAGGAGAAGAGCCACCTCAAGATGATGGCAATGATCAAGGGGGAGATGCAAATGATCAAGACAAGGAGGATGAAGAACCAAGGCCGCCACACCCAAGAGTCCACCAAGCAATCCAACGAGATCACCCCGTCGACACCATCCTCGGCGACATTCATAAGGGGGTAACCACTAGATCTCGTGTTGCACATTTTTGTGAGCATTACTCTTTTGTTTCCTCTATTGAGCCACATAGGGTAGAGGAAGCACTCCAAGATTCGGATTGGGTGATGGCGATGCAAGAGGAGCTCAACAACTTCACTAGAAACGAGGTATGGCATTTAGTTCCACGTCCTAACCAAAATGTTGTAGGAACCAAGTGGATCTTCCGCAACAAGCAAGACGAGCATGGTGTGGTGACAAGGAACAAAGCCCGACTTATGGCCAAGGGATACTCCCAAGTCGAAGGTTTGGATTTTGGTGAAACCTATGCACCCGTAGCTAGGCTTGAGTCAATTCGTATATTATTAGCCTATGCTACTTACCATGGCTTCAAGCTTTACCAAATGAACGTGAAGAGTGCCTTCCTCAATGGACCAATCAAGGAAGAGGTCTACATTGAGCAACCTCCCGGCTTTGAAGACAGTGAGCACCCTAACCATGTCTATAGGCTCTCTAAGGCGCTTTATGGGCTCAAGCAAGCCCCAAGAGCATGGTATGAATGCCTAAGAGATTTCCTTATTGCTAATGGCTTCAAAGTCGGAAAGGCCGATCCTACTTTATTTACTAAAACTCTTGACAATGATTTGTTCGTATGCCAAATTTATGTTGATGATATTATATTTGGGTCTACTAACGAATCTACATGTGAAGAATTTAGTAGGATCATGACACAAAAATTCGAGATGTCGATGATGGGGGAGTTGAAGTATTTCTTGGGATTTCAAGTAAAGCAACTCCAAGAGGGCACCTTCATTAGCCAAACGAAGTATACTCAAGACATTCTAAACAAGTTTGGAATGAAGGATGCTAAGCCCATCAAGACACCCATGGGAACCAATGGGCATCTCGACCTCGACACAGGAGGTAAATCCGTCGATCAAGAGGTATACCGGTCGATGATAGGTTCATTACTCTATTTATGTGCATCTCGACCGGACATTATGCTTTTCGTATGCATGTGTGCAAGATTCCAAGACGACCCTAAGGAATCTCACCTTACGGCCGTAAAACGAATCTTGAGATATTTGGCTTATACTCCTAAGTTTGGGCTTTGGTACCCTCGGGGATCCACTTTTGATTTAATTGGTTATTCGGATGCCGATTGGGCGGGGTGCAAGATTAATAAAAAGAGCACATCGGGGACTTGCCAGTTCTTGGGAAGATCCTTGGTGTCTTGGGCTTCAAAGAAGCAAAATTCAGTCGCTCTTTCTACCGCCGAAGCCGAGTACATTGCCGCAGGCCATTGTTGCGCGCAATTGCTTTGGATGAGGCAAACCCTGCGGGACTATGGTTACAAATTAACCAAAGTTCCTCTTCTATGTGATAATGAGACTGCAATCCGCATGGCGGATAATCCCGTTGAGCATAGCCGCACTAAACACATAGCCATTCGGTATCATTTTCTTAGGGATCACCAACAAAAGGGGGATATCGAGATTGCATACATTAATACTAGAGATCAATTAGCCGATATCTTTACCAAGCCACTAGATGAACAAACTTTTACCAAACTTAGGCATGAGCTCAATATTCTTGATTCTCGGAATTTCTTTTGATGTTTTGCACACATAGCTCATAAATACACCTTTGATCATGTCTCTTTTATATGCTATGACTAATGTGTCTTCAAGTGAATTTCAAACCAAGTCATAGGTGTATTGAAAGGGAATTGGAAGCACTCTATTACTCATCCTTCGTCGTCGCTCCGAGCAATTCTCCGTCTTTGGTATAATCTTCACTCATATGTTTTATTTGCCAAAGGGGAGAAAGTAGTTAGCAAAGGGCTCTAATGATTCCGTTTTTGACGACTCATGCCAAAGGGGGAGAGAGTATGAGCCCAAAGCAAAAGGACCGCACCACCACCCTAATTTTAAAACTAATGTTTTTAAATTGGTAAATTTCAAATTGGTATCTTTTTGTGTTCAAAAAGGGGGAGAAAGTAGCACGTTCAAAAATCAGTATCTCAAAACCCTCTTGAACACTAAGAGGAGAATTTTATTGAAAGGGGTATTTTGTTTAGTCAAAGGAAAAGCATTTGAAACAGGGGGAGAGAATTTCAAATCTTGAAAATGCTTCTCAAAATCTTACTCATTTACCTTTGACTATTTGCAAAAGAACTTTGAAAAGGATTTACAAAAAGAATTTGCAAAAACAAAACATGTGGTGCAAGCGTGGTCCAAAATGTTAAAAATAAAGAAACAATCCATGCATATCTAGTAAGTAATATTTATTGGCTCAATTCTAAGTAACCTTTGCACTTACATTTTGCAAACTAGTTCAATTATGCACTTCTATACTTGCTTTGGTTTGTGTTGGCATCAATCACCAAAAAGGGGGAGATTGAAAAGGAATTAGGCTTACACCTATTTCCTAAACTAATTTTGGTGGTTGAATTGCCCAACACAAATAAATTGGACTAACTAGTTTGCTCTAGTTTATAAGTTCTACAGGTGCCAAAGGTTCACAACAAGCCAAGAAAAAGACCAAGAAAAGGGTTCAACAAAAAGAGCAAGGGATAACCGAAGGCACCCTGGTCTGGCGCACCGGACTATCCGGTGTGCCACCGGACAGTGTCCGGTGCACCACCGGACAATGTCCGGTGCACCAGGGGACTCCAACCTAAACTTCGCACCTTCAGGAAAACTCAGAGCCGCCGCGCTACAATTCACCGGACTGTCCGGTGCTCCAAGGAGAAGCGACTCTGAACTCGCCAGCTTCGGGAATCCACCAACAGCTAGTCCGCTATAATTCACCGGACATGTCCGGTGTACACCGGACTGTCCGGTGTGACAGCGGAGCAACGGCTACTTCGGCGCCAACGGTCACCTGCAGAGGCATTAAATGCGTGCCAGAGCACGCAGAGGTCAGACACGCGTGACATGGCACACCGAACACTCTACAGTACATGTCCGGTGCGCTACCGGACATCCAGGCGGGCCTAGTAGACAGAGCTCCAACGGTCGAACCCTAACGGCCGGGTGACGTGGCTGGCGCACCGGACTGTCCGGTGCACCATGCGACAGTCAGTCTCCACCAAACAGCTAGTTCGGTGGTTGGGGCTATAAATACCCCCAACCACCCCTCATTCAAGTCATCCAAGTTTTCACACTTCTACACCTTACAAGAGCTCTAGCATTCAATTCTAGACACACCCAAGTGATCAAATCCTCTCCAATTCCACACAAAGCTTTAGTGACTAGTGAGAGAGATTTGTTGTGTTCTTTTGAGCTCTTGCGCTTGGATTGCTTCTTTCTTTCTCATTTGTTCTTGTGATCAAAAACTCATTTGTAACCGAGGCAAGAGACACCAATTGTGTGGTGGTTCTTGCGGGGAAGTTTTGTTCCCGGTTGTTTTGAGAAGAGAAGCTCACTCGGTCTGAGGGACCGTTTGAGAGAGGGAAAGGGTTGAGATAGACCCGGCCTTTGTGGCCTCCTCAACGAGGAGTAGGTTTGCGAGAACCGAACCTCGGTAAAACAAATCCTTGCGTCTCACTTCCTTACTTACTCGCGATTTGTTTTTACGCCCTCTCTCGGACTCGTTTATATTTCTAACGCTAACCCGGCTTGTAGTTGTGTTTAAATTGTTAAATTTCAGTTTCGCCCTATTCACCCCCCCTCTAGGCGACTTTCAATGGGGTAGATAGGTTAAACATAGTTTTACTTTGCTTTTGGGATAAATGGGTTGGGCAACCTATAACATAGGCTGGGTCGTGGTTCCACGGACGAGTTGGTCTAAGACATCAATTTAGGTTTAAAACCCATCTATAGGAATATGGTCTAATCCATGTTACCTGTATTAACTAACTTGTTTAAGTAACTCCCTTTAGATTGGATATAACTAGATTAGACTAGTTTAAGTTAGATAGATCTACCAGGGTAGGATATTGTCGGCGTTTCGAGACCGGGGGGTCCCCGAGCCGACGAGTGAGTGTGCCGCGTGCCCCAGCCCAGATGGGTCGAGCGCGTGGGCGAGCGCGAAGGGGGGAAGAGCGAGGTGGACGGAGCCGGGTCGTGAGGGAGGCGGAGATCCCGCGGCCTTCGTGTTCGTCCCGCGCCCAGGTCGGGTGCGCTTGCAGTAGGGGGTTACAAGCGTCCGCGCGGGTGAGGGGAGCGAGCGGCCCCAAGAGAGCGCCTGCCCCTGCCCTCGTTCCCGCGAGGCCAACCCTCTCTAAGAAGGCCCTGGTCCTTCCTTTTATAGGCGTAAGGAGAGGATCCAGGTGTACAAATGGGGGTGTAGCAAGGTGCTACGTGTCTAGCGGGGGAGAGCTAGCGCCCTAAGTACATGTCAAGGTGGCAGCCGGAGAGATCTTGGCACCCAGCTGGTGTGGCGTCGTGGCTGTCGGAGAAGCAATGGAGCCTGGCGGGGGGACAGCTGTCGGAGTGGTTGGGCCCTTGCTGACGTCCCCCTGCTTTCGTAAGGGAGCTGAGAACCGCCGTCGTCATGGGTCCAGCGGGGCGCCATCATTGCCTATCTGGCGGAGCTAGCCAGATGGGACGTCGGTCCTGTTTTCTGCAGCCCGAGTCGGCTCGGGGTAGGGTGATGATGGCGCTTCCTGTCGACGTGGCGGACTTGTGCCCTAGGTCGGGCGACGTGGAGGCTCCTCCGAAGCCGAGGTCGAGTCTGTCCTGCATGGCCGAGGCCGAGCCCGAGCTCCTGGGTCGGGCGAGGCGGAGGTCATTCGGCAGAGGCCAGGGCGGAGTCCGAGCCCTGGGTCGGGCGAAGCGGAGTTCGTCGTCTTCCGGGGCCTTAGCCCGAGTCCGAGCCCTGGGTCGGGCGGAGCGGAGTTCGCCGTCTTCCAGGGCCTTAGCCCGAGTCCGAGCCCTGGGTAGAGCGGAGCGGAGTTCGCCATCTTCCGGGGCCTTAGCCCGAGTCCGAGCCCTGGGTCGGGCGGAGCGGAGTTCGCCGTCTTCCGGGGCCTTAGCCCGAGTCCGAGCCCTGGGTCGGGCGGAGCGGAGTTCGCCGTCTTCCGGGGCCTTAGCCCGAGTCCGAGCCCTGGGTCGGGTGGAGCGGAGTTCGCCGTCTTCCGGGGCCTTAGCCCGAGTCCGAGCCTTGGGTCGGGCGGAGCGGAGTTCGCCGTCTTCCGGGGCCTTAGCCCGAGCCCGAGCCCTAGGTCGGGCGGAGCTTCCTATGGCGCTTTTGGCCAAGCCTGGCCGCCCGTCAGTCCCACTCTTTGCGTTAAATGCCCCAGTGACTTGGTCGGTCGGCGCGGTGATTTAGTCAGGGTTGCTTCTTAACGAAGGCAAGGCCTCGGGCGAGCCGGAGATGCGTCTGCCGTAAAAAAGGGGGCCTCGGGCGAGACGGAAACACCTCAGGGTCGGCTGCCCTTGCCCGAGGCTAGGCTCGGGCGTGGCGTGATCGAGTCACTCGTATGGACTGATCCCTGACTTAATCAAACCCATCAGGCCTCTGCAGCTTTATGCTGATGGGGGTTACCAGCTGAGAATTAGGCGTCTTGAGGGTACCCCTAATTATGGTCCCCGACAGTAGCCCCCGAGCCTCGAAGGGAGTGTTAGCACTTGCTTGGAGGCTTTCGTCGCACTTTTTGGCAAGGGGACCAGCCTTTCTCGGTTGCACTTTGTTCCGGTGGGTGCGCGCGAGCGCACCCGCCGGGTGTAGCCCCCGAGGCCTCGGAGGAGTGGTTTCACTCCTTCGAGGTCTTAATGCCTTGCGTAATGCTTTGGCTGGTCTGGCGGTTCCCTCATGCGAACAGGCCGTAGCCCGGGTGCACTGTCGGGGCCCAAGTTCTCGGGCTGGTATGTTGACGCTGTCAACGGTTCGGCCGGAGCCGGGTTTGCGAGAGCAGCCCCCGAGCCTCCGCACAGGGCGAGAGGACGATCAGGGACAGACTCGGCTTTTTTACATACGCCCCTACGTCGCCTGTCCGCAAGGAGGAGGGGGGGAGAGCGCCATGTTACCCTCGATGGGCACCGAACATGGTGTCTCCGGTGAGCTGCAATCGGGTAATCCGAGTGGACGTCCGTGCCCCGTTCGTTGGGGGTCGGCTAGGGGCCCGGAGGCACGCCCAAAAGTACCTGCGGGTGACCTGCCGGACCTGGTCCCCTGACGACGGGGTCCGAGGGCTCGATGCCTCCCTCCGATGGGATTCCGTTACAGGATCGTTCCCGCTGGTCTCGGAAATGTCCTAGGGTACCTCGGGAGCGCAGCCCGAGCCTTGGTTATGTATCGAACGTACCCCTGGTCATCCCTCGCTCGGTGTCTGAGGCGACTGTGAACCCTTCGGGGGGCCAGCCTTCGAACCCCTGATCAGTAATGGGCGCGGAGCCCGAGTAGCCTGAGGCGGTCGTGGAACCTTTCGGGGGGCCGACCTTCGAACCTCTGACCAGTAGTGGGTGTCGGGCCCACGCGATCTGAGGCGGCTGTTGAACCCTTCGGGGGGCCAGCCTTCGAACCCCTGATCAGTAAGGAGGCTCGGAGCCTAGTTCCTTCACGGGGAAGGATCCCTTTGGGGGTATCCCCTTTCCCGGTCCCTGTTGCAAGAGATAGAGAAAGAAGGAAAAGGGAAAAAGGATACGAAATTGAACGACGTGGCGTACCTTTTTTGGTGTGGTCGTTTTGGCGAAGGCGAAACGTCGCCAGCTGCTTCCGCCAGAAGCGCTGCCCGTCGAGCCGCAGAGTTAATGCGCCGGGGCGAGTAGTTGGCGAGGCTGCCGTTGCGCGTGCGCGAGCCGTTCGAGGAACGGGTCACGGGCGTGTCGTCTTCACACCGTGAGAGGGGGTTCTCTCGCTGCCTCCGGATGGGACGTGAGCTTGGCTGATGGCGTGACCGCTGCTCTCGCGCGCCTGCCACCGTCATTACTGCCGGCCCACTTTTGACCGCGTTTGACCGCTGCGTCAGGCTGGCGCTGCTGGGTCGCGCGCTGGGTCGCCTCGGGTCGCGGTATTGGTTCCGCAACCGAGGAGGTGCGGTGGTGGCGCAAGTGGTACAGTTGCTTGCATGCAGCATCCGGCGCGCCGGTCGCGCGACGCGTGGGCTTGGGCCTCCGTGCTGGCAGGTCAGGAGTCGGAGAAGCGCGTCCACTTGGCGCGGTTGCATGCCGCCTGCATGGCTGCCCGCCCCTTTCGCCCGTTGGTCTGGGCAAAAGTGGAGGGTCACTTGTAACCGCTGGGTGGTTGCGCGCGCCGTGCGCGGCGGTTCGGCTTCTTCTGCTCGGAGCCGGTCTGCATGACATGTGGGTCCCAGCCCCCGCGCCGCAGGGGAGGGCTTTGGAGGCGTGTTGGAGAAGACTCAGCCCGTGACGGTTGGGGGCGCAAGCAGGGAGAGTTGCCTTTAAAAGGAGGGCGACCCCTTTCGTAAGGCGACCATGTCTTCTTCCTCCCTTATGCATCGTGTCTTTCCACCTTTCAAGCCCCCGGATGGGGGAAACCGCCGTCTCCGTGCCTCATCGTCGGAGGACACTACTCCGTGGGAGTGGGTACCTTTCAGCCATCGTTCGGCTTCAAGGATTTTCATCACACAGCCCGGCGGCTCCCCTCCGCTGGTGATCACCCAAGACGGTGGCCTCCAGCTCCCGGATGGGGAGAGGCAAACCGGGCTGTGGTCCCGGCCCCGCCCTCAGTGTTGAGGGTGTTCGTCATCCTCACCGGGGCGGGGAGCGAGGCGAGCCGGGGCTCCACCTCCTACGCGGGTCGGCGGACCACCTCATCTTCCAGCTTCTGGTGGTGGCAATCGCCCTTTAGCCCCACGGCGGAGACATCCTCCAGCCATGCCGGGGAAGGCGAACTATTGCTGCCCAGCTAGGATGCAACATTCCGTCTTCCTCCTCGCATTCGCGGCGAGGACGGCTGCGAGGATCTGCCGGGGTGCTTAGGGGCGTCCCGCGTTTTGCTGGTGATTCGCCCAGAGCTTGTCGCTCCACGGGCTTCCCGGGCGGGGAGGTCGTCCATACCCATGGAGACGGAACCGGAGTTCCGTTTGTGATGGCACTTCGAGTGCCGGGTTTTTTGTTCATTTCGGCTTTCGGGGCCTGAACATATATGTAACGTCGGCACAGAGCCGTATTTTTTCCTCATTTCCGAGCACTAAGACTCGTCTGCTGATTATCTGAACCGTTTTACCAAGCATGAGTCGCCCCGTGTCAAGGTGACGAGTGAGGTATCCGTATCCCGGAGGCGTAGGAGTACCTCGGCTCGGTCGGCCCTGTTGTCCGAGGCTCCTCTAGCTTAGTTAAAGAGACCCCTCGGCCGCTCTTCGACGAGCCGAGGCCGGGGGTAGCGATATCAGCACGAGCAGAGGCGGAGTTGGCTCGAAAATGAAACCTGGTTGGCCGAAGCCTAGCCGAGTTGTCCGTTGGCAGGATCGACGCCGGAGTTGG
The DNA here is from genome assembly GCA_029449295.1 of Zea luxurians. Lineage (NCBI taxonomy): Eukaryota > Viridiplantae > Streptophyta > Magnoliopsida > Poales > Poaceae > Zea > Zea luxurians. The sequence continues at coordinate 154,695,658 of JAOPSE010000004.1, forward strand.
TCAGCCGAGGCTTCGGACCGGGCTGGTGCCCTCGGAAGGGGGTTGGCCGAGGCCCCGGAGGTGGCCGGCCGAGCCGCTCGCTCGGGCCGGATTCCCGGAGAAGTCCCTGACAGCGATTGCCCAGGCGTGGTGATGACGTCGTCCTTCGGAGCGGAGGCCCTCGGACCGCGTCGCCGTCCGCGGCTAGGTCGGGCCTCGCCGAAGGTGCCGTCGATGCCGAGGGTGTCGCTGCCCCCTTCCAGCGTCAAGACCCGAGCCTGCAGGATCAGCTTGTCTTGTAGTGTGTGCTTTGTGCGACCGTCGAGGCCAGAACACACACCCTTGTCGCGTGTTAAGCTGCGTCTCTCTTCCTCTTGTTTCGAGTGTCTGGACTTTTTGTCGGTAACAGGGATGTTTGTGCGAGCGAAAGTTGCTTCTCGCGGAAGGTGAGGAGTGAGGTATCCGTATCCCGGAGGCGTGGGAGTCCCTCGGCTCGGTCGGCCTTGCCGCTTACGCGCACTTTTGCTCGTCCATGAGGCCCTATCACCGACTTGGTCGAGAAAACTCGAAGAATCGCTTCGACAGAAGGGCTTCCGAACGTAGAGACTTGTTCGATCCGCGGAGTCACCTTATCCGAACGCGAGTTACTTATCGCAGAAGGTGATGAGTGAGGTATCCGTATCCCGGAGGCGTAGGAGTCCCTCGGCTCGGTCAGCCTTGACTGCTTACGTGTACCCCGTCATTTCCAGGACCCACTTTTCGAAGTAGTCAAAAAGCACGAAAGATATTCTGGTAAAAGAGATTTTCTTTTCGAGGAAAATTTTGACGCAGAGGGGGTTTCCCCCCTTTTAGCCCCCGAGGGAGGGTCGGGCTTTGCCGAGGCGAGGCCGACCCTTCCTTGTTGACTAAACTTTGCGTGGGTGCGAGGTATATGAACAACTTGGAAACATCTTAAGGGTAGAAACGACGTAGCTGTTGGATGTTCCAAGCGTTGCCGTAGACCTCGCCTTGACTGTTGGCCAGCTTGTATGTTCCGGGCTTCAGAACTTTGGCGATGATGAATGGCCCCTCCCAGGGGGGCGTGAGCTTGTGCCTCCCTCGGGCGTCTTGCCGCAGCCGAAGCACCAGGTCGCCCACCTGGAGGTCTCGGGGTCGGATCCCTCGGGCGTGGTAGCGTCGCAGGGACTGCTGATACCGCGCCGAGTGTAGTAAGGCCCTGTCCCGAGCCTCGTCCAGCTGGTCCAGCGAGTCTTCTCGGCTAGCTTGGTTGCTTTCATCGTCATAGGCCCTCGTCCTTAGGGAGCCGTATTCCAGGTCAGTGGGCAAGACGGCCTCGGCCCCGTAGACCAGGAAGAACGGCGTGAAACCTGTGGCTCGGCTCGGCGTCGTCCTCAGGCTCCAGACCACCGAGGGGAGTTCCTTCATCCATCGCTTGCCGAACTTGTTGAGATCATTGTAAATCCGAGGCTTGAGCCCTTGTAGAATCATGCCGTTGGCACGTTCTACTTGCCCATTCGACATGGGATGAGCTACGGCGGCCCAGTCTACCCGGATGTTGTGATCCTCGCAAAAATCCAAGAATTTTTTGCTGGTGAACTGGGTGCCGTTGTCGGTGATGATGGAGTTCGGGACCCCGAAGCGATGGATGATGTTGGTGAAGAACGCCACCGCCTGCTCGGATCTGATGCTGTTCAGGGGTCGGACCTCGATCCACTTGGAGAATTTGTCGACGGCGACCAGCAGGTGCGTGTAGCCCCCGGGCGCCTTCTGCAGAGGGCCGACGAGGTCTAGACCCCACACAGCGAAGGGCCAGGTGATGGGTATCGTCTGCAGAGCCTGAGCGGGCAGGTGGGTCTGCTTCGCATAGAATTGGCACCCTTCGCAGGCGCGGACAATTCTAGTGGCGTCAGCCACCGCCGTCGGCCAGTAGAAGCCTTGGCGGAAAGCGTTCCCGACGAGGGTTCGAGGTGTTGCATGATGGCCGCAAGCCCTCGAGTGTATTTCCTGCAGGAGTTCCTGACCTTCGGCGATGGAGATGCATCGCTGGAGGATGCCCGAGGGGCTACGGTGGTAGAGCTCCTTCTCATCGCCCAGCAAGACGAACAACTTGGCGCGTCGCGCTACCCACCGAGCCTCGACTCGATCGAGGGGCAGTTCTCCTCGGCGGAGATATTGCAGGTACGGGGTCTGTCAATCTTGATCTGGCGTGACCCCGCTCCGCTCCTCCTCGATGCGCAGTGCTTCGCCCTCAGGGGTCGAGGGTTCCTCGGGCTGAACCGAGGATGGCTCGGGCTGGGCCGAGGTCACCTCGGACGGGGCCGAGGGCGTCTCGGGCTCGGGCGTGTCGCCGATCTTGACGGAGGGTTGGTGCAGGTCCCGGGAGAAGACGTCCGGGGGAACCGTTGTTCGCCCCGAGGCTATCTTTGCCAGCTCGTCCGCAGTCTCGTTGTAGCGCCGGGCGATGTGGTTAAGCTCGAGCCCGTAGAACTTGTCTTCTAGGCGTCGATCCTCATCACAATAGGCCTCCATCTTCGGGTCGCGGCAGTGGGAGTTCTTCATGACTTGGTCGATGACGAGCTGCGAGTCGCCGCGTGCATCGAGGCGTCGGACCCCTAGCTCGATGGCGATTCGCAATCCGTTGATCAGAGCCTCGTACTCAGCCACATTGTTGGACACCGGGAAATGGAGGCGGAGCATGTAGCGCAGGTGTTTCCCGAGGGGCGAGACGAAGAGCAGGCCCGCGCCGGCTCCCGTCTTCATCAGCGACCCGTCGAAAAACATGGTCCAGAGCTCCGGTTGGATCGGAGCCGTCGGCAACTGGGTGTCGACCCATTCGGCTACGAAGTCCGCCAGTACCTGGGACTTGATGGCCTTACGAGGGGCGAACGAGATTGTCTCGCCCATGATTTCCACCGCCCACTTTGCGATCCGTCCCGAGGCTTCTCGGCACTGGATGATCTCCCCCAGGGGGAATGATGACACCACAGTCACCGGATGAGACTCGAAGTAATGTCACAGCTTTCGCCTCGTCAGGATCACTGCATACAGCAGCTTCTGGACTTGTGGGTAGCGGATCTCGGTCTCGGACAGCACCTCGCTGACGAAGTAAACTGGCCTCTGAATGGGCAAAGCATGCCCCTCTTCCTGCCTTTCGACCACGATCGCGGCGCTGACCACCTGAGTGGTAGCGGCGACGTAGACCAAGAGGGCTTCTCCATCAGCTGGGGGTACCAAGACGGGCGCCTGGGTGAGGAGCGCCTTCAGGTTCCCGAGAGCTTCCTCGGCCTCGGGAGTCCAAGTGAAGCACTCGGCCTTCCTTAAGAGACGGTATAGGGGCAGGCCTCTTTCGCCGAGGCGCGAGATGAAACGGCTCAAGGCCGCGAGACATCCCATGACCCTCTATACGCCTTTTAAGTCCTTGATGGGCCCCATGCTTGTGATGGCTGCGATCTTCTCCGGGTTGGCTTCGATGCCCCGCTCGGAGACGATGAATCCCAAGAGCATGCCTTGGGGCACCCCGAAGACGCACTTCTCGGGATTGAGCTTGACGCCCTTCGCCTTGAGACACCAGAATGTCACTTCAAGGTCGGAGAGAAGGTCGGAGGCTTTCCTCGTCTTGACTACGATGTCATCGACGTAGGCCTCGACCGTGCGACCGATGTGTTCGCCGAACACATGGTTCATGCACCGCTGGTACGTTGCACCCGCGTTCCTCAAACCGAACGGCATGGTGATATAACAGTACATGCCGAAGGGCGTGATGAAAGAAGTCGCGAGCTGGTCGGACTCTTTCATCTTGATTTGATGATACCCTGAGTAGGCATCGAGGAAAGACAGGGTTTCGCACCCTGCAGTGGAGTCCACGATTTGATCGATGCGAGGTAGAGGGTAGGGGACCTTCGGACATGCTTTGTTGAGACCAGTGTAGTCTACACACATCCGCCATTTCCCCCCTTTCTTCCTCACAAGTACAGGGTTGGCAAGCCATTCGGGATGGAATACCTCTTTGATGAACCCTGCTGCCATCAGCTTGTGGATCTCCTCGCCTATCACCCTGCGCCTTTCCTCGTCGAATCGGCGCAGAGGCTGTCTGACCGGTCGGGCTCCGGCCCGAATATCCAGCGAGTGCTCGGCGACATCCCTCGGTATGCCGGGCATGTCCGAGGGACTCCACGCAAAGACGTCGGCGTTTGCGCGGAGAAAGTCGACGGGCACTGCTTCCTATTTGGGGTCGAGCCCGGAACCGATCCGGATCTGCTTGGAGGTGTCGCCACTAGGGTCGAGAGGGACGACCTTAATCGTCTCCGCTGGCTCGAAGTTGCCGGCATGTCGCTTCACGTCCGGCACCTCCCGGGAGAGGTTTTCTAGGTCGGCGATGAGGGCCTCGGACTCGGCGAGGGCCTCGGCGTACTCCACGCACTCCACATCGCATTCGAACGCGTGTTTGTACGTGGGACCGACGTGAGCGCCCGCCAGAGCGAGGTCACTAGGCGGGTTGAGGTCGAGTTGAAATGACAAAGGATGGGAATCAGCCGGTACCTTTTGGTCGACGAGGAGCGACGAAGTCACATCGGGGGCTGATCGCGCCGTCGTCCTGGGTACGAGTGCGACGTCCTGCAGGCCCTCCGTGAGCACGCTGGCGTCGTCCACTTGCTCGGGGTTGGCGTGTCGTGGGGGGACGGCGCTCGCCTTCGCCTCAAACGCGAGGGCGACGCCCGACGCGTCCTCCGTTGGGGCGCTGGGGATGTCGATTTGCTCAACATCCGACTGAGCGCAGCCTCCCGCTTGGCCCTGGTTCCCCCGCCTCCTCCTCCGATGGCGAGGGAGAGGATGGGGCGAGCTCGAAAGTTGTCCTTCCCCCACGCGGGAAAGACGTCGTCGATTCCGCCGCCGGCGGGCGGGCTGTCCGCCACCATTGTCGCTGTCGCGCGGCGGTGGAAGGAGTATCATGTCGTAGCTGCCGTCGAAAGACATGAACTCGAGGCTCCCGAAACGGAGCACCGTCCCGGGTTGAAGAGGTCGTTGGAGACTGCCCATCTGGAGCTTGACGGGAAACTGCTCGTCAACACGCAGCAGGCCCCTACCTGGCGCGCCAACTGTCGGCGTTTCGAGACCGGGGGGTCCCCGAGCCGACGAGTGAGTGTGCCGCGTGCCCCAGCCCAGATGGGTCGAGCGCGTGGGCGAGCGCGAAGGGGGGAAGAGCGAGGTGGCCGGAGCCGGGTCGTGAGGGAGGCGGAGATCCCGCGGCCTTCGTGTTCGTCCCGCGCCCAGGTCGGGTGCGCTTGCAGTAGGGGGTTACAAGCGTCCGCGCGGGTGAGGGGAGCGAGCGGCCCCAAGAGAGCGCCTGCCCCTGCCCTCGTTCCCGCGAGGCCAACCTTCTCTAAGAAGGCCCTGGTCCTTCCTTTTATAGGCGTAAGGAGAGGATCCAGGTGTACAAATGGGGGTGTAGCAAGGTGCTACGTGTCTAGCGGGGGAGAGCTAGTGCCCTAAGTACATGCCAAGGTGGCAGCCGGAGAGATCTTGGCACCCAGCTGGTGTGGCGTCGTGGCTGTCGGAGAAGCAATGGAGCCTGGCGGAGGGACAGCTGTCGGAGTGGTTGGGCCTTTGCTGACGTCCCCCTGCTTCCGTAAGGGAGCTGAGAACCGCCGTCGTCATGGGTCCAGCGGGGCGCCATCATTGCCTATCTGGCGGAGCTAGCCAGATGGGACGTCGGTCCTGTTTTCTGCGGCCCGAGTCGGCTCGGGGTAGGGTGATGATGGCGCTTCCTGTCGACGTGGCGGACTTGTGCCCTAGGTCGGGCGACGTGGAGGCTCCTCCAAAGCCGAGGTCGAGTCTGTCCTGCATGGCCGAGGCCGAGCCCGAGCTCCTGGGTCGGGCGAGGCGGAGGTCGTTCGGCAGAGGCCAGGGCGGAGTCCGAGCCCTGGGTCGGGTGAAGCGGAGTTCGTCGTCTTCCGGGGCCTTAGCCCGAGTCCGAGCCCTGGGTCGAGCGGAGCAGAGTTCGCCGTCTTCCGGGGCCTTAGCCCGAGTCCGAGCCCTGGGTCGGGCGGAGCGGAGTTCGCCGTCTTCCGGGGCCTTAGCCCGAGTCCGAGCCCTGGGTCGGGCGGAGCGGAGTTCGCCGACTTCCGGGGCCTTAGCCCGAGTCCGAGCCCTGGGTCGGGTGGAGCGGAGTTCGCCGTCTTCCGGGGCCTTAGCCCGAGTCCGAGCCCTGGGTCGGGCGGAGCGGAGTTCGCCGTCTTCTGGGGCCTTAGCCCGAGCCCGAGCCCTGGGTCGGGCGGAGCTTCCTATGGCGCTTTTGGCCAAGCCTGGCCGCCCGTCAGTCCCACTCTTTGCGTTAAATGCCCCAGTGACTTGGTCGGTCGGCGCGGTGATTTAGTCAGGGTTGCTTCTTAACGAAGGCAAGGCCTCGGGCGAGCCGGAGATGCGTCTGCCGTAAAAAAGGGGGCCTCGGGCGAGACGGAAACACCTCAGGGTCGGCTGCCCTTGCCCGAGGCTAGGCTCGGGCGTGGCGTGATCGAGTCGCTCGTATGGACTGATCCCTGACTTAATCAAACCCATCAGGCCTCTGCAGCTTTATGCTGATGGGGGTTACCAGCTGAGAATTAGGCGTCTTGAGGGTACCCCTAATTATGGTCCCCGACAGTAGCCCCCGAGCCTCGAAGGGAGTGTTAGCACTTGCTTGGAGGCTTTCATCGCACTTTTTTGCAAGGGGACCAGCCTTTCTCGGTTGCACTTTGTTCCGGTGGGTGCGCGCGAGCGCACCCGCCGGGTGTAGCCCCCGAGGCCTCGGAGGAGTGGTTTCACTCCTTTGAGGTCTTAATGCCTTGCGTAATGCTTTGGCTGGTCTGGCGGTTCCCTCATGCGAACAGGCCGTAGCCCGGGTGCACTGTCGGGGCCCAAGTTCTCGGGCTGGTATGTTGACGCTGTCAACGGTTCGGCCGGAGCCGGGTTTGCGAGAGCAGCCCCCGAGCCTCCGCACAGGGCGAGAGGACGATCAGGGACAGACTCGGCTTTTTTACATACGCCCCTACGTCGCCTTTCCGCAAGGAGGAGGGGGGAGAGCGCCTTGTTACCCTCGATGGGCACCGAACATGGTGTCTCCGGTGAGCTGCAATCGGGTAATCCGAGTGGACGTTCGTGCCCCGTTCGTTGGGGGTCGGCTAGGGGCCCGGAGGCACGCCCAAAAGTACCTGCGGGTGACCTGCCGGACCCGGTCCCCTGGCGACGGGGTCCGAGGGCTCGATGCCTCCCTCCGATGGGATTCCGTTACAGGATCGTTCCCGCTGGTCTCGGAAATGTCCTAGGGTACCTCGGGAGCGCAGCCCCAGCCTTGGTTATGTATCGAACGTACCCCTGGTCATCCCTCGCTCGGTGTCTGAGGCGACTGTGAACCCTTCGAGGGGCCAGCCTTCGAACCCCTGATCAGTAATGGGCGCGGAGCCCGAGTAGCCTGAGGCGGTCGTGGAACCTTTCGGGGGGCCGACCTTCGAACCTCTGACCAGTAGTGGGTGTCGGGCCCACGCGATCTGAGGCGGCTGTTGAACCCTTCGGGGGGCCAGCCTTCGAACCCCTGATCAGTAAGGAGGCTCGGAGCCTAGTTCCTTCACGGGGAAGGACCCCTTTGGGGGTATTCCCTTTCCCGGTCCCTGTTGCAAGAGATAGAGAAAGAGAAAAAAAGGGAAAAAGGACACGAAATTGAACGACGTGGCGTACCTTTTTTGGTGTGGTCGTGAAGGCGAAACGTCGCCAGCTGCTCCTGCCAGAAGCGCCGCCTGTCCAGCCGCGGAGTTAATGCGCCGGGGCGAGCGGTCGGCGAGGCTGCCGTTGCGTGCGCGAGCCGTTCGAGGAACGGCTGTTTTGCTTTGCGTTTTTTGAACCCCGCGTCTGGTTCGGGCGGTACGTTGGAACCGTCTTCACCTTGGTCTTTATATACCCCGGAGAGGGTCCGGTGACGGTTCTCGACTCCGCTTCTTGTCTCCCTCTTAGGTTTTTTGCAGTCTGAGAGATCTAGCCGGGGAAAAGAAAACCGCCCTCCCCTGTCCTTCGCGCCGCCACCCTTTCTGCTTCGGCGATGGCTGACCGGGTGACCATCATCCCGCCGCGCGACCCGTGGCCCTTCTCCACGGTGACGGCGGGTGATCTGGAGGACCTCGTCGGCGAGGGTTTGCTCCGCCCTCTCACCGATGAGCAGCGGCCGGAATGGATTCCTCCCGCGGGCGGAGTCGCTCCATCCCCTCCGCTGGGGTACGTCGTGAGCTTCATCTCCTTCCATGAGCGGGGATTTGGTGTGCCGACGAGCCGCTTTATGCGGGCCATCCTGTTCCATTACGGGGTGGAGTTGCACAACCTCACCCCCAACTCCATCTCGCAGGCCGCTATCTTCGTAGCGGTGTGCGAGGGGTATTTGGGGATCGCCCCCCATTGGGATTTGTGGACCCATCTCTTCTTCGCCGAGCTTTTTGCCTTGCCGACGGGGGAGAGGAAGGTCCGCGCAGCGGTGCGGGCCGGCGGCTGCACCCTTTTGTTGAGGCAGTCGCGGTCATCGCAGTATATCCCTGTCGTCCTCGCATCCTCAAACAAGGGTTGGCAGCGCCGGTGGTTCTACCTCCGGAATGACGAAGAGTTGCTCCCGCCGTTCTCTCAGCGGGTTGTCACCGCCGCCACCGACGCCTGGCGCCACGGGACTCCACACGAGAGGCAGAAGAACCTCGAACCTCTTCTCCAGGCCCTGAAGGCGTTGCGGGAGGGAGGACTCACCGCCGCGGGAGTGGTTGCCGCCATCCACCGTCGGAGGGTGCTCCCCCTGGCGGAGCGGCGGCTGTCGCTTTGGGAGATGACCCTGGAGGCCGACTGGGAGGGGTCACGGATGTCCCCTGATTCTCTTCCCCATGACGCCCTCCAATGGCGGGTGTCGGCCGCGATGGGGAAGCCAGACCCCCACGCCTTCTCCCAGCCTCGGATGCGCCCCGACCAGGGGTGCGTCACTCTGGTGAGTGTTCGCTCCTTCCTTCCTCATATACCGGGTTGCTCCTGGTTCTCACGATTGGGTTTCTTTCCCCCTCCCCCTTTTTAGGAGGTGGGGCGGCACAAACCCTCCTTGCCGCGGGTCCCGGAGGACGCGGTGGGTCGGGCAGCGCGGCGGGTCGCCGCGGAGGAGGAGAAGAAGAAAAAGGATGCGGAGAAGGCCCGGGCCCGCAAGCGGAGGCGGGCTCGGGACGCCCTGGAGAAACGCCGTCGCCAGCAGGAGAGGGAAGGACTCCCCAGGGAGCTGTCGCCGGAGACATCCGACGACGACGACGACGATGGTGAAGAGGAGGAGGACGACATGGCCGCCCGTCTCGGCCTCAGCCCCAGCTTGGGGTGTGGCCGGGAGCTGTCGAGTCAGCCCCCAAGCGGGCCGATGTCGTCGGTTCCTGGAGCCGAGACGCCGGATCCCCGACCTGAGGGGCGGGGGCAACCCGAGAGGGTACTTGACCCCTCAGCTGGAGGAGCTGACGCGACTCCAGGGAGCCGGGCCGAGGGGTCCGTCCCTCGAGAGCCGTCCCCCGCGCCGGCAGCGCGGGGGAGCGGTCCTCAGGTTGCCATGGCGGCGCCTGGGCAGTCCGCCTCCCGGGCGTCAGGGGCGCCCAAGGCGAGGGCGGTGCCGGGGCTGTCGGCGAGGCGGACCTCGGCGGTGGTTCCAGGGAGCGGGAGCCAAGAGACCTCCCCCCAGGCACAGTGGATCATGGCCCGGAGCGGGTAAGTACCTTGGAATGTCTCCGTCCCGGCGCTTCATTCATACGTCTTGGCCGTGATTTTCCCTTTCTTCTTTTTTCCAGCAAGCGGAGCCATGGCCCTACCGACCTGGCGCCCCGGAAGGCCCTTAAGACGGCGTCGGTCCAGGCGGCTGGCGCCATCCCGGGCCCCGCCGCTCAGCCGACCCTTTCGCAGGGCGCTTCGCCGCATGGGGCTCAGGCGTCGCATGTCCCGGGGGAGCAGGTCCCCGAGGCGGGCTCTTCTGCCGAGGCGGCCATCGTGATCGGGGAGGCGGCCGGCGCCGACGCGGTCCCGAGCCCGCCTGCCGTGTCGGCCATGCCGGCGCCTGCCGCCACCGCAGTTGGCACCGTCCCAGTCGGAGAGCATATGGTTGCTGCCGGCGTTGAGACGGCCGCAGCGTCGGCGCCCAGGGCCTCGGAAGAGGTGGGCTTGGACGCGCAGTTCATCCAGGCGGGCGGCAGCCTTGTCGCTGTGCGGCGGAGCCCCGAGGCCCGGGGCCAGTTGCTCCGATTCCGGACCCGCGAGGCTTCGGACCCTATCTTCGTTCTTGACGACGAACAGGAGGACCAGTCCTGGGACGAGCTCCGCAAGCGTGCGGAAGCAACGGTGGGGTCGCTCCGATCGTCGCTGGAGGTTCTCTGCGGGGACGTCCCCAAAATCCTCCAGGTAACGGTTTCAGGCATACCTTCTCCCTTCTGTGAGCGAGGCGTTCGTCGTGATGCCTTGTTTTCCTTTCCAGGATCTGACGGACCGGAGCGCCGCCAAGTCGTCGTTCATCCACCGCGAGGCCGACGTCTGGGGCTCGCTGCGGTCCCTGAGGACTTCGCTCGCCGGGGCTACCACGCGCCTTTCTCAGCAGGACGCTAAGATAGCGGACCTCCAGTTGCTCTGCGCTGACTTGAGGGCCGAGGCGGCGGCGGTGCGCACGGAGGCGCTACGACAGCGGTCGGAGTTCGTCCAGGTTGCCGAGGAGCGGGACCAATCTCGGGGCCAGGCTGCCGAGGCCGAAAGCCGGGCCAAGACCCTCGCGGCCGATCTGGCCGCAGCCCAAGTCGCGGCCTCGGAGCAGCGCGTCCGAGCCGGAGGTATGCCTCGACCGTCCTCGGTTCTCGTTCTTGTCCGTTTCTTCCGCTTGTGCTTGAGGTCTTTCTTCTGGTTGTTCGCAGAGCTCGAGTCTGCCCTTGACGAGTCTGTCAAAGCGCTCGCCGAGGCGCTCGCTGGGGCTACTGAGCAGAGGGAGGCCGATCTCGCGGCCATGTCCGAGGCCGTCTCGGATGTCTATCGGACCCTTGGTCCCGGCGACGTCCCTTCAGGAAGCTCCCGGCGACGTCCCTTCAAGCCCTAGGTGATTACGCGCGCGGTAAAGTCCGCGGGGTGCTACACCACGGCGTCAGGCGGGCCTTCGCCGTGCTCGCTTCCCATTACGTCGTGGACCTGGAGCGGGTCAGTGAGGGGTATTGCCTTCCTGACGAAGATGAGGCCGCCCTGGCAGAAGTTCAGCGGCTCGACGCGGTCGCTGCGGGTCCGAGCGCGGCGCTGGCGACCATCTTCGAGGCGGAGATTCTTCCTCCTGTGCCGCCGCCGGAAGCGGAGGTGGACCTTACCGACGGCGGGGGTGGAACTGAGGGCGCGGCGCCTTCCCAAGGCGACGCCTGACTTTTGTTGGGGCAATTTCTGTTGGATGTGCGCTTTGCCGCGGCCGCCGGGGCCTGGACACTTTACTTTTCTTGCGTGAAGTCATACTCTTTTCTGTTTCAATTTGCGCGCCTGGCCCGACTTGTCAACAACAGGGTGATTTCCCGAGCTGGGTCCTTTTTCGTGGCAGGCGATGAGTGAGGTGTCCCTAGCCCGGAGGCATAGGTGTTCCTCGGCTCAGTCGGTCTCGCCACTTATTTGTACCCAAGTTCGCTCCTCGGGACCCTGCTTCTGACGCATCCGGGAGAACGCAAAAACCCCCTTCTTGATCGAAAAAAGAATTTTTTGGCGCGGAAAGGTGCATCCAAACTCGACGAGAGGGGTTCCCCCTTTTTAGCCCCCGAGGAAGGGTCGGGCTCCGCCGGGGCGAGGCCGACCCTTCCTTGATGACTGATTCTCGTGTGTGAGTGGGGGAAGGGCGCAGCCCCCGGGCGTCGTCCGTGCAGAGGCCGTTTGACGAGTCGGGCTCCTGCCCGAATATCCGGCGAGTGCTCGGTGACATCCCTCGGTATGCCGGGCATGTCCGAGGGACCCCACGCAAAAATGTCGGCGTTTGCGCGAGGAAAGTCGACGAGTACTGCTTCCTATTTGGGGTCGAGCCCGGAACTGATCCGGATCTGCTTGGAGGTGTCGCCACTGGGGTCGAGAGGGACGGCCTTAACCGTCTCCGCTGGCTCGAAGTTGCCGGCATGTCGCTTCACGTCCGGCACCTCCCGGGAGAGGTTTTCCAGGTCGGCGATGAGGGCCTCGGACTCGGCGAGGGCCTCAGCGTACTCCACGCACTCCACATCGCATTCGAACGCGTGTTTGTACGTGGGACCGACGGTGATGACCCCATTGGGGCCCGGCATCTTGAGCTTCAGGTAGGTGTAGTTGGGGATGGCCATGAACTTCGCGTAGCATGGCCTTCCCAACACTGCGTGGTAGGTTCCTCGGAACCCGACCACCTCGAACGTCAAAGTCTCCCTTCGGAAGTTGGAGGGTGTTCCGAAGCAGACAGGAAGGTCGAGCTGTCCGAGGGGCTGGACGCGCTTCCCAGGAATGATCCCGTGGAAGGGCGCAGCGCCTGCTCGGACGGATGACAGATCGACGCGCAGGAGCCTGAGGGTCTCGGCGTAGATGATATTGAGGCAGCTGCCCCCATCCATCAGGACCTTGGTGAGCCTGACGTCGCCGATGACGGGATCGACGACGAGCGGGTACTTCCCCGGGCTCGGCACGTGGTCGGGGTGGTCATCCTGGTCGAAGGTGATGGGCTTGTCGGACCAGTCTAGGTAGACTGGCGCCGTCACCTTCACCGAGCAGACCTCCCGACGCTCTTGCTTACGATGTCGAGCCGAGGCATTCGCCGCATGCCCTCCGTAGATCATGAAGCAGTCGCGGACCTCGGGGAACTCTCCTGCTTGGTGATCTTCCTTTTTGTCGTCGTCGCGGGCCCTGCCACCCTCTGCGGGTGGCCCGGCCCGGTGGAAGTGGCGCCGAAGCATGACGCACTCCTCGAGGGTGTGCTTGACGGGCCCCTGATGGTAGGGGCACGTCTCCTTGAGTGCCTTGTCGAAGAGGTTGGCGCCTCCGGGGGGCTTCCGAGGGTTCTTGTATTCGGCGGCGGCGACAAGGTCCGTGCTGGCGGCGTCGCGTTTCGCTTGCGACTTCCTCCTGCCTTTCTTCTTGGCGCCGAGCGGAGTAGACGCCTCGGGAGCATCTTCCGACGGGCGGCCCTGGGGCTGCTTGTCCTTTCGGAAGATGGCCTCGACCGCCTCCTGACCAGAGGCGAACTTGGTGGCGATGTCCATCAGCTCGCTCGCCCTGGTGGGGGTCTTGCGACCCAACTTGCTCACCAGGTCACGGCAGGTGGTGCCGGCAAGGAACGCACCGATGACATCGGAGTCGGTGATGTTGGGCAGCTCGGTGCGCTGCTTCGAGAATCGCCGGATGTAGTCCCGAAGAGACTCTCCCGGCTGTTGCCGGCAGCTTCGGAGGTCCCAGGAATTCCCGGGGCGCACGTACGTGCCCTGGAAGTTGCCGGCGAAAGCTTGGACCAGATCCTCCCAGTTGGAAATCTGCCCCGGAGGCAGGTGCTCCAACCAAGCGCGAGCAGTGTCGGAGAGAAACAGGGGGAGGTTGCGGATGATGAGGTTGTCGTCGTCCGTTCCACCCAGTTGACAGGCCAGGCGGTAGTCCGCGAGCCACAATTCCGGTCTCGTTTCCCCCGAGTACTTTGTGATAGTAGTCGGGGGTCGGAATCGGGTCGGAAACGGCGCCCGCCGAATGGCCCGGCTGAAGACCTGCGGACCGGGTGGTTCGGGCGAGGGACTCCGATCCTCCCCGCTGTCGTAGCGTCCCCCACGCCTGGGGTGATAACCTCGGTGCACCCTTTCGTCGAGGCGGGCCCGACGGTCGCGATGAGGGTGCTCGTCGCCGAGGTGGCCCGGGGCCGCAGGCGCGGTGTTGCGCGTGCGCCCGGTGTAGACCGAGGCTTCCCGCATGGGTCGGGAAGTCGCGGCACGAGGCTCCGAGGGGTACCCCTGCCTTCGGGAGGCAGAGCTCTCGGCCCGCCGGGCCGCAGCGCCTTCCAGGAGATGCTTGAGCTCTCCCTGGATTCGCCGACCCTCGGTGGTTGATGACTCCGGCATCGCGCGGAGGAGCATCGCTGCGGCGGCCAGGTCCTGACCGGTTCCACCGGATGCGGGTGGCGGTCTGTCCCTGGGGCAGGTGACGTATTTCTCCGGCCGGGGGCTGGCCCGCCCATACCTGCCCGACGTCCCGGCGGATTGCCTCGAGCGCTCCTGCTCCCTCATCGAGCCCGGCCCTCGCCCCGCGGACTTGCTCGAGCTGTGGGTCGTGACCCCCCGCCGGAACGGGGACCACAGCTAGCTCCCGCGGGATGTCGGCGTGAGGCGCTGGCCTAGGGAGATCACCATCCTCCGGCATGCCGAGACAGCTGCCTCCGGAGGGATCCCCTAGCTCGACGTGGAAACATTCGCGGCTCGGGCCGCAGTCCTTGTCGTCAAGGCTGCGGCTGCCGTCGGAACAGTCGGAGAGGCAGTAGTTGCATGCGGTCATGAAGTCCCGCATGGCACTGGGGTTGCCAGATCCAGAGAAATCCCAGCAGATGCTGGGGTCGTCATCTTCCTCGGACCCAGAGGGTCCATAGGTCGAGACGCCCGTCAATCGGTCCCAAGGCGACCGCACACGAAACCCGAAAGGGGTTGCACTCGCCTCAACGTGAGCGCCCGCCAGAGCGAGGTTACTAGGCGGGTTGAGGTCGAGTTGAAATGACAAAGGATGGGAATCAGCTGGTACCTTTTGGTCGACGAGGAGCGACGAAGTCACATCGGGGGCTGATCGCGCCGTCGTCCTGGGTGCGAGGGCGACGTCCTGCAGGCCCTCCGCGAGCGCGCTGGCGTCGTCCACTTGCTCGGGGTCGGCGTGTCGCGGGGGGACAGCGCTCGCCTTCGCCTCAAACGCGAGGGTGATGCCCGACGCGTCCTCCGTTGGGGCGCTGGGGATGTCGATTTGCTCGACAGCTGACTGAGCGCAGCCTCCCGCTCGGCCCTGGTTGCCCCGCCTCCTCCTCCGATGGCGAGGGAGAGGATGGGGCGAGCTCGAAAGTTGTCCTTCCCCCACGCGGGAAAGACGTCGTCGATTCCGCCGCCGGCGGGCGGGCTGTCCGCCACCATTGTCGCTGTCGCGCGGCGGTGGAAGGAGTATCATGTCGTAGCTGCCGTCGAAAGACATGAACTCGAGGCTCCCGAAACGGAGCACCGTCCCGGGTTGAATAGGTCGTTGGAGACTGCCCATCTGGAGCTTGACGGGAAACTGCTCGTCAACACGCAGCAGGCCCCTACCTGGCGCGCCAACTATCGGCGTTTCGAGACCGGGGGGTCCCCGAGCCGACGAGTGAGTGTGCCGCGTGCCCCAGCCCAGATGGGTCGAGCGCGTGGGCGAGCGCGAAGGGGGGAAGAGCGAGGTGGCCGGAGCCGGGTCGTGAGGGAGGCGGAGATCCCGCGGCCTTCGTGTTCGTCCCGCGCCCAGGTCGGGTGCGCTTGCAGTAGGGGGTTACAAGCGTCCGCGCGGGTGAGGGGAGCGAGCGGCCCCAAGAGAGCGCCTGCCCCTGCCCTCGTTCCCGCGAGGCCAACCTTCTCTAAGAAGGCCCTGGTCCTTCCTTTTATAGGCGTAAGGAGAGGATCCAGGTGTACAAATGGGGGTGTAGCAAGGTGCTACGTGTCTAGCGGGGGAGAGCTAGTGCCCTAAGTACATGCCAAGGTGGCAGCCGGAGAGATCTTGGCACCCAGCTGGTGTGGCGTCGTGGCTGTCGGAGAAGCAATGGAGCCTGGCGGAGGGACAGCTGTCGGAGTGGTTGGGCCCTTGCTGACGTCCCCCTGCTTCCGTAAGGGAGCTGAGAACCGCCGTCGTCATGGGTCCAGCGGGGCGCCATCATTGCCTATCTGGCGGAGCTAGCCAGATGGGACGTCGGTCCTGTTTTCTGCGGCCCGAGTCGGCTCGGGGTAGGGTGATGATGGCGCTTCCTGTCGACGTGGCGGACTTGTGCCCTAGGTCGGGCGACGTGGAGGCTCCTCCGAAGCCGAGGTCGAGTCTGTCCTACATGGCCGAGGCCGAGCCCGAGCTCCTGGGTCGGGCGAGGCGGAGGTCGTTCGGCAGAGGCCAGGGCGGAGTCCGAGCCCTGGGTCGGGTGAAGCGGAGTTCGTCGTCTTCCGGGGCCTTAGCCCGAGTCCGAGCCCTGGGTAGGGCGGAGCGGAGTTCGCCGTCTTCCGGGGCCTTAGCCCGAGTCCGAGCCCTGGGTCGAGCGGAGCGGAGTTCGCCGTCTTCCGGGGCCTTAGCCCGAGTCCGAGCCCTGGGTCGGGCGGAGCGGAGTTCGCCGTCTTCCGGGGCCTTAGCCCGAGTCCGAGCCCTGGGTCGGGCGGAGTGGAGTTCGCCGTCTTCCGGGGCCTTAGCCCGAGTCCGAGCCCTGGGTCGGGTGGAGCGGAGTTCGCCGTCTTCCGGGGCCTTAGCCCGAGTCCGAGCCCTGGGTCGGGCGGAGCGGAGTTCGCCGTCTTCCGGGGCCTTAGCCCGAGCCCGAGCCCTGGGTCGGGCGGAGCTTCCTATGGCGCTTTTGGTCAAGCTTGGCCGCCCGTCAGTCCCACTCTTTGCGTTAAATGCCCCAGTGACTTGGTCGGTCGGCGCGGTGATTTAGTCAGGGTTGCTTCTTAACGAAGGCAAGGCCTCGGGCGAGCCGGAGATGCGTCTGCCGTAAAAAAGGGGGCCTCGGGCGAGACGGAAACACCTCAGGGTCGGCTGCCCTTGCCCGAGGCTAGGCTCGGGCGTGGCGTGATCGAGTCGCTCGTATGGACTGATCCCTGACTTAATCAAACCCATCAGGCCTCTGCAGCTTTATGCTGATGGGGGTTACCAGCTGAGAATTAGGCGTCTTGAGGGTACCCCTAATTATGGTCCCCGACAATATCATTAGGATATGTTAGAATCTTTTGAGATAGGTGTAGGTCGGAATTTCTTGTTAGGTTAAAGAATAGGGGTTATGCAACCATCGAATGGTTAAGGTAGTTGCATGAGGGCGAATTGGTCGGTCATTCTTAACTTAATGCAAAGTGAATTAAGTTAAAACATATTTTATAGGAGTAGAGTCTCATTTATTTCATCGATATTATCCTTCTTGTCAAGTAACTTACATTAGATTAGCTCAACCTTAGCCTTTGTTAGGTTATATTAATCTATCAAATTAGATCAGATCTAAGTTGGACTAGCTTCGACTTAGATAAGATCCAATTAATTTGGGTTAGATCATGATCATGGTGGGATAAGTCTACATACCAGGACAAGATGAATTTATAAGAATAAGATAGAATCTTTTGAGATTAGTTAGATCTATTGGGATAAGATGAAATCCTTTTTGAGATGAGATGAATCTATTAAGGTAAGAGAGTATCTTTTAAGATAAGATGGATCTATTAAAATAAGAGGGAGGCAGTTAAGATAAGAAGGAATCTTTTAGGATAAAATGAATCTATTAGGCTTGATATATTCTAGTGGGGGTATTCCTAGTTACTCTAGTTTATCTTATAAATAATTTATGAGGATAAGATATTTTTTTCTTAACATAAGATAAACTTATTAGGATAAGATAGAATCCTTTAAGTTAGAAGGGATCCATTAAGGTGTATCTATTTTAAATAGATCTCTCTTTAATGGAGGATAATCTAAGTTGTTTGGTTATCTCATTAATTTTATTTATTTATATTTATGCCTATACGTATATGTAGATGTAATTGTGGACATTACTCCACAATCCATCACACTCAATCAAAGATCTAAATCAGACAAGTATCATAAGAACAAACACTCAAGCGTATAGATACCTATAACAATAGTTTTGTTTTTGTTCCTAAGAGTAGGTCTTCTATTCCTAAAGTCACTTTAGGCACAAGATTTCAAGGTGTGAGATCCAAGTATTTAGAAGGAACATGTAAGAATAATCAGAGTAAAGCGGAAATAGACTAAAAAAGATTAAGATAAGTTTAGAAAAGAATCAGAGTAAAGCGAAAATAGATGAGAAAAAATTAAGATGAGTTTAGAAAAGAATCAGAGTAAGGTAAGTAGGTAATGGTTCTGTCCATTTCTATCTAGGTTTAGTCCTACAGTCAACATTTCATCTGATACCACTTCTGTCATACCTGGTTTTAAGGGACAAAGCCGGGTTCCTCTCATACATGCGCCAAAGAAGACAACATATATAATAACAGAGTGTATAGAGATAAATGTCACAATATAATCAGAGTACTTATTACATAGCGGAAGTCTTACAAAATAAATTATAAATGTAAAAGGATCTAAAATCCATCCTTGGCGCTAGAAAGTCAACTGGAAGACGCCACCTACATTAAGTCGAACTCCTCGCTATGAGGCTCCTCCTAAACCACATGTTCTTCTCCTGTGTGGGGGGTGTGAGACAGCAAGGGTAAGCTCACACATATTCATCGCTCAACAAGTTGTGGGAAATAATGTGGCATGAACTCACCAAATGTGGGAGTTCATATGATGTGTAAGGCTGATCAACAATGGAGGTTAAAGCTGAGCATTGCTTTTAATAAGTTGGTCAAATTTTTTTAGCCGTTAATAAATGTAAGTAAATACCAAACTATAATAAATAATAATAGAACAAAATTAATAAATAATTCCATGCAATGCATATGACAAAATTGAGTTTAGGTTCCATAATTTAATCATACGAGAGTCCTGAGCTGCTCTTAACCGTGAGCTTGGCTAGTATACCAATTTTATATTCTACAGAGGTTGTACCCTTTACCCACAAGTCGTGTATCCCATGTCGCCAGTCCAGCGTGGAGAGGTTGCTACCGAGTACTTGAAAGCAGGCCGAGCTCCTCGATTTGACCACGAGATCGCGGTAATGGTGAACACCACGAGGCGACGACGCAACACACCCGAGTCGTCTCTTCCTCACGGCAAAATTACCAGCGCAAGGTGGGTGAGGGGACGATTAAATAGGTCCGCGCAGAGGGGGTAGTGGGTCCCGGGAGGCCGCCCAGGTTGTTATGGGCCCGGAGAAATCGTAGCCACGAGCACCGAGCATGGCAGCATCGGAAGCGGTCTTCTGTTGAAGGGGAAGAAGTCCGCGTCGTGCGCCCAAGTTGTTGCCGCGACGTCAGTGGAGATGACACATCACACACGGGCCCTAGCCCACAGAGAGTTGAGCGCGCCCAAGCCCACGCTGGTGCTGACCCGGGGTCCCACTCCGTAGAGGACGTGGAGACTGACACTTAGGACCCATACGTCGGCGCCGTCTCCCGCACTGGGCCGCGTGGAAGGAACGTGAAATGGGCCAGAAGGTGAGTCTTGGGCCCAGTCAAGGCATTTTTCATTTCTCCTTTTCTTTTCTTTATTTTCTTTTCTTCTCTAAGTATATGCTTTCAAATTTTGAATTTCAAATGTTGTTGTGGAGTTTATTCTTGGACCCAAAAATATAAGTTCATATTCTAGTATGCTCAAGTACAATTATTTGATTATACATATTTTATTTATATTTATATAGTACTTTTCTTCATGTCTTTATTGGTTACTTAATTAATCTAATAATATTAATTGATTATGAAAAGGGGAGGGTCTCAATGATTTCCCAAAAGTTTCAACAATTCTCAGAACACAATCATAAATATATTTGTTTATTTATTTATTTTTTATTATTTATGTTTTTTCTACCAAATTTGGGCTTTACAACATATTTGCATTTATTTAATGTAAGTTTATTTTGAACCATCGTTATAATAAAAGCCATATCTACCTCTATTATTCTAGTTTTTTTTAAATTCTCATGCTTCTTTTGTAGGTATTTAAGCGTATCTCTTAACTCAATTCACGAATTAATGTCTGTTAAAGATGCTCTAAGTGGTGTTTGAATTAGACCTGAAAGTTTGAGCCGTGCTGTTTTGGGCCGTCCAGACACGACCCAAGAAAACAGGCTCAAAGCACGATCCGACACAAAATATATTGGGCCGTGCCAGCACGACACGAATACAGAGCAGGACTGGGCTTTGATTTTCAGCCTATCATGTCGCCTGGCCCGGCACGAGTGACTGGGCCGTGCTCGAGCCAGCCCGACGGCGAAAAGGCCGATAAAAATGTGACATCAAAATTATACTAGCTGAATACCCGTGCGTTGCAACGGGAATATATAATACGAGTATACTACAATAACTTATATACAAAATGTGTGTTATACCGTTATGAGAAAATGTTTCATAATCAATTTATGATCCTGGCCATACAAGGGTAGCAGGTGGGTTTGACGAGAGATGTAGTAGATATGTTTTATATTATAGATGTAGATATAAACACACATGTGGTGTAGTGGTAGCTACCACTGGCATTTGCTTGAGAGGTCGTGGGTTCAAATCCCATTGGGGCCATGTGTATTTTTTTAATTTTAGCTAGGCGTTGGCTATACAGAGAACATGGGAATGGACTGTGCGTGGGGAGGAGGGAGAACATGGGAATTGACTGTGCGTGGGGAGGAGGGAGAACATGGGAATTGACTGTGCGTGGGGAGGAGGGAATCAGAATGAGTAGGAGGGAATCGGAAAGGCAGAGCACAGAGAACATGGGAATGGACTGTGCGTGGGGAGGAGGGAATCAGAATGGGCAGGAGGGAATCGGAAAGGCAGAACACGGAATGGGCAGAACAAAATGACTTGCTTGGTTGTGGGCCGTGTCTGGTCGGCCCGGCTCAAGATAAAGCACGACGTGCTTTAGTGTCGTGTCGGGCTTAAATTTTAAGTGTTTGGCCCAGCATGACCCGGTCCAAAAATATTAAGGGCCGTGTCGGCCCAAAGACTTAAGACCCAAGACACGATAGGCTCGTGCCATGCCGGTCCGGCTCGGTCCAAGTTTCAGGTCTAGTTTGAATGCACTAGAGATAATAGTTAGTTAGCTAAAAAGTTGCTAGTGGAATTAACTAGCTAACAAATAGATAGCTAACTATTAACTAATTTACTAAAAATAACTAAACTATTAGTTAGGGTGTTTGAATGTCTCTAACTAAATTTAGGTGTCGTTTGGTTGACAAAATGTAACGTAAATGGTAATGATAACAATTCACACTTGAATACCGGCGGTAACAAATTTTAATAAGGCGGTATCCATTTGTAGTGTGGTATCGATTACGGTTGGACTTAAACCAACATTATTTAACGTTATCGATTACCATTACGTTACCAATATGTGAACCAAACGACAATGTAAATCATGGGAAAATATCTTATGCAATCACTTATATTGGTGCAAGCGTGCAATCAAGCGGTTTGGTGCATCCAATCTAGATCTAATGATGACTGTTATTTTATATTTAACCCCTTCCACCTAAAACATAGTACCTATTTTACTTTTAACCCCTTCCATATCAAACCGTTGGATCTAGATTAGATGCTCTGGATAGTTTGATTGTACGCTTGCACCAAAATGAGTGATTGCACAGGATATGTCCTCGTAAATTATTATCGTTACCATTTACTATTAAATTTAGCCACTAACTAACCCGGTAACTCAACGCAAGTGAACGAAGGCCCGGCGCCTGCCGCCGCTGCAGCCATTTTCCTCTTGTTCCCAAACCGGTCGCTTTGACTCACAACAGCAAAGCTGAATAATAGATCACTCCCGTCTCCTCCCATCCCCTTCCTCTCCAAGCAATCCTCTGCCGGAGTCCAAGCTCCAATCAGATCCGGACCCACCCCTTCCCCCTTCGAAGAAGCCCTAGGCATGCCCCGCAGCCGATGAGGTCGCTCCGCCGGGTCCTCATCCCGCTCGTCCTCCTCGCAGGACTCGTCTTCAGCGTGGACGACGGCGGCGGCGCGTTAATTCCGCCCCCGCCCCCCGCGCTTCCCGCTCCCCCGCCCCGCCTCGCGCTTAACGGAGAAGCGCCTCCGGAGGATGATGGGGCGGCGGCTTCCCGCTCCACGGAGATCGTCGCGGCGGAGGCGCGCTCCACCGAGGTCATCGCCCCAGCGAGGCCCAAGAAGCAGAGCCTCCGGGAGCTCCTTGTCCGGCCGCAGCCTGCGCGCCACGAGCCGGCTAGTTTGGTTACCGACGAGGCGAAAGCCGAATCCAGGTGAGCCTCGTTGTCTCCCTTCCCCGTTCACGTTGCGGGGGCGTCGTTTGCGCGCGGCTGCTTCTTCTTGTCCGAATTGGCGTCTATGCGCTCGAGTGTTGGAAACCTTAGTCAGAGCGAAATGTAGCTACGAGCTAATAGCATAAGGTTTCTTGTACTGCAGGGGCTTTCTTGGTTTATCTCCATAATAAAAGCATTTTGGGCCATGTTCTTGTTTTGTGTTGATCTGGAGCACGGAAGGAGGAGCCTTTGCTGATTAGGTTTCTTATAATGTGGCCACTGGTTGGGCATGATACTTTTGTGCTACCGAGGGCTACTCACTCATGCTTAGCACATTCTTGGGGGTTGGGGCATCTGGAAGTGGCATACCAGTTATGCACCTTATGGTATGTTGGTATTTCTGTTCGAATGACTTTTCGTTGTCTTTGTCAACAGCTCTGTGCTTCAGTTTTGCGATAATGGCACAATTCAGCTTGTGGACAAACTGTCGCAATCTCCTCTGTGGGAGATCACCACAGGGCCTCCACTCTCAGACCAGATTAATACCGCTGAGTCTGGTCTGAATTACCTCATTTATCCTTTCAATGAGAACAAGAACATGAATGGTACTGAACTTTGGGAGGTTTATAATGGGAACACCGTGGTATGATTTCTTAGGCACAGTGCTTCTCTGAAACCTTGTGTAGATATTTGTTTTTCACCCTTGTCTCTCTATTCCTGCAGAGGCTCCCATGGAAATTGGAGGAATTCGTTGCCAGAAGCCCATACATTCGGGATTCTGTTGTTACTATTGGATCAAAAGTTTCAACCGTTTTTGTTGTTGATTCTGATAGTGGTGAGATTATTTACAGGCACAGTATTCCAGCTGTGTTAAATGAATTGGAAGGACCAGGGGTTGAAGGAACACCATCCAAGCTAAATGCCCGTACTAATTATGACAGCGATAATATCATGGTGCTTGTGAGAACTGACTATTCTCTTAGTGCATCAGATCTTGGCAAGCATTTATTTAACTGGACAAGAACTTCTTTCTCTGTGAAATACAACCACCCTGACATTCCATGCATCAGAAGTGAGGGTTTGCCACTTGCTTTACCTGATTCACGTTCAGCTAACGTAATTGTCTTGAAAGAAGGTACCCCTTTTATTTCCATCCATGGTTCTGATGCCCTGGAACCAGTTCAAACCCCAAGGAAGCTACCAAACACTGCTGGGAAGTCAGATATCGTATTGGATGTTTCTCAAAATCAAACTTATGATGGTGCTCGATCTCATGTCATCTCTGCTGATTCTGAAGCTACCGAAACCCCCACTAGGAACACTTATGGATGGTTATTCTCTTTGTTTCCCATATTTTTGGTCATTGGTTATCTGTTGAGCTTGACCTCTGCAAGCAAGTCTTGCAGGCAATTTGTGATTCAGCTTATTAAGCCATTCACGCGCGACAAGAAATCGATGGACATTAGAGGCAGGTCAGAGGGATCTCCTAAAAGAAGAAAAACGCGGAAGAAGGATGGACTTGTCAATAGCCCTGAGACCTTGACAGCATCTGACAGGGAGTGCAGTGAAACTGGTGGGTCAACTGAGGCACCAATGGAAAATTCTGCACTAAAAGATGCCCTTGGTGGTCGTCACATTGGTAAACTATATGTCTCCAATAAAGAAATTGGTAGAGGGAGCAATGGTACAGTTGTTTTTGAAGGATCGTATGATGGTCGTCAAGTTGCTGTGAAACGTCTGCTGCGTTCCCACAATGACATAGCCGAAAAGGAGACTCAGAATCTTATTATATCTGATAATGATCCAAATATTGTTAGACTATATGGTTGTGACTATGACAGCGATTTTGTTTATATCTCCCTTGAGAGGTGTCACTGCAGCTTGGCTGATCTAATTCAAAAACTCTCATATCTGTCTTCTGGAGAGTCTGTTTCTAACAATGAGGTCAGTATCAGCATCAAGTCAAAGATTTCAAATGTTAAGGGAATGGACGTGGAATTGTGGACACATGATGGGCTTCCTTCAGCACAACTCCTGAAGCTGATGAGGTACATGAATGATCTCATATGTTTTCTGCTGGTGATGCTTATGTTTTCACTTTTCAGCACCATTCCCTTTTCCATGTATAATTTCTATATTTTTTCCACCACGGACAAACCAAATTTCATTACTTACAAGGTATGGAATTACATAATGGAATTTCTATATTTAGGGCTTAGGGCATGTTTTGTGTCATGCCTATGCCGCCACAGATCATCACACCAAAACTGCGACATCTCACAGCACTGCTTGGTCGCTGCTGCGGTCTAGGCGAGCCGCACTCACGCTATAGGCTTGTAGTTGTAGTTCATTGTCAACTCATACTGCAGGTGTGGCGTCGCCGTGGCTTCGGCGAGGAGTGGTTCGGCATGAAACAAACACATCTTTAGTTACTCGGTCTCTGTAGCCAGAACTTATCCTTGCATGGATTGTCTTAGCTTTTCCACAAGATTTTGTGGTTAGAGCTGTGTGCTGATCTTATTGCATAATCTAGTTAGTCAAGTTTTTTTACCAATTATAGTACAACTTGTTTTTTTATGTTGGCTCTGAGACATATGTTGGAAACCTGTAATTAGTTATTAGGTAGTAAGGAAGCATGGGTTTCAATAGAAAATCAAAAGAGTCCCACTAAAAGTTGCCACATTTATCAACATGTGGACTTAACTGCATTTTGTGAAAGAATGCTTCTGCAACATTCTTGGAACATCCTTAATCCGTAATATTCTTATACTCATTGTTATGTCAGGTGTACTCCAATGAATACTTGTAATACCTATTGCTGCCCTGATTTTTGTGATTTTTCTTACGCAGAGATGTGGTTGCTGGCCTTGTGCATCTGCATGACTTGGGAATTATTCATCGTGATTTGAAGCCTCAAAATGTCTTAATAAGCGCAGGAGGACCTATTAGAGCAAAGCTTTCTGATATGGGTATCAGTAAGCACCTGCAAGATGACATGACTTCTGTTAGCCATCATGGTACAGGTAAAGAGGTTTACACTTGCAGAGTGCTATTCTGTATGTTGTTTGAGTGCTATTCTTAGCTAGCAGTTTAATCTTTGATGGTGTACTGTGCAGGATTTGGAAGCTCTGGCTGGCGGGCACCTGAACAGCTTCGTCATGGTCGTCAAACTCGTGCAATGGATCTTTTTAATTTGGGCTGCCTTATTTTCTATTGTATCACTAAAGGCAAGCATCCGTTTGGTGAGTACTATGAACGGGATGTGAACATTGCAAACAACCGCTTTGATCTCTTTATGGTGGACTACATACCAGAAGCAGTCCATCTTATATCTCATTTGTTACAACCAAACCCAGAGGCAAGGTAAGAGCTAAGGTCCTGTGCAGCCTAAATTCCCTTATTTTCTAGTTATGTGTGTCTTCTTGTTTTACTGAATTGACCCTTTTTAACGCTAACAGACCGACGGCAGTATATGTCATGCACCATCCACTCTTTTGGAGCCCTGAATTGCGTCTTTCGTTTCTAAGGGATACCAGTGACAGAATTGAGAAAACCAGTGAAACTGATCTCATAAACACACTGGAAAGCATAGGATCTTTGGCGTTTGGTGGAAAATGGGGAGAGAAATTGGATGCTGCTTTGGTTACAGACATGGGTCGTTATAGAAAATATAACTTTGAGTCTATTCGTGATCTTCTGAGGTATATCAGAAATAAATCGGGTCATTACAGAGAACTTTCAGATGATCTCAAGGTTTGTTGGTGCTGCACTTTACTGTGTTTGAATTTTGTTATGCTGTATGAGTGCAGTTAAATTGTTGATTAGTTGCTGAACTGATTGGCATATGCTGTGTGTGTTACCTGATAGTTTTGTCCAGATTTTCATTCTGAACTGATGTGAAAGAATATGCATGTTGTGAATGAATAGCAGAGAATTTTGAAGAATGGAGGATAAATTTTTATCTAAACAAACTATGCTGAATTAGCTTGTTTTGGCATGTCATTTTACATATATTTTGTGCATTTTTGATTTCTCGTTTTTCTTCCTGTTCTGTTCTGTGCTAAGAAATGCTTTGCTTCGCTTATGTTAATATATGAAATTGCAGTGCAAGTTTCAGTTGTGAAGTATGGAATCCAGATTTAGTTGGCAGTGGCATTAGAGTTTGCAGAAGGAAATCCTAGTTCTGTTAAGCCTGATTATGCTTTATTGACACTTTAAATTAATCATACGTGGGAGCTAAACGATGCTTTACATGCAGCTCAATCTGATAATTTACGCATTTTTTCCTTTAGGGGGTGTTTGGATGCACTAAAACTAATAGTTAATTGGCTAAAAATTGTTGGTGGAATTAGCTAGCTAACAAATAACTACATAACTATTAACTAATTTACCAAAAATAGCTAATAGCTGAACTATTAGGTAGAGTGTTTGGATGTCTCAACTAAGTTTAGCCACTAACTATTAGTTTTAGTGCATTCAAACACCCCCTTAGTATTTTAAACCTTTGATACATGGCATCACTTACATATGAGTAAGTAGCCTACCTCTGGTGGCAAGATGTTTGACTATCACCATATTGATTATAGAAGGGTATTGCTTCAGAGATTTGTAGGAATTAGAATAGTTCATAATTTTAATCTTAGTATTTTTAGGAAAAAAAAATCTAAATTTCCTAGTGCAGTTTTAATACGATGTATGCTTTATATTGCAAATTTGTTCTGTTCTTTAGTCAATTCAACCTTTCTTTTGTTTCTCATAAGCTCACAATTGATGGATACAAATTCCAGGGCATACTTGGGTCACTACCAGAGGGATTTGATCGCTATTTTGCGAGCCGATTTCCAAAGTTGCTAATTGAGGTGTACAAGGTCTTGTTGGTGCACTGCAAGGACGAGGAAGCTTTCAGTAAATATTTCAAAGGAAGTTCGTTATAGCTGGAGAGGATTGCCCTTTCCTACTGACTACTGTACATACTAACCCTGATGTAGAACAAGTACATGTGTACCATATGACTCGTATTATAGGATAAAAAAGAGCTCAATTTGTACATTATGCACTATAGAATATTTACTGTGGAATGGTGACAGTTGGTAACACAATTTGCTGGATGGAAACCACCGGTATGGTAGGACCGTGTCATTAACACAGCCTAATGCTCTGATGGCTTGGACATTGTGCATCGTGGAATCTTCGTAACCGTTGTGTGTTTGATGGTGAAGTCTTAACCTAGCTAGAGCTCTATCGCTTGTCAGCGAGGTTATTTATTTTGGGGGTTTGTTGGGGCAAGACCGCAAGAGGCACAAATCATCTCCTTGGCGGGAGAAAGAATCCTCTGTTTCGAAAATCAAATACTCTCTCTATCAATCAAATACTCTCTCTATCTCAATTTATAAATCATTTGTCTTTTTTACCAAATTGGATTGACCCGTCTTATTCTTTTTTTTTTCAAAAGAAAAGAAAAATTCAAAGCCACATTTGAAGTATATCATATCTTAAACAATATCATAATAAAAATTAGTTATAATTATATTTTTTTAATAAAACGAGTCGATGAAACTTGGAGTAAAAAAATCAAACAAATAAAAAATTAGAACGGATAGAGTATTAGAAATATATAAATGTTTATCAGAATATGAGGGATACGTTAGAAATGAATGTACAAATGGGCATCTCAGTTACCTTTACTTTGTGTAATCATTCAGACGTATATCGTAGCTATAGGAGTATAGTGGGTACCAAGGACCGCCGACGATGCAGGTGCTCCTCAAGTGGGCGGTCGAGCTAGGCGTCCTCGACTCGTTGTTGCCCCCTTTCTCTTCCCCCTCTAAAATCACCTCCTTTCTCAGCCGCTCCAAACTTCATTCGCTCGGAGTCCTTGGTCTCCCAGCGCTCGCCTCATCGTAGTTACCTTGCTTCGACCGCAAGAGGGGCCTCACGACTATGGATGGCAAAGGGTACGATATAGGAAAATAATCGTGGTTAAAATTATCCATTGGGACGAGCATGATGGAGTTGGTTATTCACATGTATGGGTATAGATATAATAAAGAATCCGTGGGTATTTTTTCGTGGATATAGATATCTAATATCTATAATCGTTATTTGATGGGTATCTGACATATGGGCCATCTAGATTTAATACATTATCCTAAATTCTCAATTTTCAGTTTCCATTCACAACATGTTGTTTGGTCTTGAAATTGTCGTTTAATGTTGATGGAATGATGAAAAATTTGAATTGTGATAAAATTGTTGTTTTGCTTTGAATGCTAAAATTGTAGTGGTCGGTGTAACATGTATCCGTCGAGTAGAGGATACCCGATGGGTATGGGTACGGATCCATACCCATGAGCATATATGAGAGTATGTGTTGAATTTTGTCTCATGGATATGGGTTCATAAACATATATCCATGTCTTGCCCACCCAATTGCCATCCTAGTCGCGGTGGAGCGCGACCTATGACGCGACGAGCTGGTGTTGTGCGCCACCTCTCGAGAGACCAGAGCATGCACAACTTCACATGGGTGACAACCTCCAGTAACAAGCAACGATGTTGTCGGAGAGAGAATTCTCCGGCCGGGTGGCGGAGTGCACCCGCCCTAAATCCTAAGATGAGGAGGGGCCTAAGCGTTTCGCTTGTTACGCGGATTGGTGGATGAACACACAAGAACACTAAGATTTAGAGTGGTTCGGGCCGCCGGAGCGTAATACCCTACTCTACTGTGTGCTGTATTGCTTGAGAGCTTGGGTGGATGTGAGGATCCCAGTGAGTCTGTTCGGCCCTAGATCGCAGCGTGTCCTCCCTTTTATAGTCTAAGGGGGGACGTACAAGGGTGCTGTGCCCCGACATGCGGGCCCAGGGACATAACAGATGTAATACTTGGAGCGACTAATGCTCGTCCCCAGTGCAATCTTCCTTGCGCCCTGATATCCGCGATCTGCGTAGCTTTGGCGTGCAGGGGAAGCTTCCCTGGTAACGTACGAGTGGTGATAGATGGGCACAGTGCACCTTGCAGCGCGGGCGTACTGTTTGGCAATGGAATAGACAAGCACGCCGCCTGCAGGATGGCCTGGACGCCGCCTGCCAGCTGAGTGGATAGGGCACATTAAATGCTGAAGGGGCACATCGCTTGTCAGCGGGGTAGTCAGGCGGCGCGTCTTCTCCGCAATAAATGTAGAGACAGCGCGACCCAGAGGCCTTACGTCAGGCTCCGCCCGTGGGCTTACGTCACGCGCGGTAGGCCACGTGGTAGCATCGGGTCTCCGCCTGAGCAGGGAGCAGTAGCGTTATGCGGACAGGTCCGCACCTGGCTGGGCCTGGACACGTGTCGGCACCGGACCCTTGCCCGAGCAAGGCCTGGGTATTCTCTCCCCCAGAGTCCTAGGACCCGCTTGTGGGTAGTCCGGACCCCACACAGAGGGGTCCGGGACCCAACCCGGAGGTCTGGGTTGCCCTCACGGGGTCCTGGACCCTGTTCCGGAGGCTCGGTCTACATGCACAGGGGTTCGATACTCTCCCATAGGGTCCGGACCCACTGTTGGCATCTTGGAGTGTATCGTTTTCTCTGGTCACATGGCGACCCTGGAGCCATCCACGTGGTGGAGTCGGGTGCTGTTCACCACGTGACTAGAGATAGTCGCGTGGGCACCGTGTCTTCATTGTGACACCCCAGTGTCACCTAGGGTTTCTCTTAAAATGCCAAACCAAGGACCATCATTTTATGTGAACCAAAGTAAGCATGAGCATCAAACTAACTTAAGAATGAAGAATTCACCAAGCATATACTTAAAAGTATCATGATCAAAACAAATGGGTCTTTCAAAAAGGTATTAATGTTGTAACCCTAATATAAACCCTAAGTGAGCCCCATGAGCAAAATTCAAGAAAATAAGGAAAAAGGGCATGAAAAATTTAAAATTGTGGCTTGAGCCAATTATAAAAATTGAAGTATATTTAATAAGCAACAAGAAAGGTTGAGAAAGCTTAGCCAAAATAACTCAGATAAAACCCCAAATCAAGCTTCTCATGTGGGGACTTAATGGGAATTCTGAATTTCAGAATTCTGAAATTCAGACCTTGAGCCAAAGATCAGGGATGTTCACCTTGATCCCTAACTCGAATCCTAATGGCCCCATTAACAAAAATGTGCCTAATTAACCCCTCTGTCATGTGCCAGGAGATGGCATTGGGACGCGTGCCTCGGACACATCAAACCAGAGATTTTCTCCCTGTGTGTGGCAGTGAGACAAGCAGGATTTCTCCCCTCTCTATCTCCTAATCCAGTCAGCGAAACTTGCTAGCCTCCACACACAAACGACAAAGGGACCTGAGAGGAAGAGATCTCTCAACGGGATCGTGGCCTTAATCTCAAAGATTTGGGCCCAATCCGCGTTTGAACTTGACCTCTCTCTGCGCTGCCTCGTGCTCGACGCTGTGCCAGGCGCCAGAGCGCGCACTGGCGTTCGCCGCGCACGCCCCGAGCGCATGTCAGAGCCCCGTCCTCGGCCGTGCTCGCCCGCGCCTATAAAGCTTCCCCGGGCGCGCCTCACTTCACCCCGCGCTCACCTTCACCGGCCAGCCACCTCTCCTTAGCTCCGGCGAGCTCAATTCCGCCCGCCATTGCCGCCAGAGCTTCGGCCACCGTGGCCAGCCCACTCCAGCCACCCCCAAGTCGAGCCAGTGCTTCGGCTAGCTCCGCCAGTGGCCCATAAAGCTTTCCAAGCCCTCGGATCAGGCCGGACTTCACCGGAGGCCCGAGATCGACCTCACCGGACTTCGGTCTTTCGCCGCCGCGCGCGAGCAGAGCTAACCGGTGAGTCTCCGCCCAATTCCTTGCACCCATATCTTCTCTGGCATCCCGTGAACCTCTCTGACCCGTCCAATTGAACTATCTCGCCGTGAGCAGGACGGACTCCTCGCGCCGACGAGCATCCCCGCCTATGCACGTGGACCGGCCAACTCCGGCCATCCCCGACGGCGACCCGCACATCGCTGTGATCCCCGAGACCTCCCCTACGTCCTCGACCACTTCACCGGAGCAATCTCACCGCCGGTAAGCCCCTCCGCCCTTTCTTCCGCCGCAGTTACTGTGTAAGATAGGAGAAGGACCTCGGGTTAGGATTTGGAGAACCCGAGGGGTTTTCTATAACGTCAGTGACCCATGTGAATAGTAGCCTAGGGGCTAATCCGCAAAGAAAACTTAAAATACCCGCCAGGGACCCCCGTGCAAAGTGGTTTTCCATTAAATCAATTCTGTTAATCTTTTAAAATGACCAGATCACTTAGAAAACGCATAACTTGATGAATTCTTAATAAAAAGTTGTCAAACTAATTTTGCTAAATCCTAAATACTATGATCTATCATTTAAAAATGATAAACCCTATGCTTTCTATTCTGAATTTTTGAGTTAAAAATTAAAAATAGAAACCTACCAAACCTAGTTTAGTTAAGGAAAATTAGTTTTTCTTCTGTACTAAACTTAAGAAAATTTGTGGGTATTCCGACCTCATTTAGACACTGTTTAAAAATAATAGGAACCCCAGCATTGGAAAATATGATGTAGATATTCATTTAAAGCTATTTTGCCCAGAACTTAGGAAAAATCAGAAAAGCATTAGAAATTAATGAACAGTGAGTGAAATTATTTTTCCTAGTTTGCTTAAGTAACAAAGAACCTAGGAAAAATAAGGAGACCATTAGTCCAGGTCAGTTTTAAATTAAAATGCTTTATCTAGCTCTGTTTGAACAAAAAAAAATCAATTATTAGAGTTACAAAACTATACCCAAAATGGATAATAAAAATCCAGTGGACTTACAACCACCAGAGCCCCACTACAAAAATAAAGAACACCTCAGCCCAACTTTTTAAGTAAGGAAAATAAATATAAAATGATAATGAGGCATTTTCCAAATAAATCATGAACAACCCCTAATAATGTGATAATGGGCAACCAAAAATTAGCTAAGTCCATAATGAGATAAACCACCGGAGAAAAATGCAAACCTCTGAAAAAGAAGCAAACTCCTACCTATTGCTAAGGATTTATGAGAAAAGCCACTTAATTCAAATAATGCATACCACCCCTTTCCTTAAGCAAAAAGATGCTAAACCTCAGAATGATTGCTCTTGCACAAAACAATAACTAAGAAAAATTAGAACTCTGTTGTTTGACATTTTTCAAATATAGTGGTAGTAGAAAGCACCCATTTGGCTAGAAACTTGAGAAAACCATAGTAAAATAACTAAAAGGTATTAATGACTAGAAATTTGTATCAAGTCATGTTATAACCCCTAAAAGCCAGCAAAAATAAGTTTTATAGAACTACCCACTGTTAAATAATAGTTGTAGTTCAAAGCACCCCTTCTGCCCTAGAATTTAATAATTTTGTCCAGAGAAAACTATTCACTTTCTGATCCCCAAATTTTGAAACAAAGAAACATACCCCAGTGCCAAGCCACTGTAATTTTTGCAGAATTTTTAGAATTTTATAAAAGCAACTTGTAGTTCAAACCTACTCCAAAACTTTTAAGAGAATAAAAGAAAAGGAAAGAAGAAATAAACCTCACCCCAATAAGCCTATCTTGAATAATTATCAATTCTCCCTAAAGATTTAAAAAGAATTCAGTGGAACCCCAAAAAATAAACCTACCACTTACCATAGATAAAGTTGACCCAATTCTACCAAGTATACCACCCAAGGGTCTTACATAGGTAAAGTTAACCTTGTTTAACTCAAGAAGATCATACACCGTCAAAAGTTGTAATTTCTAAAGGTACATATCACATCATGCATGTATCTTATGCATTGCATTCATTAGATTGTAATCTTGCCGACGGAGAGTACGTGCTCATCCCCGAGCAAGGACCTGTCCAAGAGGAGGACCAGGAGCAGGCTTCAGAGGCTGCTAGTGAGGATCTCCCCGCAGCCCCAGCAATTGAAGGCAAGCCCCGGTTTTATGCATAACCTGTTAATTATGCTATTTTACTAACTTAATGCTTGTAGGATTGTAATGTGCACTTAAGTGTAGGAGTTGCTTGAAACCTCTAGTTGCATGAACTTAGGATTCCTTTTTGAGATGAATACTAGTATGCTAGGTCGAGTAGCTGCATGCTAATCAGGATCTCGGTAGAAGTCGTGTGATTTTTCTAGCACTCGCGCGAGGTCAGGAATTGATTGTATTCATCTTGATAACGGGATATATGTCAGTCTATGGACTTGGATCCAGGGAGGATGCCTTGTCCATGAGACGGGAAAAGGAATTAAGGATTAATGTGTGGATACCTGAGTCAAGCTTTTGAACGTACTAAGCACATGCCGGGAAAAATGGTAACCGGTAAACCTAGTACCTGAGTGAAGCCGGGCGCGGACTTTATCCCTCATGCGACCTAAGACTGGGTCTCCCATGCTAGCTATGGTGGGTACAAGTGCGGTCACTGCACGGCGGCAGCCGGGGTCAGTGGAGCATTGTATGCCAAGGCGGTGAGGCCTGGACGCGAACGGGGAATCGATGGGGACGGTTGTCATGTGTGGGGTCGGAGTACCCTGACATGCCGTGTGTTTAGGTTTTCCTTGCAAGGTTAAAACTCGATTCGAATCGTCTGCTTCTCGCAGCTAATGAGACTGCTTGACCCCTTGTACTGCATCGAGTAAGAAGTGAAATGAGGTTACATGAGATAACTTGTTGATTGAACTAAATGCTTGTCACCATGTATGCTTAGAAGGAGCAAATCTAGCTAAGCAAATGATGATAGAATCTGAAAAGCTAAAAATTGATTTTAGAAACAGCTAGTGCTTTTGGCAAACCAAACCCCTCAGCCAAACAGCTGCATAGTCTAGAGGTAGAGGAGTAGACTCCTCACACCGGTTAAGTCTAGCTGAGTATTAGTATACTCAGCCTTGCTTGTGGCACAATTTTTGCAGGTACCATTCAGGAAATGGTTGATGGTGTGACTTGGCCTACCACCCTGCCACCGGGTTGGACGGTCGAGTGGGATGTTGCTCCGGCAGGAGAGGAGCACGAGGAGTAGTGGGCTAGGCCTTGCCCAATTCCTCGATACCGACGACATCGATTATCCGCTGCACTTTATTTTGTGAACTCTTATTTGCTACTCGAAAACTCCGATTTATGTAATAACTCAGTACTTAATTTGAGGATTCCTGTTTTATTGTATTTCTTCTGTGACTCACCTTCGAGTGAGATTGTGGAATTTGATCCTGGTTAAGTGGCTCTATCAGACTAGATCTGAGGGACTGACGGGTTATTCCGATTTAAGTGTGTTACGGCCCCTGAGGCGTGACTTAGTGTCGGCGTTCCGAGACCGGGGGGTCCCCGAGCCGACGAGTGAGAGTGCCGCGTGCCCCAGCCCAGATGGGTCGAGCGCGTGGAGCGAGCGCGAAGGGGGGAACAGAGAGAGAGGTCGGTGGCCGGAGCCGGGTCGTGAGGGAGTCGGAGAATTCCCGCGGCCTTCGTGTTCGTCCCGCGCCCAGGTCGGGTGCGCTTGCAGTAGGGGGTTACAAGCGTCCGCGCGAGGTGAGGGGAGAGAGCGGCCCCGAGAGAGCGCCTGCCCCTGCCCTTCGTCCCCGCGAGGCCAACCTTCTCTAAGAAGGCCCTGGTCCTTCCTTTTATAGTCGCAAGGAGAGGATCCAGGTGTACAAGATGGGGGTGTAGCAAGGTGCTACGTGTCTAGCGAGGGAGAGCTAGCGCCCTATGTACATGCCAAGGTGGCAGCCGGAGAGATCTTGGCACCCTGTTGGTGTGGCGTCGTGGCTGTTGGAGGAGTAACGGAGCCGGACGGGGAGACAGCTGTCGGAGTGGCTGGGCCCTTGCTGACGTCCTCCTGCTTTCGTAAGGGAGCTGAGAGTCGCCGTCGTCATGGTCTAGCGGGGCGCCATCATTTGCCTATCTGGCGTGGCTGGCCAGATGGGACGCCGGTCTTGTTCTCTGCGACCCAAGTCGGCTCAGGGCAGGGTGATGGTGACGCTTCCCGTTGACGTGGCGGCCTCGTGTCCTAGGTCGGGCGTCGTGGAGGCTCCTCCGAAGCCGAGGTCGAGTCCGTCCTGCAAGACAGAGGCAGAGTCCGAGCCCTGGGTCGGGCGAGGCGGAGATCGTTCGGCAGAGGCCGAGGCGGAGTCCGAGCCCTGGGTCGGGCGAGGCGGAGTTTGCCGTCTTCCGGGGCCTTAGCCCGAGTCCGAGCCCTTGGGCGGAGTGGAGTTCGCCGTCTTCCGGGGCCTTAGCCCGAGTCCGAGCCCTTGGGCGGAGCGGAGTTCGCCGTCTTCCGGGGCCTTAGCCCGAGTCCGAGCCCTGGGGTCGGGCGGAGCGGAGTTCGCCGTCTTCCGGGGCCTTAGCCCGAGTCCGAGCCCTGGGTCGGGCGGAGTCTCCTATGGTGCCTCTGGCGAAGTCTGGTCGCCCGTTGGTCTTACCTTTTGCGTTAAACGCCCCGGTGACTCGGTCGGTTGGCGCGGTGATTTAGTCAGGGTTTCTTCTTATCGAAGGCGGGGCCTAGGGCGAGCCGGAGATGCGTCTGCCGTGAAAGAGGAGGCCTCAGGCGAGACGGAGTCATCTTAGGGTCGGCTGCCCTCGCCCGAGGCTAGGCTCGGGCGTGGCGTGGTCAAGTCACTCGTATGGACTGATCCCTGACTTAATCAAACCCATCAGGCCTCTGCAGCTTTATGCTGATGGGGGTTACCAGCTGAGAATTAGGCGTCTTGAGGGTACCCCTAATTATGGTCCCCGACAGTAGCCCCCGAGCCTCGAAGAGAGTGTTAACACTCGCTTGGAGGCTTGCGTCGCACTTTTTTGCAAGGGGACCAGCCTTTCTCGGTGGTACTTTGTTCCGGTGGGTGCGCGCGAGCGCACCCGCCGGGTGTAGCCCCCGAGGCCTCGGAGGAGTGGTTTCACTCCTTCGAGGTCTTAATGCCTTGCGTAATGCCTCGGCTGGACTAGCGGTTCCCTCATGCGAGCAGGGCGTAACCCAGGTGCACTGTCGGGGCCCAAGTTCTCGGGCTGGTATGTTGACGCTGTCAACGGTTCGGCCGGAGCCGGGTTTGCGAGAGCAGCCCCCGAGCCTTCGCACGGAGCGAGAGGACGATCAGGGACAGACTCGACTTTTTATATACGCCCCTACGTCGCCTTTCCGCAAGGAGGAGGGGGGGAGTGCGCCATGTTACCCTCGATGGGCACCGAACATGGTGTCTCCGGTGAGCTGCAATCGGGTAATCCGAGTGGACGTCCGTGCCCCGTTCGTTAGGGGTCGGCTAGGGGCCCGGAGGCATGCCCAAAAGTACCTGCGGGTGATCTGCCGGACCCGGTCCCCTAGCGACGGGGTCCGAGGGCTCGTTGCCTCCCTCCGATGGGATTCCGTTACAGAGTCGTTCCCGCTGGTCTCGGAAATGTCCTAGGGTACCTCGGGAGCGCAGCCCGAGCCTTGGTTATGTATCGAACGTACCCCTGGTCATCCCTCGCTCGGCGTCTGAGGCGGCTGTGAACCCTTCGACAGGCCAGCCTTCGAACCCCTGATCAGTAGGGGGCACGGAGCCCGAGTAGCCTGAGGCGGTCGTGAGTCCTTTCGGGGGCCGACCTTCGAACCCCTGACCAGTAGTGGGTGTCGGGCCCACGCGATCTGAGGCGGCTGTTGAACCCTTCGGGGGGCCAGCCTTCGAACCCCTGATCAGTAGGGAGGCTCGGAGCCTAATTCCTTCACGGGGAAGGATCCCTTTGGGGTTATCCCCCTTCTCGGTCCCTGTTGCAAGAGATAGAGAAAGAAGGAAAAGGGAAAAAGGATTCGAAATTGAACGTCGTGGCGTACCTTTTTCGGCGTGGTCGTTTTGGGGGAGGCGAAGCGTCGCCAGCTGCCCCTGCCAGAAACGTCACCTGTTTCGCCGCGAAGTTAATGCGCCGGGGTAAGCGGTCGGCGAAGCTGCCGTTGCGTGCGCGAGCCGTTCGAGGTACGGGTCACGGGCGCGTCGTCTTCACGCCGTGAGAGGTGGTTCTCTTGCTGCCTCCGGATGGGACATGAGCTCGGCAGATGGCGTGACCGCTGCTCTCGCGCGCCAGCCACCGTCATCACTGCCGGCCCATTTTTGACCGCTTTTGACCGCTGCGCCAGGCTGACGCTGCCGGGTCGCGGGCTGGGTCGCCTCGAATCGCGGTATCGGTTCCGCAATCGAGGAGGTGCGGTGGTGGAGCGAGTGGCATAGCGGTTCGCATGCAGCGCCCGGTGCGCCAGTTGCACGACGCGTGGGCTTGAGCCGTCGCGCTGGCCTGTCAGGAGTCGGAGAGGCGCGTCCACTTGGCGCGGTTGCATGCCGCCTGCACGGCCGCCTGCCCCTTTCGCCCGCTGGTCCGAGCGAAAGTGGAGGGTTACTTGTAACCGCTGGGTGGTTGCGTGCGTCGTACGCGGCGGTTCGGCTTCTTCTGCTTAGAGCCGGTCTGCATGACAGGCGGGCCCCAGCCCCCGCGCCGCAGGGAAGGGCTTTGGAGGCGTGTTGGAGAAGACTCAGCCCGTGACGGTTGAGGGCGCAAGCAGGGGGAGTTGCCTTTAAAAGGAGGGCGACCCCCTTCGTGAGGTAACCGTGTCTCCTTCCTCCCCAATGCATTGTGTCTCTCCATCTTCCGAGCCCCCGGATGGGGGGAAACCGCCGTCTTTTCGCTCCATCGCTGGAGGAACGCAACTCCGTGGGAGTTGGTACCTTTCAGCCATCGTTCGGCTTCAAGGATTTTCATCATGCAGCCCGGCTGCACCCCTCCACCGGCGGTCACCCAAGAGGGCGACCTCCGGCTTGATGGTGGGGGAAAGCGAGCCGGGCTGCGGCATCCGCCCCTTCCTCAGCCTCAAGGATTTTCATCACCAGGGCTGAGGAGGGGCGTGTGCCGGGTCGGGGTTGGTCCCTGCGCGGGTGGTGACCCGCTCCTTCCCTTAGTGATCGGGGGGAAGGGCGGGAGTCGCCCGTGGCGCCAACAGCTGTAGCGTGCCCGGCTCTCTGAGCCGAGCACGCTCGGAGCCGCCCCCGGTGCCGCCTCCTGCCACGGCAGCTGGAAGAGGTTCTTCCGCCGGCGCGACAGCCGAGGTTGGACACGGGCCGACCTCCGACTCTACGGCCTTCTGTCCGTCCTTGCCTCTCGAGTTTGGGCAAGGGCGGGGGCCTCCCAGCAGCAGTATCCACCCTGAGGCCATCACTGCTGCTGTTGGGCCCCCCGGGACAGACGTCTTCATCGTCGCCGCTGCCGGGGCGGGACGGCGACGTGCCGTTCGTCGGTCTTCTGCTGCCCCGCAGGCCCTCCCCCGTCGAGTGGGGTTAATCGTACCTGCGGGGGGGAACCGGAGTTCCGTTTGTAATGGCACTTCGAGTGCCGGGTTTTTTGTTCATTTCGGCTTTCGGGGCCTGAACATGTATGTAACTTTGGCACAGAGCCGTGTTTTTTCCTCATTTCTGAGCACTAAGACTCGCCTGTTGTTTGCCTGAACCGCTTCACCAAGCATGAGTCGCCCCGTGTCAAGGTGACGAGTGAGGTATCCGTATCCCGGAGGCGTAGGAATCCCTCGGCTCGGTCGGACCTGTTGTCCGAGGCTCCTCTAGCTTAGTTAAAGAGACCCCTCGGCCGCTCTTCGACGAGCCGAGGCCAGGGGTAGCGATATCAGCATGAGCAGAGGCGTTGTTGGCTCGGAAATGAAACCTGGTTGGCCGGAGCCTAGCCGGGTTGTTTGTTGGCAGGATCGACGTCGGAGCTGTTCAGCCGAGGCTTCGAACCGAGCTGGCGCCCTCGGAAGGTGGTCGGCCGAGGCCCCGGAGGTGGCCGGCCGAGCCGTCCGCTCGGGCCGGGTTCTCGGAGAAGTCCCTGGCAGAGATTGCTCGAGCGTGGTGATGACGTCGCCCTTCGGAGCGGAGGCCCTCGGACCGCGTCGCCGCCCGAGGCTAGGTCGGGCCCTGCCGAAGGTGCTGTCGATGCCGAGGGTGTCGTCGCCCTCTTCCAGCGTCAAGATCCGAGCCTGCAGGGTCAAATCGTCTTGTAGCGTGGGCCTTGCGCGGCCGTTGAGGCCAGAACACATACCCTTGTTGCGTTATAAAGCTGCGTCTCTTTTCCTCTCGTTTCGAGTATCTGGACTTTTTGTCGGTAGCAGGGATGTTAGTGCGAGCAAGAGTTGCTTCTCGCGGAAGGTGATGAGTGAGGTATCCGTATCCCGGAGGCGTGGGAGTCCCTCGGCTCGGTCGGCCTTGCCGCTTACGCGTACTTTTACCCGCCCATGAAGCCCTGTCACCGACTCGGTCGAGAAGGCTCGAAGAATCGCTTCGACAGAAGAGCTCCCGTACGTAAAGACTCGTTCGATCCGCGGATTCGCCTTATCCGAGCGCGAGTTACTTATCGCAGAAGGTGATGAGTGAGGTATCCGTATCCCGGAGGCGTAGGAGTCCCTCGGCTCGGTCAGCCTTGACTGCTTACGTGTACCCCGTCGTTTCCAGGACCCGCTTTTCGAAGTAGTCAAAAAGCACGAAAGATGTTCTGGTGAAAGAGATTTTTTGTTCGAGGAAAATTTTGACGCAGAGGGGGTTTCCCCCCTTTTAGCCCCCGAGGGAGGGTCGGGCTTTGCCGAGGCGAGGCCGACCCTTCCTTGTTGACTAAACTTTGCGTGGGTGCGAGGTATATAAACAACTTGGAAACATCTTAAGGGTAGAAGCGACGTAGCTGTTGGATGTTCCAAGCGTTGCCGTAGACCTCGCCTTGACTGTTGGCCAGCTTGTACGTTCCGGGCTTCAGTACTTTGGCGATGATGAACGGCCCCTCCCAGGGGGGCGTGAGCTTGTGCCTCCCTCGGGCGTCTTGCCGCAGCCGAAGCACCAGATCGCCCACCTGGAGGTCTCGGGGTCGGACCCCTCGGGCGTGGTAGCGTCGCAGGGACTGCTGATACCGCGCTGAGTGTAGTAAGGCCCTGTCCCGAGCCTCGTCCAGCTGGTCCAGCGAGTCTTCTCGGCTAGCTTGGTTGCTTTCTTCGT
Source organism: Zea luxurians (assembly GCA_029449295.1). Taxonomy (NCBI): domain Eukaryota; kingdom Viridiplantae; phylum Streptophyta; class Magnoliopsida; order Poales; family Poaceae; genus Zea; species Zea luxurians. Next base: position 154,735,713 of record JAOPSE010000004.1, read on the forward strand.
TGTAGGCCCTCGTCCTCGGGGAGCCGTACTCCAGGTCCGTGGGCAGGATGGCCTCGGCCCCGTAGACCAGGAAGAACGGCGTGAAACCCGTGGCTCGGCTCGGCGTCGTCCTCAGGCTCCAGACCACCGAGGGGAGTTCCTTCATCCATCGCTTGCCGAACTTGTTGAGATTGTTGTAAATCCGAGGCTTGAGCCCTTGTAGAATCATGCCGTTGGCACGTTCCACTTGCCCATTCGTCATGGGGTGAGCTACGGCGGCCCAGTCTACCCGGATGTTGTGATCATCGCAAAAATCCAAGAATTTTTTGCCGGTGAACTGGGTGCCATTGTCGGTGATGATGGAGTTCGGAACCCCGAAGCGATGGATGATGTTGGTGAAGAACGCCACCGCCTGCTCGGATCTGATGCTGTTCAGGGGTCGGACCTCGATCCACTTGGAGAATTTGTCGATGGCGACCAGCAGGTGCGTGTAGCCCCCGGGCGCATTCTGCAGAGGGCCGACGAGGTCCAGACCCCACACAGCGAAGGGCCAGGTGATGGGTATCGTCTGCAGAGCCTGAGCGGGCAGGTGGGTCTGCTTCGCATAGAATTGGCACCCTTCGCAGGCGCGGACAACTCTAGTGGCGTCAGCCACCGCCGTTGGCCAGTAGAAGCCTTGGCGGAAAGCATTCCCGACGAGGGTTCGGGGTGCTGCATGATGACCGCAAGCCCCCGAGTGTATTTCCTGCAAGAGTTCCTGGCCCTCGGCGATGGAGATGCATCGCTGGAGGATGCCCGAGGGGCTTCGGTGGTAGAGTTCCTTCTCATCGCCCAGCAAGACGAACGATTTGGCGCGTCGCGCTACCCGCCGAGCCTCGGCGCGGTCGAGGGGCAGTTCTCCTTGGCGGAGATATTGCAGGTACGGGGTTTGCCAATCTTGATCTGGCACGACCCCGTTCTGCTCCTCCTCGATGCGCAGTGCTTCGCCCTCGGGCTCCGAGGGTTCCTCGGGGTGAGCCGAGGATGGCTCGGGCTGGGCCGAGGTCACCTCGGACGAGACCGAGGGTGCCTCGGGCTCGGGCGCGTCATCTATCTTGACGGAGGGTTGGTGTAAATCTCGGGAGAAGACGTCCGGGGGGGGACCGTCGTTCGCCCCGAGGCTATCTTCGCCAGCTCGTCCGCAGTCTCGTTGTAGCGCCGGGCGATGTGGTTAAGCTCGAGCCCGTAGAACTTGTCTTCCAGGCGTCGAACCTCCTCACAGTAGGCCTCCATCTTCGGGTCGCGGTAGAGGGAGTTCTTCATGACTTGGTCGATGACGAGCTGCGAGTCGCCGCGTGCATCGAGGCGTCGGACCCCTAGCTCGATGGCGATTCGCAATCCGTTGATCAGAGCCTCGTACTCAGCCACATTGTTGGACGCCGGGAAATGGAGGCGTAGCACGTAGCGCAGGTGTTTCCCGAGGGGCGAGACGAAAAGCAGGCCCGCGCCAGCTCCCGTCTTCATCAGCGACCCGTCGAAAAACATGGTCCAGAGCTCTGGTTGGATCGGAGCCGTTGGTAACTGGGTATCGACCCATTCGGCTACGAAATCCGCCAGTACCTGGGACTTGATGGCCTTCCGAGGGGCAAACGAGATTGCCTCGCCCATGATTTCCACCGCCCACTTCGCGATCCGTCCGGAGGCTTCTCGGCACTGGATGATCTCCCCCAGGGGGAAGGATGACACCACAGTCACCGGATGGGACTCGAAGTAATGTCGCAGCTTTCGCCTCGTCAGGATCACTGCATATAGCAGCTTCTGGACTTGTGGGTAGCGGATCTTGGTTTCGGACAGCACTTCGCTGACGAAGTAGACTGGCCTCTGAATGGGCAAAGCATGCCCCTCCTCCTGCCTTTCGACTACGATCGCGGCGCTGACCACCTGAGTGGTTGCGGCGACGTAGACCAGGAGGGTTTCTCCGTCAGCCGGGGGTACCAAGATGGGCGCCTGGGTGAGGAGCGCCTTCAGGTTCCCGAGGGCTTCCTCGGCCTCGGGAGTCCAAGTGAAGCACTCGGCCTTCCTTAAGAGGCGGTACAGGGGCAGGCCTCTTTCGCCGAGGCGCGAGATGAAGCGGCTCAAGGCCGCGAGGCATCCCATGACCCTCTGTACGCCTTTTAAGTCCTTGATAGGCCCCATGTTTGTGATCGCTGCGATCTTCTCCGGGTTGGCTTCGATGCCCCGCTCGGAGACGATGAACCCCAAGAGCATGCCTCGGGGCACCCCGAAGACGCACTTCTCGGGATTGAGCTTGACGCCCTTCGCCTTGAGACACCGGAATGTCAGTTCGAGGTCGGAGAGAAGGTCAGAGGCTTTCCTCGTCTTGACTACGATGTCATCGACGTAGGCCTCGACCGTGCGACCAATGTGTTCGCCGAACACATGGTTCATGCACCGCTGGTACGTTGCACCCGCGTTTCTCAACCCGAACGGCATTGTGACATAACAGTACATGCCGAAGGGCGTGATGAAAGAAGTCGCGAGCTGGTCGGACTCTTTCATCTTGATTTGATGATACCCTGAGTAGGCATCGAGGAAAGACAGGGTTTCGCACCCTGCAGTGGAGTCCACAATTTGGTCGATGCGAGGTAGAGGGTAGGGGACCTTCGGACATGCTTTGTTGAGACCAGTGTAGTCTACACACATCCGCCACTTCCCCCCTTTTTTCCTCACAAGTACAGGGTTGGCAAGCCATTCGGGATGGAATACCTCTTTGATGAACCCTGCTGCCATCAGCTTGTGGACCTCCTCGCCTATCACCCTGCGCCTTTCCTTGTCGAATCGGCGCAGAGGCTGTCTGACCGGCCGGGCTCCGGCCCGAATATCCAGCGAGTGCTCGGCGACATCCCTCGGTATGCCGGGCATGTCCGAGGGACTCCACGCAAAAACGTCGGCGTTTGCGCGGAGAAAGTCGACGAGCACTGCTTCCTATTTGGGGTCGAGCCCGGAACCGATCCGGATCTGCTTGGAGGTGTCGCCACTGGGGTCGAGAGGGACGGCCTTAACCGTCTCCGCTGGCTCGAAGTTGCCGGCATGCCGCTTCACATCCGGCACCTCTCGGGAGAGGCTTTCCAGGTCGGCTATGAGGGCCTCGGACTCGGCGAGGGCCTCGGCGTACTCCACGCACTCCACATCGCATTCGAATGCGTGTTCGTACGTGGGGCCGACGGTAATGGCCTCGTTGGGGCCCGGCATCTTGAGCTTCAGGTAAGTGTAGTTGGGGATGGCCATGAACTTCGCGTAGCATGGCCTTCCCAACACTGCGTGGTAGGTTCCTCGGAACCCGACCACCTCGAACGTCAAGGTCTCCCTTCGGAAGTTGGAGGGTATTCCGAAGCAGACAGGGAGGTCGAGCTGTCCGAGGGGCTGGACGCGCTTCCCGGGAATGATCCCGTGGAAGGGCGCAGCGCCTGCTCGGACGGACGACAAGTCGACGCGCAGGAGCCTGAGGGTCTCGGCGTAGATGATGTTGAGGCAGCTGCCTCCATCCATCAGGACCTTGGTGAGCCTGACGTCGCCGATGACGGGGTCGACGACGAGCGGGTACTTCCCCGGGCTCGGCACGTGGTCGGGGTGGTCGTCCCGGTCGAAGGTGATGGGCTTGTCGGACCAGTCTAGGTAGACTGGCGCCGCCGCCTTGACCGAGCAGACCTCCCGACGCTCTTGCTTATGATGCCAAGCCGAGGCGTTTGCCGCATGCCCTCCGTAGATCATGAAGCAATCGCGGACCTCCGGGAACTCTCCTGCTTGGCGACCCTCCCTTTTGTCGTCGTCGTGAGCCCTGCCACCCTCTGCGGGCGGCCCGGCCCTGTGGAAGTGGCGCCGAAGCATAACGCACTCTTCGAGGGTGTGCTTGACGGGCCCCTGATGGTAGGGGCACGTCTCCTTGAGTGCCTTGTCGAAGAGGTTAGCGCCTCCGGGGGGCTTCCGAGGGTTCTTGCGCTCGGTGGCAGCGACAAGGTCTGCATCGGGAACGTCGCGTTTCGCTTGCGACTTCCTCCTGCCTTTCTTCTTGGCGCCGCGCGGAGTAGACGCCTCGGGAACATCTTCCGACGGGCGGCCCTGGGGCTGCTTGTCCTTTCGGAAGATGGCCTCAACCGCCTCCTGGCCGGAGGCGAACTTGGTGGCGATGTCCATCAGCTCGCTCGCCCTGGTGGGGGTCTTGCGACCCAACTTACTCACCAGGTCGCGGCAGGTGGTGCCGGCGAGGAACGCGCCGATGACATCGGAGTCGGTGATGTTGGGCAGCTCGGTGCGCTGCTTCGAGAACCGCCGGATGTAGTCTCGGAGAGACTCTCCCGGCAGTTGCCGACAGCTTCGGAGGTCCCAGGAATTCCCGGGGCGCACGTACGTGCCCTGGAAGTTCCCGGCGAAAGCCTGGACCAAATCTTCCCAGTTGGAAATCTGCCCCGGAGGCAGGTGCTCCAACCAGGCACGAGCGGTGTCGGAGAGAAACAGGGGGAGGTTTCGGATGATGAGGTTGTCATCGTCCGTCCCACCCAGTTGACAGGCCAGGCGGTAGTCCGCAAGCCACAATTCCGGTCTCGTCTCCCCCGAGTACTTCGTGATAGTAGTCGGGGGTCGGAATCGGGGCGGAAACGGCGCCCGCCGAATGGCTCGGCTAAAGACCTGTGGACCGGGTGGTTCGGGCGAGGGACTCCGATCCTCCCTGCTGTCGTAGCGCCCCCCACGCCTGGGGTGGTAGCCTCGGCGCACCCTTTCGTCGAGGCGTGCCCGACGGTCACGATGAGGGTGCTCGTCGCCGAGGTGGCCCGGGGCCGCAGGCGCGGTGTTGCGCGTGCGCCCGGTGAAGACCGAGGCTTCCCGCGTGAGTCGGGAAGTCGCGGCACGAGGTTCCGAGGGGTATCCCTGCCTTCGGGAGGCAGAGCTCTCGGCCCGCCGGGCCGCAGCGCCTTCCAGGAGATGCTTAAGTTCTCCCTGGATTCGCCGACCCTCGGTGGTTGATGACTCCGACATCGCGCGGAGGAGCATCGCTGCAGCGGCCAGGTCCTGACCGGTTCCGCCGGATGCGGGAGGCGGTCTGTCCCTGGCATCGTTGGTGATGCGGCGCTGGAGACCTTGGGGCAGGTGACGTATTCCTCCGGCCGGGGGCTGGCTCGCCCATACCTGCCCGATGTTCTGGCGGATTGCCTCGAGCGCTCCTGCTCCCTCATCGAGCCCGGCCTGCGCCCCGCGGACTTGCTCGAGCTGTGGGTCGTGACCCCCCGCCGGAACGGGGACCACAGCTAGCTCCCGCGGGATGTCGGCGCGAGGCGCTGGCCTAGGGGGATCACCATCCTCCGGCGTGCCGAGACAGCCGCCTCCGGAGGGATCCCCTAACTCGATGTGGAAACATTCGCGACTCAGGCCGCAGTCCTTGTCGCCAAGGCTGCGGCTACCGTCAGAACAGTCGGAGAGGCAGTAGTCACATGCGGTCATGAAGTCCCGCATGGCACTAGGGTTGCCAGATCCGGAGAAATCCCAGCAGATGCTGGGGTCGTCATCTTCCTCGGACCCAAAGGGTCCGTAGGTCGAGACACCCGTCAATCGGTCCCAAGGCGACCGCACACGAAACCCCAGAGAGGTTGCACTCGCCTCAATGTGAGCGTCCGCCAAAGCGAGGTCGCCAGGCGGGCTGAGGCCGAGTCGAAATGACGAAAGATGGGTAGCAGTCGGTACCTTTTTGTCGACGAGAGGCGATGAAGTCAAGTCGGGGGCTGACCGCGCCGTCGTCTTGGGTACGAGGGCGACGTCCTGCAGGCCTTCCGTGAGCGTGCTGGCGTCGTCCACTTGCTCGGGGTCGACGTGTTGCGGGGGGATGGCGCTCGCGTTTGCCTCGAACGCGAGGGCGACGCTTGGCGTGTCCTCCGTCGAGGCGCCGGGGATGTCGATTTGCTCGACAGCCGTCGGAGCGCGATCTCCCGCTCGGCCCCGGTTGCCCCGCCTCCTCCTCCTCCGATGGCGAGGGAGAGGATGGGGCGAGCTCGAAAGTTGTCCTTCCCCCACGCGGGAGAGACGTCGTCGATTCCGCCGCCGGCGGGCGGGCTGTCCGCCACCATTGTCGCTGTCGCGCGGCGGTGGAAGGAGTACCATGTCGTAGTCGCCGTCGAGAGACATGAACTCGAGGTTCCCGAAACGGAGCACCGTCCCGGGTTGAAGAGGTCGTTGGAGACTGCCCATCTGGAGCTTGACGGGAAATCGAACGTCAACACGCAGCAGGCCCCCTACCTGGCGCGCCAACTGTCGGCGTTCCGAGACCGGGGGGTCCCCGAGCCGACGAGTGAGAGTGCCGCGTGCCCCAGCCCAGATGGGTCGAGCGCGTGGAGCGAGCGCGAAGGGGGGAACAGAGAGAGAGGTCGGTGGCCGGAGCCGGGTCGTGAGGGAGTCGGAGAATTCCCGCGGCCTTCGTGTTCGTCCCGCGCCCAGGTCGGGTGCGCTTGCAGTAGGGGGTTACAAGCGTCCGCGCGAGGTGAGGGGAGAGAGCGGCCCCGAGAGAGCGCCTGCCCCTGCCCTTCGTCCCCGCGAGGCCAACCTTCTCTAAGAAGGCCCTGGTCCTTCCTTTTATAGTCGCAAGGAGAGGATCCAGGTGTACAAGATGGGGGTGTAGCAAGGTGCTACGTGTCTAGCGAGGGAGAGCTAGCGCCCTATGTACATGCCAAGGTGGCAGCCGGAGAGATCTTGGCACCCTGTTGGTGTGGCGTCGTGGCTGTTGGAGGAGTAACGGAGCCGGACGGGGAGACAGCTGTCGGAGTGGCTGGGCCCTTGCTGACGTCCTCCTGCTTTCGTAAGGGAGCTGAGAGTCGCCGTCGTCATGGTCTAGCGGGGCGCCATCATTTGCCTATCTGGCGTGGCTGGCCAGATGGGACGCCGGTCTTGTTCTCTGCGACCCAAGTCGGCTCAGGGCAGGGTGATGGTGACGCTTCCCGTTGACGTGGCGGCCTCGTGTCCTAGGTCGGGCGTCGTGGAGGCTCCTCCGAAGCCGAGGTCGAGTCCGTCCTGCAAGACAGAGGCAGAGTCCGAGCCCTGGGTCGGGCGAGGCGGAGATCGTTCGGCAGAGGCCGAGGCGGAGTCCGAGCCCTGGGTCGGGCGAGGCGGAGTTTGCCGTCTTCCGGGGCCTTAGCCCGAGTCCGAGCCCTTGGGCGGAGTGGAGTTCGCCGTCTTCCGGGGCCTTAGCCCGAGTCCGAGCCCTTGGGCGGAGCGGAGTTCGCCGTCTTCCGGGGCCTTAGCCCGAGTCCGAGCCCTGGGGTCGGGCGGAGCGGAGTTCGCCGTCTTCCGGGGCCTTAGCCCGAGTCCGAGCCCTGGGGTCGGGCGGAGCGGAGTTCGCCGTCTTCCGGGGCCTTAGCCCGAGTCCGAGCCCTGGGTCGGGCGGAGTCTCCTATGGTGCCTCTGGCGAAGTCTGGTCGCCCGTTGGTCTTACCTTTTGCGTTAAACGCCCCGGTGACTCGGTCGGTTGGCGCGGTGATTTAGTCAGGGTTTCTTCTTATCGAAGGCGGGGCCTAGGGCGAGCCGGAGATGCGTCTGCCGTGAAAGAGGAGGCCTCAGGCGAGACGGAGTCATCTTAGGGTCGGCTGCCCTCGCCCGAGGCTAGGCTCGGGCGTGGCGTGGTCAAGTCACTCGTATGGACTGATCCCTGACTTAATCAAACCCATCAGGCCTCTGCAGCTTTATGCTGATGGGGGTTACCAGCTGAGAATTAGGCGTCTTGAGGGTACCCCTAATTATGGTCCCCGACACTTAGGCACTTAAGCTGGAATAATTCGGACGGTTCCGCCACAGCTGGTATCGGAGCAAATTCCACCACAGAGAAGGACAATAAACCATGAATACCAATTTTCAAAATCTAAAACTTGCTTAGAAACTGCTATAGATCGTCAGGGCTAGACCGCTAGACCTAGGACGAAAGGCTTTAGGCATAGAGGGAGAAATAGGTGGCTAATTGATTAGGCCCCGTGGGCCAGTACTTATATTTATATGGATGCCCTAAAAGGCACCCTATTTTCTTTTGAGAGGCAACGTTACTTCCAGCATGCAGGCATTATAAAACACAAAGAGGAATTAAAATTTTTTTTGAGCTAACCCACTTTCTTTAAAACAATCCGGGCTCTCTATTTCTTTTTCCTTCCACCATAATCTTTACCTTTGATTCCCTTTCGCAGATGAATTCACCCACCCCCGCCAGTGGAGGAGACTCTCGTTTCAGTTCTGACTTCCTTTCTCGCGATGGTTTTCCTTCCATCTTGTGGGAAGTGCTTAACTCCGCCGGTTACCCTACGTCCCCTTTGTACACAGTGCAGTTGTATGAGGAGCATCGAGTACCTCGTTGTCGGGTCTGGCTGACTTTGGAGGCTCATCCCCTTCAGCCGGGTTGGCGTTCTCTTGATTCTGAGACAATTGGACTCAGGACGAACGACACCGTTGAAGCAGCAGCCATAAAAACTCTGACGACTTTCTGTGGCTACCATCCCCTGGAGATGGTGATGCACCCCTTGGGACTCTTCCCTACTGAGAAGAAGGATGATCCCATGTGGTGTAACCGCGTGAGCCATGTGAAGGATGTGTGGGCGATGTATCCTGACCTGGTTGGGAGGGTCACTATTCAGTGCATGAGTGCGCTGTACCGCCTTCAGGCCCTTCAGAGCGATGCTATGGCACTCCTTGCTAACACCGCTCAAACTACCAAGCTCACTCTCGACAGTCGAGAAGATTTTGTGGTCGATCTATCCACCGAGTTGGTAGAGAAGGATCTGCAGGTGGAGAGGCTGAGCCAGCGCATCACCACCTTGGAGCATCAGGTGGAGATCCGGGACAACACTATTGATGTCTTGGAGAACCAGCTTCACGATGTGCAGAGGGAACTCGAAGAAGCGAATGACCACTTGGACATGCACCACCTGGAGATGGAGGCCAATGAAGCAGGAAGCGAGGGAGAAGAGGCTCCCGAGGAGCTAGGACCAGCCCCTGGTGCCAATGGGACTACCTCCGCGATGCCCCCTTCACCCGTATCCAGTGTCGCTTCCACCGCTCAGGGTTAAGCAGTCACTTCGACACTTTTAGGCGGATAGAAACCTATGTGAGCTTAGTTAATATCAGATTTTGGACTAGGCTTATGGGTACTTTTCACCTAATTGATGTAACCCTGTGAACCTTTGAAATCTGTGGGATATTTGTCACCATGTTATCTTCATTTCGAACCTGATATTATGATTATGGCATTTTTCCTTCCATATGAGGTGATATCTTGTCGTTCGAAACTGTGAGTTGGGATAACGTTCGAAACTGTGAGTTGGGATAACAATGGCGGCAATCTCTGTTTTCAGATGGCAGCTAGGCAGCGTCGCGGGCATAACGAGCAGGTTCCCCCGCCACCTCCTCCAGCTCCCACAGTGCAGGAGCTGATGGCCCGGCAGAATGAGATTCTGTGACAGCTCTTGCAGCGCCAGCCCCACCCTCAGTAGCATGGTGGAGGCCAGCATCAGCGACCTCCGGCTATGGCAACTTACCAGGAGTTTTTGAGCACGCAGCCGCCCTTGTTCACCAAGGCAGAGGATCCGTTGGACGCCGACGTATGGCTTCGCATCGTCGAGTCCAAGTTTCCCCTCCTCACGGGAGACTGCCCTGATGCTACCAAGACCCGCTTCGCCGCGCAGCAGCTTCGCTGATCTGCTCGGACTTGGTGGGATCACTTCCGTGCTATGCTCCCCGCTGATCGTGAAGTGTCTTGGGAGGAATTCAAGACTGCCTTCAGAGGACACCACATCCCAGCTGGCATTCTTGATCGGAAGTTGAATGAATTTCTAGCCCTTAATCAAGGAACCCGCACGGTACTGCAGTATGCGCAAGCCTTCAACGACTTATGCCAGTATGCAGGGTATCATGCTGATTCTGATGAGAAGAAGAGGGATCGCTTCCGCAGGGGTCTCAATACCAAGCTGCGGGAACGACACAACACTGTCCGGGCTGATAGCTTCAATGAGTTGGTCAACATGGCCATCTCCCAGGAGGATTGCATTGTTGCTCACCGGGCAGAGAAGAAGAGAAAGGCACCAATGGCAGCACCATCCGCTCAGGCTCAGAGGTTCCGAATTGTTTCTCACAATCAGAGCAGGGGTTTTCAGCAGCAGGCAGGCAGATGGGTGATCAGGCCACCTCAGCAGCAACAGCAGCCGGCACCCAACCGCTTTCCAGCTCCCGCCCCAAGGAACAATCAGCCTCCGCAGCAGCAGCAGTTCCGCCAGGGCAATGGGAACAAGTGTTTCACTTGTGGCAATGTGGGCCACTATGCCAAGAATTGTCCCAGGAACCAGCAGAGGCAGATGCCAGCACCAAATCAAGACAAGGGAAGAAAGCAGAAGGTGCAAGTCAGGCAAGGGAAGCTCAACTTCACTACTCTGGAGGAAGTACCTGAAGGAGCTCCTATCATGACCGGTATCTTTTCAGTTTATAATCAACCTGCTTTAATTCTGTTTGATTCTGGTGCATCTCATAGTTTCATTAGCCAAAAGTTCAGTGCTAGATGTAAACTGCCATTCTCTCACTCAAAAGGGTCATTCATGATAGTCATACCTGGGGGTAAAATTGCAACTAATCAATTAAACCAAAGTGTGCCTATTCAACTGGGAAGCCACATTGTCAAAACCACTCTTCTTGTGTTGGGATTGGAAAATGTGGATATTATTCTGGGAGCCAATTGGATGACCTTGCACCAAGTTGTGCTTGATGTAGCCAGCCGTACCGTGGAAGTTAATTCTCCGTTCTGCGGGAACTTCACCTTAATTCTGCCTAGTCAAGGTTCTACTCAGTCATGTGCTTTCTCTATGACGGAGTTACCTTTGAAGAAGATCCCAGTGGTCTGTGAGTATGCAGATGTCTTTCCTGAGGAATTGCCAGGAATGCCACCAGACCGGGATATTGAATTCGCCATCGAGTTGCAACCGGGAACGGCCCCAATTTCCAAGAGGCCCTACCGAATGCCACCCGCCGAGTTGGCAGAATTGAAGAAGCAATTGCAAGAGTTGCTGGACAAGGGATTTATTTGCCCAAGTACTTCGCCTTGGGGATGTCCAACACTGTTTGTGAAGAAGAAGGATGAAAGCTTGAGGCTGTGTATAGATTACCGCCCTCTTAATGCGGTAACTATCAAGAACAAGTATCCTTTGCCTCGTATCGATGTTCTTTTTGACCAATTGGTCGGGGCCAAGGTATTCTCCAAGATAGACCTTCGCTCTGGCTACCATCAGATCAAGATACGAGCAAGTGATATTCCGAAGACGGCATTCTCGACCAGATATGGGCTATATGAATTCTTGGTGATGTCATTCGGGCTGACAAATGCACCAGCATATTTCATGTATCTGATGAATTCTGTTTTCATGCCGGAATTGGACAAGTTCGTAGTGGTTTTCATCGATGACATTTTGGTGTACTCAAAGAACGAAGAAGAACATGCCGGGCATTTGCATGTAGTGCTTCAACGTCTGCGAGAGCACCACCTTTATGCCAAGTTATCCAAGTGTGATTTTTGGCTGAAGGAAATCAAATTCTTGGGTCACACTATCTCTCAGGCTGGAATAGCTGTTGATCCTGATAAAGTGCAAGAGGTGATGAACTGGAAGCCACCAACAACTGTCCGTTAGATTCGGAGTTTTCTGGGATTAGCTGGTTATTACCGAAGATTTATTCTGGACTTCTCTCGAATTGCGAAGCCTATAACTGAGTTGCTGAAGAAAGAATTCAAATTTGTTTGGAGTCAGAAGTGCGAAGATGCCTTCCATGCATTAAGGCAGCATCTGACCACAACACCAGTATTGGCGCAACCCGACAATAGCAAGCCTTTTGATGTATATTGCGATGCCTCTGGCACCGGGCTAGGTTGTGTCTTGATGCAAGACAACCGAGTCATTGCTTATTCCTCAAGAGCACTCAGGCCTCATGAGCAAAACTATCCCACTCATGACCTCGAGTTGGCAGTAGTGGTTCATGCATTAAAGATGTGGAGGCATTACTTAATGGGAACCCACTGCAACATCTTCACTGATCATAAGAGCCTTAAGTACATTTTTACTCAGGCTGATCTCAACATGAGGCAGAGAAGATGGCTAGAGCTGATCAAGGATTATGACCTGGAGGTACATTATCACCCAGGAAAAGCTAATGTGGTAGCAGATGCCTTGAGTCGGAAGATGCATTGCAATTGTATTCTGATGGATTCTCGCATTAACACCTTGTGTGATGAGTTGAGCAAGATGCAAATTGAAGTGATTCCTTCTGGTTCTTTGTCTCACATTTCTGTTGAGCCAGCTTTGCAAGACCAGATTATCATGGCCCAGCTCAGTGACAAGGGAGTGCAAATTATCAAGAAGAATCTCCATCAGGAGGTTGAGAAGTATAATTGTTTCCGCCAGGATGAAAAGGGTGTGTTATGGTTTAAAAGCAGATTGGTGATTCCTAAGGACCAGGACCTCAAGAGGAAAATCTTGGATGAGGCTCATCTCTCCAAATTCTCTATGCATCCGGGAAGCACCAAGATGTACCATGATCTGAAGCCCTTATACTGGTGGACCAGAATGAAGAGGGAGATAGCCCAGTATGTATCAGAATGTGACACCTGTCAGAGGATAAAGGCAAGCCACTTGAAGTCAGCTGGAGCTTTGCAACCCCTGTCCATACCTCGTGGAAGTGGGATGACATCAACATGGATTTCATTGTGGGTCTGCCCAACACCTCTCGTCATCATGATTCAATTTGGGTTATTGTGGACCGATTGACAAAAGTGGCACATTTTCTTCCTGTGCACACCACTGATAAGGCTCAGAAGTATGCAGAATTGTATATTGACCGGATCGTGTGTTTGCACGGATTACCTCGGACCATTGTTTCTGACCGAGGAGCCCAATTTGTTGCTAGATTTTGGGAACAATTGCAAGAGTCTTTGGGGACCAAGCTAATCAGGAGTTCAGCTTACCACCCACAGACTGATGGTCAGACGGAAAGGGTAAACCAAATCCTGGAGGATATGCTGAGAGCTTGTGCAATCGATTGTGGCAAGAACTGGGATAAGCACCTCTCCTTGGCAGAGTTTGCTTATAACAATAGTTATCAATCCAGCCTAAGGATGGCACCCTTTGAAGCTCTCTATGGAAGAAGGTGCAGAACACCACTCAATTGGTCTCAACCTGGAGAAAGAGAAGTTTTTGGACCTGACTTAGTGACTGAAGCCGAAAGGAAGGTCAAACTAATCAGGAAGAATCTAGAAGCTGCTCAGGCCAGGCAGAAGAGTTACCATGATAAAAGAAGGAAACCTCTCCAGTTCGAGGTGGGAAGTTTTGTATACCTTAAGGTATCACCCACCAAGGGAGTGCAGAGGTTTGGGATCAAAGGCAAGCTAGCCCCTCGTTACATTGGACCTTATGAGATCATAGAAGCATGTGGACCCGTGGCATACAAGCTGAAGTTACCTTCAAAAATGTCTGCCATTCACGATGTATTCCATGTATCTCAGTTGAAGAAGTGTGTTCGATTGTCGACTGAAATCTTAGCAGAGCCAGAATTGGAGATAGAGCCAGATCTATCGTACCAAGAGTACCCCTCCAAGATTCTGGATTGCAAAGAAAGATCAACTCGGGCTAAATCGATCAAGATGTACAAGGTCCAGTGGACTAATCACTCAGAGGAAGAAGCTACTTGGGAAACCGAGGAATTCTTGAGATCCAACTTCCCCGATTGCCTACCTAAGGAAGCTGGTACGTAATCACCCCAACCCCTCCTCCTGCCTTTCAAATCTAATTCTCAGAAATATGATCATAAATCAGAATGAAGTAATCATGAAACAAAACTTAAAAAGGACTTCCTTCTGAAGTTGCAAAGAGAATGACATTCGAAGAGCAGTTTTACCCTAATAAAAACAATAATCACCCATTTCCTATAAGTCTCACCCTTCGCTTCACCCTGGGAGGACTCTGGCCCGAATCTCGGGACAAGATTCCTTTAAGGGGGGAAGGCTGTGACACCCTAGTGTCACCTAGGGTTTCTCTTAAAATGCCAAACCAAGGACCATCATTTTATGTGAACCAAAGTAAGCATGAGCATCAAACTAACTTAAGAATGAAGAATTCACCAAGCATATACTTAAAAGTATCATGATCAAAACAAATGGGTCTTTCAAAAAGGTATTAATGTTGTAACCCTAATATAAACCCTAAGTGAGCCCCATGAGCAAAATTCAAGAAAATAAGGAAAAAGGGCATGAAAAATTTAAAATTGTGGCTTGAGCCAATTATAAAAATTGAAGTATATTTAATAAGCAACAAGAAAGGTTGAGAAAGCTTAGCCAAAATAACTCAGATAAAACCCCAAATCAAGCTTCTCATGTGGGGACTTAATGGGAATTCTGAATTTCAGAATTCTGAAATTCAGACCTTGAGCCAAAGATCAGGGATGTTCACCTTGATCCCTAACTCGAATCCTAATGGCCCCATTAACAAAAATGTGCCTAATTAACCCCTCTGTCATGTGCCAGGAGATGGCATTGGGACGCGTGCCTCGGACACGTCAAACCAGAGATTTTCTCCCTGTGTGTGGCAGTGAGACAAGCAGGATTTCTCCCCTCTCTATCTCCTAATCCAGTCAGCGAAACTTGCTAGCCTCCACACACAAACGACAAAGGGACCTGAGAGGAAGAGATCTCTCAACGGGATCGTGGCCTTAATCTCAAAGATTTGGGCCCAATCCGCGTTTGAACTTGACCTCTCTCTGCGCTGCCTCGTGCTCGACGCTGTGCCAGGCGCCAGAGCACGCACTGGCGTTCGCCGCGCACGCCTCGAGCGCATGTCAGAGCCCCGTCCTCGGCCGTGCTCGCCCGTGCCTATAAAGCTTCCCCGGGCGCGCCTCACTTCACCCCGCGCTCACCTTCACTGGCCAGCCACCTCTCCTTAGCTCCGGCGAGCTCAATTCCGCCCGCCATTGCCGCCAGAGCTTCGGCCACCGTGGCCAGCCCACTCCAGCCACCCCCAAGTCGAGCCAGTGCTTCGGCTAGCTCCGCCAGTGGCCCGTAAAGCTTTCCAAGCCCTCGGACCAGGCCGGACTTCACCGGAGGCCCGAGATCGACCTCACCAGACTTCGGTCTTTTGCCGCCGCGCGCGAGCAGAGCTAACCGGTGAGTCTCCGCCCAATTCCTTGCACCCATATCTTCTCTGGCATCCCGTGAACCTCTCTGACCCGTCCAATTGAACTATCTCGTCGTGAGCAGGCCGGACTCCTCGCCGCCGACGAGCATCCCCGCCTGCGCACGTGGACCGGCCAACTCCGGCCATCCCCGACGGCGACCCGCACATCGCTGTGATCCCCGAGACCTCCCCTACGTCCTCGACCACTTCACCGGAGCAATCTCGCCGTCGGTAAGCCCCTCCGCCCTTTCTTCCGCCGCAGTTACTGTGTAAGATAGGAGAAGGACCTCGGGTTAGGATTTAGAGAACCCGAGGGGTTTTCTGTAACGTCAGTGACCCATGTTAATAGTAGCCTAGGGGCTAATCCGCGAAGAAAACTTAAAATACCCGCCAGGGACCCCCGTGCAAAGTGGTTTTCCATTAAATCAATTCTGTTAATCTTTTAAAATGACCAAAGAACTTAAAAAACCCATAACTTGATGAATTCTTAATAAAAAGTTGTCAAACTAATTTTGCTAAATCCTAAATACTATGACCTATCATTTAAAAATGATAAACCCTATGCTTTCTATTCTGAATTTTTGAGTTAAAAATTAAAATAGAAACCTACCAAACCTAGTTTAGTTAAGGAAAATTAGTTTTTCTTCTATACTAAGCTTAAGAAAATTTGTGGGTATTCCAACCTCATTTAGACACTGTTTAAAAATAATAGGAACCCCAACATTGGAAAATATGATGTAGATATTCATTTAAAGCTATTTTGCCCAGAACTTAGGAAAAATCAGAAAAGCATTAGAAATTAATGAAAAGTGAGTGAAATTATTTTTCCTAGTTTGCTTAAGTAACAAAGAACCTAGGAAAAATAAGGAGACCATTAGTCCAGATCAGTTTTAAATTAAAATGCTTTATCTAGCTCTGTTTGAACAAAAAAATCAATTATTAGAGTTACAAAACTATACCCAAAATGGATAATAAAAATCCAGTGGACTTACAACCACCAGGGCCCCACTACAAAAATAAAGAACACCTCAGCCCAACTTTTTAAGTAAGGAAAATAAATATAAAATGCTAATGAGGCATTTTCCAAATAAATCATGAACAACCCCTAATAATGTGATAATGGGCAACCAAAAATTAGCTAAGTCCATAATGAGATAAACCACCGGAGAAAAATGCAAACCCCTGAAAAAGAAGCAAACTCCTACCTATTGCTAAGGATTTATGAGAAAAGCCACTTAATTCAAATAATGCATACCACCCCTTCCCTTAATCAAAAAGATGCTAAACCTCAAAATGATTGCTCTTGCACAAAACAATAACTAAGAAACTAAGAACTCTGTTGTTTGACATTTTTCAAATATAGTGGTAGTAGAAAGCACCCATTTGGCTAGAAACTTGAGAAAACCATAGTAAAATAACTAAAAGGTATTAGTGACTAGAAATTTGTATCAAGTCATGTTATAACCCCTAAAAGCCAGCAAAAATAAGTTTTATAGAACTACCCACTGTTAAATAATAGTTGTAGTTCAAAGCACCCCTTCTGCCCTAGAATTTAATAATTTTGTCCAGAGAAAACTATTCACTTTCTGATCCCCAAATTTTGAAACAGAGAAACATACACCAGTGCCAAGCCACTATAATTTTTGCAGAATTTTTAGAATTTTATAAAAGCAACTTGTAGTTCAAACCTACTCCAAAACTTTTAAGAGAATAAAAGAAAAGGAAAGAAGAAATAAACCTCACCCCAATAAGCCTATCTTGAATACTTATCAATTCTCCCTAAAGATTTAAAAAGAATTTAGTGGAACCCCAAAAAAATAAACCTACCACTTACCATAGATAAAGTTGACCCAATTCTACCAAGTATACCACCCAAGGGTCTTACATAGGTAAAGTTAACCTTGTTTAACTCAAGAAGATCATACACCGTCAAAAGTTGTAATTTCTAAAGGTACATATCACATCATGCATGTATCTTACGCATTGCATTCATTAGATTGTAATCTTGCCGACGGAGAGTACGTGCTCATCCCCGAGCAAGGACCTGTCCAAGAGGAGGACCAGGAGCAGGCTTCAGAGGCTGCTAGTGAGGATCTCCCCGCAGCCCCAGCAATTGAAGGCAGGCCCCGGTTTTATGCATAACCTGTTAATTATGCTATTTTACTACACTTAATGCTTGTAGGATTGTAATGTGCACTTAAGTGTAGGAGTTGCTTGAAACCTCTAGTTGCATGAACTTAGGATTCCTTTTTGAGATGAATACTAGTATGCTAGGTCGAGTAGCTGCTTGCTAATCAGGATCTCGGTAGAAGTCGAGTGATTTTTCTAGCACTCGCGCGAGGTCAGGAATTGATTGTATTCATCTTGATAACGGGATATATGTCAGTCTATGGACTTGGATCCAGGGAGGATGCCTTGTCCATGAGACGGGAAAAGGAATTAAGGATTAATGTGTGGATACCTGAGTCAAGCTTTTGAACGTACTAAGCACATGCCGGGAAAAATGGTAACCGGTAAACCTAGTACCTGAGTGAAGCCGGGCGCGGACTTTATCCCTCATGCGACCTAAGACTGGGTCTCCCATGCTAGCTATGGTGGGTACAAGTGCGGTCACTGCACGGCGGCAGCCGGGGTCAGTGGAGCATTGTATGCCAAGGCGGTGAGGCCTGGACGCGAACGGGGAATCGATGGGGACGGTTGTCATGTGTGGGGTCGGAGTACCCTGACATGCCGTGTGTTTAGGTTTTCCTTGCAAGGTTAAAACTCGATTCGAATCGTCTGCTTCTCGCAGCTAATGAGACTGCTTGACCCCTTGTACTGCATCGAGTAAGAAGTGAAATGAGGTTACATGAGATAACTTGTTGATTGAACTAAATGCTTGTCACCATGTATGCTTAGAAGGAGCAAATCTAGCTAAGCAAATGATGATAGAATCTGAAAAGCTAAAAATTGATTTTAGAAACAGCTAGTGCTTTTGGCAAACCAAACCCCTCAGCCAAACAGCTGCATAGTCTAGAGGTAGAGGAGTAGACTCCTCACACCGGTTAAGTCTAGCTGAGTATTAGTATACTCAGCCTTGCTTGTGGCACAATTTTTGCAGGTACCATTCAGGAAATGGTTGATGGTGTGACTTGGCCTACCACCCTGCCACCGGGTTGGACGGTCGAGTGGGATGTTGCTCCGGCAGGAGAGGAGCACGAGGAGTAGTGGGCTAGGCCTTGCCCAATTCCTCGATACCGACGACATCGATTATCCGCTGCACTTTATTTTGTGAACTCTTATTTTCTACTCGAAAACTCCGATTTATGTAATAACTCAGTACTTAATTTGAGGATTCCTGTTTTATTGTATTTCTTCTGTGACTCACCTTCGAGTGAGATTGTGGAATTTGATCCTGGTTAAGTGGCTCTATCAGACTAGATCTGAGGGACTGACGGGTTATTCCGATTTAAGTGTGTTACGGCCCCTGAGGCGTGACTTAGGCACTTAAGCTGGAATAATTCGGGTGGTTCCGCCACATTCATGCTGTAGTAAGGGGTACCCCCCTGATTCAGGGTACCGACAGATGTCTTGTAACTCAACCACTTAGTGCCATTCGATGTAACCACTCAACAACAATGCACCAGGAATTGCTCTTACATGCTCGAATGTAATCTCTAGCAATCATATATTACTAGAGACCCAAAGCTAAGCACAACACTTGGACAACATATCCCTAAGATGCTCTCTTATACTCTAAATGACTGCCCACCCCTCTATATAGATGAGAGGGACCAACTAGCCATTATTGCATTTCTTTGAGGAATCTGCACACTCACATATAGTCCACCATACAATTCATAGTCAATCCTTGGAATACACTTGTTTGTATCCCAATATCTATATTTTAAAAATAAATAGGTAAGTCAGTTTAGAGAGTGCCTCAAAGACAATTTGCCACTAGACCACGAACAATTTGTTGGCCATCTTTTAGCACACCCAGAACCTCCTAGTTTATATCCATGGTTTTAAACAATATGATGGACAACCTATACAAAGAGCCTGGACAGTCCACTTACAAAACCATATTTTCACCCAAAAACTGTGGCGGAACTGCCCGAATTATTCCGACTTAAGTGCCTAAGTCCCGCCTTAGAGGCTAGACTACACTTAAATGGGAATAACCCGTCAATCCCTCGGATCTAGTCCGACTAGGCCACTAAAAGGATCAAGTACCACAATCTCACTCGAAGGTGAGTCACAGAGCAAATACAATAAAGCATAAAACCATACATGAAGGAGTATTAAATTATTACATCACCATCGGAGTTTTGCAAAAGTAGTCATCATTGTTCGAAGTGCAGCGGAATAAAACTAACGGTAAATAAACAGAGAGATGGGGAAGCCTGTCCCATCACTCCTCATGCTCCTCCTCAACCGAGGTGGGGTCCCACTCGACAGTCCACCCCGGTGGCAAGGCGGACGGCCAAGTCACTCCAGCAACCATGTCCTCCAGAGAACCTGTAAAATTATGCCACAAGCAAGGCTGAGTATACTAATACTCAGCTAGACTTACCCAGTGTGAGGAGTCTACTCCTCTACCTCTAGACATGCAGCTGTTTGGCTGTGGGGTTTGGTTGCCAAAAGCACTAGCTGAGTATTCTAAATCAAGTTTTAACTTTGTCAAATTTAAGTATGACTCTCTTAAGGCTAAATATGTACTATCTACTCATACATAGTAGCAAACATTTTTAGCAATCAATATCTTGTATCAACTCATCACATTTCCACTTGTTACTCAATGTAGCAGCATGGATCAAGCAGTCTCATTAGTTGCGAGAAGCAGACGATTCGAATCGAGTTTTTATCCTTGCAAGGTAAACCTAAACACACGATGTGGCGAGGTAATCCGTCCCCACACACATCAACCGTCCCCATCGATTCCCCGTCAGCAGATCAGGGCTCACCGCCTTGGCGTACAATGCCTCACTGACCCCGACTGGCCGTCGTGCAGTGACCGCACTTGTACCCACCATAACCGGAATGGGAGACCTCGTCTCAGGTCGTGTGAGGGGTAAAGTCCACTGCCAGGTTCAATCAGGTACTAGGCTTACCGATTTACCATATTTCTCGGCATGTGCTTAGTACGTTCAAACGCTTGACTCACGGTACCACACCTTAATCCTTATTCAAAATTTTTATCCCGTAGACAACCAATCCCCATGGATTGTTGCCCACAAACCAACATCAATATGATAAGAAAGTGGATACAGCCAATTCCTGACCTCGCGCGAGTGCTAGAAAAATCACTCGACTTCTACCGAGATCCTAATTAAATAAGCAGCTACTCGACCTAGCATACTAGTATCCATCTCAAAGGGAATCCTGAGTTCATGCAACTAGGGTTTCAGTCAACTCCTACACTTAAGTGCACAGTACAAGCCTACAAACATTAGGTGCAGTAAAATAGCATATATAAACGGTTATGCATAAAACCGGGGCTTGCCTTCCAAGGTGGTGGCAGGCAGATCCTCTGATGCAGACTCTGGGGCTAGATCCGGGGCTACCTCCTGAGCAGCTCCTTGCTCCGGCACGAGGACGTACTCTCCGTCAGCAAGGTTACAGTCTATCGAATGCAATGAACATGTATATCATGATTATGCAGGATTTAATAACCTTATGATAAGAAGAAACTAAGTCAAGAAGTAACTTAGGGTTTCTTAGCCATGCGGGGCTTCCAGTGGGTTATGCTTATTACTTTTTAGGCTTAGGGTTTCATTGAGGATAAACATAGTGGATTTGTATTGTCTTTATATATTTTCAGTGGACAATTTACAAGGAATTTAAGATGACACTAATTTCCATTATTCATTTTCCCTTTTCTTCATTTTCTACTTATAGTTTCTAGTGTAGGTTTGAATTATGACAGTGGTTTAACCTTTTCCAAAAATTCTGTAAAAATTACAGTGGATTGCCATTGGTCATTATAGCCTATTTTAGGAAATTGAGGTTCAAAATAAAAAGGCTAAGCTTTAGGTAAAAATAACAAAGGTGGTGTAAATTGGGCCACTTTACACTACACCTCCTCATTAGAGATGAGTTCCTTCCTAAGGGTTATTTTTGTTAAGATATAACAATAATAATAAACCTCTATGCCAAAATTCACAGAAAGTTAATTGGTAATTATTTAGTTGTGGTTTTCTAAAGTTTTATGTCAAAAAGGTGCTTATAACTAACTTGTCATTTGAAAAATATCAAACAGCAGATTTTGTATTTTTCTTATGTTTATAATAACAAAACATTAGTTATCCCAAGGGTTGGGGTATTTTCACCTTAGGGTTATTTTTGTAGGGTTTTTCTAAGTTATCCTTATTTTCTTCAAATAAAAGGTATCCTACTTAATTTATACTAAACCAGGGTAGGATAGATTTTTCTGGTGAACTACATTGGATAAGTGCCTTAACAAAAATAGAGGTGCCCTCTGATTCATTCTTTAAATCACCTTTTCTATTTTTCTTAACCTTAAGCATATTATGAAATAAGGAGTAAAAACTGAATTAATGGAGTGGACATAGGGATTCAACATTTTTAATTAGGTCAGTAGGTAGATATAAACTTCTCCAAATTTTTCTAACCCTAGTCTAATAGTGCAACTAATTTTTGCCCTATTATTTAGCTTATGGCCAAAATAATAATTAAATTAGAACCCTAAAGTTTTCTGTAGTACATAAGGGGTTTTATATTTTTCTTAAGTAGGTTACATTATTTAGAGTCTGACAAAATTTGTTTGACCAAATTTGGGTGATTTCAACAGAAGTTATGGATTTTCAAAGTTTCTGTTCAATTTAAAACAGATTTAATAAGAGTTTCCTGGAAAAACAGTTTACACCGAGGTCCCTGGGTTTAAACTAAATCAACCCGCACAGATCTACCCCTGCGCCACTATTCCCCTAGGGCACTGACAATTCAAAAAGCCCCCTGACTTTCCTCTCTTCTTCCCCGAGGTCCTTCCCCCAATGTAAACAGTATCCGCGGGAAAGAAAAGGGTGGCGCGGCTTATCGGCGGCGAGATAGGTCCGGCGAAGGGCAGGGTTGGCTCGGGGAGGCTCTGGCAGTCACAGCGAGGTGCGGCTCGACGGCGGGGATGGTCGGAATCGCTCGGTCCACGTGCGCAGGCGGGTGTTCTCGTCGGCGGCGAGTGTACCGGCCAAACCACGGCGAGCTGGTTCAATCCAAGGGCAAGGTGAGCTTCACGGGGTCACGCAGTGACTGTGTGCACCAGGAATTGGAAAATGGTTGAGCGGATTACCCGGTCCACGTACTCCGGCGAGGGTGTAAGCTCCGGCGACCGTGGACTGGCCTCTCCGGCGAAGCAGGCTTCGATTCCTTGCTCGGGGAGCTTCACTGAGTCGTGCACATTCGCCTCCGAGGGTCGGACGGGGCTGGGAAAAGCTGGGCTGGCCGGTCTACGGCGGCAGTGGGTCGGGTGGCCGTGAACACGTCGCGCACGGGCAAACGGCGACGAGCTAAGCTCTGGTGAGGCTTGAGGGTGCGCGGAGGAGTGTGCTCGATGCCTCTGTGGGTTTTATAGGCACGGGCGCACACAGGGGACATGGGCGCGACTCGGCGCGGCGCGGGGTCGGGCGCGGGCGTGCTCTGGCGCGGCAGAGCGCGTCGAACACGTGTAAGTTTTCTTCTGCCCTTGTTCCATAGCTCACCCAAGTCGCAAACGTGCGAATCTTGGCAAAAATCCGGCGTGGGTCTACTCCTGGCACCTAGGGCTATCACTTACCTGTGAGACGCCATGGTAGATATGGCCTAGGGAGGGAGATCTCCGGTCGCCAAATCGGGTGTGTCACACTGCCCACCTCGCGACAAAAACCATGCCAAGGCATGTCAAACGTCCAAGTCTCGGGCTCAGCTTTTTCCAGTGGGTGCCCTAGGTGGTATGCCACATTTTTGGTATAGAACACAGGTGGATTTGGTGCCAGCTTCGAGGTGAACACGACTGATCTTTAGTGTAGGTGTAGTTTTTAACTTAGAGAGAAATAGAGAGCTCTAGCTCTCTCTCCACTTGGAGATTGGATTTGGGGTTCCACCAGGGGTCTTTTTGCAATATTTCCTTCCCCTAATTGCTGGTTATAAGGTTACTTAAGGTTTGGTTAAAAATTGCCCATGTTTTGCACATTTGCTCACTCTCTTTCCCCTTTTTCCCAGGGTTTTGGGAGATAGGGTTTAAGAGAGGTCTAGGGTTCTTCCCCCCTCTCCCTTCCAAGGTAGTAAGGGTACAAAGATTTGAGTAATGCTTCTTAGGTCATTAGCAAACTTTGATTAACACATGATCTCCAAGTTCTTATGTGATTCCCTAAGCCTCTACCACATGTGATCACAGTCCTGAGTGCCAGGTGTGCTCTAGCCATAGTAACACCTGAGGTGTTACAGCCCTCCCCCCTTAAGGGAATCTCGTCCCGAGATTTTAGGCAGAGTCCCCTAGAGGGGTGCTTGAAGGTGTGCTGGTGCTACTCTTTCTTTACTCAAGTTTCTCTTATTAACTGCTCTTCGAATGTCATTCTCTTTGCAACTTCAGAAGGAAGTCCTTTTTAAGTTAAATCCACAACTTAGACTATCCTTGCTATCTAAGTTTTTCTTAAAATTATTTTCAAAGGGCAGGTGGGGGGTGTGGGGTTTTGTGATCACGTACCGACTCCTTTAGGCAGAAAGTCGGGGAAGCGGGAGCGTAGAAAATCCCCAGTCTCCCACGTAGCTTCTTCTGCTGAATGGTGACTCCACTGAACTTTATACATTCTAATTGATCTTGCCCATGTTGACCTTTCTTTCTGATCCAGTACCTTGACGGGGTACTCTTGATAGGACAAGTCTAGTTCTATCTCAACTTCTGGTTCCGGTAGCACTTCAGTGGGTAGACGGACACATTTCCGCAGCTGAGATACATGGAATACATCATGAATAGCTGACATGCTGGGTGGCAACTTCAATTGATATGCTACAGGTCCACAAGTCTCCTTGATCTCGTAGGGTCCAATGTAACGAGGAGCTAACTTGCCCTTGATCTCGAATCTCTGGACACCCTTGGTGGGTGACACCTTAAGATAAACATGGTCTCCCACTGCAAACTGGAGAGGTTTCCGCCTCTTATCATGATAGCTCTTTTGCCTGGCCTGAGCAGCTTCTAAGTTCTTTTTGATGACTCTGAACTTTTCTTCTGCATCAAGTACCAAGTCTGGCCCAAATATTTCCCTTTCTCCTGCTTGAGACCATTTCAGCGGGGTCCTACACCTTCTCCCATATAAGGCATCAAAAGGTGCCATCTTCAAACTGGACTGGTAGCTGTTATTATATGAAAACTCTGCCAAAGAAAGACACTTGTCCCAATCCTTTCCGTAGTGCAGTGCACAAGCTCGCAGCATGTCTTCCAAAATTTGGTTCACCCTTTCTGTCTGGCCATCTGTTTGGGGATGGTAGGCTGAGCTCCGTATGACATGGGTCCCAAGTGATTCCTGCAATTGTTCCCAAAATCGTGCCACAAATGGGGCTCCTCTGTCTGACACTATAGCCCTTGGTATCCCATGCAAACGAACTATCTGGTCAATGTAGATTTCCGCATACTTCTCCGTCCTGTGGGTGGTATGTACTGGCAAGAAATGAGCTGACTTGGTCAATCTGTCCACAATAACCCAAATTGAATCATGGTGCCTGGAGGTGTTGGGCAATCCCACGATAAAGTCCATGCAAATGTCCTCCCATTTCCAAGATGGTATGGGAAGGGGCTGTAGAGGGCCTGCTGCCTTCAACTGACTAGCTTTGATCCTTTGGCAGGTGTCACACTCGGATATATACTTGGCAATTTCTCTCTTCATCCTGGTCCACCAGTATAAAGATCTAAGATCATGGTACATCTTGTTGCTACCAGGGTGCATGGAGAATTTGGAAAGGTGAGCTTCATCCAGTATCTTCTTTCTGAGCTCAGGGTCCTTGGGAACAACCAGTCGATCTCCAAACCACAAAACTCCCTTACTGTCCTGACGGAAGCACTTGTACCTTTCTGCCTTCTGCTTGAGCATGTCTTTGATAACCTGTACACCTTTATCCCTAATCTGTGCCTGGACTATTTGCTCTTGCCACTAGTAAGAATGTGATCATCAGTGACGATTTTCTAGTGACGCTGGTGACTTCAGTCACAGATTGATACATTTCTATGACCAAATTGACATCTTCGTCAACAATTACAAGGGACGAAGATTAGACTTCAATATTAAAGACGAAAATGAAAGGAACGTCATAGACGAAAATGAAAGGAACGTCACAGATTAATTTGGCTTGATCGGCTGACGTAATGATGAAATAAATTGGTCACAGATGAGTTTTAGTAAAAAACGGCCCACGTGTACACACCACTTGACGGCGTGGGTTCCTTGGCCTACATGGGCCGCAGTTTTTTGGGACACAGCCCCCACCTGGCGACGCGGACCCGGCCCAGTACGAAGCGGCAGTTAGTTATTTGGCAAAAAAAGGTGCGCCCGCGGAGCTTCGAACCAGGGACCTGCGACTTGCGTTAAATCGTTGCTACCACCAGACTACGCACTTGTTCGTGTATATAAAGAAACTATCCGTCTGTTAACAGGTGTTCCCATCTGTCGTTATGTTAACAAGTTTTCCCAGCCGCCATTCTGCGATCTGCATGGTTCGCCTGTTCTGATTTTTTCCTGCTGCGATCTGCGCTTCTGCGATCGGCCGTCAGGTTACGGCACACAACGACGCCGGCGTCTGTCGTCGTCCGCTTGATCGTCAACTGGGTAGCGTCGCAGCGAACGAGCGATCTTGTCGCCTGATCCATTGATCCAACTGTGTTGGAAGAACGACGTCGTCTGCAAACAGCGAGGCAGAGAAGCTTCGGGCGCGGCAAAGCAGCGGCGTCTTGCGCATAGCTACGGCGGGCGTGGATAGAACAGCGGCAGGGAGGGGAGAAAAGACAAGGTTTGATGTGTTGTGTTTTTGACAATAAGGTTCTATGTGCGTTTGAATTTTATTTCATATATGCATGTGTTTGATGTGGTTTTCAATTTTGTTCAGTGTAATCATAGTTATGGAGTTAATGCAAGTTTTAATTTATTGTCAAAATAGATGGATAGAAGATGGGTTTATGGGAAACAATTCACACCTGCATATGTGAAAGGAGTTGAAGAGTTCATGAATTTTGTTACTGAAAGATACCCAGAAGACACAGACATTCGTTGTCCGTGCGTGAATTGTCTTAATCAAAGGTTGCGACCTCAGAATGAAGTAGAAACTCATATACACATTTATGGAATGTCAGCTACATACACGAGGTGGATTCATCATGGGGAGTCGGCAGATACAGAAGTTGAGGGTATAGAGGAGGATGTCGAAGGATATGATAATGACTTTGGGATACATATGGATGTGGACGATGATGTTTACGATGATGATCATGGAGTACCTGAGATGATCGGTGAACTGTTTGCAGCGGCAGAGGCTGATGGAGAAGAGCCAAGATTTGCAGGAGTTCTTGGAGATTCAAAGAAGGCACTTAGTCCGGGTTCTAGCCATTCAAAATTTTCTTTTATGGTGAGGATGTTGTATATGAAGTCTCGTTATCGAATCAGCAATACAACATTTTCAGCAATGATGAAGCTGATGTCCGATGGATACCCTAACAGTGAGTTGCCAAAATCATATAATGAGGCCATGAAATATCTTAAAGAATTGGGCCTTGGATACGAAAACATCCATGTGTGCAAGAACAATTGTGTGTTGTTTCGGAATGTTAATGCTAAATTGAATGAGTGCCCAGTATGCACGGAGTCTAGATGGAAAGATGAAACTGGTTCGAAGCGGGTTCCACATAAGGTTTTGAGGCATTTTCCACTGTTGCCAAGGTTGAAAAGAATTTTTGCTTCAAAACAAACTTCAGAGGAAACACAATGGCACAAGAAAGTGAGGAAGCCAGTCGCCAATGTGATGAGCCATCCAGCTGATGGGGAAGCGTGGAAGGACTTTGACCGAAAGTACCCAGGTTTTGCAAATGATCCGAGGAACCTGAGGCTAGCCTTAGCTACCGATGGATTCAATCCATTTGGCAACATGAGTACCCAGTACAGTATGTGGCCAGTGCTTGTGACACCGCTTAATCTCCCACCATGGGAATGCGTGAATCCAACAAACTGCTTTATGTCTTTACTCATCCCAGGTCCAAGATGTCCAGGAAAGGATTTTGATTTGTTCCTTGAGCCCCTAATTGAAGAACTGCTGAAGCTATGGAAGGGTGTCAAGACCTATGATGCATGTACTGGTAGGAAGTTCGACCTTCGTGCTGCTGTACTATGGTGTATACATGATTATCCAGCGCTGGCCACGTTATCTGGGCGAACAACAAAAGGGTATTATGCATGTATTTATTGCGACAAGAATCTATTGTCTATGGCAATAAGGAACAAGTTATGCTACATTGGACATCGTCGTTACCTTAAAAGGACACATTCATGGCGGAATAGCTTGGATTTCAATGGTAAGCGTGAAAACAAAGTTGTGCCTGGCAGGTTCACTGTGGATGAGGTCCTACAAGAGCTAGAGAAGGTGAAAGATGTCAGGCCCGGGAAGCAGGCTGACATTACTGGAAATAAAAGGAAGCGTAGTAGTGACGGTCCAAAGATTTATAGCCGGAAATCTGGGTTGTGGCAATTGCCATATTGGAAAGTTTTGATGCTTCCACATAATCTCGATGTGATGCACATAGAGAAAAATGTATGTGAAAATATTCTTTGCACACTACTTAGTATACCAGGCAAGTCCAAGGACACACATAATGCAAGGCTAGATTTGTATGATATGGGCATAAGACCTGAACTGCACTTGCAACAAGATGGCAACTCGGCCTGCAGGGCTCCACCTGCTCCATATGTGTTGGGGAAGGATCAGAAAGTCGAGTTTTGCAAGTTCCTCAAAGGTATCAAGTTTCCTGATGGATTTGCGGATAACCTAGCAAGATACATAAGTGAAGATGGTTCAAAGGTGGTTGGAAAACTGAAAACACATTCTTGCCACATACTCCTACAGAGAATCATAGCCGCTGGCCTTAGAGGACTGGTGAGGAAGGATGTATATGAAGCAATTGCAGAGCTGGGGACCTTCTTCAGGGAACTATGTAGTAGAAATCTACGGATAGATGTTGTGCAACGGCTAAAAGGAGATATTCCATTGATCCTATGCAAGCTTGAGAAAATCTTTCCACCTGCCTTCTTTGATGTCATGGTGCACTTGAGTGTCCATCTTCCCGATGAGGCAATGCTTAGAAGACCTGTTCAGTATGGATGGATGTACCCAATAGAAAGGCGACTAGGCACTTTGAAAAATTTTGTAAGGAACAGGGCTAGGCCGGAAGGATCAATTGCTGAGGCATATATGGCAAGTGATACCTTAACATTTTGTTCTAGGTACATGAAGGATGTTGACACTAGATTTAACCAGGATGATGATAGTGGTACAGAGATGCCATTGCCTAATGACATGTCTGTTTTTAAGCATGGTGCTACTCTTGTTGGAGCTACTAAGACTGAGTACATTGATGATGCTATCATGAATAAGTTAGTTTGGTATGTGCTACATAATGCTGATGAAGTACAGGAATATTTGACGTAAGTTAGTTTGGTATGTGCTACATAATTTATGTTATGTTTATTAAATTTGAAAATATGCTTATGAATAAAGTATGCCATGCAGTCTGTACAGGGAGGAGCTATCGCAGCAAGGTGCACGTCCAAATGATGTTGATCGAATGGTTCAACAAGGATTTGCAAAGTGGTTTATGTCCCATGTAAGTCACTAAACTTTTATGTTATAGGTTTACTAAAGTTTTGGGTATGCATATGTAATTGCTCAGCTGAGTAATTTTGTTGCAACAGGTTGAGAAGAAGCGTAATGAGAATCCAGAATTGGTTAGCGAAGGACTGTGGGCACTGTCATGTGGCCCAGCTCGGCGAGTTAAGACTAGTACAGCTTGCAAGATTAATGGAGTGCGGTTTAGCACAGTGGATCGTGAGAAGTTCATGCAGACACAAAATAGTGGTGTAATGACTGAAGGTGAACATAATGGGGAGAACATAGATTTTTATGGTGTCCTTAAAGAGGTAATTGAGTTACAATATAACTCGAATTATCAAGTTCGTCGGTCGGTGGTTGTATTTCGATGCGATTGGTACAACCAAGTAGGAAAGACTGTGGGCATTCGAGATGACAGCCATTTCAAATCCATCAATGTGCAGTCATTTTGGTACAAGTCCGATCCTTTTATCTTGGCAGACCAAGCGAAAAAGATATTTTACCTGCAAGACACAACTCCACAATGTAAAGATTTCCGAGTTGTGCAGAAATTTGAACATAGGAATATTTATGATGTGGCTGAAAAATATGAGGGCAGTAATGATGTGCATCAGGATGATTATTGTTCTGATACAGAGCATATAGTGCAAGAAGGTGATGATAATCAGGTTCTGCACAATGTTGAAGGTGGAGAAGCCAGTCTAATTGAAGGCAATTTAGAGGAACTAATAAGAAAAAAGAAGGAAGCTGCTATTATTCTTGAAGATAGTGAGGATGAGGAGGAAGATGATACAATGTTTCAATATTTTAATGATGGTGGCGACGACAACAATGATGACATGTCCATAGAAGATGAAGATGAGGATTTCTAGTATTGATAGTTGATTTATGAATTGTTCAGTTCAGATTAGTACATCATACTGAATGTGTGTCTGAAATTCAGTTCATGTTTAGATGATACAATGTATTTTCTGTATTTTCAGAACTGAATGTGTGTCTGAAATACTGAATTTGGGGTGAACTGAACTTGTGGTGAACTGAATGTGTATTCTGTATTTTCTGTATTTTCAGAACTGAACATCTGAACACTTAATATCAGAGAAAAGATTGCATGGTTATTACTGATACTGCTAAAGAGAGACATAAAGTGGTAACAGACTAACAGTAATGGCAATATGGTATAGCTACCTCGGGTAGCAAACAAGGATGTTGTCAGGTTTGAAATCACCATGGATTATGCCAACACTATGCAGTGTTTCCAGCATGGTCAGCATCTCTATGGTATAATACATGCATAGAACTTCATCCATGTATCGACCGACTACTAAGTGAGAATTTATGACATCCTGCAGAAGGCTTGATTTATATCTCATTACATGTTAGCAACATCGACTGGTTGTAGTTACATATTCATTAAAATAGATAACCAACATCAGATATACGCAGATCAAGATAGCTTGGTCTCTGGAAGTAAACAATGTATATTATTAAATATTATTGTGCTTTATGAAAGAATGTTGAGACTGCTCTTGACATAAATTATGTACCTCGACATCAGATATACGCAGATCAAGTTGGCGATACATGTAAAATTGCAAAGTAAATGAGGGATTCTGAATCTGCATATAATGAACAGCGTTTAAAAGTGGACCAAACTATGAAAGGCAACATCAAGTTATTGATGCAATGGAAACATGACTCACCTTCAAAGCAACCTTTTCTTCCGCATTACTGTCAACAGTGGCTTTGTATACTTTAGCAAAAGCACCAGTGCCAGTTGATCCTTTGATTTGATACTTTCTACCACCTTGACACAAGGAATTGTAGTGGTAGTTTAGAATCTGAACTTTGAACTTTGGACTGGGCAACTTTGAACTTTGGACTGGGCAGAGTTTACAATCTGAACTGGGCAGCAATCTGAACTGGGCAGCAGAGTTTACTCAGAACACCCAGCAATCTGAACTGGGCACTTTACAATCTGATCTGGGCAGAACAGTTGATGCTTAACTATGGACTGGGCAGATCTCTGAACTGGGCATAACATAAAAATGCAGAAATCTGAACTAGGAAGTTTACAATCTGAAAATGCTATAATTTGCCACTGTGAACATAGAACAGTTTATGCTTACATCCTGGACAAAGAACAGTTTATGCTTCTAATGAACAAACTCTGCTTATGTGCGCTTCTGTTACTGGGCAGACAAATGCAGAAATCTGAACTGGGCGCTCGGTTACATCCTGGACAGAGAACAGTTTATGCTTACATATAACTGCGCTCTGTTACTAACGAACAAACGTGACTAGTCCAATGGTAACTCCTTGCTACTGTGAACCCTGGTGTCCTGTGTTCGAGCTTGGGATAGGTAGGTTTTTTTGGTTTTGTTTACATTTTTCAATCATTTTTGTATTTTTCTTTTATTTATTTACATGTATAGCACCAGTTTCTCCAAATCATTTCAACCTAGTTTTAAACCATTTTAAACATCCTAAGAAAGGCATACATCTCTCATATAAGGCTAATTACTAAGTGAGAGATGTTCATGCTTATGATGGATCTATACTACCACTTTCTCCAAACCATTTTAAACTTTAATGGCATGTTTATTGAACCAACCTATGATGTTGTGTGCAGTTATGCATTTTTCATACCTAGTTTACTAATTACTGTAATTATTTGTTGTATTTCGTAAAGATATTTGTTACAATACCATAACCTAGCTAGAAAAATCTAAAAACTTGCATGGACCATTCATTTTGGTGTACAATGTTGACAAAATAGTTTCAACTCATTCGGACAAAGTGGTGACACACATCCTAAGAAAGGCATACATCTCTCATATAAGGCTAATTACTAAGTGAGAGATGTTCATGCTTATGATGGATCTATACTACCACTTTCTCCAAACCATTTTAAACTTTAATGGCATGTTTATTGAACCAACCTATGATGTTGTGTGCAGTTATGCATTTTTCATACCTAGTTTACTAATTACTGTAATTATTTGTTGTATTTCGTAAAGATATTTGTTACAATACCATAACCTAGCTAGAAAAATCTAAAAACTTGCATGGACCATTCATTTTGGTGTACAATGTTGACAAAATAGTTTCAACTCATTCGGACAAAGTGGTGACACACATCCTAAGAAAGGCATACATCTCTCATATAAGGCTAATTACTAAGTGAGAGATGCTATTGCAAGTGAGAGATGTATAGTACCACTATGTCAAAAATATTTCAAAATATTATAACATGATCATAAACCAAACTAATGTGTCCATGAATAGATAATTGCAAAAAAAACATAGAGATAAATAAAAAACAAAGAATTAATATAAAATGGTAGGCAAAACACAAAAAAGTCTCCTTGCAGGCACTTGAACCTAGGAGCTCGGTCTTATAGTTAGCAGGTCAAACCATTGAGCTATGCACATGTTTTCAATATATACCCAGCGCTAGTATACTTAAACGCATTAGACTCCACATTGCCAAAGGGCGCCAAAAACATTTTCGCCGTCGTCACTAAAACAGACTCCGCTCTCATCCTCTATCTCCCGCACTCCTCTTATTTCTCCCCCACTCTTCTTTCTCCCCCACTTCTCCAAACCTAATCGCCGCCGCCGGGACACGACGGCTGTCGACGACCTGCCCCCTCGACCAGGTACCTCACCGCCGCCGCTGGGACACATCCGCCGTCGACGACCTGCCCCCTCGACCAGGTACCTCACCGTCGCCCCCTTACCTCTCATCGCGTCGATGAGCTGCGTCGTCGCCGACTTCACTCGCCGCATCCCGCTCTATCTCATTGCCATCCGCATTTCTCTCGCCCCTTCCACCTAACACGCCCCATCCACATTGCTCTCGCTAACCCCTAAACCCTAACATCGCTGGATTTGGGTCATCGCAGACGACCTTGATGGTGAACAAAAGGAGGCACAAAAGTCAGAAAGGTCCAACCCCTAAACCCTAACCATCGCTAGATTTAGTTTAATTATTCATTCATTGTTATCAGAGATATTGTAAATTGATTTATGTAATCATTGTGCACTGATACAGTTGTGTTTGGTTCCTTACATTGTGTTATATGCAGTCACATCCATGTTTTAGTAGAGAACTTATGTTTCTAGTACTGGTAGACAAGGTTCAAGAAAGCGCGATTAGGCGCGGTTAAGCGCTGAGTAGAGGGTCAACGCATCGCTTACCTACTAAGCGGGCAATTAAGCGCTGGCCCTGCTTAATCGTGCCCATTCGGCATGTTTAAGGGAGAAGAGGAGGGAGAGGAAGAGGAGGAACACCTCCGGGGTCAATCCAGCAGGCAGCAAATCGACGGATCGACGAGAGAGAGAGCGGACGGACCTACGATGGCTGCAGGCAGCAGATTGGTGAGAGAGAGGCGGAGCGGCTTCGCGGTAGAGGTGAAGATCGCACGAGGGAGGAGAGGCTTCGGGAGAGGGAGCCGGAGAGCGTACGACACGGAGGAGGATAGGCTTCGGGAGAGGGAGGCGGAGAGCACAGGGCGGCGGCGCGGGGCGTGGAAGGAGGCAGCAGAGTACTAGGTCATCACGGGAGAGGGGTTTTGCGTTGAGCCTCCTGGCAGGTGGGCCTAGTGGGCTGCAGACTCATGAAGAGAGGAGGTGGGGGTTAAGGGCTGCTGCAGGGTGGCCCAATATCATGTATTTTTTTTTCTCTTTTTAACAAAAATGATTAAGCACGATTAATCACGCTTAAGCATTTTCACCACCATACCGCTCGCTCAGTGCTTAGTGCTTTCTTGAACCTTGCTGGTAGAAAGAGATGAGAATATCTTCACTTTTTTTGTTCATCAGCTTGTGTAAATCTACATCGCCTAATCAATGTACTAGCTAGTACTTTGAACATTGTTTAAGCCTGCATAAAGATTTCCACAACCAAACAGGGGAAACACTACAGTTATAGTGCAACCACAATTATGAACTTGCACAATCATAACCAAGCTTCATAATGACTGAATCTACACATCTTATCTATTTGCTTTTAGTCAAATCCTTCCCTGCAAATAGTAGTACCTCTTAGCTTTTAGTAAAATCCTTTACATTATCTAATACACACAGTATGCTTGTTCTTATCTATCTTGCAAGTAGTTCAACATGAGCGAACTGCTTATGAGAGAAGACGGGATAAACAAGTGAAGGAGAATATAAAGAAGATGCAAGATTTGGGTCTGAACAAATATACTTCTGTTCTAAATAATTCTGTCTCACCATCTGCATCAACAAAGGGAAACATGCAGCAAACAAGATAAATAATAGTTCAGATTCGGATTCATATGTCTCTTTCTATCTCCTTGACGATGATGATCAAGGAGATACTGATGATGACAGTGAATATTATGATCAGCCAAAACCCCTGGCAATGAAGGTGCTCCTTCTATCTTCAAAGTAGTGGATGCCAAATAGTTGCATTGCATTTCAATGTTTTTAATCTGGTGTTTAATATATGCTCATGCTTTTAGATTCATCTTCTTTATTTCATACCTCTTAATTAATATATGGTCTTGCTTTTAAATGCACATGACTATTTTTTTGTGGACAGTATCCTAGAAGAGGTAGAAACACAACCCTTGCTTCAAACAAGAAGATAGACCCCAACATGGCTCCAGGCATTAGGTTCAGCAAGAGAGTGAGGGCAGGTGCACAACCAGAGGAGCAATCTTCAAAAAGGCTTCACTCTACAGAGACAGATGGCCACAATGTACAGGAACCAACAGATGGAAATGATCACATACCAAACAGCCCTACTACACCTGGACTTGCTGATCATTTCAGCAGAGCTGCAGAGGAAGCCATGGCATCTGCTGCTCATGACAGTACAGGTGATGCTGAAGGCAACAGTCGTACTACACCTGGACTTGCTGATCATTTCAGCAGAGCTGAAGAGGAAGACATGGCATCTGCTGCTCATGACAGTACAGGTGATGCTCAAGCCAATGTAGCTAGAGATGAAGAAACTGAAGGCAAGTTCTATTTTTTCAGTCAAATAAGGCATCTCTTTTGCTGATTTGCATGAAACAAAACAATTTCATTATTCAATAAAAGCGAATTATATTTTGTAGCTCCTACACAGCGAGCACCAAGGAGACCCAGGGCAGCAACCAAGGGAAAACAACTGGATAGGATGACTAAAGTTATGCAAAGGAGACTGCCCATAGCTGTTGAGGAAGGCAAAAAAAGGCCACATGAACCTGTTCAAGCTGCCAAGTTTGCATCAGAGGCTGGCATCATTATTCGGGAAACCATGCCTATCCTAACTCGTTGGAAAGATTACAAGGACGACCAGAAATACTACAACAGCTTTGTGTCACAGCTAAATGTAAGTGCATTACTGATTCTATGGTTCACTTGTATACTGCTTAACCTGAATTGACTAACTATGGAATTGTCATATGCATAGGGGCGCTTGTCCGTTAACACTGAGGACAAGGCAACAAAGGAAGCTTGCACCGATATGCTACGCTCTGCGGTAAAAAACCAGCGTTATCGGCTCAAGCAGAAATACTTCAATGGTGTACCTGCAAATGAGATTAGCACAACTTCTCCTGTATCTTACATGACTGATGAACAGTGGAGGGCATTAGTTGCAAAGTGGTCTGATCCGAAGAACATGGTATGGGTATCTTGTCATATATTGTTCTTTCACTATACGTTTGCAAAGGATCTTCGCATATTGAACCTATGATCTAATCTGACATGTTCATTCTCTTGTAGGAAATAAGTGAAAAGAACAAGCAGAACCGCAGTCAAGTCAAGTTTCATCAGGCTACGGGTTCTCGCTGCTATGTGGCACACTTACATGCATATGTAAGTAACTATTACCTTGTACTACTACCTGCACTTTTGCACTCAACTTCTATTGCATTTGATCTGAGCAAACTTCGCTGTGATTGTTTATCCACGAAACAGAAGCAGAAGAGAAACCAAGAAGAACCCAGCTTAGATCAGACTGAAGAACTAGATGCGGTGGACGCCTTTAAGACCTGTCATACCAGCTCCAAACGTGGCCTGAGTGAACCGGCAAGAGAAGCACTTGTAAGTTCATTTGTTTGCTTTATTTAGTGTAATTTTTATGAGATCATATGAGGGAGGCTGGCTGTGGGTCGATGGAACGAAGGGGAGTGAGATCGATGAGTGAGATCGCCTATCCCATCCCAGGGGAGTTCAGATCATAGTCTATTTTGTCTGCCATTTGTCTGCCATCAAATTTCTGAAATGAAAGTAAATATCATAGTCTATTTTTTGTAGGACCCGTGCACTAGAAATGTATAGGTTTTAGAGTCTTTGTTAAGCAAATCTGCTATAATTTGTAACTGTTTTCACATTATTTTTCATAGTCTATTTATAGAGTCTTTCAAATGTATAGCTTTTAATTTGCCATCAAATGTATAGCTTTTAAGCAAATCTGCTATAATTTGTAACTGCTATAATCTGCTATAATTTGCCATCAAATGTATAGCTTTTAGAGTCTGTCAGTCTATTTTTCATAGTCTTTGTTAATGTCTTGTAGGCTATAATTTGTAACTGCTATAATCTGCTATAATGTGCACTAGAAATGAAAGTCACTGTTTTCACATTATTGTCAGCATCTTGCTGTTGCTCATTAGCATTAACATGTTACTGTTTCTGTCCATGATATTTCAGTCTCATATGGAGGCTTTGAGGGCTAAACCTGTTGCTGAAGGTGAGATGCCAGCATCCAGTGTGCACCTTGTGTCGAAGGTGCTGTCCCAGAGCAGCTCACACCAATTCCTGAAAAGCGTCGGCATCAAAACATCGGCAACCTCCAAGGCATCATCATCAAATCATAGTGAGCTTCGGGAACAACTTGCAGCTGAAGCGATGGCTGCTGTTCAAGGTGAACTCGACTAGCTCAGGAAGAAATGTGAAGAAGCTGAGGAACAGCAGGCGAGGACACAAAGGGAGTTGGAGGAGTACAAGAAGATAACAGAGAAGAACAGCAAGGAGATGGAGGAGACCAATGTGCTCATCAAGAAGCTCTTGTCCTTGCATGGTAACTCTTCTTCGACATGAGGGCTGCTAGTCAGAGCTGCTGTTTTTGGCCTATTCTTTGACATGAGGGTACCCAAAAACTCTAGTTGCTCGTGGGTGTCAACTTTTGATTATATGCTGTTATGTTTGTGCAAACTCAACTGAAATGTGAAGTCAAGTGGTGATGCTGTGAACTGAGTTTAGTGTTGTCCACTTAGTTTGTATGCGCACTGGAATACTAGTTGTATTCATCTATGGAATATGGAATTGTGTGCTCATTCCTCTGTTCTAGTATATTTTGCAATTTCCAATTAAATTATTCTCTGCACATCTGTGACCAAACTGGTGGCATATAATAAAACATATGCCACGTCAGCTGCCACTGTACTAGCCACGTCAGCGTTGACGTCAGCGCTGACGTCAGCTGCCACGTCAGCGCTGACGTCATACGCATCAGCACCTTCCAAACGGCTGTTAATGACCAAACAACGGCTCTATCTGTGACGATACCGTACCGTCACAGAAACCAAACGGCGTTAACAACGACGTCAGTTTGCTCGGGCAGACGACGAATTATGACGGAAAAGTGCCTTCCTCTATGACCACAACTGATCGTCATAGAATGAATTCACTTCCATGACAACGCGGCTTTCGTCACAGAATGTATACACATCGATGACGAAACTGGGTAGTCCGTCACAACACAACAAATGTGACGCGACCCCTATGACCAAATCGAACTCGTCACAAATTCGTCACAAACCTTTATCTGTGACGATATATACACATGCAGTGACGCAATACGAACGTCATCGATGATAAGATCTCCACTAGTGTGCAATGTGGGCTCCGCCGAGATATAACTCAATTTACCGGAAGGAACAACTTTCAGGTTCAACTTACACAACTCATCACACAGGGTGGTGACTCTTGCATCCATGTTCATACAATTGCACTGGGCCTTTCTGCTCAAAGCATCTGCCACAACATTGGCTTTGCCAGGGTGGTAATGCACCTCCAAATCATAGTCCTTGATTAGCTCTAACCATCTCCTCTGCCTCATGTTAAGGTCTGCCTGAGTGAAAATATACTTGAGACTCTTGTGATCAGTGTAAATGTTACAGTGAGCTCCCATCAAGTAGTGTCTCCATATCTTAAGGGCATGAACCACGGCTGCCAATTCCAGGTCATGTGTAGGGTAGTTCTGCTCATGAGGTCTGAGTGCTCGGGAAGCATAAGCAATCACTCTGTTCTCTTGCATCAAGACACATCCCAATCCTGTACCAGAGGCATCACAATAAACTTCAAAGGGCTTAGTGCTATCGGGTTGAGCCAGCACTGGGGCTGTTGTCAAATGTTGCCTCAGTGTATGAAAAGCATCTTCGCACTTTTGGCTCTAAGTAAACTTGGCTCCCTTCTTCAATAACTCAGTCATTGGCTTGGCAATTCTGGAGAAATCCGGAATAAATCGTCGATAATACCCTGCCAATCCCAGAAAACTCCTAATCTGCCTCACTGTAGTTGGGGGTTTCCAGTCCATCACTTCCTGTACTTTCTCAGGATCAACTGATATCCCATCCTGAGAAATTGTGTGACCCAAGAATTTTATTTCCTTCAGCCAGAATTCACATTTAGACAATTTAGCATAAAGACGATGATCGCGCAGTCGCTGAAGCACGATATGCAGATGCTCAGCATGCTCGTCTTCATTCTTGGAATAGACCAGAATATCATCAATGAAAACGACCACGAACTTGTCTAGCTCTGGCATGAATACTGAGTTCATCAAGTACATGAAATAAGCCGGGGCATTGGTCAGCCCAAAAGACATCACCAAAAACTCATAAAGCCCATATCTAGTAGAGAAAGCAGTCTTTGGGATATCACTGGCACGGATCTTGATTTGATGGTATCCTGAGCGAAGGTCTATCTTGGAGAATACCCTGGCTTCTACCAACTGATCAAACAGAACATCAATGCGGGGTAGCGGGTATTTGTTCTTGATAGTCACCGCATTGAGAGGGCGGTAATCAACACACATCCTC
Source organism: Zea luxurians (assembly GCA_029449295.1). Taxonomy (NCBI): domain Eukaryota; kingdom Viridiplantae; phylum Streptophyta; class Magnoliopsida; order Poales; family Poaceae; genus Zea; species Zea luxurians. Next base: position 154,774,792 of record JAOPSE010000004.1, read on the forward strand.
AAACTCTCATCCTTTTTCTTCACAAATAAAGCGGGACATCCCCAAGGTGAAGTACTTGGGCGAATGAACCCCTTGTCCAACAATTCTTGCAGTTGCTTCTTCAGTTCTGCCAGTTCCGCGGGAGGCATCCTATAGGGTCTCTTAGAGATAGGAGCAGTCCCGGGTTGCAACTCGATTGCGAACTCGATGTCTCGGTCAGGTGGCATCCCTGGAAACTCATCCGGAAACACATCCGGGTAGCCACAAACTACTGGGATCTTTTCCACTGGGGATTCTATCATAACGAAGGCACAAGAACGGGTGCAACCCTGATCGGGCAAATATAATGTGGTTTCACCACAGGTCGGTGAGTGCACTTCAATGGCCCTAGCTGCAATGTCAATAACTGCCCGATGCCTTGTTAACCAGTCAGTTCCCAATATGATATCCACGCTGTCCAAACCCAATATGAGGAGGGTGGTTTTAATTATTAGACTACCAAACTTTATGGGCACATGCCTGCTGATTTGATTAGTGGCAATCCTGCCTCCTGGTGTTGAAATTGTGATACCCCCATTGGTGTGGTGAAAAGGCAGTTGACATATGGCACTAAATTTGGCACTAATAAAGCTATGTGATGCACCAGAATCAAAAAGAATAACAGCAGGATAATTCAAAACTGTAAAGATACCAGTCATGACGGGTGCTCCCTCTGGTATATCAGCCATGGTGGTAAAATTCAGCTTGCCCTGCCTCACTTGCACCTTCTGCCTCTTGCCCTGGTTTTGATTTACATTCTGCCCCTGCCTCTGCTGATTCCTGGGGCAATTTTTGGCATAATGCCCAGTGTTGCCACAGGTGAAACACCTGTTGTCATTTGCCTGGCGATACTGCTGCTGCTGCTGATTGTTCCTCTGGGCTGGAAACTGGGTGCGGTTGGGTGCCTGTGGCTGCTGCTGTGGTCGGATCACCCATCTCCCTTGCTGCTGTTGGGGTCCCCTGTTCTGTGTGTCGGACACAATCCTGAAACGCTGGGGCTGAGCTGAGGGTCCTGCCACAGGGGTCTTCCTTTTCTTCTCTGCCTGACGAGCTGTGATACAGTCCTCCTGGGAAATGGCCATGTTGACCAACTCATTATAGCTGTTGGCCCTGACAGTGTTGAGATGATCACGGAGCTTAGTGCTGAGCCCCCGTCTGAACCTGTCCCTCTTCTTCTCATCTGTATCTGCATGGTACCCAGCATACTGGCATAGATCATTGAAAGCCTGAGCATACTGCAACACTGTCCTGTTGCCTTGAGTGAGTGCCAAAAACTCGTTAAGCTTACGGTCCATAATGCCAGCTGGGATATGGTGCCCTCTGAAAGCTGCCTTGAACTCTCTCCAATCCACTTCATGGTCAGATGGTTGCATAGCGAGATAGTGGTCCCACCAGGTCCGTGCGGGTCCGCGAAGCTGTTGAGTGGCGAACCTGACCTTAGTCACCTCGGAACAAACTCCATTGAGTAGTGGGAATTTGGATTCCACTACCCTCAGCCATACATCAGCATCAAGTGGATCCTCCGCCTTGGTGAACAACGGCGGCTGAGTACTGAGGAACTCCTGGTAAGTGGCCACTGCGGGGTGCCGCTGATGATCTCCACCACCATAGTGCTGAGGTGGTGGCTGACGCTGAGCTAGCTGCCTCAAGATCTCATTTTGCTGAGCCATTAGCTCCTGCAGAGTGGGAGGCGGTGGCGGCGATGGAGGAATGCGCTCATTCTGGCCACGGCGCGCTCTCCCAGCCATCTGAAAAACCATATAATTACTTAACACCATATCTCCAAGTTCAAGATTTAATCGCGGCGAAAAGAGTCAACAGCAAAATGATAGACTCCAACTTTAACAAAAGGATTTATAAGGGCATAACTTTTTTCCCTTCCAAATTTAAAACTGATAACAGCATCCATTCAACATACTTTCAAGAGAGTTTAACACGATTACATCATTTGTCTCAAAAAGACTCAACTCTATCTAACCTAGTACCCCAAGGGTGCAAAAGCTAAGCTAGCTGCAAGGAGTCCTACATTACCTATCTCTATTCCTACTCTGGTGTCTAATGAGCGAATGAGGCGACACTCGACTCGGGGGAAGGTGGTCTCCCTGAGCCAGCAGTGTCTACGCTGGAAGCAGGCTCCTCCCCTCCCTCAATGTCGACGTCCTCGTCCGCCTCCCCATCATGGATCTCCTGATGATGCATATCTAGGTGCTCATTAGCCTCTGCGAGCTGCTGCTGGGTGTTGAGGAGTTGATCTTCGAGAACCTCGATGGTGTTCTCCCTCGTCCCCACCAATTCCTCCAGCTCATGGATCTCATCAGACAACTGTTCCACTTGTAAATCTTTTTCCACCAGCTCCTGGGACAAGTCAACCACGAGCTCCTCCCTGTTATCCATGGTGATCTTGGTTGCCTCCAATAAGGCCATCAGATGAGACATTGCCTCCCCACGCATCACTTGTAGACGGTACAGGGCGTTCATGCACCGTACCGACAAGTGAGCCGTGTGGCCTAGGTAGAGAGCCCAGATATCCTTGGCATGCTCCACCCGATCCTTCCACATTGGGTCGTCTTCCCTCTCAGCGGGAAATAAGCCAATGGGGTGGGTGGAAAGCTCCAAGGGGTGAAATCCGCAGAAGGTAGTCAACCCGTGCAGAGCGATCGCCTCGATCGTGTCCTTCGCCCGGTATCCGAAAGACTCGGAGTCCAGGGAACGCCAGCCTGGCTGCAGGGGATGAGGCTCCAAGGTCATCCTCACCCTACAGCGGGGCACCCGGTGCTTCTCGAACTGCTGCACCGCGTACTGAGGGGGTGTTAGGTACCCGACTCTCTGAAGTACCTCCCACAAAATACGGGGGAAACCCTCTCGTGCAAGCCCGTCAGTGTGGGTTAGTGCATTTCCGTCCTCTGAGGATCCGTGGGAAGTCATCTGAGTACGGTTAAGCGTAAGTAAAAGAAAAGAATTATAAAAAGAACAAGAAAAATCAAACTCAACCTTTCTTTAGTTAAATAAAAAGGTACTGGGAACTTAGTTGGTTATCATCTTGTTTTTAAGCCTTTACTCAATTATCCATTTGTTAAATTTTAGCAATGCATGCATGCTCGTCCTGAACGACCTCACCAACCTAAGGGGATAGGGAAGGACTCCCATCCCTTAAAGTGGCCTGTGGGGCCTAATTATTTAGCCACCTAGCTACCCTTCTATCATCCTAAGGCTTCACGTCCTAGGTCTATCCTGCTCGTCCTACGATCTATCCAACATTGTTTCTATCAAGTTTTATTTTGAAAAGGGATGGTATTCATATTTTATTGATTCCTCTGTGGTGGTACAAGCTCCGATACCAGCTGTGGCGGAACTGCCCGAATTTTATTCCGACATAAGTGCCTAAGTCCCGCCTTAGAGGCTAGACTACACTTAAATGGGAATAATCCGTCAATCCCTTGGATCTAGTCCGACTAGGCCACTAACAGGATCAAGTACCACAATCTCACTCGAAGGTGAGTCACAGAGCAAATACAATAAAGCATAAAACCATACATGAAGGAGTATTAAATTATTACATCACCATCGGAGTTTTGCAAAAGTAGTCATCATTGTTCGAAGTGCAGTGGAATAAAACTAACGGTAAATAAACAGAGAGATGGGGAAGCCTGTCCCATCACTCCTCATGCTCCTCCTCAACCGAGGCGGGGTCCCACTCGACATTCCACCCCGGTGGCAAGGCGGACGGCCAAGTCACTCCAGCAACCATGTCCTCCAGAGAACCTGTAAAATTATGCCACAAGCAAGGCTGAGTATACTAATACTCAGCTAGACTTACCCGGTGTGAGGAGTCTACTCCTCTACCTCGAGACATGCAGCTGTTTGGCTGTGGGGTTTGGTTGCCAAAAGCACTAGCTGAGTATTCTAAATCAAGTTTTAACTTTATCAAATTTAAGTGTGACTCTCTTAAGGCTAAATATGTACTATCTACTCATACATAGTAGCAAACATTTTTAGCAATCAATATCTTGTATCAACTCATCACATTTCCACTTGTTACTCAATGTAGCAGCATGGATCAAGCAGTCTCATTAGCTGCGAGAAGCAGACGATTCGAATCGAGTTTTTATCCTTGCAAGGTAAACCTAAACACACGACGTGGCAAGGTACTCCGTCCCCACACACATCAACCGTCCCCATCGATTCCCCGTCAGCAGATCAGGGCTCACCGCCTTGGCGTACAATGCCTCACTGACCCCGACTGGCCGTCATGCAGTGACCGCACTTGTACCCACCATAACCGGAATGGGAGACCTCGTCTCAGGTCGCGTGAGGGGTAAAGTCCACTGCCAGGTTCAATCAGGTACTAGGCTTACCGATTTACCATATTTCTCGGCATGTGCTTAGTACGTTCAAACGCTTGACTCACGGTACCACACCTTAATCCTTATTCAAAATTTTTATCCCGTAGACAACCAATCCCCATGGATTGTTGCCCACAAACCAACATCAATATGATAAGAAAGTGGATACAGCCAATTCCTGACCTCGCGCGAGTGCTAGAAAAATCACTTGACTTCTACCGAGATCCTAATTAAATAAGCAGCTACTCGACCTAGCATACTAGTATCCATCTCAAAGGGAATCCTGAGTTCATGCAACTAGGGTTTCAGTCAACTCCTACACTTAAGTGCACAGTACAATCCTACAAACATTAGGTGCAGTAAAATAGCATATATAAACGGTTATGCATAAAACCGGGGCTTGCCTTTCAAGGTGGTGGCAGGCAGATCCTCTGATGCAGACTCTGGGGCTGGATCCGGGGCTACCTCCTGAGCAGCTCCTTGCTCCGGCACGAGGACATACTCTCCGTCAGCAAGGTTACAGTCTATCGAATGCAATGAACATGTATATCATGATTATGCAGGATTTAATAACCTTATGATAAGAAGAAACTAAGTCAAGAAGTAACTTAGGGTTTCTTAGCCATGCGGGGCTTCCAGTGGGTTATGCTTATTACTTTTTAGGCTTAGGGTTTCATTGAGGATAAACATAGTGGATTTGTATTGTCTTTATATATTTTCAGTGGACAATTTACAAGGAATTTAAGATGACACTAATTTCCATTATTCATTTTTCCCTTTTCTTCATTTTCTACTTATAGTTTCTAGTGTAGGTTTGAATTATGACAGTGGTTTAACCTTTTCCAAAAATTCTGTAAAAATTACAGTGGATTGCCATTGGTCATTATAGCCTATTTTAGGAAATTGAGGTTCAAAATAAAAAGGCTAAGCTTTAGGTAAAAATAACAAAGGTGGTGTAAATTGGGCCACTTTACACTACACCTCCTAATTAGAGATGAGTTCCTTCCTAAGGGTTATTTTTGTTAAGATCTAACAATAATAATAAACCTCTGTGCCAAAATTCACAGAAAGTTAATTGGTAATTATTTAGTTGTGGTTTTCTAAAGTTTTATGTCAAAAAGGTGCTTATAACTAACTTGTCATTTGAAAAATATCAAACAACAGATTTTGTATTTTTCTTATGTTCATAATAACAAAACATTAGTTATCCCAAGGGTTGGGGTATTTTCACCTTAGGGTTATTTTTGTAGGGTTTTTCTAAGTTATCCTTATTTTCTTCGAATAAAAGGTATCCTACTTAATTTATACTAAACCAGGGTAGGATAGATTTTTCTGGTGAACTACATTGGATAAGTGCCTTAACAAAAATAGAGGTGCCCTCTGATTCATTCTTTAAATCACCTTTTCTATTTTTCTTAACCTTAAGCATATTATAAAATAAGGAGTAAAAACTGACTTAATGGAGTGGACATAGGGATTCAACATTTTTAATTAGGTCAGTAGGTAGATATAAACTTCTCCAAATTTTTCTAACCCTAGTCTAATAGTGCAACTAATTTTTGCCTTATTATTTAGCTTATGGCCAAAATAATAATTAAATTAGAACCCTAAAGTTTTCTGTAGTACATAGGGGGTTTTATATTTTTCTTAAGTAGGTTACATTATTTAGAGTCTGACAAAATTTGTTTGACCAAATTTGGGTGATTTCAATAGAAGTTATGGATTTTCAAAGTTTCTGTTCAATTTAAAACAGATTTAATAAGAGTTTCCTGGAAAAACAGTTTACACCGAGGTCCCTGGGTTTAAACTAAATCAACCCGCACAGATCTACCCCTGCGCCACTATTCCCCTGGGTCACTGACAATTCAAAAAGCCCCCTGACTTTCCTCTCTTCTTCCCTGAGGTCCTTCCCCCAATGTAAACAGTATCCGCGGGTAAGAAAAGGGTGGCGCGGCTTACCGGCGGCGAGATAGGTCCGGCGAAGGGCAGGGTTGGCTCGCGGATGCTCTGGCGGTCACAGCGAGGTGCGGCTCGACGGCGGGGATGGCCGGAATCGCTCGGTCCACGTGCGCAGGCGGGTGTTCTTGTCGGCGGCGAGTGTACCGGCCAAACCACGGCGAGCTGGTTCAATCCAAGAGCAAGGTGAGCTTCACGGGGTCACGCAGTGACTGTGTGCACCAGGAATTGGAAAATGGTTGAGCGGATTACCCGGTCCACGTACTCCGGCGAGGGTGTAAGCTCCGGCGACCGTGGACTGGCCTCTCCGGCGAAGCAGGCTTCGATTCCTCGCTCGGGGAGCTTCACTGAGTCGTGCACATTCGCCTCCGAGGGTCGGACGGGGCTGGGAAAAGCTGGGCTGGCCGGTCTACGACGGTAGTGGGTCGGGTGGCCGTGAACACGTCGCGCACGGGCAAACGGCGGCGAGCTAAGCTCTAGTGAGGCTTGAGGGTGCACGGAGGAGTGTGCTCGATGCCTCTGTGGGTTTTATAGGCACGGGCGCACACAGGGGACATGGGCGCGACTCGGCGCGAGGTCGGGCGCGGGCGTGCTCTGGCGCGGCAGAGCGCGTCGAACACGTGTAAGTTTTCTTCTGCCCTTGTTCCACAGCTCACCCAAGTCGCAAACTTGCGAATCTTGGCAAAAATCCGGCGTGGGTCTACTCCTGGAACCTAGGGCTATCACTTACCTATGAGACGCCATGGTAGATATGGCCTAGGGAGGGAGATCTCCGGTCGCCAAATCGGGTGTGTCACACTGCCCACCTCGCGACAAAAACCATGCCAAGGCATGTCAAACGTCCAAGTCTCGGGCTCAGCTTTTTTCCAGTAGGTGCCCTAGGTGGTATGCCACATTTTTGGTATAGAACACAGGTGGATTTGGTGCCAGCTTCAAGGTGAACACAACTGATCTTTAGTGTAGGTGTAGTTTTTAACTTAGAGAGAAATAGAGAGCTCTAGCTCTCTCTCCACTTGGAGTTTGGATTTGGGGTTCCACCAGGGGTCTTTTTGCAATATTTCCTTCCCCTAATTGCTGGTTATAAGGTTACTTAAGGTTTGGTTAAAAATTGCCCATGTTTTGCACATTTGCTCACTCTCTTTCCCCTTTTTCCTAGGGTTTTGGGAGATAGGGTTTAAGAGAGGTCTAGGGTTCTTCCCCCCTCTCCCTTCCAAGGTAGTAAGGGTACAAAGATTTGAGTAATGCTTCTTAGGTCATTAGCAAACTTTGATTAACACATGATCTCCAAGTTCTTATGTGATTCCCTAAGCCTCTACCACATGTGATCACAGTCCTGAGTGCCAGGTGTGCTCTAGCCATAGTAACACCTGAGGTGTTACAAAAACTTTCAAGTTTATGCCCATCTATTGAATAATACAGTGGACAATTGTCAGTGTTTGGATCCGAAGACCTAACCAACTAGTGAAATAATGTCACGTGCCCCTAGACCCGGATGGTGATGCGAGTTGACACAAGTCGTTTATCCTGGTTCGGGCTAGAAGAGGCCCTACTTCCAATAGAGGGGGATGATACTTATATTACTCGCACCCAAGTGCATGCAGTAGGGTTTACAAGCAAAGCGGGAGAGGAAATGATCCCAAGTTCTAAGGGATGATTGAGGCAAGTGCCAATACTGAATGGAAGAGAAGACTTAAGAAGTGTTCGCCTCCCCTTGAGAAGCCGTAGACTACCCTATTAATAGGTTCAAGGGATTCTGTAACACCCGGTTTTAAAGAAACAAAGCCGGGTGCATCTCATACATGCGCCAAAGAAGACAACATATATAATAACAGAGTGTATAGAGATAAATGTCATAAATCATCAGAGTATTTATTACATAGCGGAAGACTTATTACAAAATAGAAGAGTAAATATAAAACGAACTAAGGATCGTCGGCGCCAATGTCAACTGAGAAACGCCACCTAGATCAGATCAAACTCCTCAGTGTTAGGCGGCTCCTCCTGAACCACCTGCTCTTCTCCTGTGGGGGGGGGGGGTGTGAGACAGCAAGAGTGAGCTCACATACGTTCATAGCTCAACAAGTCGTGGGGAATAATGTGGCATGAACTCACCAAAGGTGGGAGTTCATGAAGTGTAAGGCTGATCAATGAAATAAAGGCTGAAGCTGAGCATTACTTTTATAAGTTGGTCAAAATTTTATTAGCAGTTACTAAGTGTAAGTAAATACCAAACCATAGTAATAATAAATAAAAGTAATAACAAAATAATCCCAAATGCAATGAAATGACAGGTTAAGTTTAAGTTCCATAATTTAATCATGTGAGTGTCCGAGCCGCTCATGACCGTGAGCACGGCTAGTATACCAGTTTTACACTCTGCAGAGGTTGCGCATCTTTACCCACAAGTCGTGTTACCCATTTGCCACGGAGTTGATCAGACTCCATACACCTCTACCTAGGAAGCGAGGTAGGGTACCACTACGAGGCCTTTACAAAGTTCCACTAGCTTCAGACTACCCGCTATAGTTTATAGGAAGTTCCAATGTAGGGTTCCTGGCTGACCGCCATCGCAGCAAAATCAACCAGGGACCTCCCTACACTGACCACTCCCCTACTGCCCTTGCCCCTTTCGGGTAAGGTAGCCCTCCCCTAGCTTTCCTAGTTAATCAGCCAAGGGCGTCCCATTAAACCCTTGTGGTAGCACTGTTTTCCCGGGTGGTTCTCCATGTTCCCATTAACATAATGATCTTAACATGAACAAGGAAGAATAAAACATTTAACAATAAATAGTATAACAATGAGTGATGAATATCTCTATACCCAAATCCACATAAAGCAATAACATGTACTACCCAAAACTTTAGTAGTAAAACCAGTGGTGAAGCAAGGTATAAAGATAGTCAAAATCTAGGGTATCCTATTGGGTCCCATCAAAATTAACCTATGCAGATCATTATGAATAATAAGAACATGAATGGGTAAAAGAAGTGATCAAGGGCACAACTTGCCTTCAATGAGCTCCTGCTCAGCTATCTCTACTTGTTGAACCTCAGTTTCCACAGTGGCTTGCTCGTCTACTCGCATCAACACAATACATACATAGCATAGCATAAATTAACATCACATCAAACATGCAAAGAGGATATACAGTAATAAACTAGACATTAAAATAAGATCACAGGAACTGGAATCATCAAATTTGGAGGTTTAAATTTTAAGTTATGGATTTTCTAATGTTTTATGTGCTTAATACAAGATTAAGTACTAAAATAATTCCAATGTGCTTTTCATGCCAAAACAGTGGCACAAATAGACAGACAATAATTTTATGAAAATTTAGGAACTGGAATGGTCTGATTTGGAGTTCATATGCATTTACTATGAATTAACTAAATTCTGGCATTTATTTATGCATTGAAAATCAATTTCTATTTACTTTTAATGGATTTTCTAACCTTCTGGACTAGGCGTCAATTACAGGAAAGCGCAGGGGCTCTGGCGCAAGAAACCAGAGACACAGAGCACTGTACAGGGTGGACTGCGGGTTCATTAGTGGTTTTCCTAGGAACTCTTTAGCAATTGTGACACGGCGAAGGGGTATCTAGGGTTTTCAGCCGTCCGATCACCCATGTGCGGCCCAGATTAGATCGGTCTGATTAAAACCCGCTCTGACTCGACACCGTCGGATCCGAGATCGACGGCACGGATTAAGCTACCGAATCGTTATGTGTCTTTGAATCGCAGCCGTCGAACTCGGGATCAACGGCAGGATCAGAAAGATTGAACCGGTATGCAGGCTTCTAATCAGGACCGTTCGCCGTGCATCCAACGGCGCCCGGACACTCACTTCTCCTCCCACCTCGCGACGGCGGCGTATACCACCCACACGGCGGCGCCCTCACCGGCGATCGCGCAACCCGGCCCATACGGACACCATAACCCGATTCACACGACCTACGCGTAATTGACGACTCTCCGAACCCACTGCTACAACTAATTTCAGCCGATGTGGAGTGTAGAGCCCGGCCCACGGCGCACGGCGGAAACCCGTGAGCGACGACCAATTCCGGGCACGATTTTGGGTAACTATGAATTCGGCTTGACAGAACATGTTCAAAGGAGGGGGAGGGGAATGGAGGACGTGAATCTCACCGGCAGGGGCGACGAATCGAGGGTAATCCACGGCGCGGGTCGTCTTGCGGCGGAGGCACAGTTTCGGTGGCTAGTGGCCCTCTGGCGGCCGTGAGCGCGATGAGTTAGGGTCGAAGAAAGAGGGGAGGTCATCGCGGTACTTATTCTCCCTGGCGAGGTGGCGAGGTAGTTGTGGTCAAGCCCCGACCACGGCGGGTCTCGCGGCATGGCTCCAGTCCGTTGTACGCGCGAAGGGAGGGGTTTGTTGAAACTGACAGAAGGGGCCCACACATCGGCGAGTGTAACAGAGCGCAGCGCAAGCGCGTGGGAGGCTGACGAGCAGAGCCCACCTGTCGGCGCTCGCGGGAGGGAGTGGGCTACGCGCGCTGGATTGACTAAGTGGGCCAAAATGGAAGTTTGCGGCCCATGTGTGCACAACACCTTTTTTTATATATATATTTTCATTTTCCTTTCTCTTTTCTCTTATTTTTGAATCTAAGTTTGAATTCCAAATTTGTGATGAACTTGTACTCAAATTTTCTGAGTATATGATTTGGATGAATCATTGTGGAATAAATTTATCTATTTATAAGTTTTATTTTTTTGTATTGCATAGTATTTTTCTTTCTTTCTTTCCAAATTTTAGAATTTCTTTTAGGATTTAATTTCCCATTTGGATATTTAACATTTTTCACATATTATATGTTGTCACAAAATGCACACAGAATAAAATCGAGCATGATGCATAAAGATCAAACTCACATAAAGAGAAATTGTTCCTCTACTAGTATTATTCCTAGCAATTACAAAGTGGGTGTTACAAATCCTACCCCCCTTAAAAATAATCTCGTCCTCGAGATTTAAGAAGATCTAGGGAAAAGATGGGGAAAATCTATACGAAGCTCTTCTTCTCTTTCCCACGTGGCTTCATCTTCACCGTGGTGACTCCATTGTACCTTGCACATCTTAATCACCTTATTTCTTGTAACTCGAGTCAGAGTGTCCAAAATCTTGATTGGGTACTCAGCATAAGTCAGATCATCTTGAACACTAAGGTCCTCCATTGGTAATTGTTCCTCAGGTACCCTGAGGCACTTCTTTAGCTGGGACACATGAAACACATCATGTACATCTGACAGATGATTGGGTAACTCCAATTGATATGCAACTTCACCCACTCGCTTTAAGATCAAGAAGGGTCCAATAAAGCGAGGGGACAACTTTCCTTTAACTTTAAATCTCCTCATACCACGAAGTGGTGACACCTTCAAATAGACATGATCACCCTCCTTAAACTCCAGTAATCTCCTTCTATTGTCAGCATAACTCTTTTGCCTTGATTGTGCGATTCTCAAATTTTCTCTTATCATTCGCACTTGCTCTTCTGCCTCTTGAATCAATTCAGGCCCAAAGAACTGTCTTTCTCCAGTCTGATCCCAATACAGGGGAGTCCTGCATTTCCTGCCATACAAAGCCTCAAATGGTGACATCTTCAAACTGGCCTGGTAGCTATTATTATAAGAAAACTCAGCATAGGGTAAACTCTTCTCCCAACTGCCACCATGCTTGAGAGCACAAGCTCTTAACATATCCTCCAGGACTTGATTGGTTCTCTCTGTCTGTCCATCAGTCTGGGGATGGTAGGCTGAACTAAAATTCAACTTTGTATCCAAGCTCTCATGCAACTTCTTCCAAAATCGAGAAGTAAACTGTGATCCTCGATCAGACACGATCTTCTTAGGCACACCATGTAGGCAGACTATCCGAGTCATATACAATTCTGCTAGCTTGGCTCCCGTGTAATTAGTCCTCACAGGTATAAAGTGAGCCACCTTTGTCAATCTGTCCACAATTACCCAAATAGAGTCATATCCTGCTGGAGTGCGGGGTAGTCCAACAATAAAATCCATACCAATTTCTTCCCATTTCCACTCAGGTATCTTCAATGGGTGCAATAATCCAGCGGGTCTTTGATGTTCAGCCTTAACTCTTTGACATACATCACACTTAGCCACATGAGCAGCCACATCTCTTTTCAGTCCATACCACCAATACTTTCGCTTCAAATCTTGATACATCTTAGTGCTTCCAGGGTGAATGGAGTAATCAGAATCATGAGCTTCTTTCAATATAGCCTCACGGAGGCTATCGATCTCCGGAACACATATCCGGTCTTTGAACCATATAGTACCTTGCTCATCTTCCGTGAATTCTGGAACTCTTCCTTCAGTAATAAGATCCTTGATCTCTTGAATCTTAGCATCACCAGTCTGACCTTTACGAATTTCTTGCTCCAAGGTAGGTTCCAATTCAATGGTGACTCCTTCAGTGTGAGTAACAATTCCCAAATTGAGTCTCTCAAAGTCTTTTGCTAATTCATCGGGTAGCTGGACAACAAAAGCGGAGTGAACATGTTCTTTCCGACTCAAGGCATCTGCAACCAAATTTGCCTTGCCTGGATGATAGTGAATCTCCAAGTCATAATCCTTGATGAGCTCCAACCAACGGCGTTGCCTAAGGTTGAGATCCTTCTGAGTGAATATATACTTCAAACTCTTGTGATCCGTATATACTTGGCACTTAGTCCCCATAATGTAGTGTCTCCAAATCTTCAGTGCATGCACAACTGCTGCCAGCTCTAAGTCATGAGTGGGGTAGTTCAATTCATGCTTCCGCAACTGACGAGATGCATAGGCAATCACATGACCTTCTTGCATAAGCACACATTCTAGTCCTTGGCCACATGCATCACAGTAAATGTCAAATCCCTTCTGCAGATCTGGCATAATCAATACTGGAGGTGACATCAATCTCTCCTTCAACTGATCAAAGCTCTCTTGACATTTCTCATCCCACTTAAATTCTTTTCCTTTCTCCAAAAGCGATGTCATAGGCTTGGCAATCTTAGAAAACCCTTCAATAAATCTCCGATAATATCCTGCGAGTCCCAAGAAACTCCGAATCTCAGTAACTGTAGTGGGCACTCTCCACTCCATTATCTCCTTCACTTTAGCAGGATCCACTGCTATTCCTCCATTAGAAATAATATGACCAAGGAATGGCACCTTGTCAATCCAAAACTCGCACTTGCTGAACTTAGCGTAGAGTTGATTATCTCGTAACTTCTGTAGCACCAACCTTAGATGTTGTTCATGATCACTTTCATTCCTAGAATAGATAAGAATATCGTCGATGAACACCACGACGAATCTGTCCAAATACTCCATAAACACCTTATTCATCAAATTCATGAAATATGCCGGTGCATTGGTTAGTCCAAATGACATAACAGTAAACTCATATAATCCATATCGAGTCGAGAAAGCCGTCTTGGGTATATCCGATGGTCTAATCCTCATCTGATGGTAACCCGATCGGAGATCAATCTTCGAGAATACTCTAGCACCTCTCATCTGATCAAATAAATCCTCAATACGGGGTAATGGATACTTGTTCTTCACCGTGACATCATTAAGTGATCTATAGTCCACACACATCCTCTGGGATCCATCCTTCTTCTGTACAAATAGAACCGGTGCTCCCCAAGGTGAGGAACTCGGACGAATGTAACCAGCCTCTTGTAACTCCGTCAACTGCTTTTTAAGTTCCTTCAACTCCTCTACGGACATTCTATAGGGCCGTTTAGAAATAGGGGCGGTTCCAGGTAAGAGATCAATAACAAACTCAACTTCTCTATCAGGTGGCATCCCTGGTAACTCCTCTGGAAAGACATCCGGAAAATCTCTAACCACCCGGATGTTGTCACCAACAAACTCCTCAGGCATAAAGAACATTGCACGCATGGATGAGGAGGTTACTGCAATATTAACTTGAAATCTTTCTCCTTTAGTGGTAGTGAGTTCTATGGTACCTCTACCACATGCTATAACGACCTTTGCCTTTCTTAGCCATGACATACCAAGGATCAGATCTATACCACTTGACTCTAATATTATAGCAGTAGCTCCAAATTCTCTACCCATAATGGTCAAGGTCAATCTACGTGTCATTTGATTCGCCTCAACAGGCCCTTTAGGTGTAATTACTATCAGGGGTTTTCTCATATTTAGCAGTGGTATTTCATTTGTGTTGGCATATCTAGCAGACATGAATGAATGTGTAGCACCAGAATCAAATAATATGGTTGTAGGAATTGCATTAACATAAAACATACCAATTACGAGGTCACCACCATCAGGAGCATCATCAACGCTGACTTGATTAACCCTGGCTATAGAATATCCCTTGCCAGGGGTCTGTTGCTTGTTCTGAGCTGGAGTAGTAGCAATCCTCTGTGGGCAGACATTTGCATAATGACCAATCTTCCCACACTTGAAACATTGAGTGCCCGGACTCTGTCCTGCAAACTTCGTCGGGGTGCCCGTGGGAGTAGCCTGTCGAGGAGGTGGAGTCCTCAGTGGTGATTGCTGAACTGGGCGCGGTCCTCCCGGTCGAGTCGGTGTACCCTGTGGTGAACTGTAGCGAGGACGAACACTACTGCTACCCTGTCCTTGTGAGATAGCCTTCCTCTTCAAATCGCCCAGTTGAACACGCTTGTGTTCAATGGCAAGAGCTTTATCCAGCAACCTCTGAAAGGATGGAAAGGTGTGTGCCACCAGTGCGTACTGCAAGGGTCCATTTAGTCCTTCAATAAAGTGCTCCTGTTTCCTCTCATCTTCAGCAACTTCCTCCGGAGCATATCTCGACAGCTGAATAAATTTGTCTCTGTACTCGCTGACCGACATATTGCCTTGCTTCAATGACAGAAACTCCTTCTTCTTGATCTTTATCATACCAGCTGGAATATGGTAGTTCCTGAATTGTGTACTGAACTCTGCCCAAGTAATAGTATCAGCAGCATCATGGGCAGCAGTATAAGAATCCCACCAATCAGCAGCAGGACCAGTCAGACGTCCAGAAGCATATAAAACCTTCTCCCGGTCAGTACACTGTGCAATATTCAGCATCTTCTCAACGGACTTCAGCCAATCATCCGCGTCCAGTGGATCAGGTGAGTTAGCGAATGTAGGTGGCTTATGACTCATAAACTCCCGGTGCTTATCACGAGGTGGAACTGGTGGTGGTGGTGGAGGCAGTGGCACTTGTTGCTGTTGCTGCTGTTGTTGAAGTTGTTGTTGCAGCTGCTGTTGTTGCGCCCTCCTTTCTTGGCGTATCTCATCTCTCTCCTGGCGTATATCTTCTCTTTCCTGACGCATTTCCTGGCGTTCTTGCTGCATCTGGGCACGCATATCGGCCATAGTATCCACCATTTGCTGCATCACCGCCATCTGAGCAGCAACCAGTGGGTCAACTCAGCCTGGTGGAGGATTAGGAGGATTCATCTCTGCTGGCTGTGGCTGAGGTTGTCTATATATCCTTCGAGTGTGTCGATTAGGAGGCAGATCAATTCCACCACCCCTCCTGGTATTTACCATCTAAGTTAGACACATATGGTAAGAGAATAGTAGACAAGGCAGTAATTACAAATCATGTTACTTTGGGGGATTTATTAGCTAAGCAGTTTAATGTTTTCCCTACTAAAGCTAATTCAATTCCTTATGGTGGTACATGCTAAGATGTCCATATAATATTACTTCAATCAATCAAAGAAGCAAATCAGGCATTTAGCATCAGCACAATCAAACAACATTTTTAAATAAAGAAAATAGTTTTAATTTTGTCTTAGGTTCCCTATCTCTTAGAAAGATCATAGTCATAGGATTCCAAGGTGTGAAATCCATCTTGTCTTAGAGTAGAAAAGATAAGAATGATCAGAGTAGAATAGCAAAAAGGTGAGACGAGATCAAGATAAGTATAGAAAGAATCAGAGTAAGGTAAGTATAGAACGAATCAGAATAAGGTAAGTAGGGAAGGGTTTTGTCCATTTCTATCTAGGTTTCGTCCTACAGTCAACATTTCCTCTGATACCACTTCTGTAACACCCGGTTTTAAAGAAACAAAGCCGGGTGCATCTCATACATGCGCCAAAGAAGACAACATATATAATAACAGAGTGTATAGAGATAAATGTCATAAATCATCAGAGTATTTATTACATAGCGGAAGACTTATTACAAAATAGAAGAGTAAATATAAAACGAACTAAGGATCGTCGGCGCCAATGTCAACTGAGAAACGCCACCTAGATCAGATCAAACTCCTCAGTGTTAGGCGGCTCCTCCTGAACCACCTGCTCTTCTCCTGTGGGGGGGGGGGGTGTGAGACAGCAAGAGTGAGCTCACATACGTTCATAGCTCAACAAGTCGTGGGGAATAATGTGGCATAAACTCACCAAAGGTGGGAGTTCATGAAGTGTAAGGCTGATCAATGAAATAAAGGCTGAAGCTGAGCATTACTTTTATAAGTTGGTCAAAATTTTATTAGCAGTTACTAAGTGTAAGTAAATACCAAACCATAGTAATAATAAATAAAAGTAATAACAAAATAATCCCAAATGCAATGAAATGACAGGTTAAGTTTAAGTTCCATAATTTAATCATGTGAGTGTCCGAGCCGCTCATGACCGTGAGCACGGCTAGTATACCAGTTTTACACTCTGCAGAGGTTGCGCATCTTTACCCACAAGTCGTGTTACCCATTTGCCACGGAGTTGATCAGACTCCATACACCTCTACCTAGGAAGCGAGGCAGGGTACCACTACGAGGCCTTTACAAAGTTCCACTAGCTTCAGACTACCCGCTACAGTTTATAGGAAGTTCCAATGCAGGGTTCCTGGCTGACCGCCATCGCAGCAAAATCAACCAGGGACCTCCCTACACTGACCACTCCCCTACTGCCCTTGCCCCTTTCGGGTAAGGTAGCCCTCCCCTAGCTTTCCTAGTTAATCAGCCAACGGCGTCCCATTAAACCCTTGTGGTAGCACTGTTTTCCCGGGTGGTTCTCCATGTTCCCATTAACATAATGATCTTAACATGAACAAGGAAGAATAAAACAGATAACAATAAATATTATAACAATGAGTGATGAATATCTCTATACCCAAATCCACATAAAGCAATAGCATTTACTACCCAAAACTTTAGTAGTAAAACCAGTGGTGAAGCAAGGTATAAAGATAGTCAAAATCTAGGGTATCCTATTGGGTCCCATCAAAATTAACCTATGCAGATCATTATGAATAATAAGAACATGAATGGGTAAAAGAAGTGATCAAGGGCACAACTTGCCTTCAATGAGCTCCTGCTCAGCTATCTCTACTTGTTGAACCTCAGTTTCCACAGTGGCTTGCTCGTCTACTCGCATCAACACAATACATACATAGCATAGCATAAATTAACATCACATCAAACATGCAAAGAGGATATACAGTAATAAACTAGACATTAAAATAAGATCACAGGAACTGGAATCATCAAATTTGGAGGTTTAAATTTTAAGTTATGGATTTTCTAATGTTTTATGTGCTTAATACAAGATTAAGTACTAAAATAATTCCAATGTGCTTTTCATGCCAAAACAGTGGCACAAATAGACAGACAATAATTTTATGAAAATTTAGGAACTGGAATGGTCTGATTTGGAGTTCATATGCATTTACTATGAATTAACTAAATTCTGGCATTTATTTATGCATTGAAAATCAATTTCTATTTACTTTTAATGGATTTTCTAACCTTCTGGGCTAGGCGTCAATTACAGGAAAGCGCAGGGGCTCTGGCGCAAGAAACCAGAGACACAGAGCACTGTACAGGGTGGACTGCGGGTTCATTAGTGGTTTTCCTAGGAACTCTTTAGCAATTGTGACACGGCGAAGGGGTATCTAGGGTTTTCAGCCGTCCGATCACCCATGTGCGGCCCAGATTAGATCGGTCTGATTAAAACCCGCTCTGACTCGACACCGTCGGATCCGAGATCGATGGCACGGATTAAGCTACCGAATCGTTATGTGTCTTTGAATCGCAGCCGTCGAACTCGGGATCAACGGCAGGATCAGAAAGATTGAACCGGTATGCAGACTTCTAATCAGGACCGTTCGCCGTGCATCCAACGGCGCCCGGACACTCACTTCTCCTCCCACCTCGCGACAGCGGCGTATACCACCCACACGGCGGCGCCCTCACCGGCGATCGCGCAACCCGGCCCATACGGACACCATAACCCGATTCACACGACCTACGCGTAATTGACAACTCTCCGAACCCACTGCTACAACTAATTTCGGCCGATGTGGAGTGTAGAGCCCGGCCTACGGCGCACGGCGGAAACCCGTGAGCGACGACCAATTCCGGGCACGATTTTGGGTAACTATGAATTCGGCTTGACGGAACATGTTCAAAGGAGGGGGAGGGGAATGGAGGACGTGAATCTCACCGGCAGGGGCGACGAATCGAGGGTAATCCACGGCGCGGGTCGTCTTGCGGCGGAGGCACAGTTTCGGTGGCTAGTGGCCCTCTGGCGGTCGTGAGCGCGATGAGTTAGGGTCGAAGAAAGAGGGGAGGTCATCGCGGTACTTATTCTCCCTGGCGAGGTGGCGAGGTAGTTGTGGTCAAGCCCCGACCACAGCGGGTCTCGCGGCATGGCTCCAGTCCGTTGTACGCGCGAAGGGAGGGGTTTGTTGAAACTGACAGAAGGGGCCCACACATCGGCGAGTGTAACAGAGCGCAGCGCAAGCGCGTGGGAGGCTGACGGGCAGAGCCCACCTGTCGGCGCTCGCGGGAGGGAGTGGGCTACGCGCGCTGGATTGACTAAGTGGGCCAAAATGGAAGTTTGCGGCCCATGTGTGCACAGCACCTTTTTTTTATATATATATTTTCATTTTCCTTTCTCTTTTCTCTTATTTTTGAATCTAAGTTTGAATTCCAAATTTGTGATGAACTTGTACTCAAATTTTCTGAGTATATGATTTGGATGAATCATTGTGGAATAAATTTATCTATTTATAAGTTTTATTTTTTTGTATTGCATAGTATTTTTCTTTCTTTCTTTCCAAATTTTAGAATTTCTTTTAGGATTTAATTTCCCATTTGGATATTTAACATTTTTCACATATTATATGTTGTCACAAAATGCACACAGAATAAAATCGAGCATGATGCATAAAGATCAAACTCACATAAAGAGAAATTGTTCCTCTACTAGTATTATTCCTAGCAATTACAAAGTGGGTGTTACAGATTCTCCTGGAGGATGACAGTCAACGACGTACTATGAGGGGATGTCTTTGTATCATGTAGACGGTATGGTCTTTGTACTTTGTCGTTGACTTGTGCCTGCTTGTTTCCTGCTGAGAGCCGAGGCCAAGGGCTCGGTCACGTACCTGAGCCTCCCCTAGCGAGGGGATGCCATACCGTAGTGGTTGACACAGTGCTTAGCATGGGGAAAGGCTTCTTAAGGGATGCATCAACTCTACTGTATTTGATGACATTGGGGACATCTTTCGTCACAGATATCGAGGGCAGAACCGGGCTTGGGCGAGGTGGAGATTCGCCCGAGGTCATGACCGAACCCGTCTTGAGATTCGGTGACGTGCACCACATTTGAAGAAGTGGCCTTCCACAGGATTCACGGGGGAGTACGTAGCTGAGGCCGAGCTCCGGCGAGGCAGAGTTTGTCTCGAGGGCGAGTTCTGCGTCGGGCGAGACGGAGTTTGTGCCCAAGGGCTGGTCCGTGCCCCTATCGCGTTACATGTCCCGTTAGGGGCTGGTCAGACGACATGCGTGTATAGTGACCACATGCATAATCATGGTGGGTGAATCTTTGACAAGACCGTTGTCTTATTATTCTTGTACGCCCGCAGGCTTGAGTGGTTAGGTATGCGCATTGAATGTGGCTGTTGAGAGCACCTAGAAGGGGGGGGGGGGTGAATAGGTGATCCTGTAAAATCAAACACTAAATAGCCACAAACTTGATTATTATAGAGTTAGTGCAACTAAGTAGCTATGAAGCGAGTTCTTGTGAACAAAAACAATCACAGAAAAGCAACACAAGAGACACACGATTTTTATCCCGTGGTTCGGCCAAGTAACACTTGCCTACTTCCACGTTGTGGTGTCCCAATGGACGAGGGTTGCACTCAACCCCTTTCAAGTGATCCTATGATCAGCTTGAATACCACGGTCTTTTTCTCTTTTGAGTATTCTTTCCATTTGCGAGGAATCTCCACAAGTTGGGGCCTCTCGCCCTTGCAATATAGATCACAAAGAAAGCACAAGAGTAAGGATGGGAGAACAACACACACAAGACTCAAATCCGTAGCACAACCACACACACAAGTGAAGAAGTGAGCACACAAACACAACACAATGAGTTTACAACTTGAACAGTGCTCAAATCTCAAGAATGTTGATCCGATTGCGTGAATGCAGAGTCTAGGTGTCTTAGGATGTTTCTTGTAAGCTTGGTGTACTTCTCCATGCGCCTAGGGGTCCCTTTTATATCCCCAAGGCAGCTAGGAGCCATTGGAGATCAACATGGAAGGCTATTCTTGCCTTCAGCCGAGTGGCGCACCGGACAGTCCGGTGCACCACCGAACAGGTCCTGTAGCTTGTCCGGTGCGCGATCTCCTTCCATATTGAGCGCATCCAACCATTGAGCCGGCAGTCTCGTTGGCGCACCGGACATTGTCCGGTGTGCCCAACCGACCATTGGCCTTTCGCCCGCAGATCTCGCTGCCGACCGTTGGCCGTGAGCGCCATGGCTCACCGAACAGTCCGGTGCACCACCGGACAGTCCGGTGAATTATAGCCATGTCGTCTTTTTCTTTTCCCGAGAGCGACGAGTTCGCTGCTGACGACTCACCGGACAGTCCGGTGCACCACCGGACAGTTCGGTGATTTATAGTCGTGTCACTCCATCATTTCCCGAGAGCAGCCGGTTCACCGTCGGCTCGCCTGGGTCACCGGACACTGTCTGGTGCACCACCAGACACTGTCCGGTGTGCCAGGCCCGAGCACATGTTGTCTGTATACAACCAACTCTTTTCCAATTCTTTTTTTCTTCTTTTGTCACTGTTTCTATCACTTAGATAAACATGTTAGTACTCAAAAACAATTTACTAAGTCTAGAAACATACCTTGTTCTTTGATTAGCACTTCTCACACATTATAACTCAATCAATATGTGTTGGACATCTAATCACCAAAACACTTATAGAAATGGCCCAAGGGCACATTTCCCTTTCAGTTGTCCTCCACTGGCCTTCGATCAAGCCTTGCCACATGCCTTGTCTTCCTCGCCCGAGACAGGCTTGGGCGAGGCGGTCATGGCTATCCTAGGGCGATGGGGCCTTAGGCGAGGCAGAGATTCTCCCGAGCTCATGCCCCATCCAAGATCGGGTTCGAGCGAGGTGGAGTTTTGGGAAGACCCCTGAGGGGACCTCGGGCGAGGCAGAGTTTTGGGAGGACCCCTGAGGGGGACCTCGGGCGAGGGGGAGTTCGTACCTTGATGATGTCTTTGAGTTTTAAGCGCGTTTTAGGGGGATAATTTGGGTACCCTTAATTATCATATCTGACAACAGTCTACCCAAGGGCTCATAAAATCCGCCTAAGGGCCTAGATAGTCACCGACTAATATATAGCTAACCTAGAAACTTCCTATTTTATGTCTGCCACTAGAGTATTCTTGTTGTTAGTCCACCTAGTCCATCATTCAAACTTTGACACAAGACAAAAACCGACAGTTCCACCAACTTGAGTATGTGAGTGTCGTGGTTTTGACCCCATGACAAGTAAACTTTTAGGTTAGGAGAGGGTTAGCAGATTGTTGTCCCGATGGCTTTGCTCTAGTGAGCTTGAGGGAGAGAGTTTAGACTGGTTTGGAGAGAACTCCTACGTCCAGTATGGTGCTAAAGTCTTCGTTGCTGCCTTTTGTGTATTACAAGGCGGAGCGCTTGACTCTCGTGCTTGTGTCAGAAGTATACAAACTAAAGTTGCCAATCTCTACAATTTGACACTCGTCCCTTTATATAGCCAGAGGAATGAGTAGCCATTGTTGCATGAAGATTTCAACGGGATGCGTCATTCCTATCCTTGGACATGTGGTCCTTCTAACATGTCATTGTGCGTGCAACCGTTTCACCATCCTCGAGCCAATCAATCCATGGGTTGGTTAAGTCCTATAGGTGTCTAAAGCCTTGTTACTAGGCATGTCCTGAGAGGTGTGCAGATGGTTTGCCTTCAGTCCTCTCCTTTTCGCTTTTGTCATGTCTGGCTTTATCGACTTCCTTACCTCTGGAGCATGACCCACAATGGCCTGTAGGGTCCCGTTCATACCTTCAAGGGTGAACCAGATGGATAGAGAAGTCCTTGGAGCCATATGTACTATACTTGTTTTCGCCTGTTGCATGCCTTAGTTAGGAGCGTGCACTAAGTGTCAGATGATCATAAATGTGTTACCCTCCTCGACTGGTTGTACTACCTCTAGGTTGTGAAGTCATATCAGTGGTGTTTGGTCTTAGACCAATTTGTCTTGGAGTGACCAAGGTTAGTGAATGATCAACTAGTTTTGCTATGGTTAGGTCCGTCCTGGTTGGGGTAACTGGGTCAGGGATCTAGATTGGGGTAACGTAGATCGGGGTGACCATCCTTACCCTGCTAGAGGCTCAAAGTTGGGGTTACCCTATTTAGGGGTCATCTCGGGCTTTGCGAAGCTCTAGTTTTTAGGGTGTGTTTTCTCATCTTAGGGCAATCCTAGTATGGGTACACGTTAGTAGCCCCCGGGCCCTAGAATGATTTTTGTAAAAAATGTTGAGGATTATTAAAATAAAATGGCCTAACAATTTTTAACAAGAACCCATCGGGCGCGCACAACGCGTTTGGTCGACAGCCCCGAGACCCTGGGTGATTTTGTAAAAATTGGTTAGGGGTTATCAAATAAAAAGGACTAAGGGTTTTCAACAAAGAACTTACCGGGTGCACGTAGCCTTTGAGACCTAGGTGATTTCGTAAAAATTGGTTGAGGACTATGGAATGAAATGACTTTAAAAGCTTTTCAATTAAGGGACCCCCGAGCCTCTGAGCCGGTCTCGAAGTTTGGATGGTTTTTTGGTCGGATCTTTGCACTTGGTCATCCGATCTGTCAGGTGCACTTAGATCGTTGGGGCGAAAGCACAAACACATGGGCCCTTGACCGAGCCTCTTTGTTGGGTCGGAGGTTGGGGTGGCCTTCTGGTTGGACCTTTATATTTGGTCATCTGGTCGGTCGGGCGCACTTTGGCATGCTAGGACAGACATAGACTCTTGAGCCCCCAAGCGGGCCTCTTTGTTAGGTTGGAGGTTGGCTGACCTTATGGTCAGACCCTTATATTTGGTCGTCCGGTGCTCATTTTCCGGTCCTATTCTTCATGATAGGATAGGTGTACTTTGTCATTATTCTCATCAAACCCTCAGGTTATGTGTCTTACATATTCCTAGATGGGGTGGACACATTGACGTTACCTACATAGGTACGAACACTCTGTCCATCGAGCTGCAAAAAGGATAGCTCGAGTGAGATGTGGTCATATGACCAGTGGTGGATTGACCCTAGCAGACATTCTGCGTGTTGGGTGCCTAACCACTTTTGGCATTTGGTTATATAACCCTTCCTTACTCGACCTAGTTTGGAATCGGTCTAGCTGAGCGACCAAGTGGTCCACCCCTCCAGGCTCCATAGAGGAGTTTGAGGTGCGGTGTCAAACACACACTTGAACAGTCAACCAGGATTATCCACGCATCTGAGTGTGAGTCAATTGGGGATCTCAACTCCATTAACTTCTGTAGCCTTTGTAACCACACCATATTTGACATGACATCAAGCAAACTTTACAACAACCATGATGATAAGCATCTAATCTTGATTGTGGTTGATAACCATATCAAACATTGGAGGCATTGTTCATGTTGGAGATCGGTAGTTTTTGTCGGCTCTAGAGTTCTTATTGTTGACCATGAACTCATCATGTTGTTCATGTTCATCGACCTTAGCAACATGCATGTTTGGAACCTATATGGATGCAAGAGCCTCACAACATAGCTCAAGAGATGGGGAGAGGCAAGAAGATGATGATGACATCTTAGCCCAGTTGCTACTTATCATCCGAAAATTACCATAAAAAGGCTAGGTGTGAACGATTTCAAACGTTGGATGGTCAAAGATTCCTAGTTTTTAAGTTTGATGGTTGAAACCAAATAAGACTGATATTAAGAACATTTCCAATAGTTTTCTAAAAAGCCTCCCAATAAAGGTTTTGATGCAAAGGTGAAAATGGATTTCCAATAAGTACTGATCCATGGTTGCTTCTGTTTTACACTAAAAAATATGTCTCCATGAACTCCTCACATATGTATGTACATCACTCTTTATCTATGATCTATCATCCACTAGCCATCCATTATCGCACCCCATCCTACTATGGATGGTCCTACCTAGTTATGGCTGTCGTTGTCTTGTTGGGCGAGGGGGGGGGGGTTGGCTTTGGCCTTATTGCTAGGAGCTAGTGGCGGTTATGGAGTAGTTGTTAGCTAGCTACATGTTAGCTGGTGGGGCTATGGACAATTTTTGACCCTTCACTTGTTTTCTTATTCTTTTAGAAACTAATTATTGCCAACTATTGGAGAATGCAAAAAATGTTTCTATTTGTTTTAGTTACTTAGTATAATCAATGGTTTGACAACTGTTTTAATTAAGGAGATCTTAGAGATTTTCTTGGATGACCATTTAGTTTTCCCAAAATGTTATTATGCCAGCCAAGGTCTGATACTTATTGGTGAAGCGTGTTACTCACTACATCTCATTCACAATGGTAGGCCTAGAGATCTTTTATAGGTAGGACAAACTTAACAACCACAATTTTCCAAGTTGGGATGCTATCCATACTTGACGACTTTAGATTGTATGTTCTGGTTGACCTATGCATGTACATGGATGCTCACTAAGGAGCCTAGGCATGTGCAAAGGGTCTCTAGGCCCTATGTATACTTGTACATATCTCACAACTCCTCATATGAGAACACATCCATAGATTTATTAGTTAGATGGTAAAAATCAAATTATTCCAAAAGATTATTGTGCCAGCCAATATCTCCTTATACATACTTGAAAAGCAGTATTATTCACATATGACACTCGTACACAGGACTACACAAAGGTGGTAGGTGAAAGGGAAATAGGGTTAACCTTTTCCTACAATTGATTTTGGTGGTTGAATGTCCAACACAAGCATATGGACTAACTAGTTTGCTCTAGAATACATGTTCTACAGGTGCATAAAGGTTCAACACAAACCAATAAATATTCAAGTTAGGGATCAAATTCAAAGGAGAAAAAGAAACCAAGTGTGCTGTGGTCTGGCGCACCGGACAGTGTCCGGTGCACTAGGACCGTACAGAGTCCAAACAGCCACTCTCGGGTTTTCACAGGCGCGCTCCGCTATAATTCACCAGACTGTCCAGTGTGCCACCGGACTGCCCAGTGTGCCAGCGGAGCAACGCCTAGCTCGCGCAACGGTCGACTCTGCAAAGGTGAACATTGCGTGAACAGTGCGCGGCAGAAGTCAGAGCAGAAAGTCAGAGGCGCACCAGACTGTCCAGTGCCGCAAGGAGACAAAGCTCCAATGGTCGACTTCGCTCCAAACCCTAATGGTTGGGTGACGTGGCGGCGCACCGGACAGCCTACAGTGCCTGTCCGGTGGCGCACCGGACTGTCCGGTGTGCCCATCGACAGCAGCCTCCCCAACGGCTTGTTTGGTGGTTGAGGGCTATAAATACCGCCAACCACCACAACTCCAAGCATCCAAGTTTTCTGAAGTTCACATTCAATACAAGAGCTCTAGCATTCACTCCAAGACACAATACAAAAGATCAAATCCTCTCCAAGTCCCAAATTCACTCCAAACACTTAGTGGCTTGTGAGAGAGAGATTTTTGTGTTCATTTGAGTTCTTGTCGCTTGGATTGCCTTTCTTCTTTCTCTTTCTTGTTCTCAAGAGACTTGTAATCAAAGCAAGAGACACCTAAGTGTGTGGTGGTCCTTGCGGGGTCTAAGTGACCGTTTGATTAAGGAGAAGGCTCACTCGGTCTAAGTGACCGTTTGAGAGAGGGAAAGGGTTGAAAGAGATCCGGTCTTTGTGACCACCTCAACGGGGACTAGGTTCTTTGGAACCGAACCTCGGTAAAATAAATCACCGTGTTCACCCGCTTGATTCTCATTTTATTTGTTTTCACCCTCTCTCCCGGACTTGATTTTAGTTCTAACGCTAACCCCGGCTTGTAGTGAGTGTTTTAAGTTATAAATTTCAGGTTTCGCCTATTCACCCCCCTCTAGGCAACTTTCAATTGGTATCAGAGCCCGGTGCTTCATTAGAGTCTAACAACTCGAAGTGATGTTGGGAGATCACGCTAAGAGGGAGATCATGACCGGCTAAAAGCACCTTGAGGGGGGGAGGTTAATAGGTGATCCTGTAAAATCAAATACTAAATAGCCACAAATTTGATTATTAAGATGTTAGTGAAATCAAGTGGCTATGGAACACGCTCGTGCAAACAAAACAATCACAAGAAGCAACACACGAGACACGCGAATTTTATTCCGTGGTTCGGCCAAGTAACACTTGACTACTTCCATGTTGTGGCCTCCCAATGGACGAGGGTTGCACTCAACCCCTTTTAAGCGATCCAATGATCAACTTGAATACCATGACGTTTTTATCTTTGAGTACTCTTCCCGTTTGTGAGGAATCTCCACAAGTTGGAGCCTATCGCCCTTACAATATAGATGACAAAGAAAGCACAAGAGTAAGGTTGGGAGAGCAACACACACAAGACTTAAATCCGTAGCACAACCACGCACACAAGCCAAGACTTGAGCTCAAAACACAGCACATGGAGTTCGCAACTCAAACGGAGCTCAAATCACTAACACAGCGAATCAAATGCATGGAGACGGAGTCTGGGAGTCTTAGAATGTTTCTTGAAAGCTTGGTGTACTGCTCCATGCGCCTAGGGGTCCCTTTTATAGCCCTAAGGCAGCTAGGAGCCGTTAGAGATCAACATGGAAGGCTATCCTTGCCTTCTGCCGAGTAGCACACCGGACAGTCTGGTGCACCACCGGACAGGTCCTGTAGCTTGTCCGGTGTGCGATCTCCTTCCATATCGGGCACAGCCGACCGTTGCTCCTCTGAGTCAGATGGCGCACCGGACACAGTCCGGTGCACACCGGACAGTCCGGTGCACCCAGCCGACCGTTGGAGCTGGCCACGTGTCGCGCGTTGATCGCGCGGACGACCGTTGGCCACAGGCGTCGTTGGCTCACCGGACAGTCCGGTGCCCCACCGGACAGTCCGGTGAATTATAGCCACATCGCCTTTTTCTTTTCCCGAGAGCGACGAGTTCATCGCTGACGTCTCACCGGACAGTCCGGTGCACCACCGGACGATCCAGTGATTCATAGCCGCGTCACTCCTGAGAGCACGTCGACTGGCCTGGGGCACCGGACACTGTCCGGTGCACCACACTGTCCGATGCACCAGGCCTAAGCTGGTGTAGGCTGTACACAACCAACTCTTTTCCAATTCTTTTCTTCTTCTTTTGTCACTGTTTCTAGCACTTAGACAAACACATTAGTATTCAAAAACAATGTACTAAGTCTAGAAACATACCTTGTACTTTGATTTGCACTTCTTGCTCATTTAGCACATAAGGACTCAATTAATATGTGTTGGACATCTAATCACTAAAATACTTATAGAAATGGCCCAAGAGCACATTTCCCTTTCAATCTCCCCCTTTTTGGTGATTTATGCCAACACATTAAAAAGCAACAAAAGAAGTGCACCATCAATGCAATTGAAGACCAAATTGTTTTTGCTTATAATTTGGCATATTTGGATCACTCTTTGCCACCACTTGGTTTGTTTTTGCAAATCAAATTCTTTTTCCTATCTTTAAGTCAAACACACTTGTTTGGGCAAATAGAGAGACATTCCAAGAGTAAAATTGATCAAGTGCCAAAAACTCCCCCTTTTTCCCATAATCAAAATTCTCCCCCATAAGAGACCAAATTTTGCAATAAGAGGATTTTGGGCAAAATGCAAATTCTAACTCTACTATTTTTGAAATTCACAAGTGGTTGGCTGATCCATTTGCTTTGGCCTTAATTTCTCCCCCTTTGGCATTAAGCACCAAAACATGATCATTTTTGGCCCTTTAACCCCATTGCCTCACCAAAAATATCAATTAAGAGCAAAAAGGCAATGAGAGCATAAGTATGAACTTGGAATTAAATACACTAATACCGGAGTGCAGTGGAAGTCTTTGCGTCGTCGAAGTTCATTTTCCCTTTCAATGTACCTTTGAGTCTACTTCAAATGTACTTAAGCAACCAAGTCAGTCTCAAAAGGAATCAAGTTATAGCACAACTCCTCCTAAACACGTGCATCATTTGCATACGGACTTGTGAGGTCCAGAGGTGACTTGTACAACTTGAACACCATAAATAAACAATAACTGATTTAAATGCACAAAGTAACATGATCAAAGGTATAGAACACATGTATGCTATAGATCAATCCAAGTTACGCGAATCTAAGACAGTTAGCTCACTACGCAACCTGCAAAACCTTTTCTCATCTAAAGGCTTAGTGAAGATATCAGCTAGCTGGTTCTCGGTGCTAATGTGATACACATCGATATCTCCCTTTTGCTGGTGGTCTCTCAGGAAGTGATGCCGGATGTCTATGTGCTTAGTGCGGCTGTGTTCAACAAGATTATCCACCAAGTGGATTACACTCTCATTGTCACATAGGAGTGGGACTTTGCTCAGATTGTAGCCAAAGTCCCGGAGGGTTTGCCTCATCCAAAGTAGTTGCGTGCAACACTGTCCTGCGGCAACATACTCGGCCTGAGCGGTGGATAGGGCAACAGATGTTTGTTTCTTGGAACTCCAGGACACCAGGGACCTTCCTAGAAATTGGCACGTCCCTAATGTACTCTTCCTATCAACCTTGCACCCGGCATAATCGGAGTCTGAGTATCCAATCAAGTCAAAGGTAGACCCCTTTGGATACTAGATCCCGAAGCAAGGCATAGAAACTAAATACCTAAGAATTCGCTTAACGGCCACAAAGTGACATTACTTGGGGTCGGATTGATATCTAGCACACATGCATACACTAAGCATAATGTCCGGTCTACTAGCACAAAGATAAAGTAGTGACCCTATCATTGACCGGTATGCCTTTTGATCAACGGACTTACCTCCTTTGTTGAGGTCAATATGCCTGTCAGTTCCCATCGGTGTCTTCGCGGGCTTAGCGTCCTTCATCCCAAACCTCTTGAGAAGATCCTGAGTGTACTTTGTTTGGGAGATGAAAGTGCCGTCCTTGAGTTGCTTCACTTGGAATCCATGGAAGTAGGGATGAAAGTGGTAATCCAAACTGTTAGGACAAATTTAATGTTTTAAAATAGATATGTATAAAATTTGATGTTGATCTTTTCTTATGTTATCAAGCACATTAGTACAAATATGAATAAAATATTACATAAATTGTTTTATGTATTATTTGCTCCCTACAACACAAAAAGTTGAAAAAATTACCGAATTTGTTTTTGAATCCATACCGAAGTTTATATCTATTATTTGAGAAAATATAGGATGAATTTGAGGTTTACCTTTTATGAATCTTAACAAGTTGGATGTTAAAAACAAGAATACAAATTTGTATTGTATATTCTTTATCCTATTTATTCGTAATCAAAGAAAAACGACTAAAAAACTGATTATCGAATAAATACCGTTTCTGACTGTTTTCATCCCTACATGGAAGTAGGTCAACTCGCCCATCATCGACATCTTGAACTTTTGCATCATCACCCTGCTAAACTCCTCACAAGACTTTTGGTTAGTAGAACCAAATATTATGTCATCAACATAAATTTGGCACACAAAAAGATCACCCTTGCATGTCTTTGTGAAAAGAGTGGGATCGACTTTCCCAACCTTGAAAGCATTAGAAATAAGGAAATCTCTAAGGCATTCATACCATGCTCTTGGGGCTTGCTTAAGTCCATAGAGCGCCTTAGAGAGCTTATACACATGGTCAGGGTACCTGTCATCCTCAAAGCCAGGGGGTTGTTCCACATATACCTCCTCCTTGATTGGCCCGTTGAGGAAAGCGCTCTTCACGTCCATTTGGTATAGCCTAAAAGAATGGTGAGCGGCATAGGCTAATAAAATTCGAATTGACTCTAACCTAGCCATAGGAGCAAAAGTCTCCTCAAAGTCCAAACCTGCGACTTGGGCATAACCTTTTGCCACAAGTCGAGCCTTGTTTCTTGTCAGCACTCTGTGCTCGTCTTGCTTGTTGCTGAACACCCACTTGGTTCCCACAACCTTTTGCTTTGGATGTGGCACCAGGCTCCAGACTTCATTTCTTTTGAAGTTGTTGAGCTCTTCCTGCATGGCCAACACCCAGTCTGGATCCTGCAAGGCCTCTTCTACCCTGAAAGGCTCAATAGAAGAGACAAACAAGTAATGCTCACAAAAATTAGCTAATCTTGAGCGAGTAGTTACTCCCTTGCTCATGTCACCCAGAATCTGATCGACAGGGTGATGTCTTTGGATCGTCGCTCGAACTTGAGTTGGAGGGACCCGTGGTGCTTCTTCCTCCATAACCTGTTATTCTTGTGCTCCCCCTTGATCCTGCCCCTCTTCTTGAGGTGCCTGTTCACCGTCTTGAGTTGGGGGATGCACCATTGTCGAGGAAGATGGTTGATCTTGTTCATGTAGTTCCTGTGGTCGCACATCGCCTATCGCCATCGTGCGCATTGCGGCCGTTGGAACTTCTTCTTCATCTATGTCATCAAGATCAACTTGCTCTCTTAGAGAGCTATTAGTCTCATCAAATACAACATCGCTAGAGACTTGTAATACTCAAATTTGTATATAAAGAATACAGAGTGAATTCCTCAATTTCATGTGCCATATTTGCATCATAAGAAAAGAGCACACACACAATTTAGGGATTAATTCAAACAAATGAGAAAAAAAATGCATCATGTTGGAGTTTTTATGTTTGTGCATTAAATAAAATGATAAGTATAAAAATAGTAATAATAAAAAAGGGGGGGGGTTGACATAATTTAAAACTTGGAAATTTGGGAAAAGAGAGTATATAAAACATAAATAAACTTTATATTATCCAAATTGGCACTCCTTAAATTCACAATAGGATTTGAGCACAAATTCTGCATAATGTTTGGAAGTAAATTTGAATTCAAATTTGGATTTGCAAGTAGAAAAAAAAGAATAAAACAAACCTAGCCTAATTGGGCCGACCGCGACCCTTCTGGCCCAACCGGCCTTCTCAGCCGTGCGGCCCGACCAAGCTTCCACGAGCGCTTGTCGCGGCTGGACATTGGGGCCCACGCGTCACTTGCTCGTGCTCGCTTACACATGGGCCCCGCAGGTCAGGGCCGTCAACAACCTTCCGTTCGAGGCGCGGCTCGTACGGTCCTGCTCGAATCCTCCTCCGCGAAGTGCGCCGATGACTGAAACCAACCAGGGGATTAAAACCCCAATCGACCCCGCCGCAACCCTATTCTCTAACACCTTAGCACCTCACCGCCCTCTTCACTGGTCCGTGCGTGCCGTGTGCTCGACACCATAAGGAGAGAGAGAGTGAAATTGGGGCGCCGTGTGGCCAACCGGGTGCCTGCGTCGCTGGTGATTCGGATCCGGGTCGGTGGGCATCGCGGGAGCTTGGTGGTGCTGCTCGCGGGCGCATCGAGGAGGATCGAACGTCGGGGCACGGGAATTCGTCGCCGGAGTCCCAGGATCCGCCGCGGGCCGCACTGCTTGTGGTCGGGTGCTCTCCACGCCACGACAATCGGTGAGACCTCCTTCTTTGCGCTTGCAATCGCCAGTACTTCGTGTATTCGTTATCGGGGTAGGAAATAGCGCAGCAGGACCGTGGATGGCTTGGCTCCGGCGAGTGCGCCACCGTGCTCTGTGGGCTGCGCCGCCGTCTCGGGTTAAGGTGAGAGAGAGGTGCGATGGCCGTCGGATGTGGAACGGACGGTCCCGATTAGATCAGGCTTACCTCTTCGTCCCAGTGAACCCTGGCCGTCCATCCGCGAACGAGCGGATACAGTTCAATATCAGTTATTTAAAATCCGAGCCGTTGATGCGAGATCCTGCGGCTGTGTGAGCGTACCGATTCGGTATTAAGTAGATCTAATCCTGGCCACTGAAGTCTAATCCAACGGCCAGAACGGCCCGATACCCCTTCGCGGGTCAACTTTTCTAAAGAGACCCCGAGGAAAGTAGTAATCAACCCGCCATCCACTCGTACTGTGCTCTGGGTCTTAGAAATTTTACACTGCAACCCCTGATCTCTCTGGAAAATGAGGCCCAGTCCATAACTGTATTAAAATCAGAGAAAATAAATTATAAATGGATTTTTAAAATGAAAATAAATACTAGAACTTGATAAATCCATAGAAAATTCATTTTAGCTCCAAATTGACCCATTCCAATTTCTAAAATTTTGTAATATTATTCTCTATCATTTAGAATCACTGTTTTGACATGAACTCTGTTAGAAAATTAATTTATCATCTAATCCTATTATAATCACCTTAAATCTTAGGAAATTCATAACTTAAATTCTATAACTCCAAATTCAGTGATTCCAGTTCCTATGATCTCATTTTAATGTGTAGATTTTTACTGTATATTTTATTCATCTGTTTGGTGTGATGTTGATTTTGGCTATACTATGTATGTATTGTGTTGATGCGAGTAGACGAGCAAGCCACTGTGGAAACTGAGGTTCAACAAGTAGAGATAGCTGAGCAGGAGCTCATTGAAGGCAAGTTGTGCCCTTGATCACTTACTTTTCCCAGCCATGTTCTTATTAATTTTAATGATCAGCATAGGTTAATTTTGATGGGAGCCTTTATGTTACCCCAGTTTTGATTACCTCTATACCTTGTTCACCCCTGAATTATTTTTGGGTAGTACTTGCTATGGCTTTATGTGGATTGGGTATGGAGATACACCATTCATGAT
Organism: Zea luxurians; assembly: GCA_029449295.1. Lineage (NCBI taxonomy): Eukaryota > Viridiplantae > Streptophyta > Magnoliopsida > Poales > Poaceae > Zea > Zea luxurians. The sequence continues at coordinate 154,808,244 of JAOPSE010000004.1, forward strand.
TATTCTGTTACTATCTTGTTATTATTGCTGTTCATGTTAAGATCATTAAATTAATGGGAACATGGAGCGACCACCCGGGAAAACAGTGCTACCACAAGGGTTTAATGGGACGCCCTTGGCTGATTAACTAGGAAAGCTAGTGGAGGGCTACCTTACCCGAAAGGGGCAAGGGCAGTAGGGGAGTGGTCAGTGTAGGGAGGTCCTTGTTTGATTTTGCTGCGATGGCGGTCGGCAAGAACCCTGCACTGGAGCTTCCTATAAACTGTAGCGGGTAGTCTGAAGCTAGTGGAACTTTGTAAAGGCCTCGTAGTGTTACCCTGCCTCGCTTCCTTGGTAGAGGTGTATGGGATTCATGACCCCTTGGCAGATGGGTAACACGACTTGTGGGTAAAGATGCGCAACCTCTGCAGAGTGTAAAACTAGTATACTAGCCGTGCTCACGGTCATGAGCGGCTCGGACCCTCACATGATTAACTATGGAACTTAAACTTAATTTGACATTTGCATCGCATTTGGGATTACTTTACTATTACTGTTCTTCATTATTATTAAGGTTCGGTATTTACTTACACTTAGTAACTGCTAATAAAATTTTGACCAACTACTTAAAAGCAATACTCAGCTTTAACCCCTATCATTGATTAGCCTTACACATCACATGAACTCACACCTTTGTGAGTTTATGTCCACTGGTTCCCCACAACTTGTTGAGCTATGATCATGTGTGAGCTCACCCTTGCTGTCTCACACCCCCCCACAGGAGAAGAGCAGGTGGTTCAGGAGGAGCCACAAGGCGAGGAGTATGATCTGATCTAGGTGGCGTTTCTCAGTTGACATTGGCGCCGACGATCCTTAGTTCGTTTTACTTCTATCTTTTATTTTGTAATAAGTCTTCCGCTATGTAATAAATACTCTGATGTTTTATGACATTTATCTCTATACACTCTGTTATTATATATGTTGTCTTCTTGGCGCATGTATGAGATGCACCTGGCTTTGTTCCTTAAAGCCGGGTGTGACAAGACTTCAACTAATCCTAATGATTTGTTGAAGACCCTATACGCCTTTGTATTTGAGTCATACCCTAGTAAAAACCCTTCTATTGCCTTGGGAGCAAATTTTGAATGTCTACCTTTCTTCACCAGAATGTAGAATTTGCTCCCAAATACACGAAAGTAAGAGACATTGGGTTTGTTACTGTAGCATCCCAAAAATTCAAATCTTGGAAATTTCTCAAACTTGCTCCAAATTCAAAATGAATTTCAAATTTCATTTCAAAATGTTTGTTTGCAAGTTGATATCAGCAAATAAAAATATAATGGTCTATATTCCCTCCAAAATCCTGCTCAAAATATCCTACAAATATTTCCCCAGTGATCCCGCTCAAATTCTTTCCAGAAATATTGCCCAGATATTTATCCAGTGATCCCCCTCAAGTTATTTTCAGAAATACTATCCAAATATTCCACCGATATATCTCCAAGTATTTTCTTCCTGAGAAATACCTTCAGAATCATTTTTCAAGTCCCTACAAATATTTTCTCCATAACTTTCCTCATGCTCATACGTATACGTATGCCTCCGGTGTCATACGGTGAGCTCTACAAGATAATTACACTCATATAAGACAAATCCATGCTAATCTCCCACTAACCCTCTCATCCTCCCACTAATCCTCTCATCCCTCCCCCTAATCCCCCCACCATGGCTATAAATAGAGGGGCAAGGGCCTCCTCTCATCCCACCCCAAGCCATTTCATGGCAACTCCCTCCCCCCCATGCCCACTCCCACTCCACTTCCCACACAAGCACACACTAGCACAAGGATCGTTCGGTCGTTCTTCGATTGTTCGTCCACCTGTTCTTAGTTCGTTCGTTCGTTCGTCCGATCGTTCGATCGTTCGTCCGATCGTTCATGGTTCGTTCGTTCGTTCGTCCGATCGTTCGATCATTCGTCCGTTCGTTCGTCCAAATAATCTTTTTCCTGCCTTTATGCTGCCGAAATTCCGATCGTTCGTTCATTCGATCGTTCATCGTTCGTTCATAGTTTCTATTCATCGTTCATCGTTCGTTCATCGTCACTATTCATCGTCCATCGTTCGTTCATACGAACTATTCACCGTTACTATTCATCGATCATCTGATTACCCCAAATTTTAACTACTCATCTGTCAGGCTGTCCAGTCCACCTAAGACCAGCCAGACCCATATTCCAGTCATACGAACTCTGGTGACTGTGATTTTCCTTCCATTAGGGAACTTCCCATCTGGTCACCCATCCCAGATTTCTCCAAGTTGAGCACGCTTAACTTTGGGATTCTTTCAAGCCAGACTTCCAAAAAGAAAGGTGAACCATGTTTGTATGGATACGTCTTCAATCCTATAAAACCTGGCCCAAGATACCACAACCCACTCAGACCAGAATACCACATCATTCCAGCTATTTGGGTCCCGCCTTACTGTTGTCTGATATGACACAGTAGGTAGGAACAGTTTCCACCAACATAAACCTCTGCCCAAGAAAAGCCCAAAAATAATTCCTCGCACCCCGCTCAAAAATACATTTGTATTTTTGATTTTCCAAATATCTCTAAATATTCAAATTCTAGAATATTCCTTTCCTTTTCTTTTTCTCCCTATGATTATAAAATCCAAAACTCCTCCATCCAAACTCAGATTTCAGTCATTCTTGTTTCTAAAATTCTTGTCAAACTATTCCCTATCCAACCATGTCATCCCTTAAGCATGGTTTATATTCCAGAAAACTCCCAAAATACTCTTGTCCCATATTCTGCCTATAACTCTCCTGTTCATACTAAGTCAGACGATTCATTCGTCACTATTCTCACCAACAGTGAACTTCACTGTGCTACACCACATACACCCAGCTACCCTCTCCCTCTCCACACACACTCAACACCCTTAGCCAAGGCAAACACCCCACCCACTCAGTTACTCCGCTCTGTCGGCTACACGCACAGTGTCGCTTCGCCTCCAGTCCACCCTCCTGGTAAGCACCTCCGCTCCACCACTAGTAGTACCTCAACACCACATGACACAGATTCTACTCAAGACTCTGTCCATCCATATATCGCTACTCTAACCACTATACTAAATATTTGTTGGTATACTTGTTGGTTTGTATGTTTGCTTATTCATGTTGCATAGTTATTGGAGCGTTCGTGCCGTCTCGTGGAGGCCAGATCTGCAAGTCTACACCAGGCAGTGGAGCTAGAAGCCAGTTCCGCGAACTCCCCTTCCCCCTTCGCCGGATAAGCACGACAAGCTCACTGGATCCCTTTGATGCATAAATTACCTATGATTTTTCGACCACAACCCTCAGCCTGTTATTTTATGCATGATATGATTTTGAGACAAGTTATTATGGCCACCTAGCCGCTTGCCGCAATCAATCCCTGATATAATTGTTACAAATGATTTGAGGAAAGCTGTGAGTTTTCAAAAGAAAATGCTTTTCAAAATGTGTTTGATGAAGGGTTTTCACCCTTATCACCTTTGAGTAGGGATGATCAGGGACTCCCTGGTTTAGGGGAGGGCCTAAGGTGATGGCTCAGCTGGTTTAGGCGTGAGCAGAAGGATTGTCCCCTCATATAAGGACCGGTTTGTCATCCTTCACTACCTATACTCATGATAAGTACAACCACTCGAGACTGTGTGGGCAGTCACTCAATCTGAACTCGTACGGTCCAACCCCAGGGTTATGAAGGCTAGGGAGCACCGGGAGGATAAGGAGGGGGAATGTTTTGTCCGGTTTGGGCATGGCGGTGGCCTGACTCCTTCTGGTATAACCGTTAAGGTTAGGACGTGCGAGGAAAGAAAGAGATTCGGCATTCGGGTCTCATGACGGTGAGATCGCAGAAACCGGACTAGTGGGTATAGTGTACCCCTCTGCGCAGAGTTTGAAAACCTATTCGAATAGTCCGTGTCCACAGGAATGGACGAGTCTGGTATGGTATGGCAATTAATGTTTTGTTTTAAAAAAAGGGTGCATTTGAGAAAAGATGTTTTTAAAAGGTCCGACGGTTTAGCCATGAGCTATGGTGTATGGGAAGTCCAATAGCTGTTTTTGAAAATGAAAACCAGTGGGAAACTGCTGAGATACCTGGATGGTTTAGTCCAGGGGATTTCGTTCTATACTGAAAAACTTCCTGCTCTGTTTGGAGAGGATGCGCTTTGCAAAATACAAAATGTCTTTCAAAACAACCCTGCATAAAATATTGCTGTTTCTGCAAAATATCCTGAGCTCCACATATTCCATGCATTATATCTGATTTCCCCATTCCGCGGGTGAAGGTGGGCTGCTGAGTACGTTTGTACTCACCCTTGCTTATTTGTTGTTTTTCAGAAAAAGGAGATCGGGTAAGAGTTACGGCTGTTCCCAACCTTGCCTATGGCTGTTGGACCGCTGATTTGCTTCGCTGCGTATATCGGGCTGCTTCAGCCCCACTCTAATGTTATATCCCGAGTTGTGGACCAACTCCTAAAGTTGTTTGCCACCTTTATAGGTTTGTCTCATTTAAGCAGATCTAGAATCATTTGTTGTATAAATGTGTTTACTAGCCTCCTGGGACTAGTAATTGTATCACATTTGAGTCCCAGAGGATTGAGGCGCTTCAGTTACCGGTAAAGAGTTCATAGGAGGTCTTCTTGAGGAGGCGATGCAGATAGAGCCGGTTTATGGCGTAACAGGCTGTGTTCACAGCTTCCGACCAAAACCGCTCGGGCGTCTTGAACTCTCCAAGCATCGTTCTTGCCATGTCAATTAGTGTCCTGTTCTTCCTCTCTACCACACTGTTTTGCTGTGGTGTGTAGGGAGCGGAGAACTCGTGCTTGATGCCTTCCTTCTCAAGAAACTCTTCAGCTTGTAGATTCTTGAACTCGGATCCATTGTCGCTCCTTATCTTCTTCACCTTTAGCTCAAATTCATTTTGAGCTCTCCTTAAGAAGCGCTTTAGGGTCCCTTGGGTTTTTGACTTATCCTGTAGAAAGAATACCCAAGTGAAGTGGGAAAAATCATCAACAATTACAAGATCATACTTACTTCCCCCGATGCTGAGGTAGGCAACGAGTCCGAAGAGGTCCATGTGAAGAAGCTCCAGTGGTCTTGATGTTGTCATCACATTCTTAATGTGATGAGTGCTTCCTACCTGTTTCCCTGCCTGACATGCTGCACAAGGTCTGTCTTTTTCAAAACAGACATCGGTTAGTCCTAACACATGTTCTCCCTTTAGAAGCTTATGAAGGTTCTTCATCCCAACATGTGCTAGACGGCGATGCCAAAGCCAGCCCATATTAGTCTTAGCCATTAAGCATGCATCTAGATCAGCATTCTCTTTTGAAAAGTCAACTAAATAGAGCTTGTCGTCTAATGCACCCTTAAAAGCTAATGAACCATCACTCCTTCTAAATACAGATACATCTACATTTGTGAATAAACAATTATAACCCTTGTTACATAATTGACTCACAGACAATAAGTTGTACCCGAGTGATTCAACCAAAAACACATTGGAGATAGAATGCTCGGATGTGATGGCTATCTTTCCCAATCCCTTAACCTTGCCTTGGTTCCCATCTCCAAAGGTAATCACATCCTGGGAATCCTTGTTCTTGACATAGGAGGTGAACATCTTCTTCTCCCCCGTCATGTGGTTTGTGCATCCGCTGTCGATAATCCAGCTTGAGCCCCCAGATGCATAAACCTGCAAGGCAATTTAATCTTGGGTTTTAGATACCCAACTCTTGTTGGATCCTATAAGGTTAGTCACAATAACTTTTGGAACCCAAATACAAGTCTTGTCTCCCTTGCATTTGGATCCCAACTTCCTAGCAACTACTTTTGTGTTCTTACATGAAAGTACAAAAGAAGAATTGCAAGCATGATAACTGGTAGAAGGTCCATGCACATTCTCCTAGGTGCATGAGACACAACATGATTTCTCCTAGGCCTACTTATACCATGAACAAAAGTGGAACTAGAGGCAAACATAGCATGTGAATCATTAGCAGCATGATCATAACTCCTGTCATTATAAGCAATATAATATTTCCTATCATAAATATAGGCATGATTATTTTGGGAACTACTAGCCATAGGGGCCTTCCCTTTCTCCTTGTTGAGAACTAGAGCCCTTTGGCTTGTTAAGTTCTTGGTTTCCTTTTGAAAACCAAGTCCATCCTTAATCGAGGGGTGTCTACCAACAGTGTAGGCATCCCTAGCAAATTTTAATTTATCAAAATCAACTTTGCAAGTCTTAAGTTGAGCATTAAGACTTGCCACCTCATCGGTTAATTTAGCAATAGAAATAAGATGTTCATCACAGGCATTTACATCAAAGTCCTTGCACTTATTGCAAATAACTACATGTTCTACACATGATCTAGTTGCATTTGCTTCCTCTAGTTTTGCATTTAATTCAACATTTAAATCCTTTAGACTAGAGACAGATTCCTGACAAGCAGACAACTCAGAGGATAGCATTTCATTTCTTTTAAGTTCTAAAGCAAGAGATTTGTGAACACTAACAAACTTGTCATGTTCCTCATACAAAATATCCTCTTGCTTTTCTAGTAGTCTATCTTTTTCATTTAGAGCATCAATTAATTCATTAATTTTCTCTACTTTGGCTCTATCTAACCCTTTAAACAAACCAGAGTAATCAACTTCATCATTGGAGGATTCCTCATCGCTAGAAGAAGAGTACTTGGGGGTATCTCGAATACGTACCTTCTTCTCCTTAGCCATAAGGCAAGTATGGCGTTCGTTGGGGAAGAGCAAAGACTTGTCGAAGGCCGAGGCAACCAATCCTTCATCGTCGGAGTCTGATGAAGAGCAGTCAGAATCCCACTCCTTTCCAAGGTGCACCTCACCCTTTGCCTTCCTGTAGTTCTTCTTCTTTTCCCTCTTCCCACTCTTTTCTTGTCCCTAGTCATTATTATTATCGGGGCATTGTGCTATAAAATGACCAGTCTTACCGCATTTGAAGCAGGGGCGCTTTTCTCTTGTTTTGTTCTTGTTGGGGTACTCCTTACGTCCTTTTAGCGCGGTCTTGAAACACTTTATGATAAGCGCCATTTTGTCCTCGTTGAGCCCGACAGCCTCCACTTGTGCTACTTTACTTGGTAGCGCCTCCTTGCTGCTTGTTGCTTTGAGAGCAACGGGCTGCGGCTCGTAGATGGGCAGTGGACCATTTAGCGCATCGTCCACGTATCGCGCCTCCTTCACCATCATGCACCCGCTCATGAATTTTCCAAGGATCTCCTCGGGCGTCATCTTAGTGTACCTGGGATTTTAACGAATAAGGTTGACAAGATGGGGGGTCAATTACAGTAAATGACCTTAGCATGAGTTAGACAACATCATGATCTGTCCATCTTGTGCTTCTGTAGCTTCGGATCTTGTTGACCAGGGTCTTGAGCCTGTTGTAGGTTTGTGTTGGCTCCTCTCCACTGATCATCGTGAACCTTCCCAACTCGCCTTCCACTAGTTCCACCTTGGTGATCATGGTGGTGTCGTTTCCCTCATGAGATATCTTGAGGGTGTCCCAGATTTGCTTGGCGTTGTCCAAGCCACTTACTTTATTGTACTCATCCCTGCAAAGAGATGCTAGCAATTTATGAATTTGTTCGTTTATAACAACGGGATTATTAGTGCTATCGAAATGCATCCCATTTTCTACAATTTCCCATATGCTAGGATGGAGAGAGAATAAATGACTATACATTTTATGGCTCCAAAATGAATAGTCCTCTCCATCAAAGTGTGGAGGTTTTCCAAGAGGAATAGAAAGCAAATGGGCATTCGAATTATACGGAATACGGGAATAATCAAAGGAATAGTTTTGATTGACCGTCTTTTTCTTTGACGAGGAGTCGTCGTCGTCCCTTGGTGAAGAAGAAGATGCATCGCTGTCGTAGTAGATGATCTTCTTGATGCGTCTCTTCTTCTTCCTGTCCCTCTTCTTGTGACTCGAGCTTGAGTCAGTAGGCTTGTCGTCTCTTGGCTCATTGAAGAGGGACTCCTTCTCCTTGTCGTTGATACCATCCCCTTTCCCTTAGGATCCATCTCTTCGGGCGGTTAGTCCCTTAGATGAAGAGTACAACTCTGATACCAATTGAGAGCACATAGAGGGGGGGGGGGTGAATAGGTGATCCTATAAAATCAAACACTAAATAGCCACAAATTTGATTATTAAGATGTTAGTGAAATCAAGTGGCTATGGAACACGCTCATGCGGACAAAACAATCACAAGAAGCAACACAAGAGACACGCGAATTTTATCCCATGGTTCGGCCAAGTAACACTTGCCTACTTCCATGTTGTGGCGTTCCAATGGACGAGGGTTGCACTCAACCCCTTTCAAGCGATCCAATGATCAACTTGAATACCATGGTATTTTTATCTTTGAGTACTCTTCCTGTTTGCAAGGAATCTCCACAAGTTGGAGCCTCTCGCCCTTACAATATAGATCACAAAGAAAGCACAAGAGTAAGGTTGGGAGAGCAACACACACAAGACTTAAATCCGTAGCACAACCACACACACAAGCCAAGACTTGAGCTCAAAACACAACACAGGGAGTTCGCAACTCAAACTGAGCTCAAATCACTAACACAGTGAATCAAATGCGTGGAGACAGAGTCTAGGAATCTTAGAATGTTTCTTGAAAGCTTGGTGTACTGCTCCATGCACCTAGGGGTCCCTTTTATAGCCCCAAGACATCAAGGAGCCGTTAGAGATCAACATGGAAGGCTATCCTTGCTTTCTGCCGAGTGGCGCACCGGATAGTCCGGTGCGCCACCGAACAGGTCCTGTAGCTTGTCCGGTGTGTGATCTCCTTCTATATCGAGCACAGCCAACCGTTGCTCCTCCAGGTCAGATGGCGCACCGGACACTGTCCGGTGCACCTAGCCGACTATTGGAGTTGGCCACGTGTCGCGCGTTGATCGCGCGGATGACCGTTGGCCACAGGCGCCGTTGGCTCACCGGACAGTCTGGTGAATTATAGCGACGTCGCCTTTCTCTTTTCCCGAGAGCGACGAGTTCGTCTCTAACGTCTCACCGGATAGTCTGGTGCACCACCGGACGGTCCGGTGATTTATAGCCATGTCACTCCCGAGAGCAGTTGTTCATCGTCGACTGGCCTAGGGCACCGGACACTGTCCGGTGCACCAGGCCTGAGCTGGTGTTGGCTGTACACAACCAACTCTTTTCCAATTCTTTTCTTCTTCTTTTGTCACTGTTTCTAGCACTTAGACAAACACATTAGTATTCAAAAACAATGTACTAAGTCTAGAAACATACCTTGTACTTTGATTTGCACTTCTTGCTCATTTAGCACATAAGGACTCAATTAATATGTGTTGGGCATCTAATCACCAAAATACTTATAGAAATGGCCAAAGGGCATATTTCCCTTTCACCGACGACAAGCCCGCAAGCTCGGGGAGGACTCTCTCAAGGGAGTTCGGCAACAAGCACAAGGAGAAATCGTCTTCCTCCATCAAGTTCCATCGGAGAGGTGACAAGAAAAAGAAGTTGAAGAAAGTGGTCTACTTCGAGACTGACTCATCGTCGCCCTCCACATCAAGCTCCGAGTCATCCATCGCTTCTAAGCGCCATGAGCGCAAGAAGTATAGTAAGATGCCTCTTCGCTATCCTCGTATTTCAAAACATGCTCCTCTACTTTCCGTTCCATTAGGCAAGCCACCATATTTTGATGGTGAAGATTATTCTATGTGGAGTGATAAAATGAGGCACCATCTAACCTCACTCCACAAAAGTATTTGGGATATTGTTGAGTATGGAGCGTAGGTACCTAAGGTAGGGGACAAGGACTATGACTCGGACGAGGTCGACCAAATTAGGCACTTTAACTCCCAAGCCACAACTATATTCCTTGCCTCCTTGTGTCGAGAGGAGTATAATAAGGTGCAAGGGTTAAAGACCGCCAAGGAAATTTGGGACGTCCTCAAAACGGCGCACGAAGGGGACGAGGTGACCAAGATCACCAAGCGCCAAACGATCGAGGGAGAACTCGGTCGATTCGTCCTCAACCAAGGGGAAGAGCCACAAGCTATGTACAACCAGCTCAAGACCATGGTCAATCAAGTGCGCAACCTCAGGAGCACAAAATGGGATGACCATGAAATGGTCAAGGTTATTCTAAGATCTCTTGTTTTTCACAATCCTACTCAAGTGCAATTAATTCATGGGGATCCTAGATACAAATTAATGTCTCCCGAGGAAGTGACAGGCAAGTTTGTGAGCTTTGAACTAATGATCAAAGACTCCAAACACATCATCAACTTGATGCAAGGCGCCACCTCTACACCCGAGGTGCAACCCGTCGCATTCAAGGCGACGGAAGAAGAAAAGAGGTAATCTACACCAAGTAGGCTTCCAATCGATGCCTCCAAGCTCGACAACGAGAAAATGGTGCTCATCATCAAGAGCTTCTGCCAAATCCTTAAGCAAAGGAGGGGGATGGACTACAAACCCCGCTCCAAGAGGGTGTGATACAAGTGTGGTAAGCTCGATCATTGTATTGCTAAATGTCAAAATTCAAGTGATAGTGAGAGGGGCGATGACAAGAAGGGGAAGAAGAAGGAGAAGATGAGATATTACAAGAAGAAGGGTCGTGATGCCCACGTATGTCGGGAATGGGACTCCGACGAGAGCTCCACCGATTCCTCCTCCGACGAGGATGCCGCCAACATCACTGTCAACAAGGGCCTCCTCTTCCCCAACGTCGGCCACAAGTGTTTCATGGCTAAGGACGGCAAAAAGAAGAAGGTACAATCTAGAACCACCCCTAAGTACACTACATCTAGTGATGAGGGTAGTTCTAGTGATAGTGAAGATGTTTTAATGTCTCTTTTTGCAAACCTTAACAGGGAACAAAAGAAAAAAAATTAAATGAACTAATTGAGACCATTAATGAGAAGGATGATCTCTTGGAAAGCCAAGAGGACTTCCTTATTAAAGAAAACAAGAAACATGTTAAGGTAAAGAATGCTTATGCTCAGGAAGTAGAAAAATGTGAAAACTTGGTTAAGGAGCTTAGCACATGCCATGATTCAATTATCTGTCTTAGAAATGTAAATACTAATCTAAATGCTAAGATTGATAAATTGAATGATACAATTTCTAGTCTTAGAACTGAAAATGATAGTTTAGTTTCTAAGATTAAAGAATTGAATGTTTGCAATGATTTTGTTGGTTCTCTGAAAATAGGGTACCCCTTACTACTGTATAAAGACGCAGTGCCCACGCGGCTATCTCTTAGTCGCGTGGTAAAGGTGCTTTGTGTGGGTCCAGGCCATGACTCGCCCCAGTCTCGGGCGACTACTCTGGGTCCACAGCAGCGCCCGACTCCACCACATGGGCGGGTCCGGAACCACCACGTGTCTAGAGAAGGTGATATACTCCAAGGCATCAACAGTAAGTCCGGACCCCCATAGGAGAGCGTCGGACCCCAGGATATACAGTTTGGACCTCCAAGGTTGGTCTAGGGCCTCCACGTGTGCAAGCCGGACCCCTAGAATGAAATTCGGGCCGCCCACAATGGGGTCCCAAGCTTCCAGGATAGAACATACCCGGGCCTGGAACAAAACCCAGGCGGGGGTCCGGTGCCAACACATGTCCAGACCCAGACCTGTCTGCATACACTCCTGCTCCCCGCTCAGGCGGAGACCCGATGCGGTCACGTGGACTACTGCACGTGATGTAAGCCAACGGACGGAGCCTCACGTAAAGCCTCTGGGCTACACTGCCCCTGCATTTATTGCAGATAAGATGAGCGCATGTCCATTCCAGTAGCAGGCGACATGCACATCATTACTCGCACGTTACCAAGAAAACAGTCACCGCTTATCAATACTACATGGACTACGGCCATCATGGCGCCCGGTGATTACTCAGGTGTTATTAGTATTAATTATCCACATAATGTGTTCCATCCATTATGCTCTTGGGCCCACATGTCGGGGCTCAACATCCTTGTATGTGCCTCCCTTAAACTATAAAAGGGAAGGCACACAACGTTACAGGGACAAGTTCTCTAAAGTTCTCTAAGCTCTCAAGCTCTCTACACTCACATGCTTACACACATACTTAATACAACATAAACACAGTGGAGGTAGGGTTTTACGCTCCGGCGGCCTGAACCACTCTAATCCCTCGTGTCCTCGTGCATTCATCTCGTATCCACTCAACAAGCAAACCGCTAAGGCCCCTCCTCATCTGAGGATTAGGGCAAGTGCATTCCGCCACCCGGTCGGAGAATTTTCTCTCTGACATTTGGCGCGCCAGGTATGGGTCTTTTGGCTTTAGGTTTTTACCTGTTTCCTTGTTCGGCATGATGGTCCAGATCGTCGAGCACCGTAGCTTGACTCCTGAGGACTTCCTGATGGAGGAAGATGCTATGTCATCCATGCCACGGGCCTCCGATTGCCCTACGCCTGGTGCTGCTGCTGTGCACACTGCGCGGCAGCACACTCCCGCACAGTCATCCCGGGCTCCGCCAAGGGCTGCTCCCGGTGCGCTTCTGCATCCAGGGAGTTGTTGCGCCACCCTCCGAGCTCCACGGCCTCGCTAGGGGCCATGAAGCAGTGGTGTGATGATGTCGATCGTCTCCTCAGCATGGCGCATTCTGGCTCGGCTAGACCCAGGCCTCGGTCATTCCGGCGTCAACGTGAGGTGTCGGCATCGGTGCGCTCACCCTCAGTGAAGGCTGCACCGACTGAGGACCTGGGGGCAGAGCTCTACCGCCAGCGTGCGGGCGAATATGCCCCAATCTCTCTGGAGAGACCTGATGACCTACGGGCAGAACTCAACCGCAGGCGTGCGGGCAAGGACGCATGAGTCTCTCTGCAGAGGGCGCGTGAGCGTCGGCTAAACTTCGAGGGTCGCAGCCTCGACCAGGACTTCCCTCCGCTTGCGCCACAAACTCCAAGGGGTGCCCGGACCCACATAGGCGTCCCATTGGTCGGTGTGGGCTATGCTGCGCTAGCGGATCACCTCCGCGCAGTGACTTGGCCGTCCAAGTTTCGGCCACACCTGCCAGAGAAGTACGACGGTACGTCAAACCCGTCAGAATTTTTGCAGGTTTACGTCACTGCCATTACGGCCGCTGGTGGAAACACTGCTGTGATGGCGAGCTACTTCCATGTAGCCTTGACCGGGCCGACCCGGACCTAGCTCATGAACCTAACCCCAGGATCCGTCTACTCCTAGGAGGAGCTCTGTGCAAGGTTCACAGTGAACTTTGCTAGTGCTTATCAGCAGCATGGTGTGGAGGCTCATCTCCATGTCGTAAGGCAAGAACCCGGGGAGACCCTCTAGGCTTTCATCGCTCGCTTCACCAAGGTACGCGGGACCATACCTCGTGCCTCCGATGCCTCTATCATCACTGCTTTTCGATAGGGGGTGCGTGATGAGAAAATGCTGGAGAAGTTAGCGACACATGACGTGGAAAACGTCTCCACCCTCTTCGCTCTGGCTGACAAATGTGCCAGAGCTACTGAGGGTCGTGCAAGGCACTCGGCACCATAGACCGGAGTTACCCAGACGGGTGGCTCGGGTCCCGCTATTCAGGGCGGTAGCAAGAAGAAGAAGAACCGTGACCATGATAGGTCGCAATCTGCTGCTACGGTCGCTGCAGCTGTGACTGGGGGCTGGAATGAGCGCAACAGGTGCCCACGACCACAGGGAGGCAACAGCGGCTCATGCCCTATGCACCCTAACAGCCACCACAGCGCCTCGGAGTGCCGCGAGATCATCAAGCTCGCGAAGCGTGTCAGCGAACGGCGCGAGCAGGCCTCTAGGGATGGCTCGCCACCTCGTCGCCGACCTGGCAAGGAGAAGGTCGATGAAGGTGACGCATCCGTGGGAGAATGGGACCTCGGGTATCAGTCACCTAAGGGGGTCCTTAAGGACGTTTTCACTAGAGACTCTGACTCCGGTGGCGAGAGCGACCACCGCAAGAAGCTGTACATTATGTACGGCAAGAGCTAGGAGCTCACCTCCCGTAGGAACGTAAAGTTCGTGCGTCGCGAGGTCCTTTCGGCGGTCGTGGGGGTCCCAAAGGCTGCTCCACATCAGCGGTGGAGGAGCACCACTATCTCCTTTAGGGCATCCGACTGCCCCGACAACATGGCAGGGGCCGGTATACTATCGCTCATCATCGCCCTTGTCATCGCCAACATGCGGCTGCACCATGTTCTGATTGACGGTGGGGCTGGGCTCAACGTCATCAGCCATGCTGCATTCAAGCAGTTGCAGATCCTAGGGTCCCAACTAGGACCCTCTCGTCCATTCTCTGGAGTGGGCCCACAACAGGTGTATCCTCTTGGGAGCATCGCCCTCCCGGTTACATTCGGGACCGAGGAAAACTTCCGCACAGAGAACATCCAGTTTGACGTCGCGGAGGTTAATCTCCCCTTCAATGCCATCATTGGCAGGCCGGCCCTTTACCGGTTCATGGCCATTGCCCATTATGGGTATTTAGTCCTCAAGATGCTGTCCCTGACTGGGGTCCTTACCGTGTGGGGTGATCGCGCCGCTGCGGTGGCGGCTGTCGAGAAGCTGCACGCCCTGGCGGCAGAAACTACTCGCCCGGATGATGGAGGGAGGGACCCCTCGACCTCCAGTACCAAGGCGCCTGCCAAGGTGCCAAAGGTGTAGCCGTCTGGAGCAGATGGCGGACCCATCAAGACCATCTAGTTCGGCGCGGACTCCTCCTAGACCACCCGCATCACGGGCAATCTGTAGGAGAAATAGGAACTCGCGCTCGTCGCCTTCCTTTGGGCAAATGTCGACGTTTTCGCATGGGAACCGTCGTAGATGCCTGGGATCCCCATGTAGGTGATTGAGCATCATCTGAAGATCCACCCTGATGCCAAGCCAGTGAGTCGGAAGCCTCAGAGACAGTCCGTAGAGGGGTAGGACTTCATCCGTAAGGAGGTCCAGAAGCTGCTAGACGCTGGCTTCATCGAAGAGGTTCATTACCCAGTGTGGCTGGCCAACCCAGTCAATGTTCCAAAGGCGAATGAAAAGCTTCAGATGTGCATCGACTACACCAGCCTTAATAAGGTTTGTCCCAAGGACCCGTATCCACTTCCACGCATAGATCAAATCATGGATTCTACCTCTGGGTGCGACCTCTTGTCCTTTCTAGATGCCTACTCTGGTTTCCATCAGATCCAGATGGCTAGGGAAGATAGGAAGCATACCGCTTTTGTAATAGTGGATGGGCTTTATTGCTATGTTGTAATGCCCTACGGTCTGAGAAACGCCTTGCCTACATTTGTACGGGCGATGAGTAAGACCTTTGGTGACCTGATTAGGGACAAGATAGAGATATACGTCGATGACATCGTAGTCAAGACTAGGAGGGGGTCGACTCTGGTGGAAGACTTGACCCTGGTCTTTGACAAGCTGTGGGCAACACGCACGAAGCTGAACCCGGACAAGTGCGTCTTTGGCGTCTCCGCAGGAAAGTTGTTGGGAATCCTGGTTTCGCACTGGGGCATTGAAGCAAACCCGGAGAAGATTAGGGAAATTGAGGCAATGAGGCCTTCGGCCTGGATCAAGGACGTCCAGAAGCTTACGGGATCCCTGGTCACCCTTAGCCGCTTCATCTCACGGCTGGCTGAGAGGGCGCTACCCTTCTTCAAGCTCCTACGGAAGTCCGGTCCATTCTCTTGGACCAAGGAGGCAGAATATGCTTTCCAAGAGTTGAAACCGCACCTTGTGTCCCTGCCGATACTAGTAGCTTCGGAGCTAGAGGAGACGCTGTACTTGTACATTGCAGTGGCTGCAGAGGCGGTGAGCATGGTGCTGGTCGTCGAAAGGATGACACAACATTCCCAGGGGAGTCAGGAGGTTTCCCTAGAAGAAGATGGTGGTCCGACCACCACGGACCTTGAGGACCCGGGGCCAACCGTAGGGGTCCGGACCATACAGAGGCCGGTCTACTACGTTAGCGAGGTCCTCTATGGGGCAAAGGCTAGGTACCTCGAAACGCACAAGCTTCTCTATGCTGTGCTTGTCGCATCCAGGAAGCTGTGCCACTATTTCCAAGCACACAGGGTTGTGGTGGTGACCTCCTTCCCGTTAAGGGGCATCCTCCACAACTCTAACGCCATAGGAAATATCACCAAGTGGGCTGCGGAGCTCGCTGAGTTCCAACTAGACTTCCAGCCTCGCCATGCTGTCAAGAGCCAAGTCCTGGCTGACTTCATCGTGGAGTGGACCCCTCCCCCGAGCGCTCCAGGGGTTCGGATCCTGATTCAGACCCCACACCTACGGAGCCTAGGGTACCGGTCTTCATCGAGCCCCACTGGACACTCTTCTTCGATGGGTCCGCCCGCCAGCAAGGTGGCGGTGCTGGGGTGGTCCTCGTCGACCGAAGCGGAGATCAAGTCAAGTACATGGTGCACCTCAAGTTCAAGGCCACCAACAACATGGCGGAGTATGAGGCGCTGATCTTCGGCTTGTCTACGGCCCTATCCCTAGGGATCCGCCAGCTCCTCCAGAAGGGGGACTCCCAGCTGATCATCAAGCAGGTCCGCGGGGAACGTAGCTACAACGAGCCCAGGCTTGCAGCTTACCTCCTCCACGTAAGGAAGTTGGAGAAGGACATCACAGCCCTAGAACTGCAACATGTTCCTCGGGCTGACAACTCAGCGGCAGATGAACTATCCACAAGGGCATCAACTTGGGCACCCGTGCCCGAGGGCGTCTTCGAAAGACGGCTGCTGAGACCTACCGCCCAGCCTGCTGAACTGGGCGAAGGGGGTAAGACTAGCACCTCGAAGCTAGTGGTCTCGGTGGTGTATCATCAGTAGAACCCACCAAGGATTGTGTGTGCTACAGGGGCCCTACCTATCCCTTAGCGCCACAGCCAGTATCTTAGAGTGGTCCTGATGCATGGATCTCTGAGATCCAGGACTACCTAAAGGAAAATATCCTTCCTAAAGATCATGTATCTGCAGAGCGCATAGTGCGGTTGGCTAAACGATACGCAGTGGTAGAAGAGGATCTCTACCGTCGTGGCGCCAACGACATTCTCATGCACCAGGAGGAGGGTCGTGAATAGCTCATGGAGATCCATGGAGGAGAGTGCAAAAGTCATTCCTCATCCCGCACGCTGGTCGGTAAGGCCTTCACGGTTTCTACTGGCCAACTGCCCTCTAGGATGCAGCTGAGATGGTAAAGTCCTGCAAGACGTGTCAGTTCCATGCAAAGCAGATACACACACCAGTTCAGGCTCTACAGATGATTCCACCCTCCTAGCCATTCTCCGTATGGGGGGTGGATATCCTGGGACCATTTCCCAGGGCCGTCGGCGGGTACCATTTCCTCTTCGTCGCCATCGACAAGTTCACAAAGTGGCTAGAGGCCACCCTTATGGTCAATATCACCCAGGGTGCTGCTGTTGCTTTCCTTAGGTCGATTGTCTGTAGATTTGGGGTCCGAAGCCATATCATTACGGACAACAGGACCCAGTTTACAAGTCGGCTCTTCCAAGAGTATTGCGAGGGCATCAGCACCCAGCTCTGCTTTGCGTCTGTGGCTCATCCCAGGAGCAACGGCAAGGCGGAGAGGGCAAATGCAGAAATCCTTAGGGGACTCAAGACATGCACCTATGACTGCTTGAAAAAGCATGGTGCAAATTGGGTCAACGAGCTTCCGTCCGTGCTTTGGGGGAACCGGACCACACCCAGCCGAGCTACCGGGGAGACCCCGTTCTTCCTGGTCTATGGGGCCGAAGCCTGCCTTCCCCCGAAAATTATTATGGGCTCCCCATGAGTCTAGGCTTTCGATGAGTCTATGCAGGAACAGCTACGGCATGAGGACGTGGACTTCATCGACGAGCGCAGATGGCGAGCGGCAATCCAAAATGCACGGCACAACCAGGCGCTCAGGCGCTACCACCAACGGTTCGTGCATAGTAGGGAGCTCAGGGTCGGGGACCTAGTCCTAAGGCGAGTACTGAACCGAGAAGGGCTCCACAAACTCTCCCCTAGCTGGGAGGGACCCTTCAAGGTGACGGAAATATGCCGACCCGAGTGTGTCCGCCTTGCCACAACTGAAGGAGTGCCTCTGCCCAATCCCTGGAACATAGAGCATCTCCGTAAGTTTTACCGATAAGAGCAAAACTGGGGAATTCAGTTTTCTTCCTTTGTAACTAGGTTGCGCATATATGTATGTCAACCCGGTGAGATCCGCCCTCATAAACCCGATCTATTGGCCTACACTCATGTATATCAAGTTATAAGGAAAAGATTCACCCCCAGATTTGCTTTTGTGATGGTTTTATTACGCTTCAGTTTACAACCATTATTTTTTATCTAACCCACCCATACAGTTTCCCACCCTTGCTGGTATGATGATATCCGAATTGAGTAGCCAGGCTTGTAGTTTAGGACCCCTCTACAGGGGGGTCCGGCAGCCTGGGGGCCAGTTCTAGAGAATGGGTACTTATCCCCTGGGGTGGTCCGGAGCTGTGTATCCGCTTAGCTTGGTTCCGTACCCTAAGCCTGCATGCCCCACCACTCTGCGACAGGTACCCTAGTATTTGGAACTATAGTCTTATGGGTCTAGCAACCTAGGGTCTGGTTCTAGAGAATGGACACTTGTCTCCTGGGGTGGTCCGGAGCCGTGTAGCCACTTAGCCTGGTTCCGTACCCTAAGCCTGCACGCTCCACCACTCTGCGATGGGTGTCCAAGTATTTGGAGCTGTGATCCAGGGGGTCCGGGCATACGACTTGGCGTCCTAGGCTTAAATCCTGCAGGTCCTGTTGCATGAATCAAAGGATAAAAGGTACCAGTTGGTGGGTCCTATGGGTGTGCTACTAAAACTTCCTAGCCAAAGCTGTGTATAGGTCCAGGTCCCAGTCAAGACTACCTCCTGGGGGCCGGTTCACCAATTCTTTCTTAGGTATACTGGTATCCAGCCTCGACACGTCGAGCCTACATCCCAGGGGGGCCAAGTACCAAGAAGAAGTTGGTAACGCTACACACAGCAAGGACAAATAGCATACGGATAAGTGTTGTTTGATTAGTAGTTCACAAAAAGTATCTTACAAAACCAAAAGATTATTACATCCGCCTTCAAGCGAAACCCTAGCCTCATTTCTGCAGGTATGAGCTACTCGGCATTGGCAGGGTAGCGCTGGAAGCGCGCGGCCACCGTCTCCACGGCGTCTTGGACGCTCTCCCGGGCGGCGTCTTCTGTGGCGGCCACCGGACCATCGAGCACTGGTGCCAAGGACATGGCCGAGTCGTGGCTTCGGAAGCACATCAGCAAGTAGTCCACCACCGCCCGGTAGAGCCTACTGCCCTCTGCCTCCAGGCGGGCGCCGAGGATCTGGCCTAGGCGACAAAGGCGTTCGGCGGCGGAGTCCAGCACCGGGAGGGTGTTGGAAATTGACGCTGGCGGCTCCGACACTGGGATGGGACTTATCCCCAGTAGCACCAGCGTCGTGCTCGCCTCGCCGGCCCACTCAGCTATCCGCTGGACCCCAGCGTGGTGTTCTGCCTGGAGATCTTTCGGGGCCTTCTTGGTGGCCTCCGTCGCCTGGGGACCCGGCGCCGCCTGCGCCGCTTTGAACCGGCGGATCCGCTCCTCTAGCTTCCGCTCCTTCTCCTCCGCCTCGAGCTTGTGCTCGACCAGCAACATCCCCTGCCTTTCAAGCATTTCCTCCCTGAAGGTGAGATCCTTCTCCCACCTAGCGAGGTCCGTCTCCCGCCTGTCCAGGGACGTATCCTTCTCCTTGAGGTTCTCCTCGGTGAGGGCAATGTTGCTGGCCTTGTCCTCCAGCTCTAGCTGCCATTTTTTCATCCTTTCTATGGCCTCCACTTGCTAGACTCGCTGGGCCTCTAGGGTCTGGTCCAGGGCCTGCAGCTTGGCCTAGAGCTCTGTTGTGAGGGCCTCCCTCTGGCTCAGGGCCTCCTCCCTCTTGGCCAGCTTCTTCTCTCGCTTGGACGCCTCCAGCTCCCTAGCAAACACCTTATGGAGGTCCCTTTTATACTCCTTGCGCTCCCGCGCCAGTTCGGACCGCTCAGAGGCAAACTGGCGGGACGTCGCCTTGGTGCGCTCCTCCAGCTGGGTGCGCCAGTCGCTGAGCGCTGGTGCTCAGATTCTAGTGCCTCCCATTCCCGCCGGATGGCTACCTCGGTTTCATTGAGGGCTTGGTGGGCGCGAGACAGCACCCGAGGAAGGGGGATTGGTGCCACGTCCGGCTCGGCACCTGACCGGAGCCGCCGCCCTAAAATCACCTCCACCACCTCCGGAGCAGGCGGAGGGACGGAGCTGGACGCACCTCCTAGGTCACCCTCGGTGTCGGGAGCAGGCGCAGGTCCCCCAGCTGGGACCTCCTCCACCGTCGTGGTGCCACCTGACGTTGGTGCCGCCGTAGCCGGACCCCCAGTTGGGACGTGGGGGCCGGTGGCGCTGTCCCGGAGGCAGCCGGGTGCGCTCCGCTAACACCGCTCTCAGCAGATTCCTGCTGCTGAGAGCCAGACCCGCCGGTGGACCTGATATCTGGCGGAGGAGGAGCGACCTTGGGAGCAGAGGGGGAGGAAGCCCTGGCAAATAAAGGATGGGTTAAGACCCGTCGACATGATAACTAGACTTGTGGAAAAAAGGGGCTATACTTACTTGGGGCCCTGGACTTTCTAGCGACATTAGAAGCGGGACGACCGTCGCTCTTGCTGCTGTTGCTGCTGTTGCTATTGTTGCTGCTGCGGTGGTGGTGGTGGTGGTGGCAGCATCGGAGGACTGGCGCGCCTCTACGCGCCGTGGGCCTAGGAGCTGGCCTCCTTGGCCCTGCCAGCAGTCATCTGGCGCTTCTGGGGGGGTCCGAGACGAGTGACCCGTCGGCGCGACGCAACCGACGTTGCCTCTCCTCCTCCGACCCCCAGAACCAACTGGGGCGGAGGTGCTGCTTGCAGCCCCTTTACCCTTGTCTAAGGGGCTGGGGGCCGCACCGGTGGGCTGGGGACCCCCAGCCGGTACACCGGGGATCTGGATCCTGCGGAGGGGGTCCCGACCGCCGGTCTGACGAACTGCCATGCCGCTCTCGTCGAGGGTCGGCAGTGTGGCCAAAACCGCCGTTCGCAGCCTTGGATCATCACAAAGCGCCGGGATGTCCTAGGGGAGTATCAAGGATTTAGGGATAAAGGACTCACCAGTAATCCCCTTCACCAGGAGTTCCAGCTCCTCCCAGGACAGGTCAATACCCGGCCCACGCTGGATCTTGCCGATATCATTCGGGCCAGTGAACCAGTAGCATAGGCGCGACCTCCTTTGTAGCGGCATGACCCGGCGCTTTAGAAAGTCACCGACCACATGCATGGAGGTCAGACCACCAGTTGCCAAGGTCTTGATCCTGTCTAGTACGGGCAGGAGCTCTGGCGATAACGATGGCTTGGTCCTCCAATGCTTGCGGTTGAGGGATGGCCCATCGCTCGGTAGGGCGAGGCGGTCGTTGGCCTCGGCGCTGGCAATCACCTAGTCACCGCGCCAGTTTTCCCACCTCGCGTCACCGAAGGTGGAGATGTAGGCTATTGCCGAATCCGGCCTCGTCTGAAAGTAGTAGGCACCAAGATGGTCCTTGGCCTTCCTAGACTTGACCAGCACGAAGAAATGGCGGAAGAGGGAAGTACAAGGGGCCACCCCTACGGACATCTCGCAGAGGTGAACGAAGATGGCCGCTTGGAGGATGGAGTGGGGCGTAAGGTGCTGAAACTAGAGCCCAAACTCCTCCAACAGTAGCAGGAAGAAAGGCGAGATCGGTAGCGCCAACCCACAGGAGATGTAGGAGACGAACAAAACGAACTCCCCGACGGCGAGATCGTCGAGGGGAGCCACGCCGGCGCGAATCCTTCCTACGAGCCCTGACACGCTCCACCCGAGCAGGTCGCACACTAGATTGAGCGTCGCCTCAGTCTAGAAGCGGTCGGGATGACCTAGCGAAGCCATGGCAACTACGGCGACGCGAGCGTAAACCACAGGAGCGCGAAGGCAAAGGGGCGTAGAGGAGCACAAAGGCGAAAGGGCGCAAGTGATTCAAAGAGAATGCGAAAGGGTAACTGCTACACACGGAGGTGAACCCTTTTTCAAGGAAACCAGAGTCCTCACTCAAGGAAACCCTTCCACGCGCCCCTCAATCACCGTAGGAGATCTCGCCCGATGAGCACCAAGGACCAGGACAATCCAGTCTATGACACGGGGGCCTAGGCCCACAAGTCATACGGATTGTGTGCCAGACTTCGAGTGTGAAAAGAGCGAACCGCCACGCGAGGAGCGAACCGCCGCGCACGATCGCGCGCCGCCTCGGGGCCACTGTAGAACGATATTTTTAACCAAGGCGGTGGCAACAAGGCACCCCGCGCATGGCCCGACGAAACCGCCAGACGTGGGGGCCGTGGGTCAGTCGCCCGCGGGGACAGATATGGCAGTTGATGTTACCGAAGGCAGATTGACAGCGCGTGCGTCGACAGATGCGCTGAATTAATGCGGCGCGTCAGCAAGCGTGCTAAGATGGCACCCCAATCACCGGTCATGCCATGTTGAGGCGAAGTACAAGCTTTGGCCCCATCTGCAAGCCCGCATCCTCCCTTGAGGTGGGCCCGGGGGCCACTGTCGGTACCCTGAAACTAGGGTACCCCTTACTACTGTATAAAGACGCAGTGCCCACGTGGCTATCTCTTAGTCGCGTGGTAAAGGTGCTGTGTGTGGGTCCAAGCCATGACTCGCCCCAGTCTCGGGCGACTACTCTGGGTCCACAGCAGCGCCCGACTCCACCACATGGGCGAGTCCGGAACCGCCACGTGTCCAGAGAAGGTGATATACTCCAAGGCATCAATAGTAAGTCTGGACCCCCATGGGAGAGTGCCGGACCCCTGGATATACAGTCCGGACCTCCAAGGTTGGTCCAGGGCCTCCACGTGTGCAAGCAGGACCCCTGGAATGGGATCCAGACCCCCCCCCCCGTATGGGGTCCGGGCCACCCACAATGGGGTCCCAAGGTTCCAGGACAGAACATACCCGGGCCTAGAACAAGACCTAGGCGGGGGTCCAGTGCCGACACGTGTCCAGACCCGGACCTGTTTGCATACACTCCTGCTCCCCGCTCAGGCGGAGACCCGATGCGGTCACGTGGACTACTGCACATGACGTAAGCCAAGGGATGGAGCCTGGCGTAAAGCCTCTGGGCTACACCACCCCTGCATTTATTGCAGATAAGACGAGCGCCTGTCCATTCCAGTGGCAGGCGGCGTGCACATCATTACTCGCACGTTACCAAGAAAACGGTCGCCGCTTATCAATACTACGTGGACTGCGGCCATCATGGCTCCCGGTGATTACTTAGGTGTTATTAGTAATAATTATCCACATAAAGTGTTCCATCCATTATGCTCCTGGGCCCACATGTCGGGGCTCAGCATCCTTGTATGTGCCTCCCTTAAACTATAAAAGGGAAGGCACACAACGTTACAGGGACAAGTTCTCTAAAGTTCTCTAAGCTCTCAAGCTCTCTACACTCACACGCTTACACACATACTCAATACAACATACACACAGCGGAGGTAGGGTTTTATGCTCCGGTGGCCTGAACCACTCTAATCCCTCGTGTCCTCGTGTGTTCATCTCGTATCCACTCAACAGGCAAACCGCTAAGGCCCCTCCTCATCTTAGGATTAGGGCGGGTGCATTCCGCCACCCGGCCGGAGAATTTTCTCTCCGACAGATTCTATTTCCTGTCTTAGAGATGAGAATGTTAAATTAAATACTAAGATAGAAGAATTAAATACATGCAAACCCTCTACATCTACTGTTGATCATATTTCCATTTGCACTAGATGTAGAGAGATGTTAATGTTGAAGCTATTAATGATCATCTTGCTATGATTAAACAATAAAATGATCATATAGCTAAATTAACTACTAAAATTAATGAGCATGAACTTGAAAATGAGAAATTTAAATTTGCTCGTAGTATGCTTTATAATGGGAGACGCCCTGGCATTAAGGATGGCATTGGTTTCGAACAGGGAAGCAATGCCAAACTTAATGCCCATAAAAGATTGTCTAATTTTGTTAAGGGTAAGGCTCCCATGGCTCAGGATAATGAGGGCTATATTTTATATCCTGGTAACTATCCTGAGCACAAAATTAGGAAAATTCATGCTAAAAATCTCATTATGTTTCTCACCATGCTTTTATGTACAAGAATGAGGCTTCTAGATCTAGGCATACCACACATGTTAAAATGCTTAGAAAGAAAATTCCTACTGCATCAAATGAGCATAACATTTCATTTAAAACTTTTGATGCATCTTATGTTTTAACTAACAAATCAGGCAAAGTAGTTGCCAGATATGTTGGGGGCAAACACAAGAGCTCCAAGACTTGTGTTTGAGTACCCAAGGTGCTTGTTTCTAACGTGAAAGGAACCAAGACTGTTTGGGTACCTAAGTACAAGGCCTAAATTGTTTTGCAGGATTATGCATCCGGTGGTTCAAGTTGGATAATTGATAGCGGATGCACAAACCACATGACAGGAGAGAAGAGAATGTTCTCCTCCTATGAGAAAAACGAGGATCCCTAACGAGCTATCACATTCGGGGGTGGAAATCAAGGTTTGGTCAAAGGATTGGTAAAATTGCTATATGTCTTGACCACTCTATTTCCAATGTTTTTCTTGTAGATTCATTAGATTACAATTTGCTTTTGAAAGTCGCCTAGAGGGGGGGTGAATAGACATAATCTGAAATTTATAAACTTTAAGCACAACTACAAGCCGAGGTTAGCGTTAGAATAAAAACTGAGTCCACAAGAGAGGGTGAAAAACAAATCAAAGGCAAATGAAGCGGATGACACGGTGATTTGTTTTACCGAGGTTCAATTCTAGCAAACCTAGTCCCCGTTGAGGTGGTCACAAAGACCGGATCTCTTTCAACCCTTTCCCTCTCTCAAACGGTCACCTAGACTGAGTGAGCTTTTCTCCTTAATCAAATGGGTCACTTAGACCCCTACAAGGACCACCACACAATTGGTGTCTCTTGCTTTGATTACAAGTTGCTTGAGAACAAGAATAGAGGAAGAAGAAAAGCGATCAAAGCGACAAGAACTCAAATGAACACAAATGTCTCTCTCTCACAAGCCACTAAGTCTTTGGAATGAGTTTGGGACTTGGAGAGGATTTGATCTTTTGTTTTATGTCTTGGAGTGAAGTCTAGAGCTCTTATATTGAATGCAAATTGCTAGAAACTTGGATGCCTTGAATGGTGGTGGTTGGGGGTATTTATAGGCCCAACTACCAAAACAGCCGTTGGGGAGGGCTGCTGTCGATGGGCGCACCAGACAGTCCGGTGCGCCACCGGACACTGTCTGGTGCGCCAGCCACGTCACCCAACCGTTAGGGTTCTGACGGTGTCGACCGTTGGAGCTCTGACATCTTGGGGCACACGGACAGTCTGGTGCCGCACCGGATAGGCACTGTTTACTGTCCGGTGCGCCTTTTGTCGCTGCTCTGACTCTGCGCGAACTATTCGCGCACTGTTCACGCGCATTGTTCCCTTTTGCAGACGACCGTTGGTGCAGTAGCCGTTGCTCTGCATGGCACACCGGACAGTCCGGTGAATTATAGCGGAGTGGCTCTCCAGAAACCCGAAGCTGAGGAGCTTGGAGTGTATGGTCCCTGGTGCACCGGACATTGTCCGATGCGCCAGACCAGGGCAGCCTTCGGTTTCTTTTTGCTCCTTCCTTTTGAACCCTAACTTGTTCTTTTTATTGGGTTGTGTTGAACCTATGGCACCTGTAGAACATATAATCTAGAGCAAACTAGTTAGTCCAATTATTTATGTTGGGCAATTCAACCACCAAAATCATATAGGAAAAGGTTTGACCCTATTTCCCTTTCAATCTCCCCCTTTTTGGTGATTGATGCCAACACAAACCAAAGCAAATATATAAGTGCAGAATTGAACTAGTTTGCATAAGGTAAGTGCAAAGGTTGCTTGGAATTAAACCAACATTTTATTTCTACTAGATATGCATGGATTGCTTTGTTCTATTTTAACATTTTGTACCACGCTTGCACCACTTGTTTTGTTTTTGCAAATTCTTTTGGGAAATCTTTTCAAAGTCTTTTTGCAAATAGTCAAAGGTATGTAAGTAAGATTGCGAGAAGCATTTTCAAGATTTGAAATTTTCTCCCCCTGTTTCAAATGCTTTTCCTTTGACTAAAACAAAACTTCCCCTTGATGAAATTCTCCCCTTAGCTTTCAAGAGGGTTTTATCAATATGAAAAAAAGATTTAGATACCAAATGAAAAATCTTTGAATCTATATAGATACCTGTCGGGTACCGTAATTAGGGGTACCCCCAATGCTCCTTAATCCGGCTGGAAAACATCTTCAGAACAAACCATAAACAACTGATAAAGCGCATGCCTCATCTACCAAGGGACGCGACCTCATCCGAGCCCAGCCTCGGGCAAGGACGTAGTTCCGGACGGATTCACGCCCCGACCGAGGGTCCCCTCAGTTAGCATACGCACCCTCGGCTCGCCCGAAGCCCAGCTCAAGCGAACTTTATCGTGCAGCGACCTCGGCCGAATTGCCTTCCCAACCGACCGTATCACATGCGCATTTAATGCGGGGATCGCCGGGCACCTTATCCTGACACGCGTGCCTCAGTCGGCAAGGTCGAAGTGACCGCAGTCACTTCGCCCCTTTACTGACCGATTCTGACAGGAAAACAACACTGTTCATCCCGTTTCGACTACTGTGCCAACCACCAGGGAAAGACTAACAACAGTCGCGGCCACTCCCGAGTTCAGCCTCGGGCGCAACAAGGAGCTCCACCTCGCCTGACCCCAGGTCTCGACCTCAGCCTCGGCCTCGGGAGGAGGTCTCCGCTTCGCCCGACCCCGGGCCTCGACCTCAGCCTCGGTCTCGGGAGGAGGTCTCCGCCTCACCCGACCTCAAGCCTCAGCCTCGAGAGGAGTCACATTCGCGCCCGACCTTAGCCTCGGCCTCGGGAGGAGTCGCCGCCTCGCTCGACCTCAGGCCTCGGAATCAACTACGCTACAGGGGATACATCATGACCCTATCCTTAGCTAGCCGCCTCAGGCTACTAGGGAACAAGACCGGTGTCCCATCTAAGTTACTCCAGTAACAGGTAATGATGGTTCCCCGCGTGCACCCATGACGTCATTTGCTCTCAACCCCCTACGGAAGCAAGGAAACGTCAGCAGGATCCATGCCGCACCGCCAGCTGTGCTTCTACAGGGCTCAAGGCACTTCTCCGACGGCCACGTTGGTACATGTACATGGCTCAAGGCAATTCTCCGCCAGCCATGTTAGCTCATAGCTACACCCCTATTGTACAGCTGGGCATCTCCTTGTATCTATAAAAGGGGATGTCCAGGGCCTTCCTGAAGAAAGGGGGAAAACGTACGAACGTGCGATGTACGAACGGCCGAAGGCAGGCGAGCAGAGGCAGACAGAGTAAGAGAGATGCGGTAGAGGCAGACTCAGATAGCTCACCTCCAGGCCGAACCCTCTCTCTCTCGCTCTCGCTCTCTCGCAACGCTTGTAACCCCTACTGCAAGCACCCCCCGGTGCAAGATAATATAAGCCTCATCCCTTCGCTTGTGTTCCATCTTGCATCAACCCATCTGGACAGGGGCACGCGGCACTAAAATTCACTAGTCAGTCCGGTTGAGGGCCCTCCGGGTCCGAAACACCGATAGTTGGCGTGCCAGGTAGGGGCTCGCTGCGTGTTAACGAATACTGTCGGCGTTCCGAGACTGGGGGGTCCCCGAGCCGACGAGTGAGAGTGCCGCGTGCCCCAGCCCAGATGGGTCGAGCGCGTGGAGCGAGCGCGAAGGGGGGAACAGAGAGAGAGGTCGGTGCCCGGAGCCGGGTCGTGAGGGAGTCGGAGAATTCCCGCGGCCTTCGTGTTCGTCCCGCGCCCAGGTCGGGTGCGCTTGCAGTAGGGGGTTACAAGCGTCCGCGCGAGGTGAGGGGAGTGAGCGGCCCCGAGAGAGCGCCTGCCCCTGCCCTTCGTCCCCGCGAGGCCAACCTTCTCTAAGAAGGCCCTGGTCCTTCCTTTTATAATCGTAAGGAGAGGATCCAGGTGTACAAGATGGGGGTGTAGCAAGGTGCTACGTGTCTAGCGAGGGAGAGCTAGCGCCTAAGTACATGCCAAGGTGGCAGCCGGAGAGGTCTTGGCACCCTGTTGGTGTGGCGTCGTGGCTGTTGGAGGAGTAACGGAGCCGGACGGGGGGACAGCTGTCGAAGTAGCTGGGCCCTTGCTGACGTCCTCCTGCTTTCGTAAGGGAGCTGGGAGTCGCCGTCGTCATGGTCTAGCGGGGCGCCATCATTTGCCTATCTGGCGTGGCTGGCCAGATGGGACGCCGGTCTTGTTCTCTGCGACCCAAGTCGGCTCAGGGCAGGGCGATGATGACGCTTCCTGTTGACGTGGCGGTCTCGTGTCCTAGGTCGGGCGTCGTGGAGGTTCCTCCGAAGCCGAGGTCGAGTCCGTCCTGCAAGACAGAGGCAGAGTCCGAGCCCTGGGTTCGGGCGAGGCGGAGATCGTTAGGCAGAGGCCGAGGCGGAGTCCGAGCCCTGGGTCGGGCGAGGCGGAGTTCGTCGTCTTCCGGGGCCTTAGCCCGAGTCCGAGCCCTTGGGCGGAGCGGAGTTCGCCGTCTTCCGGGGCCTTAGCCCGAGTCCGAGCCCTTGGGCGGAGCGGAGTTCGCCGTCTTCCGGGGCCTTAGCCCGAGTCCGAGCCCTTGGGCGGAGCGGAGTTCGCCGTCTTCCGGGGCCTTAGCCCGAGTCCGAGCCCTGGGGTCGGGCGGAGCGGAGTTCGCCGTCTTCCGGGGCCTTAGCCCGAGTCCGAGCCCTTGGGCGGAGCCTCCTATGGCACCTCTGGCGAAGTCTGGTCGCCCGTCGGTCTTACCTTTTGCGTTAAACGCCCCGGTGACTCGGTCGGTTGGCGCGGTGATTTAGTCAGGGTTTCTTCTTATCGAAGGCGGGGCCTAGGGCGAGCCGGAGATGCGTCTGCCGTGAAAGAGGAGGCCTCAGACGAGACGGAGTCATCTCAGGGTCGGCTGCCCTCGCCCGAGGCTAGGCTCGGGCGTGGCGTGGTCAAGTCACTCGTATGGACTGATCCCTGACTTAATCAAACCCATCAGGCCTCTGCAGCTTTATGCTGATGGGGGTTACCAGCTGAGAATTAGGCGTCTTGAGGGTACCCCTAATTATGGTCCCCGACAGTAGCCCCCGAGCCTCGAAGAGAGTGTTAACACTCGCTTGGAGGCTTGCGTCGCACTTTTTTGCAAGGGGACCAGCCTTTCTCGGTGGTACTTTGTTCCGGTGGGTGCGCGCGAGCGCACCTGCCGGGTGTAGCCCCCGAGGCCTCGGAGGAGTGGTTTCACTCCTTCGAGGTCTTAATGCCTTGCGTAATGCCTCGGCTGGACTAGCGGTTCCCTCATGCGAGCAGGGCGTAACCCAGGTGCACTGTCGGGGCCCAAGTTCTCGGGCTGGTATGTTGACGCTGTCAACGGTTTGGCCGGAGCCGGGTTTGCGAGAGCAGCCCCCGAGCCTTCGCACGGAGCGAGAGGACGATCAGGGACAGACTCGACTTTTTATATACGCCCCTACGTCGCCTTTCCGCAAGGAGGAGGGGGGGAGTGCGCCATGTTACCCTCGATGGGCACCGAACATGGTGTCTCCGGTGAGCTGCGATCGGGTAATCCGAGTGGACGTCCGTGCCCCGTTCGTTGGGGGTCGGCTAGGGGCCCGGAGGCACGCCCAAAAGTACCTGCGGGTGATCTGCCGGACCTGGTCCCCTAGCGACGGGGTCCGAGGGCTCGTTGCCTCCCTCCGATGGGATTCCGTTACAGAGTCGTTCCCGCTGGTCTCGGAAATGTCCTAGGGTACCTCGGGAGCGCAGCCCGAGCCTTGGTTATGTATCGAACGTACCCCTGGTCATCCCTCGCTCGGCGTCTGAGGCGGCTGTGAACCCTTCGACAGGCCAGCCTTCGAACCCCTGATCAGTAGGGGGCACGGAGCCCGAGTAGCCTGAGGCGGTCGTGAGTCCTTTCGGGGGCCGACCTTCAAACCCCTGACCAGTAGTGGGTGTCGGGCCCACGCGATCTGAGGCGGCTGTTGAACCCTTCGGGGGGCCAGCCTTCGAACCCCTGATCAGTAGGGAGGCTCGGAGCCTAATTCCTTCACAGGGAAGGATCCCTTTGGGGTTATCCCCCTTCTCGGTCCCTGTTGCAAGAGATAGAGAAAGAAGGAAAAGGGAAAAAGGATTCGAAATTGAACGTCGGGGCGTACCTTTTTCGGCGTGGTCGTTTTAGCGAAGGCGAAACATCACCAGCCGCTCCCGTCCGCAGCGCTGTCCGCCGAGCCGCGGAGTCAATGCACCGGGGTGAGTAGTTGGCGAGGTTGCCGTCGCGCGTGCGCGAGCCGTTCGAGGTACGGGTCACGGGCGCGTCGTCTTCACGCCGTGAGAGGTGGTTCTCTTGCTGCCTCCGGATGGGACATGAGCTTGGCAGATGGCGTGACCGCTGCTCTCGCGCGCCTGCCACCGTCATCACTGCCGGCCCATTTTTGACCGCTTTTGACCGCTGCGCCAGGCTGGCGCTGCCGGGTCGCGGGCTGGGTCGCCTCGAATCGCGGTATCGGTTCCGCAATCGAGGAGGTGCGGTGGTGGAGCGAGTGTCATAGCGGTTCGCATGCAGCGCCCGGTGCGCCAGTTGCACGACGCGTGGGCTTGAGCCGTCGCGCTGGCCTGTCAGGAATCGGAGAGGCGCGTCCACTTGGCGTGGTTGCATGCCGCCTGCATGGCCGCCTGCCCCTTTCGCCCGCTGGTCCGGGCAAAAGTGGAGGGTTACTTGTAACCGCTGGGTGGTCGCGTGCGTCGTGCGCGGCGGTTCGGCTTCTTCTGCTTAGAGCCGGTCTGCATGACAGGCGGGCCCCAGCCCCCGCGCCGCAGGGAAGGGCTTTGGAGGCGTGTTGGGGAAGACTCGGCCCGTGACGGTTGAGGGCGCAAGCAGGGGGAGTTGCCTTTAAAAGGAGGGCGACCCCCTTCGTGAGGTAACCGTGTCTCCTTCCTCCCCAATGCATTGTGTCTCTCCATCTTCCGAGCCCCCGGATGGGGGGAAACCGCCGTCTTTTCGCTCCATCGCTGGAGGAACGCAACTCCGTGGGAGTTGGTACCTTTCAGCCATCGTTCGGCTTCAAGGATTTTCATCATGCAGCCCGGCTGCACCCCTCCACCGGCGGTCACCCAAGAGGGCGACCTCCGGCTTGATGGTGGGGGAAAGCGAGCCGGGCTGTGGCATCCGCCCCTTCCTCAACCTCAAGGATTTTCATCACCAGGGCTGAGGAGGGGCGTGTGCCGGGTCGGGGTTGGTCCCTGCGCGGGTGGTGACCCGCTCCTTCCCTTAGTGATCGGGGGGAAGGGCGGGAGTCGCCCGTGGCGCCAACAGCTGTAGCGTGCCCGGCTCTCTGAGCCGAGCACGCTCGGAGCCGCCCCCGGTGCCGCCTCCTGCCACGGCAGCTGGAAGAGGTTCTTCCGCCGGCGCGACAGCCGAGGTTGGACACGGGCCGACCTCCGACTCTACGGCCTTCTGTCCGTCCTTGCCTCTCGAGTTTGGGCAAGGGCGGGGGCCTCCCAGCAGCAGTATCCACCCTGAGGCCATCACTGCTGCTGTTGGGCCCCCTGGGACAGACGTCTTCATCGTCGCCGCTGCCGGGGCGGGACGGCGACGTGCCGTTCGTCGGTCTTCTGCTGCCCCGCAGGCCCTCCCCCGTCGAGTGGGGTTAATCGTACCTGCGGGGGGGAACCGGAGTTCCGTTTGTAATGGCACTTCGAGTGCCGGGTTTTTTGTTCATTTCGGCTTTCGGGGCCTGAACATGTATGTAACTTCGGCATAGAGCCGTGTTTTTTCCTCATTTCTGAGCACTAAGACTCGCCTGTTGTTTGCCTGAACCGCTTCACCAAGCATGAGTCGCCCCGTGTCAAGGTGACGAGTGAGGTATCCGTATCCCGGAGGCGTAGGAATCCCTCGGCTCGGTCGGACCTGTTGTCCGAGGCTCCTCTAGCTTAGTTAAAGAGACCCCTCGGCCGCTCTTCGACGAGCCGAGGCCAGGGGTAGCGATATCAGCATGAGCAGAGGCGTTGTTGGCTCGGAAATGAAACCTGGTTGGCCGGAGCCTAGCCGGGTTGTTTGTTGGCAGGATCGACGTCGGAGCTGTTCAGCCGAGGCTTCGAACCGAGCTGGCGCCCTCGGAAGGTGGTCGGCCGAGGCCCCGGAGGTGGCCGGCCGAGCCGTCCGCTCGGGCCGGGTTCTCGGAGAAGTCCCTGGCAGAGATTGCTCGAGCGTGGTGATGACGTCGCCCTTCGGAGCGGAGGCCCTCGGACCGCGTCGCCGCCCGAGGCTAGGTCGGGCCTTGCCGAAGGTGCTGTCGATGCCGAGGGTGTCGTCGCCCTCTTCCAGCGTCAAGATCCGAGCCTGCAGGGTCAAATCGTCTTGTAGCGTGGGCCTTGCGCGGCCGTTGAGGCCAGAACACATACCCTTGTTGCGTTGTAAAGCTGCGTCTCTTTTCCTCTCGTTTCGAGTATCTGGACTTTTTGTCGGTAGCAGGGATGTTAGTGCGAGCAAGAGTTGCTTCTCGCGGAAGGTGATGAGTGAGGTATCCGTATCCCGGAGGCGTGGGAGTCCCTCGGCTCGGTCGGCCTTGCCGCTTACGCGTACTTTTACCCGCCCATGAAGCCCTGTCACCGACTCGGTCGAGAAGGCTCGAAGAATCGCTTCGACAGAAGAGCTCCCGTACGTAAAGACTCGTTCGATCCGCGGATTCGCCTTATCCGAGCGCGAGTTACTTATCGCAGAAGGTGATGAGTGAGGTATCCGTATCCCGGAGGCGTAGGAGTCCCTCGGCTCGGTCAGCCTTGACTGCTTACGTGTACTCCGTCGTTTCCAGGACCCACTTTTTGAAGTAGTCAAAAAGCACGAAAGATGTTCTGGTGAAAGAGATTCTTTGTTCGAGGAAAATTTTTGACGCAGAGGGGGTTTCCCCCCTTTTAGCCCCCGAGGGAGGGTCGGGCTCTGCCGAGGCGAGGCCGACCCTTCCTTGTTGACTAAACTTTGCGTGGGTGCGAGGTATATAAACAGCTTGGAAACATCTTAAGGGTAGAAGCGACGTAGCTGTTGGATGTTCCAAGCGTTGCCGTAGACCTCGCCTTGACTGTTGGCCAGCTTGTACGTTCCGGGCTTCAGTACTTTGGCGATGATGAACGGCCCCTCCCAGGGGGGCGTGAGCTTGTGCCTCCCTCGGGCGTCTTGCCGCAGCCGAAGCACCAGATCGCCCACCTGGAGATCTCGGGGTCGGACCCCTCGGGCGTGGTAGCGTCGCAGGGACTGCTGATACCGCGCCGAGTGTAGTAAGGCCCTGTCCCGAGCCTCGTCCAGCTGGTCCAGTGAGTCTTCTCGGCTAGCTTGGTTGCTTTCTTCGTTGTAGGCCCTCGTCCTCGGGGAGCCGTATTCCAGGTCCGTGGGCAGGACCGCCTCGGCCCCGTAGACCAGGAAGAACGGCGTGAAACCTGTGGCCCGGCTTGGCGTCGTCCTCAGGCTCCAGATCACCGAGGGGAGTTCCTTCATCCATCGCTTGCCGAACTTGTTGAGTCTGTTGTAAATCCGAGGCTTGAGCCCTTGTAGGATCATGCCGTTGGCACGTTCCACTTGCCCATTCGTCATGGGGTGAGCTACGGCGGCCCAGTCTACCCGGATGTTGTGATCATCGCAAAAATCCAAGAATTTTTTGCCAGTGAACTGGGTGCCATTGTCGGTGATGATGGAGTTCGGGACCCCGAAGCGATGGATGATATTGGTGAAGAACGCCACCGCCTGCTCGGACCTGATGCTGTTCAGGGGTCGGACCTCGATCCACTTGGAGAATTTGTCGATGGCGACCAGCAGGTGCGTGTAGCCCCCGGGCGCTTTCTGCAGAGGGCCGACGAGGTCCAGACCCCACACAGCGAAGGGCCAGGTGATGGGTATCGTCTGCAGAGCCTGAGCGGGCAGGTGGGTCTGCTTCGCATAGAATTGGCACCCTTCGCAGGCGCGGACAACTCTAGTGGCGTCGGCCACCGCCGTTGGCCAGTAGAAGCCTTGGCGGAAAGCATTCCCGACGAGGGTTCGGGGTGCTGCATGATGACCGCAAGCCCCCGAGTGTATTTCCTGCAGGAGTTCCTGGCCCTCGGCGATGGAGATGCATCGCTGGAGGATGCCCGAGGGGCTTCGGTGGTAGAGCTCCTTCTCATCGCCCAGCAAGACGAACGATTTGGCACGTCGCGCTACCCACCGAGCCTCGGCACGGTCGAGGGGCAGTTCTCCTTGGCGGAGATATTGCAGGTACGGGGTTTGCCAATCTTGATCTGGCACGACCCCGTTCTGCTCCTCCTCGATGCGCAGTGCTTCGCCCTCGGGCTCCGAGGGTTCCTCGGGGCGAGCCGAGGATGGCTCGGGCTGGGCTGAGGGCACCTCGGACGAGGCCGAGGGTGCCTCGGGCTCGGGCGCGTCATCTATCTTGACGGAGGGTTGGTGCAGATCTCGGGAGAAGACGTCCGGGGGGACCGTCGTTCGCCCCGAGGCTATCTTCGCCAGCTCGTCCACAGTCTCGTTGTAGCGCCGGGCGATGTGGTTAAGCTCGAGCCCGTAGAACTTGTCTTCCAGGCGTCGAACCTCCTCACAGTAGGCCTCCATCTTTGGGTCGCGGCAGAGGGAGTTCTTCATGACTTGGTCGATGACGAGCTGCGAGTCGCCGCGTGCATCGAGGCATCGGACCCCTAGCTCGATGGCGATTCGCAATCCGTTGATCAGAGCCTCGTACTCAGCCACATTGTTGGACGCCGGGAAATGGAGGCGTAGCACATAGCGCAGGTGTTTCCCGAGGGGCGAGACGAAAAGCAGGCCCGCGCCAGCTCCCGTCTTCATCAGCGACCCGTCGAAAAACATGGTCCAGAGCTCTGGTTGGATCGGAGCCGTTGGTAACTGGGTATCGACCCATTCGGCTACGAAATCCGCCAGTACCTGGGACTTGATGGCCTTCCGAGGGGCAAACGAGATTGCCTCGCCCATGATTTCCACCGCCCACTTCGCGATCCGTCCGGAGGCTTCTCGGCACTGGATGATCTCCCCCAGGGGGAAGGATGACACCACAGTCACCGGATGGGACTCGAAGTAATGTCGCAGCTTTCGCCTCGTCAGGATCACTGCATATAGCAGCTTCTGGACTTGTGGGTAGCGGATCTTGGTTTCGGACAGCACTTCGCTGACGAAGTAGACTGGCCTCTGAATGGGCAAAGCATGCCCCTCTTCCTGCCTTT
Organism: Zea luxurians; assembly: GCA_029449295.1. NCBI lineage: Eukaryota > Viridiplantae > Streptophyta > Magnoliopsida > Poales > Poaceae > Zea > Zea luxurians. The sequence goes on from JAOPSE010000004.1 coordinate 154,843,692, forward strand.
CGACTACGATCGCGGCGCTGACCACCTGAGTGGTTGCGGCGACGTAGACCAGGAGGGTTTCTCCATCAGCTGGGGGTACCAAGATGGGCGCCTGGGTGAGGAGCGCCTTCAGGTTCCCGAGGGCTTCCTCGGCCTCGGGAGTCCAAGTGAAGCACTCGGCCTTCCTTAAGAGGCGGTACAGGGGCAGGCCTCTTTCGCCGAGGCGCGAGATGAAGCGGCTCAAGGCCGCGAGGCATCCCATGACCCTCTGTACGCCTTTTAAGTCCTTGATAAGCCCCATGTTTGTGATCGCTGCGATCTTCTCCGGGTTGGCTTCGATGCCCCGCTCGGAGACGATGAACCCCAAGAGCATGCCTCGGGGCACCCCGAAGACGCACTTCTCGGGATTGAGCTTGACGCCCTTCGCCTTGAGACACCGGAATGTCAGTTCGAGGTCGGAGAGAAGGTCAGAGGCTTTCCTCGTCTTGACTACGATGTCATCGACGTAGGCCTCGACCGTGCGACCAATGTGTTCGCCGAACACATGGTTCATGCACCGCTGGTACGTTGCACCCGCGTTTCTCAACCCGAACGGCATTGTGACATAACAGTACATGCCGAAGGGCGTGATGAAAGAAGTCGCGAGCTGGTCGGATTCTTTCATCTTGATTTGATGATACCCTGAGTAGGCATCGAGGAAAGACAGGGTTTCGCACCCTGCAGTGGAGTCCACAATTTGGTCGATGCGAGGTAGAGGGTAGGGGACCTTCGGACATGCTTTGTTGAGACCAGTGTAGTCTACACACATCCGCCACTTCCCCCCTTTTTTCCTCACAAGTACAGGGTTGGCAAGCCATTCGGGATGGAATACCTCTTTGATGAACCCTGCTGCCATCAGCTTGTGGACCTCCTCGCCTATCACCCTGCGCCTTTCCTCGTCGAATCGGCGCAGAGGCTGTCTGACCGGCCGGGCTCCGGCCCGAATATCCAGCGAGTGCTCGGCGACATCCCTCGGTATGCCGGGCATGTCCGAGGGACTCCACGCAAAAACGTCGGCATTTGCGCGGAGAAAGTCGACGAGCACTGCTTCCTATTTGGGGTCGAGCCCGGAACCGATCCGGATCTGCTTGGAGGTGTCGCCACTGGGGTCGAGAGGGACGGCCTTAACCGTCTCCGCTGGCTCGAAGTTGCCGGCATGCCGCTTCACATCCGGCACCTCTCGGGAGAGGCTTTCTAGGTCGGCTATGAGGGCCTCGGACTCGGCGAGGGCCTCGGCGTACTCCACGCACTCCACATCGCATTCGAATGCGTGTTTGTACGTGGGGCCGACGGTGATGACCCCGTTGGGGCCTGGCATCTTGAGCTTTAGGTAAGTGTAGTTGGGGATGGCCATGAACTTCGCGTAGCATGGCCTTCCCAACACTGCGTGGTAGGTCCCTCGGAACCCGACCACCTCGAACGTCAAAGTCTCCCTTCGGAAGTTGGAGGGTATTCCGAAGCAGACAGGGAGGTCGAGCTGTCCGAGGGGCTGGACGCGCTTCCCGGGAATGATCCCGTGGAAGGGCGCAGCGCCTGCTCGGACGGACGACAAGTCGACGCGCAGGAGCCTGAGGGTCTCGGCGTAAATGATGTTGAGGCAGCTGCCTCCATCCATCAGGACCTTGGTGAGCCTGACGTCGCCGATGACGGGGTCAACGACGAGCGGGTACTTCCCCGGGCTCGGCACGTGGTCGGGGTGGTCGTCCCGGTCGAAGGTGATGGGCTTGTCGGACCAGTCTAGGTAGACTGGCGCCGCCACCTTGACCGAGCAGACCTCCCGACGCTCTTGCTTACGATGCCGAGCCGAGGCGTTTGCCGCATGCCCTCCGTAGATCATGAAGCAATCGCGGACCTCCGGGAACTCTCCTGCTTGGCGATCCTCCCTTTTGTCGTCGTCGTGAGCCCTGCCACCCTCTGCGGGCGGCCCGACCCTGTGGAAGTGGCGCCGAAGCATAACGCACTCTTCGAGGGTGTGCTTGACGGGCCCCTGATGGTAGGGGCACGTCTCCTTGAGTGCCTTGTCGAAGAGGTTAGCACCTCCGGGGGGCTTCCGAGGGTTCTTGTGCTCGGCGGCGGCGACAAGGCCTGCATCGGGGACGTCGCGTTTCGCTTGCGACTTCCTCCTGCCTTTCTTCTTGGTGCCGTGCGGAGTAGACGCCTCGGGAGCATCTTCCGACGGGCGGCCCTGGGGCTGCTTGTCCTTTCGGAAGATGGCCTCTACCGCCTCCTGGCCGGAGGCGAACTTGGTGGCGATGTCCATCAGCTCGCTCGCCCTGGTGGGGGTCTTGCGACCCAGCTTGCTCACCAGGTCGCGGCAGGTGGTGCCGGCGAGGAACGCGCCGATGACATCGGAGTCAGTGATGTTGGGCAGCTCGGTGCGCTGCTTCGAGAACCGCCGGATGTAGTCTCGGAGAGACTCTCCCGGCAGTTGCCGACAGCTTCGGAGGTCCCAGGAATTCCCGGGGCGCACGTACGTGCCCTGGAAGTTCCCGGCGAAAGCCTGGACCAAATCTTCCCAGTTGGAAATCTGCCCCGGAGGCAGGTGCTCCAACCAGGCACGAGCGGTGTCGGAGAGAAACAGGGGGAGGTTGCGGATGATGAGGTTGTCATCGTCCGTCCCACCCAGTTGACAGGCCAGGCGGTAGTCCGCAAGCCACAATTCCGGTCTCGTCTCCCCCGAGTACTTCGTGATAGTAGTCGGGGGTCGGAATCGGGGCGGAAACGGCGCCCGCCGAATGGCTTGGCTAAAGACCTGCGGACCGGGTGGTTCGGGCGAGGGACTCCGATCCTCCCCGCTGTCGTAACGTCCCCCACGCCTGGGGTGGTAGCCTCGGCGCACCCTCTCGTCGAGGCGTGCCTGACGGTCACGATGAGGGTGCTCGTCGCCGAGGCGGCCCGGGGCCGCAGGCGCGGTGTTGCGCGTGCGCCCGGTGAAGACCGAGGCTTCCCGCGTGAGTCGGGAAGTCGCGGCACGAGGTTCCGAGGGGTATCCCTGCCTTCGGGAGGCAGAGCTCTCGGCCCGCCGGGCCGCAGCGTCTTCCAGGAGATGCTTAAGTTCTCCCTGGATTCGCCGACCCTCGGTGGTTGATGACTCCGGCATCGCGCGGAGGAGCATCGCTGCAGCGGCCAGGTCCTGACCGGTTCCGCCGGATGCGGGAGGCGGTCTGTCCCTGGCATCGTTGGTGATGCGGTGCTGGAGACCTTGGGGCAGGTGACGTATTCCTCCGGCCGGGGGCTGGCTCGCCCATACCTGCCCGATGTTCTGGCGGATTGCCTCGAGCGCTCCTGCTCCCGCATCGAGCCCGGCCTGCGCCCCGCGGACTTGCTCGAGCTGTGGGTCGTGACCCCCCGCCGGAACGGGGACCACATCTAGCTCCCGCGGGATGTCGGCGCGAGGCGCTGGCCTAGGGGGATCACCATCCTCCGGCGTGCCGAGACAGCCGCCTCCGGAGGGATCCCCTAACTCGATGTGGAAACATTCGCGACTCGGGCCGCAGTCCTTGTCGCCAAGGCTGCGGCTGCCGTCGGAACAGTCGGAGAGGCAGTAGTCACATGCGGTCATGAAGTCCCGCATGGCACTAGGGTTGCCAGATCCGGAGAAATCCCAGCAGATGCTGGGGTCGTCATCTTCCTCGGACCCAGAGGGCCCGTAGGTCGAGACACCCGTCAATCGGTCCCAAGGCGACCGCACACGAAACCCCAGAGAGGTTGCACTCGCCTCAATGTGAGCGTCCGCCAAAGCGAGGTCGCCAGGCGGGCTGAGGCCGAGTCGAAATGACGAAAGATGGGTAGCAGTCGGTACCTTTTTGTCGACGAGGGGCGATGAAGTCAAGTCGGGGGCTGACCGCGCCGTCGTCTTGGGTACGAGGGCGACGTCCTGCAGGCCTTCCGTGAGCGTGCTGGCGTCGTCCACTTGCTCGGGGTCGACGTGTTGCGGGGGGATGGCGCTCGCGTTTGCCTCGAACGCGAGGGCGACGCTTGGCGTGTCCTCCGTCGAGGCGCCGGGGATGTCGATTTGCTCGACAGCCGTCGGAGCGCGATCTCCCGCTTGGCCCCGGTTGCCCCGCCTTCTCCTCCTCCGATGGCGAGGGAGAGGATGGGGCGAGCTCGAAAGTTGTCCTTCCCCCACGCGGGAAAGACGTCGTCGATTCCGCCGCCGGCGGGCGGGCTGTCCGCCACCAATGTCGCTGTCGCGCGGCGGTGGAAGGAGTACCATGTCGTAGTCGCCGTCGAGAGACATGAACTCGAGGTTCCCGAAACGGAGCACCGTCCCGGGTTGAAGAGGTCGTTGGAGACTGCCCATCTGGAGCTTGACGGGAAATCGAACGTCAACACGCAGCAGGCCCCTACCTGGCGCGCCAACTGTCGGCGTTCCGAGACCGGGGGGTCCCCGAGCCAACGAGTGAGAGTGCCGCGTGCCCCAGCCCAGATGGGTCGAGAGCGTGGAGCGAGCGCGAAGGGGGGAACAGAGAGAGAGGTCGGTGGCCGGAGCCGGGTCGTGAGGGAGTCGGAGAATTCCCGCGGCCTTCGTGTTCGTCCCGCGCCCAGGTCGGGTGCGCTTGCAGTAGGGGGTTACAAGCGTCCGCGCGAGGTGAGGGGAGTGAGCGGCCCCGAGAGAGCGCCTGCCCCTGCCCTTCGTCCCCGCGAGGCCAACCTTCTCTAAGAAGGCCCTGGTCCTTCCTTTTATAATCGTAAGGAGAGGATCCAGGTGTACAAGATGGGGGTGTAGCAAGGTGCTACGTGTCTAGCGAGGGAGAGCTAGCGCCTAAGTACATGCCAAGGTGGCAGCCGGAGAGGTCTTGGCACCCTGTTGGTGTGGCGTCGTGGCTGTTGGAGGAGTAACGGAGCCGGACGGGGGGACAGCTGTCGAAGTAGCTGGGCCCTTGCTGACGTCCTCCTGCTTTCGTAAGGGAGCTGGGAGTCGCCGTCGTCATGGTCTAGCGGGGCGCCATCATTTGCCTATCTGGCGTGGCTGGCCAGATGGGACGCCGGTCTTGTTCTCTGCGACCCAAGTCGGCTCAGGGCAGGGCGATGATGACGCTTCCTGTTGACGTGGCGGTCTCGTGTCCTAGGTCGGGCGTCGTGGAGGTTCCTCCGAAGCCGAGGTCGAGTCCGTCCTGCAAGACAGAGGCAGAGTCCGAGCCCTGGGTTCGGGCGAGGCGGAGATCGTTAGGCAGAGGCCGAGGCGGAGTCCGAGCCCTGGGTCGGGCGAGGCGGAGTTCGTCGTCTTCCGGGGCCTTAGCCCGAGTCCGAGCCCTTGGGCGGAGCGGAGTTCGCCGTCTTCCGGGGCCTTAGCCCGAGTCCGAGCCCTTGGGCGGAGCGGAGTTCGCCGTCTTCCGGGGCCTTAGCCCGAGTCCGAGCCCTTGGGCGGAGCGGAGTTCGCCGTCTTCCGGGGCCTTAGCCCGAGTCCGAGCCCTGGGGTCGGGCGGAGCGGAGTTCGCCATCTTCCGGGGCCTTAGCCCGAGTCCGAGCCCTTGGGCGGAGCCTCCTATGGCACCTCTGGCGAAGTCTGGTCGCCCGTCGGTCTTACCTTTTGCGTTAAACGCCCCGGTGACTCGGTCGGTTGGCGCGGTGATTTAGTCAGGGTTTCTTCTTATCGAAGGCGGGGCCTAGGGCGAGCCGGAGATGCGTCTGCCGTGAAAGAGGAGGCCTCAGACGAGACGGAGTCATCTCAGGGTCGGCTGCCCTCGCCCGAGGCTAGGCTCGGGCGTGGCGTGGTCAAGTCACTCGTATGGACTGATCCCTGACTTAATCAAACCCATCAGGCCTCTGCAGCTTTATGCTGATGGGGGTTACCAGCTGAGAATTAGGCGTCTTGAGGGTACCCCTAATTATGGTCCCCGACAAATACTTTCCTGTTGAAGTTCCAGATGGATAGCTTTCAATAGCCTCTTCAGCCCGGGACGGTGCTCCGTTTCGGGAGTCTCGAGTTCATGTCCCTCGACGGCGGCTACAACATGGTACTTCTCCCCTCGCAGCACAACAACGACGACGGTCGTCGGCTCGCCCGGTGGAAACAAACTCGACGACGACAGCATCTCCCCGCGGCAGAAGGGGAACACCTGGGTCAACCCTGCCAACCTCCTCGCCGGAGGAGACAGAGACGGGGCAACCATGGCCAGGCAGGAGGCGGCCCTCATCGGCTGTCGTACTAGAGCGAGTCAACGACACTGGCACCCCTGCGGGGGACATGTCGGGCATTGTCCTCGCACTTGAGACAACGACGGATGTCGCATCCTCGCAACGTGCCAACCCCAAGTGGACTGATGACGCCAGCACCCTCGCAAAGGACTTGTTGGGCGTTAGCCTCGTACCTGAGATAACGGTGCAGTCCGTCCCCGACGCGACTTCACCACCGTCCATCGACCAAAAGGTATCGTCCGTTTTTCACCTTGTTCCCTTTAGATTTAGTTTCGATCCACCAAGCGACCCCGCTTCGGTGAGCGCTTTTGTAAGGGCATATCCTGACCTTCCGGGGTACCATATGTGGTCAACTTGGGACCGACTGACGGCCGTCTCAACCTCCGGACTCGCGGGTTCCGAGGAAGAGGACGACCCCGACGTCAGTTGTGATTTCTCCAGACTCCGTGATCCCGGTGCCATGCGCGACTTCAAGTCCACATGTGACCGCTGCCTCTCCGGCTGCTCTGATGATGATCACAGCCTTGATGACGAGGGTTGCGACCCGACTCGCGAGTGCTTCCACATCGATCGGGAGGATCACGGCGGAGAAAACCACCTTGGTATGCTAGGAAGTGACGGCGCCCTTGCACCTGCGTCTCATGTTGAGATCCCGCGGGAGCTAGCTGTGGTCCAAGTCCCTGCGGGGGGTCAGGACACACAGCTTGAGCAACTCTGTGAGATGTAGGCCAAGCTTGACAAAGAAGCGAGGCGACTTGTGCAGCTCCGACAAAACATCGAGCAGGAGTGGGCAGGCCGGGCACTCGCTGAGGGAGCACGTCATCGGGCCCGGGACGTCCAGCGCCGCATTGTTGACGATGCTAGGGTGATGCCACCCCCGGCCTTCAACGGGGCCGGCTAGAGCCTAGCCGCAGCAGCAATGTTGCTTCGAACAATGCCGGAGCCATCCACCACCGAAGGGCAATGTATCCAGGACGAGCTCAAGGGTCTCCTGGAAGACGCCGCTGTCCGACAAGCCGAGAGCTCTGCCTCCCGGAGGCAAGGAGACCCCTCGGAGCATCGCGCAACGCCCTCTCGACGCATGCGGGAGGCCTCGGTCCACACCGAGCGCACACGGGACAGGACGCCTGCAGCCCCGGATCGCCTCGGCGCCAAGCAACACCGCCGCGACCGTCGAGCCCGACTCGAGGAGAAGGTGCGCCGAGGCTACCATCCCAGGCGCGGGGGACGTTACGACAGTGAGGAGGATCGGAGTCCCTTGCCCGAGCCACCAGGTCCGCAAGTCTTCAGCCGGGCCATATGACGAGCGCCGTTCCCGGCCCGGTTCCGAGCCCCGACTACCATCACCAAGTACTCAGGGGAGACAAGGCCAGAGTTGTGGCTTGTGTACTACCGGCTGGCATGCCAGTTGGGAGGGGCGGTCGACGACAACCTCATCATCCGCAACCTCCCCCTTTTCCTCTCCGACGCTGCCCGGGCCTGGTGGAGCATCTACCTCCTGCGCAGATCTCCGACTGGGACGACCTGGTCAAGGCTTTCGCTGGAAATTTCCAGGGTACGTAGGTACGCCCTAGGAACTCATGGGATCTCCGAAGCTACCGCTAGTAGCCAGGGGAATCCCTGCGAGAGTACATCCGGTGGTTTTCGAAGCAGCGCACCGAGCTGCCCAACATCACCGACTAGGACGTCATTGGGGCATTCCTCACTGGCACCACTTGTCGAGACCTGGTGAGCAAACTGGGACGCAAGACTCCCACCAAGGCGAGCGAGTTGATGAACATCGCCACCAAGTTTGCCTCTGGTCAGGAGGCGGTCGAAGCCATCTTCTGGAACGACAAGCAGCCTCAGGGAGGGCAGAAGGAAGACGCCCCCGAGGCATCCGCCCAGCATGACACGAAGAAGAAGAAGGCCAGAAAGAAGGCGCAAGCAAAGCGCAACGCCATCGACACGGATCTCGTCGCTGCTGCCGAGCACAGGAACCCTCGAAAGCCTCCCGGAGGGGCCAACGCGTTCGACAAGATGCTCAAGGAGTCGTGCCCCTATCACTGGGGTCCCGTCAAGCACACCCTTGAGGAGTGCGACATGCTCTGGCGTTACTTCAACAAGGCTGGACCCTCGGTAGTAGGTGGCAAAGACCAAGGCAACAACAAGAAGGGGGCGACAAGGAAGGGGAGTTCCCGGAGGTCCATAACTGCTTCATGATCTACGGTGGACAGGTGGCGAATGCCTCGGCTCGGCACCGCAAGCAGGAGCGTCGGGAGGTCTACTCGGTGAAGGTAGCGGCGCCGGTCTACCTAGACTGGCCCGACAAGCCCATTACCTTTGACCAAGGCGACCACCCCGACTTCTGTCACACCCGGTTTTGGAAGGCAAACCAAATGCGAACTATGTACGTGCCAGGATCAGAACTCACGTACATAGCGATTACATAAATGAACATCGTCGCACAATGCTCGAATAATAACATAAAAGAGTATTAACCTATTACATCACAGAGTCATAGACATCCACATAGTCATCAAGTTAACAGTTAAATCAAAGTGCTAGCGAAACGCAGTAAAGATAAGGCCTTCACAGGCAGCTGACTGGGGGTTGCCGCCAACCCACACCTAGAATTCGTCGTAGTCTTGGAACTCCTGGAAGTCTCCTTCCACGGCTTCGCCTTCTCCTGAGCAGTGGTTACAATGCGGACAACCTGGTGTTTTGTGGTAAAGCAAGGATGAGTACACAACATCGTACTCAGCAAATGTCCCGTTTGGCTGAGGTGGACTAGCTTTATGTGGGGTTAGGTTCAAGCAGTTGCTTTTAGTTGGTCAGGTATTTATCATTAGTAGAAGCTAGATTTTAGCATTAACCAACCCCTGAACCATTTCCTCATCGAGGAACAACATCATCATATTCGAACCAAAACCATAACATAACCCTTGTATCTCGAACCATCTGTATCTCTATTCAAAGAGGATCCCAAGGCCGCTCTTAACCGTGAGCACGGCTGATATATCAGTTTCACTACCCTCTGCAGAGGTCGCACACTTTACCCATGAGCCGTGATTCCCTCTCTAGCCCGGGCTTGCAAGACCCTTATTCACTCCCAAGGTGAATGGCCAGGGATTCACTACGTAGCCTTTACAAAGATTCCCTAGAGACCATAGCTGCCCGTTAGGTTTCTCCAGTTTGATAAACACAGTACTCCTCCCCGCAGGAGAGTGACTAACAAAAGCAAAACGAAAGAACCCCGGCACTCAGCCTCGGTAGAGCAAGCACTGTGCCTGGACCCCTTTGACAGCACGACGGCGAAGCAACTACACCTCTAGTTCCTCTAATTAATTAGCTAAGGGCACCCATTTCACCCTCATGGTTGCACTGTTATCCCGGGTGGTCTCTCAACGAACAGGTCCTTACGGAGAGGTACTCAGGAAACAGCCTGAGCCCCCTAGAGTATCACAAGATCATCAACATCATCAGGATAACAGTATCATAAATATTCACATCATGTTCATTTATTAAGTTAAGGCAGTAGCAGAATGCTAACCATAATAGCCCATAAGGTCATCAAGGATAAAGTAAAGTGTAAAGCTAGTCAATCCTTAGGTTCCAAGTAAGTAATGCGGGATAGTAAGTTATAAGTGAATAGGACATAATGGGTCAGAGGACACTTGCCTTCACCAAACTGCTGATCAGAGACTTCCTCTGCAACTTCCTCGGGAAACACAGACTGCTCGTTGTCTACGTAAAGTAATCATTCACACTATGCACTTGGGAAATATCAAACAAAAACAATATACCAAACATATGCAGCAGAGAGATCACAAGTTCATAATAGAAAAGGGATAGGCACTCTGGTATTCTCTAGGTCTAGGGTAGAGGACTATACAAAGTGATTCATTATCCACTAATCAGGTTTAAGTCAGTGGTGGGATTAAATCATTATCTGGTTTTAAGTTCCTAAACTTAGGTGTTTAAGTCCATAAACTTAAGTGCTCCAACTTTGATTAAAGTCTACCAATTTCTAATTATCTCAAATAAGGTTCCAATAACCTTAATCCTATCCTAATGATTAACCATTAATTGGGACATGGAAACAGCAGGGAAACCTTGCTTAAACAGATAGATAATAATATTATGAACATTTTGCAATTTGAAGCACCTAATTTGGAGTTCATATGGCAAAGTTATGAATTTTACAAGTTTAGGGGTTAAAAATATACCCTAAGGACCTATTTTGGATTAAATAAAAGGTCCGAGGACCTAGCTGTAAGAAACCAGGGACGGCGGGTTCAAATTCCAGAAAACAGGGGGGCTCTTTAAGAAAACGCGCGGGCGAAGGGGTATCGGACTCCTACGGCCGTTGGATCTCAGGCGGACGGCCAGGATTAGATCCTGCGGGCGGGCGCGCGAGCGCGCGGCGGCCTGGGTGGCTGACAGGCGGGACCGGCAGGCAGCGCGAGCGCGCGGGCGGGCTGACAGGCGGGACCCAAACGGCAGGGAGACGGGGTGTGGGGGAAGCGGGCCTAGGCCGCTGGATCTCCGGCGGACGGCCAGGATCAGGTTTGGCCTAATTAAAACGGGACCTGTAACGCCCCGAATTTTGGAGTTGAATTTTTTCTCTTTTCTTCACTCGCCAAATTCGGGCGTTACCTTTTCTTTTTCTTTTTCCCCTCGCTAGACCTTGATCTTTTCCAAAGTTAGCGGGATTCGGTTTGGAATTCCCGTGTAAAGAAAAACCCTAAAATTGTTTTATGTTGTTTGATGCACCATGCCGAACTATGCATTCTTCGATTGTTTGAAAGTGCAAATGCATTCATCTAGGAAGATCGGATTTCGAAAATGAGAGAAACCTTTTCTTTCTTTTTCTTTTTCTTTTTCTTTCTCTCTCTCCTCCCTTTTCTCTCTCCCGCGCCGTGGGCCCCCTTGGCCGGCCCAGCCGCCCCTTGGCCGGCCCAGCCGCCCCCACCGCGCGCCCCCCCCCCCCCTTTGGGCCCAAGTGGCCCAACCGCCCCCACCCCCCTCCCCTTTTCTCCCCTTACCTCTCTCTCTCCCTCCCATTTTCCCTCTCCCCACCCTAGCGCCGCCCCCTGCCCTAGCGCCGCCCCCTGCAGCTCGGCCGCCCGACGCCGGTGAGCCCCCCCTCCCCCCTCCTCCCTCCCTCTCCCCTCTCCCCTCTCCCTTCCTCTCTCCCGGCCCCGGCCGCGCCTTGGCCGCCCTGGCCGCCTGGCCGCCCTGGCCGCGCTGCCCCCAGCCGCCTGGCCGCTAGGCCGGCCCCGGCCGCGCCCCAGCCCCGCCCGGCCGCCCCCCAGCCGCGCCCGCCTGGCCGCCCGGCCGGCCCCGGCCGCGCCCCAGCCCCGCCCGGCCGCCCCTGGCCGCGCCCCCGCCTCGGCCGGCCCTGGCCGCCAGTTCGGCCGCCCTGGCCGCAGGTTCGGCCGCCCCAGCCGCCCAGCTCGGCCGCCCGCGCCCGCGCCCGCGCCCAGCCCAGCCGCCCTGCCCCCGGCCGGTTCAACCGCCCCAGGGCCGGTTCAACCGCCCCCCCTTTTTTTTATTATTTTTTTATTTTATTTATTTTTGTTTTACTTTCTGTTATCATAGCTATTTTATTTTAGGTAGGCTAATCATTGTTCATGTTATTGAAATAGGAAGCTTAATTTAGAATTTCGTTGCGCTAGTTGATTCACGTAATTAATTGTTTATTTCATTCAATGTTGATCAGCTAAAAATGACTAGGTTTCCATTAGTGCATATAACAGAATTCTTTTGTTAAGAACCAATTGTAACTAATCATTAGTGCATAAGCTTTAACCCCCTGCGAGATCTTTCCCCGTTTCTTTCTAACCATAATAAATGCGATATCGAATGTCATACTCGATGCATATTCACTTTATTTGTTCCCTTGTATGGTGTACTGTTCTTTTGAATTAAATATGTGGATGTATGTATGTTTGCGCTCGCATAGAGAACGATCCGGTCGAAGAGCCCGAGGAATTCGCAGGAGAAGCCCCTGAGCAGCAGTCGGTTGGTGGAGGCAAGTGTCCTTTGACCTATTTCTGTCCTATTCATTCTTTAATTCACCCTCGCATTACACATTTATACTTAAGGATTGACTAGCTTTTGTTATCCATGTCCTTGTTTACCTATTTGGGTCGGATTATTACTGCTTAGTCTGATGCTATTGCTCAACTCTAATCAATGAACATGATGTGATTATCTACGATACGCTGTTTTCCCTTCTTATTTATGATTATATTTGTGACCTTCAAGGGGACTCGAGCGGTTTCTCGAGTGCCTCTCCGTAAGGACCTGTTCAATGGATGACCGCCCGGGAAAACAGTGCAACCATGAGGGTGGAATGGGACGCCCTTAGCTGAATAATTAGAGGAACCGGGGTGTAGATCACTTAGCCGTTGTGCCGTCAATGGGGCTCGGTGTATGCGGCTCGCTCTGCCAAGGTTGATTTGTCCCTTGGGGAGGAGTGCGGTACATTTAGGAAACCTAACGGGTGGCTACAGCCCCGGGGAATCTTTGTAAAGGCTTCGTAGTGAATCCCTAGCCATTCACCTTGGGAGTGAATAAGGGTCTTGCAAGCCCGGGCTAGAGAGGGAATCACGGCTTGTGGGTAAAGTGCGCAACCTCTGCAGAGTGTTATGAAACTGATATATCAGCCGTGCTCGCGGTTATGAGCGGCCAAGGGAGCTCCAGAGATTAGTGATACTTGATCAGAGACATTTTGGTACAGGTGGCAATGAGATTGATGGTTCTGATTATGATTATGGTAATGGTAAGTGGTATTCTTTCCGTTTGGAAAGGATACATTGGGCTAATAACTTGGGTTAATGTTAAAACCTGGCTTTCTACTAGTAAGTAATAACCTGACCAACTAAAAACAACTGCTTGACTTATCCCCACATAAAGCTAGTCCACTACAGCCAAACGGGATGCTTGCTGAGTATGTTGATGTGTACTCACCCTTGCTCTACACACCAATCCCCCCCCAGGTTGTCAGCATTGCAACCACTGCTCAGGAGAAGATGAAGCTGTGGAAGGAGACTTCCAGGAGTTCCAAGACTACGACGAGTTCTAGGCGTGGGTTAGCGGCAACCCCCAGTCGGCTGCCTGTGAAGGCCGCGTTATCTACGTTTCTTTTCCGCACTTTGATTTATTGTAAGAACTATATGGACGTCTCAGACGTATGATGTAATCGACTATTATTTCCCCTTTTAATACTATTTGAGCACTGTGTGATGATGTCCATGTTATGTAACTGCTGTGTACGTGAATAACTGATCCTGGCACGTACATGGTTCGCATTCGGTTTACCTTCCAAAAACCGGGTGTGACATAAGTGGTATCAAAGCCGTGCTGACTGTAGGACCGCTAACCTAGAGTAGAATGGTCGTTCTAAGGACTATAGACCTCTGTCCCTGCCTTGACTTTGGTATCCCTTCAAAAGTTGGTCCTACTGACCAAACCTATGTTCTACTATATATTACACCTTGCTGAAAATTTTGTTTTATTCTGATCCTTCATTTATTTATGATTCATTATTTGCTGGTCATATTAATTCTGTTCTCACCCTTTTGCTTGCGATGTCTTTTGTAGATGGCTCGTCTTAGACACACTGCACGAAAGTCCGTCATCCCCTTCTTACCCTCCCGCCTTGCTGAGCGTCCGCTTCGCCGTCCCGTGGCCGGACAGTCCAGCCACTTGGAGAGACTGCACCACCGCCTTCATGAGGAGCAGGAACGTCGACGACAGGAGCAGCAGGGCTCTTCCTTTTCGCTCCAACAGGAGATAGAGTCTGTGAGGAGCTGCTCCCCTGTGCTTCCCCTGGAGGCGCCCCCTGCACCACCACTGGGCGCCCCAGCTTCTGGAGTAGCTGCTGGAGGAGACCCAGACGACGGAGATGGCGACGACAGCTTGAGCCACGACATCGACCTCTCTGCTAACCATGAGCCGGAAGGATGGGTTGCTCGACCCATCACTCGCGACGCTGCTCGCGGGTGTCACTTCCACGACGCGCTCGACACCCTGCTACGTCGGGCACTTGACCGGCGTACTTGGTCCATCGAGTATCGCTGTGTGGTCTACCAGCATAGTCGCGGGGTCTACCCGGACCGCTGGGAGGCGACCTGCTTGGTGCGCCGTCCGGAGAACAGTCTCCAGGGCGCGGAGGCTTGCTCAGAGCACTATTCTATCTCTGAGCGGTACTCAGCTGAGGCAGCCATGCAGGATGCTGCACGGCGTGCGCTTTCGCACTACTGCTCGGTTCTCGGTGGGGTAGCTGACGGTCTCGACCTGAAGTATTACCCCCGCCGTCCATCTGGCAGCACAGGAGGCGTGATTGTTTCACCTGCTGGTGAGGACAATCCTAGGTTGAGCAGCACAGTCAACCTAGCCGCCGTGCTAAACACGGAGCTGGACCATGCATTAGACGAGCTGAGTAGGTCTCGTGCTGAGATCGCCCTGCTGCGGGCTGAGCGCGCGGAACGTCGTCACTTGGATGATGGTTCCCCCGCTCCCGTTGGGACTCAGCACCCGTATCGCTCGCCTCGGCGTGGACTCCAGTCTTATGGCAATCCCGACTGCAAGACCAAGATAAATCTAGAACCATAGATCGTTAGAGTTGGATCTTGTAATTAATACAAAATATATACATAGAAGCTTCAGTCTTAGCGTTAGTCTCGGTTTTAGTTAGTCTTAGTTAGATAGGGTAGTTTGCTATATCCTGTGCATTTATGTTTGTCATGATGAACTATGTTTGGTTTGGATCTTTGTAATGACTGTCACCAGAGTGTGGGTATCCCCTGCATTTTGGCTTACTTATTATGTTAATGGAGTTAGTTATATAGTTGGGAAACCCTTTATTCTACTTTCCTCTTTATCTGAGAAGCTGTGTGGTCTGTGTTGGAGATCAGTGAAGATGCTCATCCGTTCAGTGCTGTTGGAGAATTCTATACTCTTTTCTTATGCTGCAAGATTTGCCAGATCAGTTCTGATGTGTGGTTGCGTTCTGCAGATGTCAGAGAACAGGCGCAGAGGAGGAAGGCGTGCTCAGCAGGAGCAAGCCGCTCCGCAGGAAGAGGTGCCCCAGCAGCAGCACCTGCCGCCCCCGCCCCCGATGTCGATCGAGCAGATGTTTCTGATGCAGACTCAGGCAGTTCAGGCCATCGGTCAGACTCTGGCCGCCCTTCAGCAGCAGCAGCAGCAGCAACAGCAGCAAGCACCACCCCAGCCTCAGATGCCTCAGATGCCCAGAGACAAGCGTGCTGAATTCATGAGAGGTCATCCCCCAACGTTCGCTCACTCTTCTGACCCCATGGATGCTGAAGATTGGCTGCGCACTGTGGAGCGGGAGTTGCATACCGCTCAGTGTGATGACAGGGAGAAAGTCTTGTATGGTCCCCGTCTGTTGAGAGGAGCAGCCCAATCATGGTGGGAGTCTTACCTCGCCACCCATGCCAACCCCGATGCCATCACCTGGGAAGAGTTCAGAGGTAGCTTTCGTCAGTACCATGTGCCTGCAGGTCTGATGACAGTGAAGAAGGAGGAGTTCCTGGCCCTTAAGCAAGGGTCATCATCTGTCAGTGAGTATCGAGATAGGTTTCTGCAGTTGTCCCGCTATGCTCCTGAAGATGTCAACACCGACGCCAAGCAACAGTACCGTTTCTTGAGAGGCTTGGTCGACCCTCTTCAGTACCAACTGATGAATCATACCTTCCCGACATTCCAGCACTTGATTGACAGAGCAATCATGACAGAAAGGAAGCGTAAGGAGATGGAGGATCGTAAGCGCAAGATCAGTGGACCCCAGCCTGGAAGCAGCAGCTGTCCTCGTTTCTCAGGCAATCAACCCCAGCAGTTCAGGTAGAACCAGCGTCCACCTCAGCAGCATCAGCAGCGTCAGCAGTATCAGCAGTTCCAAAGGCAGTATCCTCAGCATCAGTACCAGAACCGTTAGAGCAATCAGTTAGGAGGTCAGTTTCAGAGGCAGAATCAGCAGACACCTCGTCTTCCTGCCCCAGCAAGCCAGCAGAACAATCAGGCAGCACCAGCTCAGGTTGGAATCAGAGCATGTTTCCACTGTGGAGAGCAAGGCCATTGGGTGATGCAATGTCCGAAGAAGGCAGCCCAGCAGCAGTCAGGCCCCAATGCCCCAGCAAAGCAGAATGCGTCTCAGCCTGGAGCAGGCAACCACCCTCAGCAGCGCTATAATCATGGAAGACTGAACCACTTGGAGGCTGAAGCAGTTCAGGAGACCTCCGGCATGATAGTAGGTATGTTCCCAGTCGACTCCCATATTGCAGAAGTGTTATTTGATACTGGAGCAACGCATTCTTTCATTACTGCATCATGGGTAGAAGCACATAATCTTCCAATTACTACCATGTCAACCCCCATTCAAATTGACTCAGCTGGTGGTAGAATTCGAGCCGATAGCATATGTTTGAATATAAGTGTGGAAATAAGGGGGATAGCGTTTCCCGCCAACCTTATAGTAATGGGTACTCAGGGAATAGATGTCATCCTAGGGATGAATTGGCTAGATAAGTATCAGGCAGTTATCAGTTGTGATAAAAGGACAATCAAGTTGGTGTCCCCACTAGGAGAGGAAGTGGTGACCGAGTTAGTCCCGCCTGAGCCAAAGAAAAGAAGTTGTTATCGGATGGCTGTCGATAGCAGTGAAGCAGACCCGATTGAGAGTATCAAGGTTGTGTCTGAATTTCCAGATGTGTTTCCAAAGGATTTACCGGGTATGCCACCAGAGCGGAAAGTTGAGTTTGCCATAGAGCTTCTTCCTGGAACCGCCCCTATCTTTAAGAGAGCTTACAGAATATCTGGACCAGAGTTGGTTGAGCTTAAGAAGCAGATTGATGAGCTGTCAGAGAAAGGTTACATCCGGCCAAGCACCTCGCCTTGGGCCGCCCCTGTCTTGTTTGTGGAAAAGAAAGATGGCACAAAAAGGATGTGTATCGATTATCGAGCTTTGAATGAAGTCACGATCAAGAACAAGTATCCCTTGCCCAGAATAGAAGATCTGTTTGACCAGTTGAGAGGAGCCAGTGTGTTCTCCAAGATTGATCTGAGGTCAGGTTATCATCAGCTCAGGATCCGACCTTCGGACATACCGAAGACGGCATTCATTACCAAGTATGGTTTGTATGAGTTCACAGTGATGTCTTTTGGTTTGACCAATGCACCAGCGTTCTTCATGAACTTGATGAACAGTGTCTTCATGGATTATCTTGATAAGTTTGTGGTGGTATTCATTGATGACATCCTGGTTTATTCTCAAAGCGAAGAAGAGCATGCAGATCATTTGAGGATGGTATTGCAGAGATTGCGAGAGCACCGGTTGTATGCAAAGTTGAGCAAGTGTGAGTTCTGGATCAATGAAGTCCTGTTCTTGGGTCACATAATCAACAAAGAAGGATTGGCTGTGGATCCGAAGAAAGTGGCAGACATTCTGAACTGGAAAGTGCCAACGGATGCTCGAGGAATCAAGAGCTTCATTGGAATGGCCGGATATTATCGGCGATTCATTGAAGGGTTTTCGAAGATTGCGAAACCAATGACAGCGTTGCTAGGCAACAAGGTTGAGTTCAAGTGGACCCAGAAATGTCAAGAGGCATTCGAAGCGCTGAAAGAGAAGTTGACAACAGCGCCTGTCCTAGTCTTGCCTGATGTGCACAAGCCCTTCTCTGTGTATTGTGATGCTTGTTACACAGGTTTGGGATGCGTGTTGATGCAAGAGGGAAGAGTTGTGGCTTACTCGTCCCGACAGCTGAAGGTTCATGAGAAGAATTACCCAATCCATGACCTAGAGTTGGCAGCAGTGGTTCACGCACTGAAGACATGGAGGCACTATCTGTATGGACAGAAATGCGATGTTTACGCAGATCACAAGAGTCTGAAGTACATATTCACTCAGTCAGAATTGAATATGAGGCAGCGAAGATGGTTAGAGCTGATCAAAGACTATGAGTTGGAGATCCATTACCATCCAGGCAAAGCAAACGTAGTGGCAGATGCTTTGAGCAGAAAGAGTCAAGTCAATCTGATGGTCGCTCGTCCGATGCCTTATGAGTTAGCCAAGGAGTTCGACAGGTTGAGTCTCGGATTTCTGAACAATTCGCAAGGAGTCACAGTTGAATTGGAACCTACCTTGGAGCGAGAAATCAAAGAAGCGCAGAAGAATGATGAAAAGATCAGTGAGATCCGGCGACTGATTCTAGATGGCAGAGGCAAAGATTTTCGAGAAGACGCAGAAGGCGTGATATGGTTCAAAGACCGCTTGTGTGTTCCCAATGTCCAGTCCATTCGGGAGTTGATTCTCAAGGAAACTCATGAGACAGCTTATTCGATTCACCCTGGCAGTGAGAAGATGTATCAGGATCTGAAGAAGAAATTCTGGTGGTACGGAATGAAGAGGGAAATCGCAGAGCATGTGGCTATGTGCGATAGTTGCCGAAGAATTAAGGCAGAGCACCAGAAACCAGCTGGATTGTTGCAACCGTTGCAGATCCCTCAGTGGAAATGGGATGAAATCGGTATGGATTTCATAGTCGGATTGCCTCGCACTCGAGCCGGCTACGATTCCATTTGGGTAGTAGTGGACCGCTTGACCAAGTCAGCCCACTTCATACCTGTCAGGACCACCTACAGCAGTGCAGTACTGGCAGAGTTGTATATGTCTCGGATCGTTTGTCTTCATGGTGTGCCAAAGAAGATAGTGTCAGACAGAGGAACTCAGTTCACCTCTCATTTCTGGCAGCAGTTGCATGAAGCTTTGGGCACGCATCTGAATTTCAGTTCAGCTTATCATCCGCAGACAGATGGCCAGACCGAAAGAACCAATCAAATTCTTGAAGACATGTTGAGAGCCTGTGCGCTGCAAGATCAGTCCGGATGGGACAAGCGATTGCCTTATGCAGAGTTTTCCTATAACAACAGTTACTAGGCCAGTTTGAAGATGTCACCATTTCAAGCGCTTTATGGAAGAAGTTGTAGAACTCCGTTGCAATGGGATCAGCCTGGAGAGAAGCAAGTGTTTGGACCAGACATTCTGCTTGAAGCTGAAGAGAACATCAAGATGGTCCGAGAGAACCTGAAGATAGCGCAATCGAGGCAGCGAAGCTATGCAGACACAAGGAGAAGAGAGCTGAGTTTCGAAGTCGGAGACTTTGTCTATCTGAAAGTGTCACCGATCAGAGGAGTCAGAAGGTTCGGAATCAAAGGCAAGCTAGCACCCCGCTACATTGGTCCATATCAGATTCTTGCAAGGCATGGAGAAGTGGCCTATCAGCTCAGTTTGCCAGAGAATTTGTCAGCTGTGCATGATGTCTTTCATGTGTCTCAGTTGAAGAAGTGCTTGTGTGTGCCAGAAGAGCAGTTGCCAGTGGAAGGTCTGGAAGTCCAGGAGGACTTGACCTATGTTGAGAAGCCAGCTCAAATCCTTGAGGTTGCAGATAGAGTCACCCGAAGGAAGACCATCAGAATGTGCAAAGTTAGATGGCATCACCACTCTGAGGAAGAAGCAACCTGGGAGCGTGAAGATGATTTGATGGCCAAGTACCCAGAGCTCTTTGCTAGCCAGCCCTGAATCTCGAGGGCGAGATTCTTTTAAGGGGGATAGGTTTGTAACGCCCCGAATTTTGCAGTTGAATTTTTTCTCTTTTCTTCACTCGCCAAATTCGGGCGTTACCTTTTCTTTTTCTTTTTCCCCTCGCTAGACCTTGATCTTTTCCAAAGTTAGCGGGATTCGGTTTGGAATTCCCGTGTAAAGAAAAACCCTAAAATTGTTTTATGTTGTTTGATGCACCATGCCGAACTATGCATTCTTCGATTGTTTGAAAGTGCAAATGCATTCATCTAGGAAGATCGGATTTCGAAAATGAGAGAAACCTTTTCTTTCTTTTTCTTTTTCTTTTTCTTTCTCTCTCTCCTCCCTTTTCTCTCTCCCGCGCCGTGGGCCCCCTTGGCCGGCCCAGCCGCCCCCCCCGCGCCCCCCCCCCTTTGGGCCCAAGTGGCCCAACCGCCCCCACCCCCCTCCCCTTTTCTCCCCTTACCTCTCTCTCTCCCTCCCATTTTCCCTCTCCCCACCCTAGCGCCGCCCCCTGCCCTAGCGCCGCCCCCTGCAGCTCGGCCGCCCGACGCCGGTGAGCCCCCCCTCCCCCCTCCTCCCTCCCTCTCCCCTCTCCCCTCTCCCTTCCTCTCTCCCGGCCCCGGCCGCGCCTTGGCCGCCCTGGCCGCGCTGCCCCCAGCCGCCTGGCCGCCCGGCCGGCCCCGGCCGCGCCCCAGCCCCGCCCGGCCGCCCCCCAGCCGCGCCCGCCTGGCCGCCCCTGGCCGCGCCCCCGCCTCGGCCGGCCCTGGCCGCCAGTTCGGCCGCCCTGGCCGCAGGTTCGGCCGCCCCAGCCGCCCAGCTCGGCCGCCCGCGCCCGCGCCCGCGCCCAGCCCAGCCGCCCTGCCCCCGGCCGGTTCAACCGCCCCAGGGCCAGTTCAACCGCCCCCCCCCCCCCCCCGTTTTTTTATTATTTTTTTTATTTTATTTATTTTTGTTTTACTTTCTGTTATCATAGCTATTTTATTTTAGGTAGGCTAATCATTGTTCATGTTATTGAAATAGGAAGCTTAATTTAGAATTTCGTTGCGCTAGTTGATTCACGTAATTAATTGTTTATTTCATTCAATGTTGATCAGCTAAAAATGACTAGGTTTCCATTAGTGCATATAACAGAATTCTTTTGTTAAGAGCCAATTGTAACTAATCATTAGTGCATAAGCTTTAACCCCCTGCGAGATCTTTCCCCGTTTCTTTCTAACCATAATAAATGCGATATCGAATGTCATACTCGATGCATATTCACTTTATTTGTTCCCTTGTATGGTGTACTGTTCTTTTGAATTAGATATGTGGATGTATGTATGTTTGCGCTCGCATAGAGAACGATCCGGTCGAAGAGCCCGAGGAATTCGCAGGAGAAGCCCCTGAGCAGCAGTCGGTTGGTGGAGGCAAGTGTCCTTTGACCTATTTCTGTCCTATTCATTCTTTAATTCACCCTCGCATTACACATTTATACTTAAGGATTGACTAGCTTTTGTTATCCATGTCCTTGTTTACCTATTTGGGTCGGATTATTACTGCTTAGTCTGATGCTATTGCTCAACTCTAATCAATGAACATGATGTGATTATCTACGATACGTTGTTTTCCCTTCTTATTTATGATTATATTTGTGACCTTCAAGGGGACTCGAGCGGTTTCTCGAGTGCCTCTCCGTAAGGACCTGTTCAATGGATGACCGCCCGGGAAAACAGTGCAACCATGAGGGTGGAATGGGACGCCCTTAGCTGAATAATTAGAGGAACCGGGGTGTAGATCACTTAGCCGTTGTGCCGTCAATGGGGCTCGGTGTATGCGGCTCGCTCTGCCAAGGTTGATTTGTCCCTTGGGGAGGAGTGCGGTACATTTAGGAAACCTAACGGGTGGCTACAGCCCCGGGGAATCTTTGTAAAGGCTTCGTAGTGAATCCCTAGCCATTCACCTTGGGAGTGAATAAGGGTCTTGCAAGCCCGGGCTAGAGAGGGAATCACGGCTTGTGGGTAAAGTGCGCAACCTCTGCAGAGTGTTATGAAACTGATATATCAGCCGTGCTCGCGGTTATGAGCGGCCAAGGGAGCTCCAGAGATTAGTGATACTTGATCAGAGACATTTTGGTACAGGTGGCAATGAGATTGATGGTTCTGATTATGATTATGGTAATGGTAAGTGGTATTCTTTCCGTTTGGAAAGGATACATTGGGCTAATAACTTGGGTTAATGTTAAAACCTGGCTTTCTACTAGTAAGTAATAACCTGACCAACTAAAAACAACTGCTTGACTTATCCCCACATAAAGCTAGTCCACTACAGCCAAACGGGATGCTTGCTGAGTATGTTGATGTGTACTCACCCTTGCTCTACACACCAATCCCCCCCCAGGTTGTCAGCATTGCAACCACTGCTCAGGAGAAGATGAAGCTGTGGAAGGAGACTTCCAGGAGTTCCAAGACTACGACGAGTTCTAGGCGTGGGTTAGCGGCAACCCCCAGTCGGCTGCCTGTGAAGGCCGCGTTATCTACGTTTCTTTTCCGCACTTTGATTTATTGTAAGAACTATATGGACGTCTCAGACGTATGATGTAATCGACTATTATTTCCCCTTTTAATACTATTTGAGCACTGTGTGATGATGTCCATGTTATGTAACTGCTGTGTACGTGAATAACTGATCCTGGCACGTACATGGTTCGCATTCGGTTTACCTTCCAAAAACCGGGTGTGACAGGACCGCCCGATCTGGGACAGACGGCGGGGATCGGGTGGCCGGCCTGGGCTTCTCCTACGGCTAGCTGGGGCGGCGGCGCTCGTCCCCGCGGCGGAGGACTCGCCGGAGACGAGGGGCGCGGGCGCTTGGCGGGTCTCTGGGGCGACCTGAGTGGCCGGGAAGGTTGGGAAGGGCACGGGGAATTCTTTGGTGGGGTCTGGGTCGGGGCAGGGGCACCGGAGGAGGGCGGTCCACGGCGAAGTGGCTCGGCGGCGGCGTTAAGCAACTCCGACGAGGAATTAAGCGCGACAGAGTGCAATAGAGGGGAAGGGAGAGGGCCTGGGAGGTTCCTTACCTCAAGGCGAACTCCGGAGACTCCTCGGTGGCGGCAATGGCGCGACGACGGCCCGGGTCGACGGTGGCGGACCCCGGCGGCTGCACGGTGGACGGCGGGTGAGCGCGGGCAGAGGGAAATAGGGAGGGGAAGGGGAAATTGGAGCGCGTCCCGGGTTGTGGACGTCGGGGCGGAGCTCACCGTGGCAGAGGGCACGGCAGGGCTCCAACGGCGACGGAGGAACGAGCTCGGGCGGCGGTGGTTTAATGGCGGCGGCGCTTTGGCGTGTGAGCAGCGAGGTGGAGATGGGAGGGAGGCCCGCAGGTGCGCAAATGAGGGAGGGGGAGATGGCGAGCGAGGTTCGGGGCTCAAGTGGCCAAGGGCGAGGTGGTGGCGAGCTCCACGCGCGACGTGGGCGCGGAGTCCGCGGCACGCGCGGCGGCGGTTACGCGGAGACGACGGGGCTGACAGCCCGGGCCCGCGTGCTGAGAGAGAGAGGAAAGCGAGCGCGGGCGCGGAGAACGGTTGCGCTGACGGGCGGGCCCGCCAAGGCAGAGAGAGCGGGGGGAAGCGGGCGCGCGGAATGGGGAGAGCGGCTGCGCTGACGGGTGGGCCCGCCAGGGCAGAGAGAGGAGGGGGGGGAGAAGGCGCGCGCGCGGGATGGGCCTAGCTGGGCCGAAAGGCCGAGGGGGGCGGGGGAGTGGGCTTCTTTTCCTTTTCTTTTTAATCTGGAATTGTTTTTCCTTTTTCTTTTTTATTTTCTCCATTTGATTCAAATTCAAATAAGCCACAAATTCAAATTAGACTTTCTAAGAATTATGCACCAAACAAAAGTGAAATCTAGGGTTCAACATGATGCAACAATTCATACTCCCTTGGAGTTTGAGCCCATAGACTATAGTTACAAATAAAATAACCACTTTTCTCCTATAGAAATGAGAAAGAGAAGATTGGGGAAAGATGAGAAAAGGGAAGTAACACCTGAATTTGTGAATATGAGCAAAGAAATTTTATACCCCCAAATTCAGGGTGTTACAAACCTATCCCCCTTAAAAGAATCTCGCCCCGAGATTCAGGGTTGGTCAGCAAAGAGTTCAAGGTATTTGGCCTTCAGATCATCTTCTTGTTCCCAGGTTGCTTCTTCCTCGGAGTGGTGACCCC
This sequence comes from Zea luxurians, assembly GCA_029449295.1. Taxonomy (NCBI): domain Eukaryota; kingdom Viridiplantae; phylum Streptophyta; class Magnoliopsida; order Poales; family Poaceae; genus Zea; species Zea luxurians. The sequence goes on from JAOPSE010000004.1 coordinate 154,867,640, forward strand.
ATCTGACTTTGCACATTCTGATGGTGTTCCTCCGGGTGACTCTGTCCGCGAACTCCAGAATCTGCGTTGGCTTCTCTATGTATGTCAGATCCTCCTGGACTTCCAAACCCTCCACTGGCAATTGTTCTTCTGGCACTCGCAGACACTTCTTCAATTGTGACACGTGGAACACATTGTGCACTGCTAACAAGCTCTCTGGTAGGTTGAGTTGGTAAGCCACTTCTCCACGCTTTGCTTGAATCTGATATGGTCTAACGTACCGGGGTGCTAACTTGCCTTTAACTCCGAACCTTCTGACTCCCCTGATAGGTGACACCTTCAGATAGACGTAATCTCCCACTTCAAAACTCAGTTCTCTTCTCCTTCGGTCCGCATAGCTTCGCTGTCTTGACTGGGCTATCTTCAGATTCTCCCGAACCATTTTGATATTCTCTTCGGCTTCAAGCAAAATGTCGGGGCCAAACACCTGTCTCTCTCCAGGCTGGTCCCAATGCAGCGGAGTCCTACAACTCCGCCCATAGAGTGCCTGAAACGGCGACATCTTCAAGCTAGCCTGATAGCTATTGTTGTAGGAGAATTCTGCATAAGGTAACCTTTTGTCCCATCCTGACTTGTCTTGCAACGCACAGGCTCTCAGCATATCTTCTAGGATCTGGTTAGTTCTTTCAGTCTGACCGTCTGTCTGTGGATGATAAGCCGAGCTGAAGTTCAAATGTGTGCCCAAAGCTTCTTGTAGCTGCTGCCAAAAATGAGAGGTGAACTGCGTTCCTCGATCTGACACTATCTTCTTCGGCACACCATGAAGGCAGACTATCCGTGACATGTATAACTCAGCTAACGTTGCTCCGGTGTATGTGGTCTTCACAGGTATGAAATGGGCCACCTTTGTTAAGCGGTCCACAACCACCCAGATGGAATCATAGCCGGCCCGGGTACGAGGTAAGCCAACTATAAAATCCATCCCGATCTCATCCCACTTCCACTGAGGAATCCGCATTGGCTGCAACAATCCGGCAGGCCTTTGATGCTCTGCTTTGGTCCTTTGACAGCTATCACAGATGGCGACATATTCTGCGATTTCTCTTTTCATGCCATACCACCAAAACCTCCTCTTTAAATCCTGGTACATCTTTTCACTTCCCGGGTGTATGGAGTAGGCTGTCTCATGAGCTTCCTTTAGGATCAGCTCCCGAATAGGTTTGAGGTCGGGGACACACAATCGGTCCTTGAACCATATTACTCCCTCTTCATCCTCTCGAAAGTCTTTGCCTCTTCCTTCTAAGATTAGCTGCCGGATCTTGTTGATGCTTTCATCATCCTTCTGCCCTTCTTTGATCTCCCGCTCTAGGGTGGGCTCTAATTCCACTGTTACTCCTTGCGTACTGTTCAGGAAACCGAGACTCAGTCTGTCGAACTCCTTGGCTAACTCATATGGCATTGGGTACGTGGCCATCATATTGACTTGACTCTTCCTGCTCAGAGCATCTGCAACCACATTGGCCTTGCCTGGATGGTAATGTATCTCCAACTCATAGTCCTTGATCAATTCCAACCATCTTCGTTGTCTCATGTTTAACTCTGACTGGGTGAATATGTACTTCAGACTTTTATGATCTGTGTAGATGTTGCACTTCTGCCCATACAGGTAATGTCTCCATGTCTTCAAAGCATGAACTACTGCTGCCAACTCCAGGTCATGTGTGGGATAATTTTTCTCATGGATCTTCAGCTGTCGAGATGAATATGCTACAACTCTTCCTTCTTGCATTAGCACACATCCCAATCCGGTGTAAGAAGCATCGCAATACACTGAGAATGGCTTGTGAACATCAGGCAGGACTAACACCGGAGCTGTAGTCAATCTATTTTTCAGTTCTTCAAATGCTTCCTGACACTTTTGGGTCCACTTAAACTCAACTTTCTTCGCTAGTAACGCTGTCATTGGTCTAGCAATCTTTGAGAAGCCTTCGATGAAACGCCTGTAATACCCAGCCATTCCAATGAAGCTCTTGATCCCACGAACATCCTTTGGCGCTTTCCAGTTCAGGATATCTGTTACTTTCTTTGGATCCACTGCCAACCCATCTTGGTTTATGATGTGACCCAGAAACAGGACTTCATGAATCCAGAACTCGCATTTGCCCAGCTTGGCATACAACTGAAGCTCTCGAAGTCTTTGCAATACCATCTTCAAATGCTCTACATGATCTTCCTCACTTCGAGAGTATATGAGAATATCATCGATAAACACTACCACAAACTTGTCCAGATAATCCATGAACACGCTGTTCATCAGATACATAAAGAAGGCTGGCGCATTTGTCAAACCAAAGGACATAACTGTGAATTCATATAACCCGTACTTGGTGATGAATGCCGTCTTTGGTATGTCCGAGGGTCGGATTCTGAGTTGATGGTAACCTGATCTCAGATCTATCTTCGAGAATACGCTGGCACCTCTGAGCTGGTCGAACAAATCTTCTATCCTTGGCAGGGGGTACTTGTTTTTGACAGTGACTTCATTCAAGGCTCTGTAGTCTATGCACATCCTTTTGGTACCATCTTTCTTCTCTACAAACAACACTGGAGCGGCCCAAGGCGAGGTACTTGGTCTGATGTAACCCTTCTCCAACATCTCATCTATCTGCTTCTTGAGTTCCACCAATTCTGGTCCAGACACTCGGTAGGCTCTTTTGGAAATGGGGGCGGTACCAGGGATAAGCTCTATGGCAAATTCGACCTTTCTCTCGGGTGGCATGCCCGTTAGCTCCTCGGGAAATACGTCCGGAAAGTCCGACACGACCTTGATAGCCTCGAGCGGGTTGGGCTCCTTACTATCAACTGAAATCTGGTGACAGACACCCTCCGCTGATTTAGGCATCCTTAGCTCGGCCACTACCTCTTCTCCTGACGGGGACTTCAATGTTACGGTCCTCTTGTCACAGCTAACATTCGCCTCATACTTCATTAACCAATTCATCCCTAGAATGACATCTATCCCAGGGGTGTCTATTACTATTAAGTCACTGGGGAATCCTATCCCCCTTATTTCCACCCTTATATTTGAGCATATTTTATCTGTTTGCACCTTGCCACCAACTGAATTAATCCTCATGGGCGGCATCATTGCCTCTACTGAGATGTTATGCAATTCTACCCAGGTTGCAGTAACAAATGAATGAGTTGCACCAGTATCAAATAGCACTTTCGTGGGATGAGATTCGACTGAGAACATACCTACTGCCACATCTGGTGCATCCTGGATTGCTTCGGCCTCCAAGTGGTTCACCTTTCCACGGTTGTACGCTTGGTTACGATTGCCTGCTGTCGGCTGCAGTACACCTTGCCTTGTTGGAGCATTGGGGTTGGTCTGCTGCTGCGCCATCTTCTTTGGGCACTGCATCGCCCAGTGGCCTTGTTCTCCACAATGGAAACATCCTCTGCCTCCTCCTTGTGCTGGGGCTGCTTGGTTGCTCTGGTTTGCTGCTGGGGCAGGAAGGCGAGGTGCCTGGTTGTTCTGCTTCTGATACTGATTGCCTCCCTGCTGGCTGTGCTGACGGTACTGCTGCTGTTGTGGGTACTGCCTCTGGAACTGCTGCTGATGCGGACGCTGATTCTGATTTTGATATCCCTGTGGGTGACCAGGCCTGCCTTGCTGAGATGAACTGCCTGAGAAACGGGGGCGACTGATGCTTCCGGTCTAGGGTCCACCCATCTTGCGCTTCCGATCTTCCATATCCTTACGCTTCTTCTCAGTCATAACTGCCCTATCGATCAGGTGCTGGAAGGTGGGGAAGGTGTGATTCATCAGCTGGTAATGCAGGGGATCCACCAAACCCCTCATGAACCTGTACTACCTTTTAGCATCAGTGTTGACATCCTCAGGTGCATAACGAGATAGCTGCAGAAACTTGTCTCTGTATTCACTAACAGACAGGGGTCCCTGCTTCAGAGCCAGAAACTCCTCCTTCTTCACGATCATCAGTCCCTCCGGCACATGGTACCTGCGGAAACTCTCGCTGAATTCTTCCCAGGTGATGGCTTCGGGGTCAGCATGTGTGGCGAGGTAGGACTCCCACCAGGACTGGGCTGCTCCCCTTAGCTGACGGGGACCATACAGAACCTTCTCCCTGTCGTCACATTGGGCGGTGCGCAGTTCTCTCTCCACTGCGCGCAGCCAGTCTTCTGCATCCATGGGGTCAGCAGAATGGGCGAAGGTAGGAGGGTGCCCTCTCATGAACTCACCACGCTTATCCCGTGGCATCTGGGGCATCTGCACTTGCAATTGGGGTTGAGGTTGCTGTTGAGCCTGCTGCATGGCTGCCAGAGTCTGCCCAATGGCCTGCACTGCCTGAGTCTGCATCAAGAACATCTGCTCCACTGACATCGAGGGTGGTGGGGGAGGCTGCCTCTGTTGTTCCTCCTGCTGGCCATGCTGCTCTTGCTGAGCACGCCGGTTGCATCGGCGCCTGTTGTCCGACATCTGTGGAAGACATTCATACATCAGCATTGATCTTACAACCCTCCAGCATAAGAAAAGAGAATACAGAATTCTTCATGACACTGAGTGAACAAAGGGCTTCACTGATCCTCATTACGATTCAACACAGCTTCTCAGATAAGAAGGATAGTAGAAGTAAATGGCTTCCCAACTAAATAACTGACTTCACTAACATTATAGCTAGGCCAAACTGCAGGAGAAGCCCACAGGTTGGCAACAGTCATTACAAAGATTCAAATCCAGCACAAGTTCATCATAACAAGCATGCAAGCAACTGATAAGCAAACTAAGCTAATTGGAAGCAACTGATAAGCAAACTAAACTAACTATTTAAGACTGAGACATCTGACTTAGGAATTATTACAAACTCCGATGCTAACGATCTAAGGATCCAGATCTATCCTGGTCTTACAGGCAGGGGAACCATAAGTGTGGTGACCACGTGGCGGCGAGCGGTATGGGTGCTGAGTCCCAACAGGAGCGGGAGAACCACCCTCCTGGTGATGGCGCTCTGCCAGCTCAGCACGCAACTCCGCAATCTCCGTTCGAGCCCTGCTCAGCTCGTCCAGAGAGTGATTCAGCTTAGTGTTAAGCACTGCGACTAGGTTGACTGTGCTGCTCAACCTAGGGTTAGCCTCACCAACAGGTGAGACAACCACACTCTCTGTGCTGCCAGTAGGGCGGCGGGGGTAGTACCGAAGGTTAAGACCGTCGGCCACCCCACCGAACAAAGAACAGTACTGGGAGAGTGCACGTCGTGTTGCATCCTGCATAGCCGCCTCTGCAGTGTCCCTCTCGGAGATGGAGTAGTGCTCCGAAACGGCCTCCGCACCCCGGAGGTCATCCTCCGGACGGCGAACTAGGCAGGTAGCCTCCCAGCGGTCCGGGTACCTCCCGCGACTGTGCTGGTAGGCTACACAACGATACTCGATCGACCAGGTATGCCGGTCAAAAGCCTAGCGCAGCAAGGTGTCGAGTGCGTCGTGGAAGTGACAACCGCGAGTGGCGTCACGGGTGATGGGTCGAGCGACCCATCCTTCCGCCTCCTGCGGCTCAGAAGACTCCGTGTTGTGGTCTGAGTCGTCGTCATCGGGGTCTCCTCCAAGACCTCCTCCAGTAGCTCCTCCAACAGCCGGGGCGTCCCGCAGTGGTGCAGGGGGCGCCTCCAGCTGGGCAACAGAGGAACGGGGCCTCACGGACTCCACCTCCTGCTGAGGTGGGGAGGAAGAGCCCTGCTGCTCTCTGTGCTGGCGCCGGCGTTCCTGCTCCTCACGCAGGCGGTGGTGCAGTCTCTCCAGGTGACTCGACTGACCGGACACGGTGCGGTGCAGAGGACGCTCCGCAAGTCGAGACGGCAGGAAAGGAATCACCGACTTACGTGCAGTGTGTCTAAGACGAGCCATCTACAAAAGACACCGTAAGCATAAGAGTAAGAGCAGAACTAATATGACAAGTGAATAAACCATAGACAGAATAAGATAAAAATTTTAACAAGGTATAATATAGTATATATATATATGTAGTAAAACATAGGGTTGGTCGAGGTGACCGACTTTTGAAGTAACATCAGAGGTCAAGGTGAGAGGGAAGGTCAATAGTCCTTGGTACGACCAGTGCTACTCTAGGTCAGCGGTCCTACAGTCAGCACGGCTCCGATACCACTTATGTCACACCCGGTTTTGGAAGGCAAACCGAATGCGAACTATGTACGTGCCAGGATCAGAACTCACGTACACAGCGATTACATAAATGAACATCGTCGCACAATGCTCGAATAATAACATAAAAGAGTATTAACCTATTACATCACAGAGTCATAGACATCCACATAGTCATCAAGTTAACAGTTAAATCAAAGTGCTAGCGAAACGCAGTAAAGATAAGGCCTTCACAGGCAGCTGACTGGGGGTTGCCGCCAACCCACACCTAGAATTCGTCGTAGTCTTGGAACTCCTAGAAGTCTCCTTCCACGGCTTCGCCTTCTCCTGAGCAGTGGTTACAATGCGGACAACCTGGTGTTTTGTGGTAAAGCAAGGATGAGTACACAACAACGTACTCAGCAAATGTCCCGTTTGGCTGAGGTGGACTAGCTTTATGTGGGGTTAGGTTCAAGCAGTTGCTTTTAGTTGGTCAGGTATTTATCATTAGTAGAAGCCAGATTTTAGCATTAACCAACCCCTAAACCATTTCCTCATCGAGGAACAACATCATCATATTCGAACCAAAACCATAACATAACCCTTGTATCTCGAACCATCTGTATCTCTAATCAAAGAGGATCCCAAGGCCGCTCTTAACCGTGAGCACGGCTGATATATCAGTTTCACTACCCTCTGCAGAGGTCGCACACTTTACCCATGAGCCGTGATTCCCTCTCTAGCCCGGGCTTGCAAGACCCTTATTCACTCCCAAGGTGAATGGCCAGGGATTCACTACGTAGCCTTTACAAAGATTCCCTAGAGACCATAGCTGCCCGTTAGGTTTCTCCAGTTTGATAAACACAGTACTCCTCCCCGCAGGAGAGTGACTAACAAAAGCAAAACGAAAGAACCCCGGCACTCAGCCTCGGCAGAGCAAGCACTGTGCCTGGACCCCTTTGACGGCACGACGGCGAAGCAACTACACCTCTAGTTCCTCTAATTAATTAGCTAAGGGCACCCCATTTCACCCTCATGGTTGCACTGTTACCCCGGGTGGTCTCTCAACGAACAGGTCCTTACGGAGAGGTACTCAGGAAACAGCCTGAGCCCCCTAGAGTATCACAAGATCATCAACATCATCAGGATAACAGTATCATAAATATTCACATCATGTTCATTTATTAAGTTAAGGCAGTAGCATAATGCTAACCATAATAGCCCATAAGGTCATCAAGGATAAAGTAAAGTGTAAAGCTAGTCAATCCTTAGGTTCCAAGTAAGTAATGCGGGATAGTAAGTTATAAGTGAATAGGACATAATGGGTCAGAGGACACTTGCCTTCACCAAACTGCTGATCAGAGACTTCCTCTGCAACTTCCTCGGGAAACACAGACTGCTCGTTGTCTACGTAAAGTAATCATTCACACTATGCACTTGGGAAATATCAAACAAAAACAATATACCAAACATATGCAGCAGAGAGATCACAAGTTCATAATAGAAAAGGGATAGGCACTCTGGTATTCTCTAGGTCTAGGGTAGAGGACTATACAAAGTGATTCATTATCCACTAATCAGGTTTAAGTCAGTGGTGGGATTAAATCATTATCTGGTTTTAAGTTCCTAAACTTAGGTGTTTAAGTCCATAAACTTAAGTGCTCCAACTTTTATTAAAGTCTACCAATTTCTAATTATCTCAAATAAGGTTCCAATAACCTTAATCCTATCCTAATGATTAACCATTAATTGGGACATGGAAACAGCAGGGAAACCTTGCTTAAACAGATAGATAATAATATTATGAACATTTTGCAATTTGAAGCACCTAATTTGGAGTTCATATGGCAAAGTTATGAATTTTACAAGTTTAGGGGTTAAAAATATACCCTAAGGACCTATTTTGGATTAAATAAAAGGTCCGAGGACCTAGCTGTAAGAAACCAGGGACGGCGGGTTCAAATTCCAGAAAACAGGGGGGCTCTTTAAGAAAACGCGCGGGCGAAGGGGTATCGGACTCCTACGACCGTTGGATCTCAGGCGGACGGCCAGGATTAGATCCTGCGGGCGGGCGCGCGAGCGCGCGGCGGCCTGGGTGGCTGACAGGCGGGACCGGCAGGCAGCGCGAGCGCGCGGGCGGGCTGACAGGCGGGACCCAAACGGCAGGGAGACGGGGTGTGGGGGAAGCGGGCCTAGGCCGCTGGATCTCCGGCGGACGGCCAGGATCAGGTTTGGCCTAATTAAAACGGGACCTGTAACGCCCCGAATTTTGGAGTTGAATTTTTTCTCTTTTCTTCACTCGCCAAATTCGGGCGTTACCTTTTCTTTTTCTTTTTCCCCTCGCTAGACCTTGATCTTTTCCAAAGTTAGCGGGATTCGGTTTGGAATTCCCGTGTAAAGAAAAACCCTAAAATTGTTTTATGTTGTTTGATGCACCATGCCGAACTATGCATTCTTCGATTGTTTGAAAGTGCAAATGCATTCATCTAGGAAGATCGGATTTCGAAAATGAGAGAAACCTTTTCTTTCTTTTTCTTTTTCTTTTTCTTTCTCTCTCTCCTCCCTTTTCTCTCTCCCGCGCCGTGGGCCCCCTTGGCCGGCCCAGCCGCCCCCCCCCCGCGCGCCCCCCCCTTTGGGCCCAAGTGGCCCAACCGCCCCCACCCCCCTCCCCTTTTCTCCCCTTACCTCTCTCTCTCCCTCCCATTTTCCCTCTCCCCACCCTAGCGCCGCCCCCTGCCCTAGCGCCGCCCCCTGCAGCTCGGCCGCCCGACGCCGGTGAGCCCCCCCTCCCCCCTCCTCCCTCCCTCTCCCCTCTCCCCTCTCCCTTCCTCTCTCCCGGCCCCGGCCGCGCCTTGGCCGCCCTGGCCGCCTGGCCGCCCTGGCCGCGCTGCCCCCAGCCGCCTGGCCACCAGGCCGGCCCCGTCCGCGCCCCAGCCCCGCCCGGCCGCCCCCCAGCCGCGCCCGCCTGGCCGCCCGGCCGGCCCCGGCCGCGCCCCAGCCCCGCCCGGCCGCGCCCTGGCCGCGCCCGGCCGCCCCTGGCCGCGCCCCCGCCTCGGCCGGCCCTGGCCGCCAGTTCGGCCGCCCTGGCCGCAGGTTCGGCCGCCCCAGCCGCCCAGCTCGGCCGCCCGCGCCCGCGCCCGCGCCCAGCCCAGCCGCCCTGCCCCCGGCCGGTTCAACCGCCCTAGGGCCGGTTCAACCGCCCCCCCCCCCCTTTTTTTATTATTTTTTTTATTTTATTTATTTTTGTTTTACTTTCTGTTATCATAGCTATTTTATTTTAGGTAGGCTAATCATTGTTCATGTTATTGAAATAGGAAGCTTAATTTAGAATTTCGTTGCGCTAGTTGATTCACGTAATTAATTGTTTATTTCATTCAATGTTGATCAGCTAAAAATGACTAGGTTTCCATTAGTGCATATAACAGAATTCTTTTGTTAAGAACCAATTGTAACTAATCATTAGTGCATAAGCTTTAACCCCCTGCGAGATCTTTCCCCGTTTCTTTCTAACCATAATAAATGCGATATCGAATGTCATACTCGATGCATATTCACTTTATTTGTTCCCTTGTATGGTGTACTGTTCTTTTGAATTAAATATGTGGATGTATGTATGTTTGCGCTCGCATAGAGAACGATCCGATCGAAGAGCCCGAGGAATTCGCAGGAGAAGCCCCTGAGCAGCAGTCGGTTGGTGGAGGCAAGTGTCCTTTGACCTATTTCTGTCCTATTCATTCTTTAATTCACCCTCGCATTACACATTTATACTTAAGGATTGACTAGCTTTTGTTATCCATGTCCTTGTTTACCTATTTGGGTCGGATTATTACTGCTTAGTCTGATGCTATTGCTCAACTCTAATCAATGAACATGATGTGATTATCTACGATACGCTGTTTTCCCTTCTTATTTATGATTATATTTGTGACCTTCAAGGGGACTCGAGCGGTTTCTCGAGTGCCTCTCCGTAAGGACCTGTTCAATGGATGACCGCCCGGGAAAACAGTGCAACCATGAGGGTGGAATGGGACGCCCTTAGCTGAATAATTAGAGGAACCGGGGTGTAGATCACTTAGTCGTTGTGCCGTCAATGGGGCTTGGTGTATGCGGCTCGCTCTGCCAAGGTTGATTTGTCCCTTGGGGAGGAGTGCGGTACATTTAGGAAACCTAACGGGTGGCTACAGCCCCGGGGAATCTTTGTAAAGGCTTCGTAGTGAATCCCTAGCCATTCACCTTGGGAGTGAATAAGGGTCTTGCAAGCCCGGGCTAGAGAGGGAATCACGGCTTGTGGGTAAAGTGCGCAACCTCTGCAGAGTGTTATGAAACTGATATATCAGCCGTGCTCGTGGTTATGAGCGGCCAAGGGAGCTCCAGAGATTAGTGATACTTGATCAGAGACATTTTGGTACAGGTGGCAATGAGATTGATGGTTCTGATTATGATTATGGTAATGGTAAGTGGTATTCTTTCTGTTTGGAAAGGATACATTGGGCTAATAACTTGGGTTAATGTTAAAACCTGGCTTTCTACTAGTAAGTAATAACCTGACCAACTAAAAACAACTGCTTGACTTATCCCCACATAAAGCTAGTCCACTACAGCCAAACGGGATGCTTGCTGAGTATGTTGATGTGTACTCACCCTTGCTCTACACACCAATCCCCCCCCAGGTTGTCAGCATTGCAACCACTGCTCAGGAGAAGATGAAGCTGTGGAAGGAGACTTCCAGGAGTTCCAAGACTACGACGAGTTCTAGGCGTGGGTTAGCGGCAACCCCCAGTCGGCTGCCTGTGAAGGCCGCGTTATCTACGTTTCTTTTCCGCACTTTGATTTATTGTAAGAACTATATGGACGTCTCAGACGTATGATGTAATCGACTATTATTTCCCCTTTTAATACTATTTGAGCACTGTGTGATGATGTCCATGTTATGTAACTGCTGTGTACGTGAATAACTGATCCTGGCACGTACATGGTTCGCATTCGGTTTACCTTCCAAAAACCGGGTGTGACATAAGTGGTATCAAAGCCGTGCTGACTGTAGGACCGCTAACCTAGAGTAGAATGGTCGTTCTAAGGACTATAGACCTCTGTCCCTGCCTTGACTTTGGTATCCCTTCAAAAGTTGGTCCTACTGACCAAACCTATGTTCTACTATATATTACACCTTGCTGAAAATTTTGTTTTATTCTGATCCTTCATTTATTTATGATTCATTATTTGCTGGTCATATTAATTCTGTTCTCACCCTTTTGCTTGCGATGTCTTTTGTAGATGGCTCGTCTTAGACACACTGCACGAAAGTCCGTCATCCCCTTCTTACCCTCCCGCCTTGCTGAGCGTCCGCTTCGCCGTCCCGTGGCCGGACAGTCCAGCCACTTGGAGAGACTGCACCACCGCCTTCATGAGGAGCAGGAACGTCGACGACAGGAGCAGCAGGGCTCTTCCTTTTCGCTCCAACAGGAGATAGAGTCTGTGAGGAGCTGCTCCCCTGTGCTTCCCCTGGAGGCGCCCCCTGCACCACCACTGGGCGCCCCAGCTTCTGGAGTAGTTGCTGGAGGAGACCCAGACGACGGAGATGGCGACGACAGCTTGAGCCACGACATCGACCTCTCTGCTAACCATGAGCCGGAAGGATGGGTTGCTCGACCCATCACTCGCGACGCTGCTCGCGGGTGTCACTTCCACGACGCGCTCGACACCCTGCTACGTCGGGCACTTGACCGGCGTACTTGGTCCATCGAGTATCGCTGTGTGGTCTACCAGCATAGTCGCGGGGTCTACCCGGACCGCTGGGAGGCGACCTGCTTGGTGCGCCGTCCGGAGAACAGTCTCCAGGGCGCGGAGGCTTGCTCAGAGCACTATTCTATCTCTGAGCGGGACTCAGCTGAGGCAGCCATGCAGGATGCTGCACGGCGTGCGCTTTCGCACTACTGCTCGGTTCTCGGTGGGGTAGCTGACGGTCTCGACCTGAAGTATTACCCCCGCCGTCCATCTGGCAGCACAGGAGGCGTGATTGTTTCACCTGCTGGTGAGGACAATCCTAGGTTGAGCAGCACAGTCAACCTAGCCGCCGTGCTAAACACGGAGCTGGACCATGCATTAGACGAGCTGAGTAGGTCTCGTGCTGAGATCGCCCTGCTGCGGGCTGAGCGCGCGGAACGTCGTCACTTGGATGATGGTTCCCCCGCTCCCGTTGGGACTCAGCACCCGTATCGCTCGCCTCGGCGTGGACTCCAGTCTTATGGCAATCCCGACTGCAAGACCAAGATAAATCTAGAACCATAGATCGTTAGAGTTGGATCTTGTAATTAATACAAAATATATACATAGAAGCTTCAGTCTTAGCGTTAGTCTCGGTTTTAGTTAGTCTTAGTTAGATAGGGTAGTTTGCTATATCCTGTGCATTTATGTTTGTCATGATGAACTATGTTTGGTTTGGATCTTTGTAATGACTGTCACCAGAGTGTGGGTATCCCCTGCATTTTGGCTTACTTATTATGTTAATGGAGTTAGTTATATAGTTGGGAAACCCTTTATTCTACTTTCCTCTTTATCTGAGAAGCTGTGTGGTCTGTGTTGGAGATCAGTGAAGATGCTCATCCGTTCAGTGCTGTTGGAGAATTCTATACTCTTTTCTTATGCTGCAAGATTTGCCAGATCAGTTCTGATGTGTGGTTGCGTTCTGCAGATGTCAGAGAACAGGCGCAGAGGAGGAAGGCGTGCTCAGCAGGAGCAAGCCGCTCCGCAGGAAGAGGTGCCCCAGCAGCAGCACCTGCCGCCCCCGCCCCCGATGTCGATCGAGCAGATGTTTCTGATGCAGACTCAGGCAGTTCAGGCCATCGGTCAGACTCTGGCCGCCCTTCAGCAGCAGCAGCAGCAGCAACAGCAGCAAGCACCACCCCAGCCTCAGATGCCTCAGATGCCCAGAGACAAGCGTGCTGAATTCATGAGAGGTCATCCCCCAACGTTCGCTCACTCTTCTGACCCCATGGATGCTGAAGATTGGCTGCGCACTGTGGAGCGGGAGTTGCATACCGCTCAGTGTGATGACAGGGAGAAAGTCTTGTATGGTCCCCGTCTGTTGAGAGGAGCAGCCCAATCATGGTGGGAGTCTTACCTCGCCACCCATGCCAACCCCGATGCCATCACCTGGGAAGAGTTCAGAGGTAGCTTTCGTCAGTACCATGTGCCTGCAGGTCTAATGACAGTGAAGAAGGAGGAGTTCCTGGCCCTTAAGCAAGGGTCATCATCTGTCAGTGAGTATCGAGACAGGTTTCTGCAGTTGTCCCGCTATGCTCCTGAAGATGTCAACACCGACGCCAAGCGACAGTACCGTTTCTTGAGAGGCTTGGTCGACCCTCTTCAGTACCAACTGATGAATCATACCTTCCCGACATTCCAGCACTTGATTGACAGAGCAATCATGACAGAAAGGAAGCGTAAGGAGATGGAGGATCGTAAGCGCAAGATCAGTGGACCCCAGCCTGGAAGCAGCAGCCGTCCTCGTTTCTCAGGCAATCAACCCCAGCAGTTCAGGTAGAACCAGCGTCCACCTCAGCAGCATCAGCAGCGTCAGCAGTATCAGCAGTTCCAAAGGCAGTATCCTCAGCATCAGTACCAGAACCGTTAGAGCAATCAGTTAGGAGGTCAGTTTCAGAGGCAGAATCAGCAGACACCTCGTCTTCCTGCCCCAGCAAGCCAGCAGAACAATCAGGCAGCACCAGCTCAGGTTGGAATCAGAGCATGTTTCCACTGTGGAGAGCAAGGCCATTGGGTGATGCAATGTCCGAAGAAGGCAGCCCAGCAGCAGTCAGGCCCCAATGCCCCAGCAAAGCAGAATGCGTCTCAGCCTGGAGCAGGCAACCGCCCTCAGCAGCGCTATAATCATGGAAGACTGAACCACTTGGAGGCTGAAGCAGTTCAGGAGACCTCCGGCATGATAGTAGGTATGTTCCCAGTCGACTCCCATATTGCAGAAGTGTTATTTGATACTGGAGCAACGCATTCTTTCATTACTGCATCATGGGTAGAAGCACATAATCTTCCAATTACTACCATGTCAACCCCCATTCAAATTGACTCAGCTGGTGGTAGAATTCGAGCCGATAGCATATGTTTGAATATAAGTGTGGAAATAAGGGGGATAGCGTTTCCCGCCAACCTTATAGTAATGGGTACTCAGGGAATAGATGTCATCCTAGGGATGAATTGGCTAGATAAGTATCAGGCAGTTATCAGTTGTGATAAAAGGACAATCAAGTTGGTGTCCCCACTAGGAGAGGAAGTGGTGACCGAGTTAGTCCCGCCTGAGCCAAAGAAAAGAAGTTGTTATCGGATGGCTGTCGATAGCAGTGAAGCAGACCCGATTGAGAGTATCAAGGTTGTGTCTGAATTTCCAGATGTGTTTCCAAAGGATTTACTGGGTATGCCACCAGAGCGGAAAGTTGAGTTTGCCATAGAGCTTCTTCCTGGAACCGCCCCTATCTTTAAGAGAGCTTACAGAATATCTGGACCAGAGTTGGTTGAGCTTAAGAAGCAGATTGATGAGCTGTCAGAGAAAGGTTACATCCGGCCAAGCACCTCGCCTTGGGCCGCCCCTGTCTTGTTTGTGGAAAAGAAAGATGGCACAAAAAGGATGTGTATTGATTATCGAGCTTTGAATGAAGTCACGATCAAGAACAAGTATCCCTTGCCCAGAATAGAAGATCTGTTTGACCAGTTGAGAGGAGCCAGTGTGTTCTCCAAGATTGATCTGAGGTCAGGTTATCATCAGCTCAGGATCCGACCTTCGGACATACCGAAGACGGCATTCATTACCAAGTATGGTTTGTATGAGTTCACAGTGATGTCTTTTGGTTTGACCAATGCACCAGCGTTCTTCATGAACTTGATGAACAGTGTCTTCATGGATTATCTTGATAAGTTTGTGGTGGTATTCATTGATGACATCCTGGTTTATTCTCAAAGCGAAGAAGAGCATGCAGATCATTTGAGGATGGTATTGCAGAGATTGCGAGAGCACCGGTTGTATGCAAAGTTGAGCAAGTGTGAGTTCTGGATCAATGAAGTCCTGTTCTTGGGTCACATAATCAACAAAGAAGGATTGGCTGTGGATCCGAAGAAAGTGGCAGACATTCTGAACTGGAAAGTGCCAACGGATGCTCGAGGAATCAAGAGCTTCATTGGAATGGCTGGATATTATCGACGATTCATTGAAGGGTTTTCGAAGATTGCGAAACCAATGACAGCGTTGCTAGGCAACAAGGTTGAGTTCAAGTGGACCCAGAAATGTCAAGAGGCCTTCGAAGCGCTGAAAGAGAAGTTGACAACAGCGCCTGTCCTAGTCTTGCCTGATGTGCACAAGCCCTTCTCTGTGTATTGTGATGCTTGTTACACAGGTTTGGGATGCGTGTTGATGCAAGAGGGAAGAGTTGTGGCTTACTCGTCCCGACAGCTGAAGGTTCATGAGAAGAATTACCCAATCCATGACCTAGAGTTGGCAGCAGTGGTTCACGCACTGAAGACATGGAGGCACTATCTGTATGGACAGAAATGCGATGTTTACACAGATCACAAGAGTCTGAAGTACATATTCACTCAGTCAGAATTGAATATGAGGCAGCGAAGATGGTTAGAGCTGATCAAAGACTATGAGTTGGAGATCCATTACCATCCAGGCAAAGCAAACGTAGTGGCAGATGCTTTGAGCAGAAAGAGTCAAGTCAATCTGATGGTCGCTCGTCCGATGCCTTATGAGTTGGCCAAGGAGTTCGACAGGTTGAGTCTCGGATTTCTGAACAATTCGCAAGGAGTCACAGTTGAATTGGAACCTACCTTGGAGTGAGAAATCAAAGAAGCGCAGAAGAATGATGAAAAGATCAGTGAGATCCGGCGACTGATTCTAGATGGCAGAGGCAAAGATTTTCGAGAAGACGCAGAAGGCGTGATATGGTTCAAAGACCGCTTGTGTGTTCCCAATGTCCAGTCCATTCGGGAGTTGATTCTCAAGGAAACTCATGAGACAGCTTATTCGATTCACCCTGGCAGTGAGAAGATGTATCAGGATCTGAAGAAGAAATTCTGGTGGTACGGAATGAAGAGGGAAATCGCAGAGCATGTGGCTATGTGCGATAGTTGCCGAAGAATTAAGGCAGAGCACCAGAAACCAGCTGGATTGTTGCAACCGTTGCAGATCCCTCAGTGGAAATGGGATGAAATCGATATGGATTTCATAGTCGGATTGCCTCGCACTCGAGCCGGCTACGATTCCATTTGGGTAGTAGTGGACCGCTTGACCAAGTCAGCCCACTTCATACCTGTCAGGACCACCTACAGCAGTGCAGTACTGGCAGAGTTGTATATGTCTCGGATCGTTTGTCTTCATGGTGTGCCAAAGAAGATAGTGTCAGACAGAGGAACTCAGTTCACCTCTCATTTCTGGCAGCAGTTGCATGAAGCTTTGGGCACGCATCTGAATTTCAGTTCAGCTTATCATCCGCAGACAGATGGCCAGACCGAAAGAACCAATCAAATTCTTGAAGACATGTTGAGAGCCTGTGCGCTGCAAGATCAGTCCGGATGGGACAAGCGATTGCCTTATGCAGAGTTTTCCTATAACAACAGTTACTAGGCCAGTTTGAAGATGTCACCATTTCAAGCGCTTTATGGAAGAAGTTGTAGAACTCCGTTGCAATGGGATCAGCCTGGAGAGAAGCAAGTGTTTGGACCAGACATTCTGCTTGAAGCTGAAGAGAACATCAAGATGGTCCGAGAGAACCTGAAGATAGCGCAATCGAGGCAGCGAAGCTATGCAGACACAAGGAGAAGAGAGCTGAGTTTCGAAGTCGGAGACTTTGTCTATCTGAAAGTGTCATCGATCAGAGGAGTCAGAAGGTTCGGAATCAAAGGCAAGCTAGCACCCCGCTACATTGGTCCATATCAGATTCTTGCAAGGCATGGAGAAGTGGCCTATCAGCTCAGTTTGCCAGAGAATTTGTCAGCTGTGCATGATGTCTTTCATGTGTCTCAGTTGAAGAAGTGCTTGTGTGTGCCAGAAGAGTAGTTGCCAGTGGAAGGTCTGGAAGTCCAGGAGGACTTGACCTATGTTGAGAAGCCAGCTCAAATCCTTGAGGTTGCAGATAGAGTCACCCGAAGGAAGACCATCAGAATGTGCAAAGTTAGATGGCATCACCACTCTGAGGAAGAAGCAACCTGGGAGCGTGAAGATGATTTGATGGCCAAGTACCCAGAGCTCTTTGCTAGCCAGCCCTGAATCTCGAGGGCGAGATTCTTTTAAGGGGGATAGGTTTGTAACGCCCCGAATTTTGCAGTTGAATTTTTTCTCTTTTCTTCACTCGCCAAATTCGGGCGTTACCTTTTCTTTTTCTTTTTCCCCTCGCTAGACCTTGATCTTTTCCAAAGTTAGCGGGATTCGGTTTGGAATTCCCGTGTAAAGAAAAACCCTAAAATTGTTTTATGTTGTTTGATGCACCATGCCGAACTATGCATTCTTCGATTGTTTGAAAGTGCAAATGCATTCATCTAGGAAGATCGGATTTCGAAAATGAGAGAAACCTTTTCTTTCTTTTTCTTTTTCTTTTTCTTTCTCTCTCTCCTCCCTTTTCTCTCTCCCGCGCCGTGGGCCCCCTTGGCCGGCCCAGCCGCCCCTTGGCCGGCCCAGCCGCCCCCCCCCGCCCCCCCCCCCCTTTGGGCCCAAGTGGCCCAACCGCCCCCACCCCCCTCCCCTTTTCTCCCCTTACCTCTCTCTCTCCCTCCCATTTTCCCTCTCCCCACCCTAGCGCCGCCCCCTGCCCTAGCGCCGCCCCCTGCAGCTCGGCCGCCCGACGCCGGTGAGCCCCCCCTCCCCCCTCCTCCCTCCCTCTCCCCTCTCCCCTCTCCCTTCCTCTCTCCCGGCCCCGGCCGCGCCTTGGCCGCCCTGGCCGCGCTGCCCCCAGCCGCCTGGCCGCTCGGCCGGCCCCGGCCGCGCCCCAGCCCCGCCCGGCCGCCCCCCAGCCGCGCCCGCCTGGCCGCCCCTGGCCGCGCCCCCGCCTCGGCCGGCCCTGGCCGCCAGTTCGGCCGCCCTGGCCGCAGGTTCGGCCGCCCCAGCCGCCCAGCTCGGCCGCCCGCGCCCGCGCCCAGCCCAGCCGCCCTGCCCCCGGCCGGTTCAACCGCCCCAGGGCCAGTTCAACCGCCCCCCCCGTTTTTTTATTATTTTTTTTATTTTATTTATTTTTGTTTTACTTTCTGTTATCATAGCTATTTTATTTTAGGTAGGCTAATCATTGTTCATGTTATTGAAATAGGAAGCTTAATTTAGAATTTCGTTGCGCTAGTTGATTCACGTAATTAATTGTTTATTTCATTCAATGTTGATCAGCTAAAAATGACTAGGTTTCCATTAGTGCATATAACAGAATTCTTTTGTTAAGAACCAATTGTAACTAATCATTAGTGCATAAGCTTTAACCCCCTGCGAGATCTTTCCCCGTTTCTTTCTAACCATAATAAATGCGATATCGAATGTCATACTCGATGCATATTCACTTTATTTGTTCCCTTGTATGGTGTACTGTTCTTTTGAATTAAATATGTGGATGTATGTATGTTTGCGCTCGCATAGAGAACGATCCGGTCGAAGAGCCCGAGGAATTCGCAGGAGAAGCCCCTGAGCAGCAGTCAGTTGGTGGAGGCAAGTGTCCTTTGACCTATTTCTGTCCTATTCATTCTTTAATTCACCCTCGCATTACACATTTATACTTAAGGATTGACTAGCTTTTGTTATCCATGTCCTTGTTTACCTATTTGGGTCGGATTATTACTGCTTAGTCTGATGCTATTGCTCAACTCTAATCAATGAACATGATGTGATTATCTACGATACGCTGTTTTCCCTTCTTATTTATGATTATATTTGTGACCTTCAAGGGGACTCGAGCGGTTTCTCGAGTGCCTCTCCGTAAGGACCTGTTCAATGGATGACCGCCCGGGAAAACAGTGCAACCATGAGGGTGGAATGGGACGCCCTTAGCTGAATAATTAGAGGAACCGGGGTGTAGATCACTTAGTCGTTGTGCCGTCAATGGGGCTCGGTGTATGCGGCTCGCTCTGCCAAGGTTGATTTGTCCCTTGGGCAGGAGTGCGGTACATTTAGGAAACCTAACGGGTGGCTACAGCCCCGGGGAATCTTTGTAAAGGCTTCGTAGTGAATCCCTAGCCATTCACCTTGGGAGTGAATAAGGGTCTTGCAAGCCCGGGCTAGAGAGGGAATCACGGCTTGTGGGTAAAGTGCGCAACCTCTGTAGAGTGTTATGAAACTGATATATCAGCCGTGCTCGCGGTTATGAGCGGCCAAGGGAGCTCCAGAGATTAGTGATACTTGATCAGAGACATTTTGGTACAGGTGGCAATGAGATTGATGGTTCTGATTATGATTATGGTAATGGTAAGTGGTATTCTTTCCGTTTGGAAAGGATACATTGGGCTAATAACTTGGGTTAATGTTAAAACCTGGCTTTCTACTAGTAAGTAATAACCTGACCAACTAAAAACAACTGCTTGACTTATCCCCACATAAAGCTAGTCCACTACAGCCAAACGGGATGCTTGCTGAGTATGTTGATGTGTACTCACCCTTGCTCTACACACCAATCCCCCCCCCCAGGTTGTCAGCATTGCAACCACTGCTCAGGAGAAGATGAAGCTGTGGAAGGAGACTTCCAGGAGTTCCAAGACTACGACGAGTTCTAGGCGTGGGTTAGCGGCAACCCCCAGTCGGCTGCCTGTGAAGGCCGCGTTATCTACGTTTCTTTTCCGCACTTTGATTTATTGTAAGAACTATATGGACGTCTCAGACGTATGATGTAATCGACTATTATTTCCCCTTTTAATACTATTTGAGCACTGTGTGATGATGTCCATGTTATGTAACTGCTGTGTACGTGAATAACTGATCCTGGCACGTACATGGTTCGCATTCGGTTTACCTTCCAAAAACCGGGTGTGACAGGACCGCCCGATCTGGGACAGACGGCGGGGATCGGGTGGCTGGCCTGGGCTTCTCCTACGGCTAGCTGGGGTGGCGGCGCTCGTCCCCGCGGCGGAGGACTCGCCGGAGACGAGGGGCGCGGGCGCTTGGCGGGTCTCTGGGGCGACCTGAGTGGCCGGGAAGGTTGGGAAGGGCACGGGGAATTCTTTGGTGGGGTCTGGGTCGGGGCAGGGGCACCGGAGGAGGGCGGTCCACGGCGAAGTGGCTCGGCGGCGGCGTTAAGCAACTCCGACGAGGAATTAAGCGCGACAGAGTGCAATAGAGGGGAAGGGAGAGGGCCTGGGAGGTTCCTTACCTCAAGGCGAACTCCGGAGACTCCTCGGTGGCGGCAATGGCGCGACGACGGCCCGGGTCGACGGTGGCGGACCCCGGCGGCTGCACGGTGGACGGCGGGTGAGCGCGGGCAGAGGGAAATAGGGAGGGGAAGGGGAAATTGGAGCGCGTCCCGGGTTGTGGACGTCGGGGCGGAGCTCACCGTGGCAGAGGGCACGGCAGGGCTCCAACGGCGACGGAGGAACGAGCTCGGGCGGCGGTGGTTTAATGGCGGCGGCGCTTTGGCGTGTGAGCAGCGAGGTGGAGATGGGAGGGAGGCCCGCAGGTGCGCAAATGAGGGAGGGGGAGATGGCGAGCGAGGTTCGGGGCTCAAGTGGCCAAGGGCGAGGTGGTGGCGAGCTCCACGCGCGACGTGGGCGCGGAGTCCGCGGCACGCGCGGCGGCGGTTACGCGTAGACGACGGGGCTGACAGCCCGGGCCCGCGTGCAGAGAGAGAGAGGAAAGCGGGCGCGGGCGCGGAGAACGGTTGCGCTGACGGGCGGGCCCGCCAAGGCAGAGAGAGCGGGGGGAAGCGGGCGCGCGGAATGGGGAGAGCGGCTGCGCTGACGGGTGGGCCCGCCAGGGCAGAGAGAGGAGGGGGGGGAGAAGGCGCGCGCGCGGGATGGGCCTAGCTGGGCCGAAAGGCCGAGGGGGGCGGGGGAGTGGGCTTCTTTTCCTTTTCTTTTTAATCTGGAATTGTTTTTCCTTTTTCTTTTTTATTTTCTCCATTTGATTCAAATTCAAATAAGCCACAAATTCAAATTAGACTTTCTAAGAATTATGCACCAAACAAAAGTGAAATCTAGGGTTCAACATGATGCAACAATTCATACTCCCTTGGAGTTTGAGCCCATAGACTATAGTTACAAATAAAATAACCACTTTTCTCCTATAGAAATGAGAAAGAGAAGATTGGGGAAAGATGAGAAAAGGGAAGTAACACCTGAATTTGTGAATATGAGCAAAGAAATTTTATACCCCCAAATTCAGGGTGTTACAAACCTATCCCCCTTAAAAGAATCTCGCCCCGAGATTCAGGGTTGGTCAGCAAAGAGTTCAAGGTATTTGGCCTTCAGATCATCTTCTTGTTCCCAGGTTGCTTCTTCCTCGGAGTGGTGACCCCATCTGACTTTGCACATTCTGATGGTGTTCCTTCGGGTGACTCTGTCCGCGAACTCCAGAATCTGCGTTGGCTTCTCTATGTATGTCAGATCCTCCTGGACTTCCAAACCCTCCACTGGCAATTGTTCTTCTGGCACTCGCAGACACTTCTTCAATTGTGACACGTGGAACACATTGTGCACTGCTGACAAGCTCTCTGGTAGGTTGAGTTGGTAAGCCACTTCTCCACGCTTTGCTTGAATCTGATATGGTCTAACGTACCGGGGTGCTAACTTGCCTTTAACTCCGAACCTTCTGACTCCCCTGATAGGTGACACCTTCAGATAGACGTAATCTCCCACTTCAAAACTCAGTTCTCTTCTCCTTCGGTCCGCATAGCTTCGCTGTCTTGACTGGGCTATCTTCAGATTCTCCCGAACCATTTTGATATTCTCTTCGGCTTCAAGCAAAATGTCGGGGCCAAACACCTGTCTCTCTCCAGGCTGGTCCCAATGCAGCGGAGTCCTACAACTCCGCCCATAGAGTGCCTGAAACGACGACATCTTCAAGCTAGCCTGATAGCTATTGTTGTAGGAGAATTCTGCATAAGGTAACCTTTTGTCCCATCCTGACTTGTCTTGCAACGCACAGGCTCTCAGCATATCTTCTAGGATCTGGTTAGTTCTTTCAGTCTGACCGTCTGTCTGTGGATGATAAGCCGAGCTGAAGTTCAAATGTGTACCCAAAGCTTCTTGTAGCTGCTGCCAAAAATGAGAGGTGAACTGCGTTCCTCGATCTGACACTATCTTCTTCGGCACACCATGAAGGCAGACTATCCGTGACATGTATAACTCAGCTAACGTTGCTCCGGTGTATGTGGTCTTCACAGGTATGAAATGGGCCACCTTTGTTAAGCGGTCCACAACCACCCAGATGGAATCATAGCCGGCCCGGGTACGAGGTAAGCCAACTATAAAATCCATCCCGATCTCATCCCACTTCCACTGAGGAATCCGCATTGGCTGCAACAATCCGGCAGGCCTTTGATGCTCTGCTTTGGTCCTTTGACAGCTATCACAGATGGCGACATATTCTGCGATTTCTCTTTTCATGCCATACCACCAAAACCTCCTCTTTAAATCCTGGTACATCTTTTCACTTCCCGGGTGTATGGAGTAGGCTGTCTCATGAGCTTCCTTTAGGATCAGCTCCCGAATAGGTTTGAGGTCGGGGACACACAATCGGTCCTTGAACCATATTACTCCCTCTTCATCCTCTCGAAAGTCTTTGCCTCTTCCTTCTAAGATTAGCTGCCAGATCTTGTTGATGCTTTCATCATCCTTCTGCCCTTCTTTGATCTCCCGCTCTAGGGTGGGCTCTAATTCCACTGTTACTCCTTGCGTACTGTTCAGGAAACCGAGACTCAGTCTGTCGAACTCCTTGGCTAACTCATATGGCATTGGGTACGTGGCCATCATATTGACTTGACTCTTCCTGCTCAGAGCATCTGCAACCACATTGGCCTTGCCTGGATGGTAATGTATCTCCAACTCATAGTCCTTGATCAATTCCAACCATCTTCGTTGTCTCATGTTTAACTCTGACTGGGTGAATATGTACTTCAGACTTTTATGATCTGTGTAGATGTTGCACTTCTGCCCATACAGGTAATGTCTCCATGTCTTCAAAGCATGAACTACTGTTGCCAACTCCAGGTCATGTGTGGGATAATTTTTCTCATGGATCTTCAGCTGTCGAGATGAATATGCTACAACTCTTCCTTCTTGCATTAGCACACATCCCAATCCGGTGTAAGAAGCATCGCAATACACTGAGAATGGCTTGTGAACATCAGGCAGGACTAACACCGGAGCTGTAGTCAATCTATTTTTCAGTTCTTCAAATGCTTCCTGACACTTTTGGGTCCACTTAAACTCAACTTTCTTCGCTAGTAACGCTGTCATTGGTCTAGCAATCTTTGAGAAGCCTTCGATGAAACGCCTGTAATACCCAGCCATTCCAATGAAGCTCTTGATCCCACGAACATCCTTTGGCGCTTTCCAGTTCAGGATATCTGTTACTTTCTTTGGATCCACTGCCAACCCATCTTGGTTTATGATGTGACCCAGAAACAGGACTTCATGAATCCAGAACTCGCATTTGCCCAGCTTGGCATATAATTGATGCTCTCGAAGTCTTTGCAATACCATCTTCAAATGCTCTACATGATCTTCCTCACTTCGAGAGTATATGAGAATATCATCGATAAACACTACCACAAACTTGTCCAGATAATCCATGAACACGCTGTTCATCAGATACATAAAGAAGGCTGGCGCATTTGTCAAACCAAAGGACATAACTGTGAATTCATATAACCCGTACTTGGTGATGAATGCCGTCTTTGGTATGTCCGAGGGTCGGATTCTGAGTTGATGGTAACCTGATCTCAGATCTATCTTCGAGAATACGCTGGCACCTCTGAGCTGGTCGAACAAATCTTCTATCCTTGGCAGGGGGTACTTGTTTTTGACAGTGACTTCATTCAAGGCTCTGTAGTCTATGCACATCCTTTTGGTACCATCTTTCTTCTCTACAAACAACACTGGAGCGGCCCAAGGCGAGGTACTTGGTCTGATGTAACCCTTCTCCAACATCTCATCTATCTGCTTCTTGAGTTCTACCAATTCTGGTCCAGACACTCGGTAGGCTCTTTTGGAAATGGGGGCGGTACCAGGGATAAGCTCTATGGCAAATTCGACCTTTCTCTCGGGTGGCATGCCCGTTAGCTCCTCGGGAAATACGTCCGGAAAGTCCGACACGACCTTGATAGCCTCGAGCGGGTTGGGCTCCTTACTATCAACTGAAATCTGGTGACAGACACCCTCCGCTGATTTAGGCATCCTTAGCTCGGCCACTACCTCTTCTCCTGACGGGGACTTCAATGTTACGGTCCTCTTGTCACAGCTAACATTCGCCTCATACTTCATTAACCAATTCATCCCTAGAATGACATCTATCCCAGGGGTGTCTATTACTATTAAGTCACTGGGGAATCCTATCCCCCTTATTTCCACCCTTATATTTGAGCATATTTTATCTGTTTGCACCTTGCCACCAACTGAATTAATCCTCATGGGCGGCATCATTGCCTCTACTGAGATGTTATGCAATTCTACCCAGGTTGCAGTAACAAATGAATGAGTTGCACCAGTATCAAATAGCACTTTCGTGGGATGAGATTCGACTGAGAACATACCTACTGCCACATCTGGTGCATCCTGGATTGCTTCGGCCTCCAAGTGGTTCACCTTTCCACGGTTGTACGCTTGGTTACGATTGCCTGCTGTCGGCTGCAGTACACCTTGCCTTGTTGGAGCATTGGGGTTGGTCTGCTGCTGCGCCATCTTATTTGGGCACTGCATCGCCCAGTGGCCTTGTTCTCCACAATGGAAACATCCTTTGCCTCCTCCTTGTGCTGGGGCTGCTTGGTTGCTCTGGTTTGCTGCTGGGGCAGGAAGGCGAGGTGCCTGGTTGTTCTGCTTCTGATACTGATTGCCTCCCTGCTGGCTGTGCTGACGGTACTGCTGCTGTTGTGGGTACTGCCTCTGGAACTGCTGCTGATGCGGACGCTGATTCTGATTTTGATATCCCTGTGGGTGACCAGGCCTGCCTTGCTGAGATGAACTGCCTGAGAAACGGGGGCGACTGATGCTTCCGGTCTAGGGTCCACCCATCTTGCGCTTCCGATCTTCCATATCCTTACGCTTCTTCTCAGTCATAACTGCCCTATCGATCAGGTGCTGGAAGGTGGGGAAGGTGTGATTCATCAGCTGGTAATGCAGGGGATCCACCAAACCCCTCATGAACCTGTACTACCTTTTAGCATCAGTGTTGACATCCTCAGGTGCATAACGAGATAGCTGCAGAAACTTGTCTCTGTATTCACTAACAGACAGGGGTCCCTGCTTCAGAGCCAGAAACTCCTCCTTCTTCACGATCATCAGTCCCTCCGGCACATGGTACCTGCGGAAACTCTCGCTGAATTCTTCCCAGGTGATGGCTTCGGGGTCAGCATGTGTGGCGAGGTAGGACTCCCACCAGGACTGGGCTGCTCCCCTTAGCTGACGGGGACCATACAGAACCTTCTCCCTGTCGTCACATTGGGCGGTGCGCAGTTCTCTCTCCACTGCGCGCAGCCAGTCTTCTGCATCCATGGGGTCAGCAGAATGGGCGAAGGTAGGAGGGTGCCCTCTCATGAACTCACCACGCTTATCCCGTGGCATCTGGGGCATCTGCACTTGCAATTGGGGTTGAGGTTGCTGTTGAGCCTGCTGCATGGCTGCCAGAGTCTGCCCAATGGCCTGCACTGCCTGAGTCTGCATCAAGAACATCTGCTCCACTGACATCGAGGGTGGTGGGGGAGGCTGCCTCTGTTGTTCCTCCTGCTGGCCATGCTGCTCTTGCTGAGCACGCCGGTTGCATCGGCGCCTATTGTCCGACATCTGTGGAAGACATTCATACATCAGCATTGATCTTACAACCCTCCAGCATAAGAAAAGAGAATACAGAATTCTTCATGACACTGAGTGAACAAAGGGCTTCACTGATCCTCATTACGATTCAACACAGCTTCTCAGATAAGAAGGATAGTAGAAGTAAATGGCTTCCCAACTAAATAACTGACTTCACTAACATTATAGCTAGGCCAAACTGCAGGAGAAGCCCACAGGTTGGCAACAGTCATTACAAAGATTCAAATCCAGCACAAGTTCATCATAACAAGCATGCAAGCAACTGATAAGCAAACTAAGCTAATTGGAAGCAACTGATAAGCAAACTAAACTAACTATTTAAGACTGAGACATCTGACTTAGGAATTATTACAAACTCCGATGCTAACGATCTAAGGATCCAGATCTATCCTGGTCTTACAGGCAGGGGAACCATAAGTGTGGTGACCACGTGGCGGCGAGCGGTATGGGTGCTGAGTCCCAACAGGAGCGGGAGAACCACCCTCCTGGTGATGGCGCTCTGCCAGCTCAGCACGCAACTCCGCAATCTCCGTTCGAGCCCTGCTCAGCTCGTCCAGAGAGTGATTCAGCTCAGTGTTAAGCACTGCGACTAGGTTGACTGTGCTGCTCAACCTAGGGTTAGCCTCACCAACAGGTGAGACAACCACACTCTCTGTGCTGCCAGTAGGGCGACGGGGGTAGTACCGAAGGTTAAGACCGTCGGCCACCCCACCGAACAAAGAACAGTACTGGGAGAGTGCACGTCGTGTTGCATCCTGCATAGCCGCCTCTGCAGTGTCCCTCTCGGAGATGGAGTAGTGCTCCGAAACGGCCTCCGCACCCCGGAGGTCATCCTCCGGACGGCGAACTAGGCAGGTAGCCTCCCAGCGGTCCGGGTACCTCCCGCGACTGTGCTGGTAGGCTACACAACGATACTCGATCGACCAGGTATGCCGGTCAAAAGCTTAGCACAGCAAGGTGTCGAGTGCGTCGTGGAAGTGACAACCGCGAGCGGCGTCACGGGTGATGGGTCGAGCGACCCATCCTTCCGCCTCCTGCGGCTCAGAAGACTCTGTGTTGTGGTCTGAGTCGTCGTCGTCGGGGTCTCCTCCAAGACCTCCTCCAGTAGCTCCTCCAACAGCCGGGGCGTCCCGCAGTGGTGCAGGGGGCGCCTCCAGCTGGGCAACAGAGGAACGGGGCCTCACGGACTCCACCTCCTGCTGAGGTGGGGAGGAAGAGCCCTGCTGCTCTCTGTGCTGGCGCCGGCGTTCCTGCTCCTCACGCAGGCGGTGGTGCAGTCTCTCCAGGTGACTCGACTGACCGGACATGGTGCGGTGCAGAGGACGCTCCGCAAGTCGAGACGGCAGGAAAGGAATCACCGACTTACGTGCAGTGTGTCTAAGACGAGCCATCTACAAAAGACACCGTAAGCATAAGAGTAAGAGCAGAACTAATATGACAAGTGAATAAACCATAGACAGAATAAGATAAAAATTTTAACAAGGTATAATATAGTATATATATATGTAGTAAAACATAGGGTTGGTCGAGGTGACCGACTTTTGAAGTAACATCAGAGGTCAAGGTGAGAGGGAAGGTCAATAGTCCTTGGTACGACCAGTGGTACTCTAGGTCAGCGGTCCTACAGTCAGCACGGCTCCGATACCACTTATGTCACACCCGGTTTTGGAAGGCAAACCGAATGCGAACTATGTACGTGTCAGGATCAGAACTCACGTACACAGCGATTACATAAATGAACATCGTCGCACAATGCTCGAATAATAACATAAAAGAGTATTAACCTATTACATCACAGAGTCATAGACATCCACATAGTCATCAAGTTAACAGTTAAATCAAAGTGCTAGCGAAACGCAGTAAAGATAAGGCCTTCACAGGCAGCTGACTGGGGGTTGCCGCCAACCCACACCTAGAATTCGTCGTAGTCTTGGAACTCCTGGAAGTCTCCTTCCACGGCTTCGCCTTCTCCTGAGCAGTGGTTACAATGCGGACAACCTGGTGTTTTGTGGTAAAGCAAGGATGAGTACACAACAACGTACTCAGCAAATGTCCCGTTTGGCTGAGGTGGACTAGCTTTATGTGGGGTTAGGTTCAAGCAGTTGCTTTTAGTTGGTCAGGTATTTATCATTAGTAGAAGCCAGATTTTAGCATTAACCAACCCCTAAACCATTTCCTCATCGAGGAACAACATCATCATATTCGAACCAAAACCATAACATAACCCTTGTATCTCGAACCATCTGTATCTCTAATCAAAGAGGATCCCAAGGCCGCTCTTAACCGTGAGCACGGCTGATATATCAGTTTCACTACCCTCTGCAGAGGTCGCACACTTTACCCATGAGCCGTGATTCCCTCTCTAGCCCGGGCTTGCAAGACCCTTATTCACTCCCAAGGTGAATGGCCAGGGATTCACTACGTAGCCTTTACAAAGATTCCCTAGAGACCATAGCTGCCCGTTAGGTTTCTCCAGTTTGATAAACACAGTACTCCTCCCCGCAGGAGAGTGACTAACAAAAGCAAAACGAAAGAACCCCGGCACTCAGCCTCGGCAGAGCAAGCACTGTGCCTGGACCCCTTTGACGGCACGACGGCGAAGCAACTACACCTCTAGTTCCTCTAATTAATTAGCTAAGGGCACCCCATTTCACCCTCATGGTTGCACTGTTACCCCGGGTGGTCTCTCAACGAACAGGTCCTTACGGAGAGGTACTCAGGAAACAGCCTGAGCCCCCTAGAGTATCACAAGATCATCAACATCATCAGGATAACAGTATCATAAATATTCACATCATGTTCATTTATTAAGTTAAGGCAGTAGCATAATGCTAACCATAATAGCCCATAAGGTCATCAAGGATAAAGTAAAGTGTAAAGCTAGTCAATCCTTAGGTTCCAAGTAAGTAATGCGGGATAGTAAGTTATAAGTGAATAGGACATAATGGGTCAGAGGACACTTGCCTTCACCAAACTGCTGATCAGAGACTTCCTCTGCAACTTCCTCGGGAAACACAGACTGCTCGTTGTCTACGTAAAGTAATCATTCACACTATGCACTTGGGAAATATCAAACAAAAACAATATACCAAACATATGCAGCAGAGAGATCACAAGTTCATAATAGAAAAGGGATAGGCACTCTGGTATTCTCTAGGTCTAGGGTAGAGGACTATACAAAGTGATTCATTATCCACTAATCAGGTTTAAGTCAGTGGTGGGATTAAATCATTATCTGGTTTTAAGTTCCTAAACTTAGGTGTTTAAGTCCATAAACTTAAGTGCTCCAACTTTTATTAAAGTCTACCAATTTCTAATTATCTCAAATAAGGTTCTAATAACCTTAATCCTATCCTAATGATTAACCATTAATTGGGACATGGAAACAGCAGGGAAACCTTGCTTAAACAGATAGATAATAATATTATGAACATTTTGCAATTTGAAGCACCTAATTTGGAGTTCATATGGCAAAGTTATGAATTTTACAAGTTTAGGGGTTAAAATATACCCTAAGGACCTATTTTGGATTAAATAAAAGGTCCGAGGACCTAGCTGTAAGAAACCAGGGACGGCGGGTTCAAATTCCAGAAAACAGGGGGGCTCTTTAAGAAAACGCGCGGGCGAAGGGGTATCGGACTCCTACGGCCGTTGGATCTCAGGCGGACGGCCAGGATTAGATCCTGCGGGCGGGCGCGCGAGCGCGCGGCGGCCTGGGTGGCTGACAGGCGGGACCGACAGGCAGCGCGAGTGCGCGGGCGGGCTGACAGGCGGGACCCAAACGGCAGGGAGACGGGGTGTGGGGGAAGCGGGCCTGGGCCGCTGGATCTCCTGCGGACGGCCAGGATCAGGTTTGGCCTAATTAAAACGGGACCGCCCGATCTGGGACAGACGGCGAGGATCGGGTGGCCGGCCTGGGCTTCTCCTACGGCTAGCTGGGGCGGTGGCGCTCGTCCCCGCGGCAGAGGACTCGCCGGAGACGAGGGGCGCGGCGCTTGGCGGGTCTCTAGGGCGACCTGAGTGGCCGGGAAGATTGGGAAGGGCACGGGGAATTCTTTGGTGGGGTCTGGGTCGGGGCAGGGGCACCGGAGGAGGGCGGTCCACGGCGAAGTGGCTCGGCGGCGGCGTTAAGCAACTCCGACGAGGAATTAAGCGCGACAGAGTGCAATAGAGGGGAAGGGAGAGGGCCTGGGAGGTTCCTTACCTCAAGACGAACTCCGGAGACTCCTCGGTGGCGGCAATGGCGCGACGACGGCCCGGGTCGACGGTGGCGGACCCCGGCGGCTGCACGGTGGACGGCGGGTGAGCGCGGGCAGAGGGAAATAGGGAGGGGAAGGGGAAATTGGAGCGCGTCCCGGGTTGTGGACGTCGGGGCGGAGCTCACCGTGGCAGAGGGCACGGCAGGGCTCCAACGGCGACGGAGGAACGAGCTCGGGCGGCGGTGGTTTAATGGCGGCGGCGCTTTGGCGTGTGAGCAGCGAGGTGGAGATGGGAGGGAGGCCCGCAGGTGCGCAAATGAGGGAGGGGGAGATGGCGAGCGAGGTTCGGGGCTCAAGTGGCCAAGGGCGAGGTGGTGGCGAGCTCCACGCGCGACGTGAGCACGGAGTCCGCGGCACGCGCGGCGGCGGTTACGCGGAGACGACGGGGCTGACAGCCCGGGCCCGCGTGCAGAGAGAGAGAGGAAAGCGGGCGCGGGCGCGGAGAACGGTTGCGCTGACGGGCGGGCCCGCCAAGGCAGAGAGAGCGGGGGGAAGCGGGCGCGCGGAATGGGGAGAGCGGCTGCGCTGACGGGTGGGCCCGCCAGGGCAGAGAGAGGAGGGGGGGGAGAAGGCGCGCGCGCGGGATGGGCCTAGCTGGGCCGAAAGGCCGAGGGGGGGGCGGGGGAGTGGGCTTCTTTTCCTTTTCTTTTTAATCTGGAATTGTTTTTCCTTTTTCTTTTTTATTTTCTCCATTTGATTCAAATTCAAATAAGCCACAAATTCAAATTAGACTTTCTAAGAATTATGCACCAAACAAAAGTGAAATCTAGGGTTCAACATGATGCAACAATTCATACTCCCT
Organism: Zea luxurians; assembly: GCA_029449295.1. Taxonomy (NCBI): domain Eukaryota; kingdom Viridiplantae; phylum Streptophyta; class Magnoliopsida; order Poales; family Poaceae; genus Zea; species Zea luxurians. Next base: position 154,898,834 of record JAOPSE010000004.1, read on the forward strand.
TGGAGTTTGAGCCCATAGACTATAGTTACAAATAAAATAACCACTTTTCTCCTATAGAAATGAGAAAGAGAAGATTGGGGAAAGATGAGAAAAGGGAAGTAACACCTGAATTTGTGAATATGAGCAAAGAAATTTTATACCCCCAAATTCAGGGTGTTACAACTTCGTGCCGAGCCCAGGAAGGTACCCGCTCGTCGTCGACCCGATCATCGGCAACGTTAGGCTCTCCAAGGTCCTCATGGACGGAGGCAGCAGCCTCAATATCATCTACGCTGAGACCCTAAAGCTCTTGGGGGTTGATCGGTCCGAGATTTGGGCTGGTGCAGCACCCTTCCACGGGATCGCACCCGAAAAGCGTATCCTGCCCCTCGGACAGATTGACTTACCCGTCTGCTTCGGAACTCCCTCCAACTTCCGAAAGGAAACCCTCACCTTCGAGGTAGTTGGGTTCCGAGGGACCTATCACGTAGTGCTGGGAAGACCGTGCTACGCCAAGTTCATGGCCATCCCCAACTACACGTACCTCAAGCTCAAGATGCCTGGCCCCAAGGGAGTCATCACCATCGGACCCACGTACCGCCATGCTTACGAGTGTGACGTGGAGTGCATGGAGTACACCAAAGCCCTCACCGAGTCCGAAGCCCTCATCGCCGACTTGGATTGCCTCTCCAAAGAGGCGCCCGACGCGAAGCGGCATGCCAGCAACTTCGAGCCGACCGAGGTAGTTAAGTCTATTTCTCTCAACCCCATTGACGACGCCGGCAAGAAAGTCAGGATCAGCTCCGAGCTCAACCCCAAATAGGAAGCAGTGCTCATCGACTTTCTCCGCGCAAACGCCAAAGTTTTTGCGTGGAGTCCCTTAGACATGTCGGGCATACCGAGGGATGTCGCCGAGCACTCACTGGACATCCGAGCCGGTGCCCGACCCGTGAAGCAGTCCCTACGCCGTTTTGATGAAGAAAAGCGCAGGGCCATAGGCGAGGAGGTCCACAATCTGATGGCTACAGGGTTCATCAAAGAGGTATTCCATCCTGAATGGTTAGCTAACCCTGTGCTTGTAAATAAAAAAGGTGGGAAATGGAGGATGTGCGTAGACTACATTGGGTTAAACAAAGCATGTCCGAAGGTTCCCTACCCTCTGCCCCGCATCGATCAAATTGTGGACTCCACTGCTGGGTGCGAAACCCTGTCTTTCCTCGACACCTATTCAGGTTATCACCAAATCAAGATGAAAGAGTCCGACCAGCTCGCGACTTCTTTTATCACACCTTTTGGCATGTATTGTTATACTACTATGCCATTTGGCTTGAGGAATGCAGGTGCAACCTACCAAAGGTGCATGAACCATGTGTTCGAGGAACACATCGGCAGAACGATCGAGGCTTACGTCGATGACATCGTTGTCAAGACAAGGAAAGCCTCTGACCTCCTCTCCGACCTTGAAGTAACTTTCGGGTGCCTGCGTGCAAAGGGCGTAAAACTCAATCCTGAGAAGTGTGTCTTCGGAGTCCCCCGAGGCATGCTCCTAGGGTTCATTGTCTCCGAACGAGGCCAACCCAGAGAAAATTGCGGCCATCACCAACATGGGGCCCATCAAAGACTTGAAAGGAGTACAAAGGGTCATGGGATGCCTTGCGGCTCTGAGCCGCTTCATCTCGCGCCTCGACGAAAAAGGATTGCCCTTGTACCGCCTCTTAAGGAAGGCCGAGCGGTTCACTTGGACCCCCGAGGCCAAAGAAGCCCTCGGAAACTTAAAGGCACTCCTTACTAACGCGCCCATCTTGGTGCCCCCCGCTAAGGGAGAAGCCCTCTTGGTCTACGTAGCCGCAACCACTCAGGTGGTCAGCGCCGCGATCGTAGTCGAGAGACAAGAAGAAGGGCATGCACTGCTCTTCCAGAGGCCGATCTACTTCATCAGCGAGGTGCTATCCGAGACTAAGATCTGCTACCCACAAATCCAGAAGCTACTGTACGCAGTAATTCTGACACGGCGAAAGTTGCGACACTACTTCGAGTCTCATCCGGTGACTGTGGTGTCATCCTTCCCCCTGGGGGAGATAATCCAGTGCCGAGAGGCCTCGGGTAGGATAGCGAAATGGGCAGTGGAACTCATGGGCGAAACACTTTCATTCGCTCCTCAGAAGGCCATAAAATCTCAAGTCTTGGCAGACTTCCTGGCTGAATGGGCCGGCACCCAATTGCCGATAGCTCCAATACAGCCCGAACTTTGGACCATGTACTTCGATGGGTCGCTTATGAAAATAGGAGCAGGTGCTGGCTTGCTCTTCATTTCACCCCTCGGGAAACATGTGCGCCACGTACTATGCCTCCATTTTCCGGCGTCAAACAATGTGGCCAAGTACGAGGCCTTGGTTAATGGCCTATGCATCACCGTCGAGCTAGGGGTTCGGTGCCTCGACGCTCGTGGCGACTTGCAGCTCGTCATTGACCAGGTCATGAGGAACTCTCACTGCCGCGATCAGAAAATGGAGGCCTACTGCGACGAAGTTTGGCGCTTGGAAGACAAGTTCTACAGGCTAGAGCTCAACCATGTTGCTCGACGGCACAACGAGACCGCGGATGAGCCAGCGAAAATAGCCTCGGGGCGAACAACGGTTCCCCCGGACGTCTTCTCCAGGGACATATATCAACCATCCGTCAAACTCGACGATGCGCCCGAGCCCGAGGAGACCTCAGCCCAGCCCGAGGCACCCTCGGCCGCCGAGGGTGAGGCCCTGCGCATTGAGGGAGAATAGAACGGGGTTGCGCCAAACCAAAACTGGCAGACCCCATACCTAGAATATCTCCTCTGAGGAGAGCTGCCCCTCGACAAGGCCGAAGCTCGGCGACTGGCTCGGCGCTCCAAGTCGTTCGTTTTGCTGGGTGATGAAAAATAGTTATACCACCGTAGCCCCTCGGGCATCCTCCAACGATGCATATCCATTGCCCAAGGACAAGAGTTGTTGCAAGAAATACACTCGGGGGCTTGCGGTCACCATGCGGTGCCTTGGACCCTCGTAGGAAACGCTTTCCGACAAGGTTTCTACTGGCCAACCGCGGTGGCCGACGCCAAAAGGATTGTACGCTCCTGCCGAGGGTGTCAATTCTACGCGAGACAGACGCACCTGCCCGCTAAAGCCCTGCAGACAATACCTATAACTTGGCTGTTTGCCGTATGGGGTCTGGACCTCGTCGGTCCCTTGCAGAAGGCAGCCGAGGGCTTCACGCACCTGCTGGTCGCCACTGACAAATTCTCCAAGTAGATCGAAGTATGACCCTTAATCAGCATCGGGTTCGAGCAGGCGGTGGTGTTCTTCACAAATATCATCCATCGCTTTGGGGTCCCAAACTCAATCATCACCGACAATGGCACGCAGTTCACTGGGAAAAAGTTCCTGGACTTCTGCAAGGACCACCACATCCGTGTGGACTGGACCGCCGTAGCTCACCCAATGACAAATGGGCAGGTGGAGCGCGCCAACGGTATGATTTTATAGGGACTAAAACCAAGGATCTACAACGACCTCAACAAGTTTGGCAAGCGGTGGATAAAAGAACTACCCTCGGTGGTTTGGAGTCTGAGGACGACGCCGAGCCGGGCCACGGGCTTCTCGCTGTTTTTCCTAGTCTATGGGACCGAGGCCATCTTACCCACGGACTTGGAATACGGTTCCCCGAGGACAAAGGCTTACGACGACCAAAGCAACCAGACCAGCCGAGAGGATTCATTGGACCAGATAGAAGAGGCTCGGGACGTGGCCTTACTACACTCGGCGCGGTATCAGCAATCTCTGCAACGCTACCACGCCTGAAGGGTTCGGCCCCGAGACCTCAAAGTGGGAGACTTGGTACTTCAGCTGCGACAAGACGCCCGAGGGCGCCACAAGCTTACTCCTCCCTGGGAAGGGCTGTTCATCATCGCCAAGATTTTGAAGCCCGGGACACACAAGCTGGCCAACGATCAAGGCGAGGTCTACAACAACGCTTGGAACATCGTACAGCTACGTCGCTTTTACCCTTAAAATGTTTCAAGTCATTCGTGTATATCGCTTTTTTTACATGCACAAATAAAGTCTAACCATCAAGGAAGGATCAGCCTTGCCTCGGCAAAGCCCGACCCTCCCTTAGGGGCTAGAAGGGGGGAACCCCCTCTATTTCAAAATTTTCCTCAGAAAAGTTTTCTACCAAAACGTCTTCTGTGCGTTTCAACTATATCGATAGCGGAATCCTAAAAACGACGCGAGAGACCTTGAACGGCAAGGCCGACTGAGTCGAGGGACTCCTACGCCTCCGGGATACGGATACCTCACCCATCACCTTCCGCGAAAGGCAGCTCACGCTCGGATAAGTGATTCTGCTACCGAACAAGTCCTAACGCTCGGGTAGAAAACGACTTTCGTACCATTTTAACTATAGCGATAACAGAATCCTAAAAAATGATGCGAGAGACCTTGAACGGCAAGGCCGACCGAGCCGAGGGACTCCTACGCCTCCGGGATACGGATACCTCACTCATCACCTTCCGTGAAAGGCAGCTCACGCTCGGATAGGTGATTCTGCTACCGAACAAGTCCTAACGCTCGGGTAGAAAATGACTTTCGTACCATTTCGACTATAGCGATAACAGAATCCTAAAGACGAGCGAGAGAGACCTTGAACGGCAAGGTCGACCGAGCCGAGGGACTCCTACGCCTCCGGGATACGGATACCTCACTCGTCACCTTCCACGAAGGGTAGCTTACGCTCGGATAAGTGACTCTGCTACCAAACAAGTCTTAATGCTCGAAACGAGAGGAAATAAAACGCAGCTTTATAATCCGACAATTAAAATGTTTAGGCCTCAGCGGCCGCAAAAAACACACGCATACTTAAAACAAACTGTTCCTGCAGGCTCAGACATCGGCAGGGGGAGGAGCAGCACGCTCGGCGTCATTTCCACCCTCGGCAGAATATGGCCCGGCCTCGGACAGCGACACGGGCGGAAGGATCTCCACCTCAAAGGAGGAAGCCAGCGCCGCGCTTGGGCCCTCGACAGCCACGTCAAGCCTCTAGACCTCGGCTAAGGCAGCCTCCTCTTCGTCGGGTAAGCAGTACCCCTCGCTGACCCGCTCTAGATCCACGTCATAGTGGGAAGCGAGCACGACGAAGGCCCGCTTAACGCCGTGGTGCAGCGCCCCGCGGAGTCTGCTGCGCACATGGTCGCCCAAGGCCCGCAGATGACTCTGGGGGGAGCTACCCGAGGGGACGTCGTCGAGGCCAAAGGCCTAGCAGAAAGCCGAGATGGCCTCAGACATAGCCACTCGATCGACCTCCTTCTGCTCGGCCGCCTGGGCAAGCGCCTTGTAGTTCTTGATGGACTCGTTAAGAGCCGTCTCGAACCCTGCAGACAGCAGGACAACATTCTTCAGACGCAAGGAGAAGAATGGAGACATAAAAGTCACAGAGCGGGCAAAACATACCTTCAGCCCAGGCACACTGCTGTGAGGCCATGGCTCGGGCAGACCGGGCAGACCCGACGGCCACGGCTAGGCCCTCTGCAAGGGTCTCGGCCCGAGCGGTCGCCTCGGGGTCTAGAAAGGGGGAACCCCCTGCGCCAAAATTTTCCTCGGAAAAGTTTTCCGCCGAAACGACTTTTGTGCCTTTCGACTCCGTCGATAACGGAATCCTAATGACGAGCAAGAGAGACCTTGAACGGCAAGGCCGACCGAGCCGAGGGACTCCTACGCCTCCGGGATACGGATACCTCACTCGTCACCTTCCGTGAAAGGTAGCTCACGCTCGGATAAGTGATTCTGCTACCGACGAGCAAGTCCTAATGCTCGAAATAAGAGGAAAGAAACACGACTTTATACCCAAATGTTCAGGCCTCAGCAGCCACAAAAAAAAACAAATACACATACTTGGGATAACTATGCTACGTAGATGTCGGCAGCACCCTCGGTGGCTTCCCCGACCTACAGCAGATATCTCAGTACTTGGAGCAATTACATTTTTGCTCTTACATTCCCTTACAAACGGGGCCCAGTTCCATTCCCGCAGGAATGAACTACCTCCACACCGGAGGGGCCGCAAGACAACAAACCCCAGGTGCCTCGCCGGCGACCACTGCACCAGCAGCGCGACAACGACCTCCGCCTCGGGCGACTAGACAGCAACAGCGATGGCCTCAGGGCAAACGCTACTGTGAAAAGACCCTCGTTCACGTCCCCTCACGAGGGACAAGAACCAGCCATTAAAGCCAAAGAGCCGGAGGTCCGGAGCGCAGGTGGCACTGACGGTCTCGTCGGCAGAGGCAACCGCTTCGGCAGAGGAAGCCTCACCTATGGCGACCACCACCTCAGCACCAACGACAGCGGCCACCTACCCACCAACACCGCAACGGCGAACGGCGGCCGCCCCAAAGCGCACCGGTAGGTCCTCACTCCCGTCCTCGCCACATGAACGAGGACGGGACCATCCCAGAACACGAGTGCCGCCCTTGCGGCGTACGACGTGTTGTGCGTGCCCCCGGTGTAGCCGACGGCGCAAGGAGGACCTGGACGTGGCCGGCCCGCGCACGACCGACACCCGTGCGGCGGACGGGCAGCCACGCTCCGCCCCGGCGGAAGGAGGCAGCACCGGAAGCAGCACCGGAGCCGCTCAGGCCGGGGAGCCAAACACACGGCAGCTGACAGCACCACGGGTGGCGAACGCCCTTCTCCCCCGATCACTGAGGGAAGGAGCGGGCCGCTGCCCACGTGGAGGCGGGCCCCGACTCGGTGCTCCCTCCTCCCCAGCACAGATGACGAACATCCTTGAAGCTGAGGGCAGGGCAGAGGCCGCAGCCCGGCTTGCTTCTCCCCACCACAAGGCTGGTGATCATCCCTACGGATGACCATTGGTGAGGGGCTGCAGCCGGGCTGCGTGATGAAAATCCTTGAAGCCGAGCGATGACTAACGAGCGCCAACCCCCACGGGGTCGCACTCCTCCAACAGCAGCAAGAAGAAGGCAACACAGGTGCGCCCCATCTAGGGGCTCGGAAGGTGGAAAGGCGCGAAGAAGATGAGAGGAGCAAGGCATGGTTAGTGCCTAGGAGATTGGTCCCTTTTTATAGGCAGATCTCCCACTTGCACCTCCAAGCGCCACGGGCAAAGTCTCCACTGATGTGCTCCAGGGTTCCCACCCTACGACACGGGGGCTGGGTCCCACACGTCATGCGAGCTGACCCGAAACGCAAAGAAAGCAAACCACTGCACGCGAAGCACGTAACTGCCCTACGGTTATAAGCATTCCCTCATCCTCGCCGAAACCAGCGGTCGAAAGGGCGGACCACCACGCAAGAGGCATGCAACCGCACTACGGTTGTGCACCCTTTCAGCTTCGTCGCATCCAGCAGTCCAGCATGGAGGCCCGGTCCCACATGTCATGTAACCGGCGCGCCGGTCACTACGTGCAAGGAAACAGCACCGCCACCTGCGCCAATGTTGCGTCTTCTCGACTACAGAACCAGCACAGTGACTCAAGGCAGCCCTGCGCATGACCCAACAGCACCCATTAAGTGCGACGATCATGGGTCACTCAGCCGCGGAGATAGGCACGACGGTCGATATGATCAGAGGCGGGCCGATATTAATTGCAGCAACAGGCATGCAGAAGCAGCGGTCCAATCACCTACAGGTTCGCATCTTCACCTGAAACGCCAGGGGAGCCCTCTCCCACAGCATAAAAGACGACGCACCCGTGTTCCGTTCCTTGAACGACTCGCGCACACGCAACAGATGCCCCATGAATCGCCCGTCCTATCGCATTAACTCCTTGGCAGGGCAAGCGACACCTCCAGCAGGCGAAGCGGGCGCCGTTTTGTCTCCATCATGATGATCGCGTCAAAAAAGGTGCGCCACATTATTTAAATTCATATCCTTTTCCTTTTCCTCTCTCTCTCTCTCTTGCCACAGGGACCGGGAAAGGGGATATTTCGAAAAGGATCCTTTTCAGCGAAGGAAGCGGGCCCCGAGCCCTCCTACTGATCAGGGGTTCAAAGGTTGCGCCCTCCAGGGTTCAGCAACCGCCCTAGAGCACTCGGGCTCCGAGCCCTTTACTGATCAGGGGTTCTAAGGCTGGCCCCTCGGAAGGGTTCGACAGCCGCCCCAGAGCACGCAGAGTCAGGGATGACACTGGGTACGTCCGTTACATGGCCGAGGCTCGGGCTACGCTCCCGAGGTACCCTAGGACATTTCTGAGACCAGCGGGAACGATTTGTAATGGAATCCCACCGGAGGGAGGCACCGAGCCCTCGGACCCTATCGAATGGGTCCAGGTCCAGCAAATCACCTGCAGGTACTTTTGGAGCGCACCTCTGGGCCACTAGCCGACCCTTATCGAACGGGGCTCGGGCGTCCACTCGGATTACCCGTTAGCAACTCACTGGAAACACCGTGTTCGGTGCCCTCCAAGGGTAACACGGCGCTTTCCCCCCTTCCTCCTTGCGGAAAGGCGACGAAGGGGTGTACTATAAAAGTCGAGACGGTCCTTGATCGTCCTCTCGCTCCGTGCAGAGGCTCGGGGGCTACTCTCGCACTAGGCTACGGCCAAACTGTTGACCACGTCAACAAACCAGCTTAAAAACTCGGAGCTTGACCGTGCACCCGGGCTGCGGCCAGGCCGCATGAGGGAACAACAAGGCTGACCGAGGCATCACAAAAAGGATTAAGACCTCAGAGGAGTCAAACCACTCCTCCGAGGCCTCAGGAGCTACACCCGGCGGGTGCGCTCGCGCGCACCCACTGGAACAAAACATAACTGAGAAAGGCTGGTCCCCTTGCCAGAAATCCGGCAGAACCTCCAAGCGAGTACCTACACTCCCTTGAAGGCTCGAGGGCTACTGTCGGGTACCGTAATTAGGGCTACCCCCATTGCTCCTTAATCCGGCTAGAAAACATCTTCAGAACAAACCATAAACGATTGATAAAGCGCAGGCCTCGTCTACTAAGGGACGCGACCTCATTCGAGCCCAGCCTCGGGCAAGGACGGTAGTCCCGGACGAATTCACTCCCCGACCGAGGGTCCCTCAGTCAGCAGACGCACCCTCGGCTCGCCCAAAGCCCAGCTCGAGCGAACTTTGTCATGCAGCGACCTCGGCTGAATCTCCTTCCCAACCGACCATATCGCATGCGCATTTAATGCGGGGATCGCCTGTCACCTTATCCTGACACGCGCGCCTCAATCGGCAAGGTCGAAGTGACCGCAGCCACTTCGCCCCTTTACTGACCGATTCTGACAGGAAAACAACACTGTTCATCCCGTTTCGACTACTGTGCCAACCACCAGGGAAAGACTAACAACAGTCGCGGCCACTCCCGAGTTCAGCCTCGGGCGCAACAAGGAGCTCCGCCTCGCCTGACCCCAGTTCTCGACCTCAGCCTCGGCCTCGGGAGGAGGTCTCCGCTTCGCCCAACCCCGGGCCTCGATCTCAGCCTCGGTCTCGGGAGGAGGTCTCTGCCTCGCCCGACCTCAAGCCTCGGCCTCGAGAGGAGTCACATCCGCGCCTGACCTCGGCCTCGGGAGGAGTCGCCGCCTCGCCCGACCTCAGGCCTCGGAATCAACTACGCTACAGGGGATACATCATGACCCAATCCCTAGCTAGCCGCCTCAGGCTACGAGGGAACAAGACTGGTGTCCCATCTAAGTTACTCCGGTAACAGGTAATGATGGTTCCTCGCGTGCGCCCATGACGTCGTTTGCTCTCAACCCCCTACGGAAGCAAGGAAACATCAGTAGGATCCATGCCGCACCGCCAGCTGTGCTTCTACAGGGCTCAAGGCACTTCTCCGATGGCCACGTTGGTACATGTACAGGGCTCAAGGCAATTCTCCGCCAGCCACGTTAGCTCATAGCTACACCCCCATTGTACAGCTGGTGTAACACCCCTGGTGTTACTGCAACTAAAACTTGAGCATGGCATCATAAACATTGGCATTGCATATGTTTGACACACCTAGAGTACATTTACTAGGTAAAAATTTCAAACAAGTTGTATTGTTATAGCATTTTGCAAATAGAACCCTGGATAGGGAACTTAACCCTAGATAGGGATTAAAGGGGTAAAATATAACCCAAGGTGAGAAAACCTAAAAGCTTTAGGGGAATAGTCATAAAATGTTCCCAAGGATGAACTTGGATCACATTCATACCCCTGAGATACCCAAAAACCCCATTTGAACCCTGGAAAACCCTAAGTCCAAACCCTAGGGGCCTATGTGCAAAAATAAGTTCACATTTGGACTAAAGTGTAAAAACTACAATGTTAAGGCATATTAAGTCCTTGGGTTCACAAATATATGAATTTGCAAATTAAACCCTAAGTTTTGGGTCTATTTGCAAAAATCACCTCTTAAGCCCTATATAGCCTAAGTCTGAATTTCAGAGTTTTGGCTCAACTTTGGGGCTTTGTAACTTTCAAAGTATAGGGTTTTTGCCATAGAACACCACATCAAAGTTGTAGAGCAAACAAAGGAGAACAACTTTGCTTAAGAATGTAAGCCTAGTTGTTAAGGATAAATTAGAGATAATTGAGCTTGAAGTTGGACTGTCAGGTTACTGAGGTCTGAATTTTCAGACAGACAGTGCAACCACTGGGACTTTGAGCATGAATTCGACTATGATCCAGCAAGAATCTGCCCATGGCTGCTGTGACAAACTTGTAGCTAGTATATAGCTCTACAATTTTGCTGTAGAGCATGGAGTATGTTACCATATAGAATTGGGAGAAAATCGAGCCTGAATTATGATTGTCAGGTCGACTGAATGAATTAGCTCATGGTACAGTGCTCTCGGGTGGATCAGGTTGCCAGCGCTGCTTGCTCGTCGCCGGCGACCTCCCTGCGTGAAGATTCGTGCTACCGCCGCCTGGATTCGCGCTCGTGGCTAACGGATAATCTCGCGGGGTAAAAGACGCTTTGCCGCCGGTGAGCTGGAGGTCACTCCGGTGACTCACCGCCGCACCCTTCTGCTTTGTGGCTGGAATGGATAGGCACGGCGGTGATCGCCGTCGCTTGGTCTTACGCCACATATCCGAACACCTCTGTCGCGTCGCCGTAACTCTTTACAGCCGTTAAATCATCACCGGTGAGCTCGCCACGACTGAGGACACGAACCCACTGCGCCAGGGTCCTTCCTTGTTTCCGGCCGCTAGCGCTGCCCGGCCAAATTAAGCGCCACCGTCGAAGCCTCCTATAAATTGAGCCTGCGGCTAGCTTCGCAACATCATCACCCACCCAGCCACCGAGAATCGCTAGCAATTGTGCACCAATGAGCTTGAATTTCGGTTTCCCCCAAATCAAGCTTCCGCCACCCCGAAACCAACCTCACCGCGGCCAGCCCCATTCCGGTCAGTTTATCCTCCCCTCTCCCTTGTTTAAGCTTTCTCTTATGTCTACGATGCTTGCCGACCCATGCAATTGCGCTAGGAGCCCTCTGGTCGTCGGGAACACGACTGTCTAGCCGCACTGCTCACGGTCACCGTGGCCAGAGCAAACCTATTGGCCATAGATGAAATTGGGTTGGGGAAAAGGTTTAGGATGGGTCCTATTTCGTGTCCGCTGCTCGGGAGCGCCGGTCATGGCCCCGTTCGCCCGGTCTGCAAGCTCGCCGGAGCTCGGCTGCGCGCGACGCCGTCGGAGACCTCACCTCACGAAGGATTAGAACCTAGAGGGGTTTTCTATAGTATGTCAGCGACTCACAGAAACAGTGTTGTGACCCCGCTTCAAGTTATTCGCTTGCTCAGGGCCCTTTCTGCAAAACTTGCAGCGTGGGCGCGTGTGGACGCACTTCTGCCCTAATTGGGTCGACGCAGGCCAGTTTTAGCCCAGCTCTGTAGCACCTTTTCTCTTTTCTTTTTCTTCTGGACTTTAGAAATCTATGGAAAATTGTAGAAAAATCCTAAAATTGTCAAACCAATTTTCCTAGACTTCTTATTTTTCATAGTATTTATAAAAATAGTTGATTGATTTTTAGAACAAATAAGGAATTTTGAAGTATTTAAAGTAGTTTAAAACATTAGTTCTGGATTTTTAGAAAATAAATGGTAATTCCATAAATGTCCAAATTTTTTATATGAACTCTACACATTATTTAGAAGCCTTGGGTAGAGTTTGGTTTGATTTGGACCTTGTTTGATACTTAGAACCCAAAACCCCCACCCCTGCCCTTTGAACTCCTTTACTGACTCCGGAAACCCTAAGTTCTCGGAGTTCCGTGAAGGAAAATTGTATTCAAGACCTTAGATAATAAATTCTTATTATCTTTGCATTCTCATGAGCATTACATGGCATTCATTCTTATATACATATATATGGTTATGTTTAGAAAACGAAGAAGAGATCGAAGTGACCGAAGAGAAGACACCACCACCTTTGGAATCTCAGGCAGGGACTTGTCTCTACTTTGACATCTGCGGGCCCGAGCCTGACTCACCTACTAACGAAGGCAAGCCTCGGTGCATTTTCCACCTTCCTTGATGTTTTTAAAATCTTTCTCACTTGCTTGCTGCATTAGGTGATAGGAGTTGATTGCTTAAACAATTCCTGCATTACCTTCCTTGCACTTGATTACCCCCTCTTGAAACCCTGTTTTTACAAAAAGGTTTCATTATGCTTAGTATTGCTTTAGCAAAAACAAAAGGTTTTGTTTTACAAAAGATGATTGGCAAAGTGGGAGGGATGTTTTTGAAAATAAAACTTGATGGTGAGTCCATCATGGTCGTGATGGATTCAACATCGGAAAAGATGTACCTCTGCTAGGTACCAAGTTTTTGGGTAAATGATTAAGCTGAGACCGGGCGGGTGACTTGCACGAGAAGAGAGTCTCGGTGTAGTGTCTCCGTCTGAGTCGATTAAGGACCGTGTCGATGTAGGCCTGATGACCGAGGATCCTTTAACTGGTCACATGCCTTGTCATGGGTAAGCCTTGCCTCGGGCAGACTAAGGCCAGAATAAGATAACATGAAATGGGCGTGGAGCGGTGGCGAGAGTAGCGTGTACCCTCCGTAGCAAGAGGCTGGTTGGTGGTGTATCTGTGCTCTCGGTTTGCGTGAACCTGATCTGGTCTTAAGAACCCCGGTGGTGGGTTGACATATGCAAGGGTTCAATGCTACATATGTCGTGTGATTGGAGATCCTCAGCTGAGTATAATCGATTCGGATCACCGTACCTTCGCGGTTATGAAGACTTGGTCACTGACCTATACGTAGAATTCCACTAAAGATGAAGGGATTGATGAGAAACTGGCTAGTGCAGGACAAGTGTTTGAACTAAAGTAGAAAGAACTCTAGATGCAGGTAATTTTACTTAACCTGACATTAAAAATGGATTTTTAAGGATCCACTCATAGTAAGCTTTTCTGCAAAACAGAGTCCTTGATTCTTGATAAGCCTTTCCTTGAATCCCTCTAGCTAGCATACCCTTGAGAGTCTTTTCTTTAGTCGGGTAAGTCTTGCTGAGTAATTCCGTACTCAGGGTTTTATTCCCTATTGTTTTTAGGTGAGGAAGCAGCAAATTTTTGTTGCTTTTGGACCAAGGTGGTTCCACATGAAGAAAAACAAGAATGAAGCTACGGGAGGACATGGTCCTCCATAAAAAAACTTTTATGTAAGAACTTATCGGGAGGAGTTTCTGCCTCCCTTGGTATTGTAATAATACTACTCAGCACTCGTTTTATAACTCTAGTCTGTAATAAGTAACTTGATCTTACTTTCTAAATAAATGTAAGTTTATGTAATCGCTTCCGCATTTCTATATCTCCGATGTTCTGTAATGTCTGCAAGACGGGTGAAACGTTCCTGGAAAGGTAAGAAAGAAGATACCGAACTTGTCAAGTAATTCAGGAACATCTACAAGGTTATCTAATGTATGTTGGACAAGGACAACTGTAGGTGGGCCTAATGACTTGGGAGGTTCGGTGTTAAGTGCCGGTGGGCTCGGCCTTCTTATAAGTCTAAGTAACCCTTCTATACTTCTTATTGAGGATGGTCACTTGAGCTAGCATATATTTCAAACTTATACTTTTGTATTTACTCTGATAAAATAATGTAAAATTTTTGGTAATAAGATTTCCGCTGCAAAAATGTTGTGTGTGTGATTTGTGTTACTTAATCCTGCGGTTCTGGTTGAAAGTGGTTTATCCGATGTCCTTGGGGCAATCGGACAGATCCTATTGAGTTATCTGGTGCACATGCATGGTTGTCTGAGGTCTTTGGGACAAGGACAGGTGCATGTGGGCCCAATAACTTGGAGGTTCTGCCACAGGCTGGTATCGGAGCGAAGACCTTCTTTGTAGATATTATGAGGCATCTTCAAAAGGATTTTCTAAAAACTTACCTAGAAAGATTTCTTCCATTCTTACCCTTTATATCTGAAGAATATATATGAAAGACCAGATAGGAGGAGTGCAATGTATAGAAGGTATGAATCAACTAAGGTTGGTTCTGTAATTATACATGCATCATGCTAAGAACCATACTAATAAAGTTTCCCCCTTACAGAAATGCCGCCGCGCACGAGGAAAACCGCGCGCAAGTCAACTGGCCCAATTGGTGTACCTCGTCACCAACTTGCTCCACGACACGAGGATAGTAGTAGCGGAAGCAACGATCCGATTGGGGATCTTGAAGCCCGAGTAAATCAGCTTCAAGCGGAGCTTCAACGCAGGACGAACATATGGGTCGCGGATGGCGACAGAATAAATGAATTAAGAAGTCACATCCGTCGTCTGTAGGATCAGCTTGCTGATCGAGACTTAGCGCTTGACTGGGCGGTTCAGTCTCGTTCAGTGGCTTGGGCTAAGGAAGCAAAGGCTCGAGCACGAGTCGAAGAACTTAGCTCTGCAATTGACAACCTGCAGGCATATTGCAATACCCTACATGAGGAAGTCCATGTACTGTATTTGCAACTACACCCCAGTGCACCTACGGATCCTATCGGGTCGGAAGCCGGACCCTCGCATGTTGCGGGAGAAGCGCATGGTGGTGAGTTGGACCTTTTTAGGCCCCCTCTTTCTATGAGGCTGGTCGATGAATCGTCTCCCACACCTGACGACGAGGCTGCCAGGAGCAACCAGAAGTAGGAGTAGTGGTGTAGTAGTAGAAATAGAAGTAGTGTATTGTATAATAGGTTGTACTATTGTATAATGGGTACTGTACTCCTATTGTATAAAATCGAGTCTGTATCATTACTCTTGTTGGTAATGTAAATTGGATGGTTTTTCTTTGGCATATCATATTTGTTTTCAAATGTTTGTTGCCACAGATGCCATCTAAGACCCGATCACAGGATGCAGCTGGAACCTCCAGTGGGAGGGAGTCTACCCCAAATCCACCTCCTGTCCCTCCCACACTAGCCGAGGCGATTGCCGCCTTGGTAAATGCAACCGCGGATAATACCCGTTTTCTGAGAGAGATGGCGGGTCAGCAGTTTCAACAACAAGGCGGGCGGGGTTATCAACAGGGTCCCCGTGAAACCTCTTACTTGGACTTCTCAGAGACACGTCCACCCCTGTTTGTCAAAGCCGAAGACCCGTTAGAGGCAGACGAGTTGATTCGAGTCATTGAGCAAAAGTTTGGACTTCTGCGATGTTCGGAAACCCAGAAGCCCTTATTTGCAGCCCAGCAACTGCGCGACCCTACCAGCACCTGGTGGGGAAATTTCGTGGCCGTTCAACCGGCCAATCATCAGATAACATGGGAAGAATTCAAGGTGGCCTTCCGCGAACACTATATCCCAGAAGGTGTCCTTCACATGAAGCAAGAATAATTTATGAAGCTGAAGCAAGGAGGGGATACTGTTAATCAGTATCTCAATAAGTTCAATCATTTGTCGCAATATGCAATCGATCAAGTCAACACCGATCTAAAGAAGAAGAATTGTTTTATGAGGGGTTTAAATGATCGACTGCAAAGAAAGATGGCAACCTGCATAGATCTTACTTATGGAAGAGCTGTCAGTACAGCATTGGCAGTAGAAGCGAAGTATGCAGGTGTCGGAAAATCTAAGGGATTTGGAGGTGACAGGCCTAGTCAGGGCCCGGTGAAAAGGCAACAATTTGTTCTCCAGCCTTCCAACCAGAATTGCTCTTTCTCTCGTCCACCCTCCTTCCCTTTTAAGCAACCAATATTTATTCGTCCCAATAATGCCCCACTGCACCAAGTCAGCCGGGTGCCCTAGGCACTCGATTCCCTGCTCTTCCCAGTTCATCGACTGGGTGTTTCAATTGTGGAAAATCTGGGCATTTCATCAAAGATTGCCCTTATCCAAAGCAGAACCAGTCAAATAATCAGCAAGGATCTGGGAATTCATCTCAAGTCAAGGGAAATACTTCGGGCAAAAATACAAAGAAGACAAGACGCATATATTATACGCAAGTGGCCACTACGCCGGATGGTGAACCGGTCATGATGGGTACGTTCCTTGTGGCCAATCATCTCGCAGTCATTCTCTTTGATTCTGGTGCTTCGCATACATTCATCAGCAAGAAATTTGTGGAGCAACATTGCATTTCATGCTATGAATCAAAAGAAGGGTTTAAAATTCACTCACCTGGGGGACAAATCTTTACTAGAGAAGTGGCCTATCAAGTGCCCGTATCATTGGCCGGACGGGACTTTCCTACTAATATGATCGTTCTGAAAGGCCAAGACATAGATGTCATTTTGGGCATGAATTGGTTGGCCCAACATAAAGCAACTCTCAATACTGATCAAAGAACTATCAGATTGAGTCATAATCAAGAAGAAATTCTCTTGTCTATCCCCATTCCAACCAAAGCTACTGGCAGAGTTTATGAAGCCATTATACCGGAAATCAAGGATATTCCGGTAGTATGCGAGTTTCCCGATGTCTTTCTAGAGGATTTGCCTGGATTGCCACCTGAAAGGGATGTAGAGTTTGTAATTAAGTTGAAGCCCGGTACGGCTCCCGTATCTCGAAGATCGTACCGAATGCCTCCAAATGAGTTGGCAGAATTGAAGATTCAATTACAAGATCTACTTGAGAAAGGATTCATCCGGCCAAGCTCGTCACCATGGGGTTGTCCAGCCATATTCGTCAAGAAGAAGGATCAAACTTTACGGATGTGTGTGGATTATCGACCCCTGAATGAGGTCACTATCAAGAACAAGTACCCTCTTCCGAGGATTGATATTTTATTTGATCAACTGACCGGGGCGAGGGTATTCTCCAAGATTGATCTCAGATCGGGCTATCATCATGTCCGTATTCAGCCCGAGGATATACCAAAGACCGCATTCACTACGCGGTATGGATTATTTGAATACCTGGTAATGTCTTTCGGATTGACAAATGCTCCCGCCCACTTCACGTATTTGATGAACTCAGTGTTCATGCCCGAGTTGGACAAGTTCGTGGTGGTCTTCATAGACGATATTTTAATATATTCTAAGAATGAAGAGGAGCATGCCCAACATTTTCGGATCGTGTTAACGCGCTTGAGAGAACATCAATTATATGCCAAGTTCAGCAAATGCGCGTTTTGGCTGGAGGAAATTCAGTTTTTGGGACACATTCTATCTGCCAGGGGGATAGCGGTAGATCCCAGCAAAGTCAAGGACATTTTGGAATGGAAACCCCCAACCACTGTTCATCAAGTCCGAAGTTTCCTTGGACTGGCTGGATATTACCGCCGATTTATACCATATTTTTCTAAGCTTGTGAAGCCAATCACAAATTTATTGAAGAATGATATTAAATTCAATTGGTCTTCCAAGTGTAATGAAGCTTTTGAACAATTGAAGACATTATTAACCACTGCTCCGGTATTGGCTCAACCGGATATCACTAAGCCCTTTGATGTGTACTGTGATGCATCAGGCAGTGGTCTCGGTTGTGTGTTAATGCAAGAAGGCCGAGTAATTGCGTATGCTTCAAGGCAGTTGCGCCAGCATGAGGAGCATTATCCAACTTATGATCTGGAGCTAGCTGCAGTGGTTCATGCCCTGAAGATTTGGCGTCATTATCTGCTAGGTAATATCTGTCACATTTATACAGATCATAAAAGCTTGAAGTATATCTTCACCCAGTCAGAGTTGAACATGAGACAAAGGTGATGGCTTGAGCTTATTAAGGATTATGAACTAGAAATTCATTATCACCAGGCAAGGCCAATGTAGTAGCAGATGCACTTAGCCATAAGATTTCCTGTCACTGTCTTACGGTGAAGACCTCTGACAATACATTATGTCAGGAGATGGAGAAGCTAAACCTGGGAATGGTCCAACAAGGAACTCTAAGTCAGCTAAAGCTTGAGTCAGTCCTCTTGCAAAGGATAATTGATGCTCAAAGGGATAATGAGGGTATGAAACACATTCGTAAGAAGATAAAGGCTGGAAAAGCCAAATGTTTCAAAGAAGATGATCAAGGCATTGTATGGTTTAATAACCGCATAGTGGTGCCGAAGAATGAAGAGGTCCGCCAGCAAATTCTTGATGAAGCACATCTTAGTCGCTATTCTATTCATCCCGGAAGCACTAAGATGTACCAAGATCTGAAGCAACATTATTGGTGGACAAAAATGAAGATCGAGATTGCACGCTATGTGGCTAGATGTGACACCTGCAGACGTGTCAAGGCCATACACCTGAAAGCTGCCGGTCCATTACAGTCTCTACCAATACCGACATGGAAATGGGAAGACATAAGTATGGACTTTATTGTGGGATTGCCCAGGACCGCAAAAGGGTATGACTCCATCTGGGTTATTGTTGATCGGCTCACGAAAATTGCTCACTTTCTGCCAGTCAAGACATCTTACCCGGTTCTTACCTATGCAGAATTATACATTGCTCGCATTCTCAGTTTTCACGGGGTTCCAAAGACTATAGTGTCGGATCGTGGACCTCAATTCGTATCCAAATTCTGGGAAAAACTTCATAAATCCCTGGGTACTAAACTGCTCCACAGTTCGGCCTATCATCCTCAAACAAGTGGGCAGACTGAGAGGGTCAATCAAATACTTGAAGATATGCTGCGGGCATGTGTTCTGGATTTCTCACAAAAATGGAATGAATGTTTGCCCTTAGCGGAGTTTTCATATAATAATAGCTATCAAAAAAGTATCAAGATGGCACCTTTCGAAGCTTTATATGGACGACGATGTCGTACTCCGCTAAATTGGTCTGAACCTGGAGAAAGGTATTTCTTTAGACCTGATATGGTGAAAGAAACCGAGGAAAAAGTTCAGAAAATAATTCATAATATGAAGAAAGCCCAAGCTCGTCAAAAGAGTTATGCAGACCAACGACGACAACCCTTGTACTTTCTCGTGGGAGATTATGTCTGCCTGAAAGTTTCACCAATGAAGGGCGTATCGCGTTTCGGGGTTAAAGGGAAGCTTGCACCCAAGTACATTGGTCCATTCCCTATACTTGAGCAATGTGGACCAGTGGCGTATCGACTTCAGCTCCCCGAAACTTTGTCTGTTGTACATAATGTGTTCCACGTGTCCCAATTGAAGAAATGTCTTCGGGTTCCCGATCGAACCATTGAAGTAACAGATGTTGTCCTTGAACCGGACTTGACATATTCTGAGCACCCTATTCAAGTCTTAGATCAAAAGGACAGGATTACCCGAAGAAAAACTCTCAAGTTCTATAAGATACAGTGGAACCAACATTCTGAAGATGAGGCTACATGGGAAACTCAAGACTTTTTAGATAAGAATTTCCCGGGCTTTTTAGCCTCATGTAATTTGTAAAGTGTGTATAGTTGTTGTAATAAAGGAGTAAGCCCCACACCACCCCTGCCTTGTACTAGAAATAAGAATGTGACACATTTCCTTTTCCATTACTTACCCTAGGACTTTTAATCTCGGGACGAGATTCTTTTATGGGGGAAAGGATGTAACACCCCTGGTGTTACTGCAACTAAAACTTGAGCATGGCATCATAAACATTGGCATTGCATATGTTTGACACACCTAGAGTACATTTACTAGGTAAAAATTTCAAACAAGTTGTATTGTTATAGCATTTTGCAAATAGAACCCTGGATAGGGAACTTAACCCTAGATAGGGATTAAAGGGGTAAAATATAACCCAAGGTGAGAAAACCTAAAAGCTTTAGGGGAATAGTCATAAAATGTTCCCAAGGATGAACTTGGATCACATTCATACCCCTGAGATACCCAAAAACCCCATTTGAACCCTGGAAAACCCTAAGTCCAAACCCTAGGGGCCTATGTGCAAAAATAAGTGCACATTTGGACTAAAGTGTAAAAACTACAATGTTATGGCATATTAAGTCCTTGGGTTCACAAATATATGAATTTTCAAGTTAAACCCTAAGTTTTGGGTCTATTTGCAAAAATCACCTCTTAAGCCCTATATAGCCTAAGTCTGAATTTCAGAGTTTTGGCTCAACTTTGGGGCTTTGTAACTTTCAAAGTATAGGGTTTTTGCCCTAGGACACCACATCAAAGTTGTAGAGCAAACAAAGGAGAACAACTTTGCTTAAGAATGTAAGCCTAGTTGTTAAGGATAAATTAGAGATAATGGAGCTTGAAGTTGGACTGTCAGGTTACTGAGGTCTGAATTTTCAGACAGACAGTGCAACCACTAGGACTTTGAGCATGAATTCAACTATGATCCAGCAAGAATCTGCCCATGGCTGCTGTGACAAACTTGTAGCTAGTATATAGCTCTACAATTTTGCTGCAGAGCATGGAGTATGTTACCATATAGAATTGGGAGAAAATCGAGCCTGAATTATGACTGTCAGGTTGACTGAATGAATTAGCTCATGGTACAGTGCTCTCGGGTGGATCAGGTTGCCAGCGCTGCTTGCTCGTCGCCGGCGACCTCCCTGCGCGAAGATTCGTGCTGCCGCCACCTGGATTCGCGCTCGTGGCTAACGGATAATCTCGCGGGGTAAAAGACGCTTTGCCGTCGGTGAGCTGGAGGTCACTCCGGTGACTCACCGCCGCACCCTTCTGCTTTGTGGTTGGAACGGATAGGCACGCCGGTGATCGCCGTCGCTCGGTCTTACGCCACGTATCCGAACACCTCTGTCGCATCGCCGTAACTCTTTACAGCCGTTAAATCATCGCCGGTGAGCTCGCCACGACTGAGGACACGAACCCACTACGCCAGGGTCCTTCCTTGTTTCCGGCCGCCAGCGCTGCCCGGCCAAATTAAGCGCCACCGTCGAAGCCTCCTATAAATTGAGCCCGCGGCTAGCTTCGCAACATCATCACCCACCCAGCCACCGAGAATCGCTAGCAATCGTGCACCAGTGAGCTTGAATTTCGGTTTTCCCCCAAATCAAGCTTCCGCCACCCCGAAACCAACCTCACCGCGGCCAGCCCCATTCCGGTCAGTTCATCCTCCCCTCTCCCTCGTTTAAGCGTTCTCTTATGTCTACGATGCTTGCCGACCCACGCAATTGCGCTAGGAGCCCTCTAGTCGCCGAGAACACGACTGTCTAGCCGCACTGCTCACGGTCACCATGGCCAGAGCAAACCTATTGGCCATAGATGAAATTGGGTTGGGGGAAAGGTTTAGGATGGGTCCTATTTCGTGTCCGCTGCTCGGGAGCGCCGATCATGGCCCCGTTCAGCCGGTTTGCAAGCTCGCCGGAGCTCGGCTGCGCGCGACGCCGTCGGGGACCTCACCTCGCGAAGGATTAGAACCTAGAGGGGTTTTCTGTAGTATGTCAGCGACTCACAGAAACAGTGCTGTGACCCCGCTTCAAGTTATTCGCTTGCTCAGGGCCCTTTCTGCAAAACTTGCAGCGTGGCCGCGCGTGGACGCACTTCTGCCCTAACTGGGCCGACGCAGGCCAGTTTGAGCCCAGCTCTGTAGCACCTTTTCTCTTTTCTTTTTCTTCTGGACTTTAGAAATCTATGGAAAATTGTAGAAAAATCCTAAAATTGTCAAACCAATTTTCCTAGACTTCTTATTTTTCATAGTATTTAATAAAAATAGTTGATTGATTTTTAGAACAAATAAGGAATTTTGGAGTATTTAAAGTAGTTTAAAACATTAGTTCTGGATTTTTAGAAAATAAATGGTAATTCCACAAATGTCCAAATTTTTATATGAACTCTACACATTATTTAGAAGCCTTGGGTAGAGTTTGGTTTGATTTGGACCTTGTTTGATACTTAGAACCCAAAACCCCCACCCCTGCCCTTTGAACTCCTTTACTGACTCCGGAAACCCTAAGTTCTCGGAGTTTCGTGAAGGAAAATTGTATTCAAGACCTTAGATAATAAATTCTTATTATCTTTGCATTCTCATGAGCATTACATGGCATTCATTCTTATATACATATATATGGTTATGTTTAGAAAACGAAGAAGAGATCGAAGTGACCGAAGAGAAGACACCACCACCTTTGGAATCTCAGGCAGGGACTTGTCTCTACTTTGACATCTGCGGGCCCGAGCCTGACTCACCTACTAACGAAGGCAAGCCCCGGTGCATTTGCCACCTTCCTTGATTTTTTTAAAATCTTTCTCACTTGCTTGCTGCATTAGGTGATAGGAGTTGATTGCTTAAACAATTCCTGCATTACCTTCCTTGCACTTGATTACCCCCTCTTGAAACCATGTTTTTGCAAAAGGTTTCATTATGCTTAGTATTGCTTTAGCAAAAACAAAAGGTTTTGTTTTACAAAAGATGATTGACAAAGTGGGAGGGATGTTTTTTAAAATAAAACTTGATGGTGAGTCCATCATGGCCGTGATGAATTCAACATCGAAAAAGATGTACCTCTGCCAGGTACCAAGTTTTTGGGTAAATGATTAAGCTGAGACCGGGCGGGTGACTTGCACGAGAAGAGAGTCTCGGTGTAGTGTCTCCGTCTGAGTCGATTAAGGACCGTGTCGATGTAGGCCTGATGACCGAGGACCCTTTAACTGGTCACATGCATCGTCATGGGTAAGCCTTGCCTCGGGCAGACTAAGGCCAGAATAAGATAACACGAAATGGGCATGGAGCGGTGGCGAGAGTAGCGTGTACCCTCCATAGCAAGAGGTTGGACGGTGGTGTATCTGTGCTCTCGGTTTGCGTGAACCTGATCTGGTCTTAAGAACCCCGGTGGCGGGTTGACATATGCAAGGGTTCAGTGCTACATATGTCGTGTGATTGGAGATCCTCAGCTGAGTATAATCGATTCGAATCGCCGTACCTTCGTGGTTATGAAGACTTGTTCACTGACCTATACGTAGAATTCCACTAAAGATGAAGGGATTGATGAGAAACTGGCTAGTGCAGGACAAGTGTTTGAACTAAAGTAGAAAGAACTCTAGATGCATGTAATTTTACTTAACCTGACATTAAAAATGGATTTTTAAGGATCCACTCATAGTAAGCTTTTCTGCAAAACAGAGTCCTTGATTCTTGATAAGCCTTTCCTTGAATCCCTCTAGCCAGCATACCCTTGAGAGTCTTTTCTTTAGTCGGGTAAGTCTTGCTGAGTAATTCCGTACTCAGGGTTTTATTCCCTGTTGTTTTTCAGGCCCTAACTTTGTGATGCTGTTGATGGTGTTAAGTGCCGGTGGGCTCGGCCTTCTTATAAGTCTAAGTAACCCTTC
Organism: Zea luxurians; assembly: GCA_029449295.1. NCBI lineage: Eukaryota > Viridiplantae > Streptophyta > Magnoliopsida > Poales > Poaceae > Zea > Zea luxurians. The sequence goes on from JAOPSE010000004.1 coordinate 154,922,412, forward strand.
TATACTTCTTATTGAGGATGGTCACTTGAGCTAGCATATATTTCAAACTTATACTTTTGTAATTACTCCGATAAAATAATGTAAAAATTTTGTAACCTGTAAAATTTGGTAATAAGATTTCCATTGCAAAAATGTTGTGTGTGTGATTTGTGTTACTTAATCCCGCGGTTCTGGTTGAAAGTGGTTTATCCGATGTCCTTGGGGCAATCGGACAGATCTTGTTGAGTTATCTAGTGCACATGCATGGCTGTCTGAGGTCTTTAGGACAAGGACAGGTGCATGTGGGCCCAATAACTTGGAGGTTTTGCCACAGCTGGGCATCTCCTTGTATCTATAAAAGGGGATGTCCAGGGCCTTCCTGAAGAAAGGGGGGAAAAACGTACGAACGTGCGACGTACGAACGGGCGAAGGCAGGCGAGCAGAAGCAGGTAGAGTAAGAGAGACGCGGTAGAGGCAGACTCAGACAGCTCACCTCCAGGCCGAACCCTCTCTCTATCTCTCTCTCTCTCGCTCGCTCTCGATCTCTCGCAACGCTTGTAACCCCTACTACAAGCACCCCCCGGTGCAAGATAATATAAGCCTCATCCCTTCGCTTATGTTCCATCTTGCATCAACCCATCTGGACAGGGGCACGCGACACTAAAATTCACTAGTCGTTCCAGTTGAGGGCCCCCAGGTCCGAAACACCGACAATACCAATTGAGATATGATTTCCAGAGGAATACCAATTTGAAAGATATCAAATGAAAAACTTTATTTCAAAAAATTTGAAATTGGTGGTGGTGAGGTCATTTTGCTTTGGGCTAATATTCTCTCCCCCTTTGGCATTAATTGCCAAAAACAGAGTCTGTTGTGAGCCCTTATTAAATTTTCTCCCCTTTTGGCAAACAATATATGAGTAAAAGATTATACCCATGTGGAGAGATGGCGGAATACCGGCAAAGAGTAAATAATACTGATGGAGTTGAGTGGAAGCGTCGTTTTTACCGAATACTCCATTTCCCTTTCAATTCTAAGACTAAGCATAAAAATATACTTGAAAACACATTAGTCATAGACATAAAAGAGATATGATCAAAGGTATATAAATGAGCTATGTGTGCAAAGTATCAATCAAAATTTCTAGAATCAAGAATATTTAGCTCATTCCTAAGTTTGATAAAGGTTTTCTCATCTAATGGTTTGGTAAAGATATCGGCTAATTGTTCTTTGGTGTTAATATATGCTATCTCGATATCCCCCCTTTGTTGGTGATCTCTCAGAAAGTGATACCGAATGGCTATGTGCTTAGTGCAGTTGTGTTCAACTAGATTATTCGCCATGCAGATTGCACTCTCATTATCACATAGGAGAGGGACTTTGCTAAATTTGTAGCAATAGTCCCTCAGGGTTTGCCTCATCCAAAGTAATTACGCGCAACGATGGCCTATGGCAATATACTCGGTTTCGGCGGTAGAAAGAGCTACTGAGTTTTGTTTCTTTGAAGCCCAAGACACCAGGGATCTCCCCAGAAACTGACAAGTCCCTGATGTGCTCTTCCTATCAATTTTGCACCCTGCCCAATCAGCATCTGAATATCCGAATAAATCAAAAGAGGATCCCTTGTGGTACCAAAGACCAAACTTAGGAGTATAAACTAAATATCTCAAGATTCCTTTCAAGGCCCTAAGGTGAATTTCCTTAGGATTGGCTTGGAACCTTGCACACATGCATACGGAAAGCATAATATCCGGTCGAGATGCACATAAATAGAGTAGAGATCCTATCATCGACCGGTATACCTTTTGATCTACGGATTTACCTCCCGTGTCGAGGTCGAGATGCCCATTAGTTCCCATGGGTGTCTTGATGGGCTTGGCATCCTTCATTCCAAATTTGGTGAGTATGTCTTGAATGTACTTTGTTTGGCTGATGAAGGTGCCCTCTTGGAGTTGCTTGACTTGAAATCCTAGAAAATACTTCAACTCCCCCATCATAGACATCTCGAATTTCTGTACCATGATCCTACTAAACTCTTCACAAGTAGATTTGTTAGTAGACCCAAATATGATATCATCAACGTAAATTTGACATACAAACAAATCTTTTGCAATAGTTTTAGTAAAGAGTGTAGGATCGGCTTTTCTGACTTTGAACCATTAGTGATAAGAAAATCTCGAAGGCATTCATACCATGCTCTTGGGGCTTGCTTGAGCCCATAAAGCGCCATTGAGAGTTTATACACATGGTTAGGGTACTCACTATCTTCAAAGCCGGGAGGTTGCTCAACATAGACCTCTTCCTTGATTGGTCCATTGAGGAAGGCACTCTTCACGTCCATTTGATAGAGCTTAAAGCCATGGTAAGTAGCATAGGCAAGTAATATGCGAATTGACTCAAGCCTAGCTATAGGTGCACAAGTTTCACCGAAATCCAAACCTTCGACTTGTGAATATCCCTTGGCCACAAGTCAGGCTTTGTTTCTTGTCACCACACCATGCTCATCTTGCTTGTTGCGGAATACCCACTTGGTTCCTACAACATTTTGGTTAGGACGTGGAACTAAATGCCATAGCTCATTCCTCGTTTAGTTGTTGAGCTTCTCTTGCATTGCCAACACCCAATCCGAATCTCTTAATGCATCTTCTACCTTGTATGGCTCAATAGAAGACACAAAAGAGTAATGTTCACAAAAATGTGTGACTCGAGATCGAGTGGTTACCCCATTTTGAATATCACAGAGGATGGTGTTCACGGGGTGATCTCTTTGAATCGCTTGGTGAACACTTGGGTGTGGCGGTCTTTGACCCTGTATTTCCTGATCATCTTCCTTGTCTTCATTTTCTTCATCTCCCCCTTGATCATTGCCTTCTCCTTGAGGTGGCTCATCTTCTTGATCTTCTTCTTCATCATCTTGAGCATGTTCCTCATCTTGAGTTGGTGGAGATGCTTGTATGGAAGATGATGGTTGATCTTGTGCTTGTGGAGGCTCTTTGGATTCCTTAGGACACACATCCCCAATGGACATGTTCCTTAGCGCGATGCACGGAGCCTCTTCATCATCTAATTCATCAAGATCAACTTGCTCCACTTAGGAGCCATTAGTCTCATCAAACACAATGTCACAAGGAACCTCAACTAATCCAGTGGATTTGTTGAAGACTCTATATGCCCTTGTGTTTGAGTCATAACCAAGTAAAAAACCTTCTACAGCCTTAGGAGCAAATTTTGATTTTCTACCTCTTTTAACAAGAATAAAACATTTGCTACCAAAGACTCTAAAATATGAAACATTGGGCTTTTTACCAGTGAGGAGTTCATAGGATGTCTTCTTGAGGATTCGGTGTAGATATAACCGGTTGATGGAGTAGCAGGCGGTGTTAATCGCCTCGGCCCAAAACCGGTCCGGTGTCTTGTATTCATTAAGCATGGTCCTTGCCATGTCAAGTAGAGTTCTATTCTTCCTCTCCACTACACCATTTTGTTGAGGTGTGTAGGGAGAAGAGAACTCATGCTTGATGCCCTCCTCCTCAAGGAAGCCTTCAATTTGTGAGTTCTTGAACTCCGTCCCATTATCGCTTCTAATCTATTTGATCCTTAAGACAAACTCATTTTGAGCTCGTCTCAAGAATCCCTTTAAGGTCTCTTGGGTTTGTGATTTATCCTGCAAAAAGAATACCCAAGTGAAGCGAGAATAATCATCCACAATTACAAGACAATACTTACTCCCGCCGATGCTTATGTAAGCTATCGGGCCGAATAAATCCATGTGGAGTAGCTCAAGCGGCCTGTCTGTCGTCATGATGTTCTTGTGTGGATGATGGGCACCAACTTGCTTTCCTGCTTGACACGCGCTACAAACCCTGTCTTTCTCAAAATGAACATTGGTTAGTCCTAAAATGTGCTCTCCCTTTAGAAACTTGTGAAGATTCTTCATCCCAACATGGGCTAGTCGGCGATGCCAGAGCCAACCCATATTAGTCTTAGCAATTAAGCAAGTGTCGAGTTCAGCTCTTTTGAAATCAACTAAGTAAAGTTGACCCTCTAACACTCCCTTAAATGCTACTGAATCATCACTTCTTCTAAAGACAGTAACACCTACATCAGTAAATAGACAGTTGTAGCCCATATTGCATAATTGAGAAACAGAAAGCAAATTGTAATCTAATGAATCTACAAGAAAAACATTGGAAATAGAATGGTCAGGTGATATAGCAATTTTACCAAGTCCTTTGACCAAACCTTGATTTCCATCCCCGAATGTGATAGCTTTTGGGGGATCTTGGTTTTTCTCATAGGAGGAGAACATCCTTTTCTCTCCAGTCATATGGTTTGTGCACCCGCTATCAATGATCCAACTTGAGCCTCCGGATGCATAAACCTACAAAACAAGTTTAGGCCTTGTTCTTAGGTACCCAAACGGTCTTGGGTCCTTTTATTGTAACACCCACTTTGTAAGTGCTAGGAATAATATCAATAGAGAAACATTTTCTCTTTATGTGAGTGTGATCTTTATTCATCATCATATGAGAACACCATGTCCAAGAACAAATAATGAAAAGATATGCTACTAAATTGTTGCATCATGCTGGATATTTTGTTTTTGTGTGCATTTTGTGACAAGAAAAACATTAAATATCCAAATGAGAAATTAAAACCTAAAAGAAATGCTAAACTTTGGAAAGGAAGAAAGAAATAATATAAAATATAAAACAAAATTTATAAATATACAAACTCAACTATATTGGTGTGATTGAAATTTATCTATAGTTTGGGTACAAGTTTAAAGTCAAATTTGGAATTCAAGTTGGGGATTGAAAAATAAAAAGAAAAGAAAACAGAAAATAGAAAAAGAAAAGGGTTACTATACCTAACTGGGCCGCAGAACACCATTTCGGCCCACAACTGTTCTTCTCTCTGCGCGGCCCAACCTCCCCTCACACCGGCGCCGACACGCGGGGCCCGCGCGTCAGTCGTCCATCCGCGCGCGCTGCTTCCTCCCTCTCGCGCTCACGCTCGCTGCCAACTGGGGCCCACTCGACAGCCGCTCCTCGCGCGCGCGTCTGCTGACTGTATCGCTGCAACGCGGCCCCACATGTCATCCCGTTCTCACCGAACCCGACCGCGTCTCTCGCCGAACTCCGCGGGCACCGTTGCGTACTCGCCGGCGTGGTTGCGTTGAGCCCAAGCCGATCCTCGCGCGCCCATAAGAACCGGCTGCAACCTCCCTCTCCTTATCCTTCACCTCGCCGCCAACTCGCCTGTGCCCCATCGCAGCTGACCGGACACAATCGCCATTGCCATACACAGCCGCCGTCGTCCCTCGTGCTCGGCCCCAATTGAATCCCCGTGTGCGGCCTGAAAGCTTCGCTCGAGTCTCTGGACTGCTCCGGTGGCGATTCCGGGGCTGGTAGCTGACCGGAGCGCGTCCAATTCGTCTTCGCCGTCGTGTATTTGCGCTTCACCGTGGACCGACCGAAGCACCGCCGGATTCGATGTAAGGACCCACTCCCCATCATCGCCCCCTTCCCAATTCCATTTTGCGCTTAGTTTGACCAGAAATGGTGCACCGGCGGGGCGAGATTGACCAACGCCGGCGAGGTCTTCGCCGCTGGCAGCAAACGCGCCGCCGGGTGTAGCTCGTTTGGGGAAGAAGTCGCTCGGCCGTTGGATGGTCAGCGTGCGGTCGAGATTAGAAGCAGGGGTAGCCGTTGATCGAGAATCGGATGTCACAGATTAGATCTAGTTTAATAAAATCTAAGCCGTTGATTCCAGATCGGGCGGCTAGGGTCGCGTACCGGTTCACGTATGCACCGATTTAATCTGGCACGTCCGTTTGTGATCGGACGGTCCCAACCGCACCGTACCCCTTCGTGGGTAACTTTTATTATAGAGCCCCTGAACTTTATAGAAATCAACCCGCCGTCCATTTTTACTGTGCGCTGTGTCTCGGGCGAATTACACCGAGCCCCCTGGGTTTCTCCAGAATTGACGCCCAGTCCATAACTTTATAAAACCAGAGAAAGGAATAATTAAATGGATTCTTAATAGGAAAATAATTGCTAGAACTTTATAAATTCATAGAAAATTCATACTAACTCCAAATTAATTCATTCCAGTTCCTAAAATTTTGTAATTTTATCCTCTTTCACTTAATGTCTCTGTTTTGGGCATAACAACAGTAAGAAATTTATTTATTACTTAATCCTATTTAAAGCACATAAAACCTTTGAAAATGCATAACTTAAAATCTATAACTCAGAAAATTATGATTTCTGTTCCTAGGATTTTATTTTAATATGTAGAATATCTCTGTGCATTTTGTTTATATGTTTGGTGTAATGTTAATTTCTCTATATGCACTGTGCTTGTTTGTATTGTGGCGAGTAGAAGAGCCCGTTGCTGAGGATCCTGGTGAGCAGCAGGTTGAAGTAGCTGAGCAGGAGCTCATTGAAGGCAAGTTGTGCCCTTGACCACTTTTTACCCAATACTGTTCTTTAATATCACATATCCATGCATAGGTTAATTTTGATGGGACCCAATAGGACTCCCTAGATTGTTTATCTCATTACCTTGTTCACCCCTGAATCACTTGGGTAGTTCGCTATTGCTTTATATGGTTTGGGATAATCATTTATTACCTCTATGTTCCAAGTCTTGTTATTATTCTGTTTATGTTCATGTTGATATCATTAATGTTAATTGGAACATAGAGCTTAACTTGAGAACCACGTGCCACCACAAGGGTGGAATGGGACGCCCTTGGCTGACTAATTAGGAAAGCTAGTGGAAGACTACCTTACCCGAAAGGGGCAAGGGCAGTAGGGGAGAGGTCAGTGCGGGGAGGTCCCTGGTTGATTTTGCTGCGATGGCTATCAGCCAGGAACCCTTTACTGGATCTTCCCATAAACTGTAGCGGGTTTTCGGAAGCTAGTGGAACTTTGTAAAGGCCTCGTAGTGTTGCCCTGCCGTGCTTCCTAGGTAGAGGTATATGGGATTCATGACCCCTTGGCAGATGGGTAACATGACTTGTGGGTAAAGGGTACAACCTCTGCAGAGTGTAAAACTGGTATACTAGCCGAGCTCACGGTCACGAGCAGCTCAGGACTCTCTGATGTTTAAATTATGGAACTTAAATTCAATTTTGTCATTTGCATTGCATGGGTTTTGTTATTAATTTTGTTCTATCACTTTACTTATGGTTTGGTATTTACTTACACTTAGTAACTGCTAATAAAATTTTGACCAACTACTTAAAAGCAATGCTCAGCTTTAACCCCTGTCTTTGATTAAGCCTTACACATCACATGAACTCACACCTTTGTGAGTTTATGTCCACTGGTTCCCCACAACTTGTTGAGCTATGATCTTGTGTGAGCTCACCCTTGCTGTCTCACACCCCCCCCACAGGAGATGACCAGGTGGTTCAGGAGGAGCTGCCTAACACTGAGGAGTTTGACTTGATCTAGGTGGCGTTTCCCAGTCGACATCTGCGCCGTCGATCCTTAGTTCGCTTTACCTTTATTATTTCATTTTGTAATAAGTCTTCCGCTATGTAATAAATACTCTGATGTTAATGACATTTATCTCTATACACTCTGTTATTATATATGTTGTCTTCTTGGCGCATGTATGAGATGCACCCGGCTTTGTTCATTAAAACCGGGTGTTACAGAAGTGGTATCAGAGGAAATGTTGACTGTAGGACGAAACCTAGATAGAAATGGACAAGCCCTTACCTACTTATCTCATTCCGATTCATTCTACACTCACCTTACTCTGATTCTTTCTACACTTATCTTGATCCTGTCTCACCTTCTACTGTTCTACTCTGATCATTCTTACCTTTTCTACTCTGAGACAAGATGGATTTCACACCTTGGAATCCATACCCCTATGACATTTTTAAGAGATAGGGAACCTAAGACAAATTTAAAACTATTTTCTCCATTTAAAAATATTGTTTGATTGTGCTGATGCTAAATGCCTGATTTGCTTCTTTGATTGATTGAATTATAGATGGACATCTTAGTATGTACCACCATAAGGTATTAAATTAGCTAGGATATGTAAAATATTAATCTGCTTAGCTAATAAATCCCCCAAAGTAACCTGATTTGTAAATACCTGCCTTGTCTACTATTTTCTTACCATATGTATCTAACTCAGATGGTCAATACCAGGCGGGGTGGTGGAATTGACTTGCCTCCTAACCAACACACTCGAAGACAACCTCAGCCACAGCCTGCTGGGATGAATCCTCCTAATCCTCCACCCGGCGGAGTTGACCCACTGGTTGCTGCTCAGATGGCAATGATGCAGCAAATGGCAGATACTATGGCGGATATGCGTGCTCAGATGCAGCAAGAACGACAGGAGTTGCGCCAGGAGCGAGATGAGATACGTCAGGAAAGGAGGGCGCAACAACAGCAGCTGCAACAGCAAATGCAACAACAGCAACAGCAGCAACAAGTACCACTGCCTCCACCACCACCACCAGTTCCACCCCGAGACAAGCATAGGGAGTTCATGAGCCATAAGCCACCCACATTTGCAAGCTCACCAGATCCACTTGATGCAGATGATTGGCTGAAAGCAATTGAGAAGATGCTGAATATTGCACAATGCACGGACCGTGAGAAGGTTTTATATGCTTCGGGACGTCTGATTGGTCCTGCTGCTGACTGGTGGGATTCTTATACTGCTGCCCACGATGCTGCGGATACTATTACTTGGGCAGAGTTCAGTACGCAGTTCAGGAACTACCATATTCCCGCTGGGATGATAAAGATCAAGAAGAAGGAATTTCTGTCGCTGAAGCAAGGGAGTATGTCAGTCAGCGAGTACAGAGACAAGTTTATTCAGTTATCCCGATATGCCCCTGAAGAAGTTGCTGAAGACGAGAGGAAGCAGGAGCATTTTATTGAAGGACTTAATGGACCACTGCAGTATGCTCTAGTGGCACACACATTCCCATCATTTCAGAGGCTGCTTGACAAGGCATTGGCTATTGAACACAAGCGTGTTCAATTGGGAGATTTGAAGAGAAAGGCCATATCTCAGGGACAAGGAAGCAGCAGTGTTCGTCCTCGCTACAGTTCACCACAGGGTACACCTACTCGACCCGGAGGACCACGCCCAGTTCAGCAGTCACCACTGAGGACTCCACCTCCTCGACAGGCTACCCCTACTGGCACCCCGACGAAGTTTTCAGGACAGAGTCCGGGCACTCAATGTTACAAGTGTGGGAAGATTGGTCATTATGCAAATGTCTGCCCACAGAGGATTGCTACTACTCCAGTTCAGAACAGGCAGCAAACTCCAGGAACTGGCAAGGGATATTCTATTGCCAAGGTTAATCAAGTCAGCGTTGATGCTACTCCGGATGGAGGGGACCTCGTAATTGGTATGTTTTATGTTAATGCAATTCCTGCAACCATATTATTTGATTCTGGTGCTACACATTCATTCATGTCTGCTCGTTATGCCAACACAAATGAAATACCACTGCTAAATATGAGAAAACCCCTGATAGTAATTACACCTAAAGGGCATGTTGAGGCAAATCAAATGACACGTAGATTGACATTAACTATTATGGGTAGAGAATTTGGAGCTACTGCTATAATATTGGAGTCAAGCAGTATAGATTTAATTCTTGGTATGTCATGGCTAAGAAAGGCAAAGGCCGTTATAGCATGTGGTAGAGGTACCGTAGAACTCACTACTACTAAAGGAGAAAGGTTTCAAGTTAACATTGCAGTAACCTCCTCATCTATGCGTGCAATGTTCTTCATGCCTGAAGAGTTTGTTGGCGACAATATCCGGGTGGTTAGAGATTTTCCGGATGTCTTTCCAGAGGAGTTACCAGGAATGCCACCTGATAGAGAAGTTGAGTTTGTTATTGACCTCTTACCTGGAACCGCCCCTATTTCTAAACGGCCATATAGAATGTCCGTAGAGGAGTTGAAGGAACTTAAGAAGCAGTTAACTGAGTTACAAGAGGCTGGGTACATTCGTCCGAGTTCCTCACCTTGGGGAGCACCGGTCTTGTTTGTACAGAAGAAGGACGGATCGCAACGGATGTGTGTGGATTATAGATCTCTTAATGATGTTACAGTGAAGAACAAGTATCCGTTGCCCCGTATTGAGGATTTATTTGATCAGATGAGAGGTGCAAGAGTATTTTCGAAGATTGATCTCCGATCGGGTTACCATCAGATGAGGATTAGACCATCGGATATTCCCAAGACGGCTTTCTCGACTAGATATGGATTATATGAGTTCACAGTTATGTCGTTTGGATTGACTAATGCACCAGCTTATTTTATGAACTTAATGAACAAGGTGTTTATGGAGTATTTGGACAGGTTCGTCGTGGTATTCATCGACGATATTCTTATTTATTCTCAGAGTGAAAGTGATCACGAGGAACATCTGAGGATGGTGCTACAGAAGCTACGAGATAATCAACTCTATGCTAAGTTCAGCAAGTGCGAGTTTTGGATTGGCGAAGTGCCATTTCTTGGTCATATTATTTCTAATGGAGGGATTGCAGTGGATCCTGCTAAAGTTAAGGAGATAATGGAGTGGAGAGTACCCACTACAGTTACTGAGATTCGGAGTTTCTTGGGATTAGCGGGCTATTATCGGAGGTTTATCGAAGGATTTTCTAAGATTGCTAAGCCGATGACTTCGCTTTTGGAGAAAGGAAAAGAATTTAAGTGGGACGAGAAGTGTCAAGACAGCTTTGATCTATTAAAGAAGAGGTTGATGTCGCCACCAGTTTTGGTTATGCCAGACTTGCAGAAAGGATTTGACATTTATTGTGATGCATGTGGCCAAGGCTTAGGATGTGTGCTCATGCAAGAAGGACATGTGATTGCCTATGCATCTCGTCAGTTGCGGAGACATGAATTGAACTACCCCACTCATGACTTGGAATTGGCAGCCGTTGTGCATGCACTTAAGATTTGGAGACATTATATCATGGGGACCAAGTGCCAAGTGTATACGGATCATAAGAGTTTGAAGTATATATTCACTCAGAAGGACCTCAACCTTAGGCAACGCCGTTGGTTGGAGCTTATTAAGGATTATGATTTGGAGATTCACTATCACCCGGGCAAGGCAAACTTGGTTGCAGATGCCTTGAGTCGCAAGGAGCATGTTCATTCAGCTGTTGTTGCCCAGCTACCCGATGAGATTGTTGAGGATTTCAGGAGACTTAACCTGGGGATAGTTGCTCATACTGAAGGAGTTACAATTGATGTGGAACCTACTTTAGAGCAAGAGATCCGCAAGGGACAAATTGGTGATGATAAGATAAAAGAAATTAAGGATCTGATTACTGAAGGTCGAGTTCCGGAGTTCACGGAAGATGAGCAGGGCACTGTATGGTTCAAGGACAGGATGTGTGTCCCTGATATTAAAAGCCTTCGAGAGACTATTTTAAAGGAGGCCCATGACTCGGATTATTCTATTCATCCTGGTAGTACCAAGATGTATCAGGATTTGAAGCGGAAGTATTGGTGGTATGGATTGAAAAGAGATGTAGCTGCACATGTGGCTATGTGCGATGTATGTCAAAGAGTTAAGGCTGAACACCAGAGGCCAGCTGGATTACTGCATCCACTGAAGATACCCGAGTGGAAATGGGAAGAGATTGGTATGGATTTCATTACTGGATTGCCTCGCACCCAGAAAGGATATGATGCAATATGGGTGATTGTGGATAGATTGACTAAAGTGGCTCATTTTATTCCTGTGAAGACTACTCATAAAGGTTCTCAGCTGGCAGAGTTATATATGGCCCGGATTGTGTGTTTGCATGGAGTGCCAAAGAAGATCGTGTCTGATCGAGGTTCGCAGTTTACCTCAAGATTTTGGAGAAGCTTTCATGAGAACATGAGTACGAAGTTGAATTTCAGCACAGCCTATCACCCTCAGACGGATGGACAGACCGAAAGGACTAATCAAGTTTTGGAGGATATGTTGAGAGCATGTGCCCTTCAACATGGAGGAAGTTGGGATAAGAGTCTGCCTTATGCTGAATTCTCGTATAATAATAGTTACCAAGCCAGTCTGAAGATGTCACCTTTTGAAGCTTTATATGGGAGGAAGTGCAGGACTCCTCTATATTGGGATCAGACTGGAGAGAGACAGTTCTTTGGTCCTGAATTGATTCAAGAAGCAGAAGAACAAGTTCGTATAATTCGAGAGAATTTGAGAGTGGCACAAACCAGGCAGAAGAGTTATGCTGATAATAGAAGGAGGCCACTGGAATTTGAAGAAGGAGATTATGTGTATCTCAAGGTGTCACCACTGCGCGGAATGAGGAGATTCAAAGTCAAGGGCAAATTGTCCCCTCGCTACATTGGACCATTCTTGATCTTTAGAAGAGTTGGGGAGATGGCATACCAACTCGAGTTACCTGCTAGTCTATCAGATGTGCATAATGTGTTTCACGTATCTCAACTGAAGAAGTGTCTCCGTGTTCCCGAGGAACAGTTACCAATGGAAGAGCTCAGTGTTCAAGGTGATTTGACTTACACGGAGTACCCCATCAAGATTTTGGATACATTGACTCGAGTTACAAGGAATAAGGTTATAAAGATGTGCAAAGTCCAATGGAGTCACCACAGTGAAGATGAAGCAACTTGGGAAAGAGAAGAAGAGCTTCGCATAGATTTTCCCAACCTTTTCTCTAGTTCTTCTTAAATCTCGGGGACGAGATTATTTTTAAGGGGGGTAGGATTTGTAACACCCACTTTGTAAGTGCTAGGAATAATATCAATAGAGAAACATTTTCTCTTTATGTGAGTGTGATCTTTATTCATCATCATATGAGAACACCATGTCCAAGAACAAATAATGAAAAGATATGCTACTAAATTGTTGCATCATGCTGGATATTTTGTTTTTGTGTGCATTTTGTGACAAGAAAAACATTAAATATCCAAATGAGAAATTAAAACCTAAAAGAAATGCTAAACTTTGGAAAGGAAGAAAGAAATAATATAAAATATAAAACAAAATTTATAAATATACAAACTCAACTATATTGGTGTGATTGAAATTTATCTATAGTTTGGGTACAAGTTTAAAGTCAAATTTGGAATTCAAGTTGGGGATTGAAAAATAAAAAGAAAAGAAAACAGAAAATAGAAAAAGAAAAGGGTTACTATACCTAACTGGGCCGCAGAACACCATTTCGGCCCACAACTGTTCTTCTCTCTGCGCGGCCCAACCTCCCCTCACACCGGCGCCGACACGCGGGGCCCGCGCGTCAGTCGTCCATCCGCGCGCGCTGCTTCCTCCCTCTCGCGCTCACGCTCGCTGCCAACTGGGGCCCACTCGACAGCCGCTCCTCGCGCGCGCGTCTGCTGACTGTATCGCTGCAACGCGGCCCCACATGTCATCCCGTTCTCACCGAACCCGACCGCGTCTCTCGCCGAACTCCGCGGGCACCGTTGCGTACTCGCCGGCGTGGTTGCGTTGAGCCCAAGCCGATCCTCGCGCGCCCATAAGAACCGGCTGCAACCTCCCTCTCCTTATCCTTCACCTCGCCGCCAACTCGCCTGTGCCCCATCGCAGCTGACCGGACACAATCGCCATTGCCATACACAGCCGCCGTCGTCCCTCGTGCTCGGCCCCAATTGAATCCCCGTGTGCGGCCTGAAAGCTTCGCTCGAGTCTCTGGACTGCTCCGGTGGCGATTCCGGGGCTGGTAGCTGACCGGAGCGCGTCCAATTCGTCTTCGCCGTCGTGTATTTGCGCTTCACCGTGGACCGACCGAAGCACCGCCGGATTCGATGTAAGGACCCACTCCCCATCATCGCCCCCTTCCCAATTCCATTTTGCGCTTAGTTTGACCAGAAATGGTGCACCGGCGGGGCGAGATTGACCAACGCCGGCGAGGTCTTCGCCGCTGGCAGCAAACGCGCCGCCGGGTGTAGCTCGTTTGGGGAAGAAGTCGCTCGGCCGTTGGATGGTCAGCGTGCGGTCGAGATTAGAAGCAGGGGTAGCCGTTGATCGAGAATCGGATGTCACAGATTAGATCTAGTTTAATAAAATCTAAGCCGTTGATTCCAGATCGGGCGGCTAGGGTCGCGTACCGGTTCACGTATGCACCGATTTAATCTGGCACGTCCGTTTGTGATCGGACGGTCCCAACCGCACCGTACCCCTTCGTGGGTAACTTTTATTATAGAGCCCCTGAACTTTATAGAAATCAACCCGCCGTCCATTTTTACTGTGCGCTGTGTCTCGGGCGAATTACACCGAGCCCCCTGGGTTTCTCCAGAATTGACGCCCAGTCCATAACTTTATAAAACCAGAGAAAGGAATAATTAAATGGATTCTTAATAGGAAAATAATTGCTAGAACTTTATAAATTCATAGAAAATTCATACTAACTCCAAATTAATTCATTCCAGTTCCTAAAATTTTGTAATTTTATCCTCTTTCACTTAATGTCTCTGTTTTGGGCATAACAACAGTAAGAAATTTATTTATTACTTAATCCTATTTAAAGCACATAAAACCTTTGAAAATGCATAACTTAAAATCTATAACTCAGAAAATTATGATTTCTGTTCCTAGGATTTTATTTTAATATGTAGAATATCTCTGTGCATTTTGTTTATATGTTTGGTGTAATGTTAATTTCTCTATATGCACTGTGCTTGTTTGTATTGTGGCGAGTAGAAGAGCCCGTTGCTGAGGATCCTGGTGAGCAGCAGGTTGAAGTAGCTGAGCAGGAGCTCATTGAAGGCAAGTTGTGCCCTTGACCACTTTTTACCCAATACTGTTCTTTAATATCACATATCCATGCATAGGTTAATTTTGATGGGACCCAATAGGACTCCCTAGATTGTTTATCTCATTACCTTGTTCACCCCTGAATCACTTGGGTAGTTCGCTATTGCTTTATATGGTTTGGGATAATCATTTATTACCTCTATGTTCCAAGTCTTGTTATTATTCTGTTTATGTTCATGTTGATATCATTAATGTTAATTGGAACATAGAGCTTAACTTGAGAACCACGTGCCACCACAAGGGTGGAATGGGACGCCCTTGGCTGACTAATTAGGAAAGCTAGTGGAAGACTACCTTACCCGAAAGGGGCAAGGGCAGTAGGGGAGAGGTCAGTGCGGGGAGGTCCCTGGTTGATTTTGCTGCGATGGCTATCAGCCAGGAACCCTTTACTGGATCTTCCCATAAACTGTAGCGGGTTTTCGGAAGCTAGTGGAACTTTGTAAAGGCCTCGTAGTGTTGCCCTGCCGTGCTTCCTAGGTAGAGGTATATGGGATTCATGACCCCTTGGCAGATGGGTAACATGACTTGTGGGTAAAGGGTACAACCTCTGCAGAGTGTAAAACTGGTATACTAGCCGAGCTCACGGTCACGAGCAGCTCAGGACTCTCTGATGTTTAAATTATGGAACTTAAATTCAATTTTGTCATTTGCATTGCATGGGTTTTGTTATTAATTTTGTTCTATCACTTTACTTATGGTTTGGTATTTACTTACACTTAGTAACTGCTAATAAAATTTTGACCAACTACTTAAAAGCAATGCTCAGCTTTAACCCCTGTCTTTGATTAAGCCTTACACATCACATGAACTCACACCTTTGTGAGTTTATGTCCACTGGTTCCCCACAACTTGTTGAGCTATGATCTTGTGTGAGCTCACCCTTGCTGTCTCACACCCCCCCCACAGGAGATGACCAGGTGGTTCAGGAGGAGCTGCCTAACACTGAGGAGTTTGACTTGATCTAGGTGGCGTTTCCCAGTCGACATCTGCGCCGTCGATCCTTAGTTCGCTTTACCTTTATTATTTCATTTTGTAATAAGTCTTCCGCTATGTAATAAATACTCTGATGTTAATGACATTTATCTCTATACACTCTGTTATTATATATGTTGTCTTCTTGGCGCATGTATGAGATGCACCCGGCTTTGTTCATTAAAACCGGGTGTTACATTTATATTAGAAACAAGCACCTTGGGTACCCAAACACAAGTCTTTGAGCCCTTGCGCTTGGCCCCAACATATTTGGCAACTACTTTGCCTGATTTGTTAGTTAAAACATATGAAGCATCAAAAGTCTTAAATGAAATGTTATGGTCATTTGATGCAGTAGGAGATTTCTTTTTAGGCAATTTAACATGGGTTGATTGCCTAGAGCTAGAAGCCTCATTCTTATACATAAAGCATGGTGTGAAACATTATGAGGTTTCCTAGCATGAATTCTCCTAATCTTATGTTTGGGATAACCAGCAGGATATAAAATGTAACCCTCGTTATCCTGAACCATGGGAGCCTTACCCTTAACAAAATTAGACAATTTCTTAGGGGCATTAAGCTTGACATTGTCTCCCTGTTGGAAGCCAATGCCATCCTTAATGCTAGGGCGTCTCCCATTATAAAGCATGCTACGAGCAAATTTAAATTTTTCATTCTCTAGTTCATGCCTAGCAATTTTAGCATCTAGTTTAGCTATATGATCATTTTGTTGTTTAATCATAGCAATGTGATCATGAATAGCATCAACATTAATGTCTCTACATCTAGTACAAATAGTAACATGATCAACACTAGATGTAGAGGGTTTGCAAACATTTAATTCATCTATCTTAGATTTTAGCATGGCATTTTCATCTCTAAGATAGGAAATAGAATCATTGCAAACATTTAAATCCTTAGCCTTAGCAATTAATTTATCATTCTCAATCTTAAGGCTAGAAATTGCAACATTCAATTTGTCAATCTTAGCAATTAAATCACCATTTTCATTTCTAAGACTAACAATTGAATTATTACATGCATCTAATTTTTCAACCGTAGCAATTAAGTTGGCATTCTCGGTTCTAAGGTTGGAAATTGATTCATGGCAAATGCTAAGCTCACTAGTTAATTTTTCACACTTTTCTATCTCCTGAGCATAAGCATTTTTCACCATAACATGCTTCTTATTTTCCTTAATAAGAAATTCCTCTTGGCTATCCAAGAGTTCATCCTTCTCATGAATAGCACCTATCAACTCATTCAATTTTTCCTTTTGTTGCATATTAAGGTTGGCAAAAAGACTAAGCAAGTTTTCCTCATCATCACTAGAGCTAGCCTCATCACTAGATGTTGTATATTTTGTGGAGGCTCTAGATTTTACCTTCTTCTTCTTGCCGTCCTTTGCCATGAAGCATTTGTGGCCGACGTTGGGGAAGAGAAGACCCTTGTTGACGGCGATGTTGGCGGCGTCCTCGTCGGAGGAGGAGTCGGTGGAGCTCTCGTCGGAGTCCCATTCCCGACACACGTGAGCATCGCCGCCCTTCTTGTAATACTTATTCTTTTCCTTCTTCCTCCCCTTCTTGTCATTATCCCTGTCACTATCACTAGACATGGGGCATTTAGCGATAAAATGACCGGGCTTACCACACTTGTAGCAGACCCACTTGGAGCGGGGTTTGTAATCCTTCCCCTCCTTTGCTTGAGGATTTGACAGAAGCTCTTGATGATGAGTGCCATCTCCTCATTGTCGAGCTTGGAGGCGTCAATAGGGAGCCTACTTGATGTAGACTCTTCTTTCTTCTCGTCTGTCGCCTTGAATGCGATGGGTTGCACCTCGGGTGTGGAGGTGTCGCCTTGCTCCACGATTTGTTTGGAGCCTTTGATCATCAATTCAAAGCTCACAAACTTTCCTATAACCTCCTCGGGAGACATTAGCTTATATCTAGGATCACCATGAATTAATTGAACTTGCGTAGGATTACGAAAAACGAGTGATCTTAGAATAACCTTGACCATTTCATGGTCATCCCATTTGGTGCTCCCGAGGTTGCGCACTTGGTTGACCAAGGTCTTGAGCCAGTTGTACATTGCTTGTGGCTCCTCTCCTTGGTTGAGGACGAACCGACCGAGCTCCCCCTCGATCGTCTCCCGCTTGGTGATTTTGCTCACCTCATCTCCCTCGTGCGCGGTCTTGAGCACGTCCCAAATCTCCTTGGCGCTCTTCAATCCTTGCACTTTATTATACTCCTCTCGACATAGAGAGGCGAGGAGTATAATAGTCGCTTGGGAGTTGAAGTGCCGGATTTGGGCGACCTTGTCCGAGTCGTAGCCCTCATCCCCCATGGATGGTACCTACGCTCCAAACTCAACAATGTCCCAAATGCTAGCGTGGAGTGAGGTTAGATGGTGCCTCATTTTATCACTCCACATACAATAGTCTTCACCGTCAAAAACCGGTGGTTTGCCTAGTGGAACGGAAAGTAAAGGAGTGCGTTTAGAAATGTGTGGATAGCATAGGGAAATCTTACTAAACTTCTTGCGCTCATGGCGCTTAAAAGTGACGGACGGCCGGATGTGGATGGCGACAAAGAATCCATCTCGTAGTAGACCACCTTCTTCATCTTCTTTTTCTTGTCGTCGCTCCGATGCGACTTGGCATGTGAAGGGGATCCCTTCATCTTGTTGCCGGACTCCCCCGATGGAGCCTTCCCGTGACTTGTAGTCTTGTCACCACCGGTCACGATCTCCTTCTTGGCGTGATCCCCCGACATCACTTCGAGCGATTAGGCTCTAATGAAGTACCGGGCTCTGATACCAATTGAAAGTTGCCTAGAGGGGGGTGAATAGGCGGAATCTGAAATTTATAAACTTTAAGCACAACTACAAGCCGAGGTTAGCGTTAGAATAAAAACCGAGCCTGCAAGAGAGGGTGAAAAACAAATCAAAGGCAAATGAAGCAGATGACACGGTGATTTGTTTTACCGAGGTTCGGTTCTTGCAAACCTACTCCCCGTTGAGGTGGTCACAAAGACCGGGTCTCTTTCAACCCTTTCCCTCTCTCAAACGGTCACCTAGACCGAGTGAGCTTTTCTCCTTAATCAAATGGGTCACTTAGACCCCTACAAGGACCACCACACAATTGGTGTCTCTTGCTTTGATTACAAGTTGCTTGAGAACAAGAATAGAGGAAGAAGAAAAGCGATCCAAGCGATAAGAACTCAAATGAACACAAATGTCTCTCTCTCACAAGCCACTAAGTCTTTGGAATGAGTTTGGGACTTGGAGAGGATTTGATCTTTTGTTTTGTGTCTTGGAGTGAAGTCTAGAGCTCTTGTATTGAATGCAAATTGCTGAAAACTTGGATGCCTTGAATGGTGGTGGTTGGGGGTATTTATAGCCCCAACTACCAAAACAGCCATTGGGGAGGGCTGCTGTCGATGGGCGCACCGGACAGTCCGGTGCGCCAGCCACGTCACCCAACTGTTAGGGTTCTGACGGTTTCGACCGTTGGAGCTCTGACATCTTGGGGCACCGGACAGTCCAGTGCCGCACCGGACAGGCACTGTTCACTGTCCGGTGCGCCTTCTGTCGCTGCTCTGACTCTACACGAACTGTCCGTGCACTGTTCACGCGCACTGTTCCCTTTTGCAGACGACCGTTGGCGCAGTAGCTGTTGCTCCGCATGGCACACTAGACAGTCCGGTGCTACACCGGACAGTCCGGTGAATTATAGCGGAGTGGCTCTCCAGAAACCCGAAGCTGAGGAGTTTGGAGTGTACGGTCCCTGGTGCACCGGACACTATCCGGTGCGCCAGACCAGGGCAGCCTTTGGTTTCTTTTTGCTCCTTCCTTTTGAATCCTAACTTGTTCTTTTTATTGGTTTGTGTTGAACCTATGGCACCTGTAGAACATATTATCTAGAGCAAACTAGTTAGTCCAATTGATTGTGTTGGGCAATTCAACGACCAAAATCATATAGGAAAAGGTTTGACCCTATTTCCCTTTCAGCTTTCTGTATCTCAATTATGTAAAATGGGCTATAACTGTCTTTTTAGTGATATTGGTGTTACTGTTTTTAGAAGAAGTGATGATTCAATAGTATTTAAGGGAGTGTTAGAGGGTCAGCTATATTTAGTTGATTTTAATGATAACAAAGTTGAACTTGACACTTGCTTAATTGCTAAGACTAATATGGGTTGGCTCTGGCATCGCCGACTTGCCCATATTGGGATGAAGAATCTCCATAAACTTCTAAAGGGAGAACACATTTTAGGACTAACAAATGTTCATTTTGAGAAAGACATGATTTGTAGTGTATGTCAAGTAGGAAAGCAAGTTGGTGCTCACCATCCACACAAGAACATAATGACAACGGATAGGCCACTCGAGCTGCTCCACATGGACCTATTCGGCCCGATCGCTTACATAAGCATCAGCGGGAGTAAGTACTGTCTAGTTATTGTGGATGATTATTCTCGCTTCACTTGGGTGTTCTTTTTGCAGGAAAAACCACAAACCCAAGATACTTTAAAGGGATTCTTGAGACGGGCTCAAAATGAGTTCGGATTAAGGATCAAAAAGTTAAGAAGCGATAATGGGACGGAGTTCAAGAATTCTCAAATAGAAGGATTTCTTGAGGATGAGGGCACCAAGCATGAGTTCTCTTCTCCCTACAAACCTCAACAAAATGGTATAGTGGAGAGGAAGAATAGAACTCTAATGGACATGGCAAGAACCATGCTTGATGAGTACAAGACACTGGACCGGTTTTGGGCGGAAGCAATCAACACTGCTTGCTTCTCCATCAATCGGTTACATCTTCACCAAATCCTCAAGAAGACATCTTATGAACTGCTCACCGGTAAAAAGCCTAATATTTCATATTTTAGAGTCTTTGGGAGCAAATGCTTTATTCTTATTAAAAGAGGTAGAAAATCTAAATTTGCTCCTAAAGCTGTAGAAGGCTTTTTACTAGGTTATGATTCAAACACAAGGGCATATAGAGTCTTTAACAAGTCCACTGGACTAGTTGAAGTTTCTTGTGACATTGTGTTTAATGAGACTAATGGCTCCCAAGTGGAGCAAGTTGATCTTGATGAATTAGATGATGAAGAGGCTCCGTGCGTCGCGCTAAGGAACATGTCCATTAGGGATGTGTGTCCTAAGGAATCCGAAGAGCCTCCACAAGCACAAGATCAACCATCATCTTCCAACCAAGCATCTCCACCCACTCAAGATGAGGATCAGGCTCAAAATGATGAAGATGAAGATCAAGAGGATGAGCCACCTCAAGAGGAGGACAATGATCAAGGGGGAGATAAAGATAATGAAGACAAGGAAGATGATCAAGAAATACAGGATCAATGACCGCCTCACCCAAGAGTCCACCAAGCAATTCAACGATATCACCCCGTCAACTCCATCCTTGGTGACATTCATAAGGGGGTAACTACTAGATCTCGTGTTGCACATTTCTGTGAGCATTACTCTTTTGTTTCCTCTATTGAGCCATACAGGGTAGAGGATGCATTAAGAGATTCGAATTGGGTGGTGGCTATGCAAGAGGAGCTCAACAACTTCACGAGGAATGAGGTATGGCATTTGGTTCCATGTCCTAATCAAAATGTTGTAGGTACCAAATGGGTATTCCGCAACAAGCAAGATGAGCATGGTGTGGTGATAAGGAACAAAGCCCGACTTGTGGCCAAGGGTTATTCACAAGTCGAAGGTTTGGATTTCGATGAAACTTATGCACCTGTAGATAGGCTTGATTCAATTCGTATATTACTTGCCTATGCTACTTACCATGGCTTTAAGCTTTATCAAATGGACATGAAAAGTGCCTTCCTCAATGGACCAATCAAGGAAGAGATCTATGTTGAGCAACCTCCCGGCTTTGAATATAGTGAGTACCCTAACCATGTTTATAAACTCTCAAAGGCGTTTTACGGGCTCAAGCAAGCCCCAAGAGCATGGTATGAATGCCTGCGAGATTTTCTTATCACTAATGGCTTCAAAGTCAAAAAAGTCAATCCTAGACTCTTCACTAAAACTGTTGAAAAAGACTTGTTCATATGCCAAATTTATGTTGATGATATCATATTTTGGTCTACTAACAAGTCTACTTGTGAAGAGTTTAGTAGGATTATGGTTCAAAAATTCGAGATGTCAATGATGGGGGAGTTGAGATATTTTCTAGGATTTCAATTCAAGCAACTCTAAGATGGCACCTTCATCAGCCAATCTAAGTACATTCAAGACATTCTTAAGAAGTTTGGAATGAAGGATGGCAAACCCATCAAGACACCCATGGGAACCAATGGGCATCTCGACCTCGACACGGGAGGTTAATTCGTAGATCAAAAGGTATATCGGTCGATGATAGGATCTTTACTCTATTTATGTGCATCTCGACCGGATATTATGCTTTCTGTATGCATGTGTGCAAGATTTCAGATCGATCCTAAGGAAGTTCACCTTAGGGTCGTAAAGAGAATCATGAGGTATTTAGTTTACACTCCTAAGTTTGGGCTTTGGTACCCCAGGGGATCCACTTTTGATTTAATAGGATATTTCGATGTCGATTAGGCAGGGTGTAAAATTGATAGGAAGAGCACATCAGGGACTTGTCAGTTTTTGGGGAGATCCCTAGAGTCTTGGGCTTCAAAGAAACAAAACTCAGTAGCTCTTTCTACTGCCGAAGCCGAGTATATTGTCGCAGGTCATTGTTGTGCGCAATTACTTTGGATGAGGCAAACCCTCAGGGACTATGGCTACAAATTGAGCAAAGTCCCTCTCCTATGTGACAATGAGAGTGCAATTCGCATGGCGGATAATCCCGTTGAACACAGCCGCACTATGCACATAGACATTCGGTATCACTTTCTGAGAGATCACCAACAAAGGGGGATATCGAAATAGCTTATGTAAACACCAAGAATCAATTAGCCGATATCATTACCAAGCCATTAGATGAGAAAACCTTTAGCAAACTTAGGAATGAGCTAAATATACTTGATTCTCAGAATTTTGATTGAAACATTGCACACATAGCTCATTTATATACCTTTGATCATATCTCTTTCATTTTGGTACAAATGCATATTTCTTATTCTTCTTGTGCCAAGACTAAGACTAATGTGTTACCATGAGTATTTCTTGCATTAGTCTTAGATTGAAAGGGAAATGGAGTATTCGGCAAGGACAACGCTTCCACTCAACTCCAATGGTATTATTTAACTTTGCCGGTATTCCGCCATCTCTCCAATTGGTATAATCTTTCACTCATATTTCCTTCATCAATGGGGGAGAAAATACAAATAGGGCTCCAATGTTCTCCGTTTTTGGCGATTAATGCCAAAGAGGGAGAAAATATTAAGCCCAAAGCAAAATGACCGCACCACCACCATTTCAAACACCACCATTTCAAAAAAATTCAAAATGAAAGATTTAATTGGTATTTACAAAAGTTTGTTTTTCAATTGGTATTCAAGGCAATTTCAAATTGGTATAAATTTTTGAAAATTGGCATCTACTTCAAAACCCTCTTGAAAGCTAAGGGGAGAATTTCATTCAGGGGGAGCTTTGGTTTAATCAAAGGAAAAGCATTTGAAACAGGGGGAGAAACTTCAAATCTTGAAAATGCTTCTTGCAATCTTATTCATATACCTTTGACTATTTGCAAAAGAATTTTGAAAATACTTTGAAAAGATTTGCAAAAACAAAAACATGTGGTGCAAAAGTGGTTCAAAATATCAAATAAAAGAAAGCAATCCATTCATATCTAGTAAGATTATCAATTGGTTTAATTCCAAGTAACCTATGCACTTACCATATGCAAACTAGTGCATTTCTGCACTTTATATATTTGCTTTGGTTTGTGTTGGCATCAATTACCAAAAAGGGGGGAGATTGAAAGGAAAATAGGGTTAAACTTTTCCTACAATTGATTTTGGTGGTTGAATGTCCAACACAAATATATGGACTAACTAGTTTGCTCTAGAATACATGTTCTACAGGTGCATAAAGGTTCAACACAAACCAATAAATATTTAAGTTAGGCATCAAATTCAAAGGAGCAAAAGAAACCAAGTGTGCTGTGGTCTAGCGCACCGGACTGTCCGGTGTGCCACCGGACAGTGTCCGGTGCACCAGGACCATACAGAGTCCAAATAGCCACTCTTAGGTTTTCGCAGGCATGCTCCGCTATAATTCACCGGACTGTCCGATGTGCCACCAGACTATCCGGTGTGCCAGCGGAGCAACAACTAGCTCGCGCAACGGTCGACTCTGCAAAGGTGAACAGTGCATGAACAGTGCGCGGCAGAAGTCAGAGCAGAAAGTCAGAGGCGCACCGGACTGTCCGGTGCCGCAAGGAGACAAAGCTCCAACGGTCGACTTCGCTCCAAACCCTAGCGGTTGGGTGACGTGGTGACGCACCCGACAGCCTATAGTGCCTGTCCGGTGGCGCAACTGACTGTCCGGTGCGCCCATCGACAGCAGCCTCCCCAACGGCTTGTTTGGTGGTTGAGGGCTATAAATACCCCCAATCACCACAACTCCAAGCATCCAAGTTTTCTGAAGTTCACATTCAATACAAGAGCTCTAGCATTCACTCCAAGACACAATACAAAAGATCAAATCCTCTCCAAGTCCCAAATTCACTCCAAACACTTAGTGGCTTGTGAGAGAGAGATTTTTGTGTTCATTTGAGTTCTTGTCACTTGGATTGCCTTTCTTCTTTCTCTTTCTTGTTCTCAAGAGACTTGTAATCAAAGCAAGAGACACCTAAGTGTGTGGTGGTCCTCGCGGGGTCTAAGTGACCCGTTTGATTAAGGAGAAAGCCCACTCGGTCTAAGTGACAGTTTAAGAGAGGGAAAGGGTTGAAAGAGACTCAGTCTTTGTGACCACCTCAACGGGGACTAGGTTCTTTGGAACCGAACCTCGATAAAACAAATCACCATGTTCATCTGCTTGATTCTCATTTGATTTGTTTTCGCCCTCTCTTCCGAACTTGATTTTAGTTCTAACGCTAACTCCGGCTTGTAGTGTGTGTTTTAAGTTATAAATTTCAGGCTTCACCTATTCACCCCCCTCTAGGCAATTTTCAATAGGTCTAGAGATTTTGTACAACTAGGATGTGCTCAATAAATGCTAGCTATTCCAAATTGGTTGCCCATCCATGGTCAATGATTTTGCATTACTATGTGCCAAGATGGCCTTTCTAAATCCATGGACTTTCATAAGGAGCCCAGGCTGGTGCCCAGGGTCACTAGGCCATGGATTTGCCTCTATGGATAGTTGTACATATCATGCAACTCCTCTAGTGAGCACAAAGGGGATCCATGCTTCAATATATTATAGAAATTAGAAACATTTATAGATAAATAATAAAAACTAATTAGCCAAATCATATGTGTTGGGGACTTGTTCTCAAATGCTGTGAATTAAGAACAAGGCAACATAGAAAGTGTTAAATGTTAAAGTCCTTTGTCCTTTGAAGCATTACATCCCTAAGGGCATAATGATCTTCGGACGAAGGTTATGAAAGACATACCTTCATAGATATGATATGTAAAATCAGGGGATGAAGGTTATGAAACATAAGACAATAACATAGATAATTATATAATACCAAAATGTGAACATGTATCGATAAATAATCATGAATATAAAAATTAAACCGAATTACATCCGTACCTTGAGCTTGACAGAAATGCGAAGATCCGAATGTCATGAAAAAGCGTGAACAGTATGGGGGTACTGTTCACCTATTTATAGGCACAGGCGTAGCCTGTATAAATTTACATTTATGTCCTCTACAAATGATTACAATCATTACACAGCCTATCATGAGCTGATTGGTTATCTCATCTTTAAGTCGGTGCATTTTGAAATATACTACAAAGCTACCTGACTGGTAGCTTCGGCACCGTTACTGTTCCGGTCTTCCGAAGGTGCTTCTTCTCATAGGACCTTCGGCGACGAAGCAGACCCCCAACAGTAGCCCCTTCACGGTGCTAGATCGTTTTTCGTAACGAGCTCGACCCGTGAAAAATTCTTCTATGCTTTGGGATGCCGAAGGTCCGAAAAACACCTTCCCTGAGCTCGTTGCCGAGAAACGATTTAATATTCCGAGTGCAAGGCAGTCCCACCATAGGCCTGGTTTACTCAATCTGGTGATTCGACTCCTGGGGCAGCATGGTCCACCGTTCAGCGGGTGTGGGCGGCTGTTCAGCGGGTGCAATCATTCTATCGATTTACCTTCCCACCTGCAACACTATATATACAGACGGGTAGGTGTGAAGTTACCACAGCATTTACTACTATTGTACTGTTGTGCTGCCGAAAAATTCGACCACAGCCGAAGCTTATTCACCGTACTCCGAACCAAAGCTTTGTCACAAGAGGGAGCTTCGGAAAAGATAAAAATTATTCAACTTCGCAAGAAATTCAATCATCAAATGGCTCGGGTTCGTTCAACAGCTAGGGTTACACGCGACGAAGAAGAGGCCGAAGCTGCCGGAACTGCCCCGATCTCCGAAGTGATGAGGCAGTCGGGACTGGTTATGCCAGAGGGTACTGCTGACAAAGATGCGCCTGCTGCCGAAGCTGAGCGGGCAGATATTGCAGAAAGTGAAGATGAGGAGGAAGATGTAGATGATTATTCCGCCGCGCCATCTAAGCCCAGCCACTTGGATTTTGGAAAATCTACTGTCTCCGAAGCTGATATGCCGATGATGATAAAACTAGGTTACTTCGGAGAAGCCGAGAAGAAGCTGGTTCGCTTTGGCAGGGAAGAGACAACCCTGAAGCCAGAAAACAATGAGGTGGTAGTTTTCAGAAGCTTCTTTAAAGCAGGATTAAGGTTTCCCCTGCATGAGATGATTGCAGATGTTTTGGAAAATTTCGAAGTTTATCTTCATCAGCTGACCCCTAACGCTATCGTTAGGCTCAGTGTCTTTATCTGGGCTCTCCGAAGCCAAGGAGCGGAGCCGGTTACCGAAGCCTTCTGCCGGGTACACGAACTTCACTATTAGACAAAGACTAGAGAAGATGGATTGCACGAGAACTTTGGCTGCTATAATTTTGCTTATCTCAAAGATATGAAGACACCGGTGGTTAGCTACCGCACTAAATGGTCATTCGGTTGGAAAACTGAATGGTTTTATGTTAAGATTGATGAGCAAAAGGAGAAATTAGTTCAGAGCCCGCTAAAGCTAACCTTCGGGTTGACTAGGCCTCAGTGCAATATGATGCCGGGGACAGCATGCTCAGATGCTGTGCGTGATTTCAGAGTTGTGTCTGAGCATATTGGTACTAGGGATCTAGTTCAGGAATATTTAGCCAATAGAATATTCCCAACGTTGAAGGAATGGGATATACCGAAGCTTAAAGGAGAGAAGAAAAAGAATGAACTCGTTTGGTTGCCTTATCATTTTAAGTTCAATAAACACTTCAAAGAACCCTACCAAGAATGGTTGGATACAATTGAAGTTATGTGCAATGAAATCTTAGGCAATTATACGAAAAAAGAAGATCAACTGATGACAGCAGCCTTCGACACCTGGCCGAAACGAAGGCTAAACCGAGTGATGGACGCTTTGAATTTTGAATACCCAGACTATGAAAGGTTAAGCAAAGGTGTCGAAGGGCCGAAACGAAGAAGGGTTGTTAGTGTTGTACAAAGGCAAGCTACCAGGATGATAAAAGAGGATGAAATTTTAGCAAAAAAGAAAAAATCTAGTCCTAAGCCAAAGGTAGCTGTGTCGAAGAAAAGGAAGGCTCCAGCTTTGAAGCCGAAGGCTGATTTAGAAGAAGAAGCTCCCTCAACGCCTTCTGCCACTGATGTAGAAGAAATTTTAAATGTAATGACTGAATCTCTACCTAATAAGCTAAGTCCATTAGGACCAGAACTGATGAAGCTTTTACAGAAGAAGAAGCCTTCAGCTACCGAGAAGCCCGCTGAACCAAAAAAGCGAATAATTATTACTGTCATTGAGGCCATTGAGGAAACACCGCCACCGATCTCAGCGCCGAAAACAGCAGCGGCCGAAGCTGCCCCTCCCGAAGCTGCTACTTCTGAAGCTGCAACAACTGAAGCCATAAATTTGGAAACCACACTTGATGACATAGATGAAATGATTTTGAAAATGGTTGAGGAAGAAACTGTTGCAGCTGCTGAGGAAACCCTAACCGCAGTACCTGAAAAAGGGGAAAATGCCTGAAAAAGAGAAAGGATCTGCCGAGGATACTTTGGAAGAGGAAAATTTTAACTTTCAAAACATAATTGGGCAAGAATTGTCAAAGGCTGAAAAAGAAGAACTGAAGGACTATGCAATATCGTGCGGGTATCAGCCAGGGGCACTGCTCTTCGGCGGTGTTGCCGAAGAGAGTTTAGGATGCCTTCGGGATCGAATTGGAGCGAAGGTTGTCAGCACTTTATCGAAAAGTGTTGGCTTCCCGAAGCTCAAAGCTGACCTCAGCAGATACCGGCGACAGCATATCATCGGTAGCCTATTTTATTCTATCTTTAAGGTAAAATTTTTCCCTTTACTTCTTATTGTTTTGATATGAAGATGTTTTTTAATGAAGATTATTTTGCTAGAGCCTACTGCTAAGCAAAGCCTTGAGGATGCAACAAGACCTCGAGGACAAGAAAAACGAAGTTATAATTGAGAGTTTAGAGAAGAAGATCAAAGATCATGAAGCTGCCCTAGAAAAGAAAAACTTCGTGCTTCAAACAATGGAAGGTTCATTGGCAGAAGCTCAAGCTGAGATCGCTAGATTAAATGGTGAACTTTCCCTGTAGTCAAAAAACTTTGAGCAAGAGAAGATAAATTTCAAAACAAAACTCGAAGCCAAGGCTGAAAAAAGTTCAAATCTTTAGAAATCACTTAAAGATCTTTAGGAAAAATGCTTAGGCTTCGGCACCCGGTGCATTCGACGGCTGAAACAGGTCTTTAACTCAGTTGGGGCCAGCTCCGAAAAGTTTAAACCTTCGGTTGAAGACCTACCGGGGACACTTGATCATATTGAAGGTGAAGTTGATGCTCTAGACGAAATTATAGCTGGACATGGTGACTTTTATGCCTTGTTAGCTTCTCGAGGCACAACTGTCGCTTTCATGAAGGCTGGCTGTACACATGGAAATATTGTGAACAGACCAAACTTTAGCCTGTCACCGGCAGACTTGAACGACATCCTCGGCCTGGCCCGAAGCATTGGGAACAGATTCGTTACTCAAATCTGGGCAAAGAGCGGGCGGGACATGGCTGGTGACGAAGCTCGAAGTCACCTTAAACCGGTAATAAACTCATACCTTGTGCTTACCTTTTTCCTTGAAACTTGAATTTACCTTATAATACTTTGATATGTACAGGATGATGAAGCCGAGGAGCATTGAGCCGAAGCCTAACAGATGATCTGAAGCTTAGCAGATGATGATGAAGTTGAACACCCTAGCTGTGAAAAAATTCTAGAAAAACTCTTGTATCATCCTTTGTAAAGAATATTGTAATTTAAGAATCAGACTCTACTCTGTAAATTTGTCCATACCTTGTAATATATTTTTACCTTTCCGCCAGTGTGTGAACTGCTTTGATGTGGACGAAACTTGTATTTTTTGAGCCGAAGGCGAAAAACACCTTCCCTTCTTTTCGTTCGCAACAAAGCATTGATCTGCTTCCGAAGCCGTATTCTTGGAGACAAAGCAATTGTCTATCTTTATGACATGACGATGATGATCCTATGTATGCCTAAATGAATGTTTATGAATGCAATGTATGATGTAATGTATCGTGTAAATGAATGCCCAGTCACACACATACGAAGCTTCATCCATGACCTTCATTCCCTTAGGAATGACTGAAATCTCTTTGTCGTTTATTTTTCGGCTGCACCGCTTATTTTTTGGTGTAAGTTCTGCATTCCCTTAGGAACGACTTTTGAACTTCTTCGCCTTCTATTTCGGCGATATTCGCGTTGACTTTTCACGCTTCGCCTTCTATTTCGGCGGTATTCGCATTGACTTTTCGCGCTTCGCCTTCTATTTCGGTGGTATTTGGCTCTGCATTCCCTTAGGAACGACTTTTGAGCATAAAACTTACGCTGCGCTCCCTTAGGAACGACTTTTGTAGCTTCGTCATGCTCTGCATCCCCTTAGGGACGACTTTTCGAGCTTCTTCCTGTTTCTTGTTTTTTTTCTCTGCACTCGATGGTGCATGCTCAGATTTTACATTTACATATCTTGGGGGACTTTGCCCTCGTAGGGCTGAATTAAAAAGGAAAAATTACAGACTATGGCCCTATTAAAAACCTTTCTTCCCCTTCAGAAAGGAAAAGGGTACCATAGAAAAAATGAAAAAGATTACATCGATTTATACATAATATCGCCGAAGCTCATCCGCATTCCAGGATCTAGGAATGTCGTTGTCGTCCATGTCCTTTAACCTATAAGAACTGGGTCTCGACGAAGATACTACCAAAAAGGGTCCTTCCCACTTCAGCTGAAGCTTGCCTACTGTGTCAGGGTTGGCTACTCTCCGAAGCACCAAGTGTCCTGGCTTAATGTCTTTCAATCGGACTTTTCTATCACGCCATTTTATTGTTTTAGGTTGATATTTGTTGATATTTTCCACAGCCTGAAGTCTGGTCCCTTCTATGGTATCTTTAGTCACAGAATAATTAGCTTCGTCTTCAGCCGAAGCTACTGTTCTTATTGACCCCATTTTAGCCTCTTCGGGGGTTATGGCTTCGTCACCGAACAATAATTTAAATGGTGTGAAACCTGTTGATCTTGATACAGTCGTATTGTGGCTCCACACCACTTTAATCAATTCATCTGGCCATTTTCCTCTAGGCTGATTAAATATTAACTTCATTATTCCTGTCATTATAATACCATTTACCCTTTCGACTAATCCATTTGATTTCGGATGCCTGACTGATGCAAAATGAATTTTTGTGCCGATCTGATCACAGAAATCTTGGAAAGTTTCAGCATCAAACTGTGTTCCATTGTCCACAGTTATAGCCTTCGGCACACCAAAGCGGCAAACTATATTCTGCTAGAAGAATTTTTGGACTGTAGCCGAAGTTATTGTAGTCAAAGGCTTTTCTTCGATCCATTTAGAAAAATATTCTACCGCCACCACAACATATCTCAAGTTGCCCTGTGCTGGTGGAAGTGGACCTAGCAGATCCATGCCCCATCTTTGCAACGGCCAGATTGGTTGTATTAGCTGAGTCAAAGACGAAGGTTGTTTCTGATTTCTTGCACATTTTTTGGCAATTTTCACACTTTTGAACCAAATCTGCTGCGTCCGAAGCTGCCTTCGGCCAATAGAATCCTTGTCGAAAAACCTTTCCCAGAAGAGGTCTGGACCCAATATGAGATCCACACAATCCTGCATGTATTTCCTTCATCGGTTCTATACCTTCAGTTCTCGATAAGCACTTGAGAAGTGGGGAACAAACTCCATGTTTATATAATTCCCCTTCTATTATGACATATGGTCTTGTTCTTGCTTCCATTCCTTTGTTATAAACCTCATCATCCGAGAGATAATTACCTTGGAGGAAAGATATAATCTCAGTCCTCCAGTCTTCACTATGGACATGAGATATTGTGAGCACTGCTCTTTCGAGAAGTTCCACCGAAGGTGCTCTTATTGTCTCAAAAAACACTTCCGAAGGTAGAGGGAGCCCTTGTGCTGCTGACTTGGCTAGCAGATCAGCATGCTCATTTTCCCCTCTTGGAATATTCTTAACAGAAAATCCTTTGAAAGAGACTTCAAGCCTTCGTACTGTGTCCAAGTATCTCTCAAGCTTCGGATCTCTTGCCTTGCAACTCTTGTCAATATGTCCAGAAATAACTTGAGAGTCAGTTTTGAGGACTGCCCTTCTTATTCCCATTGCCTTTAACTTTCAAAGTCCCAAAAGTAATGCTTCGTATTCAGCAATATTATTTGTACAGCTGAAATCAAGCCTTGCTGCATAACATGTTTTTACTTTGGAAGGTGCAACTAAGATAGCAACTGCACCTGCACCGAAGGTTCCCCAGGAGCCATCGCAAAACACTATCCAGGCTTCGGCATCTTTATTTGCTTCTTCTTCTTGAGCCCCTGACGTCCAATCAGCAATGAAGTCTGCTAACGCCTGGGACTAAATTGAGGACCTATGCACATAGTCAATACTGAATTCATTAAGCTCCGCGACCCACTTTCCAATCCTTCAAGTAGCTTCTCTGTTTCTCATAATATCCTTCAAAGGCTGTGATGAAGGAACAATTATGTGATATGCTTGAAAATAATGCTAGAGCTTCCTGGAAGCCATTAGCACAGCGTACAACACCTTCTCCAACTCTGTATAGTTTTTATTTGATAAACTTAGGACCTCAGAGACAAAATATATTGGAGCTTGCTTCTTAATCTGGTCTTCAAGCTTCTCCTGTACAAGCACCACACTCACTGCAGAGTGCGAAGCTGCCACATACAATAGTAATGGAGCCCCTGGCGTAGGTGGAGTTAATGTTGTTAGATCAATCAAGTACTGCTTCAACTCTTCGAAGGCCTTCTGCTGAGCTGGGCCCCATTGAAAAACTTCGGCTGACTTTAGTATTTCGAAGAATGGCAAATTTCTTTCTGCTGATCTAGATATAAATCTATTCAATGATGCCAGTCTCCCTATCAACCGTTGGGCCCCCTTCTTTGTGCTTGGTGGTTCCATCCGAAGGATAGCTTCGATCTTGCTTGGGTTAGCTTCAATCCCCTTCGTTGAAACTAGACAGCCAAGGAACTTACCCTTCTTCACTCCAAAGACACATTTTTCTGGATTTAATTTCAGGCCAGCCAGCCTGAAATTAGCAAATGTTTCTTGGAGATCAGTAATGTGATTTTCTTGCTTTGTGCTCTTTACTATGATGTCATCAACGTATGTTAGCACATTTCTGCCTATCTGAGAATGAAGGACCTTGGCTGTCATTCTACTGAAGCTTCCTCCAGCATTCTTGAGCCCCTCAGGCATCCGAAGATAGCAATAGGTGCCACTAGCAGTTATGAAGCTAGTCTTCGGCTCATCCTCCTTCTTCATCCATATTTGATGATACCCTGAATAGCAATCCAGCAGACTCATAAGCTCTAAAGAAGCTGCTGCATCTACAAGAGAGTCTATTCTTGGTAATAGAAATTCGTCCTTTGGACAGGCCTTGTTAAGATCTGTGAAGTCAATACACATTCTCCATTTGCCATTGGCCTTCTTCACCATAACAGTATTGGCAAGCCACTCTGGATATTTTACCTCTCTGATAACACCAGCACTGAGAAGCCTTTTTACTTCATTTCGAGCACCTTCGGCTTTATCATCAGACATTTTCCGAAGCCTTTGCTTTCTTGGCCTGAAGGATGGGTCGACATTGAGTGAATGTTCAATGACGTCTCTGTTGACACCACAAAGGTCATTGGCTGACCAAGCAAAGACATCTTTGTTGTTGAATAAAAACCTTATCAAAGTTTTCTCCTGCTCTTCAGATAGTTGAGACCCCAGCAGTACCTTCTGCTCTGCTATATCTTCACATAGAATCATGGGTTTTGGCTGATCAGCCGAAGCAGCCTTCTCCCTTCTGTACTTATACTGTTCACAAGCTTCGACTCCATCTATATTGTGGATTGCTTTTGAGTCTGTCCAATTTCCTTCGGCCTTTCTAGCAGCCTCTTGACTTCCATGAATAGCAATGGGCCCTTGTTCCGAAGGTATCTTCATGCATAGATATGCTGGGTGAAGTATTGCTTCGAAAGCATTAAGTGTCTCTCGACCAATGATTGCATTGTAGGGGTATTCCATGTCAACAATGTCAAAAACAACTTGTTCAGTCCTTGTATTGTAAACGAAGCCGAAGGTAACTGGCATTGTGATTTTTCCAAGTGCTACGATCTGCCTTCCTCCGAAGCCACATAGGGGATGTGTAGCATCGTGAATCTTATCTTCTAGCTCTTGCATTTGTCTGAAGGCTTTAGCAAATATGATATCCGCAGCACTGCCTGTGTCAACTAGAACATTGTGGACGAGAAAACCCTTGATGACACAAGATATGACCATAGCATCATTGTGAGGATAATCCTTGAGCTGAAGGTCCTCCTGGGAGAAGGTGATTGGGATGTGAGACCATTTTGACTTGATGAAGGGTCCCTGCACCCCAACATGCTGCACCCTTGAGAGTTCCCTTTGACCCGGGAACAGGATCTGGATGTCGCATAGAGGGGGGGTGAATAGGCGAATAAAACTTATTACTTTAAAACTTAAATTCTTACTCTACTCGAAGACTTAGTGCGCAGTGGAGTGAGAAGACTCTTCGAGTAGGTTGCAGCGGAATACAAGATCCTGTCTCAAAATGTCCTGCACCTCAAATAAAGCTTATACCACAGATAAGTATTGAAGTGCAGATATAAAGACGAGTAAGACAGAGAGTCAGGATACAATACAGAACAGAGCACACAGACGCAAGGATTTATCCCGAGGTTCGGCCAAGCCTGAAATGCTTGCCTAGTCCTCATTGGAGTTAGCCACACCTGGGCTTGGAGTCTATTTCAACTCCTTCCTCCGTTTGCTCAGATCTGTCAGTATGACAGATAGAGCCTTTCACTATTGAGATGAGTTACAACAACACCGTGGCTGCTTACAAACTTCTTGGCAGCACTTCGGCAGAGTAACGATACGCTCAAGACCTTGCTCTTGCTCTTCGCAGCACTTCTCCTCTCACTAAAGGCTTATAGCTGTGCCTTCTACACAAACTATGGAGTTACACACAAGAGGGAGAGTGAGAATTGGTTCGAGTGATTTCTACACTTGTTGGCTGCGCTTATTCTTCTCTTGGAGGCGTCTAGGAGTCCCTTTTATAGACCCAAGGAGCCTAGGAGCCGTTGGACTTCATTTGGAAGGCAATATCAGCTTTCTGTCGGGTGGTGCACCGGACAGTCCGGTGCCTGATCTCCTTCCATAAATGGAGCAGTCGACCGTTGCAGTCCTGGAGCCGTTGGCGCACCGGACACTGTCCGGTGCACACCGGACAGTCCGGTGCTCCCATCTGACCGTTGGCTCGTCCACGCGTCACGCGCGGATTGCGCGGCCGACCGTTGGCCCAGACGACCGTTGGCTCACCGGACAGTCCGGTGCACACCGGACAGTCCGGTGAATTATAGTCGTACGTCGCCAGTGAATTCCCGAGAGCGGCCAGTTCGCCAGAGTTCAGCCTGTCGCACCGGACACTGTCCGGTGCACCACCGGACAGTCCGGTGTGCCAGACTGAGCTGAGTCTTGGCTGTACACAGCCAAGCCCTTTGTACCTCTTTCATTTTCTTCTTCTTTCTGTTTCTAACACTTAGACAAGTATATTAGTCCACACAACCAATGTACTAAGTCTAGAAACATACCTTCTCTTAATTATTGCATCTATAGCATTTCACATGCTTGAGCTTTGATGTTGGACTCATAAATCATCAAGTTGGCTTGACTTGATCTAGATTGACATTTCTTAGCTCCAACATCCTGCAAAGGTCACATAGAACATCTCCAAACATAGGAACAACCCAAACTAAAGATCAAGGTGAACTTAGCTCTTTTGGGCTGCTTCCAGTTCTGGTTTTGACACTTGTTCTCCTTCTAGTGACCTTGATCTCCTTCTTAGAGCTTGGTCTTGAGCCTTATGACTTACACCACATAACTGTAGCTGTTACCTCATTGGTTGTAAGTCACGTCCTTATGTAGTGATCCTCGATGTGCCGTAGCTGTTCTCAACTCGATCACCCTTGACTTTGCAAGCCTTCTTCTTCACCCTTGGCTTTGGGTTCCTCAGCCTCCTTGACTTTCTCTCGTGCACTTGGTACCTCGAAGATCTTCTTGCCTCCGTCCTTGGCTTGATCAGTTGTCTCCGAGCTACGCACCCGAGTCTCACTTTATGCAATGTCCATCTTACTTGTGATGTCCATTATGTATCCATAATCCAGTTCTTGGACCATCACATTTGTTCACTTGTGTTGAACCCTGTAGGCTTTACCTTAAGCACCTGTTCAACACTTAGTACACTTGTTAGTCCTTTAATTGAGTTGTCATCCAAACACCAAAACTCACAAGAGAGCTTTCAACCCTTCTCTGTGCTTCCTTCTTCTGCTTCTTGTTAGCCGGCTCTAAACTTGAACCGCCTGTTATCGGGAGCACAAGCTTCGTAGCCGAAGGTGCTCCAGCTTGGTTGTTGAATGAAGCCATCAGCTCAATAGTGGAAGTGAGTTCACCGGAGGTGGGCGCCAATGTTGGAGACTTGTTCTCAAATGCTGTGAATTAAGAACAAGGCAACATAGAAAGTGTTAAATGTTAAAGTCCTTCGTCCTTCGAAGCATTACATCCCTAAGGGCATAATGATCTTCAGACGAAGGTTATGAAATACATACCTTCATAGATATGATATGTAAAATCAGGGGACGAAGGTTATGAAACATAAGACAATAACATAGATAATTACTAGGTGTGTGCCCGTGCGTTGCAACGGAAGTTAAAAATCAATATAAAACATAGATACGGAACGATAAGCATCACTATGATATACCAAATTTGTGTGGTAAGACCATTTCAAATTATTGAATCTTTTAACTTTTCTAATGACATTGGTTCTTAAGAACATTCAATTCAACCAGCTTGGAATACGCAACAAAAGTTTCATAAACCAGAACAGTTCATCTATCCTACAGATAATAAACATCCAAGGTAGGCACCAAATTGACTTTATCTATTCTCCGACACACCTATAGTCTTTCCATGCCTTTCGGTAGTCTTGGTGTGCTGGCCATGGACAAGCAGACCCCAGTAGTGACAGACCATGGTGGTTCCTAGAAAACACAAGCCATAAGGGGTTTGTGTCATATAATGAGTGCATACAACAAAATACAGATGACAGTTTCTAACACAAATGAGCAAGTTTCATCACCGATTGAACAACTATTAAAAGTTGTGTACAATTATGAAAACCACGAACGATAGCAGTAATGAAGAGAAAATGCAACTAATATTTCAACAATTTCGTGATAGTAACTATGTGGGCATGTTGGCATGTATATATAGCCACAAAACATCAGTAACCTTGACACAGAAATATGTTAATGGTAATAGACTAACCTGGTCTTCTTCAGCCTAGAGTCATCCCTAAGCTGAGCTTCTTGTCAAGGATGTTGGAAACAACCTGAGAGAACCTACCATCCTTGTAGTACTTTTTCCTGTTGAGAAACCAGCTAGGGACCTTGAACTGGTGGGGGTTGGCAATCAACCAACCATGGTCATGATTCAAGAGGCGCTCAAGCTCATCAGGGGATAGCTCATCAGCCCTGCACAAAAGATGTAATCAATAGAGCTAAACCTAGATAGGTGCAAGCAAATACATGTGAGCAAAGGAACCTCATATATATCATATATAAATCTAAACATAACTAAGCTGTAGAGCAGGTGTGCTGCTTGGCAATACCATTCTTGTGCTTCTGGCTCATCCTCCTGATACTGTGTACAATATGCAAAAAACGCTAGCTTTTTACAGCTCGGCCTCCAATAACTCGAAGCTCCATGAATAACTCCATTGTGGCCTCAATATTGACAATCTAATTTTTAATTTTATTTTTAACAAAAGAGGGGTTGGCAAAAGAAGTGGTCAGATTTCAATGGTACACAAGATGTGTCAATTCAATCAGTTAGTGTGCAAAGAAAAGGTTATGCCGGTGAGGACCATCATCAGACGTAGCTTCCTCAAGACCTTCCTGATGTGCAAATGCAAGTCCATGGAGCTACAAGCACAACACACATGAAACAACCAACGCTAGCTATTAACACCATTGGGCAAAAACAAAAATAGGGGGAGTTTGTTCTGGACTTCTGGTGCAAGGACTACCTACCCAGGGATGCGAATTGCAAAGAGCCTAGAGTCGAGCGCCTCAGTGGGTGGCTGCTTGCTAACCTTGAAGTGGGTCCTCATCCGCAGGATGTCACGCTCCCTGTTGTGGAACTTGGTGGTGAGTCCTTGGGCTGCCTGTAACACCCTGAATTTGGGGGTATAAAATTTCTTTGCTCATATTCACAAATTCAGGTGTTACTTTTCTTTTCTCATCCTTCCCCAATCTTTTCTTTCTCATTTCTATAGGAGAGAAATGCTTATTTTATTTGTAATAGTAGTGTGTTAGGTTAAACCCTAAGGGACTATGAATTGTTGCATCATGTTGAACCCTAGATTTCACTTTTGTTTGGTGCATAATTCTCAAAAGGTCTAATTTGAATTTGTGGCACATTTGAATTTGAATCAAATGGAGAAAATAAAAAGAAAAGAGAAAGGAAATTACAAAATAAAAAGAAAAAGGGAAGCAGCCCGTTACCTCAGCCTGCTCGGCCTTTCGGCCCACCAGGCCCAACCCGCGCGCCCGCGCGCGCGCTCTCCCTCCCGCCCCTTCTCTCTCTGCGCGAGCGGGCCCGCCTGTCGGCGCGGCCGCCGTCTCCGCGCTCGCTCCCTCGCTCTCTCTGGTTGCCCGGTCCCACCTGTCGGCGCCCCCGCCCGCGCGTGCGCCATCTCCCTCGCTCTCTCTCTGCCCGTGGGCCCTCCCGGTCAGCCCCGCTTTCCTCGCGCCCGCGCCCGACTTCTTCTCTCTCTCTGCGTCGCGGGTCCCGGCTGTCAGCTTCGCCGTTCTCGCGTAACCGCCGCGCGCGCCCGCCTTCCTCGCGCCCACGTCGCGCGTGGGGAGCTCGCCCCACCTCGCCCTCGGCCACTTGAGCCCCGAAACCCACTCGCCCTCTCCCCCTCCCTCATTTGCGCACCCACCGGCCCTCTCTCTCGCCCTCTCCCTCGCTGCGCGCACGCCCAGGCGCCATCGCCGCGAACCGCCGCCACCCGAGCTCGTTTCCCGGCCGCCGTTGGAGCTCCGCCGCGTCCCTTGCCACGGTGAGCTCCGCCCCGACGTCCACAACCCGGGACGCGCCCCAATTCCCTCTTCCCCTCCCTATTTCTCTCTGCCCGCGCTCACCCGTCGTCCGCCGTGCAGCCGCCGCCGTCGACCCGGGCCACCGTCGCGTCTCCGTCGTCGCCGAGGAGTCCCCGGAGTTCGCCGTGAGGTAAGGAACCTCTCCTGCCCCTATTGGCCCTTGTCTTGCTCCCTGCTGCACTTGATTTCTCGCCGGAGTCGGTTAACGCCGCCGCCGAGCCACTCCACCGTGAGCCGCCCCCCTCCGGTGCCCCTACCCCGACCTAGACCCCACCAATGGGTTCCCCATGCCCTCCCCAGCCTCCCCGGCCACTCAGGTCGCCCCGGGAACCCGCAGGGCCCCCGCTCCCCTCGTCTCCGGCGAGCTCCTCCGCCGCGGGGACGAGCGCCGCCGCCCCAGCTAGCTGAGGGAGGTAGCAGTCAGCCGCCCCGATCCCCGCCGTCTATCTTGGATCGGACGGCGCGGATTCAAATAACCCGAACCCAGTCTCAACCGTCCGCCCAAGATCCAACGGCCCAGACCGTTTCCCCGCGCCCTGTCCCTCTGCCCGCTGGGCCCCGCCTGTCGGCGCGCCCGCGCGCTCGCTCTGCCCGCTGGCCCCGTCTGTCAGTCGCCGCGCCCGCGCTGCCCGCCCGGCCCCGCCTGTCAGCCACCCAGGCCGCCGCGCGCCCGCGCGCCCGCCTGCAGGATCTAATCCTGGCCGTTGATCTGAGATCTAACGGCTGTAAGCGCCCGATACCCCTTCGCCCGCGCTTTTTTCTTAAAGAACCCCCCGGTTTTCTGGATTTTGCGCCCGCCGTCCCTGGTTTCTCGCAGTTAAGTCCTCAGCCCTTTTATTTAATTCAAAATAGGTCCCTAGGGCATATTTTTAACCCCTAAACTTGTAAAATTCATAACTTTGCCATATGAACTCCAAATTAGGTGCTTCAAATTGCAAAATGTTCATAGAATTATTATCTATCTGATTATGCACTGTTTCCTTGCTGTTTCCATGTTCCAATTAATGGTTAATCACTAGGATAGGATTAAGGTTATTGGAACCCTATTTGAGATAAATAAAAGGTAGTAGACTTTAATAAAAGTTGGAGCACTTAAGTTTATGGACTCAAACACTTAAGTTTAGGAACTTAAACCAGATAATTATTTAATTCCACCACTGACTTAAACCTGAGTAGTGGATAATGACTCATTTTGTATAGTCCTCTACCCCAGACCTAGGAAACACCAGAGTGCCTATCCCTTTTCTGTAATGAATTTGTGACCACCCTCTGCTGCATATGTTTAGTATATTGTTTTTGTTTGTTATTTCCCCAAGTGCATAGTGTGAATGATTGCTTTACGTAGACAACGAGCAGTCTGTGTTTCCCGAGGAAGTTGCAGAGGAAGTTCCTGATCAACAGTTTGGTGAAGGCAAGTGTCCTCAGTCCCATTATGTCCCATTTACTTTATAATACACTGTCCCGCATTACTTACTTGAAACCTAAGGATTGACTAGCTTTACACTTACTTTATCCTTGATGACCTTATGGGCTATTGTGGTTAGCATTTTGCTACTGCTTTAACTTAATCAATGAACATGATGTGAATATTTATGATACTGTTATCCTGATGATGTTGGTGATCTTGTGATACTCCAGGGGGCTCAGGCTGTTTCCTGAGTACCTCTCCGTAAGGACCTGTTCGTTGAGAGACCACCCGGGATAACAGTGCAACCATGAGGGTGAAATGGGGTGCCCTTAGCTAATTAATTAGAGGAACTAGAGGTGTAGTTGCTTCGCCGTCGTGCCGTCAATGGGGTCCAGGCACAGTGCTTGCTCTGCCGAGGCTGAGTGCCGAGGTTCTTTCGTTTTGCTTTTTGTTAGTCACTCTCCTGCGGGGAGGAGTACTGTGTTTATCAAACTGGAGAAACCTAACGGGCAGCTACGATCTCTAGGGAATCTTTGTAAAAGCTACGTAGTGATACCCTGCCGGACCACCTAGGTAGTGGTCAATGGGGATTAGCTCTCCTCGGGCAGAAAGGGAATCATGACTCATGGGTAAAGTGTGCGACCTCTGCAGAGGGTAGTGAAACTGATATATCAGCCGTGCTCACGGTTAAGAGCAGCCTTGGGATCCTCTTTGATTAGAGATGCAAATGGTTCGAGGTACAAGGATTATGTTATGATTTTGGTTCAAATATGATGATGTTGTTCCTTGATGAGGAAATGGTTCATGGGTTGGTTAATGATAAAATCTGGCTTCTACTAATGATAAATACCTGACCAACTAAAAGCAACTGCTGGAGCCTAACCCCACATAAAGCTAGTCCACTTCAGTCAAACGGGACATTTGCTGAGTACGTTGATGTGTACTCATCCTTGCTTTACCACAAAACACCAGGTTGTCCGCATTGTAACCACTGCTCCGGAGAAGGTGAAGCCGTGGCAGGAGACTTCCAGGAGTTCCAAGACTACGACGAATTTTAGGTGTGGGTTGGCGGCAACCCCCAGCCAGCTGCCTGTGAAGGCCTTATCTTTACTGCGTTTCGCTAGCACTTTGATTTATCTGTTAAGTTGATGACTATGAGGATGTCTATGACTCTGTGATGTAATAAGTTCATACCCCTTTTATGTTATTATTCGAGCATTGTGCGATGATGTTCATTTATGTAATCGCTGTGTACGTGAGTTCTGATCCTGGCACGTACATAGTTCGCATTCGGTTTGCCTTCCAAAACCGGGTGTGACATAAGTGGTATCAAAGCCGTGCTGACTGTAGGACCGCTGACCTAGAATAGCACTGGTCGTACTAAGGACTATCGACCTTCCCTCTCACCTTGACCTCCGATGTTACTTCAAAAGTCGGTCACCTCGACCAACCCTATGTTTTACTACATATATATATATACTATATTATACCTTGTTAAAATTTTTATCTTATTCTGTCTATGGTTTATTCACTTGTCATATTAGTTCTGCTCTTACTCTTATGCTTACGGTGTCTTTTGTAGATGGCTCGTCTTAGACACACTGCACGTAAGTCGGTGATTCCTTTCCTGCCGTCTCGACTTGCGGAGCGTCCCCTGCACCGCACCGTGTCCGGTCAGTCGAGTCACCTGGAGAGGCTGCACCACCGCCTGCGTGAGGAGCAGGAACGCCGACGCCAGCACAGAGAGCAGCAGGGCTCTTCCTCCTCATCCCAGCATGAGGTGGAGTCCGTGAGGCCCCGTTCCTCTGTTGCCCAGCTGGAGGCGCCCCTTGTACCACCGCGGGACGTCCCGGCTGTTGGAGGAGCTACTGGAGGAGGACCTGGAGGAGACCCCGACGACGGCGACTCAGACCACAGCACGGAGTCTTCTGAGCCGCAGGAGGCGGAAGGATGGGTCGCCCGACCCATCACCCGTGACGCCGCTCGCGGTTGTCACTTCCACGACGCACTCGACACCTTGCTGCGCCAGGCTTTCGACCGGCACACCTGGTCGATCGAGTATCGTTGTGTAGTCTACCAGCACAGTCGCGGGAGGTACCCGGACCGCTGGGAGGCTACCTGCCTAGTTCGCCGTCCGGAGGATGACCTCCGGGGTGCGGAGGCCGTTTCGGAGCACTATTCCATCTCCGAGAGGGACACTGCAGAGGCGGCTATGCAGGATGCAGCACGACGTGCACTCTCCCAGTACTGTTCTTTGTTCGGTGGCATGGCCGACGGTCTTAACCTTCGGTACTACCCCCGCCGCCCTACTGGCAGTACAGAGAGTGTGGTTGTCTCCCCTG